>LS997565.1:4326254-5712504 GCA_000469685.2 Haemonchus contortus
TCACTACAAACCCTGCTGTAAACCCATAAAGGCGAGACGATTCCTAAATTGATAGCTCCAGCTCGTTCTCAATTCTCGTCGTAGACCCTGTTTTCGTCCTCTGGCGGTAATCGGTAGCTACGTCACACTCGCACAGTACTTCTTGACAGTATTCACCTTTCTCTCATCATCTACTGAAAAATTCAGATTCAACAATAGAATAGCCCTGTGGGAGAAGTTCCAAACATTCTAGCATGGTCAATAGTTGTGCATCTAGGAAGCTGGAGCTATACGCAGCCAGTGGGTCATGCATTGAAATATGGATCGATTTATTAAAAAACTAAATCCGCTGTGGATCATCTGAACATTTTTAAAAAATGCATAAAAGCAAAAAGTCTGCCCGTGAATTTCAACTCCTTAAAAGCGGAAGTTCTAGGTGTTGGATTCATGGCGCAGTGCTGGATAAAGTTCAACATAATTCCATATTCTGAGTTTCCTCGAACTTCGACATTTATGAGACCTTAGTTTTATGACACATCAACAACACCGTCGCTATTCCAAGCAGTTATCTAGTTTGTTATACTTGGCGTACCAGCCACCCGATAGAGATGGCTATCAATTATTTACGAACAGTGTAGCTATGAAGATTGAAAGTCTCGCAAGGATGGCGATTTATGGACAAAACTTCAGTCTCGGACGGGACTCGAACCCGTAATTGTCCTTTCCGGGGACCGTGCTCTTATCCTTACATCGGCATCGCGTACTGCAGCGTTAAAACAGCAGTTAACAAAACATCAAGTCAAAACAAGTTATATCATGTAAAGCTTACAGCTTAACGGTTCTGTGCTGATACTGGCCGATCGGCTCAACACGTTGTACGTGTGAGTGCTGATAAGCTATGGCATATAAGCCATTAAGAAGGCGAGGACAAGCGGGGTCTCGGTAGTGTAAGAGATAAGAGCACGGTTCCCTGAAAGGACAAGTACGGGTTCGCGGCCCGTCCCAGACTGAAATTTTGTCCATAAATCGTCATCCTTGTGAGGCCTTCCCATCGCTTACTACGGCGATATAACAGCAGTTAACAAAACATCAAGTCAAAACAAGTTATGAAGATTGAGCTTAGATGACTAACAAACTTGTCATTTACTACCTTTATTTTGTGAGCAGAAATTGTACCGAAATGGAAGTACGGCGAGTCATGGCGAGCAAAGCGCCTAATCTCGGACGGGGCTCGAGCCCGTCCGGGATTAAGCGCTTGCACTTCATCTCTCCGGGCAGCTCAATCTCTCCGAGCAATCCATGTAGGGGTTCGAGTTCCACCCAGGGTCAAGCGTCTCACCTGCAAATCACCATTCTAATGAGACATTCGCACCTCGAACTTCTAGATGCCCTAGTACTCTTTTTCTGTTTCCAACCATGCTCAAACAGAGAGTGACGGCTGAGCTAGTCAGTTCTGTTAAAACTAAGTGTACGCTCAAAACTCGAGTGAGCCGTTTCAACTCTGTACTTCTGTCAGTTAGCTCCTACCTGAACCATAACAGCGGTAGCCGAATCAACTACTTTCGATAGTGATTACTAGTTTTTCAGAGCCCCATTAAATTTACATCTTGCAGCCGATACGATTGCAATCATTCTGTACTTCTGTGAAGTTGATGTCCTTCAAGGCAAACCACCCACAATTATGACCCTCGACAGTTGTTGCCTGGAAATGGTTGGCAATCTTTTTTTTCTGCTGGCCATAAGAGCTCCGGAGTGATGCGAACCAGTTTCGTTGATACCTTTCTGTAATGCTAATGCTTTGCAACCATTACTGGCAACAGATTCTGTACTATTCTGGAATCCTGGGGTCTGTTGCGTTGAACATTTTTAGAAAGTGTCATGAGAGTATCTCCTGCATTGGCCATTTCTTGAAGGAGCGGCGGAAGGGTTGGTGAAAAAAGGAAAAGAGTGGAAGTCGAGATATCAGCAGCTCAGAAAACTTGCCCAAGGTAAAGCCAAAGGGGTACTCAGAGCTAGTGCACAAAGCTCGGTTGCTGTTCTCCTTTGAAAAGGAACTCGTAAAACAGTCTCTCATTTAAAAGTGAGACTTAAGTACAAAGCAAAGTGCGGCCACATTTCAGAGTGCAAATCGGTTGTATGGCGCATCCCACAACGAGATAGATCGACACCTAGCTCTTTTTATTTGGTAAAATGAGCTGCAACCGGTTTCCCACCCTTAAATTTATATGGAAACTTTCTGGCTGCCAAGTAAGTTCTTCATTGCCAGGAAAACAGCAAACCATAAATCAAGTTGGATCGCATTGGATAGTTTTACTTTACTAGAAAAAGAGGCTGCATAATCGAAATCATTAAGACGTCTCCAAAACTTGTTGGAATGCACGATGCTTCATATTGAAGCAATCCCTATGTAGTTGCCCATATTTGCATAACGACCATTCCTCTATGCGTAAGTTGTTATTCCTCTCGTTTGTATGCCTAACTCAATGGTTGACAATACCAGACTTCACGTCAGGGCGCCTGTTCTGCGACGAGACAGACTATCCCCACAAAGGTCTCTTTGACTGGAAGACTGGCAGGTGGATCGGTAACCATTCCCACCAAAAAAATGGCGAAAGATTTGAATAATTAACCGTCTGGTCTGGGACCCTCGTTATTGTCACCGACAGTTGATGATTGAAGAACAAGAGCATCTCCCAGAGTTCCCTCTGATCTGAGAACTTCGCTGTTTTTGAAAATCTCAATGAGCACGTTCAACTAAAACTGTATCGTTGAGAAAAAAGAAACTAAATATGATTTGTAGTAGAGATGATCCTCTTAGGCCTCTCAAGATTGAACAATTTATTAGGCCAACGTTTCGGCTGCCCTCGACAGGCCCACCTGCACCACACCCTGCAAAGGCTTTTAGACCTTAATGATGCTTTTAAAATCGTTTTAATCTACATTAATCACTGCTGCAACGTTCAATCAGCCCGGATCCAGTACGTGGAGCTGGTTTAGGAGGCACACTTCCCAATGGGATGATGTATGGCTAGTGGCTTGAAAAATGGGCGCTTTGATTATTGCGGCGAAAGCAAAAAAACGAGCCTGAGAAAAATCGAAAAAATCGAGCTCTCTTTTACGAGCACCTTTACGAGTATCGCTCAACGTTGCTGAAGAAGTCTTAGACGGAAGCGACAACCACGTGAGACTGTTTTTCAGTCAACACTTCCAGTGGACTAACAATACAGTAGATGGCATAAGTGTAATGAGGTGGACTAGGCATATACCGAGGGGTACCTCTAGCCGAGAACGCCACCTGTTTTAGTTTCAAATCACACCTTGTTACCTCACAAGTTCAAACCATTGAGCTATCCCATTAGCTAGGCAATTTTGCAGAGGAAAGGTGCAAGGCAGATCCTCCGGCAGCCGCGGTAGGATTACTGGAGCCATGATTCTTTTCTGGGAAACAAGGATCTTGCAATCAGCTTAGGCTCCCTGCCCTCGTTCGTCCCTAAATCCCATTCCATCTCCCGAAAAGTTTTTCTGCTGAGATGCTATACCAGTACAAAAGTGGAATAGTTTCAGGTGATGCCTACTCACGTTCTCTAATCGGTCCTTTACCTAATTCTGATTGAATATTCGTAGGAATCCAGTAGGGATCTAGAAGAGAAATAGGCTTCGCACGGGATATGTCTTCCCATAAATGGTTTTTTATCGCGCACATTTGCTTTGATTGCGTCAGCCGTTCGGTCGAAGCAGTGGAACGACTTAGTTTTCCGTTGGACAACGAGATATAGAGCGTTTCATGGCTAACGAATTGCGCCCCGTCCAGTAGTTGTGTTGTACAAGTTTTTCTGACTGTTCTCATCACTACGGGGAATAAATAGCAGGATTGGAGAAAGTGCCTTGGGCAACTTGCGAACCGTCTGGGGAAACTTTTACTATTCATTAATTCAAATAGTTTCAAAGGTGTGCTACTTATGCAGCAATTCTATGAGAACATCAGCAATCTGACTTTCGGAAAAAGCAGAAAAAAAAGAAAAAAGGAGGTGTGGGAGTATGAGCTGCAACCATGAAAGAAGAATGGTTATACGGAAGAAGGGAAACAGGAAGTGAAAAAGCAAATCGGCTGCACCAGGGGGCATTCAGTGGAAGCGTACTGGGACGGGACCTTCTATGTTAGGAATACCTGAATTCAGACGTACGAACTATTTGACACTTCCCCTTAATCGAACTTTCGCTTTCTCCAGGGCTAACGCAATCGTCCGAGGTCTCGTAACCGATTCCATTACTAATTTCTATGGGAAATCTATGAATACCAAGTGAAGCTCTCCAAACTGCAAATACTATCAAGTATGGGTCTCAAAACTGAATGCACTGAGGATGGCCCTTTTTTTAGGAGTCCAGCAAGACTCTGTCCTTCCTATCCTCTGATACTCTGAGAGCTGTAGCAAATCGGAAATCCATCGTTTGTACCATTCATCTTCGGTTGTTTGCGGATAAGAACGACATGAGCTGAATATCCTGTCAGAAAGTCAGAGTTCTGGTGAGTTCCTTCTTCCACCACTCCCCCCCCCCCCCCACCCCACCTCTTCCTTCCTTTGCGCTCCGCTCGCGTGTCTTCACCGTTGTCAATAATTAGCTTTATGTTCAAGAAAGCCGATTAAAGGCTGTATAGGCGATGAGCGGATGAGTCGGAGGGTAACAAAAATGCATGTGAGAAAGTATTTTCCCTTGAAGAGGATGTGAACCCTTCAAAACGAATTCCAAAAGGCATAGAGGCCAACTCTGTGGGTAGGTGTGAGCGGCCTTTTTCCACTGACAATGAAGGAAACCTTGGAGAAGCGACGACGTCGACGATCTGAACACCACCGCAGAAAAGCGTGAGAAGGCCGTTGAGAAGGCTCGCTTGGCTAATTCTTCATGAATCGATAGTTGCAAATAGGATGCTACTGGTAACACAGGTAACAAGGGAAGACGCCCACCACATAAGGCTGCTGCTGCTGCAGCATTGGGATAGGCTCCTACACTCCCGAATTGAGAAGTGCTAACTGATGACCGTTGCAAGGATACTGAGTGCTTCTATTACTTCATGAATCAGAAGCCTTTGAGTTGAGCACTGGACTCAGAAATCTAACTGGCATGAGTCCTCACCGGATATTTACTGCCAGTAAGATTGTTTTTCCAGGTGAATCCCTCTTCGGGTACTTGAAGGTTGAATCTCCGATATTTTTTACAGAAAAGAAGATAATTGAGTGGGACGAATGGGTTTTACATAAGTGGTTTAGGGAAACTGAATGCAATACTAGACAAAACCTTGAATTCGTTAGCGGGGCACCGGTAGACTTGTCACTAGGTCCTCTTCTACTGAAATGATTGTAGTGAGTAGCTCGATGCTTTGCCACGATGGGTCTATCCCATATCAACCTCGCTACTGAAGAAAAATCTGACTTGCAAAGCGGGAAAGTCTGACGATCCACTGGAAACTGGGCGACAAACTTTTTCATTCGTCCACCACACAGTTCCTTCTTCAGTTGCCCTACCGGTTTGCATTGCACCAATTTCTGTGTCAAAAAGAAAACCGCTTATGGAATTATGATGGACAGAACACTGCCACTCATTCGCAGCACAAAATATAAATAAAGAAACCTAGACGACGAAAAGTGGAACGCCAGTTTATGCAGCCGTAAGGAAACCAGAAACCACAACATCTTGACCTAGACCAATGTAAACGAAGGCCTTCAACTCCCGGTTCACATTAGAACAGCTACGTATTCAAAATGGCGAAGAGTGTTGCTAACGATAAAAGCGATTATGATGAATGGGGCAGGAGTAGTGGAAATCTTCCTGGTGATGAGGTAGCTTAGAAAACAGTGGAGGACCTACAGCGTTTGTGCTGCTTATGGTACTCTTGTGGGCAGTAGTAGATCGGTATATATTACACTCTACACGAGCGTTAACAGCTCTCAAAATGCGGTCCCAACAAACAGTTCTGGAATTAATCTATGGAAAAATCGATTTGTAATGGGAAAGACCTGGGATAAAGACGGAAAAAACACCTACCGGCGATCGCTTTTGGAGGAGACCGGAAATGCCCTTCCACACCTTCACTACCCACTTATTCAACCAGTGGCTATAGCCGAAGACTCCGACACTACCCAATCCACCTGCACCTCCCCCATCCGTACATCTCTCAAAACGGAACATTTCAGAAGCTCCCCTTCTCACTTTCAACTCCAATAGCAGAATCTTCCAGGACTTTCCATTCATCAGTGGCTTCCAGGAAACAGTCCGATTCATCCCCTTCAACTGCACCTCACCCATCCGAACATCTCTCACCGAAAGTTCCCACTCATCCTTACGCTCCTACGACAGAACATCCCAGCATTTCCAAGTCATTCACTGACCTCAGGAAAGTCCGATGCTGTCAAATTTAATTGCATCGATTCAACCCACAATGTCCCAGAAGCATCCACACCCCAGTTACGTCTCTATTACAGAAGATTCCACTCCAGCTGCATCTTGGTTTCCAAATCTTCACTTATATTACTAAAGGGAGTTCCCATCTATATAGCTTCCCCATATTTCTAAAGAGAGTTCCTACTTATGTAGGGCTTCCCCACGTCAATTCTCAAGGTTGTATCCCGCTCTTTCGAGGGGACTGCAAAAATTCTTAAATACTCATAATTGTCCCTTTGCACGGAAATCTTTAGTAAAAGGCGAAAGATTTTCTCGGTTAAATGCAAAGGGACCAGAGGTAGAAATGCAAGTCACGTGGGCATCGCATCAACCAGCGCGCCGTATAACTGACTGCTTTGCAACGAAGTGTCCATAGCTGAGAGACGACAGACGGGCAACTGCGGCTCATCCTTCGTGCGACGCGAATTCAATTCGATTCCAAATGTATTTGCAGACGCCCTCCGCACACATTTTCCATTTCTTAGCCGAATTTAGAATATTCTAGATTATTCGTTGTTACGCAATATTGATTTTCCTCCTTATGTATTATTTCTATTCAAAATAGCAGTGTTTATCGAAATGTATAACTAAATTGCGACATAAGTGACTTTTACTGCCATTTGTTTCCAGTTTCGCATTAATGTTTCTTATGCGGTAGCTTTTTGCGGTTTTGTCCTCAAATTCACTTCAAAGAGTATTTAAAACTGTCCAGTGTTCCGATATGACTCAAGGTGGAGCTGGCATTAGTGGTTCAAGATTGTCATTGGGGTGGCAAACATTTCTCATCGATATTTGCACTGGCGATAAAGAGGAATGGATGTTTGTCTTCAATTTTAATTATCTCTATGCATTGACATTTGGTCTCTTATACACCTTTAAGTCTCTTCTCCTTTTGCGATTTAATCGAACCATTTTCCATTCAAACAGAAAAATAGTTGCGTGAATGTTTATAATAGAGATTATGAACCAATATAAAGACATAAATACTTGAATATGAGGAGAAATTATCAACTGGGCTTTCGAGAAAGCGATGAAACTGCGATATAACCACTGATTCCACGCATAGTGTGGCGTTGTGATGGGATTCTTCGGGGATAAAAAGTTAGGGAGAATACCATCAGGCTGCTCAAATGAGCTTATATGTATGTATAGTTTTTTTTTGCAGGAGCCTTTTTAGCTTGTGCAATTTTTATGCTGCTAATACCATTGGAAATCCAGAGTGAGTTAGTTCTTTTTAGAGGGACATTTACAGAAATGCGTAAGTGACCAAATACAATAGCAAGATTTATCATTAGCACACGTGAGCCGGGCCATATAAAGTCATATTTTCTACCCACTCAATAAAGACCCCAATTCCGGTTCAACTGGTCCTTCTATCTATATAGTCAAAAATGGCTCGTTGTTTCAAGTTCGTTTTCGTTGAGCAGTAGTCAGAACTACTGGTTATTACTAGCAGTTAGCTCTGCTGCAATATTCTTGCTGCTCGGGAATTTTACGACAGGCTGAAACCTCGCCTTCAAAGCAATGTCAGAATAAGCTATTTTGATAACGTTTTCCAGCTATTTCAGCCTCAAGAAACTATCCTACGTTTCTATGATTGTCTCTTTATTGCAGTGCCGTAAATTCTGATGTTCTCCTAGAATAGTTTCTCTTTTCTCGGTAACTGTTCGATTTGATTTTGCCTTGTCCAATATAGGTGGCGGTCAATGACAGATTCCGATGTGAATGTTGGCGAAAATGTTAAACAAAAGTCCGAAAACATCGACGAAGATTGCGAGGTGAGTAATATCTCAAAGTTATTTCGTGAAACTCATATCTTAATGGCTTGCGTGAAAATATTCAGAAAGTCGTGTCTCATGTTGCTTGTGTCACTCTAGAGTCGGACTCACTTCCAGAAACTCCGAATATGCCAAGGGCTGCAAGGTAGCAAAATTCTTTTCATTCATTTTCTCCCGCGATTATTCTTTTCTGCTGAACCTGCTGTCATCAGTACTTGCGAAATTTTCAGTCGATGAAATACTCAATGCCATAAATGTGTCAGTGATTCATCGTACATAATGTGGGCTATTATTTGGCATTGGAAACGGAAAATAGGAAGGGAATTCTGCGTAGTCGTTGTAGCGGGACTGGAATTGTTTTGCTGCATTAATCGGGTGCTTCGGCCCACTTAAAATTCTCAATCAATCCGATTATTCCTCTTTCTCAAGGACCACCAGATTTTTTGGTCATTGCTATCAATGGGTAATTTTTCATGGTAGATCTTCCCATAGCTGTACTTGAACCCCAAGCCGGTGGTTCACCTTTTGAAAGGAGTTTCCAAATTCACATTCCCGTTGTGTTTTACGCTTTTCTGCCATATTCTGCTACAAATTTTTTTTTTCAGGAAGAAGAAGCGCTTAGTGCGTCGGCCACGTGGTTATAAAATGGATGTTGATCCTCAACCATCTACCTCGCAGCTCAAGCCAGGTGTCTTTTTTCAAGCTTTGCAAAGAAGCAGCGTTTTCTCCATTGTTTGAATATGTGCTCAAATGTAGTGCAAATTGTATTAAAAGACGTGACGAACATGCACTTTTATTGCAATAAGTTTATTTCCCCATAGACTATGAGGGTTGGGAAGGAAAGCGATCGTTGTACTTTGTTTTTTTTTTCCTGAAAACTTTTGCCAGTGGCTACCGTCAGGTTCTATTTTTCTTGCCATTTCCTCTGTAAATGTACTGCTATCATTGTGCACAACTTTACGCTTTGTATATCAATGTATGATATTGTCAAATAATAGCAATTTCTTTACAAGTTCCCTTGTTCTTCTAGATAGTAGAATGGAATGGGATGGAGCGGAATCATGTCTTTCTTCAACGAGCGAAAGCGAAGAGGGAAATACTGCTGCTGATGCTGATGACGAACAAAGTGACTGGGTCGGGTACGCCCCCTCCGTGACCGAGGGTGACTTTGTGAGATCACTTTTTTTCCTTTTCGGTTCAGGTATAGGTAAAGTAATTTTGAGCAGGGCACGCGCACAACAACATTACAGTCGTACTTAGTACGATAGCTCGAAACTTCCGATCATTACGGCCATTATTATTTTTGTGTATATTATGGTTGTGAAGACCAATTAGCTGATCTAGAGATTATTGTAGTAAAACTAGAGCTTTTAACATTTATTTCATTCTTTCTTGGTTCTTGGGGTTGTCGTAATATCGTTGTCTACTTGTCTACTCGTGGTCTATTGAAGGATCCACTAGACGAACGCCGAGGTCGTCGACTACAGCAAAAGTTGCAAATGTCTCAGTTACAACGGCGTCTGGAAAGATTCGCGCTTGAAGGTGGGCGAGGAGAGATGGGCATCGAATTTCGCATCAAGGATCGGCCTAATTCAATCCAGGTACCTTTCCAATTTTATTTATTTCTTTGGACCGTTATTGTACCTTGTACCTTTAATTATAGACGCTTGGCTGCAAGCAAATGACATTGAGCTTTTTGCTCTTATTGTCCTTTATTTAAATTCCTTCGTCATCATTCTCTTTTCAGTTTAATCGCATGTTGTTACACTATCGCCTAGAGGTTGTCAAACGTCAGCGTGGTACAGTTGTTATCCGAAAGAAAATTAACCCGTGCAATAGAGTCCCAGAGTACGAGTAATCCGCGAAACTTTAACGCGTCGTTTGACCGGTATTTTCATCATATTATGTTTTTCTTTTGTTTTAAGTGTTGAATTCTGAGGCAGTGTTTCCCTACTTTCCATTCGTTTCATGCATATTTGTTGCCTATTCAATGCTTCGTAGCATGAAGGAAGTGGAGCATTCGGAGTTGTGTCTTTGGTCATTACCACATAATCAGCAAGCTGTGGGTATCCCCATTGCTGCTAACCTTATGCGGCATTTGATTTTAATTTCTTATTAAAAATTTTATCTAATTGACCTGGCTACCAACTAGTTTTTCGCCACATTTATTTGTTTATCCATTCCTCTTTCTGAAAACTAAATCCTGTCATTGCCATTTCAACGCTTCACGCATAGAAGTATCAGGTTGACGTGTTTTGCTTGCGCCTCATTCATTGCAGATAAAAGCTTTTTCACTACATCCTGTCTGAAGTGATTTATATTGTAATCCTGCATCTGAATTGTTTCGCTTAGTAATCGGCAATCGTGTCACTACTGCATAATCGCTACAAATTACGGTCCCGATGCCATCATTTGTTTCAAGAAATGACCGCCGTCATTTCATTTTCGGGTTCACAGTTGGGCAATATGAGATAAACAAGTCTCTTTGAATAGGAAACTGTGGTTGATATATCACAGTTCAGGCATTTTGATCTGCTCCCGATGTATATAGTGTTGTTTCAGCTGATAGAAGGTATTTCTGTGATAAAAAAAGCACATTTTTTACTGTTTTCGCTTGAAGTGGATTTTATTTGCCGTGTAACATTATCAACTTCAAATAAAAAGTGCTTATCAAAGAATGATTATCTGAGTTTCTCTCGGTTACCGTAATATTCATCTTTTAATGGAATTGTGTCTTAGCTGCGTACTTTATGACGAACGCTCCAGGTCTGAGGTTTAAGCTACGAAACTCAGCGGCCCAGCGACAATCTAGGCTGATATGGAATCCAGATTGCCAATGGCCAAGAAACGCACCGGAATCAAAGCTGACTATGTTCGTCTAACTGTCAAGATGTAAGCGCATTGTTTCTTGTCATAACTTTTTTCAAGATCTATTGTCTTATAGTTCACAGTACTCGTATTCAATGTTTTCAGTGAGCTCGCCGACTCTCACCCATTTACGTCGTCTGATTTTAAACTGTTCGTTAGCGAATCCGTGAAAAGAGTGTTGGGTACATGCGGTCCCCAAGTGGAGGTTCTGTTTCTAGTGTTTTTCTCTAGATCACTTTTTTACTTTTTGGATCGTTTTTTTTTTTTTTGCAAAAAGCGCGTGCAAGGCAAATCACCGTTGCAGATCGCTGGTTATGATGAGTCAACCAGCAAAGGTAGCATAATAGTCGCTGGTGAAGACGCTCAGCTTGTGTGGGCCTCCTTAACGATAAGTGGTCAGTACAATGGGCAGTACCGCACAAGAAACGTGGCTGCTCATTTCTTCTCGGTACGTAATTTATGGACATTTTGTTGGGTTTCGGATATATTGTTCTTTCTGATTTAGCTGACAGAATATGAAGCTGAAGAAGATTTCGTCCTCACACCTGTTTTCTAACACTCAGGATGATCGAAGAAACTCTCACTTTTACTCTGATGATCAGCAGATTCGACTTTTCGACTTGTTGGAATTCGTGCTTTCTCATTCGTCGTGCAGTATATTGGACAAAGTCAGGATCAAATAGTGTTTTTGGAAGCACAGGGGCTTAAACCTAACCTGGGTATCAGCTAGCAAGTAGTTCCTAGTTGCATCTGAGTTCATTGCTATGAACGATGATGTATTTAACGTCAGTAAAGCTGATCTCAATGCACATCCTCAGCCCGCCGAACTATACCAAGTGTCTCCCGTCTACCCTTTACCCGAGTGCTGTTAACAGTCACTTTCAATAGCTTGCCTCAAAAAGCTTAATAGAAAACATGCTTTCTTTCGCCACCTTTACGAGTCAATCCCCAAATAGGTCTTCTTCACTCAAAGGATCATAAGATGCTGTATGGATTTACTGTTGTTGTTACTGTTATTGTTCTGATTGTTTTCGTTCAATTTCATGCGATTTGAAGCTATAAATATTGTTTGTAGATCTCACTTATACTCACACGTTGACCGTAGTGAAACTTACCTCTGCCTGTTCAAGAGATATGCGAAAATCCCTACAAAATTATGCAAAGTGGAAGGGCCATTTGTTGTGCGTGGTTTACTGGCCAGGCAAGCACTGGCTAACCACGACAGATTCTGGCTGCCTTTCCACAGTGGACCATTGTAGAAGTAGTCGGCCATTCCTATGTGTGCTCCTTATCGGTCGTTCGTATCATTCTAAGCTCGCGTTCGCTTTCTGAGGTTATCGATTTTGATCGGTTACTTTAGAAAGGTTATCAGGTTATAAATGCAATTAAAATAATTGGCTTTCCATTACTTTACATCTCGTAGTGACTCATGAAGGTTTGGTTGCTTGACACACCGTAATTTCTCATATCTTGGAGTTTCAATGCTTTCCCTCAATTCATTTTCCTGACACTTATTTATTCTTTCATAATACGAGAATGACTTTCTCTCTCGTCTTGACTGAGAGGTGTTTTTACTTGATAAAAACAATTGCTTAAGGCCTGGAGTGATCTCGAAATACAATGATACCTCCATGGCTAGCCATTATCATTGTCATCGGGGTAATTATCGGACTGATCGCATTTCTGGTCCTATACTTCTCGCTACCATCACGAAAAAGCTTCGATCTCACCAAAAAGCATGCTGTTGTAACCGGTTAGTCGTCTTTAGACTTATTATTTTCATAATATATATCACATTCTTGCATGTGTTAACTTCGACTGAAGGGCTCCTGTAGTTCCTTCAGAAAACTCTCTTATTTGATTTCCGAAATTTGAAGTAAACACTCCGCTTTTCATGCCTTACAGTGTCAGTGTGATTTCTAGTAACCTCAGCCGTAAAATAGGAAATGGAAGAAGCTAAGAAACAATGCGCAACATATCAAGCAGTTGTGGTGATAGTACTCATAATTTATAAATTGTTTAAGCCCTCTATAGTTCCCCTTCCTTATGAAAATAGGCTAAATTCATTTTTAGGCGGATCAAAGGGGATTGGCAAGCAACTAGCTCTCTCACTCTTATCGAGAGGATGCAATGTGTCCATTATCGCAAGGAAGGAAGTTGATTTGCGGGTTAGAATTCGCTGAGCTCTACGAAGATTGTTTGATAGCATTTCTGCTTAATGTTCCAGGCAGCCTGTAAAGAGCTACAGACTGTAGCTGATCAACGTGGTCAAAATCAGAAAGTGCGTTGGTACTCTCTGGATTTGACTAAAGGATACCGCGAGGTATGTGAGCCACTTGTCTCTACTTCATTCATAATTTTATGATTTTAAGGTGGAATACGTTTTCCGACTAGCAGAAAAGGAGCTTGGGCCGGTCGACGCGCTCATCAACAACGCTGGCAATAGTGTTCAGGTGTTTAATCATGATCGTAACCATGGAAAATAAACCTGAACCAGACTTCGTCATCAGAACTGCAACGGAGTTTTCTTGGTTGGGAGGGGGCTCTTGTCTGCAGTCGTGCTTCTTTGCGGGGCTGCCAGACCCTCCAGATAGAAAGCTTCAGCACAAATTCAACAATGCACTCAATTTCTTAACGAATTTCCGAAAAATCATGGATTCCAGGGTGCTTTTGAAGATCTGCCGATTGAAGATTTCGAGAAGCAGGTGAAGGTTAATTACCTAAGCGCTGTAAGTTTTTATTTAAATGTTGTCCTTTCGTGGTCTGCAAGTGATTGATATTATTGCTCCATATTGATTAAGATCTATGCCACTCGTTGCGTTATAAAAGGTATGAAATCGCGTCGAAGCGGCCACATTAGCTTCGTGTCATCAGCCGCTGGTCAGTGCGCCATTTATGGTTACACGGCTTATGCACCAACGAAATTTGCTCTCAGGTGAGAAAACACTTTTTTATTGAACTTTCCACGAATCGAAATAAGCAGTTCGAAGAAAAAAGAAAATGTCATGTCAATCGAAATTTACTGAGATTGAAAAGAGGAGCCTTCACGTCTTTACAGAGGTTTTGCTGATGCTCTTCAGATGGAACTATCTCCATACAATGTCAACGTGTCTGTTTTATACCCTCCAAACACGGATACTGAAGGATATAAGGTGCTCCTCGTTATGTCTTCTTGTACTATTACGTTTTTAGGCTTTTTGCATGTGCAAGAAGTATCAAAGGGAATACAATACTGAGTTCTAAGTATCATTTACCGATACTTCAGGCAGAATTAGCAAGCATGCCCGAAGAGGTTCAGCTGATTAGCGAGACGGCTGGCCTTTTTTCTCCGAAAGAGGTTGCTGATGCTCATGTCGTCAGTATCGAAGCCGGCTATTACTCTACTCCGATTGGACTGGACGGATGGATGTTGAGTGAGTTAAAATACTTCATTGTGGCCAGCCAGAATTGAGTATTTGCGTCCTTGTACCATAATTTTTAAAATAATATATTCTCATCTTTCTCTGATAGGTCATTACCTTTTTCGCATGAAGAATATCGTGGATGAGGATTCTTACCCGCGTTAATCCTTTATATTCAAAATTCAAAGGGAAAGAAGAGAATTGAAGAGACTTAAATCCAAGACCACTTTTTACTTTAACAAAACAAGGTGTTCTAATCAACTACTGCTTAGATATCCTGACAGCAGGCGCTTCTCCTGAAAGGAGTATGATTGATGCCTTGACGCAGGTTAGTCCCCTCAACGTGATTAACAGTTACTTCATAACAAACTAATGGAGATTTATTCAGATAATGCTTGGTGGGATATTACGTGGAGTCATGTTGGTCTACCTGGGTTACTTTACTGGTATTGTAAAGAAGTGCTATCGACGAAGATTGATTGCAAATGAGCTACACGGTGGGAGATAGGATGGAATTAATGAGTTAGAGTTCCATAATCTCATATCTTTTCCTTACAGCGATGGAGCATAGATCGGCAGGCTCACAAACAGGAACGTCGGTGCTTTCTTCGAAAAAATCTGTCTAGAATAACATGTCATAAGTGACAAAAGCTACCTGATTTTTGATAGTTTCATTTCGTTACTAGTCTTATTTTCTAGGATGCTTCACTTGTTACAAACACTCACTTTGCTCAGGTTTACAAATTTTATTGTTATTATATTTATATATTTAATTTCAATGTTGTGTAACTTTTCAATGTTCTTTGTCTGAGACCAGACAATAAAGTTGTTCTTGAAAGTCAAATTTCGGATCAGACTGAACGTTTTTAGCTGTCTTGCAGTTCGTAAGGATCTGACACAGTGTTTGCTAAAAGTCATCGCTTGCTCATGGAATTATAGAGATTGAAGGATGAATCGGTGTCATGTAGAGCCTAATGAAGCAACACTGTATCAGATCAAAAATGATTATCTGGGGCAGAACCGGGATCTGAGTAGAGGTGTAGTAATAGTTTCACATGCCATTTGACTACATTCTTTTAAGCGGATATTTGAGTAAGAGATCAAGCTCAATCAGTCTTTGAATTCTGCTACTGATTCATTTGACAGCAGTTCATTCAGTTCTCCGTTTGTTGAGGATTCAAAAGTTGAAGGTGGCAGTGGCCTCTTCTCAGTTTTTTTCTGGTATGGAACAAGCCACTGAAGTCGTGCCTATGAAATTGATAATCACATAAAAGGCCATTATCGAGGGACGATGAAAAAATCTATCAATCGGCATGAGACCCAAGTAGTAATCTGCGGATAATCTGGCATCCGCCCTACCCGGTTCGAGGCCACAATGCTGCGCTGATTATTTTTTTCGTAATCCCCATTTTACGTTTCAAATTCGGCACTGAATCGTTGGACCTCTTGATCTTTGTGTGAAAACTGTGGTGTCTATAGTTTTAGTGCAGTACTGCTCCGATTTTCAGCCCTGATATGTCCCCTAGCAGTGAAACTGAACGTCTCTTGTGTGTGGTAGAGATTTTTGTGGGTACAAGTTTAGATCCGTAAAAGGAAGTGCTTCTCATGGAGATAGAACAAGCGACCTAAACATTTGATAATGCCCACATCTATCACTTCCTTCCGTAGGATGCGCTCAGCACCCAACTTCCATTCGTAATTGTGGTGGCGCCTTGAATGAGTATGCGACCTATACCGTGACAAAGGATGGTCAGTTTTATGTAAGCGCCAGAGCCTCTATCTTGCCAAAAGGGTCTGATGCCAATTGATCTATCAAGACAGAAGGCGTAGTTGAAATAGGTAGATATAAATCCGGGATTCGATTTCCGGACCAAGCTCATGTTAGAGTCCACATCGCCCGATCCCTTCTCCGCCATTCAGTTTGTAAGAATATTTCTGTCAAGTGTGAGGTGAAGGAAAGCATAAGCTGAAGGCCACCCGAGAAGGTACAGTTGGCTAGTTGGTGGAAGTCAGTTTAACAGTTTCTCT
Source organism: Haemonchus contortus (assembly GCA_000469685.2). Taxonomy (NCBI): domain Eukaryota; kingdom Metazoa; phylum Nematoda; class Chromadorea; order Rhabditida; family Trichostrongylidae; genus Haemonchus; species Haemonchus contortus. Next base: position 4,342,747 of record LS997565.1, read on the forward strand.
TACCGAGGTATGGTCGAGTACCGGGCATCTGTTAATGCACCACCAAGATGTCAGCAGCTGACTGCAGAATCACCGAGTATAGACGCGGCACAGTATTGGGGCTGTCATAGTCTTTTCTTTAGTCTCTCTCTTTTGCCTACTCACACCGTATACCGGTTGCGATAGATAGGCTTTCGAACTCGAGCTATACTACTGGGTCCGTAATTGTAGTATCCTACGCGTGCTCTCCCTCTTCGACGCACCTCTTCTGCTTACAAAGTGATATTTGTACTTAATAAAATTCAATATTTTACAGGGTTTACTTCGAATACTGGATGGTAAAGGATGAAACATTAGACTGGCTAGGTATTTATACTTGTCGTGCTACCAATCAATGAAACGCCCGGCTGCCTGTTTCCTGATATTCTTGATGATTTTCTGCATCTACAACTATACACAGATTAACATACGAACGACAAAACGAAGTGACTATATTGATACAACAAGAACGATACATACCGTAACCCATAGGAACAAATTTTGCATCGCCTACAATACGACCAAGGCCACTAAAAGGTAACAAAATCAGTATTTCTTTTATTGTAGGTTCTTTCGGAATGTTGGTATGAGTGCTATTGTTGCGCTTTTTGGAATTACGGTAATTTCTCGGCGCCATCGGACGTGAGGTTATCTCTCATACATCGAAGCCAGTTTAAGGCCTGATTTCAGCTTACAACAGCAAATCAATCGGTTTTTAGTTTTCGGGAAGACGGTCTGGAGCCGATCACACTAGCGACACACAGCACTTCCCAATATTTGAACATCTTGGACCAGTTGGTGAGATTCCTTTCATATCGAAGCACCCATATAACTTGCCGCCTTCAAGACGAGAACCATCCTGGTGCCTCATGGTCCCACCAGCTTGCCATTATTGTCCCATATCTGGACTGAGTACTCTGGGGTGCACTGTCCGTATAAACCGTATAAACTAGGTCACTCCGCAGTTTCCGCACGCGGTGTGTCAGCCCGAGATCTTTGACAAACGTCGCAGTTGTCTGTGGGGTATACGATTTGCACTTGGCCCACAGCACTCAGCCAAACGGAAGATAACACGGACAAATGCAAAACATTCGCTCCTTTAACACTTGGTGGTATTGTAATGTCATGTCAAAACCTCAGTTGGGGTGCGCAGCGCGCGGAGTGGGCGGATGACCTACTTTCGACAGACGCGCGCAACGGACGTTTTCCGGGTACTCTTCACTTCGAAAACTATAGTCTAACAAGAAGTTTGGGGGGATATGGTGTAGTGCCAAGTGATGCACTTCCATACACTTGCTCTTGGTATTGGATGCCGGGTTGACACCCCCAGGCCAACTGGATTATTTATCCTTCAAATGGTGGTTGGTTGGTATTTAACTAGTCTGAGAGAGTAAAAGCAAAAACTCGCACATGAGCCGACTACGGCATAGTAAGTCATTGTAGAGGCCACGTAAGCATTCGAAACCCCACTACATACAATTCTGGATAGAAGCTAGTGATCGACTTCGAAAAACTATCCTCTTATGCAGCCGCTTACCTGGCAACAAGGACCTGTAACTATTTTCCGAAATCCCGAAACGGATGGTTCCCCAGAGAGGCTTTTCCGCTATCCTGAGAGGAATATTCTCTGGATGCAGAACGCATTTATATGGCATCTCTCTGACCTTTGGCATCAGATCCTCCTTTTTGTTACTTTCGGTTTAATTACATAACTTTTTGCATAATTCAGTTACAATCATGGGATAGTCCTGTATCGCTGGCGTTGTACATTGATCGTGGCTCATCAGGAGCCTTACAGTACCTCTTGGATCTGCATAGGTGCAACCGATCGATTGCAGAAAAAGTAAGAAGAAATTCTAGACTTATTCCAGGTTTTATAAAAAATCATTCTAGGAAGATCAGAATTAGGGAAAGGAAACTGTAGTCGATTGGGCTGGTATGAAATTTCCTCAGACACATTCCGCGCGATCATCTAGATCATCTATCTGTTCAGAACCAACCCCAGAAAGATGGTTTGACCCTGAAATTGCATTATTTGAGGACGTCCTTTGACCGAAGGACAGCTTATAGCATTGTGTTAGGAGACGATAAGCCATCTGGGTGCAGACGAATCTGTCCCGGAGGGTTATGAAGCGGTGCAGAATTCCATCCGTAACTAATGTTGTGCAAGCGATGCCACAACCACATTGTATTGAATTAAATTTATGCCGTGTGGCTTTCACACTTAGCTGAAATGGAGCTTGATACTCCCAGTAGGTGGGTTTTTAGGAACGTTAATATGAAACCAAGATACACGATTACATTGGGAGGTTTCGGACCGGAAAGTGGAAATTATAGGGCATAAAAATTCCGTGTAAGGATCAGTTGCGTACTGATGTCTATCGATTGATTCCGCTCGCCCAGTTCTGACGTGTGAAATCGCCGTAAAACTGTGAAATGATGCAGAATGGACGCTGAGATTTGATCAATCGATTCGTATTTGACGCAGTAGCGCAGCTCTGTCAAGTCACAGACTATGAACAACGACTTGCATTACTTTGTATAACTTTATTTCGTAGGTTTCAATTGAAAATTACTATTTTCACTCATTATCAGTGTGTTTTTCCACCATAAACGCAACTGTTTTTTATAATACTAATAGTTTGTTCAAAGGGAGCAAATAACACATTTCAGCTGTCTGTCCATGTGGTTTATCAGCTGTCGGCGTTCCAGGATAAATGCCAGCCACTTCAGGTTCACAAACATCCGATCTCCTGCCTGAATTTTACATCTCAGTACAGTTCAGTTTTGAATTCCCACTGCTCATCTGGGGCATAATATGAAGCTTTGAATTCATTATGAGAAACAATTTTTTTTCAGGAAAAAATCAGCTCAATACGCTGGTGTCGCCGTTTGGAATCTATCCAATAAATGTCATGCGAAATGTTGCTAGGCGAGGAGCACCGTCCCACTTCCATCTGATCAGCGACGTTGAGATGGTATTTAGGTGAGGCACTGATTGTTGGTCTGTTCATATGATGTAAATACTGATCGAAATACGAAAGACCGAGACCACCCCAACTTCGTCCGGAATCTATGCCCGGAATATTAGTCAAACATGGGGGTGTATGGCTCGTCAAAGGAGGACTGTCAGCTTGGCGTGTACTGACAGCTCGGTGATGGGCGGCTGTTAAGAAGACTGAAACCCAAAAAAGTGGCTTTTTGCTAAGTCTCCTCACTCTAATTGGATAAGGATGCTGCCGTGTAAGCGAGGGATTAGCTACCAAAATGAAATCGGTAGCGATAAGGATGGTAGGCGGCTTCCATGTCCGCTTACACCATATAATCTGCTACCAGACAGATTCGTCTATATCTGGGCCGCCATCACATCTATCTACAGTCGATGAGTAATGTACGCCACCATCACTATGTACGTCTAATACCTTCCAATCTTCATTCATGGAATCTTCCACAAACACTGGATATATACCGAACCTGAATAGTGTCGGCTAGCAGCAATACATATAATACGTATTGATCCGTAATCGTAGAATCCTCCCTACAGCGTTAGATGCGAATCAGTCTCGCCAATCACGAAAAGCGGTTACTATCCGATAGGACGGCCCTCACTGATCAATGCGTTCCTAATCTTGGCAATGCGCCCAGCCCCACTGAACCGCCTTGGCCGTGGCGTTGGACGGCTTTTGGGCTGATCGGCATCGCAGTGACGTCACTCTGACCAGTGTGCCCGGTTCGCCTTGCTTTGCAGCACCTTTTGGGGTTTGGGTAGCGACTGGAAAAAAACGCAAGGAATAAACCATCAGTCAAGCTCGTACGCCAACGAGTTTATACTTCGCTGAGCGATTCTCTATCTCTCTATTTGAGTATTAACAACAAGTTGTCCAGAGTTGAAAGATTAGGAGAAACTTATTTGATCTCACGCCCTCTACAACAAGGCCCTTCAGCAATATCCCAGGGCTGGCTCTTGTCGTCGCATGAATTTTGCTATGCCTTGTCCTGTCCTTCAGCGTTTACCAGGCTGAATAAGTCAACCCTTCACTGGTATTTTAAGAAGACGTAAAAGTGATGTAAAAGTGTTTTGAGGGCATACCCGGAGATTTATGAGTCCCGTAGGTCGACGAATATTAAGCAACTAAAATATAACTCTTATTAATGTTTTGATGTCTTATTACTATTATTATTATTTTATTAGCATTACTATTTCAGTTCTAATTTTGCTCTACATGCTAAGAGATTGGCCAATGAACATATCCGTCCGAAATCAAAAAATCTGATTGTGATAAGGTGATTGTACTTTTTGAAGCTCTAAATGCGACAATGCTTGCATTTGGAATTTTCCGAGAATTTCAAGAAGCTCCAAATCAGAGTTCTGCTTCAGAAGATTTGAAATCGAATCTGGCGTCGAGGTGCCACGTAATCACACCTCGCTCAAAGAGCTTATCGATTCCAGAAAGTAAGTGAAAGTACTCTGAACAACATAAATTTCAAGTGCCATTTGGGCTGTCGTCGAGGATGGACCATGAGCCATGTCTTCGTAGCGGTGTCAATCCTTTCTCAAGAAAAGGGGTCCTAACTCCAATTTTTATGGGCTTTTATAGATAGTATTTTATTATTCTCTTATTTTTGCGAGCTACAATTTACTTTTTTGAGAGCACATGAATACCATCATAAATTGTTCCCCGTTGGCCATACTATCAAAGCGTTATGGGAATGGTTCAAGCGTTCTAAAGGGAAACCTGAGCCCTACGTCTGGGAGATTCCGTACAAGTAGGTGCATTACATATTTGCTTACCCTGACAGTTTTTCGAGGAAATTTTACTATTGTACAGAAATCCCATGTGGGAGCCGCAGTTTATCATGACTGCGACGGATCCGTTCAGTGAGGAGTCAATGCCGACACGTCTTCGGGATCAACAAGCTCTGGTGAGCTACTGCATGCACTATTTGAAAGCAAATTCACTTGTAAACATATAGACTAGAGTTTTTAGGGAAATTTAAAAAAAGAAATAATGTGAGGTCTAGGTCATTCATTGCTACCCCCGGGTTATGTTGACCCGCCCCCTTGCTGATTCCATCAATCTGCTAAATATCGATCTAGCAGAATTTATTCTCCGACGAGTATGTACTTCCGTTTCCACATATTGTTGTTTTCTATCTTCATGTCAGCAAAGAGAGCTTGATTCGAATGAAGAACAGGGTGGAAAAAATAAAAATAGTAGTACTAGCGCTTCGTGAAAGAAATATTTTGTTACAAGTTGTTGGCAAAGTGCCAGGTATACCAAAGATGTGGTGTTCTGATGCGAAGTTGTCGCGTACGGGGTGGCCCTTTCGGGAGTGGCAACCTTGGCACCTTTTGACATTTTGGCAGTTATTCTGTATTGAGGATGCTGGAAAACTTTGCCCCGAGAGATCCTTGTTACAACTGCCGGAAATCGCTGAAAGCACAAGTTTGCTTTGATAACACTTTATTTTAGACTTATGAATTATGTCGTGCCAACTACACCTTTTTACTGGCGTCACAGCTCTTCAATGTGCATCGAGGTGTCAAAAGATTTGCCACGAACTTCGATAACGCTGTCGTCCAGCATCAAATCCGGTTCAGATACAGGTAGATATTGCAACGCTATCCGCTCTGTTGAATTTCCAGCATTGAGCAAAACTTGTTGAAAAAATAAAGTGCTTTGTTATGGACGAGCCCCGTCACTTTAGAGAAATGGGCCCGTTTTGTGGGAAAAATGTGCAGTAAAACACGTGAAGAGCACTAATCTATGCTCTGAATCGAATGGGAGGAATTGCCTTTGCGTGCTCTTTGAGGCCGTACGGCAAACCAGGCATCCTCGACAAACCCCATTATTTTATACAATAACTTCCCACATAACTAAAAATGGATTCTTCAATTGATCTTCCGCTTGGCAGCTTTTATATCTACCTTTTTTGTTTTCAATGTTTATGTAGTCCTTAGAACGATTCTACTTTTCTTAGTTTCAGTGCCTTCATACGATTCAAACGACGAATGGACGCCGATTATCCGAAAACCCTCAAACGATGTAATAAATTCACAATGTGAACAGAGCTTATTTGTTAGTGTTTGTTGACAGCATTAGTAAACAATTGACAGAATTCAATGTTGTGATGCAACGCTGCGATGGTGTTTTCTCCCTACTGGCCTTCTGTTAAGTTTGCAAGTGTAAAATATCGTAGGGGAAAGGGTAAGCAAGGAGGAGGTGAAAGAGAGATGTACCTAGTACAGCTTTCTATGAACCTTGGCATAACTGTTGTGTTTCGAGTTGTTTTCTTGGACTCTTCACTGTCGTTGTCCCCTTTACTGTGCCATTTTTTAATCCCTTTAATTTCTGCACAGAACAAAAACTCGACAGGGCTTATTCTGCATCCACCACGCCTCTTTCAAAATCTCACATCCCAATGGCACGATCCAAGTTGCATTGAAATACCCGCCAGCGGGAAAGTAATTCAAACTGAAACATTGCAGAGCGCCCGAGAAGGCCATCCATTGCGCCGAGCGCTAGCGCTCCTTGCGCGGCAAACTACGACAGGGTGGAAGCTCACCCGGATAAGGCAACCGAGTGATCAACCTGGTTCTTAGACGTCAACTGGACCTTCCCAGGAGATCATAAATGTAACCCTTTCCAGGATTCTCCGAATGGCCCTGATCAAGCGGGGCTAACGGCTATAGAATTCGCTGAGCTTTTTATGGAAGGACCTTGGATCGGAAGAGACAACCCAATATGACTAGTCGGATTCTATGACGTCGATTCCAAAGCTGCTTTTGAGCGCTTTGAAACGATTCTCTGAATGAGGTTGCTTTCATTGTCTGAAAGACGACGTATCTGAGGAAATGTCTCATATTAAATGGCCAGATCGAATTAATATCCCCTCCCATGTGGCATATTACATTAGCGTAGGGATCATTTTTTAGGGTTTCTGAATGATAAGCATTAGTTTCGTCTCTGGCAGAACTTCAGAGATTCAAGTTCAGAGGCACAATCCATCGTCGAAGAGCTGCTCTATGGGACCATCAAATCTTGACGCAAGGTCCCCTTAGTAGGGACTTCTCGTTACTATATCTATGCATATTGATTGCATGTTTTTCAAAAAGCTGTTTCTCTCTTAACTGGTACCATAAAGTTCCATATCGCTAGGGTGGGATAGCCGAAGTGACTATGTCGTAAAACCCTTCAGCATTCAATGTTTCCTCACTAAAGAAACTGCAGACTAGCAGATTAGAGAGAGAAAGATGAGAGAGACCTTGCAAAGGGTGGACGTCAGTCTCATTTTGGTCTCACATTAAGAGCAGCTTACGTAAGTCCAAAAGTTAGTCTGCTTACTGCCTTATCAGTAGTTGGCGTATTGATTGATTCTTTGTGACAATAATGGGAAGAAAGGTTTCCTAACTTAAAACATTTGACGATCTTCTCCATTCTGTTTGTTCAGCTCATTCCAATGACTGACTTATCAGATCGTGCATTATTTGGTAGGCGACTATATCCATTTGTAGACCAGAACGATTCTGAAATAACTTTGTTGACGGCATTGTCCCGCTAGGCTACTCCATTTCTCTTTGCATTAATACATACTCATGATCAGTACCATGGGAAACCAGTTATCATGAAGTAACTACTTACTGATCCATCTTAATGATTACTGAGATAGTCAGGATCAAAGCCCTTACTGAAGCAATTTGAGACTTTTCGAAAAACCCAAGTATGTTATACATTGAAGGAGTCATTCCTCAAAGTCGCTTTGAAGTTGTTGCCACGTTAGGGTTAGGAGATCTGCAGATGCGCTTCAAATAGATGGAGGGAGAGGAACAGACCTCGCTGCATCTGAAAGGATTCAAGGCTAGTTGTAGTTTTCGTTGACAATGGGGTCTCACTAGTATTTCGTTAACATAAATTTCACTTAGGAGCTTGCTCGACCTTGGCAACCCTCCCTGGGAAGCGCCACGTATTCGCCACGAATTCAATACGCTCTTTATAGGTGAAAGCATTTGAATGTGTGCTTGGTGATCACATCGCCGCTATCAAATTGTTTAATGGGGTATTTTTGTGGCTACTGATGCTGCGAGGTACCAACACCCCAAGGTCGTTTGCTGAGCGCTCTATCTCCAGCTTCCTGAAAATTGTTTGTAGAAGCAGGAACTTTCTAAGCGATTTCTATAGTTGAAATACCATGAGCTCTACTTATACATGAATAGATCTTGGTAAAAAAAATCTGGAAATGATTTGTTGTCAATCCTCAGATCATCCAGTAGGACAGTCGTCTCCGATCAGCCGCCTTTATCTTCCGCATTGGAGGGGAAGCAATTTCGAGCGCCATTTCGGAATAGAGGAACTGGCAAAAAATTAGGGAAAATGTGAAAAGAGGAGAGTACAGACGGCGGAAATCGCCGTCGACAAACGAGGGACCCACGGCATCGACTGTAGATCACGAGGACAATCACACTCCAGATCAGTGGAAAAGTCAAGATCGAAACAGGTCCACAGTGGATTTTAATAGAAGTTAAGCAAAGTCATGGAAAAAAATCGTGATGCGCCGAGCTCCAGGTAGTAATAACGAGGAAAAAATGGTTTACTCCCCAAGCCGTCGAAATTCCAAGGAAAAAGTGAAGCAATTCTTTTAGATCTTATGGTCTGGAAGGGAATTTGTCCATCCACAATCAACATGAAAATTGTGAACAGGCGTAGTGGGTATATTCAGGTATTAATCTTATTTTCTTAGTTCTTTCGCGATTTTTGCATTTAGACTAGGCGGTCATTGTCTCACCATGCCTACGGTAAGAAGTGATACAGAAATCTCTAGGTCATACTTATTGGAAGTAAAAATTTCCCTGTTTTGGGAATATATTTTATATGGGTCAGAAATCCTACTTTCATTCGGTGGTAACATTTGGGTGGTACAAGTTAGACTTGAGCTTGAGTTGTAGCAGCCAGAAACCTATGTGGTGGAGTGTATTCTCTTGAGGTGGATGAGTCCATATATGTCGTATTTCATTAATATCTTTCTTATTTGGGCATCGTTTTCCTTTCGGAAAGTCCTGTTTTCATCTCAGCATGTTTCCAGAAAGGACGAATGATGCAGAATAGAAAAACCTGACCTTTTTTAGCCACTGCTTACATCAGCATTAGGTCCTCTTTAAGGATGCCTTTCTATCCTGACATCCCTAGAATGTGACTCATTCCTCATGAACAGCACCACCAGCCATTTTGGAAGAAATCCTAGGCGTAACCTTAATTTATCAAGAATTATTACTTCTACGAAACGAATGTTTTGTATGGGGTGACGAATAATTTGTTTTTGTTTTCGCACCAGGGAGGAAATTTTCAACAAAATGTTGCACGTCACTGATGACTTGACTTTGAAATGCTTCGTTCACTGCGCTTCCGTGCAAACCATTTCGGAATTGAAGTGTGTTGTCGAAGGGAAAGAAGACCAAATATCAAAATAAATGTAATTTGCCGAAGACACTTTCAAAACGCCTCACTACCTTTTCTGAACCGACATGCTCGTTCCCGATTTCACCTCATTACCCTACTTTGTCAGATGAACTCAGTGACGGCTTTTGGTCAGCTGAAGAAGCTTAGCTTTAATGGCTTGGGAAGCAAGAGTCGCCCATTTAAATTCCATTCACGTCACTTACATGTTTTTCTCATAGGTTAATCCCTTGGTGTTGATCGATCTCATGTTTCAGATGAGCCACATACTCCGCTCCTACAAAAGATCAGTATGGCGTTTCAATACATGCAAAATAAAGGGCTGAATGTAGCCCTAAATGAAGGGACCCGCTGGAGCTATTCCCAGGAATTCATTGAGAACGAGCTCCATCAGATGACTGAATGTTGTCCTTATCTTCAACTAGCGCTACAGGGTAGTGAGAGGAATTGGGATGAACAGAGACGTCCAGGGTAGAGAAGAAGTGCAATGAAAGGGTAGTTTCCTCAAACTCGGAAGATTTTGCCTCTCAACTCTAAAGTCCCCTTTTTGTCCATGGTTTTACTTCGCACCCTGTGGCAAGAGCTCAAGATACGGGGACATGGCAAAGGGCTGGTGGAGCTTTACTTCCTGGTAGTTCGAGTAGCTTAGGCGTATCCCTCACGTCATCCGTCTACATCAGATGAGGTTTCAAGGCATGTAGGCGAGACTGGGAAGGGGGAAGCTGGGCCATCGATCGTGGGCGGCGGCCAGCGGCGGCCGTGGCGGCACTGCTCATTCAGCCGCCGAGCGTCGAGATGACGGCCGGCGCCGTCATGTTCCTCTCTCTGCTCGTCTGTGCCATCTTTAGTGAGACATTTTCTGCTTCTGTATCCGAATGGGAGGACTACCATGATCATGAGGCAATGCTCGACAAAATGCTCGACATTGTCCAGAAATGTCCTCAGGTGAGCCTCACTGAGTCTATGTAGGGCCGACTAGCAATTCTGACGTCATTTAACTGTAACTCCCTTGAAAAAGCGAGGAAATGGAGCAGAGACTCTTAGCAAAGGGCCTCAGTGCATTTCCTGCTCTATTCAGTTCCCTGAGATAGTATTGTAAGCTTCCTGAGTGCACAGATGCTCGAGCTCTGTAGGAACTGAGAATTTCGAAATGAACTTTTTATCGCGTTTTTTATCAGAATTAAATTCATCTCTAATAAGGAGTTGAATTGGTATGAGTATGAAATGGATAGGATTCTCCCCTCCCCTGCCCTGATTGTTCCCTCTCCTTCACGTTCTTTCGATCCATTTTCAGTTATACTGCCTCGCTAGCTGTTTCACCTGTTTTTAAACTAGTTCATTTGAAAGGCATGACGTAAGGCAGTAAGTAAAGCAAAAAGACTGGCCAGCGAACCGGAGATAGCAATTTGATCGGCGAGTGTGAATGTTATGCTTTCTTATCATCATTAAGCTTTGCTGACTCACGTGCTTTTCGCAAACACCCTCGAAGTAAGTCTTAAAGTGGGAATTAGCCTTCGATCGATTCCCAAGACCTTCCTTTTCACAATTATGCCGAGAGGAACTAGTAATATCGAATGTAATTGGCAATTTCGAAACCATCTGTCCTGCTACAAATTCACCTACAAATCAAGTTACTCGCCCAACTGCTCTACGCCTTCTCCAAATCCATCCAAGTATCCAATGGCTAGTGGAATATGATTAATTTGACGTTATTTCCTCCAGATTACTGAATAATCAGTCACTAACTCATGGCACAAGGGCTGCTCTGCTACTCTGCCAGTTACCCCACAGAGTGTTTACCCACAGATGCCTCTCCTTCGTTACGTGTCGTTTCATGGGCCCATCAAGCTTTCCGTGGAGAACCAATTCGCTGATTTGTCTTGACAGAAACGTTTTCCCGATTTCGGAGACCATCGAAGGATCTCCTTGCCATGTGAAGGTTCCCTTTTTCGAGCTACACATTTCTTCCAGTGGGGCATGTAGGAATAATGGAAGGTTAGGAAGGGAAATCGATGAGTAACTCGAATAATCTCTGAGAAGTTAATCGGAGACGTCATTAAACATGGATTAGGGTGTTTTTTCGATTAGTGATTCAAATTCCTGACTCCGTCGTGATCTCTGCCAAAAACTGCTTCTACAACTTTACTAGTTCCGTGTCCCTGAAGTGCAGCTACTGTGAAGGCAGTAACCCTCGTCCCGTCTTTTCTGGAAGATCAACTATTATCCAAATCTTATGAATAATTCCTAAAAACAAACCTCCCCCAACTTTTTATATTCTATTTTACTGCCTTTTCGGCCTGTTGTCTGAACAATTGTCTATTCAACCATTTCATGGTTTGTTTACTCGCTTATCATACGCGAATATCAAGGGATGAGAACCCTCAGGCGTTCTCAAGCGTGAACAGAACTGGTCTGGAGTTCCCAATAGTAGCAATTACTTGGCCAATTCAGTTGTGGGAAGCCCTTCTGGAAGCAGCTTCCAAATTTAATTATGTGGCGTTCATCGCTTGAACGCGTGCTCCGAAAATGGGCCTAAAATATAGCTTACTGCTGATGACGCCATTTACCCATAATTTTGCATTTTAATTGCCTTTACTGTGGAACGGTCATTAGGGCTTTTTACAAGACCATGGTGATTCCAAATACTTTGCTCAGGCTTCTGAATTTATTGTAATTGGCGAGTTTTTCACCTGAAATTCGTTCAAAAGGGCAAAGAGAAGGTCTGATTGGTGGTAAATTTATTGTTGACTTTTTCTCACAACTAGGATCTTTGGCAAATAGTGGAACTCAAATATCGAAAACGACCCCATTTTATGGAAAGATGGGGGAAATTATTTATGAGATTGTTTGTTTACTGTGGAGACATTCAGTGAAGTAAAAAGAGTCATGCCTCAAACAAATCTATTTCTCTGGAGCGATTACACGGCTGAAACGCTCCCAAAACGGATCTGTGGGAGGAAATGAAATTTTATAAAGCAGGAAATAGCACAAGACAGGAACTGAAGTAGAAAATGGACCAAATAGGAATGGCAACGAGGAGTGACGACTAAGCTGAAGTCATGGTTGAGTAGGGGGCTGAATAGCTCCCTCCTTATCTGCTGGAGTACTTCATTCCCCCTCTTCACCTCCGCCCTCCCTTTCCGTTCCCCGAAATATGTTCCTCTCTGTTAATATCGCTTCTAAATCGTCAATTGCTTTCTTAAAAAGCGAAACCATTCGGATTGAGTGACTAGAATAATCAGACTTATTTACTTGAGGGGATTGTAGTTGGCCCAACATGGGTGGGGGACGCACGATTCGTGCGATTCTGGGTGCGCGCGGCAAATTGCGCGGCGGAATTCGTGATGATTTGAACGACTCTGACGCCTACTACTGGAGCCCAAACTTGAAGTAGAGTAGATAAGTAGGATCAGCTGACCGTACCCAACTATTATACTTCAAGTTTGTGCCACAATGATAGGCGTCAGAGTTGTTCAAATCGCACCGAATTTCGCCGCGCAATTTACCGCGCGCACCCAGAATCGCACGAATCGGCATACACCCAACATGGGTAGGTCGTCTAATTGAAAACCGACTCAAAAAGGAACTAAAGCACATCCCCTGGGGAGGATGTGCTTATGTATTTTTAAGTCAGTTTTCTAGTTAGCCTTTCTCTTCCCGAGAACAAAATTTTCTACAGTTACCATTTTAATACAATCACCGCCCATACAAGGAAATATGGCTACGCCTACAGCTGCCCATACTAATCTGCTGGGTTGACATTTCGAAGGGATTTAGCCTTGACGAAGAATGATGTTTTGCTTAAAAGCTGAGGGAATTAGTGCGGCTCAAAAGTTCAACACCGTAATTCGCTTGAAGACATTTATCAGTTGGTTAATTAGTGATAATTAAATCAACAAATTGAAATTCACCAAATACGATTACTCGTGGGATACTGAAATTCCCAGAAGCGCTGGGAAATTTGATGTTTTCCTACAACCATTGTTTTCAAAACATCAGAAATAATCATTGGTAATGTAAAATAGTACATTTCCTGAGATTCTTATGAGCTTTGTTAACAGTCGTAGCAGTAGGAAGTAGTTATGGGCACATACAAGGTATAAGCAGGACACCTTTCACCTCTAATCTTTTTTTTTTGAAGAAGACATCCTGAGCCCGTCTCCCTTACTGGTCAATCACTTGCCAACCCATCAACCTGTAGCTCTTTATCTCCTATACCCTACATGATAGCCCAATTCACGGCGGAAAATAGAAAAAAGCCCTTTATTTCTTGAATTTTCCTGAATTTTTGATCCTTGTCTTCCGAGAACTCTAAATGTATAATGACATTCATGAGAGCTAGGATAATACATAGATCCGAGATTCATAGAGAACAGCAACGTGCTATATGTAGCTCAATAATAGTATTGCCAAAGGCGTACTCGAGCTTGTAATTGATCAGTTTCGATAGGTTTTCTGTGCTCCTGTATGAGTGTTTCTAATTATGTCACGGTCGATTGGTTCGCTGTCGTCACAGCTACTACAACTTTTTTCTAAATTCTCGTGAAAGTACAACAGTGGGCGTGGCGTCGGGGCCAAACTCAGTGGGAACTACGGTAATCAAGCGCAGCTTCCCAGCTGATTCATTAACGCAGCACATTTGAACAAGAAACAGTAGTGTGGGTATGGGATAGCAACAACTGGGGAAAGAAGTCATTGGTGGGAGGAAATGATAATGTCATCGATTTTTTGTGTTGAAAGGCATTACTAGAGAATTATGGCCGATCGACTTATGGCTATGCTTGAGAAGACAACTATACAAAAGGAGTATTACCCGGATTCGCAATTTTAGCTACTATAGGAGAAAGGGGTATGAAGGGAAGAAAGAAGGCACTGATCAATTTTGTCTCGGTATGGGCAGGGCATAAGACACACTCTCAAAATCAGATTCTTGGTGGCATACGACCGGCGGGTTCTGATGACAATTCTTTATTGTTTTGAACGGCTAGGCATATTTAGTATCATCAAAATAGTTCTAGATGAACGGGAGGACTGCTTTGAATGTTCACAAATGAGCAGCCTTGTGCTACTTACAACTAAACACAATTTGGGTAATGAGGCCACTTGCCACTACTACATACAACGTCGTCTACGTGACAAGCCTCAAAAACAGCTACGTCTTGTTGTTGTTCTGTGGGAGGTGGGAGATATCCTGAAAGAATATGAAAGGTGTGAAAGAAACAAAATTCGATAGAGATGAGGCCTAAAAAATAAAAAAAGATTTAATGCAGTCATTGCCTTCACCATATTGTTCAGGAGGAAAGATGTCAGCATCTTTCCAATTTGGCTTATTCGGGGTGAAAATCTAAACCTTTGAAAAATCTACTTCATACGAAAAAATTCAAAAATGGCTGTAGTATTTCTGAGACTTGAAAAATTTTGATGTTCTAACGGTAAGGGGTCTGAACTAGCTCGAGAAAAAGTAGTTATTTCTGAAATCTTCACTCATCACCCCCTTCCCTTTTTTCCTCTTCGATGGTGAACATGACTTCGAATTTTCGTATTTCCAGATCTCTACCTTGTACAGTATTGGTCGATCAGTGGAGGATCGGGAACTAGTCGTTATCCACTTCTCCACAACACCATCTGAGCATGTTGCGTGTAAGTGATTTTTTTTGAATACCGATATGAAATATGAATTGCAATTACATCACACTTTGGAAGATCATCCTTTTGGGGAGGGACAGTACATAGGACCAAATGTTACAGCCTCGGAATAATTCTCTAATAAAAGAGCATCTGGAGAATTTTTGGCAGGAATTCTAACTAATACGGGAAAACCTGTCCATCAAAAACTAGCGGAACTTTGCTTTGATTCCATCTCACTCAATGTTTTACTGTACGTTAATTTATTTTACTAAGAGGCTTTCATAAGAAAAACGTTGCCCGGTTTTGCCCAAACAGGGAGCTGATCGGAGCTGAAATCAAGCTAGCACGAGAGGATGGAAGGAACTGACTGTGCTGTTTGGTAGTATCTTTTGGTAGTATCATCACCACAGTCAGGTCCCCCTATCTTCTCGCTAGCTTGATTTCAGTTTCGATTACTTTCTTTTTTGACAGCTCTTCAAATTCGAGTTTCAAACTTACCGTTTTCATAGTACTCTAGTAAGATTCCTCTTGTGTTTCGTAATTGCAATTGAGTATAAACGGGTTGCTAGAATTACTTTCGGATCACATTCTTTTTTGACAATTTTTCGATGGTCCAATAAATCGATGAAATGCCACTGCGTCTAAGGTCTGGTGTCCACTACGTTCGAGGTCTGGTGTTTGGCGCATCCGAGAAGCCGGCTGATGTTTCCCCACGGTTTATGCTGGTATTTTTAATCCTCCGTCCCAGACTATCCCTCTCAACACCTCATTGAAGTTCTTCCCTCTAGTGCTCGCATTCCCTTTCAATATACTCAATCAACACCCCCAGGCGCTCCGCCACTACCGCGTATTGAATACGTCATCTGCTTCATCATTCCTATACAATGCCTCGGAGCATAGCGAACTCTGGTCAGCCAGAGAGTAACTGACATCAATTTTACGTAGAGGACTTTTTTTTCAATTAAAAATTCAGCAGAAAGCTAAATTGGCAAGAGAAACACATTAACAGCCAATATTTCTCTCAAGTATCCTTAGCCATAAGAACTGGAACTGTCTGAGCTCTATCTGACCTTTAGTGGAACTGTAAATTCAGCTGTTAGGAATAATTAGAAGATTCCTTCGGAAATTAACATTTCAGAAATTTCTCAATTGGGGAAAATTTCAAATGCCAGATCGGTATGAGGTAAAGTTTAAGTACTATCCAGTATCCTTACGAGAAATTTCCAATCTGTAGGTAGAAGGTACCTATGTAGTGAAAACAAGTCGTCAAAACAAGGTACTACAGTATATCTGAGTAGTGAGCGTTTAAAGAGATACTGTACCTGATTAACTATGTGGAAATTCGGCGTTTCATGGTTTCCATTTAATCATTATTTTTTAAATTGTAACCTTTATTCTATATTCGAAAATGAATAGATTTTATTGAAAAGTTACTTATTAGCTTTTCCGTTGTTATGAGTTTTCCAATCAATTTTCGACCCCCTACTTTGAGTTTCCACAAAGGTGCTCACGTGTTGAAATTCTCAAGTGAAAAACAAAAGAAACAAAATGAAGTAAATAGTAGATTGGAAAGGAAATTAGCCGGATCTGATAATAATTTGATTGCTTCAAACTGAGAAGCTTCCTACTTGTGATGGAAATTAGTTTCGCACCAGCTCATTAAGTCGACAAAGCTTCTCAAGCGAAAAAATTGCCAACGAACCCAACAACAATAGCGAAGCGACGACAAAAACACTACTGAGTCTGAAAGGCACCTATAGGCCGGGTATCAAATGGGGCAATCGAAAGCCATCATAGATCGATCTCAGTGGCAGGGGATTCCTTACTTTTACTTTCCGTGTGTTAGCCCTAATTTCTACTGAGGGCACACACTGCTATTGCTCAGTTTCTTGGTCTAGAAAATTTCTAAATTCACCTAGAAGAACTGGAGGTTCCTCCCAAGTTATAATTTCTTAAGAATGCAGTCTGTACTAGAGTTATTTTGGAAGAATTACTCCTATCTTTTTCAGTGAAACCTGAAATGAAGTACATTGGCAATATGCATGGTAACGAACCGATTGGACGGGAACTACTCCTCCGCCTAGCTGATTACCTTTGTGAAGCAGCTATCAAGAAAGATAAGGTTTGTACAAAGATAGCCGAGTATCAAGTAAAGAAACCACGGAGAATTACTCGGTGTCACTAAAAAATACTTTAAATTTACGTCAACCAATTACTTTTAGTTTTGACCATACGAAAACCCCAGAATTTGAAACTAGCACCATGTACGAACTCTGGACTAAATAGTAATTAATACTATTTTCGGTCTGGCAAGTCTTGCTTGGCTTGATTCAGATAGGAGTTTTTGGAGGATAAAACAACTAGAAACACAGGCTGAAACTGGTTGTTGTGCCAAAATAGCTACGGTGGAGGGTTCTTTCAAAAAATTGAAGTCGTTTATCAGCTTTTTTCTTCGCTTCGGAGAGCTGCTTCTGTCTCGTTTTCAAGTTTCAACCTATTCGACCGCTGATTTAAGAATCAAATTGACTTTCTCGATTCCTTCAAACAACCCTTACATCCGGCTCGAAACCCTACTTTCCGGTATTTATACAATGCGTTCAGTTTTTTGTCATTGTATAGTGGAAAACATATTCACGTGTCATTGAAAATTCAAATTCGAGCGGATTCATGGCGTTTCCCGAGTGAAATCGATTGATGCCGAGCACTGGATCGCTTAATTTCGCTCAGCGAATTCTTCTGAAACTTTCCTTTCGATTTATTTCAACCTTTCCTGTTACAATGGGCATTCCAATGTTCTTTTCCTTTCATGGCATCTGTGGTGGCTAAGATGAAACCTGATTCTCAAAATGCGAAATGAAAGCTTTGGACTGGTCTAAAAGAAAAAGTACTCCCGATAAATTGAAATTCAATGTTTTTTCCAATCACCACTCACAGAATGGGACGAAATTTTATAGCTCTTAACTCACTCCTGTCTTCTCTCCCCTTAGCATTTTCATCTTGGGGCATAGGTGTTCCACGTGCGGTGTCGGTGAATTGGGGTCCTGCTTTACAAACCACAGCTTGTGCAGTAAACATGGTTGTTCGTGGGGTCTCTGAAAAGAATAAGCAAGCGAGACTATTCTTTAGTGGAGGTTTAGATTTAAGAGTCAGCTTCCTGCTTTTTGTAGTGCCCCATAGGACTGCTGGAAGGAATTCCAGGGATAATCCATGGGAACTGTTTGCCCGGCATAATTGTTGGAGAGAAACAGAAGGAACTGAACAGGCTGTCCTGATGGATCGGGATGTTCTCTGTTATAAAATATTCACATAATCTTTTCTCCCATTTGCTACCGTATAATGAATCAGCAATGCTCATCAAGAACTCTTCGTGAGTCGGGCAGTGTCCCCCTGATGAATGTCGTCACGCTGTGACGGCAGCAACGTTCATACATAAATTAATAAATACTTGAATTTTGACGATAAATCGATAGAGTTCACAGCAGGGATCAACACTGTCAAACGCTTTGGTCAAAAAGAATAGCTTCACACGAAAAAGGAAGTCATTCCATTTCGTCGAACTTCCCAATTAGCAGTGCCACTTTGCACCACCCCGCCTCCGCTTTCACCCCTTGAGTCGAAGAAAAATACTTTTTGAAATCTAGCAAATCGTTAAATTGTGAGAATTGGGAAGTTGGCTTTAACCGAGTGTAAGATTTGGGGGCTAGTAGAAGATCGGTGTGGTCTCCAGAGGAGATCGATGCTCTCTTTTCACATATTCGGCAGATCGCATCCTGAATTATTCTATCCCTTCGGAGTATTTGATAGTTGACTTGACTGAAATACTAGCTTCTGTTCCAGCTTGTATGAGACCCCTACCATCCACTTACCTTTCCTCTCTAGGGCAGGAACCGAGTGCGTGGCGCATCGAGCTTTCAAATATCCTCGTATATCAGCAAGATGACAAATAAATTAATTTTTAATCTCCTGGTATCCTTTTTGGAAATTCATGAGAATTGCTGAGGCTTATCCGGATGCCATAGCAACGCTAAGTTCAAGTTGGAAGGAAACGACATAAGTAAACGGGCGAATATCTATGAATCCCAAATGAGAAAGCCTTCAATGGGCAACCATATTGATCAATAACGATATTATTGTTTCAAATGAGAAGCGGCTTGGCATCAACATTGGTAAATAGTTACATCCCAAAATTTTTTTGACTATTTGCTTTTAGTACTTTATTTGCTTTTAGGAAGTCCTGCAATTACTCAATTCAACCTCAATCCACATTCTGCCTTCGATGAATCCTGATGGCTTTGAACGTGCACTGAATACGGTAGGTAAAGAATTGCTTTGAGTTTATTCGATTTCTGTTATTTCCCACATCCTCTCTACGATAAAAAGCCAAAGCAGAGGCGACTAAGACGGCCGATGACGTCAATAGCTCGTCAGGCGAGCTTCTAGCCAAAGAAAGTAGTTGCTAGTCGTGAGAAAAAGAATTGATGTTGACGTCGAAGCATGCTTCGAAGAGGGTACCTTGAAGATTCTTGCAATTTTGGAGGGAGAAAGCATGAAAGTCAACGGGTTTTTCCTTTTCTTACGTACCATTTGATCCGGAAAAGATTGAGTGGGCATGCTTGGATTGGCTCGAAGACCACATTGATGCCCACATTGCGACCGTTGCTCCATTTCGCATTTTTTTGCATGTTCTTCGCATTTATTAGTGTTCGTGTTGCGAATAAGAACACGAAAAGGCTAGTCGGAGCCAATTTTTGCCTCGAACAGATTAGAACCTTCACGTACGTCTTCTCGACATCAAACATGCTCTTTACACCTGAGCCTTCCTTCATTGATGCCGGATAATCGGCTTATGACGATAAGCTTGTAAACGCTGGTTACCTATAGTGAGTAGCCACCAGGAACTAATGAGAGGGACGTGATGTCTCTGTTGAACAACAGATAAACTGCTTGACTGAGGCGCACTAGCTCCAATTCGAAGTTTGCTCTTGAACGGGCGCTTTTCTTCTTCCCATATGAAAGTAGAACCTTCCTTCCTTCTGGATATGCCCATAAAAGGCTCAGATGACGTTTTGAAGGAGGCAGAACCGAATGGCATTGCCCATTCGCGGACCTCGGTGTGAACCTCCAGGAAAGGACACCCTGAAGGAATTTCATTGAAAAATAGGAATTTTTCCAAGGTTCTGCCCAGAAGTGGTGGGAAAATATAGCCTCAAGCGAGAAAGGAATGTGGGATTAGAGTGAATACTTCTTGTTCTTCTATAGAGGTTTTTGATTACATTCCATCATTCCTTCTAGCTCATGAGATATTGAGAAGCATTACTCTGCGGGTAAACTTGAAGTGAATGTATCATAAAGCCAAATCAAGCAATCAGAAAAATTTGTCTGATGAATTTCAGGAACCTTCAGAACGTGCTTGGCTGACGGGAAGAACAAATGCCAATGGGGTCGATCTTAACAGGTAAGCAGTTAAAAGTTTAATGCCCTTCCTCAAGAGAACGACCACTTCCATGGGCTGTAATTACGCAGAGCTTAGGAATGTTGTTGCCCCTCATATTGCTTAGTTCTCAAAAGGAAATTCTCGCCATTCAATGTACTCAACTTATTAGTTATTCGCTAATAATTTCCTTGATCACGTGCACTTTTGAGCCTAAAAGGGCAGTACTTTAGAGAGCAGACAAGGCTAGATTTCCAGAGCTACACCTATGGCTTCTGAGACTGATTTAGGGAGAGAATATCGAAGCAGCGCAATTCAATAAAACGTACCACATCACCAGCCTCAGCTTTTTACGACCAGCACTGCCTCTCTGGTGTTGTGCGGAGGTTGGAAGTAATGGGGAAATGACAGTGGCCTTGGGAAAAGGTGATGACAAATGAACACTGGCGTCACCTATAGTTGGATGATGAGGGAACCTTTCTAACCCAATGCTAAGGAAGGTGGTACGGAAAGGGTAGCAGAAAAGAAAACTGCAGTAGATACAAAGCAAAGGATTATGTCATCGTATGTTTTGGCTCTCTTTCACTCGTAAAATTCTTCAAAACCATCTATCAATTAACCAGTTCTCGAAAAGTTTTAGGAAGACATTTTTTGCAGGGACTTCCCTGATTTGGACAGTGTTTTCTACGAATTAGAAAAATTGAAAGTGCCAAAATACGACCATCTGATGGAACTGTTCGCCGATGACAAAGAGGTATGTCTTTTTCGTCATTTACTCACACACTACTTCAGTAATCCAAAGAGAGAACTAAAAAGTTCGCCCTTTTTGAGCTATTGAAGCATGCTTAATCGACCTAAATTTCTAGATGCGGACACTTAGCATCCGATCTCAAATTTCGTCGGTCGAGGGGATTATTTATTTACTCATTATCTTGTTAAGAAGGACACCCAATCGGTCTCAGCGATTTCCTTGAGATTACAGTGCAGTTGCGGTAGAGTTATTAAAGGCAGTGCATTTTAGCGACAACCCGAAACGGTAGCTGTCGGTCGCTGGACTTTGTCGTTGCCATTTGTGCTGTCAGCAAATCTTCACGAAGGCGATCTTGTCGCTAACTATCCATTCGATGCCACCACCAAGGAAGGCGTCAGTGAATATTCGGCATCGCCAGACGATGGAACATTCAGGTTGGTCGCTTCTGATGTTCTTTTCTTACTACCTTACGTCTTCCTCCGGGACAATAGCAAATTGTCATGTCACGCATACCCGCCCACACAGCGCCTTCAGTGAGAATAAACACATAGACCACTTCGAGATCGATCCATTCATATGGAGGGTTTTCCATTTCAATAGCTGGGAAGCTAGTAGAAACATCACAATCTCAGAACGCCCGATACCATCATCGATAGCAAGATTATGGTGGGAGGACAATTACTCTTCACTCAAGGCTGCCACCAAACGGAAACAATCATTGTCTACACATAGAGCCAAAGCTCATGTTGGCTATTTTTGTAAAATAGCGCTGAATAATTGCGAGCTAATTCTCATGCAACATGGACAGCCTCCATGGAAGGTCTCTCCGGAGATTTGTCCGATAAAATCATTGATATGTGAATTATATTTGCCAGGTGGGCGAAACATAATTGCTAGTACGATTCAGATGGCTAGCCCAAACCTACGCTAAGAATCACGCTCACATGGCGAAGAACGATCATCCACCCTGCGACGGGACCAGCAAGGATGCATTTGCTAGACAAGGTGAGAGCTCTTGCCTATGATAATGATAACAAAATTATGATAATAGTTGGTAAGAATCTGTGCAAAGGAAGCCTTATGTATGTCACGGCAATGTGCCAAAAAATTCACTAACCGTAAAAGATTCAACAATCTGAAATCCGCACCATTTCAGGAGGAATCACAAATGGTGCCAAGTGGTACTCGGTCTCTGGTGGAATGCAGGATTTCAATTATTTGGCCACAAATGACATGGAAATCACACTTGAGCTTAGCTGTGAGAAGGTGAAAACCATTCCAATTTTAATTAAATTGCTTACGATTTTCGAAAATAACAGTACGTCAAGTAGAAATACACTTTTGAAGTCTCGCCTTAAAGTCTTGCATTGGGTGAATCTTAATTTACCTCCCTCTATTACAGATGCCAGACGGTAAATTGTTGCCGCAGTTCTGGGAAGACAATAAGAAAGCCCTCATGGAATACATGTTTGCTGTAAGTGGCGATTTGATCGATTATTGATTTCCTTACTGTATAGATTCTGAAGTTCAGTAGTACGTGTACAGGTACATTCCGGAATCAAAGGTATCGTAACCGATGCAGAAACTAATGAGCCAATCTTCCAAGCGGGTGTATGGATCCGAAATGGTACCAATAAGATGCCCATCCGCCATCCAGTTACCACATGTAAGTTCAGTCAAAAAATTGGAAAATATTTTTTTTTTGCTAAAATACAGAACTTGGGAAAAAGGTGACTATTATCGTTGTATTTCATGAAGGGATAATAAGCGGAAGATAATTCACCTGTTTAGGGGTTCTCGGCGACTACTATCGTATTCTGCCGGCTGGAGATTACGAAGTAATCGTTACGGCTGATGGATACGAACCAGCTGCCCGTAATGTAGGTTTTTCTTGTCAATTTATTTACGAATCGGGATTTCCACTCCAATACTTCCGGGATCTGTACAACTCAACATCCACATCTCTTACTCTCCCTTTCTTTCTGCTTTCATTCCCATAATTCCAGAATTTTTTCTGCTATCCTATATATCAAATTTTTCCTGCTCCCTTTTCTTTGACCAGCTTCTCAAGCAGCTTATTTTCGGATGGACTTCTTATCTCCAACTTTCTTCCCGTCCAACTTTCCAATTCTGACAAGATTTTATGGGAAATTCGATTTTCCAGGTGACCGTCACCAATAAAGTCCGCGATAGCGCCATGATTGTGGACTTCGCTCTGAAACCCATCGTTGATCAGGAACCATCTGTGAGTTGTTTACATTTTTGTTTGGTAGGAAGCCCTAGGTCACTTCGAAAGTGAGGATGATTGTCAAATTCGAATCAGACAATTTTTCAGAAGTTTTTGTGCCTTTAGAGACACACAGAAAAGGTATCGTAATAGTGACACATTTTTGTCACCCAAAAGACGTGGCTAAAATCCAGATTAGAGAGAGCATTTGGAACAGCGCGAGCATAAGAGTCAGCAATTTCCTTATTCCAGAGCTGTTAAGGGCTATTGGGCCATTACCTCCAAAAGAGTTAAAATCGTCACCAGGGCTTTTAATGGGTTCCGGGCATCCTGGGTATCTTCCCTGCTGGCTTCGCTCTGATGTTCCTATCAATGTTCTTTGAAGTACATGTATAGGAAATTAAAGGAAACTGAAGCGCACAGGTGTAACTCGACACTTTCTCTCTCACAAGAATTTTGGCCACGCCTCTTCTGCCATGTGATCCAGTTTCCCAGTTTTTGGAACACTTCTGAAGAAGATTGTGTACCACTGAAATGAAATATCAATCAAAGTTTTGTGCCTGATGCCTCCAGGACTCACAAATTTGTGGCGTCTAATTACGAAGCCCAATCAAAATTGCATTTGCCTGCCCAAGAAATCGAGGCGAGTTCCCTAAAAGGTCTCTGAGAATGTTTCCAATAGGCTTATTCCTTCAGAATCCCTCAAATGTAAAAATGGCTCCATCAATTCGATGACAGCAATAAAAGCATCGGGAAACTGCATCAGTCCGTGCCGTTCTGTTACTTAAAATATCTGCATGGACGAGATTGATAGGTGCCATGAACATCGTGACAACACGTTTCAATCAGACCCTTTGTAGATTGTTTACGAGCGATTTATGACTCTATTAAGTAGCCAGAAGTTTACTGAGGCCAAAACAACGCCTAAAAAATGAACTAAAAATAGTCTTCCACTGGAAACAAAGCCACGTTTCTTGCTATGGCCCCAACATTCCCCTTCGCCACTTTAGCCGGATTTGAAATCAACTAATTGATTTGGCTCATTACTCAACCAATAAATTAAATAGATGTTATTGTCGTAATAATATTATTGTGATGCTGTTTCCCAGAAGGGAACACATTACTTATTTTGTAAAATTACTTTCGGCTAAGAAATTATCAACGCTCATTGTTTTCAGGTCGAAGAAATCGCAGACATTGTCAATGCACTTCAGGAGCAACAGGAATAGAGAATTTCATTTTCCATCTATCACGTTCTACGAAGTTTTTCCTCTACTCCAAAAAACGATCTCGATATACAATTCCTTACTACGAGTCTGTCCCTCATTTCAATTGCTGTCTCATCATCCCCGTGTTTATCCCTATTAATATCTCCAATACGATGAAGATTATGGGCTAATGACTAGAAAACCAGTGACACTGTACGAGCCAGAAATTTCTATCTGTGACGAGTGATAAATGTTGATGTTCTGTTGTTGAATTAGATGAGTACTTATAAAAATCCGGACTTAAATTGTAAAAATGCAGGCATAAAGTAAAGAAGTTAGAGACTATAGAGAAGGACTCAAGTGTGTAGTAATTTATCCTTCTTCTTTTTTTCCCTGGAGTTAATCCTGCACCGTCGCATGGCCCGCTGTTCTCTTCAATCGGTTTCACTTCCTCTCTACGGCATCTTCTACCGCTTCATTAGCTTCAGCGAGTACTTCTCCGTCATCCTTCATCCATCCAGCTCCTCATTGAGAGCCCCTCTGAAGATGATGGCTTCCTTTGAGCCTCAAAGTCCTTTGCTTCCCTTATTGGATGATTTGGTTCTTTGGTTCTGTCCACCGCAGACGTCGCGTAGTTACCTCTCCTCAATAAGTTATGACTTGATACAAGGTACATAGTATACTCAGGAGTAATTGTGAATTATGAAAAGACGATGAAGGGTAGAGTTTTGATTTCCATTAAAATCGCAAAAGAATTTCAGTGTGTTTGGCATGAGTAGAGGATTTCGAGGTTCAGCAGATGTGGAAGTAAGCACTTACCGATTTCACCTCATTTTGGTGCCAAATGACCGACTCCAGTCTCAAGTGAACGAAGTTATTCCTTTCCGGGGGGTTGGTTGAGTTGTACCGAGCAGGTAGGGAGGATAACCACACTGACCTGGAGGTAGGATGACCCTCGCAAGTCAATGACCAGAATGGCAAAATGAACATAAAGTTTACTGCAACATAGGATAGAGGTGTGAGTCCTACCCTACACTAATTCTTTAGTTCACAAAATAACAAGTATACTTCTAGTTGGGGTATAGTAAGGTCCTTCTTCTCCCACAAGGGCAAACGCTGACTGCTATGGTTCCAAATCTCACTTGTGGTTCATGCTTCGTACTTTTTAACCCCATTTACTCTCAACGAGGTAACGTAAGAGAAAAATACTGACCACTTAATGACCATATGCCAGTTTAAAAATTGGATTTTTCACCACTGAGACTCATGAGTACCTTGTGATAGGACAGTTACACAGTTAGGAAACAACAGCTGATATGATGTTATGAGCTTGATATGTTTCTTCACAGCAAACCGGATCCGATACTCCCTATGCTTTTCTGAAAAAAGCGACTAGATGGATCACCCATTCCTTATAATACCTTCAGAAAGATCAAAAGCTATCAAAGAAACTTCTATAGACTGCCGTAACAAAGGACTGTTTTGAAAAATATTTATTGCATTAATTGCCTTAGGCCTGAGCCAAAACAGATTACTCAAGGAATGTACAGTTTACTCGAGGAATGTAACAAAAAAAATCTTAGAATGCACTGTACAACTGTAAACATAGATATATAAATTCTTAATCAATAAAGAGAAATCAAACAACAAAAAAACTTCAGTTGTTGTGCACTTCACAAACATTTACACAGTTACTAAGTACTGCAATCGATCCATTACAACTGCACGCTAAGAAGGTGCCGATCCATTTTGTAACCTGAAATATTGATGATATAACAACATAATATGTGACAATGATCCAAGATCATAATACCAGTAGTATAATAAGCGCTGTGATAGTTTTGCGATGATCTAGTGTGATGAAGTAATTCATGATTTTAAGAAGCGATGAAACGTCTTGAAAACAAAATAAAGTTTTCAAAAACAACAGAAGGAAAAGATGGAGTAAGAAAACAACAGGGAGAAAAAAAAAGGAGCAATCGCGGAGTAAGCCACGAACAAGCAACACCAACCTTGCTTTTTAGCACATCCAAAATGCATAAATCTATTGTCGACATTGATAGTTGCACCAGAATTCTTGCATACCCAACAGTTCTGAAATGAAGGTCATTCAGTACCCGACTGCGACTGTCTCTTCAATCGCGGACTGCATCAATAAAATAAAATAAAGTAAAATAAAATAAAATTAATCGTAATCATAACAAATGTCATCTAATCTCTAACCTGTTTCCAGAATTGATGCAGCTTTTCTTCTAAACAAGTGAGCTGGTTTCCTTTCATTTGTATGTCTGGAGCCCATAGGATACAGTCGCCATGGAACCATACATCAATGCAATACGTCTCATTTTTCGATAACTAGAAAACACTGTGAAAACTCAGATTATCCTTAATTGGGCCCATGCGAAAACCAAAGCAAGTTTGGCCCCAATCTAACTCATAGCAAGATCAGAATGCTCTAAAATGTGCTGGCGGTTCGGTGGTTTTTATGGACTCCAGCTTCTAGACGCCAAGTTTGCTCAGGAGCTCCCTTGCAACCTTCCCAGTACTTCTCATAACTCATAATAAAACCGGGGATCTTGGTCATTTTCGGTTAAAGTCGTCTGCAGAGTCACCAGAAGATTCTGTAGGGACCATTGACCAAAGTACTTAAGGGTAAAAATAGCTTTCTGGAACATGAAAGAGATAAGATTAGCCATGTTCTGAGTGACACATGATTACTGTTGCACGTCGAGCCGTCACTATGATGGACATACTCCAATCCAGTGGCGATAAGCCTTCTGCATAAAAGCACGGGTGGATAAGCATCTGCATGTTCTGATAACAACCATGAAGTTGTTAGTCGGCATCGCCCTTCTTGGGTTAGCCATCGCCTCGTCGCTTGTCTGGGATCCGAAGCCGCACATCACCGAGGAGCGGTACAGGGTCGGAAGCGAGTACCGCTATCTGTTCGACGGTCAAGTCACCACTGGTCTTGCTCTTCCTGACACTCAACAATCCGCCACCCGCATCCAGGCCATCGTCACTCTGCAACCGATTGATGAGCGCACTACTCTGTTCCAACTGAACCAGGTCCGCTTCGGATCCATCCAGGAGGAATTCGAGCCCCGTGAGCTCCTTCCGTTCGAGCGCTACCAACTCGTGAAGATCGATGAGGAGCACAAGAACATGCTGTTCATGCCTATTCGATTCGTCTACAGGCATGGAATGATCAGCGACATCGAATTCTCTGAGGAGGACAAGCCGTGGTCAGTCAACATCAAGAAGGCTATCCTCAACATGCTTCAGGTAGGGTCGAAATCATCTAGACTTCATGTAAGCTCCCGAAAAACAGTAATTACAGATCAACATGATGAAGCGGGATGAGACCATGAGGCGTGAGCGCGAGGAAGAACCCGAGAACAAGAACTTCTTCGTGACTGTTGAGGTAGGGCAGGCTGACGATAATCTCTAGAAACAACGACATAACTGTGATGATTGCTGTTAATCCATACTGTTTTAGCGAACCCTCGAAGGCGAATGCGAAGTCGAATACACCACCAACGACATGAAGACCGAATTCACTCAGTGGACCAAGTCTATCAACTTCAAGAAGTGTAATGTGCGCCCTGAGGTAGGTTGTTCGCCAACAAGCCCATAAGGGCGAAGAACATTCTTATCACAAGCATTCCATGAAGCCCGTCCATTCAGGTAGAGTACGGAATTCGCCCACGTGAATTCAAGAAGACCGACGACGAGAAGCTCTTCAGCACCGTCTTCAAGTACAAGGTTGCCGGTGACAAGAACGAGTTCCTCATTCATGAAGTCGAACTCGAGTCTCAATACAAGCTTATGCCACTTTCGAAGAAGCACGAACTCATCAGCTCGTTCGTCTACAACAAGATGACTCTTGTCTACGCTGGAAAACCTGAGACTCAGATCCCGAGCGTGCGCCGCGATCGCAAAGAAACCCTCATCTACAACTTCGACTGGGAGATCGCCGAGGAAATGTTCGCCATGACTGGAGATGAAAGGTACCTGCACCGCATTCCTGAGTGGAAGAACAAGGTTGAGCATATCGAGAAGCTGCTGACCCTCATCAACCGCCATATGGAGGAGAAGGTCGAGCTTGAGACCACCCACATGTTCGCCCGTCTTGTGAAGCTTCTGCGCCTCTGCCGTGAGCATGAACTCATCAAGATCCAGCGCTTCTTCGAAACTCGCGAGAATGTCAACCACAAGGTGCTCTCCCTGTACTACGACGCCCTTGCCATGGCGGGAACGAAGGTGACTGTCAACGAGCTGGCCAAGAAGATCACTGAGGAGAAGATTGACACTCTGAAGGCAGCCCGCCTCCTGAAGTCTCTTTCTGAAGTCCGCGTGCCATCTGAGAAGATCGCCGAAGAAGTTCTTCGCGTTTGCGAGAGCAATGTCGCTGAGAGAACTCCTTATCTCAAGCAATCCTGCTGGCTGACCTACGGTGCCATCTTCAACGGACTGTGCAACAACGAGAAGCTTGCTGTCTACCTCAAGGAGAACATGTGCAAGCGTGAGCTCAAAGAAAAGGTCGTTCGTAAACTGATGGACATGTTCAGGAGAAGCGAGACTCGTTATGAGAAGGTTCTCATGCTCAAGACTCTTGCTAACGCCGGAATCGATATTTCAGTTCACGAGCTGGAGAACATCATCTACAACAAGGAAGAAGAAAAGGTTATCAGAATCGAAGCTATCAACGCTCTGCGCAGACTTCGATACACGATGCCACGCAAGATCCAGAGCATTCTGATGCCGATTTACAAGAGCCGCAGTGAGACTCCTGAAATTCGCATGATCGCCATGCGCAAGATTATGGAGACCAAGCCTGAGCAGGTTGTTGTCGACCAGATCGTCCGCCTGATGGAAGTCGAGCGTGACCCGCAGATCCGTGCTTTCACCTACAAGACTCTCAAGACCATCTCAGAAGTTCCTGAAATCCATGAGGAAACCGTTCACCATGTGAAGAAGGCACTGAGAACTGTTGACACCGAGTTCTATGAGAATCTGAACAACCGTGTTCTTCGATGGACTGTCAAGAACGAGAACAACAGATATGGCGTATCGGTTGACCTGCACAGCCTGTTCACCAAGGACAGTGTTCTGCCCAAGGAACTGATTACCACCATGGATGCTATTCTTGGAGGAAAGTGGTACGAATACTTCGCGCAGCTCGGATTCTCACAGGAGAATGTTGATGAGATTTTGAACAAACTTCTTCACAAACTGCAGGAAACCGACATGGAGCACCTTGTTGTCCGTGGAAAGCGCTCAACTCTGTATCGCCCGGCCGAATTCTTCCGAAACATCTATGAGAAACTGAACTTCGTCCGCCGCCATCCGAACAAGGATGATGCTCACGCGATGATTTACTTCCGCTACAAAGACATGGACTACGCCTTGTTGCCATTCGACGTTGATACCATCCCCAAAGTGATCAAGAACATGTTCCAAGACGGAAAGATTGATCTTGACGAGGTCGAGCGCTTCATTGCTACTGGAACTCAGTTCACCAAGACCGCTGGTTTCTACATCTACGAGTTCCAGAGGAGAATCCCAACCACCCTCGGTCTGCCTCTCGTCATCAGCTCGAAGATGCCAACTGTTGCCACAGTCCAGGGACACATCAAGGTTGAGATGGAGCCTAGGGAGAACAGAATGTTCGAGGGACTTCGCCTCCGCCTCTTCCTGAAGCCTAAGATTGCTACCACCCACGTCGTCAGAGCTATCGTCCTGAGCCCTATTGTCGAGAATGGATTCAAGATGCTCCACTCCGCTACCTTTGACAAGCCATTCGACACCGAAATGGAGCTCACCTGGAAGCACAAACTTCACCTGAAGACTATTGTTCGTCCATTCGAGCAAAAGAGGCACGTTCTCCACCTCCAGTCGCGCCCAGTCACCTTCATTCGCCACATGAAGAAGACCCACACCTACCCCGAACCGGTCGAAATCACTGTCCATCTTCGTGAACACCTCTACCCAATCAAATCATTTGAGCGTACCTTCCTTAAGAGATACGGAATGATTGTGAAGCTCACCGGAACCATGCACCGCCCGATTATCCGCAACACGGAGAGCATGCTCAACCCGATTTTGATTGGATACAACACCTATGACGTCCATATGGAACCCACTGAGGACCTTCCAAAGGAGTACGTCTTCCACATGGAGTTGGAGAATTTCCTCCCAGAGAGACTTGAGAGACCCGAGATCGAAAAGCTTCTCACGCACCACGACGAAATGTTCAACGTCGAGGAGGAGGAAT
This sequence comes from Haemonchus contortus, assembly GCA_000469685.2. Taxonomy (NCBI): domain Eukaryota; kingdom Metazoa; phylum Nematoda; class Chromadorea; order Rhabditida; family Trichostrongylidae; genus Haemonchus; species Haemonchus contortus. Next base: position 4,373,739 of record LS997565.1, read on the forward strand.
CCGAGCCAAGACGCATTGGTGACCGCAGAACTCACTTGACCACCTACCTTAGGAACATCGAGATCGAGAAGGCGTACAAGCACCGCCTGTTCTTCAAGATCGAAACTGTTGGACAACGTGAGAAACACGAAGCAGAGATGGAATTGAAGGTCGTCCATGATAACAAATACCGCTTCTGGCGTACTTACATCTTTGCTCATCGCACCCCACTGGAGAGAGAAAACCGTGATTGGGAGATGAAGGTCGAGATGCAGACCGTCTATCCTGAAATCCCGAAGACTCTTAAAATGATGAAGGAGCAGATCCATCGCGAATGCCACACTCTGATCGATGCTATGTGGGGCAATGAGGAGAGGAACACTCTCACCATGCGCATCCAGGGTGAGCCAAGCCGCGAGCAGAAGAAGTGGATGAAGAATTTCGAACGTGAGGAGAATAAGCTGACCGAGATGGAGAAGATGAAGATGTTCTCTAACAGGAACCTTTACAAGCTTATGGCCAAGTACAGGCTGACTCCGGAAACTGAGTACTACATGCGCAGGATGTTCTCCTTCCTTAAGACTTGGAACCTGTGGCACACCGAATTCGAGAAGGTTCATAACAGGGAAGGAATCGTTCGTATGCGTTTGGAAATCGAGCCTCTGAACCGCCGCATGTTCGATCTCATTATTGAGACCCCCAAGGAGCGCGTTGTGATGAAGAAGCTCACCATGCCTTTCAAGCTTCCTACGATTCAGTTCCACGAAATGCACACTCTTGAGCCCACCAAGGTCAAGCACGTCTTCCACCACCTTATCAAGAGCACTCGCCCAGAATGCACTGTCAAGTCTAGGGAGATTAACACTTTCGACGACCTTCGCCTCAGAACTCCCCTTTCCAACTGCTACACGGTTTTGGCTAAGGACTGCGCCAATGAGGAGCCAAGATTCGTCGTTCTCATGAAGAAGATCGAAAAGGAACGTGAGGAGAAGAGACTGAAGATCGTTACTCCTGAACACATCTATGTGATGGAGATCGTCAATGAGAAGCCGTACTTCAAGGTCAACGACCGTGAAATCAGGCCAGAGGAATACAAGAGATACCGCATCTACAGAGTCGACGACCTGCTCTACAAGATCGACATCGAAGATGTTGTCGTGTTGTTCGACGGAGTTGAGGCCAACATCAAGCTCTCGCATCTGTACAAGAACAAGCAGTGCGGAATCTGCGGACACTACGATGGAGAGGTGAGCACAGATAAGAGATGGGCAATAATTTCAATCCTTATGAAGTATTTATTTATAGAAATGGAACGACATGCGCCGCGCTGACAATGAGGAGACCACCATGGTTGAGGACTTCCATCGCAGCTACATCATCAAGGACGATGAATGTGAAATTGATGAGACGGAATTCACCAAGAAGCGCAGCTACCGTCTTGAGGAGGACCTGAAGCGCGACAACTACCGCTACAGAGAGGAGAAGGAGTTCAGAGAGGAGAGGGAGCGCGAGTACAGGAGCCACGAGAGGTACTCCGAGGAGAATGACAAATCCAGCGAAGAGGAAGAGACTTACAGTGAGTTACCTAGAAATTTTCTTGCAGTATAGTTGAAGGATCCCACCTTTCAATGGGCGATTTCAGAGCCGATTCTTCGTACCCGTATCTTCGAACGTGAAAACCGCGTCTGCTTCTCTGCTGAGCCCGTCTACGAGTGCCCAGAGAATACCGTGAAGGACAAAGTCGAGAAGGAGGAGGTTGAGTTCATCTGCCCTCGCGCTCACGATCCGGAGACCAGACGCCTGCTGCGCAAGGCTCGCGTCGAGGTTATCCCGCGCAGACATCTCGAGGGAGAGCCCTGGACCACCACCGTCTATGTACCCAAGACTTGCACTGTGTATTGAGCATTCTCAGCGTTGGTATAGTAGTCAATAAATATCTCTCAAAGTATGAACCTTCGCTAGACACAAATGGTGAGATCGACAAACACGAAAGGGAAATTACTTAGAAAAACGATCACTGCTGGAGAACCACTAGTTTTACATTATAATCAATTAATCAGCAGTTGCTAGTACTGACGACTCGACTGGAGATATTACACCTTAACAAACGAGATAGATAGGAATTTCGAAGAATCCGTAGATCCTGGAGATTAATTCTAGAGACATCGACAAAACCCAAACTTGGCTCTATACTGCCACGCGAAACTTAGAACTTGATTATGTCAACTGTAGGAAACAGGAGCAACACAGCTGAATAACTGAGTTACATAATCATCCCTCGATCGTTAGGCAATCGTTAGCTAACCACGTTTACAACCAAAAAAAATTTAAGAACTACCGCCTAATTGGTCAACAAGAGATAGCGAATCCAACGACATCCTCCTACCAGGATTCAAAAAAAGACATGTCATCCATCAACTATTGCGAGACTAAATAGATGGAAAAACCCATAACATCAAAATTACACGCATGCTTTTCTTGGTAGACGTAGAAAACGACAGCAAGCATAGATCAGAAAAATCAAATCGATTGGAACTCAGGAACACCAAATCAGAATGATGCCGAACGTTTGAGATGTTCGATGTGAAAGAGCTTCGAAAAATTGAAATATCCCAGGAATATCTTACTAGAAGCTCCTTAAGTGGACTACCATAGAGGTGTGGTTCCACTCAACTTGCTGAGCGGACGAAGTAATGAGGTGAATAATTCCAGATAATCTGTTCTTTGTCTCAACTTTAGGCTCCTTCGAGCCCTAGCTAAATATACACAAAAAACTCATAGTATTTTGCAAACTACGTCTCTAAGGAATTGTGAGACGCAGGGGGTTTCGTCCTCTACGGATCTTCCTTTGATTTATCTGATTCTGCTTGGTGTAAACTCTATCTATAGAAGATAACGAGAAGCATGAGTAAGTTACTCCCCAAACAAGTTCATGAGTGCTCCAATCTGCTCCCCTATCACAAACTGCCGCTCAAAAAACCAGCGATCAAGTCAATCACTGATAGGAAGTGATACTACACGTATCAATTTCGAGTGATACTACACGTGTTTCAAAAACAGACCGTTCTGTTTGTGTCACCCCTTCCTTCCTTCTTCTGATCTTAGTAAATGCTGTTGAGAAAATGTACCTTCAACGACTTCTTGAACAGAAAACTAGGCCAGTGCTCTTCTGGTCGAATATTGACATAATAAGGACCAAAAAGATCGCCCAGTTCGTCTTGAGCTGATCGCTGATGACACAGGGCGCACATCCATAGAGTCTGAAGGACGTCAGGACGGAATTCAATCTATAACAAAAATTTGAAGCAAGCAACGAGCACTGGTATCTTATAACAAAAGTTATCGTTGGAACAACTCAATAATATTCTCGAACTACACCTGGAAAACTCGATTCACTTGTGCTTCCTCCGCTCGCTTCAAAAGGTTGTTGTGAGTCTGAGAATTCCGAACCTTTGGCCCATCAGTATTTGATCCCGATACCTTGAACAAGACTGAAGGGTTTACAAACAGAAACGAAAGAGAACATAATATGAAGCATAGCCAAGTTCGGAAGAGTTTCACCAAAGGGTTGTGAAAAGGGCGGACAAGAAATATAGAAGTAAAGGTGTATAAAAAAAGAAAGAGAAAGGCAGAAAACTCAGCTGAAGTTTTTAAAACGTTGTGGAAAAGACAGAAGTTAAAAAGCGCTCACTTTGAGGTAAGCTGTGTCATCATCCTTAGCTTTCTTTTTCGATGAGAACTTCGCTTTGAGCTTTTTCGCTTCCTGTATGTTCTCAACATCTGTAACTGAAGCATTTAGAGATACTCTTTGGAGATCGCCTAGGTCAAATATGATGTTAAGCGCTTTTGAACTTCAAACGACCGATTGATGCGAGACGGCTTTGCTTTCATAATTTTTTTTTTACATATATGATTCAAACCTGTAGAACTTAACGAACCTCACAAAATAAGGCGTTTTAACAAATACTGCAGCGTTTCAAAACAATAGGATACATTTTTGAAGATGGAATATCACCGCAGAAAAGTTACTAAGAGCTACCAAAGTATTAGCACATTTGTAGGTGATAGATCACTTTTTACATGGCGAATTCATAGAGTACAGACCTCCTACTGTAGCTTAGTAATCAGGGGGAATGGGAGAGAGGGATAACAGAAGCGTAGCTATACTACTACTTCCCAAAAAAAGAAAAAAGTAAAAGACTACTCAAATCAAAGCAGTGTTAGTAACTCACATTCTTCATCATCCTTCTTGGCCTTGCTCTTTTTCTTCTTTCCCTTCTTCTTCTGGCTTTTTTTGGGAGGAAGCGGGGCAGATGATGGTTTCAAATCCACCTTCATGATGACATAACCAGTAAATTGAAAACCTTCAGCTATCGCTGCAAAGCTTAAACTGGCAGCGCGTTGACTTAATTGCCGCTTGTGTAACTGCACAATCTGTAAACAGTCAAAAAACTTGAGCGATCAGTCATACTCATTTCTCACTTTCTTTAACTTTCTTGTCGAGTTCATATCGAAGGTTTTAGCGAAATCTTCCTGGAAACCTCATACATTCGCTTATAACGATGTTGTTGTAGTATTTATGTGGTCACCAATAAGGAATGAAGGTCCGATATGCGATAGGTACAGTTTACATTACAGTTTTACATTGGTTTTTTTCACAAGTGTTTAGAAACGTTTGAAATTTGTTTCGTAAGGGCTCTTCACTAACTGTTGATTTCAGCTGTATCAAATTTTGCTGCAAATGAAGAGCTCATTGAAAATGCTGCCTCTAAAAAAGCTCCATGCTGTTTCCTTAATCTCATCGCTGGAGATCGAATTTGTGTTTTTGCTGAGAAAGACGGTAAGGAAGTCTCAATTTCTTTTGATTTTCATGATGAAACTGCTAAAAACATTCCAAAGAAAGCAAATATGTTGAATCTTCGATTCTTAAAGGCCTTTAAAGACGATGACATCTGTGAGCCACTCCGCGGATGACTCATACGTTTTGTACAAGTTCCTTCTAACTTCATTGATGTCTTTTTCAACCATGACCAATATATTGGTTGGTTCCTTTGGCAAATTCAACCTTTATGTTTGGTGAGGCCCAACAAAGAGTTAGAAAAGGAGTTAGCAAAGTTTAAGAAAGTTCCTACTTTGACCGTCCCTTTTGTGGGAGCTTTTACACGAGAGTTGGTCTTCCCGCCCATTTTCTGGAGTCGGGTGCACTTTTAACCTCAAATCAAGTACGCATATTTCAGGGTGGGCCATAGGATCACGAGTCGGATCAAGAGCTGATGCAGGGCTCTTTCCTCTCATAGCGGTAAAGTTTGTGAACCGACACTCACAAACTGATCCTACTGCAGAAGGTGCCAACATCGTAGAGGAAATAAGTCAGGTCACGCAAATATGGTGGAGGAAAATCAAAGTAAGCATTTTCAAGCTTTCATTCACTAATTAATCTCGTGGAGCCCACATATGATACTTGAGACTGGTATACCTTCATTACGTCTTCAGGAAATTTACGTCAAGCATTCGGAGATGCATTATTTTCACGAAGTTCTCGATTTCATTGACTATATGCTCTCTGTCAGGCAAAAGATTCTATCAGGTCTGTGTAAATGGTTCGATATTACTATATTCATTCATTATATTATATTATACTATATTATATTCATATTTATATACATTTATCATGTCTGATGTCTTGTTTACAGGTGGTGTCCCATCGGAAGAACTGAATTGTCTGCGAATCCAGCTTGCGAAGAAGATCGATCGTGGGAATATGTATGCTTCACCTTTCATACCTTTATCATCACCATACTAGCTGGTCATCTGAGCTTTCAATTGCGGAAAGCACTTTGAGGTCTGTTCATTTTGCCCGATACGCAACTAAGTCTTCGTTTATAGGTTGCTAAGCCTAAATGTTACAATACGGAACGAGCATGGCTTAGCATTCGATCCGGATTCGATTTCTTTTCTACAAACGTATGCGGAACATCAGAATGCTCAAAAGCGTGTTGCAGTAGATTCCTCTCAGGTTAGTGGTATGCGCCGTGTAAGAATCAGTGGTGCTTCAGCATAATATCGTCTGTCGTCATAGTCCTCTTCGTTTTTAGGTTGATGCAAATGAGAAAGCCCCCAAAGCATTCTGTGTATTGTTACGGGTTCAAAGTATAGAGCTACAGATGAAACAGAATTGCGAAATCAGCATGGTACTCTACGACTTTGAAAGAAAACAACATGCCAGGTTCGCTGCTAAACTATGTTTATATTATTTTATTAGAGCTTTTATAGTCATTTCAGTATAGTTCCTCAGTTGACCTCTCCGTTTACAAATTTTCTTTTAGCGATACTTTCTCATTTATCTGGAAAAGTAATGAAACGAATTCACGCGATCTCAACATTAGTGGGCTGTTCGCGGTGGGTAACTCTTCTCAGTGAACTGGGATTGCGTATCTTTGAAGTTGTTGTTTTAGAATTTCAATCAGAGTGATATTGGCAGACGTTTGGTTTTGATAACTCGAGTCGCCCGTATAGCTCCTGTGGAACATACGTCGTCTACTTTGAGAAGAAACCAGGAACCAGGCCCAACCAGTCTTTACTGCCGCCAAGGTGGTAACACCTTTATGACTACATTTTTCTTATATGAATTCATTAGCTTAGAATCTGCTTTTTATTTCAATTCTTTCCCCTTTTAGTTTTCGCTTTTGACTTCTTCGACATGACGTCGGTGTTTACAAATCCTCAACCATCTCACGACGCCAAGGATAAGGTCATTTTCCTTAACAAGTAAGTCAGTCTCAGTCCTTCAGCTACATTATATCTTTGAGAAGACATGGCAAATCATGGATGTACTACTTTCAGAGATCAGAATTTCGATCAATTGCTGAAATCCCTTCAAACAACAGCTAAGGTCCCAAAACTGAGCGCGTCATCAGGTGAGCCACCGTTTATATTCGAAAATTTCAGTAGGTTCCTGCTGTTGAATGCCTCTAATCTATTATTCCTTGACGAGTTTTCATTTTAACCAACTCTAGTTTCCCTTATAAATCCTATTTTTGGTGAACTAAGGTATGATGTGAATTGATAATCGTTCCAGATGATGGTAAAATACTCATTTCAACACAAGTATACACTAATGGATTGTCGGAGCTCAAACTGAGGAGGCCATATCTTTTCACGAGAAATCCTCCCACAATCCTTTCTCGTTGTGACTACGCGGGACCTGCATCAGGTAGCTTATTTATTCTTCTGAAATCACTACTATTCTGTTGTTATCACATACTTACAACTTTCGATTTAGGAGAAGTGCGTAATGACCTCTACGTTACGTTGGTGCAAGGAGAATTTACAAGCAAATCTTCCGAAAGAAATATCGAGGCTCGTATGCATTTAGTTGAGGGAAACGGGCGAATCGTCCCAGATGTAAGTGTAACTGTTTTTTTTTGCAAAGTCTTTTCGAATTGTTGATTAATCAAAATCGATAAAGGGAATAAGATAGACCTGGAGTTTTGAAATAGTGTTACCGAAAGCTTCTGAATCGCTTTTTACTTGTAGTGCTTCGAGACAGTGTCTCCTGGGCCAATGAAATTGTCTTCTGAATATCGAAGCTTTGTTTATATCCACGAGGATAAGCCAGTTTGGTTTGAAAATGTCAAGGTACGTCGTAAAATTCTAAGTCACAGTATTATTGTAATGCTGTATCTTGTATCGTCTTGAAAAAAGTCTAGGAGCATTCAGAGTTTTGTATTTTCGAGCCACACTTAATCAAAAGTTCAAAAATTGATTACTGGACATTGCTCCAGGGTGCGCTTTAACTCATATTTGATGTTAAGATTCGTCTTCCTGAGGATATTAGTCACGACTTGCACCTTCGTATTACATTCCACTCAAGAAAGCCATACGATAAAGGGAGGCCGGAGAAAGGACCGTTTGCACTCGCTCACATTCGCCTCATGTGTAAATCGGTTCTTGTCCCGGATGGTGATCATGATCTGTTGGTTTATAAGGCAAGTGTAATGTGGCTTTGTAGAGTGGTATCACCAGAGAAAAAACTTTTTTGTGAATTTGAAGGTCTCCATGGTAATTGTCCCTCTTACAGAATTCTACTATTCCAGATTGAGTCATCTCATTACGACGACAATAACACAGGCTACTTACCTCTGCCGCAAACGAAGAGGCAAGATTTCTATAGTACTTGTACATATTCTCTAGTGAATTGGAGCTTATTCAATTGCTTTGAGTAGCTCCATTCCTTTTCAGAGTCCTTCGTGATCTCGGAAACACTACTAACAAGCCACATTCCTCGGTATTCTCATTGAGTGAAAAAAGCTCAGTATCAATCAACACTCTGATCTGCTCGACACTGCTTACCCAAAATGAGCACATACTAAATGTACTCGGATGGAGGTCAGTATACATCAAAATTCGTGAAGCTCTCTGTTTGATCCAGCGAACACTTATTGGATTAGTTTCGCATTTTGATCCTACATCATATCAATTTGAAATTTTATGAGGTACCGATACTCTGAAGCTTCATAGCCTTTGCGTTTTTATAGGGAATCAAGGCCAAATCTGAACTCATCGCTGATCATGCTCGCTGCACCGTTTGGCGATACACAGGAAGAGGTAAAGTGTTTTGTGTGTGAACTCCTTAAATGAATGAGCAGGCGGAAAGAGTGGATCCGAAAGAACACTGCGGTTAGGAAAAAGCATTTTAGATGATTCGTTTCCTTTGTCCGTTGCTAGATGCTTTGTTCGAATTGTGGGAAGAACGTGAACAGCTTGAATTGCCTGTATTTGACGTCATCATTGCTCTTTTCAAGCTAACTGGTGAGTATATAAGTGTAAACACCGCTCGAGTGAGCTCGAATATGAAGTTCCTCGATTCAGAAGAGCAGGTCAACAGCACCAGTGCGGATTCTCTGAAGAAGTATCTGGACAGATTTCCTTATTGCAACGCTGCAGTGTAAGCCTTTTCTGCTTTTCTTTCTGCGCAGGAGGGGGGGGGGGGGGGGGGGGGGGCGGAACGGGTGGAACTTTTTGATAATAGATCTATTTGATACATCCATTGTTTTCCACTGCATTATACAGAATATTTATTCGAAAATTCAAAGGTGTTGAAGAAAGTCATCGATACATAGCAAGCTCATTTATTCGTATTTTTCCTTGTGTGGTTGACTTATGTGTTTACTTTGGTAATGTATTGTGTTTATAGAAAGTTAATGCGATGTCTGAATCACTATATAGCTAGTGCATCTACAGTAAACAACGAGAAGACACGAAATCTGTTCAAAGTTCTGGGTCTGGTTTTCCGCACGGTTGTGCAGTCAAAACGAAGCGGGGACAAGTGCGTTTACATCCGTTCGATTTCTTTTTTATGGTGTCATTAATATTGAAATTGGCCAATTTCACGGCTTTTTTATCGATACCTTTTATTTTATTATTTCTCATCTGAGCGGTTTTGCTTTTAGCTTTTTCGACGACGAACAATACACACAACAGTTTCGCTCCCAGCTGGACAGTGTTCTCGACTCGTTAGTGAGTCTCATGGGTGAGACAAGAGAACGTATGACAGTGCAGAATACAGCACTCAAACACCTACCAGCAATCGTTGATCCCATTTGTGCGTGTGGCGCTTTTGAACCTACAGATCTTTGGTGAGTGACATCGACAAAGTCTTATTACTCTCTTGTTTGTTCTTTTTTTTTTGCAGCCTTGAGAGTTACAGAAACACGAACTTCTGTTTTCTTTCAGCAAGTTTTTCATCAGAGTGATGAATGGCTTCGGAAAAAATATCGTAGCGCGAGAGCGACTCGGCATGGTGTCTCAATTGATAGATACTCACCTTTTCGAAGTAAGTGCAGGGTGAAATAAGCCATGTACTGGTGTTTGCTCCCTAATATTGAATGTGATTTTAGTTGCAATCATGCCGTGCTATTCTTCTACCCCGTTGCATTGACCTGGTTTTGGTTCAATTAGATCCGGACCTCAGCGAAGAGCGCGAATTTGCAGATCGAGCTATGGAATGTGCTTCCATTATCGGGCGTCTTCTAGAGCGACTATTTCCAGTTACGGTGTGTTCCTTTTTTGCTTGTTTGAGGCTGTGTAAATGTACATCAGCAAGAAACAACATTTTTCGTGGAATCATGGCCAGGAAGGTTCGTATTTCAGACATCTCCACCCTTTTATCAGTATGGTACTGACGAAGAATTAAATCTCATCCTTGGTGGTACATACAGACCGCTGGTCCTGGCAATGGTTTATATTGGAGAGCAACGTCAGTCAGTGAGTATTCGGGACCCTCAAGTTGTTCGCGATGCGCAGAGCTCTCTAGTAATACGGATGTATGATAGATAGGGTCTTCAAATGAGCAAATGAAATTAGATCAGTTTTTATTCAATTTTGGAGTGCTGTTAACCTTTCCTTTAGACCGATGAAATACGAGGCCGATTCTTTTCGCTTATCCTTGCATTGCTTAACAAAATGTCAGCTGAAATATTCGGGAAATACATAGAAAATAGGTAAATCAATATTGTCGCTCATTTACAATGATCAATTCAATCAGCAGTTTTAGACCGAACGACATCGACAAGATGGACTTTATTTTGGAAATGTTGCAAATGATTCGCGATCTGTTGTGCAAATGTCCGTTTCCGTCTACTTGGCAGCAGATGATTATGTTACAAAATAAGTTCGTGATAATTATCCATACAGGCTATCTTCCAAAAATTAGCATGGCTATAATATTTGTTTGTAGGACGATACATAAAGCTTTACGATTTCTGATGAATGCCATACAGGGGCACTTCTCCAACGAAAGGGAAAGCTTCTATTCAGACGTGGGAGTTCTTGTCTTTTTTTTCAGCTATTTTTCTTTTATTTACTTCAGAACCCAAGAAAAGGATTAGGACTGCAGTGTTAATAAATCACTTGTGATGCGCCACACCTCTCCAGTCCTATTTGCTCACCTTTCAACATTTCAAGATTTAGATCTGGCAGGAATACATGCTCACGGCTGTATGTTTCGTCACTCAGCCATCTCTGCAGTCCAGTGAGGAGTGGCTTCGAGATGAATCCGATTCTCGAATTCAGCTACGGAAAGGAACTGCTCGTGATCTTCGATCGATGTGGTTCCGTCTTACACGTATGTTCGCATTTTTGTTTGCAGAGCATAAGAGCACCCTAGACCCGTTCTTTTCAGCTGTGCAGAAAATGGCCTACATCCCTCGTCTTGTGGGAGCATTTCTGAAAGTGGCTCTTGTGGAAGACGATGAGACCAGGGAAGCAACAATTCCGATATTCTTCGATATGATGCAGTGCGAATTTCATTCGTGTGTTGAAGATCGCAAAAACTTTAAAAAGGTTGGTACTCCCCTTCTCTTCGGACTCATGAACAAAGGCTCGATTAATGATATATCTGATTAAATGGATGAGAGTACTTGAGGGAAACCTTAGCTACATTTCACTATACCAGTTTGGCTATGCACGCTAACGCGCGCAGTATATGTCGACGGCCACTTATCCACGATGGAGTCATTCAGCGGAATGTTGGATAATCAGAATAGGATAGTTTCTCTAGGTTCGAACGCTGAACTGCTGATAGCATCACGCTCGATATATTTGAGCAGAGTTAATAGTGGTTGATCATAGCTCCGTCCACCTTAGTAGAAACCCTTTCCACAATAAACTTAACCACCCTTCTTTTGACTGCTCCAAACCACTTTTTTCCGCATTCCAGAAAGTTTTTCAAGATATGAATTTTGGTTCCAGCCCCGCTTTTATGTGCCAGCTCCGCCCCCTTCGAGGACTTAACTACATTTGTTCCAATTCCTCTCACCACTTTTTCCCGCGTTCTAGAACGTTTTTGAACAGAGTTATGAAATTTTGATCCAAGCCCCGCCCAGTTTGGTGCCAGCCCCGCCCACTTCGCTCTTTTACACCTTGACACCTTTTTGCCGCATTCCAGAACGTTTCGGAATAGAGTTATGAATTTTTGATTTAAGCCCGCCCACTTCGAAGACTCGGCCACACTTGTTCCATTACCTCTAACCACTTTTCCCGCGCTCTAGATTGTTTCTGAACAGAGTTATAAATTTTTGATCTAAGCTCCGCCCACTTTGGTGCCAGCCCCGCCCACTTCGAAGATTCGGCCACACTTGTTCCAATACCTCTAACCACTTTTTTCCCGCGCTCTAGAACGTTTCTGAACAGAGTTATAAATATCTGATCTAAGCTCCGCCCACTTTGGTGCAAACCCCGCCCACTTCGAAAATTCGGCCACACTCGTTCCGTTACCTCTAACCACTTTTTTTCCCGCGCTCTAGAACGTTTCTGAACAGAGTTATAAATTTTTGATCTAAGCTCCGCCCACTTTGGTGCCAGCCCCGCCCACTTCGAAGATTCGGCCACACTTGTTCCATTACCTCTAACCACTTTTTTCCCGCGCTCTAGAACGTTTCTGAACAGAGTTATAAATATTTGATCTAAGCTCCGCCCACTTTGGTGCCAGCCCCGCCCACTTCAAAGATTCGGCCACACTCGTTCCGTTACCTCTAACCACTTTTTTTCCCGCGCTCTAGAACGTTTCTGAACAGAGTTATAAATTTTTGATCCAAGCTCCACCCACTTTGGTGCCAGCCCCGCCCACTTCGAAGATTCGGCCACACTCGTTCCATTACCTCTAACCACTTTTTCCCCGCGCTCTAGAACGTTTCTGAACAGAGTTATAAATTTTTGATCCAAGCTCCACCCACTTTGGTGCCAGCCCCGCCCACTTCGAAGATTCGGCCACACTCGTTCCATTACCTCTAACCACTCTTTTTCCGCATTCTATAACTTTTCCGAACGAAGTTACACTCATTTTTGAAAAGTAGCTTTCACCTCAACGCACGCCCCGCCCCTCATGGGCGGGGCTTCGCTATACTTATGCATGCTCAGCACGCATAAGGTCTTGCTCACTCTTTTTACTTTTTTCCTGCCCTCGACGCCTTCGTTAAATCGAGTTATGGATCTCTGTAGAAAGTACCGCCCACTGCGAGAACGCTCCGCCCACCGCCGGTAAGTTTCCTTTATTTTGATTGTTGACCCATCCCTCACCTTTGCACATTTTTTCCCGGTGTCTGGAATGTTATGAGACCGAATTAGGAGAATTAGTCCATGACCCCGCCCAATCATGGCGCATGCTCCGCTCCTTGGGGGCGGAGCTCCGCCAGGCTCACATGTGCTTTGTTGCACTTACCCTGTGCTGAACCTATTCTAAACTTGACCCGACTTCCCCAGGTGCTTCTTTAGGTTATATCGAATTTCCGTACAAACAGACAGACAGACAGACAGACAGAGCGCTTTATATATAGTAAGGATGAGTGAGTATTTCAGTTTTCGGATGAGTTGATCACGCAGCTGGACAGCCTTGTGGATCAGGATCGTGGCACGAGAGCCTTCCAAGAGCAGTTCACTAAAATTCTGAAGAGCCAATGCCAGTACGTCTTGCTTTGCTTGTTTTGTTATCATACCTTCCACCTAGTGAGATATCTAGAGCTTTTTTGATCGAAAGTCAGGGACACGTTGAGCGCGCGTACGGGAAGGGATCTTAAAGCTCATACATTCTATACAACTAACCCATACCTCGTGTTTAATTTTCACACGCACTCAATTTCAGATCAGACAAAGAACTGTGGGAAGGCGGTGGTCGTGACCTTATCGATCGTGTCGATCGGCTTTTAGGACATATATTCGAGTATAGATTAGTTCGAGAAACATCAGACTGTATAGAAAACGGGATGAGTCGAACTGTGCAGCTGCTGGTTCGTAGTTCACAAGTCTGCGATGAACTTGATAAAATCATTGAGTTCTACAAATTTCAGAGATATTATGAGAAGTACAGGCACCATAATCTCTACATCACCTATGTATACAAGTTGTACAATCTTCATATGACCTATAATAATCAGATAGAGGCTGCCAGGGCTTTGTTGCTTTATGCGAACACACTAAGTGTGAGTTTTGATTCTGTTTAGCAATATTTTAATTTGTTCAACTCTAATGATATAGTTCATTGAAATTTGTGACTGTGAAGGAGTATCTTCTACCGATTCTTATTTTAGTGGAATGATACCGAATTGGATGAGTCGCTAATTGCCAGACGGCTCAACAGGCACTGTGCCGTGGAAAGACAGTTGAAAGATAGCCTCTTGTGTGAAGCTGCAGATCTCTTCGCTGAAGGTGAAATGTGGGAAGATGCTATAAAAATACTAAAGTGGGTTAATGGTTGATTAACTAGATAAAACTAAAGGCTCGATCCTGGACTCTTGTTTACATAAGCATTTTTCAGGGAGTTGTTACCTGTTTACGAGATTGCATATGTTGATTACGATAAGTTGGCTTCTTTGATGGTTTGTTTTTCCTTTTTCTTTTGGTTTGTATGAGTCAGTACTGAGATATGTCCCTTCAAGGTCAGGATTGCCGAGCTTTATCGTAAGATTGATCGCGAGAATCGTGCATTTTTCTACTACTATCTTGTGGCATTTTACGGAAAAGGGTTTCCTTCATATCTGAATGGAATTAGGTTTGCTCATTTGCCATTTATTATAATCAAGCTTTTCTTCTTGAGAAATTCTATATTCCAAAGCTATTTCAAGAGTATATGATATAATAATAATTATAGCTTCGTATTCCGCAGTGACAAGCTAGAACGTCATGCTGATTTCATGCAACGTATGCAGCAGGTACTTATTACCCCTTAGGTTGTTCGAATTTGCTTCTGACTATTATTAAAATGCAAGGTTCTATGGTCTCATGACCCATAGAAAGGCTTAGCCTCAGTGATTCAAGGGGTGACAATAAATGGGAAATCATTTTAAAAAATGGGTTATGCAGTTGTTGTAGTCACTACAGCTGTAGTAGTTGTAGAAAGGCATTTTTATAAAACAGCAAAGGGATCCCTTCATGAATGAATAATGTATAAAGTCTTTTAGATTTATGGCAACCCCGAAGCGATTATGTCCATGGACGATTGTTCACATCTGAAAAACTCTCCCGGTCGATATATGCAGGTTCATAAATTTCTATTTTTTCTATGCTCCCCAATTTCCTCATTTTTATTCTCTTTTTTGTCTTCGACCGGGCACCAAGCATCTTTTTCCAGGTATTCAACGTCGATCCGATACCTACGACTTGTCCGTTTAACGACGCTCACGTCAATCCTGCTATCAAGGATTATTATCGTCACTATAACGTTGGTTATTTTTCAATTTGAAGAGACTTTACTAATTTTTTTTTACAATTCAAAAAAAGACTTCTTCAGATTCGTGACTTCGAATATAGTCGAGTGGAAGAGCGGAAAGGTACGAAATGGACTTCGGTGAAGGATTCTGAGTTGATGCGAACTTGGATTGTAAAGCGAACAGTGGTGACGTACGAACGATTACCGGGCATTTTGCGGTCTACGCAGGTAATCGCTTTTTCGTGAAGTGTTACCTGAACTCTCTTGGTAACTTAACGACTGGTTATAGATTGATCAGATTAGCTCTGTAGTGAATAATCCTTGTTGCCTCATCGAGAGAGCTTAATAGCGCGGAAAAAGATGGGGGTCTGACCTTCTGTCATATCCTTACCTCCTCCTTCTGCCATATCCTTACCGCCTCCTCCTGCCAATGATGAATTGGTTCTGGCCTGCTTGTATTTCTGTCGACGAATTCTATTACAAGTGTGTCACCCTCAATTTGACGAGATTCCTTGGATCGATAACACAACTTGAAAGAATAGAGCACTTGTTAAGCAGGAGCATCCACGTACATAAGGTGGCTCATGACAAATCAAATTTATTGGTCGCCTATGTTGGCTGAAGTTCACCTTTAATGCTCGGTCAAATCAGTCCCAATGGCATTCGTTCTGGAAATTTCAAAGAAAAATCGGTAGAAGCGAATGGTGGGGCGTTATCTGATACTTTTCTCTACAGATAGTCTCTACTTCGCCACCAATCTACGTGAACCCACTACGGCGTTCCGTCGATCAGATGCAAAAGAAGAACACCGAGCTTATGGAAACGGCCTTACTGGTGCTACTCAACAGGACGCATGCAGTGAAGAAACTTTCGGGAGAGATTCTTGGTGTAGTACGTCCAGCTGTGATGGGTGGTGTTAGTAACTACGAGGTGAGTTTAGTTACAGCTCTTGAGCGTTCGATATTTGACTTTACTGGAAAAAAAAATTTGAAAAAATGGTTCCCTCTGAAAAATCTGAAAATATTGAAGGTATTCTTTTCTGATGAGTGCTCCAGAATATACGATTCTGAGGAAAAACAGCTTGCAATGCATCTGAGCGCTCTGATAATTGAACAAGTAAGTTTTCCTTCCGTCTGTCAACAATTTGTCTGAATCCCTAAAATACTTCTCTATTCCGTTATTTTTTAGGTGGAGATACTAGAATTCTGTCTTTATGCCCACGCCACTCGCACGGAAATCACGAAGCAGTTCCATGATCATCTTGTGGAAGGCTTTTACGAGCACAAGCAATATGTCGAGGATAAATTCGGTCGAACGGTAAAATTTGCTGACTATTGTTCAGGGTACGATACTATGGGGTGGTTCGGAAAACTCTTCAGCGAACCGTTATTCTTCTGGATCCTCTGCTTAGACCTATTGTCACCCTTCTTACTCAAAAAATGACGACAATTCAGGGACAAAGTCGAAAGAACTGGATATTTCTATTTATTTTCTTTTCCTTTCAACGCTACCATTTCTCAGGGGTGCACACTCGTCATAAATACGTCTGCACTAGTTTTTCTGATTTATATCACTAGGAGTTCATTTTCAGCGTTCGATTTTGCCAGAAGGTGCTACCATACGATATTCAGTGGAAAATAATGGCATCGATGCGAGTAAGAAGACAGTATCAAGTACTTCACTCGATTCCAGGTGGGTCTACATGGTCTTATGGAGAGATTCAGTTCTAGAGCTGTTACGTGAACATGGGCTCTTTAAGCTCAACTGGTACGCTGAACTTGAGATCGCGTGGAGCTGCTATAGGATCGACCATGTTGAGCATGCTGACTACCTCCAGAAAGTCGAGTTCAAACAACGTTGCGAATTCCTCATCATCGCCATCATTGTAAGACTCAATATTTTGTTATCAATAGGAATCATAATACTTAGGACTGGGTGTCAGTGGCCCGATTTGATTTGTCTGTTCGCTAATTTTTGAAGTCTTATCTTCTCTTATCTTGAGACTCACCCTGATTTAGAAGCACTGTCCTCTTTCCGTCAACAATCTAATTGATTTTCTACCAAACAACAAAAAAATTCCGGAGATACCAGAATACGGTTTATGGAGAATCGGTTATGTAGAGTCTCTCCCGATGTAATAGCGTGGGCAGAGAAGATGTGACAATGAGAGGAGTCCTATACGAATGGCTATACTTGGCCACAGGCTGGAATGACTGGTGTGGTACCTACTCAAACCCTTTTTTCAATGCTGAAGAGGTTTCAGCTCATCAAAAAGGGGCGTTTATTGCGGGATGACATTGTCACCGTCTTCATGTGGAGGTTAGATCATATTGAATACTGATTATTTTCATTTGCAGAGTGAATAACCGCACTATAGAACGTGTCGATGCTGCCCGTGTATTTGCGTCAATACGAGATAGCAGCCTGGATTCATCTCGCCCTTCGGATATTTTGAGCAGAAGGCCAACCATGGATGGGCTTGAAGGTTATTATGAGTGATCTTCCGAGTTCGTTGGTTGAGTGCTGATCCAATGCCCTTGTAGGTATCCGCCTTCGCTCGCGACCTCGGAAAAGTTTAGACCAGCCAACTTGTGCCCCACCGCTTCCACCTCGGACGCATGCTTTCAAGTCCAGTGATTCGCTGAGCGATGACAGGAATATGTTGAATGGAACTCGGCATAATAAGGTAAAAACAAAGTGATGGATTTATGTTGTAACGTCAAGGCCCTAAACTTTTTTTTTGAACTAATTTAATCATATGCTTTTCAAATACAATTTTCTTTTACAGTCACCGATACCGACTCCAATAACGGATTTGAGTGATCTGCAACGGTTTTGATCCATAATAATTATTTATTGCCTTAATTGTAGCTCTATTTAGATTGTTAAGTGCCCAGTTTATTATGTTGTTATAGTGGTGCATACAGATGTTGCCTCTTTGTTTTTCATTTCACTTAATAACCCATTTCTCTTACTCGCCTAATAATTCGTTGTATATTTACTTCGATAATAAGACGTGTCTCACACCTGTAGCACATTGTTCTAGTCACTTAAATAAATACTTCAGCTCAGTTTGTTTGTTGATGTTTTGTTCTTTCTTCCTTTCCCTTTTCCTTCATTTTTACCTTTTCCTGCATAAAAAAGACATTGACAGAAGATTCTAGAAACTCTCAGTTGTTTCTGAAAACAACCAGTTTGAGTGCCAAATTAGAGCAGTAGGGAAGTCGCGTTTATACTTTGGGAAAAAAATCTCAACTGGGTGGTTAACGCCATTCATAACTTTTGTCGGTAGGACTGTCTTTTCGCATATGGTGCCAAAATTAACTCTGATACGGTACGGCCAAAGAAATTGTTTGTAACTTTTTGTCTAAGAACCATACCTTGCATATGTACTGAAATGATATTGTTTGCATACTATTTTGGAGAAAAAAGTATAAACTACTCAGGTTGATCTATTCTACTAAAGATGCGCCATGTGTTCTTCTCTCGATAAGAAACGTAGTGGCTTTTGATGCTACACGAATCTAGCATAGGGAAAGGTTTGAGGAGAGTTGTGGTGTTTTCCTCCTTTCAAACAAATCTGTCCCTAGTTTACATGGCCCGAAGGATGGCGGCTACATCAGCCTGGGCAGAACTCGATCCGCGAGCTGTGCATGTAGGACAGCAGGACACTTGGTACTGCTGCACTGCTGCTTAGGTTGAACTTCTTGCCGAAATAACAATCAAATCCTAAGCAGTTATGATCTGAAGACATCAAAACCGGCTAGAGGAGATAGATGTCTGTCTCTTGTCTTCTAATCGAATTTACTGGTATCTCAGTGAAGAGCCTTTTGCGGCAACCCCCTAAAGGTTGATAAAAAATCATGGAAGTCATCACAAGGTCGCCGAATTATGGGCGAGACTCGAGCAAGACGGAAAAGAGAAAAACGAATAGTAAACAAAAAGTTCTGCCCATAAGGCAGTAACCTTGTATGATGACTTTCGCATGGCTCTTCGCGGTAGAAAAAAAACAGCCAAATAAAAAAAACGCCTGTTCAAGTGAAGTAAGAACTTCTTTCCTCTGGACTCCCCAATGGGACTGACTCTAAGCTTATACGGTAGAAGAAGAACTAACGCGACGGCTGAACTTCACTTCAAGAAATGAGTGCTGAGATTCTTGTACTTTGATCAGTCACGGGATCCTCAACTCTCACCTAATCCTCCTTCTCCTTGGACTCAGCATCACCTGGTGCTTGTCCGAAGTGAGATGGTGGTGGCGAGCACCCGACGGCCAGCCTCGGGACCAACATGGGACATAGTTGTCCTCGACTACGAGTTATTCGAGATCATTGAACACCAAACATCTCCTCCTCAACTCTGAGGCGCACCTTAATCGAATGTTCACTTTCAGTGACGCTACTCGTTCTTGTCAGTGTTCTTTAGAACAATGAGGCAACTTCTTACAAGACCTTTGGTCAACTATTGGCATCACAGAACATTCCCGAACCGGTTTCATTTGGAAGGTTGGTGAGTGACAACACTTTATACCAATTATTTCTCTACTGTATATAGAACATCTTTTTTAAATAATTAAAATAATGTGTAAGCAAAATAAAACAAAGTATTGTCCTATCTTTATTTAGCAATAATACCCGCAAAGCATGGAAGAATGAATTAAGAAAACTATGAAATATGAAACTTGATGATGTCGAAGGCGATGGAAGGACGACTATTCAGACGATGGATCTCACAACTCCTAAATTCATTTAACTGCTGAGTTTGACAGAACTGATTCTTTTGAAGGAAACCCAGGGTTCTAAGGGTTTGACTGACCTTCTGGTATCGGTGTAATCACTCTCTTCGCACGTAGTAATGGCTTTCCGATTTGTCGTACGAATGGAAGCGGGCTGGTGGCGGTCAGTCGACGTGGACGAGCAGCTTGTGCTGAAGATTCGCTCATTTCTGAAATGAATCTTATTTAGAGGGCGGTTTCCGTTTCTATTCGAAAAGAACCTAAGTAAAAACTGTGTAGCACTGTATATAGTAATATCCTTGAACTGCTCTGAAAAATTGTACTCCTTAGCAGTACTGTATGTCCAGCGATCAATGGGACTGACTATGCTCAACTGTAAACTTATATCTGGCAAGTCCAATGTCTAGAGCTCGACCACCACTACGACCCCAATGACTGACTAGTTTATACGTTCTGTTTACTCACCAGATGGCAACGTTGGCAATTCATCGCCATGTATATCGTCCACTAATAGCATCAGAGTGATGATAAGGATCGTTTGGAACATCTGAAATAGGAATGGCCTGAAGGAAATATGTTTATTATTTGGATTACCGAAAATACGACAGGAGAGCGAACGAATACATGTCGGAACAAGTGTTCAATGGCCAAATAGTAGAGAAACTCAAGATGCTACCGTTTGGGTTCCCTACTAGAAAAAGGCTCTTGAGAGAACAAAAAGTACTTTGGAACAGGTTCGTTTATTCCAGAACATTGGTGTACCGAACTCTATGGACTGGATCTTAGTACCAGCGGTTGTGCTATCTAACCACATCTGGTAAAGTACAGGTGTAGGTGTGTAGTGCAAAGGTGCAAAGCTTTGGAAGGGCCCTCGAGAGTTAAGGAGCCTTCCTAGCTCAACGGGAGAACGGAAAGGGTTCAAAGAACAAGAAGAGATAGGAACTGGGAAGGGATGAAGGGAAAAGACCGAAAAGGGAGCTAAAGAAGGCTCATGACATGTTCGTCGAAACTTCCCAGAATGGTCGCTTCGGAATGGAGAGTGATTGACGGTTTCACTTAGTTATAGAGGCACCTAGTCAGTAGGTACATAGGCACTACTGACAGGTAAGTACTGCTGATGAAGTATGATACTAAACAGGTTCTCAGGGAACTGATCTAGAATCTCTTTTTGTCCCTGAACAAAGGCATCTACAAATTCAGAAACGGTACAAATTCACCTTTTCTAGCTAATTTGGCCAAATCATTTAGTACTTGCCTCCCCACCCCCGCTTTCTAAGTAAAGAAGTAATTTTAACTGGGTGTAGAAACGAAAATACATAGAGTTCAAGGGCTACTCGGAAGGAACCAGAGCGAGGGTAGAGCGCTGGCGAGCCCGAGCGGCTCCGAAGGCAGGATTGCGCCTGTTAGGGTCGACCCGCACTACTATATCCTCGTCTGGTCAGTTTATTGGGGCCAGATCTGCTTGCGAGAATAGTCTCTGAACATCGTCTTCGAAGAATCGCAAATCATTGCCGCTCAGGGCAGTTAATCCCTTCTGAGATCATTGCCTCGAACCTCAAAACAAGAATCTCCCACATTAAAAAGGAGACCGACAGACATACTATCCTCAATCGTTCCTCCTCCGCAAGAAGCAATTCTGCTCTGAATGTGGTCAATACAAAAAACTTTTATCGGGTAGAAAGAGAGAGGAGGAACGGTCAGGGAAATTGGAGATGGACCTCAAGTGAAAAGAGTCTAGGTTACAGGAGATAATGATAAGGGTATGAATACCAAAGGCAAGGAAAAGGGTGGTAATTCGGGAGGATTCGCAGAAGTCAGAGCATATTCTGTTCTCCCTATTTATTTCGTGATCCTGTAGTTTAGCGTAAAGGTAATGACAATAATGATAACAGTAATGAAAACGTTGATAAATGATAATACTTTCAATCTCCGTTCGTCTGGGTACCCTTCTCACAGTGATTCCCAGTGCGGGCATTGTCATAGGGAAGTTGGCCGGTAGGAAACCATCGAATCAACTTGAACAATGTGATCTTATTCTTTATGAGATGGAATCAAATCAAGACTATGACGAGAGTTCCCAATGAAAGTTCGTTAATGTTCTTCTAGAGGAAGGGAAAAGTAGAAGCCGTCGTTGTCTAGCTTGAGGGAGGGGCAGGGTTCCAGGGAAAAGCTGATGAAAATGAATGGAGTCGGAGTCTGGAGCGATAAACTGAGTCCCACTCCAGGAAGGAAGACAGAAAGGAATGTGGGAAAGAAGGAATGAGAGCGATTTTCTCCCATCGTTTCAACAATATAGTCAAAAGTATCCATGTTCAGACGGAGGGGGTGTGGTGTCAAGCGGATTAACTATCAGGTGGTCTGAAGATCAAACCTGGCTTGATACCAACAAGGCACATCAAGCCTTCTATTCCTCCTGGGTCGATCAATCGGTATCAGACTCGTCTGGGAGGACGAAGACATGAAGACACTGACTTGTACGACATCTGGCCACCGCAAGTCCTTGTACGGGCCACATAAGCATCCAAACGCCACTAGGATTTTAGTCGGAGCTAGATAGCAAGGCGTATCCCTCTGACAAATTGATCAACGCCAGAATGCCCTAACCTCAATCATAGACGTCGATGTAAAAAATTTATTCAATGCAAAAATATGGTAAAAGACCGAGAACTAATAAATAAATTACTATGAGCGACCAGCAAACGCAAGGAAGGAACGGTATATGGGAAACGACACCGTAAATTTCTATGACAAAGAAGACGTTCGATGGTTGACGGCCTGTTTCCATCAATCAAAAAGACCTGCCCATTCAATTGTACA
Organism: Haemonchus contortus; assembly: GCA_000469685.2. NCBI lineage: Eukaryota > Metazoa > Nematoda > Chromadorea > Rhabditida > Trichostrongylidae > Haemonchus > Haemonchus contortus. Next base: position 4,396,469 of record LS997565.1, read on the forward strand.
ACAATGTACCACCTGTTGTGAGATGGAAGAGAACTGGTGCCTATTATGAAGCCGTCGACTGCATTTGCAAGACATGCCTCTCCTTTTAACGGCCCAGCCTGGGACTGGATTGTCAAAGTTATTAACCAAAAAGAGCACTTTTAGTGGCTCTGAACTTATCCTTCTACACGAGAATACACTTGTTACTTTACTTTTTAGCGAATTAAGTTAATGCCCTCTCTTAGTCATCTGACGCTCGCGTCAGTAACTGGTAAGTCCTTTAAGAGTTCAATGTAGAAGTTTCTCTGTGGCGATTTTGGAAGGGTTGATGGCTGTGACAAAACAGTCACTTCCAATGAGAAACTTGCTCCTTGACATGATCAAGACCACACTAACCAGTTCTGGCCTCACCTAAGTTTATTTTTATCACTTCTTACTACTTTACTTTAGTTCACTTTATTAACCCTACCATAAATGGGACCCTGTTACCGTATCTATGGGTTGTGGATCAAATTTGGTACAGTAAGCCTACTAGGCCAATTTATTGTGGCTCTGACCCCTCGAATTCGGCTAGGTAGTTTCGAGCTTGCCTAAAAACGATGAAAGCATAATTTTAAAAAAAAAGGTCCGGCGACCGCTGTGGAGGCGAGTTTAAAAACAAACACCCTACAATTTTGAGTGGAAGACGAATGCATAGGCGCAACCCGAATAAGTCTTTTTCACGTCGGGATACTTTCTTTTATATCTTTTTTTTTATCTCACAATGAGTCAACTTTCTTTCACTGATAGAACGCGGCAATAAATGAACACAAAGTAGAAAGTATAGTAGCAGAGGCAGTACTTATGAGACTTCGGTTGTTTGTTTACTCGATTATGTTGATATTTATTGGCAATCTACACAGGTTATGATTGACCTTGGAATGTTGGGATCTTGAGGAAACACGTTTCGATCTTCCTAACTGGGCTGGTTTATCGAAGGCCATATTGTACTATTGTGAGTGACTGAATAAGTAGTTCGCTGTGATAGGAAATGACTGGGAGAGGGGCCGAAGGATGAGTTATGACATAATGAAGCATGCCTTTAACCAGAAGTTATAAGATTGAGATTCACAACATTACGACTAGGTGGATAACAAGAAAAATTTAATCCACGTGACATATGGGAGGCTCGAAGGAAGCAGTGGGCGGTATTTCGGGTTATAAGTGGGAGAGGTCTACTTCATTTGCATGATGGGAAGTATAAACGTACCAAAGTGCACATCGGGTTTTGTACTCATTGGCAACCAGTTGTTCCAATTGTTTTGGTTCTCAAATTCGAAATATCCCGGTAACCACATCGAAACAAACAATAAACAACAAAGTGTGACAGACCAAAATTTGACTACTATATGCTAAAGAGGCAAAAAAACAGAGAAAATAGTTCTTCCGAAGATCTAACTGACAAGAAGGGGCAATGAAAAATTACAGAATTACAGTATCCGTGCATACAGTATATACAGTGGTACGTAAGTGTTAGTAGTAGACTGTGATAGATTGAAGAGTAGCGGTAGGACCAACCTCCTAGCCATGATCATGACCGTCTCATATCTTAGCAAAGAATTCGGGAACCACTTGAATTCCGCTGGCAGAGCTGAATGGCAAAGGAAACACGGGGATCGTATTCTATTTGTTTACTACGCTTTCCCTATGCAAACATAACTGCTACCGTGGGTTCAGCTCTGAAAGACAAAAACACTCCTTCTTTCCTTCTTTGAGTCCATTGGAATGCGTTATAGAGGTCTCTCAAACATTCCGTGATATCCTTTTAGTGGATAAGCTAGTCTCCGGGACTGTATACATATATTTGCTGGGGAGGCTTAGCGGTTTTTAAGGGCTTCGGCTCCAGGTCGAGCCATCAAGAAAACTGAGGGCACGGAGAAAATATTTTGGCTGAAGGGGTCCGGCATTAACTATAGCATTGAAGAACCTCTCATAGTGATTTGCCCTCCCGCCCTACCTTTGCTTCCTGCCTCCTACCCTCTCCCTTTCGCTCCCATTTCCCACACCCTTCAATCTCTCTGATCAAGAGAAGGAAAATTGTTAAAGTAAAATGGGGTGTTACCGAAATGGCCTTTACAAATTGACCTGAAGCGACTTTCAAAGTTCTCTACCCTTTCGATGAGACATGACCTTTGAAGTATTCCACCGGATGCTCGGCCTTGAATGGGACGCAATGGCACGACTTATCATACGAAATGGATGCATCCTTGAATGTGGGAGTAATTGAAAGGTTTTTTGATCAAATTTTCAGTTGATAAGCAAAAATGGCCAAAAATAACTCCAGAATTCAGAACAATCATTCCAAGGAAAAAGATTCCTAAAGAGGATTTTCAATCAAAGAATCCATTGGTTCCAATGATGTCTGCCTGCTTCAGTCCTCAGGACAGAAAAATAACCAAAGCCACTATAAACGTATTGTATAGACGCAGTATCTCTGCGTCTATAACTGGTATCTCCATTATAGTAAAAGTATCAAGTATTGATTCATAAGAGAAGAGAAAACTTGTTTCTTTGGAGTTGTTCGTCGTCAGTCAAATCGACGCCACACCTAAGGGCCAACTAGAGCGTGAAAAGTACTCGCTGGTACGAATTTTCGAGCACATGATCCAATTTCGATTTCATCCTACCTCGAGCCGGTTCAGGACAGCAATCCCTACAAATCTTGTTAGTTGATTTTTGGGCATCCATTGAAAATCATGAATTAGCCCATTAATTTAATACTTATTTGTTAAGGTGTGGGCACTAGACGTTGAACATGGTCAGAACCCATTTCTAGTCCAGACTTCCTTACCAGTGCGAATAGACTGTGCTGGGCAGAAGCGTTTCTCATGGGTAAGAGAAGGACGGATCGGAATTGTATGATATCATATCAAAAGAAGTCATTAAGAGGGTAAAAGTAATAGAAGAAGTGACTGAGCCTTATCTTCAGGGCTATAGCGGTCTGTAGGACTCATTATGGCGTTCACGGGTCCACGGAGATTAAGAAAACAGAAACAATTACTGAAAATGAGATCCGTACTGTATGGAACTGAAGAAGTATGACGGTTAGAGAGCGCTGCTACCTAAAACTCAGTGAGATTTCATCCTCTTCGAGCCAGTGATCACTCAGAAGGTGTCTTATAAGCCTTGAAATACATTGAGCTCCGAAAATCCCTACTAATTCTACATGACGTTAATTAATTATTAATTACTTACTGATGCGAACTTTTATTTCCCATCAATCGGACCTATTCATTCCTTGTGGTGTATCAGTAAAATGAAGGCAAAATAACGTCTACACGACCAGATTTTCCATAAATCTGATTGGAGAAATTAAAGCGCACCTACACGATATTTACACGCAATGGAGGCATGGCACATCCCAAAGGTGTCTCCAGAAGCGTTCCACGGCAGGCTTCGCGTCAGTGGGTTCTCGTGAGCCAGCTTATGTCGATTTTTACTATCTCACGAATCGGCGAGTTAGGCACAACTCATCCGACCCCATTGAAGAGTCAAGCCTTGCTGACCTGACTAGGGACCCATCTGATCCAAGCCTTAGTAGAGCTACTTCGCACCTTTACACACCCTCATCTCTGCCCTTACTTTAATAAAGATCTAGTAGAGATAATTCCCACTGAAACAACCAATATAAGTACTTTTGAAACAAACTTGAGGCGGGATGAATGAGAGCGAGCCTTTGGGAAGTTTGTTTGTGAATGAAACTAAACTAACACGAAGCAGGATTATTTTTTCATTTCACAAAGGCGAGCTTAATTCAGAGGCTTGAAGACTGAACAGACAGCAAGGGCATTGAGCTAGAAATGTTTTCATGAAAAAAGCTTGACCGTCAAACAATCATAAGATTAGAACTTCGGCGTCTACCGGCTTGACGACATGGACGCGATGAGCCGAAGCCAGACAAATTTCCACCACAGTGGATGCCTGTGAAGGGCATACATGAGTTTTTGTCTTTTGTTGGCTTTGGTTTTCTGGTTAGGTAAACTTATCAAACTCGCCCAGAGAAATCGATCCTATCCATTCTCCTACACAAGTCGCTCGCAAGGAAGATACCTAATTTCAGCGCTAATTACAATCAAAAGCCAATCCAATGAGGAGCCGTTCTTTTCACTGAAGTCAAATACCACCGAGTGGGACAACCCTACCCAACCACACATCCCGCTACAGAGAGTAAGAAGCTGCTATAGTGAAGAGGAGCTTGAGAACCTCCACATTCCACCGTATCTGATGAGCCCACTTCACAACTTTCACTGCTCAGATGGTCTTGAGGGAACGGTCAGCAGACATGTACATGTACCGCCCCCCCCCCCCCCCTCCCCCCTCCCCATACTTTTTTCATGTATTTTTCCGGTAATCATCGGGATTCATTTCGCAAGCGCGAACGAAGCCATGAAAAAGTTCATGCGCAGAAAAAATGGCTATGATTGGAAGGTACTGTAGAACGTTTTTTTTATTAGAATTAAACCAATTAACCTCTAAGCGATTGCCGAATGATTTATGTTATGCGAATGTGTTGTTAGCCGCCAGCCAGATGGCTGGCAATTTCAAAACGAAATGCCGGCTACCACAAATGACCTATAAATCTAGAACGACAGAGAGAATGTTTGTTTCATCAGCATAAAAACGAAACGATTATCGGAGGATGTTTGTATGTGAGAGGAGGTCAACGCAATCATCTTCGGTGGCTGGCATGGACAGCGATCGCGTACTTGAGCTCAGACGCCATGGCGATTAGAAAAGCGCAGAGGAAAATGGCGACGATTCCATTGAACGGACATATCGGTACGTCTCAAGACCGGACGACGCCGACGACGACGAAGACGACAGCGGCTGCAATCTGGTCCCTAAACGCCAAAGACCACATCGAACCATGCATAAACCGATACTGAAGTTATGTGAAAGTGATCGGGGTAGTTTGGGATGATTTGCTAGACACGGAAAAACCATGAATACATACATCTAGAACGCTTTTTCTGAAAAAGTTGAATATGTTCTCAGAATTTGTCCTCGCAGAAATGGAACGGACAAGCAATGCATTCCAAAAGAGCTCATCGACTCACTCTAGAAGGTAGAGGTTTGAAATAAGACAGCTAGTGCACGCTCGATAACCTTCCAGCCTGGTTGGGAATCTATTCTTTTAGTGTCATGAACTAATGAAAGATCGGCGATGCAGCCTTTCACAGTGTTCAGTCCCATTTTGGGATGAGCCCAGCACTCGACTCCCACTCAGAATGATAGTGCCGTTTGAATGCGTGTGTGGAATATATGTACTACACCGACCTGTGGCGTCTGATGGTACACAGGCCTGTGCTTTTACCCTCCCAGATCAGTCTGGTAGCAGTTGATCGAGCCTTGATCGAGCCAAAGAGTGGATAGCGTGGACAGGTAGCAATTCCTGATTCAATCCCTGGGCCATATGTGTGATAAGGAGCTTTTTGCTTTTGCACCACCTCCAGACAGATATATAGAATGGACGGAGTAGGCTGGACGATGTTTTGTCCATTATTCACCAACCATGTGAGACCCTCTGTACAAAATTAATCGATCAAGCATTTGCAGAAGCAGTGGACTCCACAGATTGGTTGAACAAAACATAGTGGCTTAGTTCCCTGGGCGATTCCTCCACTGATTTCCATCTTGGTCTACGACTTGCAGACAATAGAAAGACAGAGAAACGAATGAAAACTGATGGACAACGATTGTAGGGCTAGATAACCTGCGAAAGGAAAAGAAGTTTTCCGCATTGAAGCAAATAACCTGAACGGCCCTGTTTTTGTCATCATTTCGATGAATGATGCTTGGGTTCGAAGCAAAAACGGCTTGTTGGCCGGCGAACCGATGTACCCGTTAGATCGAAGATTTCCTCATATCTCTGAGACTCGAAGTCGATGTTAAAGTCCCTGGCATGAGCAGCACAATCCAATGTGTTGGCCAAGAATCAAGTCCTGAACTGGCAATCAAGCCTTTCAACCCTCTAAATTCGGTTGAATGGTCCCTGGAAGGATGGTAGCACTGTCTTGGGCAGTGGTTAGCCACTGCATTCCGTTGTATAGGCTACAAACACGTGAACATCACTACGATAAGGAATGCAAGTCAGATACGGTGCACATTCCTAAGAGGTACGGGACTCATATATGCCAGGACCTTTATATCGGAGAATAGCGTCAACTCTTTCTCATGATGCTTCTTACTTTCGACTTCCATACCGAATGATAGCGCCCTACGTCTGTACAGAGAGTTGACTTTTACCATGACTCACAAGAGTCACTAGGGCTGATGTGCCACACACTCGACTTTTTCATTGGTCAAATTGCCTCCCGTTTGGCCTATACCATGATTTCACTTGAATGAGCCGTGCCCCATCTATCAACGATGGAAAGGTCCACGGCAGGGATAAGCTTCCGGCCGAGATTTGGCTCAGAGCATGGGTGATCGCAGCAACCCTCAAAACCCTCTTTACTTTTCAGAACTTAATCATCAGCTTTAAAGAGGTAGCATCAATCCAATCCTGCGAGACTCTCCAGACCCCGGATTGTACCTCAATTCTGAGAAACTCCGCAGGCTCCAGATTGTTGCCTTCTGCAAGATACCCCACTCAAGAGAATGATGCCTACTTCGTGGATTTATGAAAAGTAGAGCCTATAAAATGCGAAAGACTGGAGTATCAAAAAAAGCATATGTAGGCGGAAGCAAAGGACAATCGAGGGCATGATTGCACACTGACCACCACCTGGCAGCAGTGGATAGTTTCTTTGTCGACACCACCTGACGATTGTTGGTTCGGGTGTGACCCACGTCAACCCCCGCTACAGTCTAATTGGTTCAGACCTTATTGTGACAGATGAGGACAGCTCGCGGTAGTCAATAGAGTGTCACAATCGGTGCTCGAAAAGGAGTACACGTCCATAAATGACTTCATGAACTATTGAGAAGACGTATACTAATGAGGCCCTTCTCTCTTTGAGTTGTCCCACTTCCGATTGCATGGATGCCTCAGAAAAATTGCTGCGAAAAAGAATATTCGAGAGGAGTTCGCAATAAAGGCTGCAATAAGTCGTAATTATAATATTGAAGAGAAAAGAAGTTTTGCAGATCGCATCAGGTTTGCGCCGTGCCACTACAAATGCTAGATATTGACTACAGTGGCTTGTATAAAGAGAGGAAAGCCTTCGGCATTGATCAATCCCTCTTCGGGATGCGTACCGCATTCGACCTTCACGCTAAACATCACTTATACAGTAGCGCTCAAAAGTATTCGGCCAAATGCTTCTTCACTCGTACTTTTCAGTCATAACTCCTTTCCTACTGGATCTAATCAAGCGAAATTTCGACATGTGTAGCATTGGTGTAGTGGAATATTTATCACTATTAACCTTCGATCTGATCATGTTCCAAATATCCCAAATGGCTTGAACGAAAAATCAACTGGAGATACGAATGATGGCCCTTCTAGAAGTCCTTTCCTTTTTGCCTGACTAAAGTGTACGAGCGCTAATGTCGAACCCAGAATAGAAGAAAAACGTACACAATGTCCGAATAACTGCAGACGTCACAAACTTGCTTTCAGCACAGTCTACAAACGCCTCCCCATTAGTATGTGGATATGGCTGTTTCGCAGTCAAGTAGTGTTGCACAGTGTAAAATATGCTTCAGCTAAACATATCAGAATTTCATGTGATTGGCTCCACTGGGAAAAAAGTTACGGCAAGTTAAAAATGGCCGAATACTTTTGAGCGCTGCTGTATATACTCGAACGACATCCCATGATTATTCTACCTTAACATCATATTGACTTCTAAACAATTATTTTTAGGAATAACTTTCTTTTTGATTGGAACCTATGGAAAATTGGAACCTATGAAAAAAGCGTAAGATCGCGAAGACGTTGTCCTACCAACAGAAAGCGGGGAAAGAGCAGGGACAGGAGGAATAGGAACAATCAGAATTCGAATCAGAAACTGTTTACACAAATATGATTGGCTGGCCATACGACAGCTACGGTCGAGGTATTTACACAGTTACCAGAAGGAGAAGACAGCCAGTTACCAAACAAGGACATATGCGCAGTGGGTGCAACAGTGGGTGTTTGGTTTGGTTGCTAACAAGTTTTCCAGTGCCAATCAACGTTTCCATCGATAACCATAAAACCTATTGAAGTAAACAGAAAACTGGTAGCTGCCATTCAAACCGAACGACGGTTTTAATTTGTCAACGGTATCGACCATAAGACAATTGAGCCTGTTATGGGTCATAGTCAGGTACATAAAGTTTGGGTTCTCTGGAATAAACCAGTGTGGTACAGTTTTCGTAGTGATCCTAACTAGTGACCATTCAGAAATTGGGAGAAAGCGTCAGCGTCAAGCGTCAAAAAGTGTGAACATCAGTGAAGTTGACCTTCATCAAGCTTGTTGGGAGTGCGCCACGAACAGACCTGTATATGGGAATATAGCCCTTCAATCCTTACTGGATATATCGTTTCTCGCAGATCACTCCCAGAATAGGTCGGCTAGAAACTTCTCATTTCCTTGTTGGCTTTGGAGGGTATTCCGAGGAACCAACAAAGGCCTAAAGCGGGCCTCCTACATTTGTTTGGTTCCCTCTGAATATTTCAACTAATTTGCAAAGGGAAATGATATGTGGGCGACTAACTCTCACCTTAATAATGTTAAGTATGTGAGACTTCTTATTAAATAAATACAACCGGCTTACTTTGGAAATTATCAGGGTATCGGCTTCGCCAAGGACAGGAATTGCCGGCTACGGGTCGGAACGGAATCTCTCTATTTACGGTCCACGATTTTTAGAAATACAGGAGTCGATCATTTCTATCCTGATCATAAATCGAAAAGGGCTTCCAAAAGAGTGTAATCAGAGATTATCTGAAGATTAACCTTAGATGAGAGTTTTTCTTCGGTGTGGGAGATAATACCAACACTTACCGAAAAGACTCGCTATATTCGATGGCGCTGTGCGATTTACAATCTTTAAAAGCATCTATATAGGCACAGTATTGTGCGAGAAGAGAGTTTTTTGTTAAAAGAACACCTAAAGAGCGAACTGGACAGAATTGCGGCAAGCGATGAGAACTGGTTTGACGGCCAACCGAAGCTATAAAGATGGAAAATGATTAGTGAAAAGAGTTCCTTGTGAACGGCTACTTTGATGGGTGAATCTTCACTGTCCTTACGATTAATCGTCGGCCTTCGATGAGAATCCTTTTACGTCATATCGGAAAAATTTCGGACACATTGGCTGATTTATGATTTCCGAAGCCATTATCGCAGATCGGGAAGCAAACAAGGGTCTTTCAGGATTCACTTCAGAACTTCAGTCCGCTTCTGAACTAGGGGTTGGCACAACAGGTAGAGCGGCTGTATGGCACCATCATAGTTCGAAATCACTTCCAATCACTTGGATTTCACGCTGTGACACCGTTTACGCAAGCCTACTGTAGGGACCAGGACTTTGGGTTGACTTCAAGACTTTCAAGAACTGAGAAAAAACTTATTTATTCATTTGTTTACTTGTTTGTTATTGCATAATTCGTTGCACGACAAGAAAAGATGTGAGGCTTCTTGTAAGTGCACCTTTTATCGAATATCTGGATCTAGTCGACCAATTCGGATTAAATAAAATCAAATTAAATTAAGTCAAATCAGGCTCAAAAGCTAGTCCATCTCTGAGTCAGACCCTGCTAACATAAAACCACATAGAAGAACGGGCTGCTTTTGATCTTATGAACTTCTTTACGTTCAGAGTCCTTTTCTATTTCTATTATTCACCAAGGCTTAATTTTAGGGAAAGCTTTTCTTAACTACCTTGGTATTGAAATTCATATAAAATTTCGAGATTTACTGGGTTCTACTGTATACTAGGGCTCCATTCACTCATCTAGTGTGCATAGAAAGGCTCTGTACCCACTACTCTATAAGTAGTTGGACAAGGGAGGCCCACCTATGAAGCACGGTCAAGGGGCCCATACTTAGAACGAAAAAAGAAGAGTTTATATGACGGAGCGAGCAAAGGGCCGGTAACCTCTATAACCATTCCGATGGAGCCGAAGGCATGGCATTTGGTGCAGGAGCAGAAACCAAATGGTGGTAGCTCAGCTTCAAAATCAAAAGAAATGCGAAGGAGAAGGAATGAGGGGAAGAGGAACGCATTAACAAATTGGAGTAAATAGTATTCCAAGTAAGTGAGACTTTCCGAAGAGGCTGAATTTGGAGCTGATGTTCGCAACATTTTGGCAAGGCCTAGTGAGGACTGAGTAGGGACCAAGTACATGGAACAATTCGAGGCAGTGGATTGAACAGTTGCCTTCCTTGGTATTCTTAAATGGGAACAAAGTTTCTAAACGCCCATTAGCAAATCTTGTTTCATGCAGTTGGCTAATCTGGCAATTTCAGCCATTAGACGATGATGGAATTCCCATTTAACGAGTGATGAAGTTGCTCTATCCGAAGCGTAGCCAAAGCGAATAGGTCAAGTTCTAAGCTCCCAAAAAAGACCGTAACATTGCTTTTTCAAAGTTTAGCATCACAAAGTCCATTTCGCCAATGAAGGAACAGGTGTCTCACGGGTGATAGCGAAGTACCACACTTGGGTCTCCAAAAGAAACGGTTGCCATCATTCAACGCTCCCTAATTTGAACACTAATTGGATCAAGGACAATCACTCGATCAAATCCTGGGAAGCTCTTTCCCATTACGAAACTCCTCTAGAAAAACATAGCGCTTAGTTGAACGTCACTCTCATACGTCAGTGTAAAGCTCTATTTAAGGTAAGGACTTCAGTCCCTAGGAGAGGTGGTAGAAGTAACCCTTAAAAAGGGCATTCAAGAAGTTCATGACTAAGATCTATCGGAGTGAATGCTGGCAGACCTTCGCAACGGTATGGTCGGGTCCCCTAAAGATTAAGTGTAAGCTGAAGGCGTGGCGCAATCCGAAACAGCATACTAGACTACTGTACCTCCAGTTTTTGCTACCGCAAACAACTACTGCTACTTATAGCTAATCGGACCGGCGTTCCTAGATACTAGACAGTACACCGAATCCTTCCCTTCCAGGGAATGGAAATGAGCTGGTCCCATTTCCGTTATACGAGCCGTGCATAGCGTTCTCATTGAGCGCAGTGGCAGTACTTCACTGAAAAGTGGGCCTTCGTAAAATTTACGACCCACCCTATGAGCCAGTCAGAGCCTTTGTCTCTTCAGCAGGATGTCGTACCAATTAGATGGCTCTAAAAAGAAAGTAGGCAAGCAAGATGAGGCTCGGATCGGATCCGGACTAGACCTCACACGCGCTCCTCCTTTCTAAGTCCCGAGCTCGATTTTCAGATTTCCTCAAAGAAGAGGTCGGGTGTCGTGGAAGGGGTTCTAATTCGCAAAGCTAAAGTGCCGGCAAAAATTTGAAAGTGCTCATTGAAGTATCTGAGCTCAGGAGGTTGATTAATCAGATGTACGCTATGGTCCTCCAGCAGAGATAGCGCAAAACTCAATCACGACCATTACCGAATTTGCTCTTCAGGAGGGCCGTAGTTTTCAACAAGGCTGCTCCACAATGAACTGTTAGGTCCTTGCAAGGTCGCCTGATCTCCTCCACCTCTCAGTGTGGTACACAATGGAGACATTTCCAAGACATTGTTGCGCCCTATTTGGAGCGTCTTCAGACCTGGCAAGGTCGTAAGGTTCATAGATTCATCTTAGAAAAAAGCTGGGAGACCTAGTGCATCAGGAGCTGTGCCTTTGGTAAGCCTTGAACTTGTGAGAGTTTACACGAGTTTTGAAGAAATCATTTAGGAAAAAACTGAGGACGTTTCAAACTGATCGCTTTCTTCAGAGATCTGGACACGACTGCAGGTGGTATGTTCATCATCCATCAAGTGTTTAATCCACGCTAGCGAATCCGCCTTCAATTGGTCTTCTTCTTCTTATTCTTCTTTTACTGAACAGGTCTATTATCATTAAGCGGCTATACCTGAGTTCCACGTAAGCATAGCAACCCCTTTTTCTAGCCTGATGCTAATCCGCAGTTGACTGGTCTGGTCATTTGAACCATTTAGGAAGGCTTCCACTCTCCAAGCCGCTGCGCCAAGTCATTATCCTATCACTGGTATCAACGACCACTTTTGGATAGGGAAAAAGCTCCCAGTCAATGAAGGTTGAGACACCTCTTTGTTTTCAGGCCCTCAAAAAACACTACGACCTTGTCACAGATCGCATGCACCAGATAAGTCAGACCAGATTTTTGATGCATTAATGGTCCAGATGGTTCCCCATGAAAGGAACTTCGGAAAGACAGTCAAGTTTAAGAGTTTCTGGTGAGTGAATTATTGAGAAACACTTTTTCGTTGTTTTCGCTCTCAAAATATCCTAGCTACTTGCAAAGGCGTATGTGATATGCCTATTGAAGCTCATAGACCCTTACAAGGATTCCTCAAACTTTTTTCCATCCGAAACTCCGATGCCGATTAAAGTAGTTTGGGCGGCAAGTTGCTCCTACAAGTACAAGCCGGACATTAGCTCGAAAATGTAGGCCAAGCCCTCCAAATAGTTGCTTTTTCCATCCCTAAAAAGTCTCTTCGGCTGGTTTCGATTACCAACTCGTTGAGGGCTGAAATAAGACGAAATTCAGAAGGATGGGGAGAGGTAGACACAAACCATTCACAGGTCCGAAACCAATTTCCGGAAAAAGTTCTCCTCAGAGCTAAATCGTTTTTCTCGAGAAAAAAATTAAAAACTTTGGCATGAACTGGTTCGGTTCACGGTGCGCCATGCCATGAGCTGTCCTTCGAAATCGTTGAGGTGTTGGTATGGGTCTTATGGACATTGGATCCCAGTCGAAACAAAACTTATTCGGCTTTTATACTTTCTGACCATTAAACCAACCTCCGTCTTAGTAAGCATAGCCGCTCCAAGTAGGATATAAACATACCGGTTCGAAAGCTAAATAGTTTCGACTTAAATCTCAGGTTCATGGCTCTTACTCCAATCTACGAAATCTCAGATTTCGCCGAGCTCCTTGGCGCTCCTCTATTCTATCTAAAAGGGGGCAGCTTAATCACTGGCTATTTTTGCCAGCTTTCCTTCACTGTAGCATGTTCAGCAGATGGAGGCATCGGTTCGCAATTGAAGTTGATATTTAAAGATACGGCTCAGTGGAGAACTACATCAGCGCCATATGTGTGGTTCTCGGATCAAGTTCTCCATAGACTATTCTGGCCTTCATACTTCTAGTGCCAGTCAGAGGTTTCAAGAGTTGTCAGACCGGTTGGAAAAACAGAATGGAAGATCGTACGACATCGCATTTCATTACCAAGGCTATCTAAACGTAGCCATAAGCAGTTCTCTGGTAGGTAGACAAGTTTATAAGAAAGGAGCTGAAAAGCTGAAATAGAAATCACGATCAGGTAGAGTAATGAAAGGTTTTCAGAAAGAAAAAAAAACTCAAAGGCAGAAAAGACACCCTCATGAAAGCTACTGAGGAAGAAAATGTCGAAGGTGGGGAAATGAGCTAGAAGATTAAGTTAAAGAGAATGACTGCCAATGGAACCGACTGACGTCTTTTTAAAGCGCCCATAGTGCAACTAATTAATTGTTACATCATTTCACACGACATTTCTGTGAATTAAACTTTTTGAGGTAACAGATTGCCGTAAATTTGATGTCACAAGCTGCTACTGCCATGATTTACAGCGGTTACACATTTCTACAAAAACTACCAACTAGACGAGCAGCTGTTCGGACTAGCTCTATCGAAAAAATAGCGTAGGATAAGCTGTTCATACAGTCACAGAGAATGATAAATGATTTTTCAGCGTGTGGTCTCCTTCAGCTGCCCTTCAGTTTCTACTACAACATCAGTAGAAACGGATTTATCGCTTCACAGACTACTTTTACGAGCCCAATGAATAAGTTAATTGAGAAACCCAACAAAGCCATTAGCTTCGTCTGGAGACCCGTCTTGTATCACCGAGAAATCTACCGAGAAGAAATGATTCCTCTCATACCTCTGAGGGGCGAGGACGGATGGATAGTTGCACTTTCAGTACCATTGGCCCATATAGGAAGACACTGTGAAGGTCATGGGACGAGAGCAAGTGGTACAGCTACGGTAGGCGTCCTTCCTAAATCGTATCCTATCCGGCTCTGCCTATCCCAAAGTTCAAGTCGCTGCAGTGCTGACGAGTGCTCTTCATACGACCCTATTATTCATTCCTAATGGAAGCCGGATTCATGGCGTAACCCCCGTAGAGTTTGGGAATTCTTTGGGCGATTCTTATTTCACAGAAAAATGATGAGGCTATTAAGTAGAAGTTCCGAAAGTCATTCAACCACATTAGGGAAATGAAGTTACTGTTTTTCATAATATCTTCAACCATCCTCCGGGAAAAGGTAACTCATCTCACAGAGCTCTTTCGCTAATGGACTCTACCCCTAAAAAAGGTCTTCGAAATGAGTTCGGATATCCATTTCAAGGGGATGGGGAAGTCGAGAAAGAACTCGACTCCTTTCAAACATTGCAGGATTATGAGAAACCCACTGAGAATTCAGGGATCAAGTCTCTAGTCACCCAAAGCCTTTTTGCGATAATGTCTACAGGTATGAGCCAGAGTTGATAGCAGAAGAGTTCATTTTCACGATGAGAGCTCCTGAAGAGGACAGACCAGCTATGAGCCACGAAGGTTAGTTACTGAAGTCACAAGGAGCGGTCTATTGACAGGCGGAGCGCGCTGAAATTGGAGACGAATTCGTGAGAAAACGCCCAGGAAAACGAGAAACGGCCAGTGTAAGAGGAGTGCAGCGAGGTCGCTGCCAATGGAGGGGAGTTGTCTGGTCTTGGAATTACTGGGATCTTTGTGTGAAAGGCAATGGCAAACATACAACAGCCATGAAAACGAAAAACTAAAAGACCTTTCAAGAAACCCTGTTCGATAATGGGGTATACTGTAGCAGAGGGGCAGCCAAGAAACAAGAGTTCAATGGTCTGGTTTAGGATTTGAACCTTCCAAACGTGGCTGGCGTAGGTGTCCCTCTTAGCGCTACCCCACCTTTGTCCAATATTTGAATATACAAAAACAGGTCAAGTAGTTGTGGAATGACAGTGATATTTTAAGAATGGTGAGAAGTATTGGAAGCTGAAAAGTGGTAGAAAGAGGCCAGAAGTAGGGAAAAGAAAGAATGGGAACGGGACAGAAAGGATAATAAACTCCTTCGAGCCGGATAATAGAATTCTCAGATTCCATCGGCATCAACAGCCACCGCTGTCTGCTTCGGAAAAAAACTAACCTTCAGTTTGCCAAGGCTTTTACTGTCCTCCCTTTCCATCCTTTGTCATGAATGTAGGGAAAGAAAAGAAAGGCTGACGTGGTTAGAGAAAGAGGCAAAAAAAGAAAGAAAGAAGGAAAGAATGGAAGACGAAAGCCATTCAATTACTAGATGGAATATTCCAAAAACGACAGGGTCGCCAAAGTTGGGGCCACTCGTATGAGGCGCTTCTCGATGGGTAGACGACATTGGGAGATACTAAAATGAGGCTTGGTGGAGCTCATTACGGTGTCTGAGCGGGAGGTGTCCGCTACCCAATATGAGGTGATTGAGTTACGTCGTGTGGGACCGAATTCGATTGTCACAATTTGAGTGAATCACATGGGAATCTGGTACGAGCGTTTTCCGGCAGTGGGAGCAGGAGGACTTCTTCCCTGGCTCGTTGGGACTTTGATAAGTGCTGTTTGTTTTTAGGTAGTTCGGAGAGGCTGGTATCAACAGGACTTCCTACCATTCCTGATGCCATATCAGATTCCACTGGCTATGTTTTCCGGACCTTGCCTCCATATTTACACAAGTGACGGAAACGGAACCGGATCGTTTTTTATGAAGCCCAAAAAAGTAGAACCACCGAACCACTTCGTTTTTTTCTGTTTTTTTTTTACTTGTTTTTCTTCACTACTCTTGCCCGAAACACTTCGGCAACAACTTTAAACTACTGATTCGGCTGGAGACTGATGTTTAGAGTTTCAAAACAAGTCTGTAAACTTTGATGATAGCCTATCCTGAGCAGCTACGCATTTCAAGATTGTCTACTCCCACTAATGCTCTTGAGACTTACCCAAGAGACCAGTCCTTCAATTAGATTTCTTAGAAAGCCTGGTGCCCGTGGGCCTTCTGATTTTAGATGAAGTGGCCATCGAAATGAGCAACTGACGTTTGCTGTTCTAGGTCTGCAGTCTTGGAAAATTCTCAGATTAGATCTTCTCGGATTCCCAGATCTGGATTCCAAAGTTCTTTGGTCTCCAACAAACCATTCCCAGTACCTCTGGACGGCGTCACAGAAAATTAGATGTATACTGGGCATTAGCGTTAGCTTCCAGGGTACAGCTAGACAAGAAAGTGATTCTGTATGATTCTTCAACCGTGGAAAACTATGCCTTTCCGTAAGCTTTCATGAGGCACTATCGGCTTGGAGTTAGGGCACGATAGGGGCTCAATCAGCAAGCTATCCCAATGGAATGGCTTGCTGCTGTATTGACTCTTCCTAGTCTCCTGAAGTATGGTCAGGATCAATTTTCAAACCAGAACCAAGAAAGAATAGGAAAAAACAAAGCTTATGTGGATCGACAAGGAGCGGTGAGTGATGACAAGAAGAGGTAAGTGAAGAAGCAGCTTAGATTAACAATGGGTACACAAATTCCTAGGGAGACTTACGTAGTCTGACTACCACTGGAATTCGCGTCGAAAAATAAATCAGTCCTTTTCAGCGGATTCTCTGGGATCACCTTCCTTACCTGATAGGTGACTGAGCTTTTCAAAAAGTGTTGAAAAATCTAGAAGTGGCACAGAGGCAACTGTTACCACTACCTGATAAAGGTCCAAGATCAACTCTAACCAACCTTTCTGTCCTCATTAGGGCCATGAAACGGATTCAGTTCTGTTGGAGGGGATAAAAATACTTGGTTCATTTTGACTACAGCAACCTTTTGAATATTTTGGTGCTCAATCAATCGTTATTGCAGTTCTGAAAGTGGTCATATGCAGGCATGGCTCCTCCTGACAAGGAGGTGATAAAATAGCCATTTCAAACGATAACTACACACAGCTTTACAAGGTAAAAAATTAGTCTCACATTGATCTGATCCTTCGCGCGATCACTTCCACCAAACTCCTTTTTGCCCTACTGCCACCACAACTTCTATCGATTTTCACTCCTCGGCAGGTTCATTTTTTAACCACCGATTAACTCTCCAGTCTTCTTTAGCGAAATATTCTGAGGTGAGAGCTCTTACATGCAGTTTTTTATTGTATGAGACCTAACTACATCGTTTTTGTAGGATTTCGAACGCTGTTTGACAAATAAGCTCGGGATCTCGAAGAGAAATCTTATTTTACGAAAAAAAAAACAAAGAAGGAGCATGATCCTGAGGAGGAGGAATGACAGCCGGATGTCAGGTTAGTTGAATTTTTCAATTAGATTTTCTTCTAAGCTTGAAAACGAGGATCAATAAGTCGTGATTGGATGAAGGTAGGTTTTTTTTACCACGATTTTACTTTATTTTTCTCTGGTGTACTGCCATCTTTGTATAGTTACTACGAGCTACATTTCCTCACAATATACCACAAGAGTTTCATTTGAATGAAATGAGGAAAAAGATGAAAATTGAATAGTTTTGATGTTCCGAGGATTATAAGGGTAAGTGCAAACTGAAAAAATCCCCATTTTACCAGTATCACTGAAATTCTATTCGAAGGGGGGAACAGGTTGTAAATCTAACAATTTCGATGTTTCGAGAGCAAAAAGAAAGTTTTAAAGGGAAGTGTCAATCAAATGGCCAGAGATCTCTATCTTTCTCGGAGAATAGGTTTCCTGAAGATTTATTTGCCATCAGTCCGAAGGATCGTTAAGCCAGAAACTCCCAGGATGAAAGCAAGCGTGCAAAATCGGGCTCCCATAAGGAAAGGGTAAGTAGAGTAGGGTAAGTGCTGCAGAATTCGACGGCATAACCAAATCTGGTTCCACCCAGGTACAACAAGTATCCGCTGATCGGTAAATGAGTACAATGAAAATAATGACAAGAAATAATAATATATATGGTTTTAAATGGTAATTAACGATAATCTCGGTAATAAGCAGTTCGTTTAGCATGAAATTAGGAGCAATGGGTATCCCAAACAAGGTTGTGTGTATAAAAATTTCGCCATAATTTGAATACATCCAAAAATCAGGGAAGGGATGGCCAAAATGCTCAGTCAATTGAGCACCGGGAAGTAGCGAACCTTAGGCACAGCAGAACCCAGGAACCCTGAGCGAACTCGGGTGTCTCGGAAGGTGACGGCAACTGTGCAGTAAGATTCTTTACAGGAATTTATATGATGTCAGTACTCCTAATCTCTCAACCGGTTGAGGGCCCTTCACAAAAGAAAAGAATTTCGATCAAACTATGCTAAGATCACTCAGAGAGAAAGCGATTCAACTCTCGAAACCAGTTAGCGAAAGAGCGGCGCTTCAATATAAATTTTAGAGTTTTTCACATCATTCGATGAGACTATTGGCCATCTTAAGACGTTTGAATGCATTAGATACTACTGGGTAAATTTTCAACTGTTTTGATTTAGATACGGTATTTGGGGGTCCAGTAGAACCGTTGCAAGGTCAACTCTTTCCTGCATATTTTTTCGTTTTTTTTTTTCGGACAAGACTATCCGAGTTAGTCGAAGTTCGATGAAGATAATTAATCAAGTGACTTTTACCGTCATATTATCATGGGACAAGAAATTCGAGAATTCTAGACCATTCTGATGTGTTTTTGGAGGTCATTAAAATTATCATTAATTTTAAATTCAGTAAACAATATATGCATAACCATTTTAGAGTGGTAAAAAAAAAGTAAATGGACTGCAATATATCATCGAGCATTTTCAAATATTATTATGTCACGCATACATGTAAATGCCTACCTACCAGTGTACAAAACTATCCAAATCATTACTGTTAGAGGGGGCAGGTCTGGGGATCAAGTCCAGTATAGAGTGGCCAGGCTTCCACTACCAGGATCACATGATTGAGCTGGAGAGTAGAGAATGATAATGTACACTACTGTCTGAAAAACTTGGGTTAATATAGAGGTTACTCAGTCATTCAAATGCAGCTATAATTTCAAGTATGTAGGCCTTCCTACTCACCGCTAACGCTTGACCAGCCGATCTAACTATGTACAATGCTTACCTAACAAAATCCTTCCGCCCAGATGAGCTCAAAGGAGGAATCTCTCTGTGTAGGTTATAGAAGTATGAAGGATCTGGGGCTGATTAATCTTTTTCGAAATGTCCAACCCAAATTTGACTTTCATTAAGAATCGTGATAGCATTTTGAAGGCGTAGTGTCTTATACAATGAATTGCGAGAGTCAGCAGATAAACAACTCAGTGCTTTTATCCTCCCAAATAAGTCCAACACCATTCAGCCGAGCCAGAAGAGATGGAACGCTAGATCATTTCTCACTTACTCGAGCTACCCGATGCTCAAGTTGAAGCTTTTATCCCTCCATACGGATTTTTTGCCATCTCGCCCCCTCATCGCCGAGGGAAGGGAACCCTTGCCAGCCTAAGCAGCTATCGGTCCTAGATCTGACCCCCTGAACAAAAGCCGAAGAATGCTCATTTGCCACCCATCTCTGCCCAACTGGTGTTGTAGTAATATAAAAGGGTGTGAAACCAAAATATAGGCACGTTATAGAGATACAGCACCTTCTCAAATAGGCAAACATGAGTGTCCTTTGAACAGTCAAACATTTAAAACATTAGGAGCAACAAAATAAGCATTTTAATTGAATATTTTTGGTTCAATAGAACAAAGTGTATTTTATAAAAGACATGCTTAGTGAAAGATTGGTGAGGAATCACAAAACACAATCAAGCAGGCTCTGAAACGCAATCATGCTAATGCGATCAAATGCAAAGCATCAAAAACTGGTATTCCCAAGACATAGATTTCGAATCCGATTAGGCTAAGGTTTAAACCATCGAACTGTCATAATAATCACGTGTGTTCGTTACAGCCTAGGTGGTGGGACTTCCGAACCACATGGGAAAATATATACCTTTTAAAGAAGACTTTATTTGAAAGTCTACCAAATGAATAAACAGCTCACCATCGAGAAGGAGAGGGAACTCCTCGAGGGAGTGAGAAAGGGGGTGGGGAAGGGGAAGAGAGCTGCCTCTGGAACCGATCCACCACTTTGTTTATATTCAGCCTAACGATACCTTCTTTCTGTTCAACCCAGATTTCCTGAGGTGAAGGTTGAGGTTCCCTCTCCTTCTCGATGGTGAGCTGTTTATTCATTTGGTAGACTTTCATTTTGATGGAGCGATGCTGACCAACAGGATTGTGTGATATTCAAAAGTCAATCGGCCTTGAACAGGCCGGTTTCTGCCATAGAACGAACCAAATGGTAGAAGATAAAGTTTTTCGGCCTTGATCAATGCTGTTTTCTAATCGAACTCACGCAATCAGCAACTTTTTAGAACAAGTGGAAATCGAACACTGGTAGGACCTTATGGGAGCTAGCCATTGTAGGAGACAGTGACTTGATCCTCCTAGGAGATACTAACACCAAGCAACGGATGAAGGGCTAGGTTAATTCAGGGAGATCATGAATTGACTTCTCCATGTTCACCTAGAACAGATTTTAATAGTGGACAGCCTATGAGTGGGTCACTTCCTAAGAGCTCCCCATTAGAGAAGGTTGATGAATGCTAATTAGCGGTTGCAGTAGCTACAGTTGAAAAGCCTGAACAATTTATTCAAAGAAGTCCCTTGTTGAGGGTGTTGATAGTTCCAAGTAACAAATTGAGAATGTCACTTCCGATGGTTGAGTAGCACAGTCCAACAATTGTGATGTGATTTTGTTATCATCGAACAGGCTATAGTTCTTGATAATTCAAAGCAAATCATTATAGGAGACCGATTCTGTTCTGTCTGCGCTTGAATCCCAAGGTTATTTACCGGGTAGGGTAAGAATGAGGAAGTTAGAAGATTCGTTCAGAAAAGCCAGTAACATCAGAGTAACACCCGTCAAAGAAGTGGCTTTGGACAGTTGTATGGCTTAAACAACTTCTTGAGAGTGGGCACAATAGGGAATTGTCATGGTTGTTGTCGTGACTGCATTATAACGGCAACGAGTCTGGAACGCCAGGAAGAGCGCTCGCTACGTGAGTAATACACCCACTTGAGCAATGTTGAAGTGGGAATGACTAACGGGCTCGTTTTTGTGTCCCCTTGTGCACTGTACAAGTACAAATAAAGAAAAAGACTACTGTAACAGTGAAAATCCGACTGACTTGCTGTGACTTTAATTTTTACTATAGGAGGGCCGTCACTGGCGTTTTTCAATGAAGTTGCTCTTGACAGCATTTTCCTAATACTCAAGTAAGCCCAAACCGGTTTTCTTACAATAAATGTAATGCATTTTGGATGGCAATGGTGAAAAGACGTTGACTTTGACGTTTAGGAGAGCCCTGAACTTTTGATCTCCAAGCGCACTACGCTCCTAGTCTGGGGAATTTGGGGCAGGGGATCTCTGAAATCAGGAAAAGAACCCATGGAAACGCGAAATGCTTATCAATTCCTTGGTTGATTTTGGTAGAGCGGCTACAATTTGGTTTCTTGATTTACCAAGTGTAGAGCAGAATACGGTCAAGCGAATCTGATTTTGCGCTGTACTCAGCTCTGTAGCAGCAGGTGGCCGAATGAAAATTCTGCATTTTTCCAGAATAGTTATAAAGTTAAAAGTAAAATTATTGGCGTTTAATCAATCCCGTCTGAGGGATGCGCCCCGCACTCGACCTCCATTCAGAATCGTAGTGGCGTAATGAGTGCGTATGTGGCCTGTACAATGACTTGCGGTGGCCAGCCGATGTTCAAGTCAATGCTTTTATCCTCCCAGACAAGTCCGGTACCGATTCACCGACCCCAGGGGGGGGGGGGGGTGGAAGACTTGGTTGACCTAGGCGGGCATCCATCCGGACTCGAAAGTTTAAGTTTAAGTTTAGGTCTAAGTCAATCCGTGTGGTACCGGGTTCGAAAGGCTGAAACGATCATGTTCCCAATCTCTCCAGCCGCTTTTTATGCCCATGTTTCGATAGTTTTGCCGCACCGTTACATGCCATCCTCCTGTGCCACTAAAGATGAGTTTTTCTCCGGAAACATCTCAAATTCTGTAAGTTTCCCTAGATCGTCCCGACCCTTCCTCTGATGGTTTCGAGCTCTATTTTTACCCTTGCATTGTTTATCTTTCAATTACAATCTTAATATTGAAACCAGCCTTTTTATCGTAGTTGTACGGGCAACATGTCAATATTTTCGCATCAGTAAATCGTAGTAAACATGAGAAATGTCAGTAAATCAAAGTAAACACCAAAAAATGTCAGCAAATTATAGTAAACATCAACAAAATGTCAGTAAATCATAGTAAACATAAAAAAAATGTCAGTAAATCATAGAAAACATAAAAAAATGAAAAAAGGAAGAAAACCAGTGAATCAGTTCCGAGGTTGAAGGTGGAAGGAAGTGATCGGTTGCAATAAATACAATCAAATAAACAAAAATATTCAACATTCACATAGAAAGGTCAGCTCGTTCACTCTTAGCACATGATATCCCTAGTTCATAGTAATGACAATAATAAACATTGGGCATTCTTAGACCAAACAGCGTGACCATTGTCACTACGTGGCAGATAAATGGCCACAAATAATTAATAATAATAATCAAAATAGGGACAAAAATAAACGAACATAGGTAAAATGGGGATTTCAATTACTGTAGGGTTACAAATGATCTGCAGGCAAAGGGCTCGTTGAAGTCATAATTATTGGCGTTTTTCATTGACCATGTTATGGTTGAGTTAGAACGGCCTGCCATATGTACCTAAACAACCAAGTTACAGTAAGACAGGGTATTCCAGAGTTCCTTCCATTCCCGGGTCATCCCCTGTATCATTTGAATAGTTAAAAACTCACGTCGACCATATCCAAAACCTGATGGCCTTAGTGGACGATGTACTGGAGGTCGTACATGATGATGATGATGTACAACTCGTGGCCGTGGTCGCCCTATGCCCCCATACGGAGGCCTGGGACGATATCCATATTGCGGAGCCGCTTCAGAGATCACAGACCAAGCCAACAACAGGAAGGCGAGTAGGACAATGTGGCGAAGCATTTTGGTGGCTCGGATCAGCCACGCAATACAGGCCTTCTCAATATGAACAGTGGCCCAGGTTGACGACAATAGAAAAGCGGATAACTCGCTTAAATACCTATCGATGACCTACTGACCAGATGAGTCATGTGTGGATCAGGGAGAGATTGGGTCTAAGTAATCTTGCCAGGAGCACTTTATGAGCTATCTGGTCTAAGGATAATTTGTGATATGCTGGCATCCTTACCCGGAGTACTTTACGGTTCAACAAGATCTGGGATATTTCGGCTATCTGATGTGTGAGGCTGCTATTACAAGACCTAATTAATTGGCGCTTACTTGCTTTATTGCCTACCGTTCCCATTTCGACCCATCTCTTTGTGAAAAAGATCAGAACGTAGCTGCGCTTCTATACATATCTTCTTTGTTGTGAACAAATTGAAAGTATTGAAGGAAATTATGTGGGAATCTTGGCAAACCCCAACAGAACGTTCGTAAAATATCACCCTTAACACTCTGGTTACGGTAACTTACAGTCAACTGCTTAGTAAACTAGGAGCTAATAACTGGTAACAGGTGATAAATTGATTACCAGTTCCTGTTAGCCTGAAGAAATCAGGCTTCTGTGTTTACGAAAGTGAGTGATTTTATTCTCTACAGGGAAACCTTCTTTGTAGGTGCATGGTTGGCATTCGGAAGAAGTAAGGACTACCATCACTACAAGCGGCAGCCCCTCCCGTCTATCAAGGGCATGGAATCAGTGTAGTTGACGCCAAGGTTTATTCTACTGATTCGGGCTAAAAATAGTTTGAAGCTGGAGTTAGGGGTTTCTAATCAAATCTGATTGCATTCATGCGAAGACTGGAATTTTCTATCAAAGTGCTATTATTTACTTATTCTTATTCTTCATCCAAAAGTTCAGAAACTGCTTACTGTAATCAATATTTGGACTTACATAGAAGACGAATTCTTGTCTTTGTCAGATCACAAAAAGTCCCTGGACTTCTGTCCTTTCTAATTTTTTATTTTACAATTAACTGAATCCTACACTATATATGATTACGAGCATAGGCGATTGCGGTCAGTACTAGTCAACTACTAAATGATCCACATCATTCACTTGTTGGTAAGCGCCAGGCATTCAAAGCTCTTTGCAGAATTGCGGTCTACTCCAATGGCTATGCGCCCCTCAATACAGACAGCAGTCTTCGACTAAACTAGATTTTTCTATTTCTCTATCCATACCCTTCAATGAGCGTTTAGATCTTCTTAGTCAGTCTACTGATGATGGAGGCTTTGATAGGTTCGGCTGGATTGGATTCCATGGAAGTGCTAACAACCTATATCTTGATCACCTCTTTCTGTGTTGCGAAAAGTGAATAGAACTGTTGTGCTTCGTTTCGTGTAGCTCATTTTGGACAGAGTTACCTAGAGTGTGGGATAATCAGGAGACTTTTTCATTCAGTCTAGGATGGGTTTTACTCTTGAATTTCTCTCTGAGCCCATGATACTGAGATAACCATTCAAAACATGATAAGGGCGTTATTTTCTGGATTGTTTGGCTAGTAACATGCCAGAGATCGCTGAGACTCTCCAAGGAAATTACTTTGCTGCAAGGTGAGCTGCTAAGTTGGAGCATGATGCAGGAAAGCTTCATCCGTGCAATGATATCTACAACCATAAAGTACTAGACTGCAAAGGGTTCACTCTGCCTGACTGGGATCTGTCAAATCGACAAAAAATTCTGGAGGGCTGCATTGGGAGTAGGCCTAGGTTGTCGAGGCAATGTCGATGACTCCTCGAAAGCAGCCCCTAAGATATAATATTATACTTTTCCCAGAAAGTTGCTTGGATTAGACAAATGAGCCCATCTGACCCGGGAGTTATTTGCGCAGTTGCGATCATCATAAATTTTAAGTGTGAAAAAGAAGAAAAAGAATAATCTCGAAAAGGGTTCTGATTCTCCCAGCACTATGCATTGGAGTCCCACATCTGTGGGCGTCCATTAAAACTGAAAGTAAACAGATTAATCCCACAATAAAATTTTGCCCCTCATTTTTGCATAGCTCAGTTCTTGACTGCTTTATTTGTACCTTCTACCCCAAATTCAATCAAACGCCTCGATTTCACCAGCCTCAATTCTACTACTTATTCACTGGCGCATATGGCCATATAGCACAAATTTTGAATTCAAATCAACATTAAGGCCATATATCGGCTAAAGACCGGTGCTTCCTACCATGCTGTTCAATAAAAGGTACTCAACGACCGCCTTAAGTAGTGTGGCTCATCCCTGCTATGCTGAAGCTGAGTCTCACACAACCAGCTTCACTCTCTCGAGTAAGGTGTAATAAGTTCTTCTGAGATACGCCGTGCAATCGATTTCCACCCAAAATAATCGTGGCAGTTGAACTTGCACCTGGACGGTGCTATGAACTGTATGAACTGTGCCGATTTATGAGTTAGCAATCACATCAATTGTAGTTCTAGTTGAGCAGCACTCTGTCGAATGGTATGATAGAATGATTGGCAGCTTTAGGTATTCAATCCCAAATGAATCCCAGACTTGGTTACCATACCGCTCGGGGTCGGCGGGCGATTCGTGCGTTTCTGGGTGCACGCGGCAAATTGCGCGGCGAAATTCCTGACGATCCGAAGGATTTTGGCGCCTATAATTGGGGTACAAACCTGGAGTAAAACAGTTTAGTAAGTCAGCTGATACTACTGGTCTACTCTACTTCAAAATCGGGCCCCAATAATAGGCGCTAAAGTAGTCAGTACAGTATTCCACAGCTTCACCATGAATAGAGCAAATCTCTTTACTAAGGCAAAAAAAGCCCCTTCGAGATTGAGAATTCACCTCATAATTCAACAATTCACTTGTCAAAACGTTTAAAATAGGAATAACTTCAGATTTTTGATCCTAGTAAACGCAATCCTTCTGAAAACGTTCATAGTTGGTCATTTCTTTACTTATCCTGCTTATAATTTCTTCCGTTATGATGGTAGGCATGATGTTTTAGCGCGTTTTGTCCAATGACCTCATTAAATTGACGCGTGAATCGCACCACACCCATGAATTTCTCCGCACAATTTGCCGCGCACGCCCAGAATCGCACGAGTCGAACAACCTCCTACCACTTAACATCGCCCCTTGTCTGTCAAGAAACTTCTAGTTCATCCAGTCAATTCACTGAAGACCATTCAACATTCATAGTCAACATGATCTCGATGAAACCCTACGTAGTTTCAAGTTCTATTTTAATTTCTGCTAATTATATCCATTGATACATTTTTACAAATTTATTAACTTTTTATTGTAATAGCTCACATCTATTTTCAAACGAGTAGAGCACAGAAAGCGGCAAGATTTAAATAAAAATAGTAAGAGCATTGCTATTCAAAGTCATTCCTCAAACAGTCCATTTCTAGTGGTAATGTTGTAATTGTAATACTTGGAATTAGAAGGAGGTGATCCAGAAGTAATAATAGCAATTAAATAAAACATTTCGAAAAATATCCAACATACACATAGAGAGGATAGTTCGTTCACTATGTGGCACAGAATATTTCTAATTTATAGTCATAACAATACAAATAAATAATACCCATTTTAGGTCAACAATAATAATCAATAGACATTTTGAGTCGAATAAGGGGAGATTATTCACTGTGTGGCAGAGAAATGGTCACAAATTGCTAATAATAAACAAAATACAAATAAATATAACTCAACATAGCCAAAGTGGGGAAGTTAGTACTGCGAGGAATGAATTAGCAATGATTTTTTGTTCAAGAGATTGTAGCATCAGCTCCGAATGAGTAATCTGCAAGGAAAGGCATCGTGGAAGTTACGGGTGTGGGCGAAATCCATTGACGATGTTACGGCTTGAGTTAGAACGGCCTGGCATGTGGACCTAAAAGAGCAGGTAGATGACCAGAATACTTTACAATACCTCTGGTACCGGCTCATGGCCTTCATCAAACGGTTAAAAACTCACGTCGACCGAATACTGGGGCTGGTGGACGAGGTGGAGGAGGTCTCACGTGATGATGATGTACAACAGGCTTTGGTCGCCCTATCCCTCCAAAGGGTCTCCTGGGAGGATATCCAGGCGGAGCCGCTTCAGATATAGCCGACAAGGCCACCAACAGGAAGGCG
Organism: Haemonchus contortus; assembly: GCA_000469685.2. NCBI lineage: Eukaryota > Metazoa > Nematoda > Chromadorea > Rhabditida > Trichostrongylidae > Haemonchus > Haemonchus contortus. The sequence continues at coordinate 4,423,837 of LS997565.1, forward strand.
AGTAGAACGATGTAGCGAAGCATTTCGACTTCCTGAACAGGAGAACTAGTAAGTAGCGGACTTCTCAGTAAAGAGAGTCGACCAGATGTAAGGGTTGAGTACTATGGAAGAACAGGTGACTCGCTTAAATACCTCTCGATGACCTACTGACCAGATGAGCAATGTGTGGATCAGGGATAGATTGGGTTCGGGTAATCTAGCCAGGAGCACTTTACGAGCTATCTGGTCTAAGGAACATTGTGATATGCCGACAGTCTCGCCAGGAGTACTTTACGGCTCGACGAGATTAGTGGAATTGTGTCAATCTGCGGTGCGAAGTTGTTCTTACAAGGTCTAAGTCATTGCCGCAGTTATTCGAGTCTTTGAAAAGAAATTCAAGAATTATCAAGCCATCAGATAACGTATTCCAACGAATTTTGGAACGAATGCGTTCCTCACCTCAATATAGGATGCGATGTCCAACAAGATTCCTAAATTTTCTCAGCGCTTCCCGTCCTTTCATCTATTAATGTTTTCAATCCCAAGCTATATAGGAACACAAACATATACTAAATAACCTCAATCGGTACTAATGAGCTAGCAAATGATGCACTTTATTCAGTTTTTCAGTATGCACCATATATTCGAAGTTTTTTTTGTAAAATCCTAAGCCTACCGAATAGCTATGTGTGTGTCCTGTAATGAAACCGAAAATCTTCGACTAGTTCCTCCTTATTCCATTGAATATTCAAGGTCTTTGTCTGAAGACTAGTTTTACTTGATCAACCCACCTATAGTGAGAAGTTCGGATTGTTTCTACGCTGCGGGATCGGATTCCGAGGACAGCGCAAATGCCATACTCAGTCTCTCTTCCCTTCGATATGAGGAGTAAATATTAGGTGGTGCATTAAATTCCGCCGTTTTTTTGTGTGCAAAAATATATTTACTACACAATTAAAACCCAATGTATATTGACCCATGTATTGCCTATCGTTAGCTACAACTTCTTGCCATCTTTCCGGTATCTTGTTGACTCCGGGTCTGAAAAAGCCTTCATTTTTTGAGGCAATCCAGTTACCCACCCATTTTCGCACTTCTTCGGCACTCCGGAAGCGTGTATCTGCCAAACTGACTTGCATGGACCGTAATAGGTGGTAGGTAGGAAGAGCATGATCAGGAGAGTATGCGGGCTGAACAAGCTGATCCAATCCAACAAATGCAATTTTTTGAGGACATTCTTCGCAACATGGGGTCTGGCATGTCCGTGGTGGAGCAGCACCTCATGATATTTTCTTGCGATTGACGGCCGCTTTTAGGTGAGAAAATCCTACAAACTAGCAGTAACAGTTTCGTTCAGGCTCAGCAGCTCATAGTACAAAACACCCTTGTGATCCCACCACCAAATGCACACACAGCATAACTTTTTGGCAATGGACATTCCGCTTTCTTTGCAAACACTCGAGTTAAGAGAAACCATCTCTGCAGGTTCGTTCAGATGAGGATTGTCCTCAATAAAAGCATCCGGTGGGCTTCAATGCCAGTTTTTGTCAAATCAAACAGCATTGGAAGGGCATCAAAAGGAAAAACAGCAGGAGGTTTATTATTGTGGGAGAATTAAAAGTCATTCCTAATTGGTCCACGGATTCTACTCTGTGTCTCGGTTAGCTCGCAAACTGCGATAACATCAGGTGAGCAGATGACGACGCAGCATGCCTCTGGTTTCCATCCGAGGTCGTTGAGAAAATTTAACGAAAATTTGTTTCTGTAACGTGAACTGTAAGGTGAACTCCATTTGAGTGTGTACGTCGGCTCAGGCAGTATAGGGGCCATATTATGCCCTTTAAGGGCCGTTTTTCGATTCGACAGTTTCCCTTGTGCTGTTATTGTTCTTTAAGGTTTCAGGATTATTCTAAGGAGAAACTTTAGAAACCATCTTTGTCGTGAGTTGTGCTCTGGAGAGGTGCTTTATGGATGCCTTGGATTCATCCGTGTACTGTCGTCTCCAACCCAAATCAGTTTTTATTTATTTATTCAGTTATTGCGACAATGTTGGGGCAGGGAACCTACAGACTGCCAATAGTAATAAGTAAAAGATCTATACTAACGGTTGATCCGACCAGAAATGTAACCCGTCGACTATTCAGAAGAGATCGTTTGATTAATAATAACTAACTTAAGTTCTTTTCTACATATACTCAGAATCTGATTTGTACATTTATAAACTAACAACAGCAATATCATCGTTTATTCAGTAGTAAGATAGTAATACAATCAGCACGTTCTCAGAAAAAAATTGAAATAAGAGATAGGCGAAGAGAGAATTGTCAAAAATGCTGAATGAATATCCACCTAATAAATAAAATAACAGATCAATATCTTAAATGCACGGAAATTGGCTACAGTGGACCATGAAACATTAGGTGGTCATAGTCTCGGACGATCTTCAATTTCATTTATTCAGCAGTGAGATGCATCTACACAGAGTAATTATGTAGCTTGTAGTGGTGGAAGTCGAATCAAAAAGGTCGCATGCCTAGGCCTCCCATGCCGTGTCGACCTGAAAAAAAGACGAAATTAAGCTCACCTATAGCTATCTCAGTACTTGTTGTCAAGCACTTTATTTACTCTAGTATCAACTTACCCATGTGACCATATCGTCCCATCATAGGCCCTCCCATCATCGGTCCACGCATGCCCATTGGGCCACCCATGAAACCTCCGGGTCTTCCCATCGATCCTCCATAGCCACCCATTGGTCCACCCATCATAGGACCTCTCATATGGCCGCCACCCATGTAGCCGCCCATAGGTCCTCCCATCATGTGACCTGGGTATTGTGGTGCCGCTTCACACAGTCCAATCACGAAAACGATCACGAAACCATAAAAGATCATTTTTGAAGGATTCTGAAAGCGAAGGGATGAGAACGAAGGAAATTCTGCTCTACAAGGGTAAAAGGTGTTGACTACAAACACAGTACGCAGTCTCCCATGTTTTATATACTCACCGAAAAACGTCGGCTGGATATGTTGTGCCCCTTGGCTTGGTATACGGCTAGGTTTTGCCAGCAACTACACCTAGAGCATGTAGGTGACCTCTCCCACATGGCGAACATCCAGCCAGGAGCATTTGTGATCCTTTCCTAATCCCAATCTCTGAGGTCGAAAGGCATGCGAGGATCTATAGAAGATTAAGGAGAAATTTTTTGTGTCCTCGCTCCGGGATGTACCCCGAATTCCGAGTAGAATCGCAGTGGCACGTAGATGGAATAGTGGGCTAAAGCTGGAAACGGTCCTGGGCAAACTATGAGCTTGGGCACAGCTCATGCTAAAAAAGGGCGCAACTCACGACAAAAATGGTTTCTGAGATTCCCCCACAGTCTAAATTTGAGGCCTCCTCGCATACCATATCTGGCATTATTCGGTCGGAAAACGGCCTAATCAGGGAGTTATAAAGGCTCAAAGATTGGCTCGTGTGCATCCTCGGACGAGTTTCACCTGCACTGCAGTGGATGCGCCATTCACAAGGAGACCCATGTAGGAAGTTCAAACAACTTGTCATGGCCCATAGCGACAGGGAAAGAGGGTTTTGTACAGTTCTGGCTTGGTGTAGTCAGCTCTTTGTGCAATTGCAACAACTGAAATCTCGTCCGAATACCCCTTCCACGTTATTTCCATCATGGCAATCTCGTCCAACCTCTATTTTCCCTACTTTCGAGGTGCCATATTTTCCTCGAAATCCGATTCTCTCGCTTTCTTCACTACCGATGAACTCTCCCCAATCTATACTTCCGCTTTTTGAATGAACACGGGTACCTCAAAATTATCGTGATCTGTGCCCTTAACTGTGTCACAAAAACATGAGTGCTTTTCTTTTCCGTAAAGGTGTGGTAGCGAATAACTCTTCCTGAGGGAATGGAATATCACATGGGAGATACATCTTCCTTTTTTTAAAGCCACAGTTTGTCATAATTTTGTGGGTACCTTTTTTCAACGCTGGTGGTGATTAGTGGCACATTGGTGGGGAAGAATGCTAGGAAATCCACAGATTATGTTAAGAATAATACTTCCAAAAATAGCGAAAATAAAGGTTGTATGAGATTACCATGAAGGAAGTGACATGAAAGGGTACACGCGAGATTTTAATAGTTGCTTCAAAGCCGTTCAAACTCGTCCGCTCGTGCGTGTCGGATACAGTCGCTACAATGCTTAAGTCCTTACAGGGCCTTATCTGTACCGGTTTCCAATCTGAAGGTGCCACATGTGGTATACGAGGTGACCATGGATTCATCCCAGAAAAATATAAATTTTTACTTTTACCGTGAGCTGTGTAAAGTATACACAAATTACAAATTCTAAATTAAATCAAATTAAATTATAAATTCAACAAGGTCACTCAGATGGTTGAGAGTAGGCCAACGTTGTTCGAGAAATGTGAATGGATTCTCATGGGCAGCATGAAATTCGAATTATCTATTCTACAGAAGGTAGCTTGAAGTAGCCGACCTGAGTTCATCTGGCTCAGTTTAGTTTTGCTCAGTTTTGCTTCACACACCACAAATGAAGGTCTCAAAAAGGGTAGTATCGGAAAGCCTCTCAATTGCCTTACACCATTGCTCTTCTGCTGAAGTTCTTTTTCTGTGGGTTGGCACCCAATTTGATCATAGTGCTATTTGAACGACTACGGTGGCTAGCTGTACTTTGAGTAGAAAAGCTGTACTGCAAATGTTCCGGCTACACACTATCTAGAATGGATGAAAGGTTCAGTTGCGTGATGTCACTTGTCTGTCTAGAGCTCTCAGGAGTATTTCTCGGTCACATAAATGGCTAAAATGCCTTCTGCTCTTAGCTGTCAAAGAGCTTACTCTCTATTGTCATAAAGAAGTGTGCGAACAACTAAATTAGGCTAGACAACAAGCTCTTCTCCTATTGAACTCTGTTTTCTTCCTTCTTCTGGTCTGGCATACCATATAGGCTAGCATGTAGGCTTGATCAACTTTATTTACTCATTGACTACTTAAGCCCACTAGAACAATAAAAAACATAACATTACAACTTATAAAGATTTTGAAGAGTGATATATACAAACAATGAGCTTTTGGAAGCTAAACAAGCCTGAAAAATACTTGAAATCTAATGGCTGAGGAGCTAGTGTATGACACTAAGATTAATCGATAAGCACGCTTTTTATGTAAAATTAAAGTTTCTTGGTAAAAAAATAACTTCTGGAGAAATTTCTGGAAAAACGATATGGACTCTTTGAAGGGAACGTGAGAATTCTGGAGAAAGTTCTAGTTCGTTCTATATCGGTGACGGCGGAGCGAATTGGCGTTTTGCAGCTGGTTCAACCATGGTTATGACCTCCTCCTCCTGCTCCACCCGGACTTGCAGCGCTCATACTTGCTCCACCAGTACTCGCAGCACTCATCGAACCTCCGCCTCCGCCCTTGCTTCCTGCAACCAGGGTTATGATACAAATAGTTTAGTGAACACACTAAGGGAATATATTGAAAGCGCTTACTCAACAAATTGCCTACACTGTGGGCTGTATGGATATCTTTCATGCCACTAATGATTTCACACATTCCCATTTAAAATTAAATCCCGATCATTAGTGCCTTATTAACACAAACAATTTTCATGAATGCTTTCTAGTGGGATGTAACAAGAGAATCAAGTGATTATGTCAGCTACGTCACTGCAAGCCTGCCGGTTCTTGACTCCCAAGAAAGGAGCGGACAGAACTTCAGTACAGCTATCCATACGATATCACTACAAAGTGTTCGTCCTCGATAATTTCGGAGTCTCGACTTTTTAACGAATAGTGGAAGTGCTAGCCCAGAATAGTGCGAAAAAGACGAAAAATCACTCTTTCGCTGCGCTCCGTGCAACCAGTTTGGGAACTGTTTACAAACGACTTTGGAAAATCGGAAGTTATTGCTTACGATTTTCTCGAAATTGATGAGGGAAGGTAATGTAAATGAGCTGCTATTCTTTTCGGAAGATACATTGGAGCAGAGGACTAGGAAATACTCTGAGAAGCGATCAATCACTTTTATGAATGCTCTCTTTACATACGGTTCCATGAATGCATGATGGCCAGAGAAATCACTACTTAACCTACCACCACCCATCATATGATGCATCATCATGTGCATGTGCGGCATCATCATCATGTGCATCATCTGGCTAGATCCTGACCACAACGCCATGAAAACCAGCAATACGGTAGCACAGTGAGACATTTCTGAAGCTAGTTCGAATTATTGAAATATTGAGGGCTTTTTGAAGGGCATATTCCGGCTTATGAGGATCTAAACTAAAGAGCAAGAAGTTTTGACAGCGAATGAACTGAAGGATCAAGAGAGACGCTTCGACGTTAGCTGGAATGCCGGTGACCATCACTTTGTCAGGCAGGCACTTCTGCCGTGAGCCCATTGCTCCGCAAAACTTTCTTCTCCTAGTGAAGCCTCGTCTGGGAGCAAAACCCAGACGATACTCCCTTCTAGGTCAACAGAGATAGTAACTTAGAATTTGCCTAAGCAATGGTGTACTCATAATGTTGCCATACCACGATTGGCTGACTGTTGACTCGTCTTGTCTCCTTCGAGTCCAAGCCAGTGGGGTCTAATTCGTGGCAGGAAACTCAAGAAGTCGAAAAAATGGACCATTATCTTCGTTGTCTTCGCCCCTACTCTCTTACGGTTCCTGATTATTCGTTTCGTTCTGCCTGGCTTCAGAGCAAGGTCGTTCATGATATTGACTTCTTGCATAGTGCACGGCTGAGGACGAGGCATTCTGAAGCTACTCATGGCATGGATGAAGCATCGGCATGATGAACTGGGGCAGTCTTTCACCTTGATAATTCGATTCCGATTGATGGGTTCCAATGTTTCGTTGCCGGCAGCTGTCATGGTTCTTGATTATTCTACGATAAAGCTGTCAAATGTGGTTTTGTGTAGGCTCATTTGGAGCTTTATCGTCTACAACTCTGGCAGCGCTGACTTCGGGTACTCTCACGAGTTAAGGTGGTTTTATAAGAAATGAGGGAGTAAACGGTGTCAGCATATAGATTTTCTTGAAGAAAACCACATGGGCTACAGACGAAACAAACAATCAGATCAATAGGCGAAATGAGTAGATCCTGAGGTTCTGTGCTGCCATTATCTTCGTTGGTGGTTTAGTTGGAATCCTTCCAACTCAGAATGCAGAATGATTTGTGAAGGGGATAAACCCAAAGATCTTGAATTATCAGAATTTGCAATATGAGCAATCCCGAAGGGTTGTTAAGAAACAAACTTCATCACGGTGATACGTAGGGTAATGATATGTAACTTTGGTAGGTGGGAACTGGAATGGTGGGGATACCGTAGGTTTATATCTACGAGGAAGGAGACACAAATAACAAAAAAAAAGACATTTTGGCTCTGCTAGTGTATTCCTGAACTAGTTCTCCACTCATCACTGATTTCTTTTATCTTTGTTGCTGATCGATAAGAGTTTTTGCCTTTTTTCAAGCATTTCTTTCTCGTCTCTTCGACCGTTTATCATAATTCCATGAAGTTAAAGACCTAATTTGCTATAATCCTGGAGTATTTACCTTTGGAGGAATATAGTCCAGAATAGTGTTGAAGTGGAAAAAACACATTCAAAAAGAATGCGCTGTAAAAAGTAGTAAAATCGAGCATGTCGCGAAGTTCAAAGTTGCATGGAAGGGGTATTCGGACGAGTTGTCCATTGCCATTGAAAAGACACCTTAGCTGCAATGCAACTTTCAGAAACTTCAGGAAGAATGAATGTTCCAAATTCCGTGCAAAGTGGTCGAACTGAGAAGACCTTGATCATCTTTCCATCCAAAATAAGTGACAAAAAAGGAGACTACTCTGTCGGCCGCATGTTTCACTTGATTCACCTTTGATTTTTCCAAACAAAGTACCTTGCAGTTTGCTCATTCTTAGTCACCTTCATGCTCGACTGACAGTTATGGGGGACATCGTAAACAGGAAGTTACTTCAAGGGGTCCTTTTTGTTTGAAGCTATGATCGCGTCATGATCCTTTCGAGATCGATCTTCAACGAGGTAGCAGTGAAAGTCAGCACAAATGAGGTACTCTCCGATCACCTCTTGACTGCAGAGTGTCACAAATTTCTATTTTCATTATCAGAGTGGCTTTAGAGAGAACCATTTCGTATTCTTCACAAGCAAACAAGTATATAAACGCCCAAACTCTTCAGAAAGAATGTCCCCCAATAGAAATGTGCGGTAGGAAAAAAGATTCTGGCGGAACGGGCGCCGGCAGCTATCAAAGCGTTGTGGGACATTACACGTGATTAATTGTGCACTTTCTTGATCAAAGAATTGTTCAAGTGCTCGGTCGTATGACGAAGATGGTCTCTGCATGAGAAAACGCTGCAAACCTGGGTATGAAACAGATCTCGAATACTCCCCTGCGAAAATTCGTCACGCAACACTCGTTGGAACAACATCTAACCGGCATCTTGTCAAGCTTCAAAGGAGTAACTCCCAAGGTAGTATGAAAGAGTTTAACCCCGTTTTCTTCTCTTTTAGATCCCCTCAGGCATATCATCAGTCTGTGGCCTAGCCTTGTATTTCTACTAACATTCTACAGCCCGGAAAATGAGGGAGGGGTGGGGAAGCATTTTCGTCGTATGAAGGGCGGCAGTATTTCAAAGGGTCAAGACCATTGTGACAATAAAAACGAGGTGAGACTGAGTGCAGCTCTAATGAGCTCATCTAATAGAGATATTTCCGCTATGTAAACTTGCTGTCCAATTTTTTTTTTCACTGCACTGACAGAGATATTACTATTTATCGTTACCATTACTGTACTAGTACACAGAATAGAATGGCTGCTCTCTAACAAGACATAGACCCTACGCTCGAAGAGTCTCATGGCTAGGATTATCGTCCAGGTGGCCAGCGCTTCTCCATTTACTTTCTTTTAATGTTCTTTTCAGGGCCAACAGGGCACACGGTTTCAGCAGAACTTTATACATATCATTGCAGCAGTGGGCTGAAGGGTAGTCACTTCCGAGCGACTGAATGCAAAGTGGTCAGAGAGATGATTATTAGTAGGGTACAGTAGTAGTAAAAGATGCGTATGAGTATGTGAGTGCATATGTGAGTACGAGTTGTAGGCCGGGTTAGAAGAAACTGGCATTATGAGGCCCTGCCACCCTTCTCTGTGCTTTTCGTGTAGAGAAAGATTTTGTATACTGTTCACTTCGAGCAGTATGCAATTGTTGGATTAGAGTGCATCAACCTGTCTCTCACAGCGGAAGTAAATGATGCGCCAAAACGTAACGAGAAGTGACAACTCTAGATGAGGCTTTTGATAAACCTCGGCATTTCACTGACGTCGCTTTACTGTCCCACGACGTTTACGAGCACTTTGAATGGCTAGCATTTCGGTTTAATCGCCTCCTACAGAACTTGGAAGAATGGAATCACCATCATTCATCTATTCAGGATCACACTAGACATCTTACACCCCTGAAGACCTTAAATTTGAGCACGGTATTGGACATTGAATTTGAAGCGAATTCCATAGCGAATCATTGAAGAAATTACATTTATAGTAAGAGGTTCGCGGAGAAAATATGGTGTGAAGACTGTTCTCGTTGGCTACGAAGATACCAGTAGATCGGTTCAACGTTGACCATGACCACGATCTTCTCCACTTGAAGTTGCAGCCTTCTCATTTCACCCATGACTAAGACCTTCATCCCCTTCACTCAAATTCGCAGCTCTCATAGTTCCGTCATCAAGATCGTAGACTCCACCTCCTGCTCCTTCACTTAGACCTCCAGTGCCTACAGATCCTTTATCCATGCTGCCTGAAATCATGGCTATGGCTCAAGGGTTCGAAATTTCAATAAAGCTTTGAAAGCACTTCAGAGAAACTCTAATATGAATTGCATTTTTTCACTCTTGCCATGAACTTTTTTTACTGAATTCAGACTTCATTAATTAATTAATTTTTTATCCTAGTTTTTTGCAGCCTCAAATTTACAAGAACATTTACAAATACTATACTAAGGATCTAGCTGGTCCTTTAAGAGATGGAATCTGTGAGGACGCTACCCTAATTTTTTTAATCCTGGCCTGTGAAGCGAAACGAATTCCTTCGTAATTAAGGTTCACTGGTATAACGGAAAAAAGGGCCAAATACCGATTAAGCAATACAAGTGCGACCAAGACCGTATGTTTTGTAGGGAAGTGCTCCTGACCGAAAGGAAATTGTCGCAAACTATCTTTCCGTTCTGACCAAATGAAACTGTCGTAAATTATGAAACCATTGTACCTACCTATTGGAACTGGAAAAGGTAGCAGGTGTGTAGCTTACTTAAGGACTAGTAAGTATGGAAACGAAAGAAATACTAATTGGAAGGACTACTATTAGGTTGATGCATAGTTACTGCGGATTTTTTTCAGCAAGTTCTATTCAAAGTAAAGATGGAAATATTTAACAAAGACATGTTCGAATAATTACTCCGGGACGTATTCGCCATCTACTTGGAACACTGCATCCCATTTGCTAGGCAGCCGAATTCCACAGGTGAGGAAGTTTCGGTCCTTGGAGGCGATCCTCACCTTGACATCGGACACCAAGTCATCCATTTCGTCGTAAGGCCTGTTTGCTAGCCGATTTTTCAACGAACTGGTGACGAGATAACTAATAGGGTTCCTATGGGTCAATATGGAGATTAAGGAGCAAATCCCATTCCTCAGTTGGCTTTGCCTGACGATTCCATCGCCAAGAAGTTTGTTGAGATTGCGTAATGAGTGTGCCACTTTCCATCATTTCTCGAAGTAATAGAGCATTATGTGACGAGTGAGAAGATGACTTTCTAGACGTATTTCTATTTAAAAGAACGAGTAGATTATTTCTATAAAAATCCCGACTTCGATATTGAAATTGTATGGAGAGAAAAGAAGCCGCGAAAAAATCTGCAATAATTATGCATCAACCTATTAATAAACTTACAATTCATGGGCATCGTCATATTCATCATCATCTGCATATGTGACGACATACTGTTGCACATCAGTGGCATCATACCTCCCATCATTGGACTCATCATCATACCCATGTGAGAGAGTGTTGGCAATAGCATCGCCATTACGGCGAGCATGAGACAGTGGTAGCGCATTTCGGAGGATGTCTGAAAAATATATGTAGTGTTGTGTAGCCAACTTTCTTCAGTTATTCATTCAATTTCATACAAGAACGACGAGGCGTAAACGGGTATAGAAGCGGAATTCTAAATATGAAATTAGTTCAGAACATGGAGAATCAAGGGTCAGACAGAAGGACGCCCAGGCTCATATTGGATCCCAGAAGAAAAGTCAAAAGGCAAATTTGAACAGGTTCCAGTCCTGTTTAAGGAATAGATGAACTTTCTCGAAATAATTCTGTGCCTCAAGTCAGAATACAAGTAGACATAAGGTAAATACACAGCCTGTGACTGAAATGGAGATTGTTGACAGTTTGATGGGAAAAAGCGGGACAGTAAGAAAAACCAACAAGAAATATGGTTGGTTTGGAAAGTACACGATCAACTAACTGCTCAAGAGTTCAGTTACAAAAACTACCGCTTTGGTACCATGTTTCGCTCGCTCGTTCGGTGAGATGATAGAGCGTAAGGTAATCAGTCTGTATCAACAATTTTGACATGGACTTTTGCCAGATTTTGTGTTCGCTATAAGGAATGTCTCACTTGAAACATCTCCCAGAATAGAGGAGCCTGTAAAAATGTTCCTAGTTACGATTATCGATTACGACGGGTCTAGAGAAAGGCCTAAAAGGGCATTCGAAGCGAGTGGATCGGTTTTATGTACAACGACTTGAAGCTACTTAGCATTTCCTTGGAAAAAATCATAGCATTCACATCTAGGAAAGCCCATCCGAGCATCAAATGGAGGAAACCGTGGCGGAGTCGTGCTCTTATTTATTTTCATGGTGTAAAAATCCTATATGCGGTGGTCTCTTTAGTAGAAGTAGCCGAGTCCCACCATTTTGCTCTCTAATATAAATTCAAGGGGTTGGGCTACTAAGCCCAACCCCTTTAAGTGTGTCCCTGCACCTTCCAACAGCACTACGTGTTGGGGGAAAATATCTCCATAGCCAGAAACTTATTTATCAGATTGATTCTGTTCTGATGTGGATTTCTGACTTGGCGCTATTACGGCAGAAATCTCTCTGCACTAGCACGCATGCCCTAAAACTCACCTAATCAGTCCATTCAGGATGAATAGCCCTACTGATCATAAAGTCCCTACTGAGCAATTTTTAGGTTCACTTCGTTCAGAACAAGCATTTCAAGCTTGGCCTCACTTTGGAACTTCAGCCCGTCCTAAACCAGCCCGACACCTAGGTTTTCATCATTCCATAGCAACTATTCAGATAAAGCGCTTAGTTCTGCTCTGTGTCCGGATGAAAGTCTATTTGGTCTGCAAGTTCTTCCGTATTTATCCACCTTTCCGAAGGGTGTGATACAAGTATCTCAAGGCTCTGCTTCTTGGTAAGAGCAGCAGCAAGTGCTAGGCAAATGACCCCGGAGTTCAAGGGCGTAGTTCCATTCCCCAGAAAAGACTCAATATTTTATTCTCTGTAGTAATAAAATCACTCATCATTCTCTTCAAAATAATGGAACTATCAAAATTACAATCAATCAAAATACACTTAAACAAGTGCTCACAGCATGCAGCAATTACAACTCCTATTAATATAATATTATTGCCGATTCAGATTGAAATCTCTGGCTGAATCAGCATTGCTCTATGAAATGAATAGCAACCAGTTGCAACAAATGCTTATATTTGCATCGAAATAAGACTCATTATCATTATATATTATATCATAATAACATATCATATAAAATAAACATCTTCCTAATCAAAAAAAAAATGCAACAGTTTCAAACAAATAGAGATATTCAATAAATAGTCGAAATACTAAACACTATTTGAATACAATCAAAATACCATATTATTAACGAATAACTTTCTGAATAAGGAAATAATTTAAATTATAGTGAAAGCCTTTGCACGTTAGGCTTATTCTAGGAGCAATCTAGTGGTCTCCAGATAGACAGTTCTATCATTTGATACATATATCAATCGTTTGCGATGTGAAATTGGAGTTAGAATAGTACTGGCCTCATGCCCCAACCTCCCATACCGAATCCACCTGTAATACAGAGAGGGAACTACAACTTCTGGCTCAACAACTGATTTTTTCACCAACAAAGCAACAGTAACTTACCCATGCGGCCATATCGTCCCATCATAGGCCCTCCCATCACTGGTCCACCCATGAAGCCATGTCTTCTCATTGGTCCACCCATCATGTGACCTCTCATAGGGCCTCTCATAAAGCCTCCTCTTCGTCCGCCCATCATGTAACCCGGAAAGTATGGAGCGGCTTCGTCAACTGCCAACAACGACAGCATCAGGAAAGCAATCATGAGACGGAAGGTTGGCATTTTTGAGCTCTGCAAGTAGAAGAATACAATCAGTCAGCTGCTACGCTATCAGAGTAGATACATCAAGAATAGGAATCGCATACCAACGTTAGATTCAGGATGGCTTGGTTGCAACTGAAATATGTAGTGATACATGCTGTAATGCGGAGCACTGTCACTTATATACTTACCGATAAAGGCTAGTTGAGAAGTGATATGCCTTCTGGCCTGGGGCAAAGGCAAAATCCGCAGGTAACTACACCCTGAGCATAGCGGTGACCTGAATCACGCGTTAGAGATCTATCTGGAGGCATGCATAATCCATATTCTACTCTCGATCCCTTTTGGATACAGTACAGTTCTCTATCGAAATGACTGAGGGTAGAAAATACCGAAAAACCTTTTGAAAGGGTTTTTTCCAAGGTCTCTTTACCATCACTTAACCAAACAGAGAAGTAGGAATCATACTTTGATCCAACAGTTTTAGACCTCTTTCGAAGATAGCCGACAAGAATTTCCATTACCAGTTGCATACAAAGCCACTTGGTTTTCCTAGCTGGAGGTTTTCTTACCCTTCGAGCTTAGTGAAGGGAGTGAAATGGGTTAAAAATGTTTCTAGGAAAAAAGTTCGGATGAGCCGTAAAGGGGAGTTCCAATTTGCTTAACAGCACGCAATCCTCTAAGCCTCCTACCTTAACAACCATGCTGTAAATATTGAGGAAACAGCTTGGAGCAACCGTCTTCTTCGGGAGGTGTCGCGGCCCCAGTGTTTGTTCCATCGTCTGCAATACTGAAATTGCATTTCTAGTGGACACCATCAGCCAAGAATCGTCACTGGTTTATTCGCTCGCTTTCACTCGGGAGATACCACGTTAGTCGACCATGTTTGTCCGGACAACCAGGTGCTATCGATGATGACTTGATTCTCAGCGAAGTAAAGAAGAGGGCGGAGGCTATGAGCACGGATTCGGCACAGCTTCTCAATGGGGTCGGAGTAAAGTCCTATACATATTCAGAATAAGTTCGCAAAAAGCTTAATCATCGATAGATTCCGCCCAATGATCAACGATCTTCGCCACACGCGTGTCTCAACCAACCTTCCCCCTTACTCCCAATCGGGAGGGATCTCTAGGATCTGCCGAGGGAAATTAGAGGTGGATCCTCTATTACAACAACAAAAGAGTCGCTGGCCGAAATTCTAAAAGGAGAGGTCCGCTCAGGCAGCCTTAGTCAGCGGAACCAGAAGAAGGTTTTGCTTCGCTGCTCTCAGCACTCGAAGAAATCCTTAACCTCGAGTTGCTTTCTCGAGGCCAAGCAGCCAGGCTATCATCACAGCAGCAGCTCCAAAAACCCTATCGTGAAGTCAAAGACGAGCTCAAAAACCTCTGCTTATTTCCTGCATGATGACTCTCGGCATCACCTCACAAAGACAACGCAGCCTAGTCAGGAATCTGGCTGGCTGGACTACCATTGCGCATCCTCCCTGTTCTCCTTTACTCACCTCTTTTGACTTTCTTTCTTTTAGGCACACAGAGCAGTTCCTGACCCGTCATCCATGGGAGCACAAAAATGCTGTGATTGGAGTCTTTGACGTACAGTCCTCTTTTTGGAATAAGAAAATAGTCGACTTGACCCCTTGTTGGATAAACATCATGGGTGACAATGGTGATTACGTTGTTTAGAGTAAGAGTTTGAAAAAGTTTGTAATTGGTTTCAAAACATGTATCTGAGTGTTTCAAAACATTTGCATCAACCTAACAGAACAGAAAGAACATTCTGCAACCTTTCTTTCAAAGTTACGTGAAATCCTTGAGGAGTTGAAGGGAATCAGTGAATCTTTTTCACGATGGGACAATGAATCTGATGCATACAAATTGCCTGAATATAGCCTAAGTAGGAGGGGGAAAGGGAATGAGGAATGGTTGTTTGACTTACTTTAGAGATGTAAATTCCAGAAGGGCTAAGCACTTGACATTCACACCAATGAAACGGTGCAACATAATTTTTACCATAATTATTGAGTGTTGCTGTGCCGTTCAGATTTTTCAACGGTAAAACATTTATTTTGCCTGAAGTTTTGACAAACTGGTCGTTCTCGTTGTTTTATATTTTATTCACCACATGGCTACAGCTCCTCTTTATCTAAATTCATACACGACCTCGTTATCGTCATAAACACAGGAGTGCTAACAATCTGGGCGGAATAGTGAAGTCTTGAAGCTAGACAAATTTCCGTATTGGTGAAAAAAAAAATGGCGATCAACAGCTAGAAGACTTATTGGCTCAACCGTGGTGACCGTGGTGGCTTCTACCACCTCCATGGCTATGCCCTCCTCCACTGGAACTTGCTGGGCTCATACTTCCTCCATGGTCATGACCTCCTCCACTGGATGTTGGAGTGCTCATACTTCCTCCATGATCATGGGCTCCTCCACTCGAACTTGCTGGACTCATACTTCCTCCATGATCGTGACCCCCTCCACTTGAGCTTGCAGCGTTCATACTTCCCCCATGATCATGGCCTCCTCCATTGGAAGTTGCAGGGCTACTAACTCCTCCATGGTTATGGCCTCCAGCTCCTCCGCTGGAACTCACAGCGCTCATAGTTCCTCCATGATTATGACCTCCTCCACTTGAACTTGCAGCGTTCATGCTTCCTCCATGATCATGGCCTCCTCCACTGAAAGTTGCTGGGCTCATACTTCCTCCATGGTCATTTCCTGCTGGGGTAATAGTTCCTCCGCTGGAACTCACAGCGCTCATGGTTCCTCCATGATCATGGCCTCCTCCACTGAAAGTTGCTGGACTCATACTAGCGCCATGATCATGACCACCTCCATTGGAAATGGCAGGGCTACTAGCTCCTCCATGGTTATGGCCTCCAGCTGCTCCGCTAGAGCTCACAGCGCTCATAGTTCCTCCATGATTATGGCCTCCTCCACTCGTGCTACCTGAAACTACAGCTAAAGCTTAAGAAACTCTCCAATATGTTAGGCTTTGTATTGAAAAGAGTGGCTTGGCAACATACCTGCCTAGACAGTAAGAAGTTGAACATGTGTCTTAATTCAATTGTGATTCGAGCGTTCTTACAAACTTTTAGTGCTCATTAGGCTCTATCTGAGCTCTGCCTGAGCTTATTTTCTCCTTCTACAATGCTCCATGTTTCCTCAGCAGGCCTCCGTAACAGTGTTGCATTTTCAGAATTATTCCCATCCCTAGTCCTGCCTCATTGGGTTGTCTCTGAGGAGAAGACAGCTGATTTTGTTAAAACCAACTTCTCTTATAAGAGAAGAGTTGAGAACTCATTCACGAAACAGAGACAGAGAAATTGGGCGGCTTAGCAGCTGTTCTTTAATGCAACTCCTTCATACAACGAATACTTCATACTCTGGGAAATACACTGATGTGGGAAGTTTATCAATAAACTTACCGCCATGCATGGACATCATATTCATCATCGGATGCATGTGTGACATCATTCCGTGCATCATTGGCATCATACCTCCCATCATTGACATCCTACCATGCATCATTGGCCCCATCATCATACCCATGTGAGAAAACGTAGGCCGGAATATCATCAACAGTACCAAGATGGTACGGTGGTAGTACATTCCGGAAGTTCTCTGAAAGAAGTGGCGTCATGGTGACTTCAGCACGCATATGAAATAGCCCAAACGGATATAATAGCAGACACATACTCAACTTGAAGTCAACAACTATTTCAAAACATAAACGAAGATTAAAAAGATCTGCTTATGGGTCCAATAATCACAATGGAGCCATCACACATGGTAATCTACCTTCCGGTAGACAACGGGCAAGGGTGGATTAGATTGCTGAAAGTGCTGCTCGAACTCAGATCAAGGCGACCTTGATGTATTTCCAGTATCCGTTGAGTATTTCATAAAAACAGCAGACCAAATCATCGATGGCGTGGTCTGAAACGCCGTACGGAGGCAAAAGAATACGATGAGGTGATAGGCCTGTTTCCCCCACGGAAGTTTCTTCTACAAATCATTGAGTTTGGCTCACATTCAGTTCGAGCAAACACCTATACAAGCAATCAAATTGCTTATGGATTGACAAGCATTTGCAGGTTGTGAAGACATACTGAGTGGGAATAGGAAGGCAGAACGATAACGATAGGAAAAGGGATTTATTCGACAAGACACCTACACTGATGGAGAGTGGCGTGGCAGTGGAAGTGGTTGGTTACAGAGTGCACCCGCACAAGAGTTTGGTTCAGAAGAGCGATCATCGCGATACCACGCTTCGCTCACTTTTTTGATGAATGTCTGGAAGTAAAGAAGCCGCTCATACATGTCGAGGATGGCCTTCATGTGGACAATGTTGACGTGGATCCATGTCAAAGTCTGTGTTCTCTTTTACGGGTTTTCCCATTCCGCAAGCCATTCACGTCCTGCGCGGGGCTAAAAACGGTCTTATAACTGCTTACGATGGTGACATCCCAGTGGTTTGCTAGGTTTTTGAGTGGAACTATCGACTGTCTGAAACTGCGGAACCCTTGACGTGATCGTTTTGTTCAGAGGCTGAGACTCCTTAGATGCAGAGGATGCTGTGGAATCAGACGTCGACGATCAGCTGCGATTCGCTCTGATCATGCAATCTGACCCCCTTCTGAGGGCAAGGAATAATTTCAAGCCCGGATCTGTGAATTCTAACAGTCATCGAATGCAGGATGAGATTATTATCATCTCTTGAGGCACAGTCCATGATCAGACTTTTGTGCCAGCTATTCATTAGAACTACTTGCATTTTAACATGTGGTTTCCTTAAAGGAAAAGCAAATTACAAATTCGCCATTAGCGAAAGGCTCTTGCTTAATTCAATGACTCAACACTTTTCGAGACAACTCAGATTTGCGACCTTTGTTCAGTACTTTTTTCCGGGTAAAAATGTAGTTCAGTTAAGTCCCTCTAGAAAACGCATGCCAGCAAAATTGTTTTATAAAAAAACACCAAAGAGGCTTACGCGCTCACGGGAACGTCTTTTTGGAGCAGAACACTGGGAGACTAGCTTGTTGGTTTTTCGAATACTAGCAGATAGCTCTGCCAAAAACGACTTTTCTTTCCCATATCCAGGTTTTTGCTATTTTTCAACTGTTCATTGAGATTAACGCCTTGTAATGGTGGTAATAATGATAAAAACAAGGACGTTTGTAAAAATTTTCATAATTTATTAACAATTCAACAGCTAAAATTCGATTCGATTAATTACGGACGATCTTGTTCCTGTTGCAAGCCATGGACATGAACAGTGATGGTCGAAACGCAACAAAAACTACGGTGCTGTTCAGCATGTTCTAAACCTACACCTACGATCTCAATTCCACTTTAAGGCAGAGGCCGCGTAGACGTGTCGTAGTCGTGAGCATAAGTATTTCAAGGGGTTCTGAAGATAAATACGTTCTAGATTCGAGCACAATATTCTATAGAGTGAAAATATGGTTATTTGATCGCATAGCATAATCCGTAATGAACCGTAAAAGGAATCACACTCGTACGAGGGAATTTGATGTGGGAGGAGACTAGAATCAGGCTCATACTAATTGACGGTGGAGCGAGTAGAAGAAGAACTGATGTATCCATAAGGGTTCATCCATGATTATGTCCTCCGCTTGAGCTTGCAGCGCTCATACTTCCTCCACCTCCTGTACTGGCAGCACTCATAGTTCCCATACTGCCTGAAATCATGGTCACTTAGGGCATGATGACTCAGAGAGTAGTAGAAGTTTGGTTAAAAGCCATGGAGGAACAGTTCAAGCGCTTAGAGAGTGAGAACGGTGAGGTGTCCCTCAAGCTTCTACAATTTCATAACATCAAAGGCACGGTTCACGATAAAAAAGGTTACTGAGTTCTTCCTTCAGGAATACTCAGCGCCCCCCCCCCATGGGTGGTAGTGGGGACCCTCTCACTCCCACAATCTCGGCGCTTAGGGCATAGTGGAAGCCCCGTTGCTGCCGTAGTTCGCTTTCCCGCCCCTCGATCGGTGTCACGTTAGACGAGTGTCGAGACAACACAGGTTGCTATTATTCGTTCTAGCACCCACGCACAATCAGCTCAACGCCGAGTGATGAGGCGATGTTTTTCTCCCATTCTTTTTTCCTGTTTTCCTTTTTGCTGCCTCGATCCCTTATTTCATTTCCTACTCCTAGAGACTAAAAAGGTGAGCTACTTTTGCTGGTACTAGGGTTTTTTTTATTTATTTATGCTTATAAGTGGACGAATTTTTGCTTACCATTGTCTGTTAGTTTCGATCTTTTCTTCCAATTTTCATCATAATCTGGATTACCCAATATTATCGTGAACTGTGCCTTTAACATTTCCAGAGTAAACTCAGACTGGTAGTATTGCTTAGTAATCCCGCATAGTCATCAAACGGTCAGTCTTTAGAAGGCCATTGTAAGAAATTTGTCAAATGGTTCTTTTCGTCGATTTGGAGCGGAGTACAGCTTAGCCGCATGTTGTCAGAGGGTACTAGTATGCATAGGCCGCGCGATCGAACTCGGGTCGCCTAAATGAACTGACTTCTATCCCTTTTGAACCACTTAATTGGGCTATTGTGTTTCTCGGCTGTGAGACCACTATTTCGGCTCTTTCCAGTGCTGTTTATCATTGCAGAGTTGAACGCGGTAGTCAGCTATGAAGTATTGTGGAATAAAAAATCCTCTAATGAACTTACCACCACCACCCATCATACCCATCATCATTTGCATGTGATTCATCATCATAGGCATCATCATACCGTGCATCATTGGCATCATACCTCCCATCATTCCCATCATTGGCCCCATCATTTGAGAAGATGTTGGCTTTATTGCTATCAAGACGATGAGCATGATACAGTAGTGATGCATTTTGTAGAATTTCTGAAAGGAGCATTGTTGTGGGTATTTACTTTTTTCTTTTCCTTTCATGTGTATACACAGGAAAAATGTAAGATAAAAAATTTGAAATGAATTTCGTTCAAAAAATTGAAGTAGTAAAGATCGGAGAGCCTACTACATAGTTACTTGCTGTAATAAAAAGAGGGAAGCACTTTAAACAGGTTTTGCTCGTTCTTAGAGGGTAAAAAACTTTTTGGCGAATTTCTGTCCATTCTTTACCCAGCCGAGAGTTGTTGACACCTAAGTCTGTGAAAAAAACAAGGAAGGAACGAAAAATAAGGTAAAAAATGCATCTGTGATAGAAGGCGAACGATGAGGAGAACATCGAGCATTAAGTTTTCCATTTATCCTCTTTCCTTCAAAGATGAGCCGGCATTTCACTTTTCTTCAAAATCGTAGTAGGCTAGTAGTTAAGAGGGCTATAGTATTGGGTTGTAAGGAAAGTTCTGGCCGTTCCCACGCACGCGCCATATGAATTCAAATTTTGGCGGCTGTCCATTCAGATTAATCGACATATTGTGTTCCTTAGGTAAGTCACTAGTTGCTCTTCCTGTCATAGCGCTTTCCCCAAAGTCTGTAAAGTTTTGGAACCCTTAGGAGGTTTTTTTGGCAGGATGGATAAGACTGCTTTTTGAACGGTTTTACTTCACCAGTTCTAACTTGGTCGGACTACGAAGGATGCAGCCACAAACATTAACGTTGTATGGGGAGAAGGCACTGCATCGGAGCGAACGGTTCGTCGCTGGTTTCAGAGGTTCAGAAGTGGAGACGGGTCAATGGAAGACGAAGAGCAAGTTGGTTAGTTGATCACGATGTTTTGCTAAGAGCAGTGGAAGAAGATCGACGTCAACCTTTGAGAAAGGATGCCAAGAAGATGGGTGTCTCCCACACAGTCGTCGCTGCCCACCTCGAGCTGCTTGGAATAGTGAAGAAGCTTGACAAGTGGGTGCCACACGATTTCACGGAGCAGCAACAACTGAAGCGCTTCGAGGTTCAAGTTCGCTGTTGATAAGAAATGATGCTGAGCCTTTTCTCCATCGTATTGTAACGTGTGATGAGAAATGGGTCCTGTATGATAACAGGGAGCGTTCTGCTCATTGGGTGGGTGTGGATGAGCCTCCAAAAAATTCCCAAAACCAGGGTTACTTGTCACGAAGACAATGATCACAGTTTGGTGGTCCAACCATGGATTAATCCACTACGCGTTTCTTCCTCCACGTCAAACCATCACCGCACAGTCATATTGTGATCAAATTCACAAGAAGTACACAAAACTGGGGCAAATGCAGCCAGCACTAGTCAGCCACCACGGTCTACTGTTCTTACACGACAATGCGCAACCACATGTGTCTCGCATTATCTTCCAGAAGTTGAACGAGCTGCGAATCGAAGCTCTCCCTCATCCACCCTACTCACCAGACCTATCACCAACTGACTACCATTTATTCAAATATCTAAACAGCTTTTTGAAGGAACGAGCATTCAAAAACCAAGGCGACGTAAAAGCTGCCTTTTTCGAGTTTTTGGAATCCAGATCTCCGGACTTTTATAAGAATGGAATAGACAGACTTGAATCACGTTGGCAAACATGTGTAGAATCGAATGGGGCTTACTACGAATAAAAATGTTCACTTTGGGATGAGTTATAACTTTTTGAAAAGTAGCTGACGAAACGGCCAGAACTTTCCTTAGAACCTAATAGGCTGCCTGGATGACAGTGCACTAACTTGGCCATTTGCACTTTGGCGCAAGAACGCTGACACATCTTTGATTTGAGGCAGGAGGCGTGTTTTGGAAATGTAACAATGCTGTCCAGGATGATCAACTACAACTCAAAGGTGAAACGGAAAAAGATGATGGATTGGAACATCATTTTAAACGGCGACAACGAAAGATTTAGCATGGTAGATGTCCTCGTCTATATGCACTTGACAATGAACATCATTTTCAATCGAATGTTTCGCCTTACTGAAGTCGCTGTTGTTCCGGAGTTCTACATTTGGTAGGGCTATCGTCTCCCTCTCATTAGGTGTGTGCATTAATTTCCGCCGCCGAATTGGAAGAGTCGTTGCGCGAGTCATGTAAGAAGTTTACCGGTGAAACCTTTCATGTTCTGTAGGATAGGGTGTTGGCTGCCTATCTAAAGGCAGACAGATCAGTTTTTCCCCAAAATCCCGTTGCTCTCAGAGTGATTGGTCATGGAACGTGATGAACCGTTTTCCCGGGGGGCCCTTCTTCAGCTGTTTGATTTCAAGAAAACTGGCATTGAAGCCCAACGGATGCTTCTATGGAGGACAAGCTCCATCTGAACGAACCTGCAGAGATGGTTTCTATTCACTCGATAGTTTGCAACGAAAGCGGAATGTCCACTGCCAGAAAGTAATGCTGTGTGTGCATTTGGTATTGGGAACAAAAGGGTGTTGTGTACTATGAGCTGCTGAGCCAGAACGAAACTGACCTCTACGAACACCAACTTGACAATTTGTAGGATGCTCTCACCTAAAAGCGGCAGCTAATCGCAGGAAAATTTCATGAGGCGCTGTCCCACCACGAACATGCCAGACCCCATGTTGCGAAGAATGTTCTTAAATAGTAACTGCTTTTGTTGTATGGGATCAGCTTGTTCAGCCCCATACTCTCCGGATCTTGCTCTTTCTGATTACCACCTATTCCGGTCCATGCGAGTCAGTTTAGTAGATACACGCTTTCGGAATGCCGAAGAAGTGCGAAAATGGGTGGACGACTGGATTGCCTCAGAAAATGAAGACTTTTTCAGACGTGGAGTCAACAAGATATCAGAAAGATGGCAAGAATTTGTAGCTAACGATGGGCAATACAATGGTTAATGTACATTTAGTTTTAATTTTGTAATAAATGTTTTTGCGCGGAAATTAATGCACACACTTAATACTATTCCTCAGAGAGAGAGAGTCGTTCAATTGTTCGGAACCACTTCGCTGTTCTTGCGAACATGTGGGGTTTTAACGGCTTAAACTTTGATGAGTTTCATTTGCAGCCGTTTTCTTCAAATGTGATTACGTTAAAGGATCTTGGTATTGGCCTGTAAGTTTCGATCAACTTTGATGGATCTACAACCGGCGGATAGTGCGATGACTCACTGAATAGCAAGGAATAGCATTCCGTGGAGGCAAGGTCGAATGGAAGATAGGGTGAAACACGAAAGAGGCTTCGAACAAGTAACCGACTGCTTACCTCAAAAAGCGGTGGGACTTTGGAAGAGATTCGTTGCAGAGTGCACATGTTCGGTAAACTGTGCAGGAGTTCGGCCGCAAAAATGATCTTTGCTATACCCTTCCATTAAATACCGTTGCCGAAAGAGTGGCCATAATTTATACATGACGAGGATGTTCGCTGTGTGAACAATTTGACGCAGATCAATGCCTGAGTCTGTGTTCTCTCTTGGAAGTTTTGCTAGTTTGCACGTGATTCGTTCCCTTCGTGGTAGTAAAGAGAGTCCCCACAAGATTGGCATCAATCTTGACGTGCCTGGGAGAAGGAGAGGGGGAGGGGGTACTTTTTTTGCAAAATTTGGTAAGTATAGGAGGCTTACGAGCAGCTTAGCTGAGCGTGAACGTTCTGAATTAGATTTGCAAAAGGAGCCCTTGAAGCAAGAATTTGCGGTATAGCAAATTACTTCAGAGTAGTGTTCGTGAGGGTGTCGTAGTGTGTGACAAGTCCAAACATCGGCATCAAAGTTACACACAGGCAAACTTACAATTATATTTTGACGTTTCCTTCAGAATCATAAACTTTTGCAGAGTTTTCACAGAGTACTAGGGTACTACTAGTACTACTTTCGATCTGATTAATCAAATTAATCAGACCGAAATGCATAGTGCTTAGGATAACATGGTAATTTGAACTGGTACTGTTGTAACTGAGTGGGTTACAGGCTCTCAGAACCAGTTTTCTGCAATTACTGAACGCATGTATAAACATTTTTCAAGGACTGTCAGGCGAAATGGAAAAATAATAAAAATGAAGTTGTTGGAATCAGTCGCCAGACAAAAAAGGTACTACGAAGTCACTGCGGGTATTGACCTCGAGAATAGGCCTGAATGTCCGATTCTTACAGCCGGGTGAACCGAAATAGGTTGAGCTGGAAGACATTACAAATAGCTTGAAATCTTTCGGTGTTAAGTTAATTATAAATAGTTATGGCAGCAATCATGGGCTTTTTTTGCAATAGGTTATAACAGCTTCGGGATTCGTAGTTCTGTCTGGACTTAAAGGCACAGTTCACGATGAAAATAGTTTCTAGGATTCCCCTCCCCCAGGATGAGCCTGAGGTCCCCACATATACCATATCTGGTACTATTAGGTCGGGAAACGGCCTAGTTAGGGAGTTATAAAGGCTCAAATATTGGCCCGTGTGTCTCCTCGGACGAGTTTCACCGGCATTGTGGAGGCTGCACTGATCACAAGGGAACCCATGTAGGAATTTCAAACAACTGGTCATGAGAAATAGCGACAATGAAAAGGAGATCTGTACAGTTCTGGCTCGATGTAGCCAGCTCTTTGCGCAATTGCAATAACTGAAATCTCGTCCGAATACCCCTTCCATGTTATTTCCATCATGGCAATCTCGTCCAACCTCTATTTTCCCTACTTTTGAGGAGCCATATTTTTCTCGAAATCGGCGGATTCCCTCGCTTTCTTCACTACCGATAGACTATTCCCAATTTATACTTCCGTTTTTCGGGGTACCTCAAAATTATCGTGATCTGTGCCTTTAACTACTTATCTTTAGTTTCAAATGTAATCTATTATCTTCAGTGAACATGATCTAGGAGTACGATTGATATCATGAAACTGTTTTGCCACTGGGTGAAAGCTACTGCGACTGAAACCTATAGAGCGAGAGCTATGAGGCTTTGGAAACTTTCTTCTCGGAAGTCATCTATCATATAGACGGCTATAAACGGCAGTTAGTCTGGCTTCTTCTTGGAAGTGATTCTGTTATGTTGGCAGCTACAAATGACATTCTGCCACAGCAATGCTGTTCTCTCTAAACAAATTTTGCCTCTCTATCAAAATGAAGTATTCCTCGATCCCTCTGGGTGTTCAAATGTACAAAAACCTGTGCACCCAAACATATATGCTAGGTCCCAGTCAAGGCTGAATGAGCCTTCAAACATGACAACAATTCTGATAGAAAAGGATTGTGAGACATGCTAGGAATTAGCAATAAATTGAGCAATTCAGCGAACTGCGACCGTTAGTTTCTGCTTCTGTGTCCTGTAGCACATATTTGGTTGGATATTGAAAAAATTATCGCAATTTCTATACTGTCCTGTTTCTATACATGCACTATATCACACGCATGGTCAGGGGTTCGAATCCCGGATCGATGCCCGCCCAGGCCAACCAAGCCTTCCTTTCCTCCGGGGTCGGTTAAGTGGTACCCGACTCGTCTGGGAGGATAAAAGCACTGACTTGTACATCGGCTGGCATTGTAGGCATTGTAGGTGTAAGTCATTGTATAGGCCACATACGCACTCATTACGCCACTACGATTCTGAATGGAAGTCGAGTGCGGGGGCGCATCCCTCAGACGGGATTGATTAACGACAAAAACATTCAAACATCCATCGCAATTTCTGGAGAGACTGGTACCCTCAAACCCCGTCATGTGGAAAAAATGCAGGTTATTCATCTAAACGCTTTATTCTTGATTGTAGAAGTGTTTGGTTGCAGATGATGTGAAAGTACATACTTCTATTATTTTTAGAGCATTACTGTAATCCCTTTGATCTCGGAAAATGGGTCGAGCTACCATGAACCTACCCTTTCTTCGTTCCTCTTGACCTTTTGAAGCAAAGTTTTCAATAGATTTCGTTTCTAGAATGAACGCTGACTTCAGAGTCGCGCACTTTCCAGGTTTCCAGGTAAAATTTAAGAGATATCAAGCACATTTATGTATAACTTTCGTCAAAATAGTAATTACCAATATTAGTCCCGAACGGAATGCTTATAGGCGTTAAAGCGTGTGTAGAAATGCTAAACCGAAAATGGCTTGCAGTTGAGAGAATGCGTCATGCATTCCACAAGTCCATATGAAGGTGCTAGATTCGACAATGAGGATGGAGTATAATAGTTTACTACAAAGTACTACAAAGTAATGCATTGAACTATGTTTGCGTCTGTATCCACTAGGCATTCACAAGAGGATTATTCTTAGTTTGAGTAGTGGCTCCAGGAGCCTTCTGTATTCAATTAGTTGCTCTGTTTTCCCAACCTCTCCGTTGTATCAACTAACAGACCCTTGATAGAGTAGAGGAGAGGAGTATTGGGAAGTGGGTGGTAGGACTTAGCTGTTCTGGGCGAATTTCCATTTTGCTATTTGACTTGCAACCCATGTATACATACTGTAGAGCGGCTGCACCACTCGTACCTGCTGTATCTGCACAACCTATGACCAAGTCGTGGGGCGTTCATAAAGAGTTTCTCAGTTGAGCAGCCCTTTCAAATTTCAGTGGGGCTTTACAAGTATAGATGATCACAGAAAACAACCTAAACTTGAAATGATAGACTAGTACCAAAGGGGTAAGGGCTGATCGCGATGGCGGAAAATCAACGAGACCACGAGCTAGTCTACCCTGAGCTACATGGTCTGTCTTCTACAAAATCGTTTCTGTGCGAAGGTTCGAATCCTTTTTTCTCCTCAGAGAGTAGTATGTTTCCGAGCATATCATGCCTAACTGCTGGACGTGAGGCTTTTTCTCGAATTCTCTCGCGATTGAGTGTGTTCCTTGAGAATAATCTGTTGCATATGGCTATCATTGAAGAGATTAGTCTTGTTTTTTGCCTCACAT
Source organism: Haemonchus contortus (assembly GCA_000469685.2). Taxonomy (NCBI): domain Eukaryota; kingdom Metazoa; phylum Nematoda; class Chromadorea; order Rhabditida; family Trichostrongylidae; genus Haemonchus; species Haemonchus contortus. The sequence goes on from LS997565.1 coordinate 4,451,048, forward strand.
TCTGAAGCTTGGCTTCTGGCGGGGGAGGGGGGGGGGGGCGGGAGGTGGGGGAGGTGGGGGGGGGGGGGACGGTTACCGATATTACATAGGTGATCGTGAGTTATTTTGTTCCGAATACGGATCGCAGGACCATCTTTGACTTAGAAGTCGGGGATATTTTTGAATCAGACAATTAGCAGTTCCCTCCATCAAGACCTACCCAAAACAGAATCAGCCCTTTCTTCTGCTGAACATTCTATCGTAAGATGCGCTACAAAGCAGATAGATATACCCTGATAGGAATGGATTAACTACCTATGCATTCTCTGTTTGCATGATATTACAAAAAACTGCTTCTCTAATTAGCTACTTTCCTTTATACGAGTATCATCTAACTCTTATTTTCAGCTGCAAGATACCTTCGTGTATTCGACTGATGCGAATATGATCCTCGTCAAAATAAGGGGGTGGCGCCCCACCCACTCTCATCGTCATCTTTGAGCCGTGACAACAACTCAAAGCAGTCCGATTTCTGAAGCATCGCTGTTGGAAGCCAAGCTCGGATCCAACATGACACGTCGCTGGGTGAGTCTTCAGGATTGATTTTTCTTTTTCCATTGTATACTGTAAAAATACTCAACAGGGAACAAATATCTCCTTCAATTACTACGCACATTGCATTCAATTGTAGAGCTTCGGGAATTTGATGCTACTTAATTATAGCAGTACGTATATTCCATACTAAGCTCACACGCATGCATTCTGAAGAGCACATTAATTCATGCGTGAGGATACGGTAGAGTGTAAAGAATAGTAATGCGTAGAATAAGTGAGTGACTCAGGCTATTCAAAGGCTGAATATAACTGGGGCGGAAAATTGTTTACTCTTGAACGGGTATGTATAGGTCTATGTCCTTTCCTAAGGTTTCATAGCCTCCTTTTTTGGTTTAACTTTATCTTTAATCCCAATCGTTTTTGCTTAGCTCTTTCTTCTCTCAGCCTCACCAGAGTCCCTTCGACCAACTTCGCCCTCCCCCAGAGCTGAACTTGAGAAACAGGACAAGAAACAGGGTCCCTATACCAACCTTTGCTTGCAAGTTGCCCCAGTAATAGCCTTTTTGATAGATTCCATTACTTTGTTGCTATCTATAATTTGATTACCTTTGATGATAACCTCTAAGAATAGCTTGGAGCATGACTTTCATCCCAAATTGAATTACACGATACCTCTGTTTGAATTAGAGTAAATAGTCAATCATAGCATTGGAAATGGGATTATCCCCATATGACAGATTGTTTGATTATATACTCGTATCCATCTATACCATTAAGTAGAAAAACTTGTCTGGTCCCATTGATTTGCTCGTGTGCATCATCGCCTCATCTGCCATCAGCATATGTTTTCGGATAAGAAAGCTACCCTGGTTCGGTAGAATGCAATGGGTGGTGGTTTGCTCCAAAGATAGACCATATCCTTTTCAACCGAGATTTTCAGAGATTTCGATAGAGCGGACTTTAGGACGGGAGGTGCAGCTCATAGTATATACGAATTGGGTACTTGTCTAGTCAAGGGAAGAACAGAAAAAGCGTTGTCCTGACAGGACAGAATCCGATCCTGTTGCGGCAAAGTACTATGCATGGCGCTTATCTATGCACCTTTCTCAGCTCTCTTTTTCAACACATGGAGTCTTTATTGAATTTTATATATAATACATGTATTACTTAGGATATAATAAACGTAAAGGATAATCTTTTTTGGCTTCAATCGATCCCGTCTGAGGGATGCGCCCCCGCACTCGACTTCCATTCAGAATCGTGGGGCGAACTGCATGCGTGTGTTGCTTATATTATACAATGACTTGCGGTGGCCAGCCGATGTACAAGTCAGGGCTTTTATCCTCCCAGACGTGTCTGGTACCAATTCACCGACCCCGGAGGGATGGAAGGCTTGGTTGGCCCAAGCGGGCATCGATCCGGGATTCGAACCCGTGGCCATGCGTGTGTGATAGTGTGCAACTTGCCACTACACCACCTCCGCCCTTAGAATATAATATTTTGCAAAGTTTTAAATTCTATGCTTCTTGATGAATATGTGCATCCCAAATCTGGATTCTCGGTAAACATCCTGCACCGGCTATTCCTTAACACTTGAAGCTCTTCCCGCTGAGCTTTTGAGTAAGCTTCAGATAAGCCATGACCATTACAAGTACAAATTCACTTCATTAAATGTATTTACATTTAACAGTTCGCATGTATTGCTTATCCCCAAGCTATTTTTGCATTCACTGTGGACATCAAGGGCTTTTCCTGATTTTCGCCCTTGCCCGAGCCAACCTTCCCGATTAGATTACGTCCGATACTGAGCTCGATTCAAAATTACGTTCGTCGTATTTCGTCAAGTGTCATCGTGAAGTGTGCCAACAACGTTTCATCTTACAAAGTCTTTTTCATACTTTCTAGTCACGTACACGGGGAATGGAACTTCCTACACAGGTGTTAATGTGGGGACACCCGGACATGTAGGTGGGCAAAGAGATGGGCACGAGGGTAAGTGTAGAAGGAAATGTCCAAGCACCATATTCTTTGACTTTCTGGTGAATTTCTTGACCAGACACTTGAGACTATTTACCTTGCCGTACAGTCGAGCTCTATATGTATATGCCAGTCAACCGGATCAGAGGCTTTCGTTGGTTTACTCTGCTCTTGCTTAATTCTTCTTCCTTGATCAGTGGTCGCTCCTGTTGGCAGCTTCGTCTTGACCCAGGTCGAAGCTATATCGCCACTTCGTGACTTTTTGATCGTTTTTTTTGCTTATAGACACCTAAAAATAATAATAATCAAGCTTATATACTTCTATTCGCTTCAACCTTCAATCTTTCAGCTTTTATTCAGGCAGAAGCAAAATTCTTTTGTTTTTATTTGTACTATTTCAAAATCGGTATACTGTCAGTCACTGGTCTTGTAATTGGTCAGGTATTAATATTGTGATTGGTCCATGACTGGCCTTACGGTTGGCCATCGATTGATTCTGTGAATGGTCAATGATTGGCCCTGTGATTGGTCAGTAATCAACTGAGGCTATCAATGGGTAACTTAGGTTAGAACTACTGAGATCAGAAGGTGCCCTCCCAAATAGCATATTCATAATTCACTGTGTCAGGAGTACGCCACACAATTCATGTCTAACTATAAAAAGCCCATGATCCACGATTACTTTGTATTTACTGAGGCGAAAAAAGTAGCGTCGTAATGGCGGCCATCACGCTTAATCTAGCCACTTATCAACTCAGGATTCTTTCGTGGAATGTACTTTTTAGGACTTCATTTGTCATGAAGGCAATATATTTCTTTTTTTCGAAGAAAGCAAATACCCCGATTGGTGACTCATGATAATGAATATTCTCCAATATTATTTCCTAGTCATGTCGTGATTACTCATTATGCTGGAGATGACTTTTGTGCCAGACATTTGAAGGGAGGAATAGGCTGCGATTGGTGCGCTCTAAGCCTGAGAAGTCCAAATGGCTCCAACATATCATGGACTAATTTTGAAAGTGTTGACCCCTATCATCACAGAGTGGAAGAAATTGACACCACGGGAGGAAACCTATGGGTCCCGACACCCTCCCTCAAAGTCTTACTTGTTAGAGGGCAAGGAGGCGGTGAAGAAAGGGCTTCCTAGTTCTCATCACTACATTCAGTACATATGTCCTATGTCTTTCCCTTGGTACACTCCCACCCACGACTTGGAAATTCTTCTCAGTGCTCGGCTTGGGAGCATTAGTTTAACTTGCTTACTTCTTCACCTGCTCAGCCTCCCTTTTTCTTTTTTTTAAGAGTTTCACAGCTTTTTACTGGATAACCCTGAAAAAGTTTCGAATGATTTACCTTCAAACTTTTCTTTACTGGTGATCGAATGTTGCTTTCTCTGTTTACCGTGAGCGGTGCCAGAACAAACAAAACATTTCGCTTTATTTGTTTTTTTTTTGGAAGAGGCGATGTTTTGACTCCCTCGGGTAATTAGGCTTTCTCAATGATAGGCATAATAAAATTAACCACAGCAACAACAACAATTAAAAATTTGTGACGTTCGCTCTCCCTTCAATTACTTCAGCCACCAGTTTGGGCATGTTCTGGAAAAGTCAGGATACTGTTCTCAGTGAACCCTAGTACAATGAGGTGTTTGAACACTATTTCGCTACACTATTTCAAGCGAAAAGTCCAGTTAAAAATTGTTTTTTACTAGGCCAACCTACATATACAGGGTGTCCCAAAATTATTTGCGCCGATTTATAGCAATACCAGTCGGGCCGCCCAGCTAACGCCGGGCTTCCCTCCTTCTAATGGATTCGCCCGGCTACGCCGGGCGCTCACCATGATGCGCAAATAACACTTCGGATTCTACTTTTTCTTTGAAAGCTGTACACCCTCACTATTAGCTTCAAATTGTGAGCGATTTTTTCTGTAAGCCATCTTCGCTGTGTCCGAATAGAACATCGCATTATATCACAAAGGCGATTATTTAGAGAAAAAAGTATTCATACACTTCATCGCGGCTGAGTCTACTATGTTAGCTACCACCAATGTTCCCAGCCAACTCCTTGTGCCTTCAAGCTTCAACGGTCTGGGTCCGAACTAACAGTATTTATTCACGCCCAGTCCTTTGGGGCGGAGTTTGGTCTTGCAACCTATCATCAGTGTTCCTATCCTGCCTCCTGTATTCCTACTAAGTTTGACCGCTCTAGGTCCATTTTGACATATCTCTATAAGCCCTGCACCCTTGAGGAGTTATGATTTTCCGCTCAACCCCCCCCCCATTGTGCGCAGAGTCCGGTCCTGCCACCCATCATAAGTGTTTCAATCCTGCCGCCTGTATTCCTACCAAATTTGAACGCTCTAGGTCCAAGATTAAGTTTTCCCACAAACCCCGCCCCTTGTGGGCGGAGTCCGGTCCTGCCACCCACCATAAGTGTTTCCGCCCTGCTGCCTGTATTCCTACCAAATTTGAACGCTCTAGGTCCAAGTTTAAGTTTTCCCACAAACCCCGCCCCTTGTGGGCGGAGTCCGGTCCTGCCACCCACCATAAGTGTTTCCGCCCTGCCGCCTGTATTCCTACCAAATTTGAACGCTCTAGGTCCAAGTTTAAGTTTTCACACAAACCCCGCCCCTTGTGGGCGGAGTCCGGTCCCGCCACCCACCATAAGTGTTTCCACCCTGCCGCCTGTATTCCTACCAAATTTGAACGCTCTAGGTCCAAGTTTAAGTTTTTCACACAAACCCCGCCCCTTGTGGGCGGAGTCCGGTCCTGCCACCCACCATAAGTGTTTCCACCCTGCCGCCTGTATTCCTACCAAATTTGAACGCTCTAGGTCCAAGTTTAAGTTTTTCACACAAACCCCGCCCCCTGTAGGCGGAGTCCGGCCCCACCACCCGCCATTAGTGTTCCCATCCTGGCCCCCTTACACCTACCAAATTTGAACTCTCTAGGTCGACGGGGACAGAAGTTATGACTTTCTGCTCAAACATTTATTTTGCACAAACCCCGCCCCCTGTGGGCGGAGTCCGGCCCCACCACCCGCCATTAGTGTTCCCATCCTGGCCCCCTTACACCTACCAAATTTGAACTCTCTAGGTCGACGGGGACAGAAGTTATGACTTTCTGCTCAAACATTTATTTTGCACAAACCCCGCCCCCTGTGGGCGGAGTCCGGCCCCACCACCCGCCATTAGTGTTCCCATCCTGGCCCCCTTACACCTACCAAATTTGAACTCTCTAGGTCGACGGGGACCGGAGTTATGAATTTCCGGTCAAACACACAACTACACACACACACACACACACACACAAACACACAGACAAACCAACAGACACACTTAGCGCGTTATATATAGTAGGATATTTGAAACGATGGAATTTCTATGCACGCTAGCCAACACTATGTGCTACAACATGCTAAAGTTGCATTTTAAAATATCCCCCCTGAGCACGGATAGAAGTCGACTTGATCGCATGTGGCACGCAGGTATCCTTCTCATTTCTTCCCGACCGTTCTCCAGCTTTTGCCTTCTGGCACTCCATGCTGCAACTGCAAACTCAACAGGTCCTCTTCTAATCAGGGACCATTTGTAGGATTCAAGTTCTGGAAAATAGGATGACCATTCCTCTTCACCAATGAAGTCGGGCAGCTGTCGTCGGCACCACTCGCGGGCAAGCTTGGCTCTGTGAGCTGTAGTAGCGTCCTGCTGGAAGGACCATGAGATGTTTCAGGGAACGTAGTCGGATCACTGTTTCATTACATCCATCAGTACGCTCTTTGAGTACTGGTCTTGTTCAATTTTCACGCCTGCACCGAAGAAACCACGAGCAGCTTACCCTTGCCGGTGATTTCCTCGAAAAACATCATTTTACTGTTCTGATAGCAACCTTTTTGTGAGATATTACACGCTGGATGTTTCTTTTTGAAACGCGAACGTTTTGGCTGTTGAGGGATGGTTTTATCGTAAAAAATTTTTTGATCAGAGAAAACGACGAAGGGTTGCGTGTCATCACTCAAGTGGGTCTGCGACTTTCTGCATTTTTCGGCCCTGCAGAGTCTGTTGAGATCGGGATTGGAGCAAACGATAGGAATGGTAGTGAGGCTTCTGCATGACATTCTTCCATCGCGATAACTCCCGTAAGCCGTGCCCGTTGACTTCCTTTTGATGATTAACCCATTATCCCGACCAATTGGCAGACGGTCCATTTTAATAGTCTTATCTTCAGAAACATTCTACCTTTCTATCTTTCCTGGCTTGTCTCTGACTCAAGCTTTTTTTCTATATCGTTTAATAGCCTCCTATACGGTTATTAGAGAAATCCCAAAGAATTTCATAACTCCCTTCCACTTCTCGCGCGTCAATGATTGCAAGTGGCATTGAATGAGCCTCGTCCATCTGAAAGATACTGGGAGTTCCACATCAGCAACCATGCATATTGCAAGGAAAAATTCTTTTGCAACTAATTAATAGCAGTTAATGTGAATTTTATAGATTATTTCTACCTCAAAAATTACTGAGCTTTGGCGCAAATAATTTTGGGACACCCTGTATATTGCCATTACCCACAAGGATTTGCATTTCAAGGTGGTGGCGGTAAGAATTTGATAGGAAATCGCTCACTCGATTCGATCCCCTGACCGTGCGTGTGATATGGTGCGCCACTTGCCACTACACCACCTCCGCGCTTACTTTTTTCATATGGGCACCAAACTCTAGATTGAGCCTACCTAGGGATTTCCGGTATAATATGCTGAACCATCCACTGTTCTTTTCATGACTTGTTATTCACAAATGAAATTCCAGTTGATACTTAAGCCCACCTTTTTTCAAGGTATCCCACATTTAAAAGGCAAAGTCCAGTCCAGCCGTTTTTGCTGAATTGGTCTTCCCTAATCGCTCCAAATCTTTCCTCATGGCTGAGTTCACAAAACGGAAGCTGTTAAAGTCCATTTCCCTTGTGAAAAAAGCAAATTGTGAGCGACAAGGTGGTTAGCTTCTAGATACCCCTTGAGCTTTTGCGAATTTTCTCTATTTCAAAAGGAGTCTTATCAAAATTGGGACGGGTGGATATTTGAGCTCTACCGTAACCACTGAGTAAGTGTGCGTGATGAGGTTTTTTGCACTTTCTCGGATTGCTGTAGCAAGAATAACCATATTTGAAAGAAGAGGTCGCATACGTTGTGATTAGCAGAGCGTGATGCTATCTATTGCACTCGAGACGTCACCAAAAATCGGTGCAATTTTGCAGATTGCGTCACAGAAATGACCACGTCAATGGGGTTGTCCTGACCGCAATTAGACCAGGTTTTTTCTAGGAAGATGACTATGCACGTCTTTGATTTCCATTAGGAATGTTGCCTAAGCCACACCAACTACGTTCGCGGACGATCGGGTGTTCATCAGCGTAGAGGGTATTTCGATACAGCACACCTAGAATAACTAGTGGCTTATTTGGTTTCGTCATGGAACTCTGAAGAACTTTCTTCGTTTGAGCTTCCAGGAGTATCAGTTTTGGGTGGGTGAATCGCTTAAAACGAGCTATAGGGCCTTTTTTTCCGTGAATAGATTAGCTGTCGGAAAACAGATTGAAGAAGTTGCCTAGAAAGAAGCACATACCATTCCGTATGTCTGAGGGAATCCTCTGAAGCTTCTCCGTAGGAAAGAGTTCACGCAGCACAATTTTTTGAAAATTTGGGATTTTCCCAGATGAAAGAAGAACAGAAAATGAGTAAACACTACTGCCATGTAAAGTTAATGTACGAACTTTTGTAGATTTAAATCCCTCTGCTCCTCCTCATCCAATTCCCCCCCCCCCCCACCACCCCACCACTTCTTTTTCCATCTAACGGAATATGGCTTGCGTCAACAGATTGAATTTTGCCTGAGCGCTGCAGTAACTGGTGCAGAAGGGCTTCTCAGATGTTTGACCATTGCAAAATTAGATGCCTCGGGGCACTGAGATAGTGTTTGTCAGTGTAGCATGAATTTTTCATAAGTCTTTTTTTTTGTTTCATTTGTCTACTGGCAATAATAGAAAATAATTAACCCGATGTTTACATTTTATGGCGGTACGGTTTTCTGGGCTTTGATGTATGACAAAAATGTTAGGGGAAAGTTGAACGTCAGAGCTTCACCTCTTTACAATGAGGGCATGGAACTTCGCCTATATTGCTAATTTCATCTACTGACAGTCAATAGAAGCCCCTCAGGGCAATCTATGGAACTGGTTGTCTTCTAGAATGTTCAAACTTGCCAACTGGGTACGGGAACGAATTTTCGATCGCACCTAATCAAGCTCGCCTCGCACCTAGGCGCGAAGTGACCTTAACTAGGTGCGAAGACTCCGCGGTAATCACGCTGCCCGCACTCGCTACTAATCGAGTTAAAACTTGTCATTTAAAGAGAATAATTGCAGTTCAACAGACGGAGATTCTATTGAAAAATATTCTTTTTTCAAAGAAAAAGTTCCAATATCAATTTCAACGGTTTTGAGAGTTTTATTTACACGCATAATGAACAAGTTTAGTACATTTCATTTCAAGCTCCTGGAAAATGGGTAAACAGTATAGTTCACTTCTTTTTTTGGTATTTTCGCTTATTTGCGATATCAAACAACCTTTACAAAAGCGATGTAGTTCTCTAGAGTTGTTTAGTATTTGGACTACTCTTCATTGAATGGTCATTGATTGCACTACGGCTCACCATGCTGGCCATTTCACAGTTTTTACGGCATTTAGCAAGTCTTCAGGCTAAACTCAACACCTTGAGGAGAGATCATCGAGGACTATTTAACTAATTGGATTAGTGCTTCAACTATCAGTGCTTACTTTATGAGACACTACCATGTATTCTGGAGACAGACTGTACTGTTCCGATGAACTTACAGGGCGTCCTCTCGCTCCAAACTATTTAGGAGTGCGCGGTCCACTGCCCCATTTTCTCCACTGTCCGAGCTTTCCACTTTTGCTCCGGAAGCCCTAGTACCACGAAATAATTCTTCTGAATTTCTGCTCTACACAGCCTCCTCCGATGCACCTGGATCCCACATCACAACCTTCGCCCCACACATTTCCTGCACCCACACAGCCTTCTACAATGCAGCCGAATCCCGTAACACAACCTTAAACACAACACAAATTCTCCCATATCGCACAAACTTTATTCACAAAATATATTGAATTCATTTATTATGCGTGTAAATAAAACTCTCAAAACCGTTGAAATTGTTATTGGAGCCTTTTCTTTGAAAAAAAATTTTGATAGAATGTCCACTTTTTTAAACTGTCATTATCCTCCTTAAATGACAAGTTTTAACTCGATTAGTAGCGAGTGCGAGCAGCGTAATTACCGCGGAGTCTTTGCACCTAATTAAGGTCACTTCGCGCCTAGGTGCGAGTCGAGCTTGATTAGGTGCGATCGAAAATTCGTTCGCACATCCCTTGCCAACTTGTTTAAAATTCTCATGGAATAACTCCTTTCTCTTATTCTCTCTAGCACCTCAAATCCCGTTCTTGCTTCTCTTCTCAGTCGCACTATCACCATCATCTTCTGTTATTATTAGGTTGATGCATAATTATTGCGGATTTTTTTGCGGCTCTTTTTCTCTTGATAGAATTCGAATATTGAGTTCGGGTTTTCTCTAGAAATGATCTACTTGATTTCCTCTACAAGAATATTTTCAAGAAACCATCCGCATATTCGCAAAATTAGGCTTAACTACTTCGAGAAAGATTGGAAGGTGGCACAGTCATTCCGCGATCTCAGTAACTTTTCGGCGATCGAACAATCAGCCAGAGCCAACCAAGAAATGGGATCTGCCCCTGGATCTGCCATATCCACCAGCAGAAACTGTTATGGATTATCTCGTCAACCGTTGCCAAGCGTTCATCGAAAAAATGGCTAGAGAATAGAAGTTACGTCGATTTGGATGACTTGATGGCCGATGTCAAGGCGTGGATCGCCCGTAAGGATCAAAACTTCTTCGCTTTTGGGATCCGACTGACTAAACAATGGGAAGCAGTGCTTGACGTAGATGGTGAATAAGTTCCGGAGTAATTGTTTGAGTATGTCTTTGCTTAGTATTTCTACAGTTTCCTCAAGTAAAACTTGCTGGAAAAAAATTCGCAGTAATTGTGCATCAACCTAATATATATGGGCAGGTAAAATGCAGGGGAAATAGATAATATCAAAATAATCGTGTTTTGACCGCCAGGAAGTCATGTGTACCCTCACTAGATCACCTAATGGACGATCGTCGAAAAGTTACTGAGATCGCGGAATGAGTGCGCCACCTTCCAATCTTTCTCGAAGTAGTAAAGCCTAATTTTGCGAATATACGGATGGTGTTCCGAGTATATTCTTGTAGAGGAAATCGAGTAGATCATTTCTAGAGAAACCCCTAACTCAATATTCAAACTCTATCGAGAGAAAAAAAGCCGCGAAAAAATCCGCAATAATTATGCATCAACCTAATACTTTGATGCAGCAGCTAAGAGTCGCTTATGGCTTGTGCTGTACCTGTGCTGGAATCCAGTCCATCAGAGGATATCGTTCATGAAGAGCGGGCAGATCAGTTCCATAATCCAGAGGGGAAGTAGAATAGCTGGCGTAACAGAAAAGCGTTTGTAGAGGCATTCTATAGTCCCAAAAACGTCCTAGAATCGAACCAAGAGTTGGAGGATGCATGGCTCACTCCAAGAGAGCCCTGACATTCTTCCGTAGATGGTTAGCATAGCTTAGAGCAAAATTTCTCTAATGACATGCGTCTTTCACGAATAATACTCATCCGTAGGCCGTGTTTACTCTTCTGTATAATGTTCGTAAACAAATCAATCTCATTTTCACAAAAACAACATAGATTTTTTTCCTCCAAGATCCTGTCTTGGAGACTTTTTTAGCAGCTTATAGTTGTAATTAAACGATGTAAAATTGGAGCCTTATTTCGAGGAATACTGCTGTTCTTGCTATCGGGGAATTCTTGGTGTTTACCGTAACTGCCTACTCATAGGATCTCTCATAAGTGAATTCGTCTGGACCGAACATTTTCTTTATGGATTGCGCCACGTAACTGGCTTCCAATCAGCACCCTTCCTTCATTTTCATGTTTGCTGGGTCTACTCAGTATCTTCTCAGAATCGCAGGTGTACAATGTACAAATCGATGCCCTGTGTCTTGTTCACATATACAGAAACCCACTTATATGTTCTTTTCGAGCGCCTCTATGAAACTGAATAAAGGCCAACTGCACAACTTACCTTCGAGAGTTTCTTTTCGCTCTACAACTGCTTCCCTGAACAGAAACTAGGTTGAATTATCCCTTTTAAGTGACTAGGGGATTTTTTAATTAGCTACCGTCACAACTTAATCTTCTAAGAAAGAAGAAAGCCTTTAATGAATGAATCCGTGCATTGAAACTCATGGAAAAACTACCTATTGTTCTATTATATATCACCGCTAATCTCCAGTCTGAGCTTTGCTTCTATTCCCTTTATGCGAAGCTTTTTACTGGTGAATCATCTTAGTCAGTTCTCTCGTCCTGCGACTGTGAGGTTGGTGCATGAGTCTTACGACTTTTATTCAAATATTCCACTAATTAAAATTCAATAGCATCCTTGTTCGGTATATTCGCCCTTGCTTTCTGGCACTCGGGTCCAACGTTTCGACAGCAGCTCTATGTCCTACTGTCGCGCAGGTTCCTCAAGCGACGACTTAAAAAGCCAAGAGCTCACGGATACAGGATCCGAGGTCAGCGGAATCATCGAAGTTCTTCTGTAGGCTTATCCAACTCTAGAGTCCAAGATGCTGAGCAATCGGGAAGTATGGGACCAGTAGAAGGTGCCGAATGACAAGATCCTGCTGCCGAGTTCAAAGATTTTTCTAAGCATCTGTCATAGGTCGTTGCCTGGTCATGGTAGCCCTCACCGTAGTACTAAACGGTAACGAACATCTTTGTACCGCTTGGTAGCAGCTCGAAGTGACGCCCAATTATGCATTTCCATAGACATGAGAAGTAGACTTTCGTGCGATTTAAACTTCGTCTCGAATGTGGGGCTTTATTCTGGAAGTACTAACTTGGGATACCCTGCTTCCATATTCAGCAATAAGATCATCTCCCATAAATCTTCCCAAATGTAGGCAGCAAAGCAATGATTGACGATCATTTCATCTCTCCCAATGGACACAGTTGATGAGGCATCCAAACTGCTTAGAACTTCTGGGAGCCTAGACGATGGAGAAGTCTGATGAGTGCAACAAGGGAACTTCTCGATGTTACGAATAAGTCTCGTCGGGCAGTTCTCCGAATTATTTTCAATCATTCACGGATTTCATTTCCTCGAATAGTCATGCTACCGTAGCAATTGCTTTTATAGTGGTTACATAATAATGTAATTTGCAGTATAATTTGATGAATTATGGATGTTTTGTTGGAATCCTGCAAAGCACTCGATCTGGCTTCCGATCTGCATACCTTAATAAAATCCGCCAATTCTGATGACGTTAGGTCTCGAGAGGGCTTCGATTGACTACCTCGTCTAGACGGTATTCTTATGCTCACGCAAGACTCCTATCAATAGAAGAAGCCCTGCGTTAGGGTGAAGTGGTGAAAGATGGAGGTGAGTTCCCCTGGTATATATATAAAGATGCTTTGACCATGACCCAGAGAAGCCTGATCGTTCCTGGGACCAACTGATTCCATACACACTCGTACAAGCTCCGCAGTATGTGCCCCTCTGAATTCTCCCGCACATCTAATGGTAACAAGCAAATTTTAGGGAAAGACAATCAGCTAGAAAGCGGAATTCTTATTGTTCAGACCCTTTAATGGTATGGTAACCCTGTGGTTCTTCCAGTTTCTTCTTTTCAAGCGGGATATTAAAGAAACTAGGTTATCAGGAATGCATATCTGGGATATTCAATTGGTGGATGTTTGCGCTGGTTCTTCGGATATAAGCGAACAGAGTGCTTCTCATCGAAGAGTTTACGACCATCGTTAAATAGTAAATAATACGTGTTGATGAGTCCCGTAGGAGATGATTGAGGTGCCTGGCAATTTCGAGCAATACAATCCAAATATGGTAACATCAGCGAAAATCTGCTGTGTTGGCCACCTCCCAGATAGACTTTTTTATTTGCCGTACACCCTTTATTTGTGGTCCTTACTCTTTAATCCTCTCGTGATTGAAAGGAAAACATTACTCTGAAGTTATGTTCTGTATTAGAGTCTCATTAGGGTCAGAAGCTGTTTTATTACATGGAGACGCTCTAAAATCAAAAATTGATGGAAATGCTCTATAAAACCTACCTATTGATTTTCTCGTAAACAACTCTTCGAATATCGTTGAATCCACAAGGCTCGCTTTGAATTGAATTTATTCGAAACCGGGGACCATTTCACTTCTCCAAAAAATGTCGCAAGTGGGTTTAGGATAAGGCTGCCATCTACATGCGCTGGTCAAGTCCCTCAACCCATTGAGTGGATGAAGCGATCTTTCCGAAGCCGCTGTTATGCTCAGTTGAAGTGAAGAGAATAGCCCACCCTTGGAAAGAATCCAACCAATGACTGTACTTTATCCTCTCGCCAACAATTTCTTTGTGATCCTTCAGTTCCCACGGAAAAGCGACAGCTAATGGGCTATAAGGAACAAGTGACTATTTATATCCAACTTTCCCTTTTCCGCCACGTTTTTCGTAGCCTTGATGTAGCTGTTTGAGCACGCTTCAGCATCATCAATGAAGTACAAGCTAGCCTTTTGATAGGCATGTACTTGAGTGGAAGTGGCTGTCCATAAAAGTAAAGTGGGAGCTGTCACTATTTCAACAATGGCCGGCAGAAATGTAATGGATCAGAGTCCTTCTTCTCTTTTTTCGAATTTCTTTAACGTTTCTGTCCTTGTGACAGTTAGAGTTGTCCATGGAGCTAATCGGTTCTACGGAGGTCTAGTTCTAGACATGCACGGTAAACTGATACTGCAAATTAATCTTTTCCTCTACGACTTGTGTCCCGTTGATTATCGATTTCCTCGAGTGGGCGCCTGTACTTCCTTATTTGTCCCTGTCAGAAGCCAGAGTGGCTTAGTGGATCATCCTCGCATCACTGGGCACAGCGACCGTTTGTTCAGAGCTAAGCTATGGCGAAGAAGTCTAACCATCGATATGGTAGTCGTTCTAGTGTTCCTTTGACGTCCCTAGGGATCCACCAGTGATAGCCCCATGGGATCCACCCTTATGGTCAGGTGGTCAAAATTCAAGTTTACCGCTCGAGTGACCAATAAGGGACTTCTACCGCTCTTGGAATATGAAAGATTTATCTAATGAACTCGGAAGTATAAGTTATTCCTCGATCTGCTTTCTTCATTAATCAATTGACTGATCGGACAACTCATTTGCTTTTCTATTTACTTATTCATGCCGATCTTTTTTAGCACAGCCCCTCTTTTTAGCACAGTAGCAGTTTAACATAAGTAGTACTTGCCGTATACTGGTAGCCTAACAGTATTTATTAACTGACTTGTAATAGATTCCCTTTCTTGCAATCACAAAGAGTATGACTCATGTTAATAATCGTATTGGTCATGAAAAGAATCTTTATAAATGGGCTTTCTTTTCAAAGTTCTCTTGTAATGAATGTAATCAAGCGAGTCGCCGTCTGGTAGTATGCTCTCTCCATTGACTCATATGTACCCCCTCAGAATCCCATACTAATGATGCATCGCTCAAATCTTCTTTTTGAATCCGCTAATGATAAAGCAACGCTGAGATTTACTTCTCGAAAACTCCCTCCTGATTCACCTCCATGAACACTGAGAATGCATAAGTAAACTTTCCCAATCTGATGTTTGTTGTATGAATGGGAAATTGGACCAATTGCTAGCTTATTACTACAAGCACCTGGATGGAAACACATGGTTATCTTTGGATGAGCTTTGATCGAACTACTGCAAACTATTATTATTATATGGTATAACCCAGAATTATAGGGTAATTTTTGGTGTTGACGGTCATTACCAATAACTTCCGGACACTGATGTCTGGTTAAGGGTGTTTCCACTTCCTATAGTGAACTAGAAGGTTAAAGTTCTCAGCATTTCTGAATCTGCTGTTCCTAGAAAGCTGTCATTCAGGAGGAAAGATTTATTTATTTGCTCTAAGCTATGTCCTGGTTTCAGAAAGCACCAATTCGAAAGTTTCATGCTCCTTTTCACCCAAAACAATGTAAACAAATGGTAGCATCCTGAATGCAATGCATTCACCCATGGACCAAAAATAAGAGAAGCGTTTTTTGTGATTGGTGTTCGGGAAGTTAAGATGGAGCAACGTCAATGGATCATATATTCGTTGTGAGCCCTCCGAGGTTTTGATGCATGCAAAGGAATCGAGGAAGTAGTAGTCAAGTTCCTGAGTCAAAGTAGACACCGTTGGACTTTTCCGAGTGGTTTTTACCAAGCTGTCAGTACCTCCGAGTTCCGCAGTTTCTTTTTCATTGAGTCTTTTAGCATGCCTTGGAAGGAGGGGCAGATTCCTCAAGAAATTCAGGCTTTAATGAAAGAATCGTGTTAACGATACTGTATAAGTTGGATTTTACTCTTTATTTTGGTTGTTTATTTACTTAGCTACTGTTGAACCAATACACAACTACAACGTTAGAAAATTTAGTTTTGCATGCTATTCAAGACTTCTATCTTAAGATGCATCTATTGCAGTTTTGATGTCTGAACGAAGGCGAAAGCACGCCAGCAAAGATACAATCAAAAAGCTCTTAATGGCATTCAAACAAGGTTTTCTAGCGCCATGATATACTACAATCAGAAATAACCCAGACCAGTCTGGACCAAATGATTACGAGGTGACTCATTACGTCTGTGCAGTAGACTACCATGAACAAACCGCAGTCATATCGACTACGTAGCTCTAGAGGGGGAAAGTTTGGCCCCGTACCTACACGCTTCGTTAGAAAATGACTGGCGAAGTTCACAGGCTACCCATGTCCGTTCAATAATTTCTAGTGCAGGTGAACGACGAGACAATGGATGTTGAATGCTTTTTGTGATTGCTCACATCCTGTACCTTTCGTTTGATCGACATCAACATGAGCAGGCTTCCCGGAGTATGAAGTGCTTTCTGTGATTAAAGTCGCCAGACCGAAGTTACCATTGGTGTAGGCGTCTTTGGGAGAGTAGCTGCTCTAGGGCTTGTGGTAATTTTTTCAAGCCCTCTTGTCTTTTTCTTCTCTTCCATAGAAGCCGAAAAAATTTTAAGCTGGAAATAGTCCGTTTGGACTTTAGTTTCGTACCATTTTCCATCATACTCGTACACTCTGCAGTCTTTTTTTTTTGAGGCTTATACTCAAAATAAAAGGTATCAGATGATAGAAATACCTCGAATGCAGGCAAACCTTTTATAATATGAAGTTCATAATGTGCGTGAAGGTCATCTGTTTTGAAAGATGACATTACTTTTTTGATTGCCCGATGATTCACAAAACTTGAATTTCTCGAATGGTACAGAAGGAAGGGGGAGCTTTTGAAAATTCACAATTAGCTACGATGTTTATAATGGTAATAATAACAATAATATACTATAGAATAGTAATAAAAATTAGGCCTTTGGTACGGAATTACAGGCTGAGTGCGCAAAGGTCATTTTGGGAGGGTAGAAGGTAAAGTTTCCGTTGTCGATATGGAGATACGCCCATGCATTGAACAACCATTCAAAATCGTAGCGTCGTTTGAATAAGTGATTAGGCTATACAATGACTTGCTGAGCATAGTAGATGAACTATTCAGTCTCTCCAAGTCACCTCTAGATCTGGCTTCGATATATAATAGAGGGGGCCGACTTAGCTTTCGCGAAGATTTCAGCTTATACTGACGAAAATTCCTACCTTTAAGGTCATAATAGTTGCCCAAATTTGGCTCTGAAAGACTTCCTTCCGTGGTCCTCCCATACTTTTTTCTCGATCTCTGCTGCCTATCACTGGCCTTCTTACCGAGCTCCTGAAACATCTGTTTCGTTTTATTGTTCTCTCATATTTATTTGTTTACTCCGCAATTTTCAGTCTTTATACGGTACGCTGTAGGCGTTCTTTCGATGGTTCTATTTATATGATAGTCACGGTATTCCGTATAAACGAGCCATTCATAACAAAGCAAAAACAAATAAACAAATGATCGAGCTACAGAAAATTTTATTCATTTATATCCCTTTTTGTTTGGGTTTGTATACGACGATTGAAAGATGACGCATCTTCGTGCTTCGAAATAGCTTTTTCGAAGCTCGTCAGACCATGAAAACATGGGTAGCCTAATTAGTCTAGCCATGATCCATTCACAAACCAATTGTGTCTGTGTATGTGGGGGATGTCGCTGCCCTTTACCAATGTCCCACCTCCGCCGAATACTTGTTGTTCAGCCATTCAATTGAACCGCCGTTATATTTTCAAAACATATTTGAACGTTGTTTTCCACCCATTGTGGTGTCCTGATTCCATTTTCAACCATTCCTCTGATGAAATCCTGGTTCTATTAACATGGCCCGCCATTTTTATCAAGAGTGTAGTCAAAAAGTCAGACCAAGCCGAACCTGTGGAACTCGAAATAAGCTATTAACCTTTGGCTTGCTTCTTGATTTTGTCGCTTGGCTGCCAGCTTTGTCTGACCGCTATTAAAGGCACAGTTCACGATAAAAATGGTTTCTGGGATTTCCCTGAATGATGAATTCGAGGTCCTTGCGTATACCATATCTGGCACTGTTTCGGAAAACGGCCTAGTTAGGGAGTTAGGAAGACTTAAAGATCGGCCCGTGTGCACCTCGGACGAGTTTCATCGGCACTGTAGAGGCGGCACAGATCACGAAGGAACCCGTGTAGGAAGTTCAAACAACTTGTCATGACCTATAGCCCCAGTGAAAGGCAGCTCTGTAAAGTTATGGCTTGATGTAATCAGCTCTTTGCGCAATTGCAACAACCAAAATCTCGTCCGAATACCCCATCCATGTGATTTTCGTCATGGTAATCTCGTCCTACCTCTATTTTCCCTACTTTTGTAAAGTCTTATTTCTCTAAAAATCGGCGAATTTCCTAGCATTCTTTACTACCAATGAGCTATTCCCAATCTATCTTCCAATTTTCGACTAAAAAGGAGTACCTCAAAATTTTCGTGAACTGTGCCTTTAAAGTAGTGATCAAGTTGAAAGGGAGACATAGCTGAACTATCCTGATATACGCCATGTACTCAGTTTTGATTCGGAATCATGTATGTTCGACTAATAATGACCGGAACGTTTTTGAGTTCGCAAGTTTACTGTAACTTTTTTTCCTAGCTGTGTAGAGGTGCTGCTAAAGAAAGAAGAAGGGAAAAGTATGAATTAACTGTCTTAGCGTAGACTTGAAGCCATTGAAGCCCTGACTGTGTAATTACGCTCGTAATTTTGCCCTATCTCACGTCTCATGTAGGGTTTCAAGCTTGAGTATTGCAAAAAGTACTGGAAATAACAACCATTATTCATCAAGTGCATCATGTTGTGGTCGCTTCTGTTGAAAATTAACTTCTCTAAATGATAGACGGAATAATCGTTCCCAATTCCAATTATTTCTGAAGACGGAGTTTACGGTAAGCCGATTAATCTCTGTTGGTCTCCCGAGTCAAGCTTAGAACATTTTCAATCGGATAGCTTAGTCTTTAGCTTTCGCCTCAGCTGTTTTTTGAATTGGCTTGCAACTTACTGTATCTCAAATGATAAAATGGACCAAACATTCTTAGAAGAAGACTTTTGAGACCCCTCCAAATCCTTAGAACCAGTATTCTTGAGTAAAGCAGTGCACCCAGAGCTCCCATTTGGTTGCTCATTTTTCGAGGTGATAGCACTTTCTATCCCTTACTGGATGGCTGGGCTATTGGGGACCATTTCTTCTAAAAGCGGTAACTTTTAGCAAAAGTGATAGTACTGTGCCACTTCAATGTTACCGATTGAAGTTGTTCCATTCCTTCCTCGGTCCATGGAAAAATCGAGACTGCACTTGTTCAGAGAAACCGACATATCTCGCCCATTCCGCCTTCCATTACAGCAATCATAGGTAATTTGTCGGTTATGCAACAGGGCTATACAAATTATACCAGAAGAAGTAGCACTAATGCATGGAACAGCTAGTCGTTTACTCAAAACCATCGTGCACAGCACCTCAAACGTTCCGTTTGGCAAAACAACGACGGAAAACTCCAGATCAGCCGATCCGTGCTTTTGATTGAGCAGGTTGCAGTTCGGAAATGGGAAGAAACTCGGTTGAAGGTAGAGGATGAAGACATGGCGAGGAACCCATGAGGTAGGCAATACCCAGAAAGTCAGTAACACCTTCCCGGTAACATCTAGCTAGCCATGACCCTAATGGGCAGTTCCAACCATCAGTACCCTCTTACCCCTCATTAGGCCAAATCTAGCAACTTAGCTATTTCTGTCTCGATAGCTGCAGGTAGATGGGCTAATATGAGAACGTGGGAGGTAAAGTCTTCCGCTTCGTCCCAAAAGAAACTCGTCATGAAGGTAAAATGTCGTGACTCTGATAAAATGTCGTCGACGGAGGTACTTTCCAATTTTAATTGGCTACGTAGGCAATGTTAATAACAAAGGCCGTGGGCGCAATTAAAATCCTCTCCATTAAATGAGCTTTTTTCAAAATTTTGTCGTGACGCACTTTTAGTTCAACTGAAACGCATCCGAAGTACTTGGGCTTTCTGTGAGTTCCCTTTTTCCGAGTCACCTGAAACTCAGTAGCAAGACTCCAAGCCCAAATTCTCGCTGTACTCTTGTCTGCCGAGATTACTGTAGATAGAAAAAGTGGTGAATAAGTGAGGAAAAATGGAATTGTTTAGAGTAGAATAGGTGACGAAAGTGTATAGGCTCTTTGTCTGTATGTCTATACACATATGTATGATGGTATCAAGGGAGGATTCATGAGGGAAGAAAGTTTGGGGATTAATGAAGAATTGTCTTACTTCCCCGGATTATCTCGGTTGAGTAACAGTCTGGGAGAGTAACTTTTTCTAGGTAGGTCCCTGTCGGGGAACTTGTTTGGACAACTTATTGCAAGGCTATGTTGGTAAAGTACAACTCTGGGCTGAAGCATCATGGCTGCCCTACATGTAGGATGGAACCCCTAGACCAACCAAACCAAAACTTTTTCGGCCTTTGAGCATTGAATAGCAATATAAATATAGAAAATCATAAATCATAATTCAAAAGAGCAACTCAAGGAATTATAAGTAAGTTAAGTCTAAACATTGATAAATTAAGTGAGTAAAGTTAAGTAAATATATAAATTTGTGATAGAAATGTTCACATTGAACCGTTACCCATGCCCACACTATTTCTCCCATCCACTTAAATTTCACTAATTTTGTTTCATAGAATTTCAGAATCAACTAATTCCTTCAATTATACAATTACAAATATACCCACACCCACAAATTCTACCACATCCCACAGGCTATACTTTGAAATTCAATAATTTCCATTGTACCCACGCCCACATAGATTGTAGGGTATTACGAATGAATTCATTATTTTATATTCAACGATACCTCTCTGTCAAAGATTAGCAAAAAGGCGAACTGACCGAAGGTTCATTTCCCCGAGGAGTTACTTTTTCCTGCCACTAGAAGAGATATAGTCTTTTCTCGGTGACTGTCTGGGTACAGGAAAAGTGGAGCACTGATGTACAAACATGGACCGGGGATCGAATTACACGTCCTGACCAACTAACCAAACAGGCCTTCCATCCTTCCAAAGTCAGTCAACTGGTACAGACCTATCTGGAAGTATAAAAGCCCTTCCTTCACATTGGGTGGCCACTTGCCAATAATGGGACCGAATGAGGCCAAAAGCTTTTACTTTTATTCTTTTTTCTACGCATGTGACTGATGCCTCCCCACCCGAAGCTTTATCCCATTAGCCTTGGTCCATGGGAATATTTGATTATATTTGATCCCAACTTGTCTCCCAAATTGTCAATATGTCTGGCGGGAACCAAAAACCTAACTTGTAATCGGATTGTCTACATTGGTTTTCTCTCCGTGCCATCAAAGCAGCTATGGAATCTGATCAGAAAGTCATGTGAGGTGCCAGTAAAGAAATAGAGATAGGATGGGGAAGCAGGGGAAGAGAAAGGAGTAAGCGGGTCTTGTCTGTTCTCAAAGACCATGTTACTAGTAACCGACTGAATCGAGTAAGGCCCTAAGTCAGTAGGTAGGCACAGAAGGACAAATCTCTATCCCTCATTTTCTTCACCTTTGGGCTTTTGCCTTACATGCATGATTTGTTCTGCCGATGCACGCCCCTCATTTGTCTATTGGAGTGGTTTTTGTGGATTTCTTTTGTGAACAAAGAAGGGTGCCTTATAGCATTGGAATGAATTCCGAGGAATGAATGACTGAGACTGAGAAGGTTGTCTGAACTCATCAACATGACGTTCCAAGGAATGACCGACTGAGCTGAGGAGGTCGCTTGACCTAATCAAAATCAACAGGACATGATCTTCAATTCTTTGGGCTTGTCAAACAACGAATTTTTAATAATCAACGTAGGCAGGAAAGAGTGCAACACTATATTCAATTCATCAAGAAATGATTAGTAATCAGAGGAATTCATTGTGGAATGAAGCGAAAGGACCGAAAAACAGGGTGATCCACGCAAAGCTATCTCCCTCACAGTGCCTGGTAGTTGTTTGAAATCATATTAGAAAGTCCACTTTCGCGTCTGGGAGGTGCCCAAGCTTCTTCAAGCGAAATGTTTGCATAAGGGCGAATGCGCTGGTGAGTAGAAGTCGAGGGCATGGCGTGGACGAGAGACTTTTGCTATGGCTGGGGCCTACGGTCTTTATTCGAATGAGGAATGTTCGATCGGAATAGTTCGGAGAAAAACTCAGGAAGTCTGTGCTCATGATGGCAACAGAGGCACTAGTCCCTACTCGTTGAACTGCTTATTCCATGACTCTGCTAGTGATGAGCTCGCTTCTAAAAAATGCCCGAAGCTGCGTCAAATTGTTTATAGCTTCGCGAGACAAATTTCTTCCACGCACGATTACGTAACATCTACTATTTCTACTACTATGCAGTCTCAGGAGACTGAACATGCGATTCCTAGCCATCGTTGCACTCCATCAACGCTTTTTTTGATATAGTCGTCCAGTCCACATGCATCCCCAAGGGACTCAACGGCTATCACGATTTCCGTGAAAAATTATCAGAAAGTTCGGCCACGCCGTGATTTCTGGTGTAATTAGCTGAATTCCCGTCCAAGATGGGCCCCAGCTGTTGCTGGCTGAAAGCTCATGGTTCATTCGATTCGATTCAAAGTTCAAGGGGTGGGAACGGTATAAAGGCTGCCAATTGTAGCAGAAATATGGGATGCGGTCGTTATTGCTTGGATTAACGTGATGGTCGGACTGAGGTGATGGTGGTAATCGTTGAACTACCACACGCATGATTCAGTGGTTGAGTCCTGGATCGTTATTCGCCCAGGCCAACAAAGCTTTCTTCTCTCCCAGGTCGGTCACTCGGTACAATACTCGTTTGAGAAGATCAAAGCACTAAATTTTACTTTGGCTGTTACTTGCAGGGCATCGTTTAGTCACATACGCTCTCGAGGGCCTCTACCGTTCTGGATAACAGTCGAATTCTGGGCGCATACCAAAAAGGAACTCGATTAACACCGAAGACTTTACACTCCATCCTCGTCCCAAAGTAGTTAGTGATTCCGAAGTTTGAAGGCGGGGACTGGTGGGACTGGGGACTTGTAATACTAGACAGACCACATTTTGTCCTTCGCACCTCCTTCCGAGTAACTTATTCCTTTTTGGTTGAATAAATAATCAAGCTAAAGATTTCAGATTCCAATGAATCTTTTAGCCCGTTTAGAAGATGTGGTACATGCATCACTACCATTTTGTATCGTAAATACTCGTAAATGCACACATTTCCATTCCCTGAAGCTGATCTACTATGCCCACTGAATTGTAAATTCGACATACTGAACAAATATGGTGTCTGGTGAATTGTTTGGCTGTGGAATGTTCGGTGTTTGATTGCTCAGACTGAAATTTTGGAATTCTCACGTAGTATTCTGATATTTTTGGCAGGCGGTGGTCCGTTGGTGTCTTTGTTTGTTTATGTGTGCGTGGTTGACCTGATATACACATTTCTAGCTGTGGGGCATTCAGTATTTCATGAAATGGGGGGACTTTGACGGAGATCTCACTACAGTAGTACTGAGTAATACCGATTAATGAGTACAGGCAGTGCCTCATTTTCAAAAATTTGGTTGTTCTCAAAATTTTATTGAATGGCAATGGAATAAAGCTCGGGAGGAGGAGGATATAAAGGAAAGGGAGCGGATGAAAAAAGGCTTATGATCTGTTTCTTAGAGGATCTTAAGATCTTTCTCAGAAAAGAGTCCTTGGTGGAATTTGACAGTGGCACCTTTGTTTTCCGAGGAGTCATTTTGGAGTTGGCCTGTTTCCAATTTAGAAAGTCTTATGCATCGCGTAGTTTCTAGAAGTGAATCGAGCATCCGTTTAATTGTAAGTTCTGCTGTGCTTCCTTCTTTCCTGTGGTCAAGAACATCAGGGGGTGTGGCATGTCGTCGACGGCATTATGCAATTTATAACGGCTTCTCGTGCTTGTGCAAGTATCACTATCCTGCACGGAGGTCTGAGAAAGACCTGCTATCCTTACCTTTTGAACCTGATTCTCAGAGGTTTCTGACCCCTCAGATTCAGATGCACAAACTCCACTGAAGTTTATTTCAACCTTTCATCATGTCATCGTCTTTCTCGAGAGATGTCCCTTCATTTCTGAACGGCCCCATGCAAATTTCCTGCTCACTTTGAAGGAATCCCCTTCGGTGATCGCTCCTTCGAATTTCCATCAATCTACAAGATTCAATCAAGAATTTTGTTTACTTTGATAATTTTAATTTTGTAAACCGCGCCTACTATAGAGAGATTAACAGGCAGACTTTTCGGGTAGGGTAACTTGCTAGGAGGGGGACTTTAGCTACACTGAACGTCTTGTAGCTACTCGAATCAGCCAAGAAGTGTAGGATATGTGTCAGTTCGAAATGTTTCATCCCGGCCCGCTAATGCCCTTTGTTCCCTTTTATCCCTTCCGTTCTTTAATCCCTTCTCGTATCAGAGGACTACTTCGAAATTAGGTTTCTGACGTCACTCCCTTCCTTTAGCCCTATGCCCGGCTGCGATGAGATCCCATCCGAAATTTTTCGTGTCTAGGATTAGGCGGTTTGGGTGCTCTTTTTTTGTGGGTGGGTGGTGCTGGAGCACCGGTCCATGGTGCTGTCAAGGAGACCAAGGTGCGAAGATCAAAACTAACAAAGCAGCTTTCTTTTTCTTCTGAGCTAGGTCATTGGTGCTTGCACAAAAAGGCTCTAATGAGCACATATGACAACGTAGCATCCATGCTGCTGTTCCACATATGACAAATTGATAGTTTGGCAAGCTTCTCGCAGCATAATATTTCCATTCCATTATTACTATATTAATAAATATTCTTATTACAAGTTACCATTACCCGCTATCAATCCCACTTGCTCTCAAAAGCCAATGATCCTCCTTCTTGGGTAAGTAAGCTTTTACGGATCCTCCCATGCCTTCAATACCGCTATACCTACGGCTTGAAACGAACAGTAGTAAGCCTAACGAAATTTCCTGAAAACAGCTCCCATTGCTACCTTGAGATAAATAAATGCCTTCGGGACAAAGTCATAGGAAGAGAAAGAACCCATGGCCTCGGTTTTTCTAATGCATCTCTACGAAATGAAGACCAGCTCCTTCAGTTTCCTTGTGAGTGCATTCATCGGGTCTACCTACTCTGGCCGGTGGATGATTTCCAGACAATAGCCTTATTGGGTTTCTGATTTAATTGTGGCGAAGTTACTCGATGGTAGTAAAAGTTAATTGAGCGAGTTGCATGTCTAGCCAGCATTTCCGGTAGTGAGAACAACGGTTTCGAAATACATAGAATACTCCGAACCACCGGACCTTTACCACGGGGGCAGATCAGGCTACATCTTCCCTGGCATGAACCCAAACCGGTGCTAGCAAAGTTCCCATTTATTTCCGAACTCAGAAAAAACTGTGAATGATTCAGTGAAGTATCTCAGGGCAGTAGATATCAACATGAAACGCACTGAAAAGTCTCAGATACTTCTTCATTGTTCTCTATTATTACAATAAATACGTATGATAATTCATCAATTAAACCAAATCACTCGTTGATGATAGATTTTCTTTTTATCGGGGATCGCAATTTCTTCCTGAAATTTATTTTTGAAGGAATTGCAAATGAAAGATCTCTGAAGATTTCCGACAGGAGAACGCCAAAACTAACGTCAATTTTTTCTGCAGTACCTTATTTTTTGTAGATTTAAGTATCTGAATATTCTGTGGAGGTTATACGACCTTTCATTTTGTCCGCTAAGTCCGAAGTCCTACAAAATATATTAGTTCAAAGTTCTTCCCTCGACCTTGCAGTGAATGTTCACTTTTAGAGGAGTTCAATATTTCAATAGAGTAGTCTGGTTTTCGACCTCATTATTCGCAAACCCGGTCCGAGAAGGGTGCACAAGAAGGACAAGGCACAAATTGTTGATGAGTCCTCCGAGGGTACCCCTCCTCTGTCTACTTTCAAAGACTCGTGCTGTGATTAAATTGCAACTGTCATTTACAATATGCCCTTTAAACTAGTTCAAAGAAGTCCTGGTTCAATTAGACCGAAACGTTCATGGGCTTCAGAGCTTAGGAAAAAGCTTATGCTAAAGGATTTTCAGCGTGCAGTGAGCTCAGAGGTTTTCTTCAATTCTGCATTGCAGCCCTATCTCCCTATCCCTCAATCCCTGCTTCTATCACTGCAAAATTGCTACTGTCACTTCTTCTTCTATCGCTTTTATTCTTGCTCCTGTTTCCTCTCTAATTCGACTGTCTGATTAATTTTCAGCAGCCTGCAGCCTCAGTCTTTGATAAGGAACCCGGTAGTATGGAAGGTAAAAGAGGTTCTACGAAATCCTTAGACAACTGAACCTTTCGATCCTCAAGAGTGGAAGTGCAAGGACACATAGGTTTCAGACGATTATCTGTAGTTCTCTCAATGGTCGTTACCAGCATGCCATTACCTACGGGTGGTATTTACATCCGTAACGTAGTGTTTAGTGGCCAGAGTAGTTATCAGACTCGGACTGTTACCCTCCCCTACCTGGTCAGAGTAGTGATCAGACTCGGACTTTTACCCTTCTCTACCAAAATAGGGCCCAGAACGAAGTTATATTCAAAGAGATTCTTTCCGAATTTACCATATTACAAAACTGTTTCGTATAGCCCTTAGCCCCTCTTTGTCGTTGCAATTCTTCATTTTCCTTTTTTCAATGAGAGTACACTATCTTTCGTCACTCCTTTCTTTCGATATTGTTAAAATGGTCGCATTCTTTAGGGGACCACTGTTTCAGATGACTGCTACGAAAGAAGGATGCAATAATGACCCCGGAACTGCAAAATTTGGGCTGAACTTCAATGCGGGTGAAATTCGCTATCTGAAGCAGTCATGGGAAATGTGAGTACGGTACCGTTCCGTAGTTTTTTTTTTGAAATTCAATTAAGAATAGTCCAATTAAGTTTTTTCCTACTTTTTTCCCTACTCCCTAACCATGGATCATCCAAGTAAGTAGGTTCATCTTCATCTTCACCCAACAGTCCATCAACTTCAATCTCATTTCAGCGGTTTTAAATTGCATGCTAGGCTATCTGATCTCTACTCTTCACAATCGAAACTGAGAAGTAATCTTTTCCAATCACTTTTATGAATTACTATCTTTCTCACTAAAGTAATTGCTTCCTGGAAGGATGGAAATGCAGCGTTTCGGCCGAACTTGGCCTTCGCTCTCTATTACTTCGGCTCACTACAAAGTCCTATAGCTTCCCAGTTAGAAATGAGAGTCTAATATTGCGAAATCATCCCAAGTCTCTGGAAAATTATGCCTTTTATTCGCCCCTTCATTACCTCCTCTGAAGTTCTATGTTTATAATGGGTTTCAATTAGTGATTTCCCAGCAATTCATATGAATAATTTACTTTTAGCGGAAGGCCTGAAGATGCTAAGTGATATGCCTGAGAGATTCTCAGGAAAATATGTTTTGCTTAGGTAATCCAAAGACCATTACTTACAGCTTGCGTTAGCATAGTAATTTTAAACTACGGTAGAATTAGTTTTAGTTAGTCTGAAGATACCAATGCTGTTAAGCATCGTTCACCAGTTGGTTCTGGAGAGGCTGCTCTATCATAGCTTATATAAGCTGTATATAGGTGGCCAGAAGTGACCTGGTCCGATGTAGACCAATTTTTATTCGGGATGCGCCATGCATTCGAATTCATTTGTGAATTGTCGTTGCAAGATCGGGCGGCTGAGGATCCAGAACGATTTCCATTCGATTCTGGACTCTTGTATACAGAGGAACTTTATATAGTTAAAGAAAGAAATCACTTCTGCACGGGTAATCTAAGACATAAAATAGGATTGAAGTTGCTAGCGATTAGTTCAACCGTAACCAATCGATAATTGATCGATTGAAGATAGCAGTTCCGATCTGTAATGAGCTGGCTGGCCTGAACAGGATAGGGTCTTACCGTGGGGGCTGATGCTCCCAGCTACTTGACCCTTCAAAACATTGGTCTGAACTTTCGCTCTAACTTTGTGTTGGATCCAATAGGTTAGACTCTTTGATGGTTCCACTTCCGACCAGGGAGGCCTTCTCTGATTTGATTTCTCCCTTTATCGCGACATGAGAGGAATCGTATCGAACACCTTTACTGTATCGGCATACAATTGTATTACTTTGGGCCAGTACAAGTCTTTTCCCAGTCCTGGAATGTTTGAATTTTCAGGGCCACTTCTACCATGGATATCGGTTGTGAACTTGTGGCACGCCTTCTGAACGACAATAGGACAAGATTCCGAGCTTTGATTGAAACCCATTCGGGTGATCTACTTGGGTCAGCGAATTTCAGTGCCGAAGACGTTAAAAAAATCCGACGAGCTCGAGCCGTTGGTAATGGCGTGGCCGTATTTTTTAATCAGGTTTGCACTTCATTCAAGACAATTGAAACCTCATTAATTCTTTCCAGAATAAAAGGGGAACCTTGGATAATTAGGTCAGGCTCAGAATCTTATTACGTGGGAAGGGCATGAAATTATTTCTTTTTTTTTTCTTGGAGGCGAATAGTTAATTATGTCGATCGAGCTGAGAACTGAGAACAAAAACATCGGTTAGACGGGAGTAGGACAGCCTGCCCTATAGGGGCTAGCCATGCGTGAGGTCCTTATAAGTGCAAGGTATCAATTCCAACTAAACTACAAAGTGGATAAAGGATAGTCTGGCTTGAAAGGAACTTTGGCCATGACTCAGACTGATTCACAGGCTAATTGTACTCGACAATTCAGTCTCTATTAAATTAATGAGTGGGCAGTAAGTTGTGGCCAAGCTGGTCTTCGTTCGGATCCCCTGACGCTATTTATAACTGAAATGAGCTCGTTATAAATAAAATTCATTGAAGTTTAACCTACCCTCATTCTTCGAAGATCTCATGTTTTCAATTAGCGGTAATCAATTAACCTCAACTAGGTTTTCTTGGGAGTTGACTGAAAAGTCAGGCAGAAGTCGTCCCCATGCATAATTGCCCAATTAGTTCTTTACTCACGAGGTCTAAAATAGGCTTAACAACCCTCGGAGAGGAGATGAGTTGATATTGAGGACTGACAGCTTTCCAGTGGTGTTGAGGGGAGATGAGGTGAAGTCACTTACCACTGTACCCCCTCAGGGTCCAACGATCCCTATCGGGGGTCGGGAAAAAGGTCAATGAACTTATTGGCTTGTGGATACCAAGCACAGTATCACCTTTCTCTTCTTCAGATTCATGTTTGGCTTAGTGTAGAGAGCTTATGGGGAAAAATAGAAGAAAAACAAAAAAAAGGGAATTCAAATGAAGCTCGAATTCATGCAAACACCTCTAAACGGTATTGAATGACTTGAAGGGTTTCTCTTTACTCTCCTTTTACCCAAATTTTTCATGAACGAATGTCGATAATCAGTGATGTTTTCAGGTGATGGGCGAAATAGACGATCCCAATGCATCTGATCTCATTGCCGAACGCTCTCAACGCCTTGGTGCCGCACATTTCCAAATGAAAGTCTGGTTTCAAGCAGAAAATTGGCTCTGTGTGAAAAACTGTCTTCTAGAGACCATTATGGCAGCATTAGCGCTCAAAAGTGGGTTTTTTCGATGATCTTAAATTTTTGCGTTGAAGGGATGCCGAGCGAGTCCGCTGGGTCCTCGTTCCCGCTGTAAGCTTCCCGTAGGTTGGTTCTCTTCTTTGACAGGGAAGTGGGAGATGCGTTATGCCCCAACAACCCTGGATAAAAGAGAAACTTGAAAAAAGGTAGAAGGAAAAGCAGTTGGTACCACTATCTACGTGGAATGCGCCATGCACTGAATTTCCATAGGAAATTTTACTGGTGCTTATACTTATATTTTTGACCCAACCTTACCAAAATATCGTGATGTTTTTGCTCTAAGAATCTCCGCCACTTCGGCAGAACAGTTCACTTCGAATTCGCCATGCACCCGACTTCTTTTATATATCGGCAATATGATTTACTCCGTTGTTGGCTCACCGAAGCCAGAGTTGAGCGTAAGCTTAGAAAAACTTGCGTACCTATACAGCATCGCTCCCACTTTCTTAAACTTCGATGCGACCGCTCCTCTCAATAGTGGGTTTGAACGCGACCTTCGGAAGGACCATGCTATACATTTTGATTCTTTCTTCAGCTAATCCCTGTTCCAGACGACTAACCCGACAGGGCAACAAGCTTGGAATTAAATGTAATTCTACCCTTAATGCCCTGTTGTGCCTCCAACCTTCTTCCCTATCGTTCCAGAGAAGCAAATGCTACCCTTAGTCAAGGCAATCCGCTTGAACCTCACTGGAGAAAATAACTCATCAGCCTGCGTTCTCACGTAATCAGTGGGTCCGTAAATAGCAAGTCCCCTCATTAAAATCCTGGTGTCCGTACGGAACTTCCTCCTACGTATCCTATAAATGGGTATATGTAGAATTTCTGCTCCTTCTTAATGACCCTGAAGGCATTCCCTTGCTGACGTAAGACAACGATCAGTAGTACTATCGGCACGTGTCGCTCAGGTGCCACTTACTGAGGGGGAAGAACCCTGTGACGTAGGCGCTAATTACTTTGAAAATCAGGTGGTTTCCAGCTCCACCGAAGAGCAGCCATAAGAGAACAGCCACAGATTTGCCAACAACTAATATGGGGCATTTGATTGACGGGAAAGCTCTCGAATAATTTTTGAGACCTTTTTGTGGGAAGCTTTTCACTTTGGAGTTCTTATCGATGGATTTCCTCAATAATCCATTGACTACGGTAGCATAAACTTGAGTACTCATCCAGTATTTTGTCTATTTTCAGGAATAATCCCCGCGTGGGGTTGATATTATTAGAGTAGTGACAGCATCTTAAGCTGGTTTGATGCAGATTCAACTTGATGTAATCCGAGGTGATAAATAATCTCCTCATCTCCTCCGGATACGTGATCGCCCACGATGTCAGCTGTATCGGATTAGGAGGAACTTGTTATCACTGCCTGCCCACATAGATTTTTGACCCACATGAAATGACGAATTAGTGGATTGGTAACTCCCCACGCGTGTATTTAATGAGTTCTGGGGATCGAGGCTCAGCTAGAGCACACCATCTCATCACCACTCACTACGCAATAACTGAAAGTGCACAGATAAGCTCCATAAGATGTTGGAATGACTCAATGACCAATGATCGACAAACAACTTTTATTTATGGTTGGACCTCCCAGAGGGTGAAAAATGGCGTCTCCTATTTGCACAGAAAATCGGTCAACATGCTCATTAAAACCACCCATATGCAGCTATGTCACAAGATGGAATAATAAAAGCTGGATGCGGGGTAGGGAGGGACATTAAGTCCGATTTAAGCGGAGAGTGAATTGTCTACATGACCTCCCAGACCGTTACGTGTGATTGCTGTAGTCTCTGAATGTCTGACTTGATCCTTTTTGTTTGAATGTTGTTTCTTACAGCAGTTTCCGATGATATAAGGCTGAACAATGGGCAAAATATAGGCCCCAAACGGAAATCAAACTTGTACTTGAGTACTTCTTGGACATCATAAATACCCTTGCTCTTTTTTTGAAAGCTTCACCCTCAACTTGTACTCCTGAGGGTCGTTTTGCTAAACTTGGATCTGAATTTGAATGGCAACATTACACACTTGCATTTAAATGTAATGTTGCACCCCAGGGATCATCGTAAGACGGTCGTAGATAGAGCAGACAATTTTGAGTGTCAAGTGATACTACATATGTTTGTGGGACGTTACGTTACCATTGTAAACCGAAAAAGGAACGGGATCGGAGCTGATCCTTAATGAGCCCCAGCCGTGACGTCTATTACTTCCAATTACTATGAATGATATCAATGTCGAACAGTGTTCCACATTTTCCGGTTTACAATGAAAAAACGTCCTATAGAACACTTCAGGATAGACTTCTAAAGTCCATTCTCTACGCTGATGGAGTTCCTCTGGTAGCGCTGAGAATACAGACTTCCGGGACAAAATGAAGCAGGGGAGGAAATCCTGAAGGAGAAGGGACCTTGGCTGATTGTGAACTCGGCCACCAAGTTCCTCAGCTCAGGGAACTACGCGAAGCCAATAGTAAATTTTCACTTGGGGAAGACATTAAAACACTGGCCTTCTGATACGTGAAGAATTACTTGACTGCTAACCGTAGCATGGGCCAGCTGTTGAAACCCAAATAAAGGAGGCAAGGCTGAAGTGGGATATATCTCTGCAACCGACGGTGTTCCAAAACGTTCAAAAGGGAGATGTACGAGACAGTGGTGAGAAACGGGCGCGATGGTATTCGGTGGTGAGTGTTAGCCCGAAAAACCATAGAAGACATCTTCCTTCCGTTGGAAGATGATAGAGATGGACTAACGGGTGCACACGATGAATAAAGTTAGAAACGAGGAAATCAGGCGATCGTATGAGGGCAAACGATAGAGCATCTGACTATGATAGAGCAGTGTCTGTGATAGTACGGACAAGTACTGAGAAGAGCACTGAATCATCCGATAAGAGAGACAATGGAGTTCGAGACTCAAGGGAAGCGACCAAAAGGAGCCCCAAAAAGAGGTGGTAGGGCGTGGGTCCGGGAACTTCTCCCCTAACACGGCTTCGCACACGCCGCACCCGCTGCCTATCGCAGGATTGCGATGGAAAATTGGAGCGCGCAATTTGCGAGATAGAGAGTCCTTTAAACATTTGAAATGGCCGGCCGCTCTCTTCAATTCCAACGCGATCCTGATCGTCGTTTATATAGGAGGAGTCATTTTAATTAATCAAGTCTAATAAACATGAAAACCAAAAAGAAACAGAAGAAAAAACGATAAAATCCAGTGAAAAAGCAAGCCAGTCAAGGAAAAATTCCGCGTCCTATCGATTGGCGGGAGTACGGTAATTGCAGTGAAATTTGCCGCATGCCGCAAGGGAGAATGCCGCGATAGGGGAGAAGTTCCGTTACCCGGTAGGGCGTGATCAGAAGGGGCCTCGCCAAAATCAAGGTGGTATCAGAAAATGCTGTAAATAGTTTAAAATGGGGGCGGCTTACAAGAACGGCAGTCCTTCCACGCCAGAATTCAAACGCTAGGGATAAAAGAATGTTTCAGTCACCACGTGAATGATGGTGTTGTTGAACACGTGCTCGTCTCGTGGCTAATGTGCTCACTTATAGGTGAATGAAGTTAGTACTAATGATAGTAATCACAACACGCTGTATCCTAATTATTAGGGCCTCAAACTCTGAAAAAGACGTCTTCCTCTTCGTAATGGGGACAAGAAATTAGAAAGCATAAGTGAGGAATGTCATTAGAACCGACGTGAACTGTACTGTACTGTACTGTACTGTACTGTACTGTACTGTACTGTACTGTACTGTACTGTACTGTACTGTACTGTACTGTACTGTACTGTACATTCTGTAATTGAAAGACCTGAATTTTCACGAAAACGTACTTCCAACTGATTTATCCGAAGTGACGCTTCCTCGCTCAAAATCTATTCACAAACATTTCGCCTGAAAAGAAAAAGCACTAAATTATGCACTAATGGAGTTCTACTGATTTTGTACTCTCAGAAGAATCGTTCAAACTCCATTACGAACTTAATGGGAGTCAAGTGCACGGCGCATGCCAGAAGATATTTGTTGACTCCGAACTCTGAGATAAACTGCAAAAGTTTTGTTTTCAGAGAAGGGACCACTATTTTGTTGGCAGCATGTGATGTCGATGGATACGAAAAAAGGTCGAGAATGTTGGTACAAAGTGATCCACTTTGTTATTCAAAATATGAAAAAAGGATTTTTAGCTGTGAGTTCTTAAGAATTATCAATTCTTCAAATTTTCTTTTTGAACATTTCTACAGAACCTACTAGTTCGCGAAATTGTAGAAAAAGGGGTATCGAGCATTCTAACTCGTCAAAAAGCACGCTTCGCACACGCCTCGCGGGTCGGGTTTTCAGGACAGGAAACCAAGTTGTGACAATGCTTTGTGGGGTAGATACCATATACCATTTCATCTGGAAATTAATTTATCGATCTGTTTCTTCAGGAAGCCTTGTCTGCTGATACATCCTCGTCAAATGACTCCGCTGCTTCAAGGTGATTCCACAGTCAGTTTTGAACAAACTCGTCGGATTACGCCATGACAACAACTTCTCTCAGAATTAGAACCCAAGATCTAGAATGAAGTGGAATTTCGTTGTTTTGGAAAAAAAAGCGGGTACTGTACAATACCTGTATATCACGAACTAGAAATCGTCCCGAAGCCGATATGAAGTGGGATCGATCTGAATTTGATGACCAAATGGTTGCCCTGATGAAGACGAACTTATACATATCTCAAGAGAATCTTGAAGGGAACTTCAAGAATTTCCCTTGATTTTATGATTTGATCTCATTCCGAACTTATTTGTTGTTTCGTGGTATTGTTTGAGTAATAGCAATTTCTGAGGTCCTTTCATCCCACAAATTCTCTACCGTCTTTTCAGTCCATTTTGTTGGCACATTCTTCTAAAAGTTGTACTTGTTCTAATTGTTATATTATTCATATGTTAATGAACATTGTATAAATATTGAAAATCATTTTTTTTCTAGAAAAGGATTAATTTGAACAAAGGTCTAACCGTTTTATTCAATACCTGGACATCTACTGGTACCTACGATATACCTATCGCTATGTTTCTTCTCCTGTATCATTCCTACGTTCATAGTGTGACCTTGGCAGGCTACAATACTTGTCATGCCTATTGATTAGCTGCTCGAGCGAAAATTGCTAGCGACGGTTCACTTCAACGATTTGGGGAAGAAAAACTGCTCAGGACAGGCTGAAGCTTGAATCACAGGTGTAAATAGGTGTTCTTTCAAAGTTTAGAAATACTTTACACAGGAGCATTGAACGTTGAATCAACTAATTCAGTTCTGAAACAATACTTCGCTGAGAATTGTTGAATACATTTTTTGTAGTGATTGAGCAGAGGTTGGTTTGATGGCGCAACCTCGTAATAGTAACTTATTGGGAAGGTGCAAAAGTATAATAATAGCATAGATCGTTTTGAACTTCTTTTTTTTAAGTCAAAACAAATTCGGACGAGCTTTTTTACCCTTCTTTCTCAACCAATCAATTGCCTTTATCCCAGTCTCCGACGATCACCACCGCCCATGACACAATGGGTCGAACAGCTCCTTCGTTCTAAAGAGACCTTCAAGGCTGTTTTTTCCAAACATACAAGTTCGACGTACAAGTTCGACGGGTAGAACTGCAGTACTGAGCTTAAACACTGGCTATCTGAAAACAATCGAAGCAACAGAGGAATTTTTCGAGTTCGTCTATGAGCCACCCGAGGTTGATCTGCCCCATCCCCATCAATACCACTCCTTAGCACTTTCCCACCGCTCGACTCCATTTTCTTCCATTTATCGCTTTCATTTTGGATTTTTGCATTTTTAACTTAGGATCTCACATAGTTAGTCCTTGAACGCGTTCAGTAATCATTGTTGAAGACCTTCTCTCTGACAGGAGATGCTAAGAATCGAAGAGTTTGGCCAAGAAGTAGTGTACGGTATTGTGCTCTTCGAAGAAGAGGCTTATCTTAATGTCTGCTACTCATCCCCGTCTTGAATCAATTCGGGATATTTATTTATTCATTGGTCGGTTTATTTGTCTATAAACCCAATCAGCCTTATTATAATTTATCAACTTTTTGTTGTAGCTTCGGTATCTGACCTCATTCCGATAATATTATTTGCCTTTCCGAGATATTACTGTAAAAATATGTAACTTCCAAGAGCTCAGAATAACAGCTGCCCTCATGTCGGCACAATAGACTCCTTCCAAGGTTATATCGTTAATGAAATTGAAGAGTTCTGATGATCCCTGGTAATTAAAAGTAGGATACGTGTGATTTGGTTTACCCGAACCTTAACTCAACATTGTCTAGGAGCACAGGAAAGGGCAAATGGAGCACCAAATTTTTCACCAAAATGGCTCACAATCTGATGGCAACGAGAAACCAAAGACATGGGCACGGCGATGAGATTAGGGAGCAGCCATTAGCATCCAAAACTCACTGAAGAAGTGGGTCCACCAAGTTCATTATCACCTTGTTTTATGAAGGATGCATAGTTGAAAATGTGCTGAAGTAATCATAATACATGCCATGAACCCCTGATCAATGTCAAAAGTGGCGCTCATGGACTTTGCGCTATCCTGGATTATATAAGACGTTGATGAAATATCTTACGATTCGTCATTTCAGCCCGGACTTCACAACTCCAGGATCGGCAAGCTGTGGAAATCATGAAAAGGGCGTCAGAAAACAGCGCATTTATTGGAAGCTGGGAACGTTTCAAATTTTTCTTTCAAAAGTAGGT
The DNA here is from genome assembly GCA_000469685.2 of Haemonchus contortus. NCBI lineage: Eukaryota > Metazoa > Nematoda > Chromadorea > Rhabditida > Trichostrongylidae > Haemonchus > Haemonchus contortus. The sequence continues at coordinate 4,487,653 of LS997565.1, forward strand.
TCTTTACTTTTGCTATCAACATGAGCCTTTGACGTAAATGCTTGAAAATATGCTGAAGTACGAGTAGAAAATACAGTGGCTTGATAATGGCGGTTGTAAAATTCGCAGCCCAGCCCTAAATTGTCTCTTAGATACAGCCAGGATGATAAGTGAAATGGCGTGGCAGTAGACGCCTGTAGTCTCTAACGCTATCTGGCGCGTCTTGCGTCGCTCAGCTCTTCAACTCACTAATCTTTGATTAATGGCCTCAGTTAATCAAAGTTATCTCAGTTTTTTGTTGCTACAGTAACTCTGGTAACTTTGTAAAGAAAATAGGAGTAGAACATTTTTTATTCTGACTTTTAATTGCTCTTGTGACTGTACCTTGAGTCCCGAGAGCGCTAGAGCCTATGCCGGACACTTCCAGAGGGTCTTCGTCTTTTTATAGTTGGATACCATTGAAGTCTACGTTAAGGTATGCAGCCTCTGTTACTCGTCGCCTGCTTGGCGGCGTATGCAGTGGCAACTACGCCGGCTGACCAGCAGGAAGCTATAAAGAAAGGTTATTCATCATGTTTTCTTTTGGCTCAAGACCTATGCCTAGTGGTTTCATAAGTAACATGTAACAAAAAAACTGATAAGCTGTTGCATGATCCCAGTGGAGGGCCGAATAGCGGCTCAACGAGAAGCTTCTATAGGTTCATGGGACCTATGCCCCTATTTCCTCTATCTAGTTCGGTTTGTGTTCTACGCCTCTGCTGAGGTATTTGCCTAAAAAATTAAAATAGTATTAGAATCAGAATAATAACGGTATTAGGATAAGCTTGCTATTGTTCCCATTTCGAACTCATATTGTAGGTCTGTACTGTTTGTCATGGGAGGTAAATGGAGCACTCCAAAAAGCTGGTACCTGTTTAGAAGTTCACCCAATTATCTCGCAAATACTTCGAAATATGTCTTTGAGTTTACGCAATCCTTTTTGGAATGCGCCATGCACACAGTTCCTACACATGTTAGCTGTTTCAATTAGAACAATATGGAGAGCGCATAACGATTGAAGGGATAAGCAGACGCAATTTTGTAATTTTTTCAGGCCATGCAAGTCTGGTGACAGGTATCCTATTCTGAGAAGGTGTGGGGATCCTGCATATTCAGAATCTACTTCACGAATGCTACATGTAGTGGAGTTATCGCCAGGGCTTTTCTTATTTTAACCCTATTCAGAACTAGGGTGAAGAGAATTGGAAAAAGTTCCATAACTGAATAGTCTAGCTTTTTTCTGCATGCTCCCATGTATTCAAATCCCACCCAATAACGTTGTTCATTGAGCATATGGCTGCAGGAGAGGCTTTGCAGGGAGGTTGTGGTTCTATAATTGTGGGCAAGTCTGTGAGGATGAAAAAAATTTATTGACCCGATCCCGGAGATGGACCAAAGAGTCGGTTGGTTTATGCATGTACCGGTTTGCACTATCTTCAGTACCTGTCTTTTTTAGTGGCGCCAATTGGCGACACTGATGTTCACCCTGTTACAATAACGATTTGTTTAAGGAAAGTATTTTTGCGTTGATAATTCGAATGAGTATTCTCCAATGCGCCCTGCATTCGACTTCCTTTTAGAATCGTAGTGGCGGCTTGTATGCATCTGTGGCTGTGGCCAATGGATTTGCTAGTCCTTGCCTTTCAATCGACTCTGAAGGGGTAGAAAATCTTGTTGGGTGGTGTAGTTGACACTCCAGAATTCGGATCTCGAGGGAACCCTCTTTTTGTTCATCGCTAGTAGAGCATTGGTTTACCCAAGAGGTATGATAGGCTGGGATCGGAAGTTGCGATCGTAATGCGGATAGGTCTACGCGATTTTCCTTAGTCGGTCGCACCCCACCACTTCAACGCGCTTCGCCACCCACAGCGTTATCAACATTAATTGAAAAAAAAACTTCAAAGTGCAATGTTATCAAAAAGTCACGTTACTATACGTGCTGAATAAAAATGTTTTGACATTTTCTGGAAATAACTGGTTCCAGACACTGGAAATTTGGAAGCTGAGTTTGATGGGCCAAGAAAATGGAGTCCAACACTTTGATCGGGGATTTTTTCTTTTTTGATCAAGTTCTGTCAACGGGATTCAGATAGGGAAAAATTACAAAACCGAGAAATTTGATAAGTGAGCTTTTTTGGAAAAACTCCTCATCACTTGAAGAAGAATTTCCGCTATATTCCAGGATGCTTATCGAATTTATGAAGACAAGAAGAATCCCTGATCTTTTTCCTGTGAGGTTTCATTTGAAGTTTTTTGATGGCTGGCTGGGCTTTTTTGACCTCTTCGACTTGGTACTATACCGTGACTGCCTCTCATATAGCCAAATGTCTACGAGCCGACCTCAACAGTACAGGCACAGGGATTTAGGATCTACCCTTGTGTCCGCCTAATACAGGGAGGAACTCCTCGTCTTTTAGATATCGGGAGGCTTGCACCTCTTCATGAGTTCTCCAATGTAATCTACGATGGGCTCTCCCAGTCTTCGGACCGGAACTTAGCAATCTTCACAGTCCATTTTCCTCCAAAAGTTTCTGCTACCCTGCAGCTCGTCCTGGACTTCTTCTCTAATCTTCTCATTGTTCTCATTGTCAGAGCGAAACCATGAGCGGGTCTTGGATGATCCCTCCATGATTTTGGATGACATTCACTGCAAACCATCAGTAACATTAACCCTCCGAAATTTTTGTGATTACCAGGGTGAACCACTTTTGAGTTTTGAAATGTGGGCGGTTCTGTGGCTCGCAGCAGTAATGAATAGAAATGGGAACTGAGGGGTGCACCTTTTCGTGGTAAATAAATTTGCGATAGTATCAGCAAACGATTGACTACGTTTTATCTTTTACCTTCAGTATTTTTTCAATCACTTCTTCAATTCACCAGTCTGAACAAACAATGGCTTATAATCTGTCTCCTATCAAAAGAAAGACCTCAAAGAACTGAACTTTCACACTGTACTTGTTTTGATGCCCTTTTTTTTCGTAAACAGCACTGATATTTTTTGCAAAAGGGGAAACAGACAAGGTATCCCGATCAGTCAGAGCTGCAGAAGGATACTTCACGGTTCATGAAAGAAAGAAAAAGTTCTTTTAATAAATGGATTAAATGATTTCTTTGTAAATAGTGAAATGTTTAGTTTTCCGTACATGGCGACATGGCAAAGCGGTTGAGGTTCTGGAACATCCTGAGAAGTCTCGGAGAGATTGGATTACTGCTGACAACCTATCGGAGGTAGGTGAACTCCAGGAATTTTTTTATTGTTGGTTGATATGTAAAACTGACACAACTTCATTTTGAGGGCATGAGCAGCCAGGAATTTTTTTATTGTTGGTTGATATGTAAAACTGACACAACTTCATTTTGAGGGCATGAGCAGGGACTTCAGAAGTAGACGTAGTAATCTAGAAGCACCCAAATACATACACTCCCATGGGACCAATTTGAACGCAAGAGGGAGGGCAAATGGCTATGATGCCGAACGAGGATGAGGCAACTTTTTGAAGGATAGGGGGGGGGGCACCGATGTATGCCACCCACATTTGATGAAAGGTTAAGCAAACGCTGTCAACATCAAAAGTTGTTGTATGGACACGACAACGTGGACGAGTTGTCGTCCGATGTAGAGAACATTGCTCTGTGAGCGGAATGGGAGCCTTCCAGTTTCTTTTATTCCCAGTAGTAGTAAACTAGGAGTAGTAAACTTCGAGCCTATCTTTATCGTGTGGGTCTCGCCACCTAGGGCCCCGCAATACTACGATAGCATTCATTACAATCGTCCTCATTAGCACCTCTGAATCGAGCGTTTTGGAGCTTCACTTGTCAGTTCCAATGCCGAGGTCAGTTAGAGACACTATCTCTTCGGGTGCTGAGGGAAGTCAAGAAGTCTATTCAGGCTGAAGTTTTCAGCGTGACCATCACCGCTCGAAACGCTCTGCTCTTCTGGGTCCTAACGGAGCTGCCGCATCACAACAGTTGTCTGCGAGTAGATCCTGCAATACTCCTGGTTATACCGGAGAGTTCTGCGAATTTCGTAAGTTCTATGTTTGCTATATACATGAGGTTTTTCACTCAGCAAATTCTTGAGTTGACTTCTGATTTGACTTAGTGCATCCCTACTTTCTAACATCGATTAATATAAATATTTTACAGCTATCTGTTACGAGACGAACCCGAAACTTCCGTACATTCCGGATGACGAGGTGAGAATTTCAAACTTTTTTGGCGACCTTATTTCAAGCCCAGTAGGATTCTTAAAACAACGGGTCCCGATCTCATGGGGGAAATAAGTAGCTTGGTGATCCTACAAGGGCTCCGGGAGGATCTATAAGTCTGAGGGTTAAATGTGAAAAGATGCGGGCGGAGCTATCGGCGGCAGACTCCGAACCGCCACTAAGGCGTGTGCCCAGTCGTCTCGAAAGGGCTCTGATTGGTCGAGCTGGAACTCGGTCTGAGCTTCTAGTCCATGTTGAAATTCGAAAGGAAAAAAGGACAGTGAAAGTGGTTAGGCTTTCGAGATACCTCTTATGAATTCAGTTATGAAGTGAATAAAAAAAGTTCATGATTTCCCGACGTAGTGGTCAGAACTAGTAAAGAGTGCAAAAGACCTCCTGTATTTCTCGGAAATCGGATCCTTTTCAGACGGTAGCAATCGACGCCGCAACTCTGGCTAACTGCACTGAAAACTATGTGGTTTTTGTGGATGAAACGATGTTCGACATCACCATCGACCTTGAAATGGACACACCTTTGAACCCAATTTTCACTCTTCAAGGAGAAGATGGTCAGTTCAGACTGTTTGGGTCATATCAGCGCAGTATACGCTGGAAGAATGTACAGAATATAAATAACAGCTGTTCCTGAAGCAATGGCAAATATGGGTGGATACCTGGGTACATCAGATGCGTTTTCGGAGGTTCCCTGTTGGCGAGCCCTTGTTTGCCAGTAAAAGTCCTCCCCACAAGTTTGCTACCCCTTTCTCCAGGACATGTTGAGCTTTCCTTAGTAAGTCATGGCAATGGGTAATAGAAAACAATCAGTCTTTGGAAAAGCGGTGGGAAGTAGAAGCTACTGAAGTAATGGGTAATATTTTTTGTGACGATAAGAAGGTGCAAGCTGTTCAGGTCCTCTTCGAGGGCCTTCAAAGTGGGCACACCTGCGAGGCGTAATATCCCTGAGAGCATAGGATGACAGTTATTTCAAATGAGTTTTGTGTATTTTAGGTAAACCGACAGTAATGCGAGATCTTTTTGCCTGATTGCCAATCTACCCTTTTCGAAATTCCAGCTCCTCCACCGAGTAGCTTCTTAGTTATGGCATGCTTATGCTGGCCTGGAGAATTCTATTTATAGTCTCACAAGGTTGGCGATTTGTGGGCAAAACTCCAGTCTCGAACGGGACTCGAACCCGTACTTGTCCTTTCCGGGGACCGTGCTCTTATCCCCTACAATAACGAGACCCTCGCCTTCTTAAAGGCATATGTGCCATAGCTATTCCTAGAACAGTGGCAAATGTGGTTGGATACCTGGGCCCACCCACAATCTCCTATATGCTAAAAGAAGGCGAGGGCAAGTGGGGTCTCGGTAGTGGAAGGGATAAGAGCACGGTCCCCGGAAAGAACAAGTACGGGTTCGAGTCCCGTCCGAGACTGGAGTTTTGCCCACGAATCGCCAACCCTGTGAGACTTTCGCTTCGCGCACTGTGGCGTTAAAACGGCACTAAACAAAATGTCTATTCATAGTAGCTGACCGTGCGATTGATGAAATGAAGCGAATTCATTTCCTATTGGGGGATTCATTCTCGTTGTTCAGGAATTAGGGGAACACTCCAACAAATCAGTGGTATAAGCAAAGAATAAATAATGAAATTCTGTGGCAGTTTCTTGAGATATTAGTGTATAATAATGATAATCAAGCAACGATTTCATACAATTTAGGACAAAACCATTCACCGGATACCATCCTAACACAGACGAGGGATCAGTACCAAGCATTTTTCTTCTTTCTTCCACCTGGACGTTACCTCTTGACACCATCAGCAGATTTAAAAACAACTTCCTGCATAATGTCTGTTAGGGTACGTTATCACAGCATTTTTTCCTGCTTTCCCATCCTCATCTACAAAATTTATGGGCAAAAACAAGCTGAGGTGATAAAAGGATCAACGGCGTAAGAGAGGAATTTCCGTTGGAGGTTAGGTGTTCTCGGCTTTGGAGGGGCTTAAGCTCTAGCGATCGAGTTGGCCTTTCTGTCTGAACCGAGGTTGACTCTAGACGGCCAATCTCTGAAGTGTACGATACTCTCTGATAGTTTCGCGTTATTCGCGACTTTTGTCATAGGGTCGGAACCAGTAAGGAAACAGAGAAGGGCTTCAAACTAGTTTGCTCTTCATCATAATTCATGATTCTCGTCAAACCTGCTGAGGTTTTACTCAAAATCTCCTTAGTTACAAAACAATTTTGGACCATTGAGTATCCGGAATCTCCCAAATAGGAGGATAAAAAAACAGTATTACTTTTTTGGGAATGTAGGGCCTTGTTCATTTTAGCTGAAGGAGCCGAATAAAACGCTGCGATAGCCTTGTCGCAAGTCGCATTTTAAGTTAACGACTCAGAATCAAGGAGACGTGGCCAGAGTATCACCTGGACAGGACATGTATGAATCCATAGCGAAATTGCGATACTCTCATGGAAGGCCAGCTCAATGGTTTTCTTGCTCTTTGGTTCAGGAATGTTAGAGATTCTCCCCTGATTGCTGGAATAAGCGAGTTCTCTACTTTTCGTTACTTTCACGGGGAGCTGATGTCAGCCTGATGAGTTATCCGTAAAGATAGAAGCAAATTTTCTAATGACCATAATTTTCACTAATTTTTGAACAAAATTTTGCTGGTCCCTGATCATCGTAATCCATTTCTGCATGAAAACAAATAACTTTGTAGGCTCGAACAGCGATCACGATCAATAGTGGATTTGTGATTGGAGAAGGTCCGAATACGGAGCGGTCCGATTTTCCTCAGGACTATACGTTCTACCGGGAACCAGCATCTGTTATTGTTCATGGGAACTTTCTTCGCTACCCAGCCATGCTGAAGAGTATTAATTTCATTGGAGAAGGGAATGTAAGTTTAAAATTTGTCCTTCGCAGCTCCGCTAGGCAGTTTTGAATTTGAAAACAAACTTTCGGGATTTGCGATTATTCATCAAATCCTAGAGTCAGGAGTAGATAGGGCTACTAACCCCATATTGAGGGATTCCCATGTTTGTGCTAGCCGGTTGACTGGTAGCTCCAACTTTGCGCTCCAATACCTTTCAGAGAATGCGTTCTCCAGGTGCTGATGCGCGCGGACGCGTCGCGTCCTTCAACTTCATTGGGATATAATTATTACGGCGGAAATGATAATAATTCTTAGAGGGATTTGGCATCCGATCACAAAACTAGGAGAATTGTCGAAGCGGTTGGTACGAAAAAGTACTAGCCATAGTTATGATAGTTATCCCTTTCCCCATTCTCTTCGCGTTCCCTTGCAGCGTTTTCATCTGTTTCGCTCTGAGCGGTTCTTTCCCCGACAACCACTGGGCGATCATTTGCGGCATTTGAAAAGTACCACATCCGTTTCAACTAGAATATTAACTATACGTAGGAAGCTTCTTCCTTACAACTTCTGTCGGAGGACCTCAGACACCTCGGACCTCAATTTCCATCTTGAAATCGTCTAAATTCTTATAGACTTGCCTCAATGTCTTAGAAATCCCTAATTATTTCAGACAATGTACCGTCCACGTCTCCTTTCCACGAGATTCAACTGTTCTTATGAATACATTTTTGAAACATTCTATTGTAAGAAGACTGGGAGCTATGTGTATCAGGTTACTTTGACCCCATTGCATACAATGAACTGCACCGGTTTATCGAAGTAAACGCTACTTTTCAGGTGGAAGGAGTCTCTTTCCAAGGGTACAGCTTCCGTCGACTCTTCCCCTTCAACTGCCTTGGTGAGTTTGTGAAAACCAGACTCCGAAAGCTGATCGCTTTTTAGCTAGTAAGACCAGCATGTTAGTAAACAGATCGTTTGAGAATTTGTTTCCCATATAAGGGTGCCATACATGTTGATGTAAGCTCGACAACCACTACATGTCAATGTATTTCAGTGAATCCTGCAACACCATCGCCGTCTCCATCAACACCATCCCCGGCTCCGTTGGTCAGATGCAAGAACAATGGTGTTTTCATCAAGAACCTTGATGGTTCCTCCTATTGCTACTGTACCGGACTATTCAGTGGACCTGATTGTGGCACGAGACTTTGTGCTAATGGAGGTAAACGTCTTTGTTGTCAAGATTCAAGGTTTTAGAAAACGTTTAATGAAAATTGCGAGGGAAGGGATTGGATGAGGGGGGGGGGGGGGACTGACGAAATTATTTAATTAGTTAAATAAGCCGTAATACTGCATTCACTGGTCTGCAAATCTGAGCGACATTATTCCAATGTCGTGTTAATTTACAGGCTCGTTGGATACCGCCAACAACAAATGCTTGTGTCCTGATGGCTTTGTAGGCGACTTCTGTGAAAATGGTAAGTTACTCGTTGTCGTATTACGAACTCATTTTACCACTGGATTCACCAGAGATCAATGTAACTACTCGATTAATTTGTTTACTATTTAGTGTTCTGTAATGACAATACTGGTTTGACGTTCGATGCTGAACATCCCACACTCACTCTGGTGATTCGCACACGAACTCAATTGGCTGATGTCATCACCCAGGTACGTTTATTGAAAGGATCTCAGCTCCTGTTCAAGGGTTCAGGGGTTCAGAGCGCCTGTCTTTACAAGTGAGCTGATATGATTGGTCCATGACGCAGAGCCACCAATCATAGCCCTTCCCTGAATGTTTCCAACGGCTGTTATCAGGGCCCTCTTTCTTGAACAAAAACTCATCAGCACATTAATTAACCATATCAACAACAGCTTACCAGATGAACAATTAAGTAAGAAGCAAGTAGTGAATGATTGAACAGCTGTGTAAACAGGTAAACAAGTAAACAGATGTCGTGATTATTCGACTGTACAGAGATATGAAGAGTTTCGCAGTCGAATTCAACTTCCATTCCCCTTTCCGAACCCAATATTTGGCTTATAAGCTGTGCCAATCCCAAGAGCTAGCATCGCCGACAAACGTATACTAATTGTAAGATGAGTATCGATTTATGCTCAAAAAATCGACCATCATCGTATAGTAAGTTTGTTTTTGGAAATGGACAGCATGAGAGCTGCTGTCCATTTCCATAAAAGTGCCTGCTGTTGATACGGTGACGGCACTGTAAAAAAATCCGTTAATTTTAGGTGTCAAATGCTGTCTCAGCACTGGTTAACGACCTTTCGTTCGATCCCGATTATCTTCGTCGATTCGTCCTAGTGACTTTCAACAATAATAGTAAGTAAATCGAATCATTCAAGTTATGAAGACATATGGCTCCATTTTTCCTCTTGAGGAATGTCGACGAACACTTATACTGATTCCGAGAAGCTACTGATCGCGCTAAACGCAGCGGCAAAAACCACTGATTCGAATGGAACCTGTGTTGACATCGATTTTATAGCCCTCAGGTAACGCAACTGTTAAAGAGGTAGCCTGGGATGGAGGTGGTGTAGTGGCAAGTGGCGCAATATATCACGCGCACCGTCAGGGGCTCGAATCTCGGATCGATGCCCGCCTAGACCAACCAAGCCTTCCATCCCTCCGGGGCCGTTGAGTTGGTGCCAAACTCGTCTGGGAGGATAAAAGCACGGGCTTGTACATCGGCTGGCAACCACAAGTCGCTGTATAGGCCGCATATGCACACATTCAATACGCCACTACGATTCTAAATGGAAGTCGAGTGCTGGGGCGCATCCCTCAGACGGGATTGATTAACGCCAGAACCTTTATCCTTTCTTATTTTGCCACTCTTTCCTTACTTATGCGATGTGTAGAAGAACTTGCTTAGATACTAGCAAGTTTCCAGAACTTCAGCGGTATTCCCCGTACAAACCAAGAACCTCCGGGGCCAATCACTGGTTTGAATTTTCGATAGTAAAGGCACATAAAGGGTTGACTATTCTGACGACACTGGATTCGTCAACAGTTGTTGGCACAACTACTGTAAGTGATGAAAAAATAAGGAGATCGAGGATGGCCATTCTTATTTATGAGTGCGCCATGCAATCGTTTTTCAGTTCGAATCGTAAAGGTTTCTATGCTGGATTTTATGTAGTTACCTCCGAAGCTTCGAGAACTTGTGCCAGTCTTCTTCTCGAACAAATCCATTATTGATCAGGGAGCCTTAGGATGATGACAGTAAGCGGAATTCCATGACAAATTGAATTGTAGCCCGTTGACATGGTTATGGCACCACTAGTCACTACTCCACTGATAATCTTGACGGCTAGACATAAAGTACAAAAAATCAAGGGTCGTACCTGGATGTTAGGCTTTGCTGACTGTAGGGATCAAATCAAAATTATTCAAAAAATTTTTTTTACAGTGCCGCTTTGTCGCAGTATCTCACATACAAGTCGCCGGTGTACGTTATAACGGACGCGTTACCCAGTGATGGTACCGAAGTCGATAATGTCTATCACCTGGTCAACGATTGGAGATCTCCGGTACATAATGTTGTTCGGGCTCATTTCTAGTGGGTAGACTCAAAATTGGTTTCTTCATAGTAGAATTAGCATCTGGGTACAGTGCCATCAAGGCATTCGTAACCTCAATATCTTGGAGACAGGGGATGAGGATAAGCAGAAAGTGAGAGTCTTAAGGAGAATGGAAGCTCTGGAAGATAGAGAGAGGAGAAACAGGTTTCTCCTTTTATCGTAATAATCAGCACGAACTAGTTCACTTTACAGTTCTCCATCTCTTACTGGGAATGTCGCCAGAATTCCGCAACAAGCTTACTCTGTAGCTCATTCTTTCCAGGTATATTTCCTCTACGTGGAGCCATTACCGGAATCCGGATGTACGACAAGCATCGAAGACCCTGCCTACCGTCTTATGGATACCGTAGCCCAACGATCAGCAGGACAAACCTTCTATTTTACAAGTCATGCAACGATCGGAACTGTGAGGCTCAAAAGGCTCATATTCGGCAATGGCTCTGTCCTGAGGACAAGAAATTTCCAGAAACACATTATTCGTTTGCCACCTAACTGCATTCGTTTCAGTTCTTGACCACGCACATGTTGAACACCTTGTATCGAACGCAGATGCTTCTTTCCAACGATTTACCGGTCTGTTCCAATCAGCTCGTTTATAAGTCGGTCTCGGTTGATTCGTCAATTCAAATGCTCGTCATAGTTGCTACTGGACGTGAGTTGTACCCACCACATTTGGTACCATAGTATCTTAACCACTGAGCTTTTTTTCATTCTGAGACAAGGAAAAAAGAGGAACTGGCAATAAAGATAGTTCTGACGGAAAAGGTATTAAAGGCACAGTTCACGAAAAAGTGGTTTCGGAGGTTTGCACATAGTTTGAATTCGAAGCCCTATCTGATACCATTTGTGCAGGAATGAGGTCGGAAAACGGTCTGGATTGGCACAATAAGGGCAGGAACAGTGGGGGACAAGAGGCCTACGCCCCTCGCTAGGTTGACTACGAGTTCTAATTGTCCTTCACCACTTTCGCATTGGAGCGAAGTTGGTGAAAAGTCGATAAGCTGGTTGGCAAATTACCAGAGTCTGCCAGTCAGATTGTCAGGCAAATTGGGTGTGTTGTCTGCTATTGCAGACATTGCGTCGCCTTCGTGCACTCGCCCAAACACTCCCTTAACCGCCGTTTTTTCGATGTGAAACTCGTCCAACCCTCCTTTCCAGCTCTTTTTTTGACCCTTTGTAATTCTTTTTGTTCATCGTTTTTTGCGCTTTTTTCGTTGTTATCGCTTCATTCTAGAGTAGTTCTATCAATTCCCGTCAAAAAAGGGTACCCTAACTTTTTTGTGAACGGTGCCTTTAATTGATACGCGCTCACTGCCTTGTATAAGACCTGGGAAATTCCCAATCTCAAAAAATCATGCAGCTTAGTCTGAATCGGTGTGGGCAACATGAAGAGGTTTCAGAAACTTTTTCGATTTACTGACTCTTAAGCTTTTGATCGATCAGGGTCCTTTGTAGTGGAGTTGCCCCTGAATCGATCTGGCAAAGAGAATCGAATGCTTCTGTGTTTCAGCATGAACTCAAACATTCTCAATATTCACGAAAAGCTAAACTTTTCACTTTTTAGGGAATATTTCGCTTGTCCTAACCAATCCGGATGGAGACTGGGCAATCACCACTGAGCAATATACCGATGGTGTAAATAACATATGGTAAGCCACAGGAACCAGAAGATATAGGAGCTGAACTTCCCAAACTACATCTAATTGCTCCCCATTTCTCTATTTAATTCCTATCGGAAGTAATCTTGAAACTGTTCAGGCTCTACAACGGACCACAGGTTGGCAACTGGCTGTTCTCGTTCCGTTCTTCAGCGGCTACACAATCGTGCAGTTACAAAATCTACCAGGCTATGTACCATACACGTGAGTAGATTCTTATGTAATCAGTGGAGTGGCCATGGGTATGAGAGTATAGTGAAGCATGGTGTCACAGACCTGCAGTGATCGGATTCGGGTCCATACTTCCTTTTATGTAGGTTTTTCTTAGGCGAGATACCGGAGAACCGTGGTCTGGTAGCGAGGTTGGGGGAGAGCTGAAAGGAGATTTTTTTACATAGTAAATATAAGAGTTTATACAACAAAACTACTTGAAAAATCCAAAACTTATTGAATCGCCGAGTAGTCGACACTCATAACTCTTTCGCGAGTAGCCTCCAAACTCCTTAAATCTTAGGTTTTTTTTAAATGCAATCTTTCTAGATAAAAATTACGATCTTATACCTGTTGCATATGTTTCATTCCGATTGATAACACCTCAATTTTCCCTATTGATCGTACAACTTTTTTCGTTTAGCTGGACGAGATACACAGATGGATCTTTTCTGGTCAACTTCGATCAATATCGATTCGGATATGGGTCTGCCACAGCCGCTATTTGGTAGGTTACTCAGGAATAATTTCTTCTGAAGCCAGTCATAGATGATTGGGGTTAGATCATCAAGTGTAGGGCAGGAAAAGTAGTTTCCGCTCAATCAGGTGCCCTGTCAGGGTATGGGCGGTAAAGGATCAAGCTGAAGCTATTGAATTAGTTCCTGATTTTCTGATTGGGTTCAGTTAGGCACAAATCGGGCTCAGTTCAGCCCAAGATTGGCCTTGCCGAGAACGGCTGTAGTCCACTATTCATACATACACATCTGAAGTTTTCTCTTCTAGGTCTCCAACATGCGATCGTGATGCATCTGACCAACTATCCTGTTGGCGTTCCACCAGAACGTGTTCAAGCTTCCTTAACTATAAACGCAAATCGTAACGGAAAACCGACACAGGTTAGTGGGGCTGTATTGGAGGCAATGGTCACGATAAACGAGGCTGAGCCTTCGGAAATGGTTGCTTTGCCACTCTCTTCATATTTTTTTCTTTGCAAAAGGACAACATCGATCCGGAGGCGGGCGTAATGATGCTTTCGTCTGCCACGCCCCTTTTCGAGCGCTTTTCGCTACTTCAATGCCTCACGTCGTGTCTCTTGCACAGTGCACTACCCTTTGCGCATGTGCTCCCGACATAGCCTAGCTATTATCATGCCCACTACCTCTAAATAAACTTCCGGTCCTTTATTTTCTACATATGTCTATGTGACTGCTTCTATCTTTATCATTTTTTACTTCAATTTATTAGGTTATTTCCCTACCATCTTCACCAAATAACCAGCTTACTGTTCTAGGTTTATGCATCGAATGGAATATGGCGTGATGTCTGCAATTATAATTTCTATTTCCCACCGTTCATGTGCAGAAGGCCTAATGAACTTCTTCATTTCAATGTGAGTTTTGCATGTGCATATAAATGAATCTGGAGGCCTTTTCAACATTTTTGTTTGGTGGCTGCACTGCGTATCCCTTATCGGTGGCCTTTACCAATTTTCGCTTTACCTTGGACTATTTGTTACGATTTTCAATCACCACTGATGCCTTTTTTGCAGTTCTTCGCCCAAGACCTACTTGGATTCGCCGTGCAACGAGCAGGTGTCATGTACTGCGCAGAGAGTAGGTTGTTTTAAAAGTTTATTGATTATCGCAACAATATGTCAACGCAGAGTCTAAACGCAAGCATTGTCTCCTTTGCCTTCAAAGGTGTTTTGTCAAAGAGAATCTGAACAAAGTTGCTTTCAGTAGCTCCTCCTCCAACGTCATTGTCGGGATGTCAAAATGGTGGCGTAATGAACCCTACGAATACGTCCTGTATCTGTCCACCTGGATTCAGTGGCAATCTTTGTGAACAAGTTGTGAGTTCCATTTTCTCAACAATTTTTTTTAACAGCTACCCAACCCCGTCTTGAGCCTCACAGCATGCATTTCGATTGTGTTTCAGCAATGCTACAATGGTGGAAAATATATCGGAAATCAGTGTAGCTGCCCAATTGGATGGACTGGATCGTTCTGTGAATTGCGTGAGTACTGGAGGAAGAGATTAACCTGAACGGAATGGGCATTACGAGTCACAAATAGGGGCGGGACGATTGGAAACATTGTGCGGTCCCTATTGGTCAGCCGTTTTGGGGGGGGGGGGGTGGAGTGACTGACCAATAAGCACAGTGCAATGAACGCAAAACGCCCGCCCACATATTTGCTCTATTCTGCACATCAGAACAGCTCCTAAAGAAGTTCCAATGTTCTTTTTTCTTCAGCTAAATGCATAAACAAAGGACTATCCCCAGAATTCATTCTAAATCAAGTGGATATGGTGTTTATGGTGGAGCTCACGGCTCAAGCTCATGCTCAGGTAGAGATTCATGCTCTTTTCAAAGTCGTCGTTAAATCGAACCGTTTTAGTAAAGAAATAGGAGATTATTCTAGGTGGTTTCGTTAAATATGCAATTCGCTGAGATAATTCGTGACGTGCAAGCCCAAAGTCGTACTTGGATCAATCGATTCTACCTGGTTGGATTCAACTCCACTTGTAAGCGCTACAGAATTTAGTAGGAAGGTCAAATACTCAGTGTGGGAAGCAGTTACGAAATTCAACAAAGAATGCTTTTCAACTCAGTTGAGACTGTGAAAGGGAGCTTCCCGAGTGGATTCCGCGAGACATCGCTAGTCTCCTGCTAGTTAACTTTTCCTGGAGGAGCTTTCTATAAAGAGAAACGCTAAAATCGCTTACTTATGGTTACTCCAACTAGAAAGCGAATATTTCTTCGTTCAAATTGAAACAAATTAGGATCAAGTGTGCTTGCCCTGAACGACCATCAAAGAATTGAAAGTGTTTCTTATAAAGGGGCGGACGTCATGGCAGTGTCATCGAGTCGTGATCCTCATCAAGTTATCGACACGTTGAATAGGCTAGCCGGAGTGATACCTACCGATACCGGATGTCGTGTGCAGGTAATTTTAAGTTTTCGACTGAATAAGAGGTACCGTAAGCCAATTTCATTGCTATAGCACTTGATCGGAGCCCTGGGATACATGCAACTACGGAGATTAATTAGTATGGTGTCCTCAAATAGGTGGGAGAACTTCTCGGTGGGAACTTGCCTAGGTTGAGGAACGAGTGGGATAACGAAAATTCTTTTGGTGTCGAACAATTCCATCCTGAGTTGCGCCACGCATTCGATTTCCATTCTGAACCGAAATGGCATTAGGATGTCTTGAGGGCCTACGATGACTTGCTTTTAGCCTATGTACATAAATGCTTTCTGCCTCCTAGAATATAATTCCAGTCGAACTGCCACAGAGGGATGAAAGGTTCAGTTGGCCTTGGTGGTATCAAACCGGGCTTCGATTCCCGGACCAGTAGTGGTGCGCCATTTGACGTTGAACCACCTCCGATTAATTTCTTCGAGAGACTAATTATTTTTAATGAGCTTTTTTAAGACCATACAATCCTTTATCAATTAATGTTCAGTTATGGCAAGGATTTGAGCGACTGCTTCGTTGGGATATACCGGCAGGATCATATGTGGAAATTTTCCAGGTATAATTATAGGGAATTTTAATCGAAAACAGCATCTAGTCACTTCCTTGTCTTATTCCTACTTCTACACTCTGAATTTAATTGGCTTGAACTTTTTGAGGCTGTTCAGGCCCAGTGGGAACATTTCACTTCTCGAAGCCAACGTACTATAATATTGCAGCCTTGGAGCTTAAGTAATTCAATAGCTGTATAATATGAATGAGTCAAGTAACATGAAGATGACTAAAACCAACATTATGAGGATTTGTTGACTTGTTTTCCCCAAACCCAACTAGATATACAACTAACTGTAAGGCTGCCCAACGGAGGTGTGAGAACGGGAAGCAACAAACATCAGATGAAAAATTTTTGTCTTTTCAGCAAAAAAAAAAACAAATGAGAAATTTGTCATACAAGGAAGTAACAGTATATTCACAGACTTCGCCGGAAGAGAACGGCAATTTGGACTTTGTTGGACAACTTTACGATAGACTGCGAAGTTTGTTCTTCAAGATGAATGGTTTCCTTTCTTTTACGCCAACGTTCAAACCGGATGGATTCGCATGTAACGCCACGCAGGTAAGAGGAAGAATTATATCAGAAAATAACGTCATTTGCTTGAAAAGTGACAGATTTCCATTATCAGAATCGGTTCAAGAATAAGGCATGCGATCCTATTGAATCTAGCCCGGTTGCCAATCTGCCCATGGTCAGCATACCCACTGGTTTAAACTCGCACCTTAGCTGATTTTCATAAAGAAAATATAAGATGTTTTAAGGTAGCAGACTCTTTTCGTTTTTTGGATGATCGCCACGATTTTTCATTATCAAAGTGGGTTATGAAATTAACAAATGGCATTGACTAGATCCGTTATGGCTGGGTAAGTACCCAGGGTAGAAGGTAGGGTAGCCATATGACCTCAACAGAGTGATCAAAAAATAATGACGTTTCATGTGTTTTTTTGAGAAAATTGCGTACTTCATTCATGTACATCTTTTTATTTTCATAGCGTTCTAGAAGGTGGTCCATAGATAATGCATCCAATCTGCAAGTCTACTTGTTGTCTACTTCCCAATTTTTTTGTTGTTGCTCCGATAATTCAGCTATTACTAATTGCAGGATGACTACGCCACATTGTTCATGATGGTCGGAGGATCGGCCGGTACCGTATACCCAGTTCAGCCTGCCACCACCGCTGATGTAAGTTTGTTTGTAAAGAGAGAACAGGAAGGCAGTGTCTTTCCTAAGGGCATGGAGAGGGTCCATGAAACCATTACTCTTAATTATTGATGGAAACCACCTCCTCCGCTAGTAACAACAAAACAACGGTGCCAATGAACTGATTGGCTAATTCGTGCACTTAATGTGTGCACGGCCTATCCGCTGCTGACTGTCTTCCAAACAGAAAAATCTCAAATTTGTAACTTTCATTGATTTTTAGATAGTCCGAGTGATTCCTCTGCAGTATCAGTCGGCAATAGTCTATGGGCAATATAGCTACAAGTGCAAAACTCCGATGAAGGTAATTTCAATGAAATACAGAAATTTATAGAAATCTTTCCGAAAAAAGAAGCGTTGAATTAGTAAAGGGCATGTTCCTTCCAGTCGGAAATGATCTTATCTAATTTTTGATCATTTCCGATACTTAAAGATAGGTGGTGAAGAAAATTCTGCTTCTGACAATCGGGGACCCTGAGTTCTCGCTAGTATATCCTATAATTACGCTACTACCCCGGGCCATGACTTGAAGGTGATCTTGGGTTCTTAGAATAAGTTCCAAAGTCAATTTTGCGTAAACATGTGATGCTCGGGTATAATGGGCTATCCATTCTAAAATTCCATTCGTACAGGCACGATCCACCCTTCGGTTAACGCCTGGTACTATCTTCTCTTACTTTTATGAACTTTCCTTGTTTGTACGGTAGTGCTTTCGCTCTATTCCTGCCATATAAATGCGGAACTACTTCAACGTTACCCATCGCTAGACTTCCACAAGTTTAACTTTACTCAATGACTTCAATGCAGTCTGGGTTGATGGATGGACAACCACATCGAGCACTGAGACTTACTTGGCTCTATAGTTCCAACTACTTACGGATAAGCACGGAGGGACAGTAGGAACAAAGTGGTTCGTCCAAGTGAGGGGCGAAAGGAACCACTCGACGGAATTTCAACATATAGTTACATTCCGGTGATAATGTGGTTGGGGGTGTCAGCGCCCTGTTGTGCTCTGCGTCCTTGACATCTGCGGCAGATTGCATAGGGATCGCAGAGATGGATTCCTCCGCTTCTAAAGGTTAGGAGAGGAGCTCCGGGGTGGGAATGATGATTATCTCAAGCAAAAAGCTGGGATGGAGTAAGAATTGAACATCCAATTGGTTCACCCACCCCGGAGCTCCTTCCCTAAGTCTTAGAAGGGGATTAGCTCCAAGATGGATGAGATGATTAGATGGGTATGAAATGAAGAGGCGCAGAGCACAAAGTGCCTGGCACCCCTCAACTACATTTTCAGGGTGTGGTGCGATTCGTGCGAATCTGGGTGCGCGCGGCAAGTTGCGCGGCGAAATTTGGTGCGATTTGAACGACTGCAGCGTTTATCATTGGGGCCCAAATTTGAAGTAAAGTAGGTAAGTAGGATTGTCCGACCGTACTAAAGCACTCTACTTCAAGTTTGTGCCCCAATAATAGGCGCAGGAGCCATTTGAATCATCGCGAATTTCGCCGCACAATTTGCCGCGCGCGCCCGAAATCGCACGAATCGCACGTCCCCCACATTTTCACCCTGATTCCTTTAGAATCAGATCTGAGCCTCCCAATCTTTTGATCCTTCTGAACTGCTTCAACGTTCATAAAACGGTCGGTCAACCACTTGACGATTCTCCACCTCTTCCTTCAGCTTTCTCTCAGCATTGTTATTTGAGACAAGTAAAATTTCCTTGACTGACTTCTAATAAGTCGTAATGATTTACAGTTCAGTAATTTAATAAAACGAGCCTACAGTTACATAGTTCACTAGTCTGTTCCTGCCAATTAATACTTTCTGCTCGTCCAAAGTTTGGTATAATTGATTGGCTGTTTCGAACTGATCGGTAGAATCTCCATGTATGCATTGGTACACTTTAATGGCATTATATTTAGGATTTCAACACCATTTTAATAGGATCTTTTCCCATCCTTGAGCTCCTATCCAAAAATGAGTCAAAAATTGTTGATGTCATAGCCTTGATACATTATCTCCTCAGAAAAGTAATGATGCCATTACTATTGCTCAACCCATTGGACGGGCTTATTTCCACTCGGCTGTTCCAGATTTGGTAAATGAGTGTCGCATATACTAGATTTAAATTTTATTCTATAAGACCAGTGCACATATAATACTACATATGTTACCTTTAAAAGGCGAATACTCCGCTTGAAAACTGAACCTCATAGACATCCACTTCGAAGACATCGTTGATAGGGATAAAAAATATACATCTCTATATACAAACTGAAGGAAAATCCTTCCCTTCGGTATAGTTAGCACAATATCAGAAGATAACTATCAATCGCTATGGGCTAAGAATAGTGATGGAGTGATGTTGACAATCGATCAGACCGTGAATCGATTCTTTTTCCAATGCCTTACCCCATTGCACCAAGCAGACCACCAATTGCAGCACCTGCAATCATGCCTCGAATGGGATCTAAAAAGGAAACAATTGTCTGGTCAATGGACAGTGTCGAGTAGTATTGATAATCCACTTACCACGTCGGCGGAACATGAATGGAGGTGGCGGAGGTGGAGGTGGTGGCATCATTGGCCCCATCATTGGCCCCATCATTGGTCTCATCATCATTGGAGGAGGAGGAGGGGGTGGTGGTGGTGGTCCCATAAATGGAAACGGTCGTGCTTCACAAGACAAACGCAGAAACGTAATCACGAATAGAGGTAGAATAGCTTTGCGAATCATTTTCTGAAAGGATCAGAGTGATTCAGGGATCAGGGAAGAAAAATTGTCATTACTCAAAACAGCCAAAATACTAAACAGAGTGGAAGGCCTGCAGCCTGGCCTCGATGCATACGACAAACACGACCCCTCTCCAGTATAAATACCCTTCCCGTGACCTCTTCACTAGGTCAGATAGATCAAGATGCTTGGTAGGATCGAAGATGGGGGTATGATTCAGGTAGAAGTTCAAAGAAATGGGCGGTACTCTCACTGAGGGCTTGAAATCTCGTGATGTAGTGGTTATCACATCTGTCTAACACAAAGAAAGCTGGCGGTTCGACCCCCCCCCCCCGAGATCACACCTTTTGTAAACGCGCTAATTAAAGAAATTTCGTTGAAGCCAGGGATGGTCATTAGGTTTGTTCTTCAACTTTTGCCCACATGGGTGCATGTAAGATGAGAACTACCTCGTACAGCTTGAGGTTGTAGTAGGAAAAGCAAATTCTTTAAATATAAATGCTAATTTTTGTAATTACTAGAAGATTGGGAACCTC
This sequence comes from Haemonchus contortus, assembly GCA_000469685.2. Lineage (NCBI taxonomy): Eukaryota > Metazoa > Nematoda > Chromadorea > Rhabditida > Trichostrongylidae > Haemonchus > Haemonchus contortus. Next base: position 4,508,231 of record LS997565.1, read on the forward strand.
TCTCGTTCATGTCCAACTCACCCACTCTATCTAACGGTTGTGTTTTGATTGAGATGTTTTCTTACACAACCTCTGCCTATCGAGTAGATCCACCAATCTAACTATTGAAATTTTGGTGAAATGGTCATTCTGTTTTCTGGGTACAGGGTTTCTAGGGAAATGTACTCCCGAAATAAGCCCACGATGTCGTAGGAGAGCGCGAACACGTTTTTCTTCTGTGATCTTGCACTTTCCTGGCTTTGTAGCATTTTGTGGCTTCAGGACAGAGAAAAACTACTGTATATGTGTTGTACAGTAGTAGAGCAAGTCAAGCAGCTGAAGGTAACGGCACTGATTCCCACTGGTGATCATGTAAACCGCATTGCCTACGTGTGAGAACGCACGGCGTATTCCTTTGAATATCAACAGCAGGTTCAGCAGAAGGTTCCCCAACCATTTATTCCATCCGCTCTTTCTGGAACCTCATCAACTGTATCAACAATTACATGATAGCACTTTTATTGTTTTTGACCATCACAGTAAATAAGTTCTATACAAGGCAGCTTTGGTCATATAGTCAATACAAACATGCAAATAGTTTAAAATACTCTAAATATTTACATTACTTGTTGTCAGTATATAAAAGAATGATTAGAGGGATATTGAATGTCCCTTGGTTAATGAACAGTTGTGAAAACAGTCATGATCACTCTTTTGACCGGGAATCGTTTGGCTCTGTCATCACATCAATGCAAGTACCTCTCCAAGTAGAGCACCGAGTGTTTCAGCTTCCACCACCTCTCCATCTTCTGAAAGTGAAGTTACTCAACAAAGCCAGTTCAAGTTAGGAAATTACCTTCTAGCTCATCGAATGGTTTTATCATCGAACCTGGCAATTCCACAGGATCAAAAGATAGAGGCACCGGTGGTCCTATTGGAGGCTGCGGTGGCCCTATGGGAGGCTGCGGTGGCCCTATTGGAGGCTGCGGTGGCCCTTGTAGAGGCTCCGGTACTCCTATTGGAGGCTCCGGAAGTCCCATGATTGGTTCTGGTTCTGGCTCCGGATCATAAAGCGGGTATGCTTCACTGGGCCACAGTAAGGGCTTGAGCAGAAGAAGAACCAAACCAGTGGTGTACAGCATTGTCTGAAAGCAGTAATATGAGTACAACGGGGCAGTAGTTGTATGATAGAATCAATGGCTGGAACAAGCAACACCTCCAGACAATAAGACACTGGATGACTAATGAATGGATGGTACGGCTGCTCTCATTTAAATACCCTCCGCTACGTTGATCGTTTATCAATTATTCCCAGAAATCAAGATCTATCGAACCCTATCAACGATCTCTGCAAATTTATGAATAGCGACGGCCTTTCGTTGGTCAACCCTAACCTGCATGGTTGTATTAGACGAGACGAAGCCTTGTGAGTTTGAGTGAGATGGAGCAACTTGTTTACGACATTTTTGAATTCTACTGAATAACTACAATTTGATCCCTCACCGTGTCCCCCTCCATACGACCTTCGTCATCAATGAATCGATCTCAAACCAATAGTGTCTTCTGCCAGGACCTGTGCGCCCCACTGGCACACTCTGCTGGCGGGTGTGTCCCACTCTTTCTACCTTAGCCCTCATACAACTCAGTCCTCCAGAAACGAATATTTTCTGGATTTTCATGGCCACAAGTACGCGAGTTCATAGTTGAATTTTCAGATATACTTCCCTGTTGACGCATACGCTCAAACTATTCAAATTGATGCTTTCGGATACCAGAAGACTGTGCATATCTACGATGGAAATGGTTAATTTTTTTGAAGTCTGGTCCAATCAATTTTTTTTTTCATTCTCTCTTTTCTTCCTTCCTTTTCCAGTTTCATTTCTTCTTTATTTTCCCTTTTATCGCTATTTTCTACCTCTGACTTTTTTCTTTTGTTTTCTTTTTCCTAGCCTTATGTGCTCTAATTCAGTGATCAATCAGTTCTTCCTCACTCCGAGTTCCAGAATCCTTTCTATTTTTTTGTCCACTATTTTTCAATTTTACCTTAATATCAAATATCTGGAATGAAATTTAAACGTACGGTGAATAGACGATAGATGAAAACTGTCGTTTCATTATTCGTACTATTGCAGGTCTCGAGGTAGAAGGTTTCAGCCTGGTACATGACACATACGCTGGCTGGGATATCGTAGAGATACGTCAAGGTACTGTACGCAAAGGTCACACTGTAACTTCGACTGTATCGGCATTGTGGCCACTTCAGACTGTGACGAGGGATGGGAAAAGATTGGACAGTACTGTGCACTGTTTGTCGTCCAATCGAAGAACTTCACAGATGCACAGAACCATTGCCATTCGGCTGGTGGAAGTCTTGTCGATGACCTCACCGATGGAAAACATCAGTATTTGGCTTGTAAGCTTTTATTTAAATTTTTTTATCCCTTATTTTTCAGTATACCAGGCGCTAAAGTATGTTCTTTGGTAGCAAAAAATCTGAAACTTCTCAAGAGAACCCAAAACAACTCTGTAACTTTGCTCCCGATTCGGTGGTGAAAATGGCTCTACGCAGCGCATGTCTATCCCTCTTTTTGGGGGGGGGGGCTCATCCTGTTGCCCCTTGGGCTTTGCTCAGCATGAACACTTTCATGATTCAAATCGAGCTCAAAATTCTTTCCGAATCCGCTTCGTTCAGCTGTCGCCCATGGATTCAATTTCTGGATAGGACTTTACAATAACGGCAGTACGTACCTCTGGGATCGTCCCAATGGCGTCGCTCCACTGCCGGTACGTCACCCGATCAATTTTAAGGGTCTCGAAAACTAGTTCGCCTGATTTCAGCTAACTCAAGATCAGCAGTACTGGAAAGGAGGTGGTAGTGCCCCGCCCTATGATCAAAATGCTTCTTGTGTATTCTGGAATGACGCTGTGACTGATGGAAACACTTGGTCAGTAGGCATTACCACTCTTCAATACGTTCCTTTCAACAGCGTCGTTGTCCCACAGTCTTTCCTACCGTATGCCGCCGTTATTTTTCAGGACTCTCGGCTCTTGTACCGCGAGGCTTCCATTCTTGTGTCAGAAGCATCAATATGATGAGAATCACCTTCCCAACGCTATAGGAGACGGTAAGCCTTCTGAATCTTGTGAAGCACTGGATATAACTGCCCATGAGCTCGGCGGAGATGTAGCCAGCAGATTATGTATAACATACGTATCGATTGCTACTATACGTCGATATGCGCTAGATATCACCGCAAATGCTGAAACTTTTGACAAGGGTTCACATTTGAAAAGAATGGGTTTTGTAGACAACACGTGAGGTTACATCTCAGACGCTGGCTGCAAATTCGCCGAGTAAAGACGCTGCATTACAACGTACATGTTCGCTTCTGCATGCAACTTTCGGGATAATCGTATATGTCCCTCCTAGATCTAAGAGGAAAAAGAGATTTTCAGATGATCTACCAGCCGGAAAGTGGAGTATGAGTATTTCCGTAGATCCAGCCGCTGGACAACCAGAGATCTGTTCGGTCAATGTACAAATGCAAAGCAGTCTGCAGATGGTTGTCGGTTTCACGACTGATGTTGCATCAGATTATCCATACCTCGACCCGATCGCAGATTCACGTAAGCGTCTTTCCTTCTCCCGAAATTTGCTTACCTGAGTAGCTCTGTAATTCCAATTAGCTTGGACTGAAATGAACCGCAACTGGAAACTATGGTAAATGATAGAAAGTCCTGTCACTGATGTTGCGTGGTCCCTTTGAACCTGTTATACGGGCGTACCCGCTAAAAGCAAAGGAAGGTATGAACCCAGTATCCAGCCCATTCGTGAATCGCCACATTTTTATGGTAAACAGTGGTGTCGTGGTTTGTTTTCCCGTATGAACATTCTGGGAAATTAGTTTAATGGACTCATGACACTGAAAACTGCATATCGGGTGTATTCCTGGATCAAGAGGCTAAATGCTTAGCCAAATAAAAATCATCTGAAGAAGATGAACCATGCATGAAGTCCATGGACGTATGGCGTATTCTGGTCGTTAGGTAGTCAAGGCACAATTATTTTTTGCCCACGAAATCTATTCGAAGTAATCCACAAAAAATGTGACCGCTCTGCGACTGCTCGCGGAAGTTATCTGAAATTTGTATGTACAGCTTGTTAATAATATGCTTTACAGTACACTTGTAGTCCATGATGATATTTTTGATTTTGAGACCTGCAGTTTGTATCTGATATTTACAGAGACAAACAGAATCATTTCCTACGTGCATTCTGCGGACAATGAGCATCGTACGCCTGTATTGACTCATGCTCTGCTCCTTGATGCTTACAACGGTAAGGCATCATTTTATCGCTGACCGTTTGATGTAATTTAGTAAATTTACGTAACTGAAGATCTATAATTGCTCAGTTCACAGGATGGCTACAGAAATTGAGTGTCTGACTACGAAAAGGTAATGGTTTACTGTAGGCGAATGAGGGTACAGTAGACAAGAGAGTGGAGGAAATAAATGAGAACGCAGAAAGAAGTGGTTTATGTTTTGGTGTGAGTGATGATAACCGTTGATAATAATTTAGTACATAGAACGACGATGCTGGATGGTTGAATGCTGAGATCCGATAAAGAGTGATACCTTTGTGATGGCATTAGGAATAGAGTGGAATTCCCAGTACTCAGCAATCATAGTAGTCAAACTATAGTACTTCAATCATTTAGGCGATCCGAAAACCACCAAAAGTTTCAATTTTCATTTCTAAAAATAATTTAGAGGAAATATTTAATTTTGTAGAAACGTTCTACAATGCTGCCACATACGAGATGCGTGCCGGTTGCTCATTCCCGTGGGTAACCCAGACATTCAACTGCCCGAATGCTCAAAATAAAGCCAACGAATTTTTGATTGCGGTAGTGTACCTTTTCAGTTCTATTTCGAAACCAGTTTTTACTAGTAAAAGGCTCACGAGTACGTTTCACATACCAACCACTAAAGTCGCTTTATTACATGGCAATTTAGGTATAAGGGCTGACACTGTGCTACAGTCAGTTTCAAGCAGACCCAAAGACCTATATAGATCTCATAATAGCACTGTGGCCTACTCTTTGTTGCTACCATTCTTCCATTAGGAAAGCACAGTACCACTTAAGCGAACGAAGGTTTTAATTGCTCTCATGCAGTGGTCTCCCAACCGCATAAGCTTTCCAGGGTTCATACGCTAAAACGACTTTGAAAACGACAGGAAAAGGAAGAATGAGTAAAACTAACGGTTTCTGGGGCATTGCTGATCAATTCCGTCCTGTGGTGCATTTAAGGATTCCTTCCATTTCTTCTCTCACTGTCAATTGAGGTTGTATCAAGGAGATGAGGAGGGACTGGTTATGAAAAGGACCCTGACTTATCGATGCTGTTTTTGTCACCCCCAGACCAGTCTGAAACCACTCAGTCGGGTCTGGTGACATGGAGATTTAGGTTAGAAAGGCGAGAGCCGATCAGTAACTTATCAATAATAATAGTTCCTTGGCCATACATATGGTAGCAGTATCACTCTCGGCTCTCTACCAGTCCGTCCTACAGATTTTTCGATAAAGTAGGGAATAAGAGCGAATGAAGGGGAAAAAAGGAAAATCAGTCTGTCAAATGAGTATACTTTCAGCATATCGGTGAAGATGAATTCGGCAATATGTTCCAAAGAATGACCCTAGCCCATTGTAATAAAGCAGGTATGTGTGCTGTTCATCAACTGCAGCTAGTCCTTCGATGGTACATAACTCTTCGTTCGTACCATGTAGTAATTCTCATTCTGAAAACATTAGTAATCGTTATCAGAAGGAACAACCGGAAATCTTACAAAATATAAATCTGAAAAAGCAAAAAATAAAATGACATTAGTAGTTTTACAGATCTGAGCTGTGGTAATGGTGGAGTTCGATATAATGGTAGCTGTATCTGCACGGAATACTGGACAGGTAACCGATTTTTAAGTAATAAATAGTAACATTGGTGGTAGCTGAGGATTGGGCTAAGGTCGCGTAGATACTTGAATCGAGGCTTGGGACATGGTGACGAAAGCGATGGGGTGACGGACTGGTAATGATGTTTCCCATCATGGCCACACTGCAGAATGTTCTGGGCTACTGGCGGTTTCTCACCTTCATAGAAAAAATCAAGGATGAGGCTCATACGTGAACGAAAGGCTCATAAAGTGGAAATTTAGCTGAATGGCTGAAAGCAGAAAAGGCTAATGGGCAAATAGGCGGTAGAACAGCAGGCATCTTGCCATTCTTCGAATAAATGGGAGCTTGCCAGAATTATCATGAGCTAATGCGATGTTTTTGACAGCCTTCTGGTCCTGGCAGCCCCATAATACCACCGTATTACTCATGTTGACGTTTTCACTGCCTACCGTGTAAAATCGTTTCTAACATTTATGGTTCAGGGCGATTCTGTACAGTGCCGATCTGTGTAAATGGTGGTACACGTAGTTCGTCCGAAAATCAATGTATGTGCCCGAAAGGATACACCGGACCAAACTGTCAATTTGGTAAGTAGCAGTATACCAAGATACAAAGATTTTGAAGGACCTGAACGAATCACTTGGCAGGCTATATCATTAGAGAGGCTACTGCTCGGTTAGTAGGGCAACTGTTGAGGTAAAGTGCTCATTCCCTCCCACTCTCCCATAACCCTGCCTTCAAAAGGGTACTTGAACGATAGTGTTATATTGCTTTAGTAGCAGAGAATATCTAAAAATGAGGATTTCATGATGAACATCGTGACTTCGATTTCATATACACTTTTTCGACAGTCGACTTTAACTGAAGTCGTTGAGAACTTTAAAATTCGAATGGTCTTGTTCTTTTATTGGACGAGCTGCCCAAATGTGTGTGCCATTGCGTACAGCCGGCCGCATTACTGTCTGTGTGCAGCGTGTGCGTCCCGGTGCGAATGATGCAACCTCTACAATACCGTGAGAACTCGTCCCATACGGGTGTGTACGTCGACTAAACCGGTTTGAGACCCTTATCACACCTTACCTGAGCCGTTTTTCTACCCGACAGCGTTCCTTATGCTATCCTCAGGAGTCACATTGATTTCCTGAATAGAAATCCCAGAAGCCATTCCCATCATTTCATACTGACTTATTGGAGAATCAAAAAAGACAGGGCTCCGGCCTCTTAAGTTCTAATTCTTTCATATGAGTACAGAAAATGAATTGATTCCTTTTATCGCAGATAAATTTCAGAAGACTGTACCAAACGATCGCCGATCACCTTCTCGACAGATGCGAAGACATTCGTACTTGTTGCCGAAGCTACCCAGCAGAGTCTGGCTGCCATCAATGGAGTGCGTTGAGATGAGAACCAAAACGTCTTATTTGTATGAAAACTTCATTTCAATAGTAAGAATGGGTAGATCGATGATGGGAGGGAATCGATGGTTTCATCGGTTTCATAGAAGATACCATAGATCCCATAAGGAAACGTGAAGTTGAGGAGTTGGGGAAGGGCTGGGGAAAGAGGTTCTCAACGGCATTGCTACAACCGAATTCTGAGGAAATTACTAAAGCATTGTCTGAAAGATTCTCTGTACTGCTATTCTGATATTGTACGATCTCCTCAAGCATCTTGCCACAGATCAATTTTCCTCACACTTCGCTGCATCTTTCTGTATTTTCAGCTTGTTGCTCAGCTAACGGCGATTGTTACGAATGCTACTGCTAATCATCCGAAATGGTTTGCCAACTACGTCCTTGTCACTTTTGACTGTGAGTTTTTTGAACATTTTTCTGCAAGGACCTGCTTGTTCCACTTGAAAGAAGTCGGCAATATCCTAGCCAAGGTGCTGCCTAGGATCTGGAACCATACTAGCACGCGATACTTTCATGAATCCCAAGCCAGCCATGACGAAAATAGGACATCCAATGTCTGTGAAAAATCCTAAGAAAATCTCGAATGTCATGCTGTTTTCAGCTACGGGCGCTTCCACATCCGCTTCGTTCAGCTCGATCCAAGCCTTGGTGTTCAGTCTGAATTCGGCTGCCGGTAGAGCAACTGACAGTGGAAAATGCAATTTACCAGTATATCAGTGCGTCCACTTCTTTCTGTTAGTCTTGCCATGGTAGAACAGTGATATAGGGTAAGCTCTTCAGGGCCCTTCAGAACGCTCTCAAGAAATCTGTAGCCTATCCGAACAGTGAAGTGTTCGTCATCACTACCGCTGCCCCCAGTGACGATACGAATCGCCAAGGAGCTGTTGAGCTTATCAGTGATAGTCAGGCACATGTAGGTTGCTTTGATTCATTTACTCGAGTAAATCTAATTTTCTCGGACTGCTCTTTATGTTGGCAATCATCCTGTCTAAGCACGTTAGCGGCCCACTTCACTGGGCCTATTTAAACCTTAGGCTAGGGTGCAGGAAAGAATGGGGATCTAACTGTTTGACTGTCTGTAGTGACCCTAGGACAATTCTGAGCCAAGGGAAGGAGTTTTGCTCTAGGCCCAATTAGGAAGGAGCACTGAGGCGGTAGAGATCCCGACCGGCACGGGCAGAGGTTGGGAGCACTGTAAGGATACTATATCGCTTAAAGGGCACAGGCAGGAAAAGCCTCGATTGTTCCTTCAAATTTGCCGGATGCGTCATTTTTCTGCCCTCGTCTGGCGCACTCCCGTTTGATGTGTTCTTTGAGTGTTGTGCTCGCCTGTCCAATTGGACCCCCTCCACCACCGCCGTGAGCTTCACCCGGGGTTTTTTTTTCTGCGCTCTGGCCTCTTGCCGTCAGGGACGCAGAGAAAGTTCAAGTAGTCTTCTAACCGGAGCGAAAACGCGCGCCCTTTACAACGTTTGCATTTTTTCAGTGGATTGAGTGGGTTTGATAACTACTTCGGTTTTTTGAAAGGGAGGGGTGGGCTTTCTCGGTTTTTGCGTGAAGGCTTTCGAAGTTTGTGTTGGAACAAAGCTGTTGCTTGATGGTCGTTAAAAAGTTACTAATTGCTCTACTTTAATGGGCATGGAGAAGTCTATGCAATTGTAACGCTTCTCCTCTCTCTAAGGTACTGAGCTTATGTAGCTATCAATCTTAGTGATTAATTAATCAATAGAAGGCAAGCTTAGAAAGTTGGATCAATAACTCGTTGAAACCTCGGACTCTTGGGGTCTTACCACCCATTTACTGCTCATTCTTATATGATTAATAAGAAGTAGGAAGAAATGTAGGTCTTCCAAGCCTCTGAGTCTTCAATCTTCAACGTGTTGTGCTATTTTTTTGCTTAGAATCATCCTTCCCGGACTGTTTCGTTAAACCATTTCTACCCTTTCACAATTTAGCCATTGATGCCATGGTACAATGCCTTCCAATTCACCTGACCAGTTTTTTTTGTGTTTTTATCCTCCTGGCATGAATTTTGACTTGTATACTGTCATCACGTTTATTTATTTGCTTTTCAAGGTGAATTACATCTATGTGTCGACGGATGCATGTGTAACTCAAAATTCGACATTGTCCACAGCCGCCGCGACCGCTTACGGATCTGGAGGAAGCGTTGCAATCACCGATACTTCAAACCTCAACAATGTACGTTCAGACGTTCTTACTTCTTCTTAGTTATGTTTTCAAGTGCCAATATAGGAAAGTGGTATTAACTGCTGGAAGGTATTATTATACAATGATAGCCTTTCAGCAAATATTCCTATGACAGCTCGAATATAGGGTATTAAGCGTGAATAGTTTTGTAAAGTCGATGGTAATCTCACGTATTCCACTACTAGAAAACTAGTTGTGATAGCTGGAAAAGCCTGTAAAGGGTTGCAGCATACAAGTTTTTAGGAAAGTACAAGGTATGGAGAAGTGCGGGAATGTTGTGACCAATAATTTTGTGGGAAAGAAGCTTTTGAAGTATTTGCAAAGGAGTTATGGGATTTCACGGGGCAATGGTTTTTCTAAGATCTAAAGAAATCAAGATTAGAGTCGTTATGTGCCCTGCCTCAGAGATCTTTCAGTAAAAACAACTCCTTCGGCTTTGTTTCGGTCAGCCTCACTTTCAGGGTGTCTACTGATGACCCTCAGAAAATTTAACCTATTTCTCTTTTTTTTAGCATGTATAAACCCTTTAATATTATTCGTAGAGCATTCGTTGGCTTAAACCGCACTGATCAAGCTCTTACAGTATCTCGCCGCCTTCCTACCAACCCTCTATGGTACCTCTATGCTCACCGATCCCACTTATCACACACAGTTCACTTGTACCGGTAACACTGACTGGTATGTGCAGATCGACAAGAATACCACTTCAATTTTCGTTGCTGCCACATCGCAGTATGGTTCGCTTGGTGTGATTAACCCATTAAACAGTGAGTATTTGGAATTTCTCGAAGTTCGCTACAAGTCTATTCAATTGGCACGGCTCTATTCACTCAAAATTTGTCCGAAAATAAATTTTTGGCAAGTAGTAAGGCTGTTTTGTGTTGCCCATTCCACCTTTTGGTGTGCTCTTTTTTTTTATGGAAAGCGATCCTATCGATAGGGAGTGTGAAGAGTTGAAGCCCTACTTCATTCGCTTTCAGTTGTCCCTATCTCCTCGTGGTCTTTTGTTTCGCAGGAAAATTTCAGGTAAAGAATAAACCAGCAATTTTGCAGTGGATATGGCTCCTAATGTGCTATTCAATGTTGGTGGTACGAAGCTGTATGAGATCGACACTGATGGTTTGCCTGGAATCTACACTCTTGCGGTCAGTGCCCTCCCTTCTGCTTTTCAATCAGAACTTATTATTCCATTTACTCTATTGTTCTAAAGTTTTTCTATTTTTCAGCTAACTTCTCCCGGGGCATGCTATGTGCACGTGTACTCGTACGGCGGAGCCAAAGTCTACACAGAATTCTCCATAACCACTACTAGCGATCCGCGTGGATCACATATAGACGGGCAACAACCTCATCCTGCTGTGGGAGGTATCTGTGTTCACAGGATTCCCTTTGAAGGGTCTAATTTTGGTTATCAGATAGGAGAAGTGCCAAAAAAAAAATGCAAACTTCGAATTTTTGACCCTTAGTTTCTGTGTTGCAGCGGAAAATATTGCTACCTTCCACCTCGATGGTCCACCAGGTCAAAGGGGTTACCTTCAATACGTCGAAGTGATCAGTCCCGACACACAAACGGTAAGAGGATTTGTAATCTGGTTCATTTGTGAAAGCTAATATTGTCTGCACGGAGCGATTAGCCAAATTGACATTTCTATAAATTTTTTCGTATCAGATACCACTTCGTTCTAGCTTGTCTTGCGCTCTGATCTCTATCGACGTGGCATGTGCACATTCGAGTACTACTCAGATCCATTCTACTGCCAGACAGAATCATTAGCATTATTTATTTACGGAGTAGATGAGTACAATCAACAGTTCCGAAGAATGGAGCAGTTTTTCTGTGTTGATCACAGTCACACAGGTTTGGATTAAAAATATTGATTCCTCAGTCATCCTCTATTCCCTTGATCGCCCACAATCCAAACTAGAATGGTGATATCCGAATACTGTCTACTTGAATTTCTTCATAACAAATTTTAGTGACTACTGTAGTGCCGACTACAGTTGTGCCACCAGTGACGGTGACAGTGCCATCAGTGCCTACACCACAACCTGTGGCAACCACAACTATACCATCGCCTGTGGCGACCACAACCAATCCACCACTTCCGACATCTCCAGGAAGTAATCCGTCGACCGTCCAGCCGGCGGTACATCGTTTCGACATTCTATTCCTTATTGATGTCAGTGAGGAAGCGAAGGGTAGATTGTCCGATGTGAGTTGCATTAAATAGACGATTTATTCTTTTGATATTTCATTTCACTTTTGAAAGTAAAAATCAACTTTTTTCAACCTCAAATGTATTTCACAAATCTAAAACGCTTCATACGAAAGTGTTATTCCATTTTCCACTAATGCAGAGCTTTATAACACGATAAATAAATAATCGTCGTTCTTGATATCCCGCTTAGGGCTAGCATTTGTTAGGTATTTGCCTTCGCAAGTGTGCGCTCAGAGAAGAGGTAGAATCGCATATGGATTGATTTAAAAGAAAACTATGGCCGGGTAAGGTTAACATTTTGAAGTGTGTTTTGTGTTATAGGAAATTTGAATTTCGTTTCTGGAGTTCCATTATATCACTCGTGGAGAAGTAAGGCTCCAGAAAGGACGCGCATTTTCGTTCTTCGCTATTTCCTTAGATGTAGTTATAATATAACCCACATGCCACTCGAAATAGCGCGTTGTAAAAAGTATTACACATGGACATAAATTCTTTCATGTTTTTCTGTCAGAGAGACCATTTAGTACTTCATATTTCATAGTTTATTCGGTAATCTGAATTCGTCAAGATATTATCTGTTCCTTCACAGTTTCTTCATGATTTTTGCTAAAATTGTCACAAAAGTGAGGAGAAATCCAAGCTATTTTATGGAAGAAAAGTTCAGATTCAGTAGCCAAGGCAACGACCAATTTCAGATGAATAGTTTCGTCGCGTCAGTGATGTCCGCTTACGACGTGTCGCAGCAGAACGCTCGTGTTGCAATAATAGCGGTAGGAAGTGTAGCGATGGGTGCGATCCCGGTTGCTAACTTCGACACCATCGATTCAAACCAGAATCTGCTGTACTACATCAACTTAGTTAGCACCTATACGGATTTCAATGATGCTGGCCAGGCTATTGCACAGTGAGTAAGCTGATTTCAGTGTTAATAGCAGTGGTAGTAACTTCAAACAGACACGATTTTTCCTTTGTTTTGTAACGGGCCCCTTTTTTTGACTTTTGTCTACTGGAGAAGGGAATTCGCAATGTTGCCTGCATTTTTGGAGTCGAGAGCGAGGAACCTGGCAGTGAACCTAGATGCCTCTTGGGTGTATTTTCATATTCGTTTCACATTGAAAGTCACGAAAGCATTTAGGAGTATCTAGTCTTTGTGTATACTAATGTTGGTAAGAATGGGCTGTTCCAGGTTAGTGGAATGCTGCGCTGAAAAGCGTGCCAACTTTTAAGCTAGGCTCGAACAACCAGCAACCAGAGACTAACTTGATACTTTGATTCTGTTAAGAATATGAATAGATACGAATCCAACTGGATTTGAAAGACTTTGGTAGTTCGAAATTTTGTCAGATGGTTCTCCTTATTCTACCGTTTCCTTTGCAATTGATTTACAGGGCCTTGAACATTGCTGTGAACAACGACTTCATGCATTCCGGATATCGAACCGATCTCAAGAATCATGTGATTGTGTATGTCACAGCTACAACTAAGTGAGTAAACGTGATCATTAATCTCTTCTTTCTAGTAAGGTTCAACACGTTTCGCTCAAATAATAGCGACGAGCTCCCTTTGAGAGTAGTGGATCGGTTTGGGCGTGATCCGCCCAAGCAGTAACCCTGCGCGAATTTTTCATTTAACAGTTTCTGCCAGTATATAGAGTTCGAGTCTTAAAGATAAGAAAAAGACGTCTAGTAAATTTATAACAGTCAATTTTCTTGGTGAAAAATGAAACCCTAAAAGCAGTTCATAAGAGCAGAGTGGCATTTTGGTAACGAAAAATTTCTAGCGCTTTTCATTCTCACATTTTTTGGCGCAAAATTAGTTGGAGGGATAAATGAAGCCCGTTTACTGCAGTTGTAGACCCCTCGTCTGGTCACTATTCACTAATTTTGATAAGGGCCAAAGGAATCTTCCTGAAAGTGATATTTAAAAATCACAATTATAATAATCGAGTAGCGGTCTTCAGCAATAGCTGTCATTAGTAACTTGGAAGAAGATACAGAAACTCAATTAAACACTTTTGATCACCGTCTAAGTGATAGAGCGGAGAGACGTGTTAGACGTGATCTCGTTTTGGCTGCTGTCCTCTCCAGTATGTGAGCGCCTGTTTTTTTTTTGAAGGATTGAATTTTTCATATACATTTTCTTCCAAACCATTCTACGGATTCTCCTGTCGGAAACTCGCCTTCATTTGGTAATAGAAAATGCAAAAATCTGAACGTCACATTTATGCAGATTCGACGACCAACCACAAGGAATCGCCGACAAGATCCGCAAAGCTGGTAGTTATGGTATCATCGTTGTCGGTTACGGACCGCTTGCAACTGATCAGAATGCTCTCCAGGTTAGTCATACAGGCTTTTTATTCCCTTTTGCTAACAACTTTGAGAAATCTTATAGCTTCATTCACAATAAAAAGTAGAAAATAAGAATTTATAACCTTTCAGAGCATATCTGGTGGAATCGCCTGCACATTCACTGCAAATAGTTCTGATGCGCTCCTCACCCAAGTGGCAGCTGTAAAGCAGCTAATTGACAATGCTGAGTAAGTATCCATTTACTAACCGTATTTATCGCTTGAATGTCGTGTGCATGATCTGTAACTTTGGATGAAGCAAACAAAGCCTTTTGATAAGGTTACTCTGAAGTATTCTAGTGGAATAAGAAATTTCCCAGAGGGAAACCATTTATCACTGTTTGATATCCCTTTTTCAGCACTAACGGTGGAAAGTATTGCGGAAACTAGCGGCCATCCCTGAAGAAGATATTTCATATTACCTGCAGATTTAATCTGAATAATAAAGTACTATTCAATTGTATTATGCCCATGATCTCAATTTTAAGGGTATCTCCATAGTTCTACTACTGTAAAATCATATTGGCCTAGTGAGGGCATTAAATCAGAACAATCAGTTTGCTATCAAATTGTAGACAGCGTCGTGCCTGACCTGTTTGACTGTCATCATCGCTGTAGCTGAAAGTTTTATTGCAACTAAACGACAATTTGCGGCAGCTATGTGCACTTTTCTGAAAGGCTCATTTTGCTGTGGTAAGTCACCATCATTCCTTTTATGTACTGACTTTTATTTTCACCAGTAAGTGTTACCTATTTTTCGTACTAGCAACTGCTTCAGTACTGTTTTAGCACTTACCTTTTCCCTATCGAAGTTGAGCCTAGCCTTGAGCACTGCTGCATTAAGAGCTCACAGTTGTTAAGTGGTTCGAGGGAGAAAGGAATCAATATGAGGAATTCGGGCTGTATTCTGGAGAGCAACGTAGAACGGCGGCTAACTGTTTCATAGCAGAGATCCCCATGCCCATACGTTGGAGTTACAGATCCCCTTTGTCAGTTGTGAATGTGCCAAAAATAAACTCCGAGGTTGTCGTGCTAGTATTCATGGCGCTCTTTTAACTATATGGGGTTGTTTGTCGAATATGGGCTTTCTACAAGTTTTTGAAAACGGTTTTACCATGAACTGGTGTTCAGTCTTTTTTTGTTGTTATAACGTTTTGGCCACTTGGTCCTCAACTGACTAAAAAGAACCTGAAATTTGACAGTGTTATTTGTATTGACATTGTGGAGAAAAAAAGCTCACTCAGTTTTTCTCGGCACAGCTGGGCGTGTGACCTTAATTAGTTAGTTGAGTCTTCTGATAGTTGTTTTGTTCCACATGGGCCAGGGTTGAAAGATCGGGAAAAGCTCCCGGATAAAACTATCTGACCAGAGAAACATGGAAAAGTTCATGGAGTTCATATAAAGCAATTTGAGGCAATGGTGTCGTACAATAATTTTTTGCTCATCGATTCAAAGTACCCATTTTGATGTTACATTCATGCTTCAGTACTGAATCCTTGTTCTTACAAAACAAGCACAAGAAAATTTGTTAGATTTGCAAGTTGAAGTAGTATGTGGAGTGTTCCCTTTAGGGCCCGCATGCTCTTCGTGCTTTTCGTGCTTCTGTCCGCCGTGCTCCCATCTTCGAGTTTTCTGAGAAAAAGTAGAGATACGTGAGCATTAGAACAATGACATAGTTGTAGATTATCCAGCTTACTCCTTTTTCTGTTCACTTTCACTTTCACCAATTCGAATATAGGATATGAGAACAACGATACCCAATGATCCGACCATAAGGGCTAGGTTAACCACTACAAAAACGCCTGTAAAATAGATTAGTCTAGAATGTACTATGGAAATAAGTAAACTTTATTTTCTTTTTTACACACAGATTACCAGCACCTTAGGATGGGGAAACTCGAGGGCCATTCTAGCTGAATTTGCCAGTGCAGTTGAGTAGTGGATTTTCATCGATACTACCATTTTTTCATCGAAATAACTAAGTTCAAACTGATACTAAGCATTGCACTTACCAATTTTGGGTATCTCATCGGTTTTGGGTACCACAGTGGCAAGTATACCAAGAATAAATGTCAAAGATAGGATATTAGTCAAAGCCACTCCTAGCTGAAATGTTGTGAAGTAGTGAAATCTTAAAGAAAATGGTTATTTTCTCAACTGCAAGATAAGGGAGGTCGCGCAAGATATTTGTGACGTTCTTGTTTATTTTCTTGTTCATTTCCTGTGAAGGAAGCAAGTTGGGGATTGGGAATTATCACGGAAATATATTCCAGTCTCATAATTTCTATGTGTGCTTTGTTTAGTAAATCATAATGGTGAGGACTATGACACCCACCTTTGTCATCCGGTCGGCTTTAAGAAATAAGCCGAAAATACAAAGAACATTGATTATAAAAGATGGCGTGATGACCACAGTCACATAGAACGATGGATTTCGTATCATTAACACATCAAAATAGTTCTGAAAATATTTCGCGCTCATTTCTTGATTTTCATTACGGGTATTAAATTATGAGCTTTCGAGAATAATTTGGGCAGAAGCTGGCAGCCTTTTCAGTCATACTTGGCATTCTCGCGAATTGCACGGCCTAACCGTAATCTGATCTATCACCTAATCGTTAATTGTACAACTTTGCTATTTTGCTAAACACCTCAGAACTGCTGTCCTCAAAAATCGAAGAAGGTTTTTTTTGAAAAGTTCAGAATGAGAAAATCATAGTAAAGTAAGTAACGAAGTAGTCGAAGTTCTCATGTTATTGCCCTTAGAATCTGATCTTGGGACAAAAATTGGCGTTCACTCACTATTTCTATGAGAGAGCCTTCTCCATTATCTACCATCTCCGACCGTACAGACACATTTCGAATCTGCCATTCACCGTTG
Organism: Haemonchus contortus; assembly: GCA_000469685.2. Classification (NCBI taxonomy): domain Eukaryota; kingdom Metazoa; phylum Nematoda; class Chromadorea; order Rhabditida; family Trichostrongylidae; genus Haemonchus; species Haemonchus contortus. The sequence goes on from LS997565.1 coordinate 4,525,243, forward strand.
CCCTGAATGGGAAAAGAGTATTCGTTGCAACTAAGTTTTGAGAACAGAAGTTTGGATTTTACCATTCACCTAGGGCCATTACGTAGAAAGATTCTTACTGAAGCTGAAATAATCTATACCGCTCACTTTGATGATCGACCTGATTTTAAGGAATCCTTTGCTCTTTTATTTTTTTTCCCGTATGATACATTTCTGTAGGCGATGATACTTAGATACATCGTAGTGGGGGAAGCCTGAGTGCCGATTTTGGTCAGTTCAAAAACTGTGAGCTTAGGGAGTTCTCTGAAATCTCTTTTGACTGTTTTCTTTTATTTCTTGTATGAGTTTGAACAGGAGCTAATCTTAAAGAGAGGCGCCCGGAAGTATTTAGTATTATAATGGTAATTGACAACCGACCCATTCCTACCTTGTTTTTCGGCGATGGTCAACTAAGCCACAGCCGTTGACTTTTTGCTCAACCTTGAAGTCTTCAAGGAGCCAAGCGAAGCGTTTTACTATGCGTACCGTCATTTATGACAGATAGGGTTATTGGATACAAAAAAGAAGAGCTGAAGATTCAGAAATAATTAGCTTTATGGAAAACAAACCATTTTTGCGTAAGCGGTTGCTAAGCTTTTTGCTTTTATTCCATACTGTCGAGCTGAGAATGTTTGTGCCATCACTTTAATTGCACATATCTGGGTATCGAAGGGGAAATTGCGTATCTGGAACTTTACAATTTTACAACATAATTATTTTTGAATTTTTGAAAATACTGTGATCTATTTATTCTGTGATCTCAATACTAGTTTTGTGAAGATTTTTTTGTGAATGACGATCGTTTGAGAAATCACTGATGTAGGAATGTCTTCCATTCTGACGTGAATGGGTCCGTACATTTTGTTTTACAAAGTGCCTTTAAAGATCAACTCAGGTGGTACAAACATCTACTCGTGAGCTTCTCATTTCTCATGCGTAAAAAATGACTCCTGGGTGAAGTATAAAGTTTTTGGTATCAATCAATCCCGTCTGAGGGATTGCGCCCCCGCACTCGACTTCGGTTCAGAATCGTAGTGGCATTTGAGTGCGTATATGGCCTATACAATGACTTGCGGTGGCCAGCCGATGTACAAGTCAGTGCTTTCATCCTCCCAGACCAGTCTGGTACCAATTCACCGACCCCGGAGGGATGGAAGGCTCGGTTGGCATAGGCGGGCCTCGATCCGGGATTCGAACCCCTGAGATATAGTGCGCCACTTGCCACTAGACCACCTCCGCCCTCAACTGACTGACTCGCGGATTAAAAGGCTTATTCAGGGATCTCAAAAGAAGCCAGGCTTTGAATTGTCGAGCACCAACGGATTTTCGATAAATGAACAAAGTAGGTAAACGAAAAGTTTTAACCTACCTTAATTTGGCAGGCGGTGGATGTCACCGTGGGAACGAAATATTCCAATGAACCGGAGCTATTCAACTAAAAGGCGTTCTATCAATACAATTAAGATACTTCAGTTGTTATTTAGCAGTTGGTCACTGATGCTGTGGCCAATGAGTTTTGCTCTTGTAGGGTTTAATGGTTTTTACAAACTGAATGACTGGAGTCGTGCATAAGTACAGTAAACCAAATGAAACTAAATACAAAATCGGCTGCACTTAGTTCCTCTTGAATTCTATTTCTTGGTAGTGACATTCTTCGCTGCAGCATCGTAGGAGCTGAGCAGAAATTTTGGAGATTCGGGGACGGGAAGGATTAAAGTTTTTTTCAGAAATGAAGTTCATGTGAGTTCAAATTGGTGATTACAAGTATGAAGACGTGGCTGTTATGTTCAATAACGCTTCTTATTGTTTCTTATCGAGAACGACCAGTCATGCGCCGTAGACTTCATTCAGTACGTTGCTGAAATTAGTCAGTTCTGTCCCTATTGGATATTGGTGGCTGGGTTACACATCACCTTAACATATTACTCTTACGAGAACCCACCCGAGCGAATTTCTTGAAATCTTCACGATAGTCAGTTGTGGCGATTCTGAAAGGACAAAGAGCGTGACAATGGGTCAGAGTAGAAGTCAAGAGTTTGGCAAGAAAGCAGCCTACGCGTCAACTATCGTAACCTCTGGTACCCATACATCTTCTCTGGCCAGATAAAGCTCATTGATTCCGCAGTAATCTGATGATGTCCACTTAAGTCGTTCATCATTCCATCTCTGTAGACATTCATGGTTAACCTGGACTTCTTGAATTCAGTTAATTCACTTAACATTTAAATTTGATTCATCCTAATTTAGATTAGTACCAGTGTCAATCAAAGTCACGGTGTCAAAGTACTCACTTTACTCCACACTCACTACATTCTGCAGCACTCGCTCCATTAGCCTACCCACCAATTCACTGTTTTACATATAAGAAGGAAATGTTGGATGAAGCTAGGTTTTCTATATCAGTACCTTTATCGTAATCATGGAGTTTTGCGGACGGACAGTCCGACAAACCGACACACAGACACACCAAGTTTGTGCTTTATAAATAAGGGAGATCGTCTGAGATATACCGTTAATCGTCGTTTCAACGCGATCCCTAGGGCTCCCTATCATATAGATATCGTTATGATCGAAAATTACTAGGTTGAGTCATAAGTCCTCGGACAAAATGATAGCGATGACTTCTAGAGATTACAACTCGGGAAAGAGAAGACGAAAATGGACGCGCGTGGCATTGTTAGATAGAGTATGAAAAGCTCTTCGAAATATATGCTAGAGATCACACTTAACTATTTCCTTTCCTGCAACCATGCCCCATGACTTCAAGCCGTCGCAACTCCACCTCCGCAACACCATCCTATTTCTTTTTTTATCTGGCCAAGAACCCGCGGAGATCGATAGACGTATTAAGGAAATTTACAAAAAGGGTGCTCCTGCTAGATGCACAGTCCACAAGTGGCATACGAAGTTCACGTCGGACGACCATTCCATCGAAAGTGAAGACCGTCCGGGCTCTCAATGGAGTTGGATTTGGACGTGCAGCGGAGCCAGGTGGAAGCCGATCCGTATCTAACTACTCGAAAACTGGCTGTCACCCCTGGGGAGTCAGTCCACAATATTCGTGGATTGAAGTCAATCGACAAGGTGCGAAAGCTGGGTCGATGGGTGCCTCATGCTTTGAAGCAGTATGACATGGATTTTCGCGCCGACATGGCACATTCTCTCCTCACGCTCAAGCGCACGAGATGGTCAGGTGTACTCGCTAGAACGTATTTGGAAGAACTTTTTATACTCTGTCTGATGATGGCTCGCGCGTACATTTTCGTCACCTCTTTCCCGAGTTATGATCTCTAGAAGTCATCACTATCCCTTTGTCCGAGGACTTATGACTAAACATAATAGTTGGGAACATGATTGCTTTACATGCTAAATGGGTGTTTCTAGTTAGACTTGTGATCGAGTGTGACTTATATAAGATGCTTACCATTCTATACTCCATTATGAAGTCAACTTTTTGCTGTGGTTCGACCTGTAGAACAAGGAATATATCGAGATTTCTACCGTCTTATGAAAGCTGTAGAAGTCGATAAACACTACTCACCACACTTATCAGCTTTAGGTAACTCAGAACGACTGAAACTTCGAAGCGTGGTATATCAGGTGCGGCCCTTGAGTTATTAGCTATAAGCAGTAGGGTTTAAGGTCGTACTGATGGAATGAACAACGTAGTATACATTTTGTCGAAATGCTCACCAACTGTTGAGATAGCAGGTAGTTTTGGCTTGTAGTCCTTCATGATTTTGTCATAAAGTGAAGTTTCTTGGGTTATAAAGTCGCTTTGATCTGTAATTATGTGGGTTTAAATCATTTTTGTAGAAATAGGAGAAGGGTAGCTACAGACTCTCCCATGGTGGTGGGACAATGGGACAAAATTTACGCTCTACTTGAGGTGTGAGGACCAGGGAACTACTGAGCTTTTGAGGGTTCGCTTTCAATTGCAGATTCTGTAAATCTGCTGAGATACGAACATTTCCGGGCAGAAGCTCTAGGTAGTTAGCTTGACTCGTTCCGAAGTAGCTATCCCAAGTGTCGCGGCATCAGCAGGCAAGATTGCTGCCAATAGAGCATCAACTCCTGCATACGATCAATCTTTTGTGATCGTATATTTCATACTATAGTTGTTTGGAAGAGTAAAAGTGCTGTTTTATATGACGGCTTGTACCTCATCCTGGGCTATCCAAAATTAGTGGGTTTGACGACCGACCATTCGAACCCTTTCCAACCATAAGTGAAAACCCACTGCGTCGACGTCGTGAAAGGAAGTGATGGACTCGAGCTTCAACGCCATTAAGTTCCTCGTTTTAAATCGAAGTGTCAAGGAGGGGATAAAATCTGGGTAGTAACAACCAACGTTAAGCGATATAAGGAATACGTCGTCTGAGCATCAGGATGTACTGAACTTCCTCGCGGAGTTTGAGCGGAAAAGCGGGCTTTCCTCCTTATACCCGTCTATAAGCCACAGACTGCTCAGAGACAATTTAGGCGAGTGATCTTTTACTACTTAACTATCACTAATTTCGGATTACTTTTTTACTTTTATAAGCGCGTTATGAAGTAGTATTTAAGATCTAAATCACTTACTATGTATTTCACAACTTTGAATAGCGTAATTGACTAGAAGAGTTATTAGCGCTGAGGAAATGATGAACATGTTCGCCGAAGCACGAGTCAAATGGACAAAACTGGGAGTTATGTATTTGCTCAGCGATTAAAGGTACACCTACGGCCCGAGTTACCTATTGCTTTTTAGCCTCGCCTCCAAGAAACCTGCTTTACCATAACAGGATTCCCACGAATGAGCGTCAGGCTCACTTTTAGAGAGCTGAACGTTTGATGAAAATTCACCCTGTGCTCGGCGTATGTACAGTGGCGCTCAAAAGTCTTCGGTGAAATGCTTAGGCGCTTTTTCGTTCATAACTTTTTTCGTAGAAGACCAAATCGCGCGAAATTTAGATATATTCAACTAGAGCATATTTCACCCTAACACTATTTGACTGCGAAGCTGCAATATCCACAGATAGAGCAAGGTGTTTGTTGCGGTAGCAGATTTTGCTAAAACTAAAGTTGTTGACGTCTGCACTTATTCGCACCTTATGTGCGTATTTCTCATCTACTGTGTTCGGCGTTACCGCTCGTACACTTTGACATGACAAAAAGGAAAGAGATTCTAGAAGGACCATCATCTGTATTTTCAGTCCATTTTGAGTTCATGCTCTTTGGAATTTCTGGAACATGATCAGATTGCAGGTTGATAGTAGGAAATACTCACAATACACAATACAAATATAGAAATTTCGCAAGATTAGATTCAGTAGGAAACGAGTTACGACTGAGAAGTACGACTGAAGAACCATTTCACCGAAGACTTTTGAGCACTACTGTATCTCGATAGAAAGCTCTGTGGGTAGGAAGCTCCCATCTACGGGATACGTATGTTCATTGCCACTTATGTGAGGAAGGTGCATGGGCGCAACAGTGGTGGTTATCAGAAAATCAGGAGAGAACCACAGAATCATTGATCGTTATTCTGATTCATTAATACGATCTGATTTATATGAGGAGTAATTCCGCTTGCCTGCCATGAATGGGGGATGTCAGATAGTCAGGTTCACCATTCAGCTGTCTTCTGGGAGCCGCTGTTCTTCAACTGACTACATGGGAGTCTCGAAGATTGGCTTGGCGAAGACTACTTTACTAAAAACTAACCATTCTTTTGTTGAGTGGAAAATAGTGTTGTACCATAAATATCTCCTCTAGAATTCATAGTATAGCAAACGCGGTTCTATTGTCATTTTTTCTAATTGCATTACGGTTTTATAAACAACCTTGAAACTTTAAACCTCTCCGTTTTGAGTTATTTTGACCTGTCCTTGAGAAGATTTTTCATCAGGAAAAAGACTGATTTGATTGTGAACACGCGGACATTCGTGCATCAAACACAAGATATCAAGACTTTCGAACGTTTGAAGCTACAACTGACAGTTTCGGGGGAAGAACAACGATCGCTTTTCCCAAGTAAGCTCCTTCATATGCAAGAATTGTTCCAAAGAGCAAGTTTTTTGTTTTGCAAGAAATTTTCATTTGATTTTTGACAAAAAATCGGTGGAGTCGACTTTGAGTTTACCGAATTCGGTGTACCATCAGTGTTATTCAGGGTCAGGTCAGTGAAGAACTTGAAGAATGGGCGTATTGGACGTGATAGTGTTACACTTAATGCCACTTCATACAGTGAGAAAAATCACGAAAAAGCAAATTTGTGTGTTTTGTAACTCCTGTGGTGATGAGTGAAGTTAAAATAGGTTTGAAAGAAGCATGTATCACTCATACAACAAAAGCAAAGCTATTTTGCTTCATTGATAATATGTCTATTGATTACTTGTTTCGGAAGCTTTTAGTCAGCTTTTTCGTGTTTATATGCCTCGCTCCGTGAGATATCTACATACTTGGAAGCGAAGCAGTACCTAATCACACTGCTCGTATGTAGGTGCGGCGATTTGTTCGTTATAAAGTAAATCAAATGCTCTACGTAGAAGATGGTTTGTAATTGGAAGCATCATTCTCAACTAATGCGCGTTCCAACCTATCTGCTATGTGGATGATTTTGTTAAGTATGCATGAATTACATGTACCTTGCAAAATAATGGAAGTGGATCGAACTAATTTTAAGATCATAAGTCAACTCTCTGCCATGTGTTGGAATGTTTGCATAGGGGCGCGGAAGTTCGCCGTCCAGTTTGTTCCTAGGTTTCCAGCATAATAATTGTTCACATTTTCATGGTTGTGGCAGATGCATTCTACATCGGGAAGTTGAGGAAGTGGAGTGTCTGCCCAAGGAATTGTATTCTCTTGGGATGCCAGAGGCTCTATTACAAAACGGAAGTATGATCCTAAGAAAGATCCTCCTGTGGTCGAACTCTTTTGAGAAATGCGTATGCGATGCCTACGCCAGTGGAACGTGTGATCGAAGCTCCACTATAAGCGTATTTGGACGTGGCTAAGATTTTCTATGACTCCGTCTTAGCATTAATTCCGTAAAAATGTCGATATTTGTGGCAATTACTGTGTGACAAAAAGTCTAATATTCAACATTTATGATTGGGTGGCTCCCGAAATTTGCTCTACGGACCCGTAGAGAGTGACGCTACTGGACCTGATTGCGCTGTTGGCCTGGAGCACCAGACGATCCGCAGCTCCTTTCTCAAAATGGTCCTGTTGCAGAGAAAAGGGAATGAGCTTTTGGTAGGTTATGGTGCAATTCACTGAAAGGTTGTGGGATGGAAGGAAACGATAGGTAAGTTTGTCGGCAGAGTGTCCAACCAAAACTTGGTGGGATCCAACTGTTAACGGCGTTAATATGGTATTTGTTGAATGGGGAGGTCTTGATTGCGGGCTTCTACTGAAGATGGCTAGAGTGTAGAAATTCGAATTCAATAAGTGGAAGGCTGAACTGACTTCGCCGAAAGGGGAGGACACTTCCTGAAGTTCAGATAGTTTTGATCACTGTGGTGAAAAATTTTAAATTGGATGAATATCATCAGCCTCAGAAAATTTTTTCTATTGATGTGCACTTACTATTCTTTTCCCAATAACTTCTCAGGCTTTTTTTTTACTCATAGTGGGTGAAAAGCTCGCCTGTGTGCTTATAGCGTGAACACTGAAGAATGACTTTGGGAAGGATCTATGACTCCAAGATCCTCACAAGATCTAAGGGTGTACCTAAGTCACTTTTTTCAACTCTGAAGTCGTAAAAAGTCGATTTTTTCAGCAGTATCCGTATCCTCCATATCCGAAATACGGTAGATAACCTCCATATAAGAAGGGATCGAAAAATGGATAAAATCTCAGCTTTTTCGAATCCGACTCTTTCGGAAGAGTCTTCTCGAATGTATTCAGTCCATCTTCTGGCTTGACAGGTGCAGCGGATTCGGGCGAAGCCTCCTGAAAATTTGGCAAGATTCTTGGCTCGACGTATAGAGATTGTTCAAGGCAGCTAACCAGTAAGTGACGTGATCACTCGCCTCCATGATGAGCATTTTATAAATTGTGATATTTCCTTAATTTATAAAGGGTATTAATTTCAGTGTTTTTTCCAAGTTTGGGAAATCTTCTTTTTGTGTCAGCTGAACGCTGAAGAACTCTGTGGACTTTCGGGGATCACTTCCTTTAAGTTACACGTTAAGGACTTGGGAAAATCTTATTGAGCCTGTTCTATGTAGTGATACGATTCATCGAGGGAAATTAAGAAAAAATGGCAATCTCATTTTTCAAACACTTTCAGAACTAGTTTGCTGAACAATTCCTTATCCGAACGTAATATTTTGGGGTATGCTTTATTTTCAAAATTTTATGATAATTATCGTTTTCAAACTTCACCGAGTTATGGCTGAAGCTGGCCTTGAGTATTGATACCGGCAGAATTAAGCAAAGAAATCCGGTACAAGCTACCTTGTCAGCCAGCGCTACCACCGAGAGAATGAGTACGAAGAGAATGTAGGAAGGTTGCATCTGAAGTAGTCAGCTCAAAAAAATGATAGCTGTAGGAACTCTCCAATACGTTTCGTAATCGGAATCGGGCACATCGATAATATAAGTGGTTCATAAGCGATCGACTAGTTTCGATGACGTTCAATGGAACTGCAGGCTCTTGCCCCATTCCTTCTCCCATGTAAGTATTATAGAAAGCAGCGAGGGCTTCACGTTGGTACCTTTAAGGCCAGTGGGAAGCTAACTGATCCTCTAGGTGAGGACGAAAGCATTCTCTTTGATACCCTTTTTCAGCCCGTTCAGAAAGGTAAGCGAACCCGGGACGCTATGGCTACTCGGCAGTAGCTATTGTAGTTCCTTAATATAGCAATAGAATGAGTGCAAGTTCTAATCCTAGACTCTCGTAACATAACAGAAGTATTCTGCGGCAAGTGAAAGAGCGATAAGCACTGGTATTCTATAGGAGGTAAAAGGAAGCTTACAATGTAGGAAGACTGACTGGAAGACTACTTTGGTTGGCGAATCGTGGACCTCACCACCTGCTTTTATACAGCGACTATCTGTTTGAATACATTTTTTCTCGACATTGCTGAGTATCATGAAATCCGTCTGTAAACGGGAATTTTGGTTTCGACGACAATTCAACAATTATTTATGAAATGTCGATTCAGATTCATTTGGGCACAGGCTATGCTATTCACGTATTTTTGTGAAATGAGCCTCATAAATCATAAATACAATACTGCGCCGCATTGTACATTGGGCCAAATGTACGGATCACCATGGATCGTCCTTACTTTTCTGAACATTTTGTCAGTTACAGCCCAGTTTGCTCTGTTGACAATGGTACTGGGATTGTATGGTGGTAGATAGGGAAAAATGGCGAGCAGAATTTCAGAGCATGACTCTTTCTGGGCTATCATAGGTGCACTTCAATTTTACCCGATATTGTATCCTGTTACCCTTGGGCTACTACTGTTGCGGATAATGGGCGTTAGACTTCACAGCACCGACTTCGAGCACAACACCAGTGCCGCTGAAGTCGGAGCGAAACTTTTGACTGGATGTTGCTTACTGTGATACGGACTGTTTTCATTCAAATGCTGTCCAACATTAATGTGAGGCCTGCCTTGTTCTGCTGTTATGCGAGCAGTCAATTCGGGCTCTCTTAGGGTTCCATAGCATAGACACGAAACATTTAGTCAGCGACATTATTTTTATTATTTCTGAGTGAAACTGTTGTTAAGCTGACAGCTGGGAATAATTTCACATTGTTCACAAAGTTTTGCGGTTCGAAAGAATTTCATAGCAAAAGGTACCTTTTCTACCAGCATTCAAGTAGCACGGCTTACCCAGCCAATGAAGATTTCTCTTATGACCACCAAGTAAATATCCTTTACAATTGCAAATGTCGATATACCCGTCTTGGATTTTTCCACACATTTTTCAGTGTCTACTTTGCGAGAAATACTATATCCAAGATTGTTTTCCTGCTTTTGTCAAATTCTCCTATCTCGAGTTCCGCAATTGTTTCTGTTTTCTGGTGGACTGACAAACTGACAAAGCAGGTCGCAAAAGGATTGATCTGAACAGCTGCTTCATTGTCTGCTCATGTTCATAGATAGGAGGAATGATAAACTGGCAGTGTTTATGTGCTGAGTCTGGAAAGTTACAACACGTATATCTCTGACGATTGCAAATGTTGTTATGCAGTTATTTATCAAAATATCAGTGTAATCAATTATTGTTGCTTCCTTCAGGTGAATGACTTCCTCTTCTCACCACCACCAACCATATGGTTCATACATATAGTAGGGATAAGGAAAATATCCAGGATATCCGTAAGATCCGTATGGGTAATATCCTCCCATCATGCACATTACGCTTCCTTTTTCCATAGAAGCTTCACATTTTACTTCCTTCCCCTAAAACACGAAACAGTACGGTTGAACTAGAAAATGATTCAGAAGAGAAATAAGTTAAGCCTTATAAAGTATTACTGGAGAAAGAGTATTGAAAAGGAGTGAATTCGCGGTGAAGATGCGCTTCTGCAGGCTCCCTAGAGTTTGAGCTGAGGTCTTTGACCCTGATTCTACCATCTACATTTTTCTTCTGGGAACTTGTTCAATATCGATATTCTAATGGCAATTAGAGGCATTTTTTCGATCAAACATTTCCTGTCAATATTGATTTGGCTCCGTCGATCCTATTGGGGATTATTCTTGATCGTATGAACTTTCCGCGATGACCCTAATCTTCCGAGGAGCTGGCTAAGGGAGACTAAGGCATAAGTAGATGTCTTTCATGGCATTAACGTGGTGAAATTTATGAACAATATGACCGTGTAGCAAACATAAGCTACTTGTTCCACTTGCAGAGTACCAACTTAGTAGTGAAATCTGCACCCTAACTTACATTTTCGCACTTCTTCTCGGGTATCGGCTCCCCAGATGCTGCTGTTGAGAGAATGAGAGCGATCAAAATGTAGAGAATGTGCATCTGAAAATTGTTTTTACTAAGAGCCTTTTCTGAATGTTCTCGTGAACTGGAGCAGGACTGCAATTCGGTCGCAAATAAAAGAATGAAGTTGTTGTTGTTGATTGATCTCTTTTCCAAGTCGGCAAGTCAGCGGATCTTATACTACATAGCGAACCATTCCCGGCCAGTGAGGAACTTGGTTGGTCTACGGGTAACCGTTCACGGTTTGATTCCCATGACCACTGCGTGAAGTACATAGAACTGGGCATGCCCTATCGCAGCCCTTTCATTTGCTGCTGTTGCTAATTACATTATTATAATATGGAGCATTCGTGAATAGAATTCTTTTGAAAGGGGGATTGGACTTTTTCGTCCAAATAGTACTTAATTTCTGGTAGAACCTTGTGTCCTCTAGCAATAACTCGTACAACATTCTCAGCCTTCCCAGCTAAAAGAGACTTACTTCATGGTAGAGCTTTTCTCGTCGATCCCGACAAAATGAATGGAACTACGCGTGACAGCGTTTTATCAACCTAACAAAGTGGTCCGAACCTTCCTGATTGCTAATTTATTGTTACAGGGAGCGATAACACTGATTTTCAGGAAGGGCAAAAAAGATATACAAATGCCAGAGTCTACACACTTGCATGGAATCGTCGTCGATACGGATGCGAGGTGGTGTCGTTGGTGATTGTAGAAGAATGATTGGATCTTCATTATCAACCGAATTATGTGGACCTATATAGTAGTCGAAGTCAAGCGAGGTCACACCTAAGGTACTCAGTTTGCAAGCAATTAGGCGTTAGTAATGCCTGGTAAAGCGCCTAGTGGTTGAATGAGGCTATGGTGGAGTGTGGATCTACTGGTTTTAGAACATCCTGCCTAAAAACATTCAAGGGCAAACTAGAATGCGAGTAGTCCAAGCAGTGCCTAATGTCTATCTTGGCTGAAAAAAATGTGGTATCAGAAATATGTCAAGCTATGTTTTTTCTAGTTTACCGGGAGTACTTCACTCTAGATGCAGGGTTCCCAAAAATCAGGCGATTAGCCTACTAGAGTATTTCTATCATACACTACTCGTCGGTCCTGGCAGTGACTTCGTCTCAGTACTGGTCCGGGACAACATCGATTTCCGTGGCCCTTACTTTATGTTATTTTCTATAATATCTAACATTTGCCACTGCGTGGCTCCCCAAGTTTGCTGTGTAGGCCGCGTGGAGATGAACTGATGTTAGTCGACTCGATCGAGCTGATGTCTTGGACTAGCAGGCAGCCCGCCATCTCTTTGCTTAAGAGGATGCCACCGCTGAGAAAAAGGAATGGATTCGGGAGGACATGGTGCAACTCAGCGAAAGGTTGAAAGATGGATGGTTACGATAGGTTCTCGTAATATTCTTTGAACAGAAGGGTCTCCTTTTCTACTGGTGATACTCGAATTGGAGGAGAATTCGGATTCGATGAATACCATTAGCACTAGGAAATGCTTTCTACTGACTGACAAGAACCTTTGATTTTTGCAAATCCCGCAAAACGTTTCTATTAGACCCAGACGGGTGCCCGTCTATGTGATGATGGTGTGAATATTGAACAATATACATATATGATCAGAAAGCATTTATGACTTCAAGTTTCTAACAAGATCTGCAGCTAAATCTAAATCACTGTTTCCAGTTCTGAAGTTGTAGATAGTCGATCTTTTCAGCAATATCCGTATCCTCCATATCCATATCCGAAATACGGTAAATAACCTCCATATCCGAAGGGATTAAAGAATGGATAAAATCTCAGCTTTTTTGGTTCCGGCTCTTTTGGAAGAGTCTCCTCGAATGAATTCAGTCCATCTCCTGGCTTGACAAGCCCAACGGATTCAGATGAAGCCTTCTCCTAAAAGACTAATAAAATTCTTCGCTCGGCTCATAAAGGTTGTTCAAGATGATGTGATCACTCACCTTCATGAATGAGTATTTTATAAATTGCGATACCTCTGAATTATTAGGGATACACTGATAGAGTTCTGCGATTTCCCTAGCGGTGGGTTACTTCCCTGATGACACCAATAAAGAACATGAGATAAACTGAATGAGCCCATCCCCGTGCTACGATTTCTTGAAGGAAATCGAGCAGAAATAGGCAATCTCATTTTTCAAAGACAGTTTCCCAACCGGTTTTTTCGAACATTTCCTTCCCCTTTCTATCTGAGCGTAATGTTTTAAGGTACATTTTGTTTTCAAACACATAACTCTTATCGTTTTCAAACTTTACTGACTTATAGTTTAAAGTTAAAGTTTAAACTTTTTTTCGTTAGGCCATCATTGATCTCTGTACTGATTATTGATAATAGCAGAATTGACGAAAAAAAAAGCTGTTGAAAGCTACCTTGTCAGCCAGCGCTGCCACGGAGAGAATGAGTACGAATAGAACGTAGAAAGGATGCATCTGAGGTAATCAGATTGGAAAAATGAAAGCTGTAAGAACTCTCCAATTTGTTTCATGGACGGAATCGGGCATATTGATCAAATAGGTGGTGTAAAAGCAATCAGTTGGTATCAATTCCGTTCAATACAACTGCAGGCTCTTCTCCGACTGGAGAATTGAACTTGAATACATCCTTAACTCCAATAGCAAGCTGGTTGATCCATATAGGGGAGTGCGAGAGCTTTTCATCGAAACCTACCCTATTTCATTCGGTACATGAAGTTGTGCCAACACGGGGCACTATGGCTGCTCGTCAAAAGCTGTTGCAGATTCTTACGATAGTAATGTAACAAGTGCAAGCTCAAGTTCCAACTTTCTAAGTGATTTTGTCAGCGGAACGATTCATGTGACAATTATAGAGCAATAAACACGGGTATTTCATAGGAGGTGAAAGGAATGTAGGAAGATTGACTGGATGACAACTTTGGTTGGCAAATTGTGGCCCTCATCACCTGCTTTTATACTGTAGCTATTTGTTTGAATTCATTTTCACTCGTCATTTCAGAGTATCATGAAATCCATCTGTAAACGAGAATCTTGATCCTAACGACAATTCAACGATTATTTATGAAATGCCGATTCAGATTCATTCGGACAGCAAGCTATACTCTTCACTTATTTCTATGAAACGATCCCCATAAGCCATAAAAATAGTATCGCTCATGTCAGCCAAATATACGGATCAGCATGGACCGCTTTTTCGGTCACATTGTCGTTTACAGCGCAGTTTGCTCTTTTGGTAATGATATTGAGATTTTTGACCGTCTTTCCGGGTTTGGCCAGTATTGTAATCTATTGCCCTTGGACCGCTGATGTTGCGGGTCGCGAGCGTTGTCCTCGAACGGCGAGACAACTGCCTAGAAATCGCCGCTTGACTATTAGACCGCGATTTGACCAAAAACTGATCTTGCTGAGAAAATTCGCTGAATTTCGCCATACAGTCGCACGTGTTGCTATACGTCCGTGTAGCCACTGTAATACACGTTCATCCTGTCAGTAGGCTAAGCACTCTGCGGATCAAATAGCTTTATTCTGGCATGGTCCTATCCAGGTATATTGCAAGCAGGAAAATTTCCTCATTGCAGACACCTTATTATCTGTTTATCTTTTTGTTTAGGCAACCTTGGTATGGCTGCTTACATAGTCCACCGGCCGGCCGGCCGGCGTGCCACGAGGCAGTGCTAGGGGATGAGGGCGGCAGACGGTCGGTCGAGGGGTTGAAAACAAAGAAGAACAAAATCAAAAACCAAACAACCAGGGGCTCGTACAAATGATTTCCGATCTTGTCTCTCCTTGTTTACGGCCCTTCAAGGGGCTGACCGGCAGTCTGCCGCCCTCCTCCCCCCTAGCACTGCCTCATGGCACGCCGGCCAGCCGGCGGACTATGAAAGCAGCCTATCGAAGGAGTAGCCAGAGCGGCTTGTATATAGGTTGTCTGTAAGTATTCACCAGTACCTGATCCATTTGGAATGAGCTACGCTTTGGACTTTAACGTAGAATCACAGTGACCATTTAACTGCAATCTTAGTCGCAGTTGTGAGTCTTATTAGGCAAAAAATTGGCCTGTATTAAATTTCCGCAGTAGGATGAAGTACTTGTTTTGTTATGCCCGCATGAGATTAGAAATTTGACCCGGACATCAGCCTGATGAGATGAATTCGCCCGCTTCATTACCCAGCTAAGACCGATTCAGATTTTGCACTGGTCAAACATACAGTAACGCTCAAAAGTATTCGGCGAATTGCTTCTTGTGAATATTTACCGCTGTTGACCTCCATTTTGATCATGTTCCAAATATCCCAAAGAACTTGAAATCAAAACCAACTGAAAATAAGGAAATTTTTGCTTCTAAATTTCTTTCTTTTTTGCCTTGTCCAAAGTGAACGAGCGCTAATGCGGAACACAGAAGAAAAGGAAAATGAACATAAGGTGCGCATAACTGCAGACGTCACAAACTTGCTTTCAGCACAGTCTACAAACGCCTTCCCCTAGTTATAGGAACATCGATGCTTTGCAGTCAAACAGTGTTGTATAGGGAAATATGCTTAGGTTAAACATATCAAAATTTCATGCGATTTGCTCCACTGGGAAAAAAGTTACGGCAATCAAAGTTGGCCGAATATTTTTTGAGCGCTACTGTAACTACTGAGAAAGAAATTGTCACCACCGACGAGACTCGCTCGATTTCACTCGATGTTAGATCGGTTTTCCTTTTTTCGAAATTGTCAAGAAACAGTTCCTCCAAATTGGGATAACAAACGTTTAAACTGAGCCGACCGCACACCTCCTTATATTCCATGGTCGCGACCACTGAGTTGTTCCGAACAGTCACTCACAGATTAGTTCAAAAATCAGATTTGGTCGGAATTGTCTTAAATCGATTGCTTCAGAAGGAATCCGAAGTGTGTGTGTGTGTGAATAATTATTCAATGTGATAGGATTCCGCACGAGTAGAAACCAACCATTCAGCCAGTTCCTTACACCACATCATCCTTCCTGTTTTTAATGAAGCTGGTTCATTTTTTCAAATGATCAATCAAAATTCTTGATAATTACAAACGGCGATGTTTTCCGTCTTACATTATATCCCATGCATCCCAATACTCCACTCAAACCCTTACTGGTTTGTTCTCCTACATCTGATGAGTTTTTTTATCTCATGTTCTGCACATTTCCCAGTGACGTTCACTCTTTGCTGTTGTAGGCAAAACCCATTTAGACGGAATCTAATATAAGTGTCCAGCCTCCGTCATGCCCTTTTCAGTCACCATACAATGAGCATCGTTCCCGTGGGTCTCCCGTAAATACTAATTACTAATGGCGATTGTCTCAATTCCAACTAACTATTAGGATGGCGATTGTAGTCTGACACTTGTCATACATCATTAAGCAGCCCCGAAATCAAATTTACTAATGCTTTTTTCATTCATATTGATAATGTCGTCAAAGCCAGACGGTCCTTTCCGAACTGCAGTGTATAGCATTTCTGCGATTTCGTTATTGAGCAATTTAGTATTTCTCTACGTATATCTTCGATGTCCCTTGAAAAGGATGAAGTTCTACAAGTACTTTTTTCTGTTCACTAACCTACAAGATGCCATCTATACCGTCGCATTTGCTGTAAATATGCCAGTGAGCAGTTTGATACTTAACATTTGATACTTAGAGTAATGACTGATCCGGAATGATAGGACAAACTGCTATTTTATTATAATTACAACTTCTTTAAAACTTCCCAGCAAGTCATATCACAGCACAGTGTTTTATTACTTCTCGGCACTGGCATAGTCAATGAACCATCAGTTTCATTTACTTTAATCCTTTTATATGGCATGGTATTTTTCGTATCGGTTCTTTCGGTAACAAACAGCTTTATATATCGCTATTTACATCTGTGCAGGTAAACAAAGCTAATTTCTGCAAGAAAAACACAGTGGAACTTTAGCATATGTAGTGTCTGCAATTTCACTGAAAATCTAATCTTTAGAGCAGAGCTTGTTCAAAGAGTCTCGGCAAAGCGGTTCATTTCGATTGGTTGTCTGGTCAACCTGGTCATTATGGGGAACGTTTTCTTTGTTTTCTATATGGCACTATTACCTGATAAACATTTTGGTGATTTCGTGACACGCACGGTTATCATCGATGGTATCGATATGAGTCAAGCCGGGTTTTTTGGATTTTCGCTACAGGTAAGGCTGCTCATGTCGAATAATTTCTACAAACCAAAGTCGAAGTCGATTATTCTTTGAAGGTATTAGGCTGGCGGAAAAGTCTTTGTACATTTTAGTTTTCATATTGTAAAGTCTTTAGGGATTTCTTCGCAGCGTTCATTGCGAAGCATGTGTAAGGCAGGTCAATGCGCTCTTCATACCGTATCTGCCGTAGCATTTCGCAACGGTTATAGCTGCGAGTATCGCTATCAACTCAAAGCATGTTGAACCGCTTCTGCTTTATAAGGTCAGAAAAAGTTAGTCCAAATCGAGCGATAGGGGAAACATGTGATGCGGTAGGAGCCTTCATTCTTTCTCACAGTTCAACAAGGAATTCGTACCGCAAGTTCAAAAATAGCCACTTTGACTAGACCAAAAAACCACGATCTGGGAGCTGTCCATTTGCATCGTCTTGGAAACACACGAAGATATGGAGATATGGATGAGTAGTGAGCTAGTTGGTCACCACCTCCAAATTAGTAGAGATTCATTCCTAAACTTGTTGACTTTCCGGCGCACCTACTCATGGCTGGAAGACTTAATCACCGGCGACGAGAAATGAGTTCCCTAGGTAAACCATACGAGGAAGCGCCAGTGGCTCGGACGCGTAGAGCATGGAATCGCGACCCCCAAACCAGAATTCTAACATAGGAAGGTAATGCTTAGCATTTGAAGCCATTCAGAAGAGTCATTCACTGGGACTTGCTGCCACCAAACACCACTTTCAGCACCAAAGCTTTGTGTACTCTGTGAACCTCATTGCTGCATTAGATCCGCGAGGGAAACAAAGGAAAGTCTACTTTCTTCACGACACTGCTTGCCCACACATTTCGAAGGAGGCCCAGAAAAAACTTCAAAGCTTGGGATGGCATGTCCTGCCCCACCCACCGCATTCACCAGACGTGGCTCTAACGGTTTATCACCTGCTCCTGTCGCTGTCAAACTATCTAAAAAATAAGAAGTTCGATGATGTGAATCAACTCGAGACGTCCATCGGCGAGTTTTTTCTCCTCGAAGCCCCAGGAATTGTATGTAAGCAAGATCTACAAGTTGCCTGGCAATACCTTGTCGATAGTGACGGTGCATATATATTCTAGCTACTAGTGGTCGTGATGGAAAAAAACGAAACTGAAAAGGTATTGCAAAAGGTGCACATACTTCTTCGCCACCTAATATTTCCCTAGTATCCCTCGAATTTCTGTGAGTAAACTTTGAGGTTATGTTGGAGATGGAGTATTGGCGCTAAGAGTTACAACCTTTCATAGCTGGATTCCAGCAGTTCTTTGATCCTTACATGGCTTGTGACTGATACTTTGGGCCATACTTTTCCAGGCAGGCAAAAAGTACTGACTTTAAGTGCCGTACTGTCATATATGTTCCTAATGGATCGAATTCCGTAAATTTATATTGAACTGGGCAAATATCCGAGTTAAATCCATTGCTGTAGGCTAGGGGCAGATTGAATATGCCATTTCCGCAAGAGACTAATCGACGGCTTTGAAAGTTGTCATCCTCCCAGTTATATTTAGTAATTATCTTTAGAAAAAATGGGAAACATCATTGTTAGTTTTTGAAAGAATATTGATTAATGTTTACTTCCGTAATTGGGAAAAAGGAAAGAGACATCAGAAATCGAAACTCTGTGGAACTAATTTCTGAGCATCTATCATGTCTGTATTACTGATCAATTTTATTTCAGTACTACATGGAAAGCTTTCGTCTGGCACTGATTATTGAACTGATACTTCTACTGAGCTTAATTGCTTTTGTAAACGTATTTTGTGCTCTGAAAATCAAATTTTATCTGAGGAATTCTATCACACGAACCAGTAACTTTTTGTCGCTTCAGCGTCAAATGTTTCTTCTTTTGCTATTACAGGTGATATTCGATTTTCACATCATGCATTTCGGGCATCAAGGGTTTCAAATACAACTTCACAAGGGGCTTGATATTTGAAATTGCTTTCTACTGGGATTCTTGAAGGTTTTGGGACATTGGCGACGAAGCACTCCAAGCTCTGACGAGCCATAGAAAGTGATCGGTATCGAATGACAAGTATTCACACAGCTCGTTCATTCACTGTGACGTTTGAAGTAGTATGAACACTTTTTTGATTTTTCACCTCTCGAGGAAGCGTCATAGAAGCGCTTTCTGAGCGCTCTTGGGTTAAGGTTCTTAAAAGAGTGATTGAAATGAAGATATAAGCAAAATACTTCAAGTAGAATTTTGCGACGGCAAGGTAGGCGAGGTGAAGTGAGGCCCATTTTTCCGGTCTCATCTCACTTCTTCAGATGCCCACTAATCCCTAGAAAGGTTCGACTTCTGCAAGGTCGTTGATTGC
Source organism: Haemonchus contortus (assembly GCA_000469685.2). Lineage (NCBI taxonomy): Eukaryota > Metazoa > Nematoda > Chromadorea > Rhabditida > Trichostrongylidae > Haemonchus > Haemonchus contortus. Next base: position 4,544,750 of record LS997565.1, read on the forward strand.
TTGAATATTAATGCTTCCAGGCTGCTTGTCCGATCGTATTCTTGGTCACGCCATATTGCTTTTCTACATTTCTGCTATTTACTGGTATTGACTCTAACAAAACCATCACAGTCGTGCTTTCGATTCTTCTGGCCATATATCCGATTTTCAATCCAGTTATTATTATCACATTCATGAAGGAGTACAGGAGTTTTATTGCCATCAAACTGAAGCTGACTAACTCACATGGACAATCCAATATGCCGTTTTTTCTTAACAACATTAAAATAGCTAGTGTTCACCTCAACTCCTGAATTGAATGTCATTGAAAGCTTAATCCATCCAGGTATATACGGTAGTTTTGCTCCAAACTTCTTTCCTTGCTTGTTTTACTTTTTCGATGAATTTGCTCAATGTTAAAATGTTCAATGTGTTCAATGACAGTTTTTTACAATAGTAACGTAACGAATGCAAGCTCAAATTCCAATTTCCTAAATGATATCGTCAACGGAACCATCCATGTGACAAATAGAGAGCGATAAGCCCTGGTAACCTACATATATGTAAGAGGTGAAACGAAGCTTACAATGTAGGAAGACTGGGAGACAACTTTGGTTGATGAATTGTAGCCCTCAACAGCTGCATTTATACGATAGCTATTTGTTTGACTTCAATTGCTCCCGTCATTTCTGAGTCTTATGAGATCCGTCTGTAAACGTGAATTTCGGTCTCACCAACAGTTCAACAATTGTTTATGAAATGTCTATCCGAATTTATTTGGGCAGCAGGCTATGCTCTTCACGTATTCGTATGAAATAAACCTCATAAACCACGAAAATTATGAAAATGGGCGGGGGTGGTGTAGTGGCAAGTGGCGCACTATCTCACACGCACGGTCAGGGGTTCGAATCTCGGATCGGTACCCGCTTAGGCCAACCAAGCCTTCCATCCCTCCGTGGTCGATTAGTTGGTACCAGACTCGTCTGGGAGGATAAAAGCACTGACTGGTACATCGGCTGGACCGCAAGTCATTGTATAGGCCCCATATGTTCTCATTACGCCACTACTATTCTGAATGGAAGTCGGGTGCGGGGCGCATCCCACAGATGGGATTGATTAACGCCAAAAACTTTGAACTTTATCCTTTTTATTGTCCTTGCGCTACTAATGGTGCGTGTAAGGTAGGTTCGGCTCGAACAGCGAGACAACTAACTAGGAATTGACGCGTGACAACTGTAGTGGCCGCATTTCTGTCACGATGGCTAAAGCTCGGATTTAGGACAGGAGATGAAATGACATTATACGGTACGAGGCGAAAAGTTTGTTGCAAAAAATAGCTCTGATTGTTGAGATTTTCGAGATAAAGCTTTGTATGGTTTCTCATTCATGAAATTCTGTTTTATTTCAAAACTAGAGCGCCGATGTAAGCAGGAAAGCCAGTCCTGTTGAAAAAACTCGCTGAAGTCCGCTTTCCAAACGCATGTGCTCCTATCCGCTCATGTGTTTACTTGCAGTAGGCTATGAGCTTGTTAGTGGATGAACTGTTGTTCAACTTACTATTTCAGAGTTCTAGTTCTCCAAAAGACTCATTCCAGTTTATTTCATTTCCTTCAATGCTTTCGCCCAGACATTGAACATTGTTCATCTGGGTACCCTGGGTAGTAAATGCTTATTAGTAATGACGACTATGACAATTCTGACCTTCTATTAGCATAGTAATCGTAGGCATATGTAATCTAACGCTTGTCGTTCATTCTAAACAGCCACGAATTCATATTTACTAATGCTTTTTTTCCATTCTTCAAATTAATGTCGTCAAAGCCAGACGGTCTTTTTCAAGTTGCAGTGTACAGTATTTCTGCGATCTCGTTATTGAGTAATTTAACTTTTCTCTATGTATACATTCGATGCCCCTTAAATCGGATCAAGTCCTATAAGTACTTTTTCCTGTTAACTATCCTACAAGACGTCATCTATACAGTCATATTTGCTTTAAACATACCGGTAAGCGGTTTGATATCTGACATTTGATACATACAACTAGAGTAATAATTGCAAAAGATCTGGCATGATAAAATATATTGCTTTTTCATGATAATTACAAATTTTTTGGGACTTTTCAGCTGGTCATATCACAACACAGTGTTTTATTACTTCTCGGTACTGGTATATTTAATGAACGATCAGTTTCATTTACCTTAATCCTTCTATATGGTATGGTATTTTTTGTAACGACTCTTTCGGTAACGAATAGCTTTATATATCGCTATTTACACCTGTGCAGGTAAATAAGACTTTTTTGTGAATATATTTCACGTCTGGCAATTTTTTTCGAGATATAGGGAACAACAGCATAATAATCATACTACATATTGTATTATCCTCTGAATGTGTCTCTTTTTTGTGTGTATATGTGTTTGACCGAAAATTCGTAACTCATGTCCCCGTAGACCTAGCGAGTAATAGAGAACTCAAACTTCGGATGGTTACAGGCGGTAGGATGATGTACAGTAGCGCTCACAAGTCTTCGATGAAATGCTTTGACGCTTTTTGTTCATAACTTTTTTCTATGTAGACCAAATCGCGCGAAATTTGGATATGTTTAACTAGAGCATACTTCATCCTCCCCAACACTATTTGACTGCGAAGCTGCAATATCCACAGATAGAGCAAGGGGTTTGTTCCGGTAGCAGATTCTGCTCAGAGTGAAGTTACTGACGCTTACAGTTATTCGCACCTTATGTGCGTTATTTTCTCTATTGTGTTCGGCGTTACAGGTCATACACTTTAGACATAACAAAAAGGAAACAGATTCTAGAAGGGTCATCATCTGTATTTTCAGTCGATTTTGAGTTCATGCTCTTTGGAAATCTGGAACATGATGAGATTGCAGTTTAATAGTGGTAAATATTCACAATACATCCACGCTACTAATATAGAAATTTCGCATGATTAGATCCAGTAGGAAAGGAGTTACGATTGAAAAGTCCGGCTGAGGAGCCATTTCACCGAAGACTTTTGAGCGCTACTGTAGGTGAAAGGAAAAGATAGCAATCGATAGGAACTGATACGAAACCGTAAAAGGCAAAATCGCAGGACCCGTTCCTCACTTCGTGTCAAGGGTAAAGCCTTCCCGTTTTGGTAAGTGGCGTGTGATGTGAAGGGACTGTAGATGATTGGTGACGAAAATTGATATCATTTGATATATGCTGATAACGAACCAAAGAAGGTGAGAGCCCCTAGGCCTGTAATGCTCTCAGTATTGAATAGGATCCTTGGCATTTCATTTGGTGATGCAAGATGTCTCCGGGATTTGGGGCCTGAAGGAGCAAGTGCCTCTTAGCAGTCAGATCCTACCGCCTTCGGTATTTCAATGTAGCTTTGACTTTTTTTATATGTTTATTCTATGAGACGGGTGGATCAAGTGAAGTGACAAAAAGTGATTTCAGATATACCGATTTCAGATTACCGAAATACTCATGTTCAGGGTGGAACTTGTTGAAAAAGTATCTACAAAGCAGTTTATTTTGATTGGAGGTTTACTCAACCTAATCGTCGTGGGAAACGGTTTCTTTATTTTCAACATGGCAATGTTACCCAGTAAACGTTTTGTCGATTTCGTGACAAGCACTGTTATCGTCGATGGTATCGATATGAGTCGAGCTGCGTTTTTTGGATTTTCGCTGAAGGTGAGGCGGCTCAAGTCATATGCAAAGTTCATTCTTGCTTGAAAGTATTTTCCTAGTACTCAAGCCGTGACCCTTCTAATTTCGCTTGGTTTACGTGGGGTAATGGCGCGTCGAGTCCGCTACCTTTCATCGCTCGATTCCAGCAGTTCTTTGGTCCTTACATGGCCGGTAACTGATACTTTTGGGCCATATCTTCCAAGAAGGCAAAAAACATTGACTTAAAGTGCCGCACTTTTCATTGAGCAAGCCATGCACTTGATTCTTATTCGAAATTATGTTACAGTAAGCCCGTATCCGAGTTACACCTTCGCTTTAGTCTGGACGCAGATCGAATACGTAGCCGTTTTAGCGAGAGACTGATCGGCAGCTTTCAAAATTTCTTTCTTACATTTGACTTGAGTAATTAATATAAAAGCATGGGAATCATAAATCCTGGCCTTCAAATTAGTTGATTAATATTTATTTCTGTTGATGCAGGTAGGAAAAGGCATCAGAAATCGAAACATCGTGAAATTCAAATTTGAGAATCTGTATGCCTGTATTGTTGATTACTTTTTTCAGTACTGTATGGAAAGCTTTCGTCTGGCACTGATTATCGAACTGCTACTTTTAATGAGCTTAATTACTTCGGTAAACGTATTCTGTGCTCTGAAAATCAAATTTTATCTGGAGAATGCCACACAGACCAGTAGCTTTTTGTCGCTTCAGCGTCGAATGTTTCTCCTTTTGCTATTACAGGTGATTTTTACATTTCACATTTTGTATTCCAGGCATGAAGAGCTTCGAAACGGAACTAGACGGGGGATTTGATTCTTGAGGTAGTTCCTTCCTGGAAATCTTGAAAGCATCGGGACAACGGCAACGGGGCAACTCCAAGCTCTAACGAGCCGGTGAAGACGAGCGGTATAGAATGATTACCGTTTTTTACTTCCCACTTCCATCGAGGGAGCGTTTTATGGGAGATGGCATGACGTTATCTGGATCCCAGATGATTTTGGATTAGAGTTCCTGTAAGAGGAGTTGAAAGAGAGAAACAAGTAAAACCCCCAATTAAGAATTTGCGACGAAAAGGTAGGCAAGGTGAAGCGACGTCCATCCTCCAGTCTGGTCTCACCTACCCAGATCCCCACTAATTTTTAGGAAGGCTCGACGTCTGCAAGGTCGTCGATTGCCTAAACATTACTGGTTCCAGGCTGCTTGCCCGATCGTATTCTTGATGACACCGTATTGTTTCGCTACATTTCTGCTATTCACTGGTATTGACTCTAATGGAATCACCACAGTCGTTCATACGATCCTTCTGGCCTTATATCCGATTTTCAACCCAATTATTATTATAACATTCATGAAGGAATATAGAAGTTTTATTATCACCAAACTAAAGCTAACTAACTCCCTTGGGCAGTTAAATATGCCGTTTTTTCTTCACAATATTAAAGTAGCTAGTGTCCATCACAACTCCTGAACTGGAGGCCATTGAAAACATCATTCACCCTTGTATAAACATTAGTTTCGTTACAGACTTCTTTCCTTGCTTGTTTTTCCGATGAATTTTGTTCAATGTTAATGAAGACAACATAGTTCTAATCATATTTGTAGGGGTACTGAATGCAATGTATGTACTGATAATTTGCAGTAACGTTCTATAATCCACTTCGTGTCGAGGGATTCAAGAGAGTTTAGAATCAAAGCAGTTTCGGGATTTGGCTCTTGTTTGCGTATATTAAAGCACAGGCGAGTTGTATTAATTTAAACATTGTCAAGCTCAAGCTGTTGAACATCTTTATCGACAATATTCTATTGTCTAACGACAATTATCCGTGGTAGCAGCAACAGCAGTAGTATCCATAGTGATAATGTCCTCCTGGTATCCTCCTAGATACATAGCATAATGTTCCCAACTGCGGATTCATGGGAGGAAGTTTATCCGTAGCCTCCTTGTCCTAAAACATGAAAACTCCGCTTAACGGTTCTAAGGTAAAAAGACTGGAATGTCTCTTCGAACTCCTATGTGGTCAATTTTTTCCCCTGCCAAGCTGTATTTCCGATATTTTTCCCCTAGTGAGGGGTGGGAAAGGATCACAGCTGGTTGGCGGTAAGAAGTGTAAAAGCTGATAACCGCTGGTAATGCCATTATCATCAACATTAACGAAAAAGCCGCGTACCGGTTAGTCTCTTCTAAATGGACGGCTAGCCTTGATACTTGCAAGTTTTACTTGGCGCTTGTGATTGTTAATGACAGAGAACATGATTTCTGTCTTGAGTTGCGCCTTACAGTGGAGTACAATGTAGGTAAATTTCAATAATGATAGCTAAAACGCTCAGTGGCAAAGTGAGGATATGGTGAATCTACCGATGTGGTGCGATTCAAGCGTCAATATAGTGAGGTCATTGTATGAGATGCGTTATAACGTCATGCTTACCATCACAATGGGAAAAATAATAACTTTGAAAACATGAGTAGAAAAGTTGCCAACTATGCCACGTTTACAGAAGGACTGCGTTTTCTAAGACCGAAAAAATTGAAGTTATTCTTATTCTGAACGTTTGGCAAGTAAATTGTTGACCTATGAAGTGATTTCTTAATCTCGAAGAGGCTTCATTGCCATAGCAAAGAGATTTGCTGTAATTCATGGTGAAGCCGTAGACTGCTGCAAATTTATTTGGTCCAAATTTCAACAGAAAGGTACTGGAACGATGCTGCGTGCGCGAAGGGCTCTGATGGGGTCACGCGTGAATCGCTCGCCCTCCGTGATTTTTCTAGTTGATTCCGATATTTCAGAACATCCTGCTTGAAGACTTTTGAGGGCAAACTAGAATACGAGTAGTTCAAACAGTGTCTCATGTCTATCTTGGCTCGAAAAAATGTGGTATCTGAAATATCCCGAGCTGTATTTCCGATAAGCGGTTAAGAGGTCGTAAATGAGCGATTGATGGCATGTGTTGCACGCATCCGAGTGGAACTTGAGGTTGAAGCTCAAACCATGTTCGAGACTACTAGAATACTTCTATCGTAGAGTACTCGTCAGTGACTAACAGTGAATTCGTCTCAGTATTGGTTCCGTGAGAACATCGATTTCAGTGGCCATTACATTATGTTATTTTCTAAAATATCCAACACCTGCCACTACCTGACTCCCTAAGTTTGTTGTTTAGGCCGCGTGGAGCCGAAGCGATGCGATTCAACTTGATTGAGCTGATTTCTTGGAGTAGAAAGCGATCCGCCATCTTTTTGCTCAAAAGGGTGCTACCGTTGAGAAAATGGAATGGGTTCGGGATGTCATGGTACAATTCGGTGAAAGGTTGTGAGATGGAAAGGTTACGATAGGCTCTCGTAATATTCTTTGACCGGATGGCTCTTGACTTCTAGTGAGGACAGTCAGAATTGAGGGGAGAATTCGGATTGGATGAGTATCATTAGCACTAGGAAATGCTTTCTTCTGACTGACAAGAACCTTTTATTTTTGCGATTCCCGCAATGCGTTTTTATTAGATCCAGACGGGTGCCCGTCTGTGTGGTGATGGTGTGAATATTGAACAATATGATCAGAAAGATTTTTATAAATATTTATGACTTCAAGTTTCTAACAAGATCTACAGCTAAATCTACGTCACTGTTTCCGATTCTGAAGTTGTAGATAGTCGATGTTTTCAGCAATATCCGTATCCTCCATATCCGTATCCGAAATACGGTAGATACCCACCATATCCGAAGGGATTGAAAAATGGATAAAATCTCAGCTTTTTTGGTTCCGGCTCTTTTGGAAGAGTCTCCTCGAATGAATTCAGTCCATCTCCTGGCTTGACAAGCCCAACGGATTCAGATGAAGCCTTCTCCTAAAAGACTAATAAAATTCTTCGCTCGGCTCATAAAGGTTGTTCAAGATGATGTGATCACTCACCTTCATAAATGAGTATTATATGAATTGCGATATTTTCCTAATTAGGAAAAAAATATTCATTTTAGTGTTTTCACCAATTGTTGGGTTTTCCTTCTGTACTATTCATCCACTGAGGAATTCTGCGAATTCTATAGCGGTGGGTTATTTCTCCGAAGTTACCAGTGAAGGGCTTAGAATAATTTATCGAAGAAAACTAAGCAGAAATAGGCGATCTCGTTAAAAGACAGTTTCCCAACTAGTTTGTCTAACAACTTCTGCCCCTTACTATCTTATCGCAATGTTTAGGTGTAGGTTCTGTTTTCAAACACTTATACTTTTATCGTTTTCAAACTTTAATGACTTACTCATACGAAAAAATCTGTCGAAAGGTACCTTGTCAGCCAGCGCTGCCACGGAGAGAATGAGTACGAATAGAATGTAGAAAGGTTGCATCTGAAGTAGTCAGCTTGAAAAAGTAGAAGCTGTAAGAACTCTTCAGTCAGTTTCGTAGTCGAAATCGGGCACGTTGATCATATGAAGGGTTTATAAGCAATGAATTGGTGGCACGCTCAGTGAAATTGCAAGTTTTTCTCCCATACCTTCTCCCATGTTTGTAGAATGCAACAAGAACCTTACTTCGATACCTTTAAGTCAATAGGAGGCTGATTGTTCCCTGTAGGTGAGAACAAGAGCTTTCTCTTTGATACCTACCCTATTTTGTTCCGTTCATGAAGTTTAGCCAACCCTTGACGCTATGGCTGCTCGGCAGAAGCTGTTGCCTTTTCTTACAACAGGCTAAATTTCCAATTTTCTGAGTGATGTCGTCAGCGAAACTACTAATGTGAGAAATGGAAAGCGATAAGCACACTATTCCTTGAGAGGGAGAAGGAAGCCTCAATGTAGGAAGACTGAGTGGGAGACAACTTTGGTCGGCGGATCGTAGCCCAGCTACTTTTATACGGTAGCTATTTGTTTGACTTCAATTACTCCCGTCATTTCTGAGTTTTATGAGATCCGTCTGTAAACGTGAATTTCGGTCTCAGCGACAATTCAACAATTATGTATGACATATCAATTCAGATTTATTTGGGCATCAAACTATGCCTCTTGCGTATTCCCATAGAATAAGTCCCATGAGCAATGAAAATGATTGCGCCCCCCAAATGTACGGATCAGCATGGGCCTTTATTATTTTTCTGACTATTTTGGTTGCGGCATAGTTTGCTCTACTGTTAATGATACCGGAATTTCGACCGTCCTTCTTCCATCTACGATGCATCGTAAGGTGCATTTCAATCTTTGCCCGTTATTGTATCTCATTTTCCTTGAACTGCCAATGTTGCGAGTTACGTGCGTCAGTCTCGAACGGCGAGACAACTAACTAGGAATTGCCGCTTGACGAGTGCAGTGCTCACATTTTTATCACGAGGCTGAAACACCTACGGATTTAAGACAGTAGATGAATTGACATTAGATGGCCCAAGACGAAAAACTTGTCCCAAGGAAAATTTGCTTTGATTGTCGAAGTTTTTGAGGGTTCCGCCACTTATAAAGTACTCGAAGGAAAAAATTGTCTCTGTGTAGTCTTCCAGTCGTGATATTTATTAATTTCAACGCCAGAGCGTGGTGTGAGCAGGGAGACTAATGATCTTCCTGTGAAAATTGGCTGAACTTCGCCATACAGCAGCTTGTGTTGCTATTCGCTCGTGTGGTCAGATGCAGGGCACGCTCATCCTGTCAGTAGGCTAAGCACTCTAAGTGTCAAATAGCTTTATTCTAAGCGTGGGCCTATCCAGATATGGTACGAATGGAAGCGAATTTTGTCATTGCAGACCTTATCTGTTCATGCGCCTATCTTCCTGTTTAGGCGAACTTGGTATCAAAGACATAGCCAGAGTGGTCCGCCTGTAGATTTTCTGTAAGTATCCAGCAATACTTGATTTTTCCGAAAAAAGCCATGCTTTGGATTTTAAAGTATTTAGAATAATGAGTACCACTTCACTGCGATCTTGTGGGTCTTACCAGGGGCAAAATGGGCCTGTACAAAATTTCCGCTGTAAGATGAATTGCTTGTTTTGTTATGCCTACATGAGACTAGAAAGTTCACCCAGACATAAAGTCGCCCGGTTCATTACCCAACTCAGACCGATACAGATTTTGCATTGATCATACTCAACTACTAAAAAGAAGAAATCGTCACAACTGTTCATGAACGACGAGACTCGCTCGATTTCACTCAATGTTAGATCCTTTTTCCTTCTTCGACCCAAGAGTAGCAGTACTTCTGAAGTGGGGTAGCGAACGTTTTAACTGAGCGTACCGTACTGTAGAACATTACTGTCATGTACGCGGTCTGTTTGGACTTCCTTATTTTACATGATCGCCACCACCAAGTAGCTTACACTGATACATATTCACAGATTTGCTCAAAAATCAGATTTGTCTCAAACCGATTGCTTCATAAAGAATCCGAAGTGTGTGCTTTAGTAATTTTTCAATGTGACAGTATTCCGTACGAGAAGGCACCAACCATCCAGCCGATTCATTACACCACATCATTCTACATATTCCTCTGTGAAGTCGTTACTTTCACAATATTTACAAAGTATCGCAGTCTGGTTGACTTTCACAGCATGGGTCATTTTGTATCGGAACTCTGTTATTACTGCTTACCAAATTCTAACTCATTGAACTTAATTTTTTTCAATATTTGAATATTCTTGATAATTGCAAACGGCGATGTTCACCGCCTTACATTTTACCACATGCTTCCCAATACTCTATTCAGATCTTTGCCGGTTTGTTCTCCTACATTTGATGAATTTCCTTTTGTCTCATGTTCTGCACAATTTCCAGTGGCGCTCACTATTACCTGCACCCAAACTTTTTGAGGTTTGGTTCCTTTACGAAATGAATGTTATTCGTCACAGTAGTAAACTGTCATAAGGATCATAACTCTGCGTTGAACTAGATTGCGTTAGGCTAAGATTTCCCCCGACGATTGGTTCCTTAGTTGTGTTTATACTTGGCTTGTCTTATCGCTACCATATCATAGTCACTTCCTGGAGGAAAGACAAACTGATACAGTACCTCCCAAAATGAGTTACTTTATCGTCTGCTTGTGTTGTCTGCCATGCCTACTTCTGCTATTAACTATTCTTACGATCTTTCTCACGTTGGCAGGAAGAATGACGGTATGAACTTGGTCTGGCCAACTACAATTCGTCTGTATATGATCATAACAATTGTCACTGATATTAATTTATTTAGTCAATATTTATGCAAATATTTACTCGAAAATCACTGTACTAGTTTGTTACTGTTTCTTCCGAGGGAATGACGTCCGCTTCTCACCACCACCAACCATACGGTCCATAACCATAGTAGGGATAAGGAGGATAGCCGGGATATCCGAATGGGTAATATCCTCCCATCATGCAGAACATGGTTCCTTTTTTCGCTAAAGCTTCCTTTTCTGCTTCCTTCGCCTAGAACACGAAACATTACGAATGGACTGGAAAATGGCTTTATAAGCTTCGAGATAAGTTTAGCTTATAAAAAACTATTGTAGTGAGGATATTAAAAAGGGATGGAGTTTGCAGTGGGCTGGATAGATATTCTTTTGTAAGCGAGGAGGGCAAGAAATTGAATTTAATTGGGTCTCGAAAAACTTGTCCTCTACAGTTCCGACGTCGATTTTTATCTCTGGCTCGATCACTCACACTTTTTTCTTGTGGGACGATGTTAACCAGCGATATTCCAATACTGATGAGAAGCGCAGCAGCAGCATATTTCATAGTCCACGATTTGGCGAGCGATCAGTCGCGCGACTGGTCGTGGACTATGAAAGCAGCCAGCTTTTTCAAGACACACATGTTCTGTCGATTGCCGATTTACTAGTTTGAAGCTTGGATAGTCTCGGTTCACTAGCTCTTACTCAGAGTTGACATAAAATTGATGAAGAGAGCGTTCTCAGTTAAATTCAAATGTGAGATGAGGCTTTCATGGCATTTTTGATGGCACCAGAGTAACATGACTATTCGCAATATGAGCTATTTTTCTTCGTAATAGACCTACGTACATAGCATTATGAGATGCAACCGACCTTACCGTTTCGATTTTCGTTTCGGGTGTCGATTCTCCATTTATGGTTCTTGAGAGAAGGATAGCGAGCAAAATGAAGAGAAATTGCATCTGAACATACGGATTGTTGAGTGATTTTTTACATGGCCCTGACGAAGGCGAAGCAACCGAAACAAGGCCAAATAAACTGTTCAATCTTGGGAGGCTTGAACAGAATTTCTCTTTATCATTTTTTACATTTTTTTTTCAAGTTAGGCCTTATAACAGTCTCTAAAATAAGCGAAGTGATTTAGGTTGAAGGCTGAATTTTTTGGCAGATTGATCCCGTTTCTGGAGAACTTCCTGTTCTACCCAAAGAGACAATGGGCAAGTCATCAATTCATTGTTTTCACCTTCCCAGGTTCAAACGTCACCCTCTTAAACCAACGAAAAGGTTCCAGTCAATGGAGCACTTGGTTGGTCTAGGCGGGTAGCGTTTGGGTGTGATTTCCATGACCATCCGCGCAGCCTAGCACTTACATAGTATTGCCCCGCCTCCGGGGTGCGCTTCGTTGCGCGCGTCCGTAAAAACTAGGTCACGCCATAGCCATCGCATGCGGTGGGTCAGCCCGCGATCTTTGACAAACGTCGCAGTTGTCAGTGGGGCAAACGAATTGCGCTCGGTCCAAGACAGTGAGCCAAAGAGAAGATAACACGGACAAATGCAAATCATTCGCTCCACTGACTCTTAGTGGTACTGTAGTGTCGTCTCGAGGACTCAGTGGGGTGCGCCGCGCGGAAATGGGCGAGATGACCTACTTTCGACGGACGCGCGCAACGGACGTTCTCCCCGCCTCCGCCCTCTCATTCCCCATGCATAATTTCTGTAGCTTGAAGCTTTTATAAATAGAACATTTTAGTTCAAGCTGTGCCTTCTCTCCCAATAATGCTGTCACTGGCAGTACCACCTGCACAGTGTTCAATTCCCTGGAACAGAGAACTTTCATCTATGGCTCTCACAGATTTAACCACATGGCCGGCTTCATAAATTTTCTGACTGAAATTATATAAAGCCGGCCATAATGACTGTTATAACCAAGAGATAATAATTGTTGGAAGAAAGGCGGTAGGTTTGGGTAAGAGAGACTTCAGGCGGGACGAGATTCAGTCTGAAGGACGGCTTTTAAACTGCCATGCTATGATTGAGCGTTAATTTTTAACACTTCGGTACACAAAACCAGTGTGCTTATGCTCGAAAGCCATCTGGCGCGTCCTCAGGTTGTGGATTGAGGAAAGGCCGTCCACCGTGGCGGCTAGCTGCGAATATATTGAATAAGCAGTCGCGAACAATCGAGCGAACAAAGCAGCTATAGGACAAGAGGGCTGCCAACCCGAATGTACTGCTGCAACAGAAAACCGGCAAAAACTTTGAAAATGGTATGATTTGGACCCGAGATGGGCGTGCGAGGATGCCCCGACTCTGCACAACAAGCCCACACCTCGGCGTAAGGCAGGGGCGGAATAAGGACCACGGACGCATCAGAATACACATCGCTTCCCACAACGTCAGGACATTATCGACGGACTCTCTCCTAGACATATACCTGCAACAGATAGAGAAGATCAAAGCCGACATCGTCGGTGTTTGCGAAACTAGGAGAGCACGAGCGGTCTCAGCGAAGTGGTCGAGCGGTGAAGAAATTCTGCTAGGAGAAGGAGCTGATAATGTGTCCAGAACAGGTGGAGTCGGTTTTATCGTGAAAGCAAAGATGGCCCCGTATGTGATTTCTTGCGATATTCAGTCCCCACGAGTTGCGGTTCTGAAGATCGAGTTGCAAAAGCTGGGGGATCGAACGCTCAAAATCGTGCAAGTATATGCGCCCACTGCATCAGCAGAGGACGACGAACTTGAGCGTTTCTACGAGGAAATAGAGAGGGCTTTGAAGGTCAAATCGACGTACACTATTGTTCAAGGCGATTTTAACGCCGTAGTCGGCTCCCGATTGGACGGTACGGAACACCTTCTAGGAAGGTACGGCGTAGGAGTAAGAAACGAAAGAGGAAACCGTCTAGTCGAGTTTGCAGAACAACACAAATTCTCGATAATGAACACCTTCTTCGAGAAAAAAGCCAAGCGTCTTTGGACTTGGAGGAGCCCGGACACGAAAACTTTAAGACAGATTGATTATGTGCTTACCGATACACCGAGATTGTTCGCCGACGTCTCCGTTATCGGGGAAAGTGTGATTGCGACCGGCTCCGATCACCGACTTCTGCGCTCGGTGATCCTCTGCGATGTCAGAAAAGAAAATCGAGTTCTACATTCGCAAAGAACACTCATACGACGTACTTTCAATGCCGACACGTACGCAACGATGATTGCGTCGTCAGACCTACAGATGAAGTCTGGTAACAGCATCGATGCCGACTACGAAGATCTAGTGGAGAAAATAATGCAGGCCGTAAAGGCATCGAGCACAGCAACGGAACCAGCAAGGCGACGGCGTATAACTCCAGAAGCGGTGCAAATGATGAAGAAGAGAGCGCGCATGAAAGCCGAAGGACGAGTGCAAACCGCGGATTACAGGGAACTCTGCGAAGCGATAAGGAAAAAGATAAAATGCGACTATGAAGGCTTTAGACAAAAGAAACTCCGCGAAGCAGCTGAAAGAAGGGTTAGTCTGAAAGCCGTAGAAAGGGATATTTGCCTTAGGCACCACATTCCATCTGCTCTCAAGGACGATACAGGTCTCAGGACAACCAACCGCCTCCGGATGAACGAAATATGTACTAAGTTTTTTAACGACTTGTACTCTTCAAAGGCGGTCGTCGCAAGAGCCGTTCAAAACACTGCAGGAGAACCGATCCCAGATGTCATGTGGGAAGAAGTGGAGCATGCAGTAAAACAGATTAAGGCGGGGAAAAGCCCAGGTTGCGACAACATACGTCCCGAACACCTGAAAGCAGGTGGATTGCCTCTCTTTAAAGCGCTGGCCCAGCGCTTCAGCAGATACTGCCGTGAGAAGAGGATTCCGGCGGCATGGAAGAAATCACGGACGATACTGCTAATGAAAAAAGGCGATCCCGAGAGTTTGGACAACTACAGACCCATCACATTGCTGTCCCAAGTCTATAAGGCCTTTACCAGAATAATTCTGAATCGCATAGTTGGAGACCTGGACATGGCCATGAGCCGAGAGCAAGCGGGATTTCGAAGTGGGTACTCCACACTTGACCATCTCCACGTCGTACGTCAGCTTACCGAAAAATGTGGAGAGTATCGGATTCCCTTATGCATCGCGTTTGTCGACTACAGGAAAGCATTCGACTCTGTCGAAACAAACGCGATGCTAAATGCGATGAGTAGATACGGTGTCAATTCGTGCTATGTCGACCTTCTCGAAGAGCTGAACAAAGGCTGTACTACCGAAATCAAGCTCTTCAACGATCCATGTCAAATAAAAATATGCAAGGGCGTTCGACAAGGCGACACGATTTCTCCGAAATTGTTTGCATTAACCTTGGAAGCCCTGTTCACTGATCTTGACTGGACCGGAGGTATTGAGATCGACGGAGAAAACCTAACCTATCTACTCTTTGCAGACGACTGCGTCGTTTTTGCACATGATGCATCAGAGCTCCAGGCGAAACTTGTGCAACTACAGACGAAATCGAGTGAAATCGGACTTGAAATGAACTTGTCCAAAACGAAGTGGATGCACAACCAATTCAGTCCTACAGCGACAGTCAAAATAGATGGCGAAACCATCGAAGAAGTAAAAAGCTTTAAGTATCTCGGACACCAGCTCAGTTTCACAGAAGGCAGCAGTGGAGAGTACAGCAGGCGCAGGAAGGCAGCTTGGTCTAGCTTCAACAAAATTTCAACGCTACTACTAGACGAAGACCTCCCGATGAAACTGAAAGCGTCTCTTTTCCACTCGACTGTGATACCCGCGGTTTTGTATGGCGCAGAATGCTGGTCGTCTACGAAGGCAGACGAAGAGAAATTTGCTGTAATGCAAAGATCTATGGAACGCAGAATTTGCAAGGTGTCACTTCGTGAACATATCACAAACACAGAATTACGAAGACGAAGTGGCCTTGTTGATGTTGTCCAGGAAATGTATAAACGTAAACGAGAATGGGCCGGTCATGTGGCACGATTGAAAGACAACCGATGGACCTTCCGGCTAACGAATTGGGTCCCACTGGATCACAAGCGAGCGCCGGGAAGGCCTAAATTGAGATGGGCCGATCCTATGGTGAATATGCTCGGCCAACAATGGAAACGACGTGCGCAGGACCGGAATGGATGGCTCAAAGTCGACTTGCGTGAATGGAGAAGTTCGCGAGGACAAGTCGGATACAGGTGATACAGGTACACAAAATTCGGTTTGTTGGGCAAAGCAATGTTTGCTTTCATGATGAGATTCCAATTCATTTCATCTTTATATGGGGTATTTTGGTAAGGGTAATGTGATCGAAATGACAACCATAAAGCTTGAGTGTTATATGAATGTATGCAAGATGAAATCACAGTTAGGCTGAACAGGGGTTTTCGGATGTTTTTAAAGTTCTAGGGTAATTTAAAGAGCACGGCGCATCCTATTTTGTGGACACTCGATTTCTTGCCCTCTGAACCTCACTTCGAACTAATTACTATATGTACAAACATGAATAGGACAATGAAGAATCTGTACTGAAAATGGTGCTTACTATACTTTCCAGGCTGTATATTCTCCCAACAAATTACTGTCTAGGTACTTTTTTAGAATACGCCATGCACTTTTCACTTTTCCAAGAATTGCATACATATATTTTTTCGGAATTTTCTCATACAAGTCGGTTTCTGTCGCTTTTCTGTCGTAACATAACAATCGAGAGCGACTTTAATGTCAGCCTCGACCTCCTTCATTTTGCTTTCACTCATTGAACACTGAACAGAGATCGTCTGGGTACCCTCTGCAGTAAATACTAATTAGTTATGGCGACTGTCTCAATACTAACTTACTATTAGCGTAGTGATTGCAGTCATTTGTAATCTGACGCTTATCATACACCACTAAATAGCCACGAAATCATATTTACTGATGCTTTTTTCCATTCTTCAAAGTAATGTCGTCAAAGCCAGACGGTCCTTTCCAAGCTGCAGTGTATAGTATTTCTGCGATCTCGCTGTTGAGTAATTCAGTACTTCTCTACGTATATATTTGGTGCCCCTTGAATCGAATTAAGTCCTACAAGTACTTTTTCCTGTTGACTATCCTACAAGACGTCATCTATTCAGTCACATTTGCTTTAAATATACCGGTAAGCGGTTTGATATTCGACATTTGATACTTGGAGTAATGAATGATCTGGAATGATAAAATAGATCGCTGATTCTTGATAGTCACGAGTTCATTGAAAATTTTTAGCAAGTCATATCACAACACAGTATTTTACTACTTCTCGGTACTGGAATAGTTAATGAACGATCAGTTTCATTTACTTTAATCCTTTTATATGGTATGGTATTTTTTGTATCGACTCTTTCGGTAACAAATAGCTTCATATATCGTTATTTACATCTGTGCAGGTACAAAACGTTAAAATAATGCAGTATAATCCGCATTTTGCCAAAAAACTTATCTTTAGGAACGAATTCGTTCAAAGAGTATCCTCAAAGCAGTTTATTTTGATTGGTTGTTTGCTCAACATGATCATCTTGGGGAACGTTTTCTATGTTCTCCATGTGGCAATATTACCTGGTGAACGTTTCGTTGATTTCGTTACAAAAACCGTTATCGTCGATGGTATTGATATGAGTCGAGCCGCATTTTTCGGATTTTCGATGAAGGTGAGGCGGCTCAAGTCATATGAGTTCTAGTAACCATAGTCAAAGTTCATTATTCCTTAGCAGTATTTTCATGAAACTCTAGCCTTAACCCCGGTCGAATTCGGTGAGTAAATTTTGCCAATGTCTTGGAGTGGGGTGATGGCACATAGAGTCGCTCCCACTCTTCGCTCGGTACAAGCAGTTCATCGATCCTGACGTAGCCTAGAACTGAATCTTTTGTGCCATACTTCACCAGAAAGTCAAAAATGCCCCAGTAGACAGAACAACCCATACACCCAATCGGTCGAATTCCGCAAAATTCGGTTGAAGTGGATGTATCCGAATAACATCTATTGTTGTATTTAGTCTAAACGCAGGTCGAAAACGTGGCCATTTTAGCGAGGTAATGATCAGTTTTCATTCTTCCAATTGACTTGGTAGATAATATTAAAGAATATGAGAAACGTCATTCCTAGCCCTTATAAAATGGAAAAAGACATCACAAAGCGAAACATTTTGAAATTTGATTCTGAGTATCTTTATGCCTGTACTGCTAATTAATTTCCTTTCAGTACTGTATGGAAAGCTTTCGTCTTGCACTGATTATTGAACTGATACTTCTACTGAGCTTAATTGCTCTCGTAAATGTATTTTGTGCTCTGAAAATCAAATCCTATCTGAAGAATGCCAAACAAACCAGTAACTTTTTATCTCTTCAGCGTCAAATGTTTCTCTTATTGCTATTACAGGTGATATTTTAATTTTGCACCTTGCATTTCAGGCATCAAGGTCTTTTAGATGCGTTTGGACAAAGGGCTTGATATTTGAAATCGCTTCCTACCGGGATCCTTAAAGGCTACGGGGCAACGGCGACAAGGAAACTTCAAGCTCTGACGAATCAGTGGAAATGGTCGGTATCGAATGGCCAATAGTTACCCAAACTTGACCGTTCTCCATGACGCTTGAAGTAGTAGTATGCCCATTTTTTAACTTCCTTTAATCCTTGTGGAAGCGATATAGAATGGAACTTTGGGTCAGGGATTTTGTATGAGGATAGTAAGGGAGGAACAGATGAAGTCCTCCCGATAGGAACAGGCGACGGCAAGGTAGGCAAGGTGAAGCATATCCCAGTTTCTTTTTGTTCTCACTCCTAAAGATGCCCACTAGTTCGTGGAAAGGTTCAGTGTATGCAAGGTCGTTGATTGCTTGACATCACTGCTTCCAGGCTGCTTGTCCGATCGTATTCTTGGTGACACCGTATTGCTTTGCTGTATTTCTACTATTCACTGGTATTGACTCTAACAAAATCATCACAGACGTGCTTTCGATTCTTCTGGCCGTATATCCGATTTTCAATCCAATTATTATTATTACCTTCATGAAGGAGTACAGAAATTTTATTGCCATCAAACTAAAGCTGTCTAACTCACATGGGCAATCCAATATGCCGTTTTTTCTTAGGAATTTCAAAATAGCTAGTGTCCATCTTATATGAAGTAGTTTTTACAGTTTTCCTTCCTTGCTCGCTTTACTTTTCCAACGTTTTTTCAATATTGATCAAGACAATACAACCTTAATCCCATCTGTAGTGGTATTGAGTAATGATAATTGCAGTAATGTACCACTTTGTGCAGAGAATTGGATCAGAATTCAAAATCAACACAATTCGAGAGTGTTGCATTTATTTGCTGTTTTTTAGTCTATTAATCTGTTGGTAAAATGAGATTTCGAGAAGAAGGAACGTCGAAGCAGATATACTGAACCGAACGAGTTTTATTAATTCAATTTTTGTCAAGCTCGCGCTGTTCAACTACTTAATCGACAATATTTTATTGTCTGAAGATAATTATCCATAGTAGCAGCAACAACAATAATATCCATAATAATAATAAGAGGTTGGATAGTATCCTCCTAGATAGCAAAACGTTCCCATCTCTGGATCCATAGGAGGAAGTTTATCCGTAGCCTCTTTGTCCTGAAATATAATAAGTTCTTCCAATGGTTCCCAGGTGAAAAACTGGTACGCATTAGGATATCCTAATTATTTTTTTCCACGCGGGTAGGACTCATCACTTATTGATTCGGTATACAGAAGTGAATGGAGCTCATTTAATTCGCCAAATACAAAGAGAGAATCAGATGCTTTTGAGCAGACAAAGTTATAATTTCAAATCCTTCTATATCTAATTTGCTAACGAAGGGGTGTGGATACGTTAACGTGTGTATAAGGACGGGTGTAGGTCGGAGTGCGTGTGCGTATATTGGACCAGAGCTTATGACTATCACTGCTCTGGACTGGAACTTTGACGTTCGGGAAGAATACATCTCAAACTTTCCTCTATCGGCCCACGTCAACTAACTGCAATCATTGATGACGGGTAATGGGAAGTGATATCAACTGATATAGGTAGATAAAGATGAGGAGAGAAAAGCGACTAATTGTAAGTTCTTGTCTTCAGGAGAACCTTGACACTCTGGTGAAGAGTGAAAAAAGATTATAGATTATTGGTGAAGGGAGTGTCAACAGCTAATGAAGGCTCATGGTGAGCCTTAAAATGCTCAACTTACTTACCATTTAGTCCCTCTCGAATAAACGGCTAGCCCTGCATCTCGAGAATTTGAAGCGGCGCGTGTGGATGGTTAATGTCAGAAAAAATGATTTCTGTTTCGAGTCGTCCCCTACAGTATCGTAGTATGTGGGCAAGATTTCGTTAGCTCATGGTGTGCTTATCAGTTAAAGGCTTCAATATATTTGCGATTTAGACTGAAGCGTTCAAGGAGAGACTGGGGGACCTAGCAGGTCCCTCAGAAATTACCGTGCGTTTTCACCTCTTCCAGAAGAAATGAATTAAATCGAAGAGAACCACAGCAAACTAGTGCTTAATCAATTTGTTTGATCTTAGGTACTGTGATAGCATTACTTCTGGATCTTTTGCTGGGGTAATGCTGTTTTGCGAACTGAATCCCTGAAAAGGTTCTTCCACACATACCAATTTGGGTGGCCCTTGTCTTTTTTCATTTGAAGTCTCTCGCCCTGTATTCGGAGCTGCTGCAGCTGTAATGACAAGAGCCAACAGGATGTAAGCCAAAAACATCTGAAATGAATAAGGTGTTAGCAAAAGCCGGATTTGGTCACCGTCATACCAGCTGACGGGTGCACACAACTATCGATCAATCCCTGGAGAGAAGTATAGAGCGGCTTTAGAGAGTTGAACCTCTTGCTGAAAGACCGTACTACCCCCATTTGAGCGGGATGTTTTCTATCGAGGCTACGCTCAAAAACTTTCTACTGTAACAAGGAAAGCAATTTTTAAATTTACAAAACTCGGAACTAGTAATCAGGTACTCCTGGTTGACTGAAGAGAATATATGGGCATATAGTCCGATTACTTTGAAAGCTGGGAAAATTGGGAAAGTCGAGCTGGATGGCTATGGCTATCGCCCTCGAAATTTATACACTCCCACATTGTTTGCACGTACCATGCCGTAGCTCAGACGCCAAAAAATCCAGAACAAAGACAGTACTGGAAGACGAGGTAGGGTGTCAGTCTGCCCTGCACGCCACCACTTGGATCCACTGACTACACAGCTTCGTTTATGCAATGGCAAATCTTTTCTTATTTACCAAAATCGTTTCTTCTATGTAGCCGAATGGGGAAAAATCTCTCAAGAATTTGATAGAATTCGATGTTCTTATTAACGCTGCTAATCTTCTGCAGTATGAGAGGCGATAGTCTCCTGAAGTCTGCTATTTGTCCGTGAAGTTTTGGCTGGGGCGGGGTTTAAACGCCTTCGACTGTACGGGCAGCCCAAGAAGGCGTTGTTTATCCCTTTCTCTACCGTAACCATAAACCATAACTATGTGACTATTACTATCTTAGTTGGTCTCTCTTAAGGACCGTACTCGGGAGCACATTTTGCTGTTCAGGGTGAATGGAGATGTTCCTGACAACGATAGGTATTCTTGCGAAAGGCCACTCTCAAATCGTTGATCAGGCAGTGAAGTTGAGGTTGGGCAGATTGTAATACTATTGGGTTTCTCTGAATATTTGATCGTCTCATTGTACTTTTTTGATTTTTCCATTGCTTCTTTTTGGTCATTTTCAATTGGCTAAGGCTGGGGTATTTTCACTTAGAAATTCTGTGAATTGCCATGCTGTTCGGACCAACTTTTATCGGTCTGTTACTTGCTCTTATGATCCAACATTTCGCTCATATTTAAAGACACATTTGTCATTCAATCTGGAAAAAAAAAGTTTTTTCAGCTCTATTTATATTCTCACTTTTTTCCGCGTATTATCAATTTTGCGGTGTCCTCATGGTCGACAACAGCTTTATTGTCTGAAGGAAACTACAAAAGCCATCCAAGCAGTCCTACTAATGGTGAAAGTAATCCTCCTAGGGGTGAATAATATCCATAATTCCCATAGTAAGGATAACAATATGGGTTGTATCCTCCAAAAATGCAAAACGTCCCTTTCTGTGGATCCATGGGAGGAAGCTTATCTGTTGCTTCCTTGTCCTGAAACATTGATTATTTCTACATCAATAATGTATCACGTAGCGTTTACATTTGTGAAAACTGAAATATTTGCCTGAAATTCCGAATCTTTATAATTTTTTTTTGCTGCAGAGGAAGAAATCAGAAATCAGGTGCCTCCCATCACTGGTCAGAGCTTTGATCACCTTCCTCACAAAAACGCTGGGCAATTGTTCAGGATCGGAGGGATTTAGGCATCGAGTGCTTTGATTAATCAATTAATGAGATGTATGGAGACTCAATTTGGGCATTTAATTCATTTTCGAGCATTGAATTTCTATTTTTTTGGCCCTTGCGCCTAATCGTGCAGTGTTTTCAAGAAACGCTCTTGGGAATCTTCTCAATTCGATCAATCAAGCCTTTTTGAACATACCATTTCGGGACCATCTTGCTCTTTCTTTGGAGCCGCTGCTACTGAAATAGCAAGAACCAGCAGGAAATATACTGAATGCATCTGAAATAAACGAAGTGCGGGGAAAAGCCGAGCTCAATCACAAATTCGAAGTGATGGAGACTATTCACAATGAGTAAGCACTGCCTAGAGGTAATACAGCAGAATTCTTGAAAGAAAACTTTTTTGATAAGGGGAACTTGGGCGAAAATTCTCAGTGCTCCTTGGAAGGCTTCCTCTACGAGCAGAAAGGAAGACCATTCTGAATTTCAACGCTAGATACAATTTTTTTGGACAAAGTCTGAAGTTGGTGTCGCTAGGAAATGAGCTGTATTGACGAAATTAGAGCTGAACGTAATGATTATGGCCATTGCCGTCTGATTTTTATACCTTTTAAGAGTATTTGAACTCACCTTTACCATGTGTCTCGCAGGTCCAGTGCCTCTCTAAAGAACGAGGATCTGATTTTATTTAATCAGGGAGTCTGATGTCATTTGCATTACTGTATGGTCCAAATAAAGGGTAAACGTGACGTGTTTTCTTTGGACTATTTTATATATTGCACTCCAATTTAATAAAATATAGAGTAGTTCAGAGTTTCACGTTATTCACTGTCGGTGAAAACCGGGGAAGTCAGCCTATCTGAGAAATTCGCTTTATGGACATTGGTACTGGAAGTCTGCGTCCAAACTGGTAGGCTTGAGCGTCTGTTGCCTTACAGCTTAGCATTCATTTTTCGGAATAATTTCATAACGATTTTTCGTGTGAACCAGCAAACCCGCAGACTTTGCGAGTTTTTACGTTTTTATTTCTAGCCGCTCTCAAATTTGATGTTTGCTGATCCTGGACAAATTCGATTGTTTTTGGAATGGCACATTCAATCTGTGTTTGAATTCAAAGAAGAAAAATAGATATTGTTTGATATGTGGTCAGTGTCATCTATGGGGATATGTATGATGCCTAATCTTTATGTAAATGTGAAGGTATTCGCTGATTATCCACATCAGATGTGAATAAAGATCTCCCATAACTTGATTTTCATGTGGGAAAATGTCGGAAGTAATGGCGTCCTCTAATAATGGCAATTCCAGGCAGAACCTTATCGAACACTCTTGTTTTGTGCCCTTTCCACCAAAACCAGGAAGATATTCGTTGGCCGGAATTCGAATGAAATTGATTTTATCAATTTGGTACCTTCCGAACGACTTACGTTTTCTCTAATTTATTTTTCAACTTTTGTTTGGTTTTTTCAAACTCTTATGTATACTGACGTTCTGTAGAGGGAAAGAGTCACCTGGTTTTGATTTAATTCAAATTTACCATCCACATTTCTTAGAGTGGTAACTTCAATATCGGGAACCGAAATAAACCACTTTGGACCTTAAGCGGTTCATTTCGGTTCCCGATATTGGAGCTTTTTTAGTTTTCAATTTTAAATTAGAGAAAACATAAGTCGTTTGGAAGGTTAACAAATTGATAAAATGAATTCCATTCAAATTCCGGCCAACGAATATCTTCCTGGTTTTAGTTTAGTTTAGTCAAAGTTTTTATAGCAAATTATAACGATCAAGGTAAGGGAACTGTAGTACTGTATTGTCTGACATGGTGAATGTGCTTGATATATAAGTTGTGAGAGTGGACGCACAATCTTCTGCTGTCATCCATAGACAGAGAGGACCCGTGTCCGTCAAGCTTGCCGTTTCAGTCACTGGCGACCACAAGGTCTATGCGGCTGGAATGCCTCTGTCGATGGGTTTGGTAGTTGTTTCCAGCGCCAGTCTTTGATTATTGGTTTCTATGAACTTTCCGGAAGTGGCCTTCATAGAACAACTCGAAGAACAATCAACCAGACTTCCCCCTTTGATCGATGCGACAGTAAATTGTTCTCTGACCTATACCACTTTCTCCAGGGAGTTCCTATGCGCGTAACCCAGATCATCTGTTTCAAGAAGAATTCGAGCATTAGAGTTCATGCACTTTAAGATTTGACGAGTAAAAATGCAGTCAGTGATCAAGATAATGTCTTTCATAGGCACTCTCGACGTAGCGGGTAGGCGAAAGATCGGTGGTCGCATCGATGAAGAACTGCAAGACTGTTCTTTGTTCCCACGTCCGGTAGGTTTGAGATTGGCAGGAAAAAAACGGCACTGAAAAGAAGTCTGAAACTGTCGACGCAGGTAATCCGCCTGTCTAACGATTTTCGTCGTCTATTCAATTTTATCGCCAGTGGTTGATAAAGCTCAACAGAATAGGTTCTCCTCTGTCTTTGGCCCAGACCAGAGTGTGTAGGTCCACACTCGCAACATATTGTGCTATCTCTCGAAATATATTCGATATGGCAAGTGCGGCCGAACTAGAATACTTTTACTCTTATGTTGTAAAGTTTTGTAATAATTCAGGTTGTCAGCGGTGTCGAAAGGTTATCTATCGATCAGATTTTTGATAGCATCAATGTAATCAATGAAAGCAGTACTTTTGTGTGTCATTGCTCCCTGCCTCAAAGTTTTTGATTTCCGTAAAATTCAATGTCAGGTTCACCACAGATGCAAACTAGACTGTCGTCCCCTTTTACATCCCTCGACATCTTCTGTGCAAGGTCGGGAAAAATAGTTTCATGTCTGGAATGGACAGTTCCATAATCGAGCAACATTAGTCCCCAAGGTCTAAAAGGGTCGAGGATACCAAAGCCGTGCGTACGAGGTAGCCTTTCATACGTGGTGCTTAGTTCATAACTTGTTCCTAGAATACGGCTTAGAGATCGGTAAGCAGTCGAAATGGGTGAGTACATAATAGCTCGACATGAAAATACGGTCATTGGCCAGCATTGGGCGGAGCTTGCACAATGTAGGCGGAGTGGTGAAACGGTGGAAAAATAAATATTTCGTTCCAAATATGTTCCGGGGTCGGAATGGCTGCCAGTGTATAGCCTACGCTGTTTGACTATGGCAACAGCATTGTTAAGGACGGTCTGAGTCGTACTGTGTGAAAATTTTCTTTCCAAGGATTTTAAGGAAATCCGTTATCAGTGGGAATGCATGAAATTTCAAGTTTTCTGCAGTTTCTATTTTTAAGAAAACAGTAATTCATAATATTGTGCCACTTTTCGAACGATCATCAAAATAGAGCGAGATTTCTTGGGATAATGGGTCTCACAGAAGTCTCTTCCCCAGGCTGTCCATGCACATTGTCGGAGATAAAGGACACCTTCCAGCCAGTCTACAAGAAGAGAGTTCAAGGCTTATGAGTTTGCACGGTTGACAATATTGCAATTCATTCCAATCTCTCTCTCTCTTGATTTTTCAAGCCATATGTACCACTTTTGCTTCGTCGACAATAGTTTTATTGTCTAAGCTAATAAAGTAGTTACAATAGCCGTCCAAGTAGTGCTGCTATGGGAGAGTAATATGCGCACCCATAACAAGGATAAAAGTAATTATAATATGGATAGTATCCAGCAGGATAATAATAGTTGTAATATGGATAGTATCCTCCACACACGCAAAAAGTTCCTTTTTGTGGATCCATGGGTGGAAGTTTATCAGTAGCCTCCTTGTCCTGAAACAATCAAAGTTCTTCGACAAGCATCTGTAATGATCATTCGCCAAGGCGGTGACATACACCGAGAAGTATTTATTCAACGTTATTTATATTTATTTGAGTAATATATTTAACTTGATAGGGAGGACCTCAAAAGGGTAACCTTCCCATCATACTTGCATCTGTAGGCAAGGCTGGGATTGACTTCGTTCATGAAACCTACCCTACCCTTCATTTTTTACTTTGATTCAACTTTTGGACCCGGCAACATCTGAGCCTTTAAGAGAATCTGCTACTCCTCCAGAGCATTGTAGAATTATCAACATTCAGTTATCTCCATCCTCTTGTTTTATCTTGACCTATCCTAAGAGGTAAGGAATACTTCATGTCTGAGAGTGTCACAGTGACAGTGTGAAAATGTTGTTAACCTTTTTGAAATCTTCACAGTTTGCATTTAAGGTGACCAAGAAACTGCTTTGACTCTTAAGGGCATCAAACCCTGTGAATCATAAGAAGTTTTGATTCTTTCTGAATAGAAATGGAAAGAACTGGTCAGTACCGGAGGAGTTTGAATTGAGAGCTAGACTGATTTGGATGCGAAGATCTACTGATGTTAACAAAATGAAATTTTCGGCTAGTCGTTCAGTCCGTACCACTTCCTCCCCTGCTTATTGCTTTTAGCCCTTCCTACATTCATAAGTACAGTGGCATAGCAAGCATTCGTCTTGGTCGAGGACCTAAGATGAAGATCAGGAATCTTCCCAAGGCCAACTTCAACTTCACGGCATGAAATTCATCCAGTAGGATATGCTTGCAACTAAGGAGAAATGTGTAGACTCTCCTGTAGTGCTGACCCCCTATCCATAACGACTGTGAAGTGAACGTACCATCACAGGAGTGCCTTGTTTTTTATTCTCTGCTGCAATTGAAATAGCAAGAATTGGCAAGGTATATATTAAATACATCTGAAATAATTAAATTTCCAAAAAATCCTGATTTATTTGTTGCCGCTCTGATCAATCGATATGGGCAATGAACTCAATCAAAGGCTGAATGGAGCGGTACCGACAGCCGACTCTTGCAGCATTAAATTCTTCCGTAACTGAGGAAACTACTAAATCCTTTTAATTAAATAGTATTTAATATTTACATTTCTTCGTCAGGGCGAATAAGGCGGCACTTTTTGCATCTCCCTGGGTTGTAACTGGCATTTGAAGAAACCGAGGTTGATAGTCGTAGAACTTATCGGTGCTGAGGAAACAAGAATAATTTACATAGGAAAAAGTAAACGTACTGGTTCTAGAGGTTGCCTTCAGATTTTTATACAACCGTGCATTATTTGTAGTGACGTTCCGTGTCAGTCACCTATAAAAAATTTGAAACAAAGACCTCCAAATGTGAGGTGGTGTATCCAGCAGAGAAACGCAATGTGGATGGGAATCCATCAAAATTAGATACCTAATCACAACGATTTAGAGTTTTTTGCTGGATTCAAGATCTCTTTTGAGAAGACGTCTCCCCTAACCTGGTTTCACGTCAAGAATCGCGGCAATCGCTTTCTTCTACACCATGGTAGTTTGCTTTGTGAAGGTGTGGCCGAAAATTTTTTTGCAGAGATAGTTAATGATTTGATTGATTGGCCGCGTTGTGTCGTTGTGGGGTACACTTTGTCCTGTACACTCTGCCCCACCAATGATAGAAAAATGTGACTTCTAGCACCAATTGAAACTGATGAAGTTGAAGCCTCGATTTTCAATAAGCTGCTGTAAGTGATTTTTCCATAGTTCCGTTATCGAATGTTTCTGAGAAGGCGTCGATAGGTTGGAAAACTGTTTACAATGTTAGTCTTTAATTTTCGATTTCACTGGACTTTCGACATCACCAACACAGCTCGAGGAGCAGACGAACCCCAGACCAATTGCGCTAGTCCCTTCCATCGGAGCAACCATCAGTTTATCCCAAAGCTTCCATCCCTTTTAACATGAGCACTGCTTTCGGGTAACAACTTCATCGCAACCGAGTGTCATCCATAAAACCAACAATGGGGTTACTAGTAAGTTTTAGAATAATTTCCCAGTGTCGATTCGTAGACCAACAGGGGCCAGTTTTTCTGGTCCATGCCACCTTCAGTCCATTGCACACCTCTTGCGCGGCTGTCGCGGACCATTTGCCTCATTATACAGTTCTAGCGTTCTTCATACAGCTCAATCAATATGCGATTATTACTTGTGGCATGATTCCACTGTTAGTTCTTTTGTTCCTGAATTTCTTACCTGCTACTGCACTCCAACAGAATCCTTCGCGCGCGGTGTCCTCTCGCCGCGACGCGACAACTTCGTTCCTTCTGCACCACACCCGTCAATCATCACTAGGTTCTCTTCTCACATTTCCTATTGCTACTTTTTTGCTTGGGATTGGACTATTTTATGCTTGGTAGAGAGATTATTAAATATATTTCATATTTTACTGAACCGATGCATATTCCTACTCATCACACTTCTCCCCATGTGTCCGATTCTCCGCTGAGCTTCTACTCGACCTTACTGATAGGAATTGAAACAGATAGGAAACAGACGTTAGGACAGATGCTTCTGGGATGGCTTCGGTGATTCGCTCATCGCAGGAAATCATGCCCACAATGATATTCGGTATAAAACAGAAGTGCGGTTGGGAAATTGTACAGCTGATGGAAGGTTATTCATTTTCGTATTACGTTTTCCTCATAATTCTGAAGGAGTGACCGCACTCCCGACTCGTTCCTGAACCACAACCTTTGCTTCTGATGTACCGGCTGGTGAGGAAGAAAGAATTTGGGTATCATTTATTGGAAGAGAAAATCATTACAACCATGAAAATGCTGCTGTAATGAGTTTGGCTGTCCAGTATCTCATCCATAGTAGCCGTACGGTCCGTATACATATGGACGATATATGTATGGTCTGTATCTAAACGGACTGTATCTGTATCCATACGGCCTATATCCACCAGTTTGATATCCACATGGTCCTAGTCTATAGTTATAGCGATATCCATATGGATAGCAAATGCAATAGCTTCCAAGGTTCGGATCCATTGGTGGAAGTTTATCCGTGGCCTCCTTGTTCTGAAAAGTGAATATTATTGAGCTTCCCAAAGGTTTCAAGCATAGTGATGAGGTAAAAGGTTTACATATACTTTTGCCCATAAACTTTTCCCTACTTCAATGGAACATGAGAATAATGGTCCGTATCTTAGTAGTTTCATCGTCCTTTTAAATTGTCAGAACCTGATTTTTCTCATCATTTCTTTAATTTTCGGAGTTTTCAGTAATGTTTCCTTCGAATTAATCAATCAGAACCCATTTTTCCAGTCCCTATACCTTGCAAGGAATTCCGGCAGAAGCGCTTCTACATGGATGTGCATGGTGCGGGCAAAGCTATGGATATAAGCTACCGAGGAATGCGATTCGGTGAGTTCGAAATTGAATTTTTGTCTTTTCAAAAAGAGATAAGTATCGATCAATGGAATCTAAGACGTAACTTGATTGGGGAAGTTCAGTTATTTTGGTGGCAGTGGTTGTGGCCGAAACGACTATGTTATGCTATTCTCATCATAATCTTCTAGAGACCCAAGGACGCCGTTTCCGTTTGGTTG
The DNA here is from genome assembly GCA_000469685.2 of Haemonchus contortus. Classification (NCBI taxonomy): domain Eukaryota; kingdom Metazoa; phylum Nematoda; class Chromadorea; order Rhabditida; family Trichostrongylidae; genus Haemonchus; species Haemonchus contortus. The sequence continues at coordinate 4,574,280 of LS997565.1, forward strand.
CATCTTTGAAAAATGAAGAAAAATTGCATGGAAACCGTCGAGACGTACAATTTCCATTGTCGTATTTGTAGTCGATGCAGTCACAGGGATGGTTGTCGTATTTGTGGACGACGCTGTCGCTGAGACGACAAAAGCCAACAGAAGACAGAGTAGGTACATCTGAAAGGCTTGGGACGTCCAAGTTTTCATGAAATTCATTCCCAAAAGGAAAACCATCGCTTCCTGTGGGCATCAAGGATCGAAAATTGTATCAACTGGCAGAGCTGGAATCGATAGCTATTTATTTTTTAACTCGGAGGAGAAATGGATAGTAAGCTGAATGATGTGATCATGACCACCATGCAATGGCTTAAATACTAATAAGAATTGTGTGGGCATATTATGCATGTTCTCAGCTGCGAAAAATGTATCCGAACAAAGGCTTCAAGCGACCATTTGTCTTGTTTTTTAAGAAAAGTAAGTGTTTTATTGGTAGGAATGGATCCAAAATTGGATTGGTGGTCAACAAACCAAAAATCATAGCTATTACCATATGATCAGTGTGGACTTGGAAAGTTTGTCCAGCCTGCCCTCTATATTGCCATCGCCTGGATTGCCAGGTTTTTATCGCCCATCGTTTTTCCATGTGCCGTTGCCGTACTGAGCGAAATCAGTAACTTGCGAGATCACCGTGATGTCGTCAGACTCGTTAAGGGCATGTACCGCTCGCTCAGACTTAATCTTGAGCTCACATCAGCAAATGTCAAGTTCGATCCTTCGTACAAATTTCTCGCTTGCCATGTACGGGGATTTGTGTCGTGTCCTAACGACTCACTTCTTGGAATATCGAATCAATGGCGCTGTCAACGAGACCATCAGAAACATTCGGGACACTCTGGACAGGGCAGTTTGTTGTGGTCTCTCTATCGTGTCACAGAAGTTTTCGGCGGTCCCAGTCCCCTCTCAAGTTGAGAACGCAGGAATTACAAGCATGATTTCAGCTGGGTTGTCGTAGCAGAAATTAAACTAACGATCGTATGAGGTGGAAGGTAGGTGTTCAAGAAGTCAGCTCATCAGAGACTAGTTCATGCCTGCAGGTTCTGTAAGAGTTCTGGTCGGTGTGTTGAAACCTTACTGGGCGACCGGAATCATTGTAAAAATTAACATTTTTGTTGTGAGTTTTGTGTTTCTGTTGTACCTACTATGGTGACTGTGTTCTAATAGGTATTTTAATAGGTTGTAAGAGCGTGAACACCCGCTTCTACTCTCATGTGAAGACAGAGGAAGCTATGTCCGTTGAACTTCCTATCGATGACTGGCGATAGGACGATATCGACAGGCCGGATTGGCTCTGTCGACAGATTTGACATTTGTTTCAGTGCCATCCGTTGCTGATTGTTTTCACCGTACTTTCCGGATGTGACATCAAAGAACAACTCAGAGGACAGTCCATCAGGCTTTGATCGATGAAATCGCCATTTTGTCGGGAACCTTTCATATCGGGAGTATCTGTGCGACTGCATATTTCTCAACCCGGATAAGCTAAGAGAATGTTGTACTTTTGTGATCTCAAGGATAAACCAGGTTGGAAGAAATTCGCTTGCACAAGTACTCCCGAGATGAAGTACTGGGGGTATGCGAACGAGAAGTGGCCGTATCGATCAAAATGACAATTCCGATCGACTGATCCATGAATTTTGTTTGGTGAGACCTGGAAAGTTCGCTGAGATTGGTAAGCAAAGATCACGGCTGAACGCCCGCAAAACTATCGACATAGCCAAATCCAGACTCCTACCCTTCTATCGCCAATGGTTGATACGGCAACTTGGACAAACTTGGTTCTCCATTGTCTATGGATGAGAATAGGTCTGTGTTTCTGCTACTACAACTCCTTATGTTATTTATCGTCATGCGTTTACCATGCTAGATGCAGCAGTCACCCCGAAATGTTCCACGTGCATTAGTATTAGTTCTGACTCGCTTGTGAACTCCCGATGAGGACTTTTACAGCCTCTAAATTCAAAGATGAGAACTCGTACAAGAAGTCGAGCGATCAGATTATCAGTGCCATGATCAGAACAATCCAGAAACCTTCGCTCCTAATTGGAAAGTCCTGTATTCTGAATGATGTTTGACTGCTTTAATGATTAACGAAGATAGCATCAGTACACGACGATTCGCAATAAGTCAGCACCATTGAGGTAAGGTGCAGGTTAAATGAAGGCTGGCACTTGTTTCGAGCTTAGTGGCACTTGTTATGTGTAATAATAGAAAATTGTCAAAGGTGAAGAAATGAGTCGAAGATGGAAGAGCCTTTCGCCCCTCTTATTTTCTCTTTCTCCTTTCTCCTATGAACAATCTTTTAATCCTCCTTTATGCCTATTCCTTTTGTTGCTTTTTTTCATTCCAATATTTTCTAACCCTTGTTGTTTGCTTTTAATTCATACGTTCATGGTAAGTGTTTGTTGTTCACTGGTACAGGAAGTCACCGCATATACCACACACATTCAAGAGTATCTGTAGTGATTGTGTTCCCTGTAGGTCCATATCCATAGGGGTTCGATCCTCCGCCGTAGGCTCATAATCTTAGAACCTAGGATATCGTTCATATTCAGAGCGCTGGATTCAAGAGTGATGAGGTTTCTCAGTGGCATCGCTAATCTTAAACATTAATCGCATTGTTTTCATGTTGTTCACAATTTCAAACAAACAATAAGAAATACGGAGCATTAGAAGGTGAGCCTGGGTTTTTGGACGGGTAGGTTTTCCTTGGTATACTAATCATTTGGGAAAGCAGTCTTGCAGCTCTATTTACTCGGGAATTAGTCAATGGCTTTCAAATGACCAGTGTCTGCTTGAATTCTCAGGGAGGAATCACTTTCTTTTCATGGAGTTTCGCCACTTGTACAACGAGTGGACTCGAATAAGCGTTCTTCAGTGTCCACTGTTAGTTGGAAAAGAAGTACACAAAGCCTAGCCACAACTTACTTGCAGATGATTAGTTTTTCGTTGGGAACTATTGAAAAGCACTGGAAGCACCGGAGGTACATACTTCTGCATGGGGTGGAACAGGAATCGATAAGATTTCTGGAAGGCTTATTATGGTTGTCATCGTTACACTGCGCAAGAAGTAAGGAACAAGAAAGGAATCGGAGATCGCGAAGATGAGAAATCCTTTTGATTGGCGGAATGGAGTCAAACATAGGAACCATAATGACACTAATAATAAAGGTTAGTAAAAAAAATACACACCCAAATCCGTTAGACTGCGTCCCAAATGGATTTATTATGGAGTTCCTTTCTAGGTCGAAAAGTATTCGAGAAGATTTTCTCCTTTGTAAAGATCTACTGAAGCTATCATTGAGGGCTGCCTTTTTGCGCTGTTGAGAATTAAAAGACGACGAGAAGATAATGGACATGCTTCTGAATTACACGCACCGTGAGTGACCGCAGAAAATTCTCATAGTCAGCGTAGTGCGTCCAGGTTTTGGAGGTTGTATGGGACCTGGGTACCCACTGGAACTGGCGTGGTTTCGATCATAGCCTTGAAATTTCTAGTGTCACACCAATCCGTTGAAGAGCATACGCTTCTTCCCTTCACCACTTCTGAAATTTCTTTCTCACTATGAAAAGCCCACATGTTCACATCCATACAGCCGCCATCGGGAGACTTTTATGACCATGGCTCATTTTGATTCTAACCTTGGGTCGAAAATTAAATACTTCGATAGATTTTTTACATCGATTTCATCTGGAGATCCATTATTTGACTGAAAAGCCGTGCGCCCTACGGTATATGGTTCGAGTCGGATATCCGGGCTTACTCGTAGATTTCTTTTTTTTTATTTTTATTGAAAGATCGATTCGCGAAATGGTCTTAATGTTCTAGTCTGACATTATGCCACAGATGGGATAGAATGGAAATGCCGGCAGTTATGTAATTGCTGTTGGCGAGAACAAAATATGCTTCAACCGCTTCACTAATGGGCAATTATCATAGAAACCGAAGGCCCTCCTATTGGAAAATTGCCCATATTTCTCATCACAAAGTGCTTTTCGCAGGAAATGGTTCTTCCAAGTGTACAGCCCCCGATGGTGGTAGAGCAGTCTGGGCTCTGACGACCTCGAGATCTTAGTCCACCGGGAAGGGCTCAACTACTAGTTAGTATGCTGTTGTTCTCCTTGACACATTCTATTCCCCTCAAGAACTACGGTCGAGTGGGGGCATTCCCAGTAGAAGCCGATTAGCGCTGAAAGCTTATCCCTTTATCCGATTAAGTTAATACCTTTATGATATTAGTAGCAGTAATACTATTCACTTTTTCATATGAACGCCCATGGGAGTGGGGGCTTTCTTTCATTGCGGTCTCTTGAATTGATGTATTTGAATCTACAGACCTCAGTCGAAGAATAGATTCCTCGAAATTCCAACTGCCATTCTTTAACAGCTCTTTATTTTTGAATTTCCATAGCAGTGACGTGAGAATTTCACCCTTGATGAATGTTAGACGGTATAAAAGCCTCTCGGTAGCGGCATTTATCACTTCGCTTTCGAGCTCTCTCTTCATTTCATCTAACATCGAAGATTTTTAGATCTTAGCATTTGAAAATTTTAAATCCAGCTTTTTTTCCAGCCGACAATAGACCTTTCCCTGAATGGTGGCCAATCCTGGGATATTTTTTATCTTGAGAGGACGGATTGGCCGTCACTATGAAAAAGGTCTATTGAAGGTTGAAAAAAATAGTTTTTTCTAAGAATTCCATGACTTCAAGGAATTCACCTGTTCTTATGCCAAAGCTAAACGTTTGCGGATCATCTACCTACTGACTATTTCGTGAGTGACAGTTTGCTTTTTCAGATGTATGTCCTTTATCTTCTGTCCGCTCTCTGTGTATTGATCGCAGCAACTCCAATAATGGTAAAGACCTTTATAACTTACTTATCAGTCGAAGGTACTGGGAATGTTATTGACACCTAGAAGTTGTCAGGAGGTTTCTCGGAAAATCAAACCTAGGGATGCAGAAAGTGATGGTTGACAGTTCCTCAATAGCGCAGAGAAGCTCTTCGAGTGGTCTTTCATCTACACAATTGATTGCCATTCTCGGTTACCCGTGTGAACCATCGACAACGCTCGGGGTGGCCTCTGTTCTTGCCTAGCTCTGGGAGCACAGAGTATTCTCCCCTGTTCTCAAAAGCTTTCAAAGGGGATTATAACCAACAAGGATCTTATTAATCTAAGGAGCGATAGAGGGTAAAGTCCGCAAACGATGCCGCCTATTGGAACTGAAAGCATGAAGGTGCTTCGATTCGGGCAATGTTTATGTATCCTGCATTCAGAAGTCTGGATGAAATGGACCTTTCTGTCCAGTTTCTCTGATTTTCCATGGTATCCAGAAATTCAAGTTTATTTGTATCTCATTTTCTTGTGGTTTTACTGAAATTCATAGTCATATTTGAAAAGATTTGCTGCCATGTTCAGGATAAAGGTCCTACTGACAAACTCATCGGTTCGGATCCAACACTCGGAAGTGCATCGTATGGTCCTTTCGCCTACAAATTTATATATGGAAACGGACCGTATTTTGGACACAGAATTAATGGATACGGGCCATTTGGATATAGATCGTATGGATATGGACAATAAGATAGTGAAGGTATAGATATGGACCATACGGCTACTACGAATAAAGTTGTTGCCTAACAACAGCGTCGAAGTTATTACAAATTATAATTTTGATAACTGCAGTGATTTCCCGTTGCTTGAAGTAATTCCGAAGCTCATTTTTAAAGAATTAGGTGAATAGGAGCTGACAAACGTACAGGTTTCAAAATGAAATTATCAGTAGCATCGCAGAACGTTCAGGAGCACGCCTAAGGGATTTTATTTGTTAGATCACAATTTAAGATGGAGGAACCACTGCAGCCTCCATCAGAGATGGAGGTCCATCAGCAGCTGGGGATCCACCCAAGTAGAATCTTTTCTGATGATGTGCACTTGAAGTCGTTAAACAGATTAAACGAGCTCAAAGTTTTCACCATATAATGAAGATGGTCCCACTCACCTAACTCGCTGAGGGGACGGTGCTCATCAACGTGGGGCGCTTGTCCAGCATGTGGGTCTGACTTGTTCTCCACTGATTTGTGCCGTTACTGCAAAGAAACCCTTTCAGTAATTGCAGATTCTGGGAGTGGAGTAATCCTCGCCATTACTGAGTGTTTCTTCGCAGTGACGGCATATATCAGTGGAGAACTTTGAAGCTGGACATCTTACGAATCGTTTGTACTAGTAGGCATTGAAGCTAATCAATATTTGATTTGGGGTTTGCGTAAGACATTTTCACTCATCTCATGTAGTGCTTCAGAGTGTATTTAGTCACGGTGTAATTGTAGAGATTGGTTTTCACCAATACACCTTGAAAACATTAGGAAGAAACTGTTCAGATCGGATCTGCTCAGAAGAAGCCTAATTTCTCTTGTGGAAAAGCAGAACCTTCCATCTCTGTAAAATTTGCTCGTCTCATGGAAAATTAAAATGTTGTAGTGAACAGATTCTGTGATAAATCTCAAAGAGACTGTATCATCCCCTTTCTCTGCGGATTGTAGGAAAGCTCGAGAGGGATCGTATGTCCGTTGGATGCCGATTCCCTAAAGATCCACTCCTCGCCACTCTTCAGTCATCTAGGGAAGGACCGATCTTCTAGCGCAGGTGTAAAGAAGACAATCACGATTCCGCTGGGGCTACTTCACATAGAGCAAGAAGTGGTTGCAGTCTTCATCGACCACCAGTCACTTTTTAGAATCGTCCGCTTGTTTTTCTACAGTCGAACCTACACTTCCATCCAGCAAGTCCTTCATTTGAAAGTTATTTGTGACCGACTTACGTCAATACTCTTGTTTATCTTGACTTACTTCGGGGCGTGATTTCTCAGACTAAAAAATGACTGAAATTTCGGTGATACTTCTTTGCTTCTACACTTCTTTTATGCTAGGAAATGGTTTTGCGGCGCTGCGACCGCATAAGTAGCCGTTTTCGCTAAGTTGGTCTTTCCGTTTCCGGGCTCATATTTTCTCAATAGTCCTGACGAAAAAATTTTCATACATACATCACATCACATCGAAATGACATTGTTACCGGAAAACGGCCCCAGACAACTCAAAGTAGCTGGGTTCTTATTATTTTCCTCATTATTTTCCAAACTAATGGTCTAGCTAATCGGCGTTTTCTGGGCTCGTTTTAATTGCTCTATCATTTCCCACATCAAGCCACGTGTGAGCGAGCTTTTTCGATGTTGACTTACTGTAAAATCCATCATTCGGAAAATCATACTCCCACAGACTGGCGAACAAAATTGAATGACGTTTATTAAATTACAAGTATGAGAAAATTAATGAGATTTGCAAGCTCTAACAGTACGAACGCAACGAAGTTCAGCGTCATGTACGGCCTTTCCTGTTTCTTTTTCCTGAAAGAGAGGACGTTCTAGAAATTGCTTTCTTCAAAATTGGAGTCTACCCATGTTAGACTCTGGTTCATAGCTGAGGGTTTCAGTCACGGGACATCGCCCGGCAGAACTCACTTCATCTCTCCTTTGCAGTCGTCTGCCACGCCTATACGCGAGAATATCCTTCTCGTTACGTGCGGCAATGTAAGGACGATGATCAATGCTGCTACCATAATGCTCAAATTCACTACGACGTACATACCTGAAGAAGGAAGCCTACAGTAGACAGAGTACGGTAGCTCAAGAGATTTCAGTCTTCATGGCATTCAAATCGTTCAGGGAGATTGTTGACATAAAAGTGAACTTCGCGCAGGCGTTGCTGAGGCATAAACGTGATGTAATTCATTTGACGAGAAGTTGAACAATCCCTTTCTCCAAGAAGAGAGAGAGCTGCTGTGACTCCAAAAAATCGGTAACATCGGATACGAAGCCATCGTCTCAAGGGTACAGCATCGTTTAATGTCGGATTGCGATATCGCCAGAAACTGGAGACGGACATGGTTATGAGGAAAATCCCACTCCTCCGTTTTTTGCACTGATGTGGAGTTATAGGTGGCTCTTCTGCTTCTAAGTAGAAGCTGGATGTTGCTCTTTTGCAACTTTGTTTCGTTTACAAGTTCTGAATATCTTCTGACGATAATTTTGCATCTCTCTCAAGGTTCTGGATGGGATTCTGGTCTCACCATGAATCATCAAATGTTGTAGGAACTACTCACATCTGAATGGAGCGGGGTCAAACGATTGGATTGGAAGTAGCAGACAGTAAGGAAAAATGTGCATGACACCTCTAGGAGAACTCACATTTCTGATTCATATTGTATGTAGGAAGCTGCGAGATCCACTCGGTAGAAGTTCTCCGAGTACGCTTCGTGCTTCTCATGAGGTGTTCTATAGTGTCGCTAGGATGAGCACACGACTTTCACTCCAATTCGCTGAGAAGACGGTTGTCGTCGACGTAGGATGCGTGCAAATATCAGTGTCGTTATCCAATTCAGAATCCCAGTTCCGTTGCCATTAACCGAAGGTGCTTCTCGACAATAACGGCACAAATCAGTGGAGAATCTAGTTATCCGCCCGGGCGGTTCTGCATTTGATGATGAATTAAGGACACCATTAATTGCGAGCCATTTTTGGATGGTTTGATCTGGTCACCTTTTTTTTCTAAAGTTTGAAGCGGGTCGTAGAAAAGTCTAATCAGAGAAGTCTAACTGTTAATCCGTTAGCTAGTGTAAGTTGAAGTACTTACCGATTTTAGGCAACTGTTCGGTCTTCGGTAACGTGGTGGCCAATATTCCAAGCACAAATGTCAGTGACATTATGTTCGTCAAAGCCATCCCGAGCTAAACATATTAGTAATTACCTACGCCTTCACTTATTTTGCGCTGCCACATGTCACACAGCGATGTGCAGGTGGGATGACGGTTGAAAGTCAATTTCCCGCCAATTTAGGATCATTTCCCTACAGTATCTTATACCATACCATGTGTATTGAAAGAATTTGAGCTTTTCGGAGTGTGAATGGTTTTCTATTAAAGAAGAGATCCTTGGTGCAGGGTCTCTACCTTTTGGGTAACTGCGATACAAAGTAAATGGCAGTGAGAAGAAACAACGCCCTGTTGATTTGTTCGTCCGAAAATGGAATGAGGAGAGGGGTGCTGTGACTGCTGAAGACTGATTTACAGATGCTGTTCCCACTTCTTCCTTTCCCCTATGCTCAATCCTTACTGACCCAAACGTCCCTCTCCTTTTTTCCTTTTGACAGCGATCTCATCCTTTCGAAAATTAAATATTAATGTCATAATCTATGCTTACCTTTCCCATGCTATCGGCAGCTTTCAGAAACACTCCCAAAATTGAGAGTACATTAATGACGAATGATGGAGCAATGATCATTGAGAGATAGAATGATGGGTTTCGCTTCATGGAGAAGATATAGCTGCTCTGTAATGAGGTATTAAATAATCACCTGAGTAAATTTCTGCAACTTTTCGATTCTAAAGTGACGCTAGTATTTCCTTACAACTTCATAGTCCGTAGCAATATCGCCCGTGGCGAAGAGTTGTGAATCCAACGAGATGTTCATCACTTTCCATTCTCCGTTACCCTCAAATACATATATTTATTTTTACGTCATCTCAACTAAATATTCATTCACTAACATTAAACTAAGCAAATGTTCATATGTATTTAAAACTGGAACCAGTGAGTCCAATGCGGTCATTAGGTCTGGACCGAGTTTCGTTTGGAAACCGTAATCGTTAGGTGAAAATGATTGCGGCATCAGTTTTACAGCGCATTGCTGCTCGTCGAAAGGGAAGTCTTGTACCTAAACAGTTTATTTGATAAATGTATCGGGGAATCTCAGTCTTTCCTACCTGGAACGTGCATAACGTTGAAGTGAATGTCGGAACAAAAGCCATAAGTTCGCCGGTGTTGTTTATCTAAATTGAAGATCTATAAATATTTGATATGAATATCTAGATAAATAAATATAAATAGATGCCTTGTTCATCTAATCGACTTGAAAACCTTTGACTTGCATTATTTACGAATTCATTAACGGCTTAAACATACCCATACGTGCTTTTGGTAGTCTTCACGAAAGTCTTGTGATGAGTGTCTGAAGAATATAGGATTTTCTTATTATTTCTCGGAATTAACTTCTCGGACAAAATTGATTAGACAATCTGAGTATGTCCGATTTTCCTCAAGTTAATATGCCAACTTGAAAGTTGCATAGTTTTAGGTTAAGTTCGGTTTACTCTTGCCATGCTCATTCCTATCGTCTACTACGAATCTATTGGGTTGTCCGGAAAGTTTTCGCTAATTTTTGAGTCATCTTTGAATGGCAGTTTATAGAAGAACGAGTTCATTTAACAAACAATATCTCTATTTTGTTCAGTAATGTTTCGCCATATTCCTATAGGTTTCACTATCCCATTTCTTTAGAATGTTACAAACATACTTAGAATCGAAAAACCCTCTAAGGTGCTTTTTGCAGTCCTTCAGCGGATTGAACGATTCCTATTCAAGGGATTCTGCAGAAACCAAAACTGGGCGCTTTATCCGTCCTATATGGAGGATGTGGTATGTCGTCCCACCCAGGCTCCATTCATTTTTGGCGAATGAACAAAAATGTGTGTGGTCTAGAGTTATCCTGTTAGAAGTGGGTGTGTACCGATTCGTGCGATTCTGGGTGCGAGCGGCAAAGTGCGCGGCGAAATTCATGATGATTCGAACGACTCTGGCGCCTTTCATTGGGGTACAAACTTGGAGTAAAACAGATTAGTAGGCCAGCTGATACTACTGATCCACTTTACTTCTAAATTGGACCAAAATAATAGGCGCTGAAGGCATCAGAACAGCTATGAATTTCCCGCGGCACCCAGAATCGCATGAATCGTGCGTCCCCCGTTAGAAGCCAACGCGCTTGCGATTGGCGAGTTCTGAGCGCTTCTGGTCAATCGCTGCCTTCAAATTGTCCAGCCGAGTACAGTACCTTTCCGAGGTCATCGTTTGGTTATGTGGAAACAACTCATAATGAATGATTCCCTTTCAATCCCATCAGCAACACAGGATGATCTCCCGCCCCCTGAACTTCGACTTTTAGCGCGGTTTGTGACGGCTCACTGGGAAGGCCCCACGATTGTTCTCGCTCCACACTCTTAGGCACGACCCACTACTCGTTCCTCGTTTTGATACGTTTCAAAAATAGCTCACGCAATGGTCCTCAATTTTCACACGAGTCGAGGAATGTTAGGAATCACACTCCCAGAAGTTATATAACTTCACAAGGTTAGCAACTTGATGTTTTGTACAGCAACTGATAAACCCAGGATGTAAAAAACGATGAAAACTTCCTGGACAACCCAAAAGTACCAGCCCTACTACTACTCTATACTTTGTTGGCTTTCTGATGATCGTCCTCCGATTACTGTAACTATGACTGTATGTATTGGGTGTTTTACGAATCAGATTCGATCGATATCCTCTAGATCGATAGCAGCGCTAGGAACTCACGCCTCAACGATTGAGACTTCCGGGATCCATATGTCTTCGAAGCCCACATAGAGATGCGTGATTCCACAGAAATCATCTGGTGACCATTTTAGACGTTCATCTATCCAACCCTGAATAATAATGAAAGTAAAGGGGTTGCAAGGGTGCTGAACATCGAAGCCAGTTCTCTGCTCGGTAGTAAACTACTTTAGCACTTATTCGGAAGGTTCGAGCAACTAGAATGAATATGAAAATACTTAAAGAACCTTCTATTCTTTTGACATCATTGGCCTTGTATTCTAGAGACCTCTACCATAATCTGGAGCTTTCGAGAAGCAGTCACGACCTTGTCCTTTCTTCACTTTTAGCTGGGCTATTTTTCATGGCATCGCTTTTTTCTACACATTTTTCCAAACATCCTTGACAAAACTGTTTCATCAGAGCCTACATTTTCCGATTCCGCATATGGCAGATAACCAACATTCCCTTCCCGTCCTCCAACTACTCTAAGTTTTTTTGGACTTAGTACTCACCATCTGATAATCGAATAAGAAGTCAACTTTCGCTTCCATCTCGACCTTAAACGATGGTGTTTGATGGGATATGTTCACAATGATCTAATAGTAAATGCAACTAACCATGCGGACAAGTTTCAAGAATAGCAATGTTACCGAAACTTCGAATCGTGGGAAATCGATTCCATCAGATCTATTGCCTTAATAAGACCCTGTACAACTGCTGAAAGCGTAGTAAACAAGGGTAAGAAAGCAAAGCGTAAGGCGAGAGGAAGTGAAGTGCTCGACGTTAATCAAACTCCTTGTAAATGCAAATTGCATATTCCAAATCTAAATTTTGCAAATTCCACGCATTCTGTTTCCTTTGAGAACCTTCAGTTTCTAGATGAGTATCAATTTCAACCATTTGCCTATCATTCAATGAGTTTTCTCACACATTAATCTAGCGGTGTCAGATATTGACTGATCTGTACTGTGAATCTTACATAAAGCACTGGCTTGGTTGATTTCTGAGCCATACAAGTCACTGAAAAGCAGGAAGGCTTTGGAATGAGTCAGCCCTACAAGTCATATGACTGACCATATAGCAATTCATATACATAAGTGGTTACGCAGTTCTGAGATCTGTTAGATATGATTTTATCAAATAATCAGGTCTATGCAATATCTAAATGTAAATTGTGTACCGATAGTAGTAACAGGTGATAATCGTTGATTGTAGTTTTCCAAAAGAGTTTTGTATAATCTGGCTTGTTCTCGTAGAAAATCTTCTCGATCTGAAATCAAACATCGGTTCAAGGGTGATTTATGTGGGAAATGAATTTGTTCCGTCATTCCATCGAAGAATATTTTAATCGGAAGCTAATATTGAGCTGATGATCCCTGGGAGTTCCCTCCTGTTTTGACTATTACAGTGTTATTAATTTGGACAAAAATTTTCACACAATCCTTCAGGGAAATTATTTTAACGGAGATTAATTATGAGCTGAGTGTCTCTTCAGAATTGGTCTCTATCCTGTGTGAAGAGGTTGGCGTGGATCGACGAAGGTGAATAGAACCTACTAAGAATTGTACAGCAGTCAACGACGGTGTTGTAAATGGCTAGTAGAGCCACGAAGCTGAGAACGAACGACCGCATACCTGACGTTGCTGGCGCTCAGATCAGAAGTCAACCTTTTTGCTCTACCTTTCATTGAATATTTGCGTTGGGCGCAACTTTCAGTTAGGAACGAGATCGAGTTCCATGTTGACATGGCATTCATAACGTTACCCTCGATTAATTTGCTACTTGTTAGTTGAGGACATTGATCTTTTACCACATTATGGTGGATATGAGGATTTCGGAATTTTTTATAAGATACTCTATCATTCTGATTCGAATCATGGAGTTGAAGGGTGTTGTTGTCTCATCGTCTCACTGGGATAGCTCGCTGCTTTTACATAATGTCTTATCCTATAGTAGGGATGAGGCAACAGGACGGTGTATCCCAAACATGACTCCATCCCATCTGGAACTTGTCATTAAGCAGTAATCAATCCCTTTTTTTGAATGCGTCACGAACCTGACATCAACTAACGATCGTTGAAGTTGCTAACGCCTGTGCCGCCCTCGTGGCTTGCGGATATTACCTTTAAAAAAAACCTCATGAATTTCAGATCCCCATGACGCACAAGACGACATGTCCAGTCGACATTCTCCTTTTCGAAATTACTGTCAGTTCAGACAATACTGCTTGAATCAATCGTGAAATTTTGGCGAAACTTCATCCGTTTTCGGGGGCGGAACTACGGAACTATGAAGAGAAGTGATGTTTAAACAGTGTTGATCGAGGAGGGATTTCTATGGGGTTCTGTCATATCGATCACGTCTATGGAATCTTGAATGAATATTTGTCTCGTTTAGAGGGATTTGGTAAAGAGTTTAATCAGCAAGAACTCGAAGTTTTTCTGAAATGCTCATGCGCAAATTGTGTTTCTGAAAGCGCCATAGCATAACTGAAGAGATGAGTACCTGTATGAGCATTGCGTTTGTATGCTTTTGTTTCTGTTCAAAGAGGTGTAGCTCTTGTTCTAATTTAAAAGTATTTATTAGCATTGAGAGACGGCACACAATGGCAAAATGTGCTACAAGAACTAAAGATGACCCTTTGAACCTTGCGTACCATTCGTAACTCTGCAAAACTTGAGCTTTGTTTGTGAGATTGTTAGATTACTCTAAACAAAAAGTCCTGGCAAAAAAGCAGTTTGAATCATACCTAGCTTTGATATTATGAGAGAATTGGTTTATAGCATTCCTGCGAGACCCATCGAAGGTTGGAAACCATTGTGCGGTCCATGTTGCCATCCTTCCCTGTTCCACTGTTCTTCATGACCATGTGGAAAATGCCCTTGTGGCTCTTGTGGCCAGCCACCAAAAGGTCCATCATCCCATCTCCTGTGCCAAGGCTTTTCCCAGGGCCCTTCCCGGTGATGATCCCAAGGATGAGGACCATCAAATGGAAAAGGTCCGTCATGCGGTCTCGGATGAGGTCCATTGGGACCATCAAATGGGAAAGGTCCGTCATACGGCCTTGGGTGTGGTCCATGAGGACCATGAGGACCATGTTTACGCATGACTTCCATCATAGCAGCCATCAACACATGGAATACCTGGAAAGAGTCAGTCTTCAAAATTTTTCTGTCACCTATCACTCGTTTTCTGTGCAGGTGTCTGAAGATTTTATAGTTTAGTTTCTGCTCACCTGTGGGTGCTCCCGGTGGAATTTGTGCACGGCTTCCATCATGTCTGGCATTGTCTGCTTCTCATTCTTCATAATTTTTGTGAGATTTTTGACAGCTCTTGGTAATTCGCTAACCAGCTTGACTAGATTCTGGTTCATTTTTTCCATGCGCTTCTCTAATTTGGAGAAGAAGCTCGTAACTTCTTTCTAGAAAAGGAACATTTTTCTCTTTGGAGTGGAGTTGACTTTCTAGTAATGACATTCTTACCATTATCTTGTTTTTCTTTGCCCAAACCATGATTTGCTGCTTCTGTTGAGCAATTGTCAACTTCTGGTTGTGAAGAATTTGGTAATAGTCGCGTTGAGCAGGCCAGCTGACTTTCATCAGGAACGGCGGATGGAAAAGCTCCATCCATGTGAAGCCATGGTGGGCCGCTGTGACAGTGACGAGAAGTAGAATGAGAAGTTTCATCCTGAAATTCGTCTTAACAAGTGGTAATTTTTTGGGAAATCCCAGACAGGTTCACTTCGGAAGAGTAGTAGACAAGAGGAGGCAAGAAAGGCTCAATGGATTAGCTCGCTCTTCGTTTGCCTTATATTGCCAGTTCTGATGCTGATCTGTAACAGAAGAGTTTATTTCAGCTAAATTTGTGCAAATATACCATTACTCATCGAAAATATTGGGAGTCAAACTCTTTTGAGTTTTGTCTTTTCACCTGTCGTTTGATAAATTTGACGCCATTTTCATTTACTCGAAATAAAAACTGCCTTTGCTCTATTATCTGGCTAGGGCCAGTCTGCAAATAAAAGCTTTCTGTTCGAAAATTATGAGCACTATGAATAATAAGTTTTTGCACTAACCGTACTCTTCTCCTTGTTGGCAAAGCTCATTCCTAAAGCTGGTGCCGAATATCTCACACCTTTGATGATTTCCGCGAAACTTGATTAGGTAAATGAGGTACTCTGAAACTTTGAAACTTTATTGCATGTGCAGCGCACATAAATGGAAAAGAAATAAACTACCAGTGAAACAACAGCAGCTATCAGCAACAAACACAACCAACTGTTGAAAACTATTAATTCTATTAGAAAGACTATTAGAAAAAGGGGGATTGAGTCAGTAAAAACAACAAACAACAAAAAGAAGAGCAGATCAATTCATAGACTCTAACATTTGCCTCTTATTTAAGACCAGTCCGGCCACGCACGCTAATGCGTGCACCACATGCCCACCATTATCAGACGTCGTTATCACTAGACCTTCTTTCCTCCAAGGGTACATCATTAGTTGAGAATCCCAAACTATCGGCGGTCGGATGAGCTTTGACGTAAATGATATCAAAACATAAAGTAATCTTGATCTTCTACGGAGTTACAAAATTTGCTGGGTAGCGGTCGTAATCTATATTATAGTCGTAATCATAAATACATCGTTAATACCACAGGAGTTAAATTCAGTTGATAAGGGCTCTTATCAGTCTTTATCAGCTGCTATCAGTTCCCATCATCGGTCGTCTACGATCTTGCCATACTCCACAACACATGCCAAACTGTCAAGGCTCCTCTATTAATGCCATCATTATAGTGGCTCTACGCTTTGCAGGATTTTCATTAGCCCTTGTCACTTTTAGCAGCCACTGACCTGGCACCAACCATTCTCGATCCCGTCACCGAGTACCTACGATCCTGTTACATCTTTCATAACCTATTAAAATTCCAAGACTCCGTTACTAACAGAAAGTGGGTTACAGATCTAGTGGCTCTCGCCTTCTATGGATTCTTATCAGTCCCCATCTAATGCTATCATTCCCTATCACGAACCATTTACGGCCCTTCACATCCTACATCACCTACTAAAGTGTCAAGACTTCATCGTTAATACAAAGGGAAGTATGTGTCATGTGGCTTTTGCCTTTCAAGGCTCCTCCTCACTTCCTATCAATTGTTGTCACCTCCTACCCCCTACCATCAGTGTTCCCATCCTGTCATCTGTATTCCTTGCAAATTTGAATCTTCTAGGTTCAGTGGAACAGGAGTTATGAATTTCCGGTCAGACAAACACATACACAAACACACCAACAGACACACTTAGCCGATTATGTAAGTAGGATAACGATGCAAGATCTGTTTAGGAGCTACACTTCTAGGTGAAACAACTTTCGTAGAATTCTGAGGAAATCGGCTGAAGCCCTGGCAGTGGAGAACCTGGCTCTGATACTTGTTCGCGGTCGAGGAACTGCTAATTTAAATTTATCTCCTCCAGTATTGGAACACCGTATTTGGAAGAATTCGTGATGTTGCACATTTAACCTTCCTAAGGAGATTTTAAACATAGTAATAATATCCATCGTTTTTCGTCTCAGTAAAAGTGAGTCCAATCCCAATATTTTGTTTCTAACCACACTCCTTGGGACTGCATTGCAAGTAAATCCAAGTGCACGTACGAAGATTCTCCTTGTAAAAGTATTCTGTACAGATTCGATCTTCCTGATGTTCTTCTTTGAATGCACGGTGAAAACCGTCGTTCCGTACTCTAGAATTGGGCGAATATAAGCTCTATATCCTTTAAGTAATACACAAGGGTCCTTAGTTAGGACACATCTCAGGAATTGAAAGAGTCGTCTCTCTGCTTTAATCACTATGATGGAGCAATGCAAATGGCTGCTTCCATAGTCCGCCGGCCAGCCGGCGTGCCACGAGGCAGTGCTGGGAGGGGGGAGGGGAGGAGGGCGGCAGACGGTCGATCGAGGGGTTGAAAACAAAGAATAACAAGATCAAAAACCAAACAACCAGGGGTTCGTACAAATGATTTTTGACCTTGTCTCTCCTTGTTTACAGCCCTTTGAAGGGGTTGGCCAGCTGTCTGCCTCCCTCCTCCCCCCTAGCACTGCTTCCGCCGGCACGCCGGCCGGCGGACCATGAAAGCAGCCAATCAAATGTCAATTTGTCATCGATGACGAATCCTAAGTCTCTGACCTTTCGAACTCCGCTAATAACAGAATCTCTAACGTGGTATGGAAACGGTACATGTTTCGGCCCAAGATGAAAGACATAGGTTTTTTTTACAGCACCTGCTTATATTGTTGATTGTTTATGTAAATAAAGAGTGATGGGCAGTTTCAGAAAACCAATGTTAGCTTTTCAAGGCTTTGTTGTTATGTATAATCGCAAGGTAACCCATCGGAATTCGCCCATTCTTTGACGTTCACTGGGCATTCCCAGTGTCATAGTCGCACAAACGATCCCACCATCCCAGTTCCTTTCACAAATAGATCCCCTACTTCTAAGAATCGAAACCAACCGCTGAAGACTTCTTGTCTGACCCAAATGGGCAGTATACATACACATACATATACATATACTTATATACATGTTCAGAGATTAAGAGTTTGACGTTCGTTTTCGTTTTTATAGTGTACAGACGTTGTTTCATATTGGCGATAATGGTGTCACGAATGGATAAATAACGAAGTAGAGAAGATTGTGAAATAGATTTGAAGCCATACATAGTAGAAATAAATACTCATTGATTAGTTTTTGTACCGATTTCTGAGGCTGTAATTTTTTGTACAAATGTACGAATTACGAATGAAGTGGTACATTAGGAGTGTTCTTCATTGGAAACGGTATTACGACCATTTGTTATACTTGCCATGAGATACTGCAGTGAAACGCTTGCTTTTCTTGTTTTCAAGGGCACAGTTTGCGATAGGCGATAATTCAATGGGCGGGTATGTCAATGACGTGTCCGCCTCTTATTCGATGTCACGTCGGACTGTCTCACGTGACATCGAATGAGAGGCGGACACGTCATTGACATACCCGCCCACTGAATTATCGCGAACTGTGCCTTTACGTATTTTCTGACAGTCTGGGGCGCAGATAGTATGTTTTGACAGTACTCTATCTACTGTTGTGACTTAGGACCTTTTTTGTGTCGAATTACTTGGGACCCTTAATTTTTGCTGCTATGAGCCTGTCACGTTGGTAGAACTTAGCGGGAACGTATCAAACTCTTAACAGAAAGCTGTTGGTCGGGTAAAAGATCCCCAAATGAAGAGAAATAATCGGCTTTCTCCCATCTCCAGTAACAACTCTTGGAATATAAGATTCGAATGGATTTGGTTCTTTTCCGGAATCCGGGATAGTATAATAGGATTCGTGTAGGAAACCCGGTTGTCCGCAATTGTCTCGAGTAAGTTGCTCCAGTGCAAAGACCGCTAGACCACCATCAATTTGAACTGATCCCAGTGTCCAAGTTGATCGTTTCTTCTGTTCCAGGCTTTTCCTCACTTTCTTTTGTTTCTATTCTTTTTCTTTATTCTAACTTGTTCTCGGTTATTTCTCTATTGAATTACTCTTTCATTCTTGACATGCTACTCCTAAATATTTTTTTTATCAATTGCATCTACGTAGTCATTTAGAGTCGTCAACGAAGTTTTTGTGAACACTCCTTGGTTTTAAGGTTTGCTCACTGCAAACTGTCAAGTCTACGGGGTTGCAAGGCTGCCCATGTATAGCAATAACATGTATGAGACTAGAAAAAAAAGCGAACAGAAAACAGAACAAAAACTGTTTTCACATCACTCTATTGAAATAACTCGGATAAATACCAATACTCAGAGAATATGGAAGAAAACAATCGAAAGGAACTTTATTCATCAGCTCGAAAGTGGGAATGTACAGTAACCCCTGACCACACGAATAAAGAGTCAACAAACTTTTTAGAGGATCCATCTCAGAGATCCTTGGGTAAATCTGCGCAATAAAGTTCACTGACCAGCAAGTAGGATTACATTTTGCTACCAAACAGTGGAAAATTTATTGACCTGCGAGATCTTCGGAGTAGTGATTACGGTGCGAGTTTCTCGTTTCTGGAAGCAATGTCGTGATAAATGCACAAAGTGCATTCAGAGCCGCAAAAGTAGCAAACATCAGCCCATGGAATATGCTATCCTGAGAAACACTCGTTTTGAAAAGCCGTGGTCTAGTTAGACGATGAAACTCCGTTCATATTGACGCAGGAATTTGCCCAGGTGATGATAGAAGAATCCCAACTAAGGTACAGCGTCAAAACTGGTAGTAAAGCAACTTCGTTGCAGCCGACTGCCTTTGATTACAGTTCTCGGGTACCCTTCTTGCTTCTCTACTGCAACTGGTGAAAAACACATTGAAAGAACACTGAACGCATAGGACTTACGACACACTCCACACGTAGCGCAACTGCACAGAACACATGTGATATCAGAATCAAGAGTCATTTTGGTTAACTTTGACTTACCTGTTCTATCTCCCGACGCAACATCACTTCTATTTCGACCGTGAAATCAAACAGCACATCGAGGATGACTTTCTTTGGTATCCGGTATATACTCTCTCCCACGATTCAGATTTTAAAGTCCCGTGAAGGTGTTATACAGTGATCAACAACTCCTCACCACCCACCTCGTGCGCCCCGCCCAAAGTAATACTTTTTATTTCGTGTGTATGAAAAGGGTATTTGGAGGCACTCGAGTGCGTCTCCAGGTTACTGTATAAAATACAAACTCACTGGGCTTTGGGCGGACTCATATTAAACACCCACGCACGACACATACTCGCTAACATACTTAGTCATTACTGGTACTTCCCTTGACTTCTTTCTCAGATGATGATCCCCACCGCCAACTTACTCTTCGAGAATGAACGGCCATCTGTACACTCTCCAAATTCAACTAGTAGGTATGCCCTTGACCCATTGTGAATCATATTTTAGAGCTTCTCCGTGAAAATCCAACCCATGGGAACTTATCTCCACATAACCCTACCCCAAAACTCCCTCTTCAAAACTTGAGTGCCCATCTGTCTTACAACTACTACACCAGACTGAGTAATACATTCTACGCTTCTTGTCCCATATAGCTATAAAATACACCATACAGCTTCCACTCCTCCCTTAAAAGCACTAAAAGCCTGCTATCCAGGAACTAAACCTGAGCACCGTCCGACCTGAGGCACCATTTCTTTCCCTTCAGCCCTAATGGTCGTTCTATGTTCACCCTAGGACTCTTTCACGCACTATAGTGAAAATATTTCCCAGAACCCGTAGCAAACCCTCCTCACATTATCCCTCACACCACTCTCCCTTCTCCCTTCCCTCTTTCCCAAACTGCCAAACCAGCACCACATCATAGAGGGGGGGGAGGGGTGGGGACGGGTAGAACCCTACCAATACATGGCCTCTAAAGCCATCCCATCAAATCACAAACACCCCATTTCTTTTTGAGATACGTCGTTTTAAAAAAACAAGCCCCGTTTTCTCTCCGGTCGTTATAGCAAGAAGAACAATCAATAGAACAAACACCCACCTAACTTGGAAAGAATTTCCAATGTAACAAATTACCCAAAAGAGTGATAGAAGAGCAGTGTCTGGTAAAGTATACTTCGACCGAAGTACGCTTCAACCCCCCTCCCTTTCCTCTTCCAACTCCCTTCTCAAAATTAAAGCCACGAACGTGTGTTTATAGTTGAATAGTTGATCCGAAGACCCGGAGGTTTCCTGAACTAAGGGCGAAGAACCGGAAATTTTTAGACTAAGGACGAAGATCCGGAGATTCTCTGAACTAAAGATGAAGAGGTCCATCAACCACCCGATACACCCAAAACCAAAAGTAAATGAGTAGTTTGCCTATGCTTTGTGCTGAGTTTGAGGCCTCTACGGCGAAAACCGAGAATAGAAAACCCGAGAGTAGAAATACTTTTATCACCGCCGAAGTCTGACGATTCCATTTGCGATCGTCCAGGCGCCTGCCAATTAAAGGCTGGATAAAGTGTCCATTTCGGCCAGTTCCTCTCAATCGCGTCCATTCCGTGCCATCATTTATTAGCGGTACTGTAAACTGTTAAATGCAGTTTTTTAGGGAAATCCGTTCAGCGGTACTGCTAGCTACACGATAGTAACTATTGGGAGGTGCACTACTGCAAACTATGTACACATGTTCAACTTCAATGAGAATACTGAGCACAGCAATATCGATCGACGAAATGAAAATGCCTCGACGATAAAAAAATCAAAATCAAATCAATCAAAACGAAACATTTTTGAGAAACAAGAGAATATACCAAAGCTCCTAAGCCTGGCCGTATAAGGTGAAAGCCTATCAAATCAGGGCAGAACGCGACTTCAGTAGCGTTTTCAAGGAGGGTGAATGAATCAAATAAGCCATTCCGAAAAAGGCAGATTATTCACAGGCGGGAGACTCTCGGTGAAAATGTAGTTGGGGAGTGCCAGCGCCCTTTTGTACTCTGCGTCTCTGACACCTGCGGCAGATTGCATAGGGATTGCGGAGATGGATTCCTCCCCTTCTAAAAGTTAGGGGAGGAGCTCCAGGATGGGAGAGGTGATTACCATATCGATTACAATGAGAGTCTCGGTGAAAATGTAGTTGGGGGGGGGGGTACTCCGGCGGCAGAGTGCATAGAAATCGCAGAGATGGATTCCTCCCCTTCTAAAAGTCGGGGGTGGGAGAGATGATTATTCCGTGCAAAAAGCTGGGTGAGGTAAGAATTGAACATCCTGTCGGTTCACCCACCCCAGAGCTCCTTCCCTAACGTTTAGAAGGGGATGGGTAAGATGATTAGACGGGGTAAGAAATGAAGAGACGCAGAGCACAAAAGGGCACTGACACCCCCCCCCCCCAACTACATTTTCACCGAGACTCTCATTGTAATCGATATGGTACTAGCTTTCTCTCAATAAAGGAGTTTTACACAAAACGAGCACGGGAGATTTGATGAACGAAGCGGAAAATGGAACGTGTAGCGAGCACAATGCCTCCCAGGATGCCACAATCAGGCCATGGATTACTGATGATCATTTTATTCGTGGGATCATAATTTTTCAACAGCGCATTGCAAACGGAGGAAATCACACTCATTAAAGGAAATATCGAGTTGTGGTAAATTACGAAGTTTATCCGTAGCTTAACGACATTTGACAGTCTAGTTGATGTGATACTCCTCCTTTGAGAAAATTTGCTGAGTTTTGACGAGCCTTAAACCTGGATTTATGCCAGCATAGCACTCAATAGAACTCAAAAATCCCGAGTATCATCGTAGCTACTACCGAATAGAGTCTTTGAAAGCATATTGAAGAGTCTTTCATTACTCTGCTAACGACAGGAATTAGCCCTGGCTCGCCTGCACAGCAGTATGACAATGCTACCACAAGGGGGCCTACTGGATCGAAAGGAATTGAATCCCGGGGAGGCTTATCTATCCCAAGCTTATCTTTTCGAATGGAGAGCGACCCCAACAGACAAATAGAACTACTCAATAATGAAAATTTAATAGAAAATAAGCTGCCATAGAAACGAACCTATAGCTCCTCCGAAACTACGTTTCCACGAGATGATTGACCATCGTAGATTAATCAGCTCTATCTGTACCCAATGAGTAGCCTATGCTGAAGCTAGAACCATCCAGTCACCTCATGGAATTCCATCTGTTTTGTCGATTCTGTGATGGAATATCGCACGTGTAGCAAAAGAAGCCATAAGGGTTACAAGTGGTTGACGAATGAGTAGCTAAACTTTTCTTAAGGCCAATTGAAATGAGGCAAAACGAGAAATTAGAGACACAAATCAAGACGAATGAATGGATGATAAAGCGCGATTTCCACATTCATAAAAAGGAACTCCCTGCGCGCTGCTCACACAACTCCATTGGAAACTCGTAAAGTCGAGGAAGTTAGAGAAACACAGGAATCAAAGGACGTGTTATGCAAATTAAGCCTAGGAAAACCTCAAGCTTCAGCAGAAAGGCGGGACCTATTATACAAAATATCCTGAACCAATCAGTAAACCGCAAGGAAAACTTAGGAATACCAAGATAAGGTCGGCGTTGCTGCACGGTTGCCTCGTTTTTCATTACGCACAGGTCCTGCCGTCCCAACAAAAAAACAAGTTTGAGGGAAATCAAGAAGTTTCAGCTTCGACTACACCGCTACTACTGCTCAGGGATCATACCCCAATCGAAACTCACCAGGGCCACCCAGGCTTCTAGCCTCCGAAGGGATATAGTTGCTCTTTCGTGCTGAGGGAGTGCACATTCCGGGCAAATTTTCGCGTAGTATCTCTTGTAGTCTTCTAGCAGCCTTGTCATTCTTCCCCATTGTGGTCCTGGTCAGCCTTAAAATGCCCCTACTTTGAAACATTACTTTGAAACACCACTGGCCTTTTAAACGCTGAAAAAATCTAAGATGAAGGAAGACGTATTACCTTGAATAAGAATCAAAAAGTACATCTATTGACAAGCTCACCTACATTACGGTTAGTGACGGATAGTTATGGTACATTTTCTCGATGAGTTCATCCGAAGGAAGATACACTGCTGGCTATCAAGCGACTCATCACCCAAATGTGCCTTTCCTTTTGGTCAGCATTGAGTATGCGTCTAAAAAGGCAGCGAACATATCGCATTTTAATGAGCCATTTGTGTCCTGCTCACTGCGCTCCTCCTGTAAAGGCGTGCCAGCAAAACCGTGCGTTCTATTAAGTGTATGCATTAATTTCCGCCGTTTTCTGCATGCAAAAACATATTTATAACAAAATTAGAACAAAATGTACCTCAACCAATGTATTGTCCATTGTTAGCTACAAATTATTGTCACCTTCCTGGGAGCTTGTTGACTCCGCGTCTGAAGAAGTCTTCATCTTTTGAGGCAATCCAGTCATCCATCCGTTTCCGCACTTCTTCGGCATTCCGGAAGCGCGTATCTGCCAAAGTAGCTCGCTTGGACCGGAATAAGTGATAATCAGAATGGGCAAGATCCGTGGAGTGTGTGGGCTAGACAAGCTGATTCCATCCAAAATCAGCAATTTTTTAAAGGACATTCTTTGCAACATGGGCTCTGGCATTGTCGTGTTGGAACAGCACCCTATAATGTTTTCTTGCGATTGATGGCCGCTTTTGGGTGAGAGCATGCGACAAATCGCCAAGTTGGTGTTCGTAGCGGTCAGCAGTAACGGTTTCGTTTGGCTTCAGCAGCTCATATTACACAATTATATTTTGATCCCACCAAATACACAGCATTACTTTTTGGCAGTGGGCACTCCGCTTTGGTTGCAAACTCGTTGGTTGGCCTGGATCCACACATGCTGTTTTCCTTGCTAGTTAATTTTTTCATTTTTCCATTCCCAGTCACAATCCGGTAAAGGAAGTTTGTCCTTTTGTGGTTTTCGAGGTTTTTTGTGCAAGCCATCACGCGTGCTTCAAGCTGCTTTTCTGACAGCTAGTGGGGGACCCATTTTCCCAGCTTTCTTGACTTTCCCATTTCGTGCAAGCGTCTGGAAATAGTTGTAGTAGTAGTAGTTGGAAATAGTTGACGCTCAACTCCACTGCCTGCTCTGTTTGGGTCTGGGCTGGATCTTCATCCGACAATGCTTACAGTTGTGAATCTTCAAAATTTTTCGGCTAGCATGGACGTTCCTTGCCGTTCAAGTTGAAATTTCCACTTCTAAAACCTTGAAACCATTCCCTGCAGGTTTGTTCAGGTGAGCTTGTTCTCCATAAGTATCGAAAAGCGTCCGGTGGGCTTTACTGGCAGTTTTCTTGAAATCAAAGAGCAGGAGAAGTGCCCCGCTGGAAAAACGATCTATCACGTTCGATAAACAATCAATTTGATAACAAAGGGATTATTGGAAAAACTGATCTGTATGCCCTCAAATAGATAGCCAAAACCCTGTTTCACAGAATATGACAGGTTTCACGAGTAAAACTCGAACATGGTTGGCGCAACGACCCTTCGAATTCGGCGGCGGAAGTTTAATGCTTACACCTAATATAAAGAGAGTTCGCGACACGACCAAGCTCGACTTGATCACTTAGTTTATAGCTACCTACCGTGGTGATCATACTTTTGACAACTAAAGCAAATACCACTCCGATTCGACTGACCTTTTCGCCGAATATAATAACACATAGGCGATCGATTCACCCTCGTCTGCGATTGTTTCCTTACCACTGAACCGCACTGGCGATTGATGCTGGGCTGGTAAACACTCATCGGCGCTGCCATCCAATGTTTTAGCTCAAGCTAGCATTTTACCTAGTAGTATCTCGCTTCTTTGAAGGGCCACTTCCCAATGAATTCGGGGTATCCAGTTTTAGACGAATATTCGAAGTCGTAGTCAAAAATAAAGCAAAAATGGTATAAAAAATGGTAAAACAATCGGTATATATTGAGATATAAATTTTCGAAAAAGTACTAACATTAGACACTAAACGAGAATGTGACTATAAAAGCCGTGTCGAAAGGGTAATTGGACGAGCTGTCCCAACGTGTGTGCCACTGCTCGTAGCTGGCTACAGTAAGCTGCAAGCGTGCGTTCCTGTGCAAATGATGCAAACTACACCACTGCCTCAACAACACCTACTGAGGCCCTAAAGCACTCGTCCGCCAGTGATATGTACGGCGACTAAGTTAGTTTCTGGGCTCTTCTCACGCTCTATTCGAGCAGTTTTCCTACACGACAGTATGCCTTGTGCTTCCCTTGAGCCAGAAATTTGTAGCGTGAATTGTGCCTCTACCTTCTTTCCCTTATCTTTTTCAAGTCAGGGACAGACTCGATGTAAATGGGGTAAATGTAAGGTGTCAATATACAGTAGCGCTCAAAAGTATTCGGCCAACTTTAACTTGCCATAACTTTTTTCCCAGTGGAGCAAATCACATGAAAGTTTGATATGTTCAGCTGAAGCATATGTTACACTGTTCAACACTACTTGACTGCAAAACAGCCATATCCACATACTAATTGGGAGACGGTTGTAGACTGTGCTGAATGCAAGTTTGTGACGTCTGCAGTTATCCCGACCTTATGTACGTTTTCCTTCTCTTCTGGGTTCGACATTAGTGCTCGTACACCTAAGACATGGCAAAAAGGAAAGGACTCCTGGAAGGACCACCATTCGTATTTCCAGTTGATTTTTTGCTCAAGCCTTTTCGGATATCTGGATCATCATCAGACTGCAGATTAATAGCGGTTAATATTCACACTACACCAATGCTACACATATTGAAATTTCGCTTGATTAGATCTAGTAGGAAAGGAGTTATGACTGAAAATTACAACTGAAGAAGCATTTCGCCGAATACTTTTGCGCGCTACTGTATATTGGTTCACTAATTTACCGTAAAACAGAACAGAAAACCTCCTCATAGTAAGAATCAGTTTCTGAACGCATCTGTTCTGAAATATTTCGTCTAAAAATAGATGGATATTGGAGCCATTCAGTTTGAAAAGAATCATTTTTCGAAATAGATGACCCTTTCTCGAAATGTTGAAAAATATTCGGCCAAATCGTGAGAACCTTATTATCAATGTATTGCATGAATTGTATTGAGCAGAATGTCTATTCACCCATCGCTCATAACATTTCAACGTTCCTGCTCCTTTAAAAAGATTTCAATACTAAGATTTTGCTTTTGTTATATTTTGAAAAATATTATTGTGCTGATTCGTAGAAAAGGATTCACAATAGGACTGGTTAGTGTATAAATATAGGGCTGTACGGAACAGATGATATCGGTTGATCTTGCACTTCGTCTACCCTTGTCTGCATCATTTATTTTTTTGATCTTATAGAAAGCATGGTTGCCATTGCCTGTATGCGGACTGCTATTCTGCTGGCTCTAGCCTTCGGCGTTGCAAATGGTATAGCCAAGGGCTGGGTCAAGTTTGGCTGGGCCTACAAGGTAAGCTTTGTTGAAAGAAACCTATTCTTACTTGAAAAACTAATTTACTTCCCTCCCCGCCCCTTCGTTCCCAGTTCTAAAGGAAACAGTTCTAAATCGAACCAAAACTGCCTATCGTGACGCCAGTTCTCTTCATCTCACAGATCATATGTATGGTGCACTTTAGCAGTGGAGAATCTGGAGCCGGAAAAGTCCGCACGGACATCCACATTTGCTGCAATGCATCTCTAGTCCCGAGTGCTGGACTGATATGGATAGGACTCCATGCAGCAGCCTGCTTTACCCACTGCTTATGGAAACACTGTCCGCTCAGAGCCAAAGCAGACCTTGCCTGCAAGGTCAGCTAGACCGATCACTTCCGATGTAACCTATGAGTATCGTTGAATGGGAGCAGATTAGTGATGAGCTACAGTGGTGATGTGAACGATTCGTAATTAAGACAACTTGAAAAATGCAGAAATGATCAGATATCAGCAGGCTACTTAGCAGGTACCAGCAACAAATCTTACAAGGTCCCATGAAAAAAAAATTTAGTTCTAATCGTCTATCGTAGGTTGAGTTCATACCCTGCTCTGTGCATCCCTAGCTTTTGCTGATCGAGTCATCGAGAAAGCCCTTCCTTTGGGACTGTGGTTGCTCATTGTTCGCCAGACCCATTCCGAACTTTCCTCTTTGCTTTCCTCGAACTTCCCGTCACCGTTCTTGTACTCGGGGCTCAAAATTTCGGTACCTGAAAACATTTGTACATGGAATAGTGCGAACGTATAGTGGTAGAGTTGATGAAGTAATCATAGGATGATGAAAAAATGACCAGATCAAGAAAAAGAGGTATGGTGGCACCAAGCTGGCCATCTTTTGCCGGGAAAAAACAAGAAAAAAAGAACATTGGAGGGATTGGGATTTGGTATCTGACAATAAAATAAAATGAAATAAATAGCATAAATCAGAAACTAAAAGATAAGATGACAGTTAATCAACCCCATCCCATGTACACCATATGGGGAGCTGGGTGAAAGAGGCGCAATGCGAACTGAAGGTTGGTTACATTGACGTCCACCCACAAAGGCGTACGTTGTAGAAACTGTACCATTTACAACGAAGCACATACATATGTTGCAAGCCGCGACTCATTACGGTATTGGAAAGCTATTTTGGCTTACAATCTAAGCTCACAATACTGATACCGGAATTGCACACGACTGAAATCATGTCTGACCACCACTATCATACCCTTTCAGTCATGGTAATCTTGCCCTATTCCCCAGTAACTTTAAAAAATCTTATATCCTGCCAACCCGGCCAATTTTCTCGCATCATTCCTCATATATGCACTGCTCTCCACCACAACTACGTTTTTTAACTTAAAAAGCGTAGCCCGAAGTTTTCGCGAACTTTTTAGGCTGAGCTTCTGAAATCAATTTGAGCTATTCTTTCAGGTGTTCGACAGCAATTTACCATACGACCAAGCGGAGGCTAAGTGCGTGGCTGAAGGCGGACATCTGGCTTCTATTCACAGCCACGAAGAAAACGAATTCATTTCCGGTACGTTACATGCAGCTCGTGCGAAGCTTGACCTGATGAAGGAACGCCAAATACATTATAAAATAGCAAACCGAAACCTGTACCAATGCCGAGACAACTTGAACACGAGAAATCTTTGCCGTAATTTTTGTTAAGGCGAGATGTCTTTTTATATTTGACACCAACATTCCCACGCGAGTTACTGTTTATTGTCTTTGTCTTGTGAAAAGGCACAAAAGTTTATCGGGCAATGCAGTTGGAAAAAGAAAATGCGGGTTCAGAAGATTCGAGAACTTGAATACTCAAGCACAGCTAGAAAGGTGACCAGCTCTGGGGGCTATTCATGACTCTACTTCCCGTAGTAAAGATCCTTAACCGTTTATAGACTCTGGGTTCAAAAGGTCACATCTGATTTGCGATATGCGATAGAAAATCATTTGTTTTTGCGGCTGAAGATTGCCCACTGGAACCATCAGGGGAGCGCGAAGCATTCCTGGACAGAACGTTTAGGATTCGATCGCGGTTGGCCATCATCGCTGCCGTTTTCACATTGACCATGAAATTGCTAATATGAAAAGAGCTTTAGAAAGAACAATGTTTCCTCATCTTTTACTAGGAGCCCACTTATTTCATTTGATCAAGAAGCGTAACTTCAGCCATCACGAAGACAGATAAGGTATCTGAGAATCAGAATTATACCGACTTCGTTTGGATTGGCTTACGACAAAAGAATTGGCCCAAAGACAAAAAATGGACATGGACTGATGGAACGCCGGTGGACTACCTGAATTGGGCTCCTGCAGAACCAGATAACAAGTGGAATTCAGAACACTGTGTCGAGGTTACTATTTCATTCATATCAGTTACTGTATCACCCACCAGTCGAAGATACTCTGCCGTGAGTGGGGAGTTTAGATAGGGAACATGGCTTTGAGGCTTCGGGGTTCATTCTGGTTGCCAATCAAAAAGTCAAACATATTTCCGTGTATCTTAATCATCTAAATGTATACCAAAAAGAGCTTCGAAGAGAGAGGAGAGAGGGGAGACGGGCAGTAGGAACGGTTTCATGTGATCGATCCGCCGCACGCGGCTGTCGCGGACTATTTGCCTCGTTATAACAATTCTAGCGTTCTTCATATAGCTCAATCGCTATGCGATTATTATTTATGGCATGTTTCCACTGCTAGTTCTTTTGTTCCTCAATTTCTTACCTTGCTGCTGCATTCTGATACAGTCCTTCGCGCGCGGCGTCTCTCTCACGCGAGGCGACAACTTCGTTCCTACTGCACCACACCCAAGAGAGAGAGAAGGAGAAAGAGAGGTAAAGAAGAAAGGAAGACACAATGAAGTCTACCACGATCTTGTATGACAACTAAGAGTACTATTCAGTATTATTATTATTTATTTTATTTCCTATTTACAGATTTTCAACACTCCTAAACTTACACTTCCCAATTCGGAATGGAAAAAATGGAATGATTATGGATGCCATATCAAAATGAAGTACTTTGTTTGTAAGAAAAAGTTTGTCGAAGGGATCTAATGTCGAACATTGTACAACCTCGGAAGGCATAAATTATTGATGGACTTCTTTGCTTCAGCTGCTATCATTTGCTAATGCCAATTCTCAATTTGACGTCTTTTCCCGTTCCTGGTTGTTCTCAAGGCTGTATTGCCGTGCACAAAAACCACTTGTTAATGAGCGATATACTAGGAGTCGAATTGGCCCAGGCCCCGTAGGTTGCGTGGAGTCCACCATGATACAATTCCACATAAAGGGGCGATATCTTGACAACAACCGAAAAGGGGAAAGGAAGCCAAACTGTGTTGTAAATGCGGCGGAGCGACGACCCGCAACAGACAGCTTACAAAAACTCGACAGTATTGGGATGCCATACAAAACTTGTCCGTTAACTTTGTCAAGTAAGGTATGAACAATCAACAAGTATGGATCGGGAGAAAATGAAACACTGCAAGTCAGTAAAAAATGGACAGACAAACTGCCCAAAGCTGTCGGTATCACTATTCAAGAATACGAATAAGTAGTCCATCACATCGGAGTGTTTTTTTTTGTCGTATCTCCTACACCCACTCAAGCCCATCCACTTTCTAAATATGCCATCATAATTTATGATAATACAACAAAACTTAATGCTGGTATAAGAGTTTTTAATGGTTGGGGAATGAGCAACTAAAATTTTTTTTCCAAAACGCAGCCCCAGTGGGAATGAAGCATGACGAGGAATGAGAGACATAAAAGATTGACGAGTGGATTGGTGATAGAACCCATGAATGATTCGTGGAATTGTTTCCATTCTGACCTTCTCTAGTTCCTGAAGGTTTGAGTGTCCTGAGGCGAGTTGTGATTTTTAGTCTGTGACGTCATAAATAGATTGGATATTAATCAACGGACCAATATAAAGAGCATCGGTTAACTTTCCATTTCATAACTGTTTTCTCACCGCGCTCTTGTGATCTTCACGTTGTTGATCGTGTCTACGCGACTTTTGGGAGGGCACACATATGGGCATAAAAACGGACACACAAAGTTAGCGCTTTATATATAAAGAGGGTATTTGTAATGCCCTGAGTACGCACAAAGAAGGAAATCATAGAGAGGGTAAATTATACATTTACAATGCACTGAGTCAATAGGAACAGCACCAGCATCAAGTGACGAAGCATAGCGCTCCCGTGCTGCCTTATCACTCCCATTCCTCACAACCTATTCTTATTTTCGGTACAATACTCACAGCCGACGTGTTCTCATTATTTGTGTTCATAGTCTTCTTTTCCCGAAAAAAAAAACTCTGACTGGACTGTTCAAACTACTCAACAGAAGTCCTTTTCACAGATATCATTTCGCAAAGCATCTGTGAAGGGCGAAGTAGTGTGTTATCGAATAGAATCACTAGCAAACTAAGATGTTATATTTGAAAAAAAAGTGGGAGATGACCAATTTGCTCACCCTCCGATCCCACCCAAAATGCCAAGGTAACGGTAATGGTTTGAGATTTAATAGAAGCCGACTGTCCAATAGGTCTTATAGCTCGAATTCTTGTCGCTGACAACAGGGATAATCGGCGTTTCCTCAGAGATTCGGAGGAAACCCACACCGTCACATAAGGCGCATAAATAAAGGAAAAGGATTTGACAAGATTCTGTAGATGTAGTATGCCCCATAAAAGAGGAGCCATAGGAACTT
This sequence comes from Haemonchus contortus, assembly GCA_000469685.2. Classification (NCBI taxonomy): domain Eukaryota; kingdom Metazoa; phylum Nematoda; class Chromadorea; order Rhabditida; family Trichostrongylidae; genus Haemonchus; species Haemonchus contortus. The sequence continues at coordinate 4,606,455 of LS997565.1, forward strand.
ACGGCAAGCCTATTTACTTATTCACTTACTTACTACTTCCTTTCTTCTAGAGAAAAAAAAAACTTGTGAGCTTTTTGGAAACAGATTGATAGGCAAAGAATGTACGACACCCATCAAGCTTTACAGTTGACGCTAATTGTAGATGACAAACAAGGGTTTCGACGAAAGCAGTTGTTTAGAGGACCACGTCTTATTGGAGTGCAGAGTGCATTAGCAAAACTTCTCAGGATGTCGAATGACTTGTCCTATTCAATGTGTCTGTTGTGTTCCTTCAAGTGTGTCTGTTTGTTTGTATGCATGCTGTGTGCGTATGTATGTGTGCGTGTGTATGTGGGTGTATGTGTGTGTGCGGGTCCAAACGGCAATCCATAACTCCTTTAATCGTAGACAGCACAATTTCGGTAGGGGGGGGGGGGGGGGGGAGCGTGAGCAAAAATTGTTGATACGAACTTAAGTGGGAGTGAACCGAGTTACCTACACGCACAGAGGACTTCAGTAGGACTTCGTTCATGGCGCGCGAGCCGCGCGCGAAGTGTGTCGTCGGGAATCAATAATGCCTGTTCTCCTGGGTCAGAGCGTTCTAGTATGAAAGAGGTGCAGGGGATAGGGGTAGGCTAATTCAGCACGAAAAATCGGAGAGGCCGGCGTTAGCAGGCCAATCCAACTGGTTGTGAATAGAAGTCAGCTAAAGCAGAAGTGAGGATCAAACATTTATGCGTCCTGAATTTGTTGGAGGTCAACGTTTAGCTGCATGATGCATTTACACACATTCACCCGATCGCGTTTTTTACAAACGAAGTACTTCATCTTCAAGTTGCAATCAATATCATTCCATCCTGTCTCGACTGCATTAGGAAGTTGAATTCCAGGATTGTTGTAGAACTGGAATAGGATCGTTGGTGTTCCAATGAGATTCAATCGTCGTACATATTCTACAAACGCCCTGGTTCCTTTCTCCATTTGAAACAATCTCTGTGTTTTGGATCCACCTAAAGTTTGGAAGCTATTGTAAATTCAACTGACTGCATTGAATGATTACTAGAATGAAACAATTTTCCATTTGTTAAAGTCATGCTTAAGGTCCAAACTCTTTTTCCCCTCGAAAAGCGTACTTTTGGGTGATTGTTCAGCCAATGAAACGAATGAAATAGTAACCTCTACGCAGTGTTCCCTCTCCTCGACGTCATTTGGTTCACCGGGAGCCCAATTCAAGTAGTTCACGGGCGATCCATCAGTCCATGTCCATGTTTTGTTCCCAGACCGTTGTTGTAAGCCAATCCAAACGAAATCATAGTATTCGATTGACGGCTTGTTTGCCGCAGTAATCGCTAAATTTATGCTACTTTGGGAGAGGAGTGGGTTTTGGATGAAAAAAATGAGCCGTAATTTTCTTGAAAGCCTTCTTTTATTCGTTATTTCATGGTTAATTTTGAACACTGCACTCATGACGGTATAATGCGATCGGTCTATTGAATGTGTGGCTGGAATGCTTTGCGCCCTGTGACGGCTAGAGTGGACCATGCTTCATCTCTTTTCGGAAATCGTCACCTTTCAACTTGTTTTGCATATTCCTCCTCTCAAGCAACAAATGAAATAAGTTGTAATGTTTCAGAAGCGGGGTTAATAAAGTGTTGGGGTTTTCAGAGCAGAGATAGTGTAGTATTAAGCGGCGCACTATCAAACGCACAGGTGGTCAGCGGTTCGAATCTCCAGACGCCTAGGCCAGCAAAGCCACCCACCCCTTCGTGGTCGGTTAAAAGCCCTGTTCCCGATAACTTTGAGGTACCCGTCTTGTTCGAAAAGCGGAAGTATAGATTGGCACTAGTTAATTCGTAGTGAAGAAAGCGAGAGAATTCGACGATTTCGAGAAAAATATGGCTTCTCAGAAGTAGCTAAAATAGAGGTTGGACGAGATTGCCACGACGGATATAACATGGCAGGGGTATTCGAACGAGATTTCAGTTGTTGCAATTGCACAAAGAGCTGACTACGTCATCCAGAACTGTACAGAACTGTCTTCCACTGTCGCTATGGGTCATGGCAAAGTGTTTGATATTCTACATAGGTTCCCTTGTGATCGGTGCAGCCTCTATAATGCCGGTGAAACTCGAAGCTTCACACGTGCCAATCTTTGAGCCTTTATAACTCGCTAACTAGGCGGTTTTCTGACCTAATAGTGCCAGATATGGTATACGCGGGGGTTCAAATTCATCCTGTGGGGAAATCACAGAGACCATTTTTATCGTGAACTGCTCCTTTAATGACTTCTAGACTCGTCTGGGAAGATAAGATCACCAACTTTTACATGGGCAGCCCATCGCAAGTCATTGTGCAGGTCACATACGCATCTAACACGCAAATACGATTCTGAATTGAAGTTGAATGCGGTGGCGCATTCCCCAGACGGGATTCATTATTGTCCAATAACTTGATACCATACTCCACTTATGAGGGTTTTCACTTAGGGAATCGAAGTCAGTTGTAACTCCAGAAGCTGATCTTTTTTGGGTGGTACAAGAAAATTCCGATACGGGTTTATTCCATACCTAAACATCTCAATTAATTGTGAAAACTAGAGCTTATCCTTTTGATGCATGCCGTCATTAATCAAGTAAAAGCTAAATAAATAAAGAGGATAGCTGGAGTAGGCGAGTAGAACGCCAGGGAACAAGCGGTATTCTAAGACAAGTAAAAACTTTATAATACACCATACAAAAAAATTTTATTTTCGTGCACAAATCTGAAATAAGTAGCGAAACGGAATACGACTTTAACTGTGTATGAGCGAACCCTACAGCAGAGATCTGAAGGGTCAATCTCATAGCTTTGAAATATAGCTTTTCTCAGACGTTTCATAGTCCCATCAATCCTTTAACTGCATTATTGACATGATGTGGATTGTGATGAAAGGCAGTGACTTTCACTCCCCTACCTCGACCCACTAAACTCGCGGGAGTAGGAAGTGATGAAGGCAACAAGATTCCTACTACACTACAAGTGATCCTAACGGGATCTTACGACCAGAGTTGGACCCTGCGCTTCGACACTGATATTGATCTTGATTTTTCAGTTCAATGATGATCATTTGGGAATTTATTATCACTTTTAACTTCGGGTAAGTAGTAGGTGACGTACCTTCAACAAACTCGTTTTCTTCGGAGCTGTGGATAGAAACCAAATGTCCACTGTCAGCCACGCACATGGCTTCCGCTTCGTCGAATGTAGCACTCTGCTCATATACCTGTGCAAAACACTATTCAATTCTCCATACAAAGCCTTTGAAGCATCAGCCTTTCCCACTCCATTTGCTGTGGTGTAATGGGCAGGTAGCTGCTTCCGTGTTTGGGTATTCTTTTTCGAGAGGCCAACGTTTCTAAGCACTTATTGTAACATAAAGTTGCGAAAAATCAGAGGTGTTAGTGTCTAGCACTCAAAGAGGAGTCATGATGAAAGTTATCCTCAAATTCACTCCAACATATCAACGCCATTCATGAGACTGGCTGGAATTCCAACTTCGGAACGGTGCTTGGACCGTTCCTTTAGAAGCGAAAAACTAGGCAGCGGGAAGATGGCTAAAACAGTCTGCGAAGTAGAAGAGACTAATTTTCATGCTAAAAACTTACCTTGTAGGAGAATCCAAATTTACTTGTCCAGCCCGTGACGACACCATTTGCCACCCCACAGGTTAAAGCCAACAGAATAGCACTCCGCATACCAGCCATGGCCGTACTTCCTATAAAGTTAAGAAATAAATGTCGAGGGCAATGAGCCAAACTAGTCAATTTAGTCTATTCTGTGCACTTCTAAGAAAATTCGCGCCATAGATACCGCGCTACAAGTGTTTTTTGGCTTGTCTACGTGTTTGTGTATGTGTGGGGTGTGTGTGCGTGTGTGCGTGTGAGTGTGTGTGTGTCAGTGTGTTTAATCGGAAACCTATAGCTCATGTTGCCGTGTACCAAGAGCATTCGAACTAGGTGGAGCTATTTGCGACAGGATGGGAACACTGACGGTGTGTATCGAGATGGACTTTGCCCACGTGAAATGGAACGTGTGCGAAATGAGCGTTGTCAAAGTTAAAATGCGCAGCTATGTAGGTGGTAATAACTACCTAGTGAGTCATGTTATCAAACACACGCGAGTTGAGCAAGATTCTGCATTATTTGAGCGAAAATACGCATTTTCAAGCCAAATGGGAATAAACATTGGAACTAACAAATGTTGAAAACACAACCGTTCAAAATAGGTTGACCGAGCACCGAAGCGGCCGAGCTAAGACAGGAAATTTATACTCCTTCCCAAAAACGTTCTGAGAAAGAGCAAGAAAGTGATCAGAAGCTAACATAGGTAAAGAAGAAACGAAAGCGGGCGTGACACGAATCCAGAATCGACAATCCCACTCGAAAGCGTTCCAGATTGTGCATAAGTTGTTCACAGCATAGCTCTTTCGGATAGAGGATCCCATTCAGCTTGCACTGGGCAAAGGGCAAATGAGCGACACCCCAGAGAACTCTGTTTTACGAATGCAAACAATGCTACGCCGTTTTGAAAGCCATCCTGCATAAAATCAAAGTTTACTGTGGTGGTGCAAGAAAGAATGCCAAGTTTGTCCTTGTCGCTCTTTCACAAGCGTTTGAACGAGGCCCTTCGACATGATTCTTTATGAGGCTCATGAGGTTTATGCTCTTGAAACTTCTCCATAATAGCAAAGGCATAGAGGCAATGAAAACACAAGCAAGCACTATTCAGGCTCCACAAGCAGAAAACTTCTGTTCATTCTTTAGCCCTACCTAGGCAATCGAGAAAAAAAAACAACTTTGTTTGAGCAATTGAAATCTGTGTCAAATTTACGAAATGGCAAGTGAAACGACATGCCTCAAAAGCCATCCGAAAAGTTTAGATGAGTTATGGGATATTTGCACATGTTCAGTTCAAATACCCCTTAATGTTATAGATGAACCAGAATACAGGATATAAGGGCGACTGACGGTGAGATGGCACAGCAGCTCCTGTGGTTTCCTCACTAGGGCTTCTCTTCTGAGAAATTAAAATTTGAGATTTCCCGACCAATCTGTTATCTCTATTCCGTGATTCAAAAGATTCCTTCTATCTAGAATTGTTTTCAGGATGAAACTTCTCATTTCATTCTGCTTCTTTGCTGTCACAGCAGCCCATCCCTCCTTTTATCTAATGCAAATGGTTCATCCACCATTTCTGGTGGATGTGAGCTTGGAGGCCCGACTTGACTACCGTAAAATCTTTGTCGACAAAACATTGACGATGGCTCAGCAAAAGGAGGAAGTCAAAGCCTGGGCAAAAGAAAACAACCTTACGGTATGTGAAGGTGCAAGCGCTAAGAAAACGTTCATCCCGTCTGAAGTTTGGTTTGTTTCAGAGCGAAGTGAAAAGTTTCTTCAGTCGAATCGGCAAAGGCGTGGTAGAAATGAATCAGAAAGTAGCCAAATTGGTTGACGATTTACCAGAGGTTTTCGGAAATTATACCAAAATAATGAAGGACGAGAACCAGACCATGCTTCAGATGATGGAGGCTATTGAAAAGTTGAAGGCAGAGCACCGGACGGTAAGAATAGCCCGCACTGATTGATCGTATGACACATGTCCATGAGAATAACAGAGCTTTGTTTAAGATGTTCGGATTAATTGATGTATTTCAGGCTTTCCTTGTGTTGGGTTCCGCTATGGAACAAGTTATGGGAGAAAATGAGCAAAACGGACCCTCTTTGGAAGCGCACGAAGCAAGAAGACCGACAGGTGGTCCCTTCGGTGGTCGCCTAAACTTTAGAACCGATAACCGACCCATACCGTTCGATCACGCAGATCACGTGAGAATGGGAGCATGGCAGAATGAACCATTCCGTGGTGCCAATCCCTTCAAGAAAATGAGAGCAATGCTGTGATGTGGCTTTCTCCATGCAACCCCAGTCAATGTGAGGTATACGAGCTACTAGGTTCCCAGAGAGCCTCCTGTTCTTTTCTGAAAGGTACTGTTTTGCAGAGTATCGACTGAGAGGCAGCAGGCAAGGTTCGCCATACTATTACCATTATTGTAGTATATTTCGCCTATCCATACTGTCTCTCAATGCAAATATAATAAATCGGTTTACTCGATCAGTTGTTATTAAAAAATGTGCAGATGGGAAGCCTGCAGCGGTAAGATGTTTGTGGTAGAAATCTAGCAAACTTGGCTGGGGCTGCTTCGCTGGCATACGCTTCGCACTGAAGCATTCCATGAAGTTGTAAGGGCACTCGAGTGGTAGTTATTCAGAGAAATTGCCTAGGACCTATCTTACTCCTTAACAGACTGTTCAAGCGCGCGAGTGTTTGATTTGAAGATATATCAGATTACAGAAAGTAGTGAGAATAGTAATTTATTGAAAGGAACATTCTACTGACATAAATAGCGTTCTCCAGATGACTTGCTGCCCAAATAGGAAACCTCCCATGCACTTGATTGAAGTGATAATTATGAGATGAGATTTTTGATTGTCAGCCCCACTTTTATACTAATTGATGGCGAAGAAATTAATGAATAGCTTCGCATCTCGGAATTTGAAGACAGATGTAAACCAAGCACTGAAGACCGGAGCCACAAACTGATTGGACACTTGTTCTTCATTATTTCTAAGTTACCCCTTCGTTGATGATGACTGTAGACTCAATTTCTTAGCAGGATCGCAGCTGAAGACCGTAAGAAAAGCCATCGATTTGAAATAACATGGCGTCAAAAAAAATATTTAGCCATAGGAAACAACTTTGTTTGAAGATTTTTAATAATTAAAATTGATGAGATGGCAGGTGGAACGGCACCTTTCATAAGGGATTTCCTAGGATCCTTCTATAACAACTTACATTATGACACAGAAGCTCCTGCTCTTGCGTACCGTACGAAATAATCCGATCCAAAAGTTTTCCTGTATGTTTGAAGAAATTTCATCCATAGAGAGTGGGTTAAAGAGTGAAACTTCTCATTTCATTCTGCTTCTTCGCAGTCACAGCAGCCCATCTCTCTTAATATTTTATGGAAATGTTCCATCCACCATTCCTGAATGACAACGATGTGACCTGGGAGGCTCAACATGAGTACTACCAAATCCTCTTCAACAAAACGTTGACAATAACTGAGCAGAAAAAAAAACTCAGGGCCTGGGCAAAGGAAAACAACCTTACGGTATGTGATGATGCCAGTGCCAACAAAATCTCCACCCTACATGAAATTCCATATGTTTCAGAAGGAAGTGACAAGTTTCTTCACCCAAATCGGCAAAGGCGTGGTGGAAATGAATGTGTCAAAATTGATTCACGCTTTACCAGTAGCCTTTAGAAATCTCACCAAAATACTGAAGAACGAGAATCAGACGATGTCTCAGATGATGAATGCCATGGAAAAGGTGAAGGCGGAGCACCCATCAGTAAGAATGATCTAATTTTCGTTAGGCACGTGTTCATGAGTATAGCAGAGTTTCGTTGAAGATGTTCAAAATGATTGGTGTTTTCCAAGTCTTCAGTGTATTGGATACCGCTATGGAAGAAGTCATGGGTAAAAATGGACCACACGGATCCCATGCAAAACCGCAAGGAGGACACACTTCGTTTGATGGACCTTCCAACAATATCCCTTCAAGGCAATGAGAGCAATGCTGTGATGCGGCTCTTTTCCGTGTAACCCAAGTCAGTGTCAGGCATAGTAGCTTTTGGGTTCTCAGAAAGTCTCCTGTTCTTTTCTGAAAGGAACTGTTTTGCAGAGCATCGATTGAGAAGCAGCAGGCAAGGTTCGACATACTCTTACCATTTTTAGTGTACATTTCGTCTATGCATACTGTCTCTCGACATAAATATAATAAATCCTTATACTCGATAAGTTGTTACCAAAAAATGTGCAGATGAGGAGGTTGCATCGGTAAGTTGTCGGTATTGAAAATTTAGCAAACTAAGCTGGTGCTGCCTCGCGGGCGTACGTTTCGCACTAAAGCGTTCCTTGTAGTTTCGGGTAACCTCAAGTACTCATCCGAGAGAGAATCTCTTTCATGATATATGATTCCCTTTCGAAAAACTATTATCAAAACGTCACATGTCAATTACAAATGTATCAGTGAAAGGTGAAGGTGGTGCGTGTCAAGGGACACCCCTACCACACCCAGAATCCATAGGAAACAATGACTTTACTGATTCGCTTATAAGCTTGCATGGGATGGTTAAATCCTACCGTAGATGTGGGTCGACTGCTCGGAATGCCTCAATGACCGATTTTACAGACAAAATAGCCTGATATTTTTGACATATGAAAATAAAACAAAACATTCTGAAAGTCCATTGAAAATTATTGATATTCAAAAAAGGGCACAATTAAATTCAGCGCACTGGATAAGGAGGTTACCCAAAAGTATGGATGGGCTCCGTTTGGCACGTTCTTCCATCCCCTTGCTGAGCACCGGTGGATACTTGTCAATGAGAGGGGCTTTCAAATTTTAATGCAGATAGAACCACTTTTATCGTGAACCGGCCGCCACTTGGAACGAGTGCGTTGATGCCCTTTTTGAATTAGACCAACGATTTTCCAGCCGTTCGTTTTGTTTTTGGAACTTTGAGGTACAGAACAATTGAGGTACAGAACATTGTTTGTATGACTTCGGTCGCACTCGACCGATAGCCGCTATATGCATTGGTACGTCTTAAAGGAAGAGGCATCCTTTGTAAACCTCATAACCAGTGAGCTGAGCCGAAAGAAGTTCTAGCTGGTTGTTAACCTAGCTTTTCCGCATATTTCCAACAATGAAGCAGTCAATATTCCCGAACACGGAGGTCGGCAAGCTGCTGTACATTTATTTATGGGTGGAATGCATTTTTCGTTAAACACTGTACAAGGGTGAAGACATAGAATGATAATGACTATATAGTTCGGGAATTGTTGAAAAGCGTGACATGCCAGAATAATTTAATTCGATAGCGCTCCAAAAACTTCACTTCGATACTTCAACAAAGCCTAACAAAGACCGGTACTCATAAAAAAACGAAATGGCTTTCCATGCCATTTTTTCGCATGGCAGGACAAACATCTCTGAATACTTCAGGTATGCCTTGGAGCACAGTTGCGCAACCATCAGGTCCTCATGCTAACGGGGCAACTTCCACAGCCATTACGAGGCCGTGAAAACTCGTCCACCTTTGGGTGTGTACGCCGTCTGAGCCGGTTTTGTGGGCTTTACTACGTCTTATGTATTCAGGACGTTTTTCGACCTGACAGGAAGGAAAATCAGAAAACATTTCAACGTGAACTGTGCTTTCATGTAAATTTTCCTACATAGGAACGTATCCACTTGTGAAGATAGGTCTTTTAATTGTTTTTTGAATGATTACTCATGGATATGCAGGTTCGGTAGATTTACACTATAAATCGTTTTGAAGATTGACGACTCCCGGGAGTTCTTTATGTTAACACTTGTGTAAGGTTTTGTGGGAAAGAGAAGATAAAGACCTTCCGTAAGAGCTATATAACTTCGCGAAGAAGCAGTCTGTTCTTGTTTACCAACAGTAAACACAGTAAATCACATGAAGGACCTCTCAAACCACCCATCACATATATGACGCATTGAAAAAAGGCCTTGGGCAAGGACGGGTACGGATACATTCACCCCATTCTGGATGAATGAAGCAAACCGCGCGGCGAAATTCGTGGTGGATTGGACGACTCTGGCGCCTATCAATGGGACACAGGTTTTGAGTAGTTTGGATAAGTAGGCCAGCTGATGCTACTTATCTACCCTACTTCAAACTTGCGCTCCAATGATAGGTGCGAGAGGCTGCTTTCATACTTCGACGTGCGTGCTGGCACGGAAGTGGTATTGCAGGTACAATTTTGCGTGCAGCGTGCGAGCGGCTATGCGACGGGGCGCTAACAACTGTGTGACAGCACTGCACGTGATACATCGGCGTCCAATGTTGTCAACACCTCTCTCGAAGTATGAAAGCAGCCAGAGTCGTTAAAACAACGACATATTTCGTCGCGCAGTTTGCCGTGTACGTCCAGAATTGGGTGGATGTTCCGTGCTTGGGTATGGGTACATACGTGCGTCCGAGGATGCGCTCGGCAAATTGCGCGGCCAAGTGCGTGGCTATTCGAACGACTCTGGCGTCCATTATTGGGGCACAAACTTGAAGTACAGTAGATTAGTGGGGTCAGGTGACCATACTAATCTACTCCACTTCAAATTTGGGCCCAAATGGTAGGCGCTAGGATCGTTTGAAGCGCCACGCACTTCGCCACGCAGTTTGCCGCACGCATCCTCGGACGCACGTAAGTTCCGTCCCCCTCCGTGCTTCAGTAAGAACATGGGGTGTAGGTACGCATTTGCGGATTGCCTTCAGGAGCACTTACAGTTGGGGAACGGAGGAGGGGAGGAAACTCACGTGCGTCCGAGGATGCGCGCAGCAATTTGCGCGGCGAAGTTCGTGGCGATTCGCACGACTCGGGCACCCTTTAGTGGGGCCCAAACTTGAAGTAAACTGGATTCGTTCAGTAGAGTCAGCCAATCCTGCTGATCTACTCTACTTCGAATTTGGGCCCCAACGATAGGCGCTGAAGTCGTTCAACTTGCCACGAACTTCGCATCTCAATTCGTCGCGCGCAGCCTCGGACGCACGTATGTACCCCTATCCCATCCATCTGAGCATCTTGGAACTAAGAGCGCCGTAAAGGGAAATTAAATCGACAGGGAATTGTCAGTCATCGTTTTCGGCTGCCATTGTTATTCCGCAGAGCATACAGAAGCTCATTTCCATTTGCTCTGATGTGACAAGAGTGAGATGAGATTCTTCGATTTTATGCAGCACTTTCATAACACCGAATAGCGACCAAATTCATGAAATAGCATCGCATCTGGGGCAATTCAAGCCGCATATATAAACCAAGTTTTGAAGCAATGGTCATCCAAATGGACGCTTCGATTCCTTCATCGTTTCGCTGTTAACCCCTCGTTACCGTTGAGTATGACCTGGTCTTTTCACAATGGGCACAGATCAGCTTCTCAAAGTTCCTTGTAAAAGTTCCTTGATCTCAAAGGTATAACTCATGACAACAATGGTTTCTGAGACCTTTTCCCAGGATGAACTGCTCACCCCCATGGATAGTATAGGGATGCTATCGGGTTGAAAAATGGCCTAGATAAGACATAGTAATGGCTCCGAAACCGCATCAGCCGACGCATTTTCCCAGAGGGTTGAGTTCTCACGTCGTTGTTGAGACCTTAGAGGTTCAATCATTCGCGTCGGGACGCGCACGTTGCATGCAGGCGATTTACTGAGTCCAACCACAACCCTGCACCCATTGAGATAGCTCCTCCAAACACCCTTATCGTTCAATTCGATCCAACACTTCTCATTCTTTCTGTGCTGGAGAGATTTCTCTAAGGAAAACATGAATTTCAGAATGAAACTTCTCATTTCATTCCTCTTCTTCGCCGTCACAGCAGCTCAACTTCATTATTACTGGAATAAATTTCTTCATCCGGAATTTCTTATGGATGTAAGCCGAGAGTCTCGACTCAACTACCTTAAAGTAATTTTCAACAAAACGTTGACAATAGCTGAACAGAAGGAGAAACTCCGAACATGGGCAAAGAAAAATAACGTTACGGTAGGATTCCAATGCCAATGAAATATCCAACCCACACGATGTTCATACGTTTCAGAGACAAGTCGAAAATCTCATGTTTCAAGTTGGTACAAAAATGTTAGAGGCGAACGAGAATGTGGGCAAAATGATTGATGCTTTATCGAAAGCTTTTAAAATTCTCACTGAAAACATGAAGAATGAGAACCAGTCGATGCCCCAGATGAAGAAGAACATAGAGAAGCTGAAACAGGAGCAGCCATCGGTGAGAGTAACCCTGCCTGATTAGTCCAAGTATGAATTTGGCAGATTTTTTTTCTAGAAGATTTAAAATTATTGTATTTTTTGCAGGTTTACAATGTGCTGAAGTTTGTTGTGAAACAAGTAATGCTTGAGATGAGTAAGGGTAGAGCAAAAATCACAGATGGGCCAAATGGACTCCAAATAGAACTTGATAAACGCGATAGAGGACTGCTGTGAAGACTTCGTTGCTCAGTCCGAGCCCGGGTGAGGTTTCAGAGCTACAGTTCTTAGGTTCTATCGCTTGTTCAGGAAAGCCTTCAGTTCCGCTCTGTAAGCTATCAATTTATAGAGCTCCGGCGAAGAGGCGGTTACAACACAAGGTTCACCACGCTCATATCATTTATTGTAGCTCATTTTGTCGTTGGAGACCGTCTCACATTGCAAATAAAACTTTGAAACCCAATCTGTTCGATGTTGAAGTGTGACGAACTCGTAAATCGTAAATCTCAAACTGTAGCTCACAAGAGGCTCACCGAGTTTGATCCCTTTGTGGAGGTTCGAACTGACAACTGACCCAGAAACATTCCAGAAAGGTTCCAGGACAGGTCAATTTATTATATTTTATGAAAATTTTTGTCTCACATCAAATACAGGGCGTTCCAAAAGTATGCGCACACCCAACATTTTGTTTGTTTGGGGATATCATTGCTTTCTGTAACCTGCGACCTTCACCATTCAATTCCTTGTGTGCGATAACTTATGAACACTTTCTCTCAGAAGACATCGTAGCTGCTAACGCATTTTTTTATCGAAGAAAAATTTTTCTTTGTTTCAAAAGTATGTGCACACTTAGCGGAAAACAAAAATATAACCGAGATCAGGATTAAATAGGACTCCTCAAATTTCTGTAGAGATTATCGACTACGAAGAATCGTTTGAGAATGGTTTCGTTATGGTAAGTTCTTTGGTTACCTTTGAAATGAAAAATTTTGAGTGTGCACGTGCTTTTGGAACGGCAACTGGGCCGCTCTTTTTCATACATTGCTAGATTCATTCGAGACCCTGGCAGCTATCGCTAACAACCTATTCCTGGCCGTCCACGTATTTTGTCTGCTCAGGACAACATAAGAATAGCCCATCTTGTGGCGAATATTTCTCTGTCTGTGAGTCAGATCCGAGCCAAGATGGGTGTATCAGTCTCGCGTACGACCGTTTGGCGCTCTATCCGGTCTAATGAGTATATCGCACGAGAGACGGTGAAGAAGGCTACTGGACTCAGTACTCGCTACAATCTGACAAGGCTAGGATCGGTTATTCGGTACCAGATGAGTCGAGCACCAAGTAACCGACCCTGGCAGAACTTCGTTAGTCTGGGCGAATATTGACCCAGGATTCGAATCCGTGACCATGCACGTGGAATAGAGCGCCTTTTGCCACTACACCACTCAACCTCCTATATGGACATGAAGGTCTAGCAGATGCTCACTGGAGATTGTTTGGATGACTGCTGATTTCTAGAATTCATTCATGGTAATGTTTGCATTTAGTTTTGGAAAAAGCAGTACCTCCCGTCGGTGCTACCAACGGTAGCAGTCTACCAATATGTGGCACACGCAAGGGGCTACGGGTATGGGGGGGGGGGGGGTACGGTACGAACGTGCGTCCGAGGGTGCGCGCGGCAGACTGCGCAGCGAAGTCCGTGACGATTTGTGCGATTGCGGCGCCAATTTTTGGGGCACAAACTCGAAGTAGTGTAGTTTAAAAGGGTCAGATGATCCTCATAATCCACTCTATTTCAAAGTTGGGCCCCAATGATAGGCGCCAAAGTCGTCCGAATCATTACCGAACTTCGCCGCGCAGTTTGCCGCGCGCATCCTCGGATGCACGTTCGTACACATACCCCGGGTATGGGTACGGGTATGGGTACATTCACCCAGAACTGGATGGACGCGGCAAACCGCGCAGCGAAATTCGTATTGATTGAAAGGCTTTGGCGCCTATCACTGAGGCACGGGCCTCAAGTAAATTGGATATGTAGGGCCGGCTGATGCTACTTATCCTTCCCACTTCAAATTTGTGCTCCAATAATAGGCGCCAGAGTCGTTTGAATCACCACGAGTTTCGCCGCGCGGTTTGCCGTGTCCATCCAGTTCTGGGTGAATGTTCCGTCCCCCGTATGGGTACGGGTGTGTGTCAAGTCGTGCGTCCGAGGGCGCGCGCGGCAACTTGCGCGGCGGAGTTCGTGGCGAATTAGGACGACTGAGGGGTTTATCAATGGGGCCCAAATCTGAAGTAGGGTAGATTAGTAAGATCAGCTGATCCTGTTACTTCACTGTACTCCAAAATTGGACCCAAATAATAGGCGCTAAAGTCGTCAGAATAGGTTTAAACTCTGCCGCGCAATTTGCCCCGCACGACTTGACCGTCCCCCGGGGCTAATTCGAGACGGAACATTCGCCTATATGGAGATGAACGCGGCGAATAGCGTGACGAAAATCATTTGCTTGTTTTTCCATATCACATATAAGAGCTCTCTTACGGGACAGGGGGCATTATAGTGCAAATACATATATGTGAAACTGGATAGAGGTAATGGGATGAAATGAAAGGCTGTCCAAACCTTAATTCGGTGGCAGTTTCTTTCCGATATCTGAGCATCTCACAGCACTCCTTCGGTCGCAGTACGGGAGGTAGTTAATTCTTTCCATGCCAAGAAGTCTACGAGATGCTTCACTGAAAGCGTTTCTGTTATTTACTGTCTGGGCACATTCAACCACAAGCAATTTACTTTGTTAAGACGTCCACACCTATTCCGTTGCCGTTCCACAAACTCAACGTAAACCTTTGTAAGAAACGATGGGGACCCAGGGTTCATTATGCCTTCGGAATGAGCTACCCATTTCGAGTTCCACGTTGATACTAGTGGAACCCTCTAACGAATGTGAGCGAACGGAAAACTCGGCCCATCAAATCAGTAGTCTACCTCGGAGACGTTACTTGGGCTATGTTTTCGTCTACAGAGACTTCTGCAGTGAGTCAGAGACTGTTAAAAGCACAAAATGAGGGATAAAGTTTCCAAAAGCTCATGTAAGCGAAGAAAGTTAACACGCCCTAATGTCATACTGAATGGGCGCGAAGTCCTTGGTGGACTCGTCTTGGAAAAATCCCACCCCGGTTGCCGTGACTGACTGTACTGTTTAACATACGATACAAAACCTCATTTTCATGTGTTTTGAAGTGATAATTGTGAGATGAGATTTTCGATTGCCAGCACTACTTTTATACTAATCGACGGCGAGAAAATGCATTGAACAGCTTTCCATCTGAGAATTCGGTTGCATATATAAACCGAGCATTCAAGCACTGGAGTCGTAAATTCAGACGTTCTTCTTCATCGTTTCACTGTTATCTCTTCGCTAGTGAGCCTAAGGATTTAGTTTTTTAACAATAAATCAAACCCATTCACTGATCCATTCATGAAATTTCATTGATCTAAAGGTTAACGTACACATTCACTACGACTTCTTTAGAGAGCAGTTGAAGATTATGGTAAGTAAGAGAACATACATAGTTGCTTAGTTTGATTAACAGGAATCGCAGGGGTGGATTGTCTTTGGCCTGTATTTGACTCCGGAAGAAACTCTAAGAACAGAGGTTTCATACCAATGACTGCTCCCGCACCAGGCTGATCGGAAAGGTAAAAGGTTGAAAATTTAGAGCTTTTCACTGTAGGGTAGAACATGAGGTTTAGTGCTTTGCCAAGGCAAAAGGTCTGCTAATTACAATTGGCTCACCTGGAACCTCAAGGATGTCGGCTGTTGTTTCTATGAGACCCACAATTATAAACCCATTTAAGTCAACATATTCTTTTTCTGCCCAACTCAGGCATTTATGAGCCTCCTCCGATTCGATGCTCAACATGGGCAAACCCTGCTCGCACAGGTCGAAAGTCCACCGAAAACGGTATTCATGAAGGAGGTGCTTATGTTCTCGCACGCGCAACGGAATGAACATATTTGAGGTAAGGTCCAGGGCTGAAGGTCAACATGATGAACGAACTGGATCCGAAGCTGAGCAGAAGGCATGGGGAGCCCTAACAAAAATCGAGGAAAAAGAAACATGTTTCTCTCTTGGATCCTTTTGCTCCTTCCCCCTTTAACGAGAGCCTAAAAGATATGTATTGTGCTGAGGTGTGATGAACACATGAAGTCGACGTCCTTCAAGTTGTTGTGGAAAGTTCAAGCTTGAAATTTCGAGTCGAAGCGAAATCCGCCGATCATCTGTGGTTTAAAAGATCTCATATGAAATGGTTTTCAGGATGAAACTTTTAATTTCATTCTGCTTCTTCGCTGTCACAGCAGCCCATCTCTCTTACTACTTCATGGAAATGTTCCATCCACCATTCATTAACGATGCGAGCTGGGACGCTCAACACGAGTACTACCAAATCCTCTTCAACAAAACGTTGACAATAACCGAGCAAAAGAAGGAAGTCAGAGCCTGGGCAGAGGAAAACGATCTTACGGTATGTGAAGATGCCAATGCCAACAAAATCTTTACCCTACATAAAATCTATATATTTCAGAAGGAAGTGGAAAGTTTCTTCAGTCAAATCGGCGAAGGCGTGGTGGATATGAATAAGAATGTGTCCAAATTGATTCACGCTTTACCAGTAGCCTTTAGAAATCTCACCAAAATACTGAGGAACGAGCATCAGACGTTGTCTCAGATGCAGAATTCCATGGACAAGCTAAAAGCGGAGCATCCAGCGGTAAGAATGACCATCGAAGGGGACCCGTTCATGAGTATAGCAGTGTTTCATTGAAGATGTTCAAAATGATTGCTGTTTTCCAGGTCTTCAGTGTATTGGATACCGCTATGAAAGAAGTCATGGGTGAAAATGATGGACCACACGGATCCCAGGCAAAACCGCAAGAACTTCGATTCCCGCTCCCTAGTATCCCTAGAAGACAACTCTCTCCCAGAGTTAGACGGCAAATGGGACTTGAAAATTCCAGAAGCATTTGGGGTTTCAAATGAATGCTGCAAAGATAAGGTATTACAGATATGAGGCGTTTGAGCTCGCTAACATTTTGTTTTCCGAAGGCTTCAAGATCCTTTTTGATTGCTACATTTTTGCAGAGCTCCTGACTGAGAGGCGACATGGAAGGTTCAACGTGCTTTGTCCATCTTGTCTCGTACATTTTGCCAATACTTACCGTCTCTCAATGGAAATAAATCTTTACAAACTCATCTAGTCTGTTGAGAAAAATTTATAATAACGTTTACGAGATAAGAAGAAGAGACTCAAGAGCAATGGAATAGCGGACGTGAATGCAGACAAGAATAAAAGGGGTCCCAGTAGGGGTAGTATTACAAGTGATTAGCGTTCACGTCTGGAATCCAACTCCCCATTGTCATTTCGGCAGTATAGGAAAGGAAAACCTTTGCTCATCCACCTAATCCTCATGTACGGTACACCTAGGGATGCAGAAAAGATTACATTTGGTCCTAAACGTGCCTGGAATTTTGGAAAGAGTTAATGCCGAGCAAATTCTACCCCGTAGAGTCTTTTGATATCAAGAATCCGTTAATAAAGGAATGAAACGACTACTGTAACGGAAATCGACTTCCTCCTCTTGGGCGGCTACAGAATCGATTGATTTGCAAGAGCATTGTGGTCCAGCTCCTATCATTCAACCGCCCATTAGAAGCAATGACCTTGGCAACCCTATCTTTCGCTGCCATCAGTGGAAGCTGAAGATCAGATGGACCGTGAGTGATTTTGTGAAGACTTTGACTTTCCCATTAGGACTGAAGTGAATAAAAATGGCAGTCTGCCCGATGAACTGACTCATCCAACATTTTTCTGAACAAAAGGAATAGTTAGGTCCAAGCCCCTCAAGCGAGCAGGGTCTTCTCAAAGTTAATATGTATTGGCTAGCAACGAATGCTAGAAGCAACTATCGCCAGCAAATGAAACTTCTCATTCCATTCCTCTTCTTTGTCTTCACCGTTTAGGCTCCACAGGCAGAAAACTTCTGTTTACCCTTCAGCTTCAAATATGAAATCAGAAAAAGCAACTTTATTTGAGCAATTGGAAGTTGTGTCACATTTACGATATGGCAAATGATACAACATGCCTTAAAAACCATTTCAAAAGTTCAGATGAATTATGGGATATTTGCACATGTTCAAATGAAATATCCTTTGATGCTTTAGATGAGCACCTGAATACGGGATATAAGGCCGACTGACGATGGGATGGCACAGCAGCTCTTGTATTTGAGAAGTTGAAATTTGAGATTTTCCTATCAATCTGTTATCATAATTCTGTGATTCAAAGGTATCACCTACGTCGAACGTAGATCTCACCAGCTCCTGTGGTTTCCTCACTAGGGCTTCTTTTTTTAAGTGAACAAAAGTCGAGATTCTCGATCCATATGCTTTCCATTCATCCATTATTCTGTGTGTTTGAAGGGATTTCACTCATGACGGTTGGTTTTCAGAATGAAACTTCTCCTTTCATTCTGCTTCCTCGCTGTCACAGCAGCTCATCTCCCTTATTATTTTATGAAAATGTTTCACCCACCGTTCCTGAAGAATGTAAGCCTGGAGGCCCGACTTGACTACCATAAAATCTTTGTCAACAAAACGTTGACGATAGCTGAGCAGAAGGAAGAAATCAGAGCATGGGCAAAGGAAAACAACCTTACGGTAAGTGAAGAGGCCTGCGCCAACAAAACCTTCACCCTACATGAAATCCAATATATTTCAGAGCGAAGTGACAACTTTCTTCAGCGAAATCGACAAAGGCGTGGTAGAAATGAAACAGAAAGTAGCCAAACTGGTTGACGCTTCACCGGAAGCTGTCGAAAACTTCACCAAAATAATGGAGAACGAGAACCAGACGATGTCCCAGATGATGAAGGCCATAGAAAAGTTGAGGTTGGAGCACCCATCGGTAAGCATGACTTGCCTTAACAATCGTCAAGAACCTGTTCATGAGTATAGCAGAGTTTCGACGAAGATGTTCGAGATGATTGGCGCTCTCCAGGTTTTCAATGTTTATGATTCCGCTATGAAAGAAGTCATGGGTAAAAATGGATCACACGGATCCCATGCAAAACCGCAAGAACTTCGATTCCCGCACTCTAGGAAACAACCCTTGCACAGAGTTAGACGGCAAATGGGACTCGAAAACTCCAGGAGTATCTGGGGTTTCAAATGAGTGCTGCAAAGCGACTTTCTCCATGTTAAGGTAAGGTATTAGATCCATTAGGCTTAAAGTTTCCTAACATTTTATTTCCAGGAAGCTTCAAGACCCTTTTTGATTGCTATCTTTTTGCAGAGCTACGACTGAGAGGCGATTTGCAGGGTTCGATATGCTTACCATCTCTTGTCGCACGTTTTGCAATGCTCACCGTCCTTCAATGAAAATAAATCTTTATAAATTCATTTAGTTTGTTGAGAAAAGAAAAACTAGTAATCATGTCGTGAGAGATAACAAGCACAAGTTCAGGAGAAATGGAATAGTGGACGCGGGTGAAAATGTAGTTGGGGGAGGCCACCCATCCGAAGGTCAGCATATTAAGAAATGAACTCAGTCTAACGTGTTAGTCCTTGTTATATCAGCACTAAATCGGATGCGTAGAGGATGATGGGAACCGACCACCTTAGCTGTTTATGCGGTTTCAGCTAAGAAAATTTAGTTTCCCATATAAGCCTAGGTAGGGTAGGAGCACGTGGGTGGCTGGGATGATTGCCTCCTGCAAAAAAAAAGGAAAAAAGAAAAGAAACTTGGCCACCGCGGTGCTCTTCCCTACGAAGGCCCTTCTTTAAAAAATGGGATGTCCGTGATATAACACGACATAACGCGTTTCACTGAGTTCATTCCTTGATATGCTGACCTTCGGATGGGTGGCCCCCCCCAACTACACTTTCACCGTGGACGCGAATGCAGACGGGAACCATAGGGGTCCGAATAAAGTCATATATTATTGGTGGTTACAGCTCATGACCGGAATCATAACTTTCCAGCATCACTTTAATAACACAGAAAGTAAACATTTGCCATCGCCTAGTAAGTCCTCATGTACGGTACATCTACAGGGTGCGCCATAAATATGGTAACAACTATTCGCAAGAGCGTAACTTCTTTCTTTAACGAATTTTTCAAAACATGTTCATTCCATTACATTCGCAATATACCTTAGCTATCATATCTGCTTTGCTGTGGCTACATCATCAGTTCTCGAAAAATTGTGAAACCTTGTCGTCATCGAGCTGCCATCCTGTCTCTGCGCGATTCTGGTGAACCGATTTCCAAGATCGCTGGTCGCTTCAATATTCCTCGCACGACCATCCATCGAATTGCGTAGCGCGGATTAGTCAATGATAAGCCTCGATCCGGTCGGCCCGTCTCAGTCACGACCCCTCGGTTAAAGAAAATTATCAAGGAAAGACTGCGCCGTGAACCTTGCATAAGTATAAGAAAAATGGCTGGAAACGAGAAACACCTGCCGAATTGGGTGTGTCGTCTACTGCGATGAGAAGAGTCATCCGAGAGCAACTAAATCTTTATCCTTATAAGCTCCGAAAGCTCCACAGCGTTTCTGAAAAGACGAAGTATGGAAGGAAGATGAAGGTTCGTGCTCTCCTTAAGCGTGGCACGCACCTCGTCACACTTTTCACTGACGAGAAGCTTTTCAGCGTGGAAGAAAAATTCAACCACCAGAACACACGGATACTTGCCACTTCGAGCCACGAAGCCGATGAAAAAGGTGGAGTCGTTTTTCGTAGCCATTTTGCCTCTTCCGTGATGGTTTGGGCTGGGATAGGCGAAACCGGACGTACACCGCTTATTTTTGTTGAAAAAGAAGCTAAAATTAACCAGGATATCTACATAAATGACATTCTGGAGGAGGTACTACCATGGGCCAAAGATCACTTCAAGGATACGGTTCGGACTCTTCAACAAGACGAAGCACCAGCTCACAAAGGAAAGAGGACTCATGACTGGTGCCGAGAAAATGTACCGGACTTCATTGCTGCTTCCGATTGGCCACCAAATTCCCCCCGACTGTAACCCGATGGACTATTGCGTATGGTCTATTTTAAAGAGGGAGGCTCGCGCTTCGAAACATGCCACAATAGCTCAAAGAATCATTGAAGAAAGCCTGGGATAGAATTCCTCAAGAAGCTGTGCGTGCCGCCATAGATGCGTACCCGAAGCGTCTACGAGCCATAATTCGTAAAGGAGGAGGGCATATTGAATGATCGTGTGTTTGTTTGGTTGATGTAATGTTTAGTAAATATTTCACATGAGTTCATCTTGTATCGATTTAAAGTGCGGTTTCTGTACCACAATTACTTTGTTACCATATTTATGGCGCACCCTGTAGAGGCGCAGAAAAGAATGCGATTGGTCTTACGCGTGCCAGGAGTTTCGGGAAGAGCTGCATTCAAACGAACTGTACCTTTTGATCTTTGAAATCGAGAAACCGTTACTAAGGAAACGAAACTACTGTTCCGAATGTCGACCTCATTCCCATTCTGTGCAGAACACTGCTGCTTGCCAAGGGAGTTCAATGAGAACTACCGTCATCCATACCAATCCTGGACTGTCGCCCTCGGTACTCGGGAGCAGGACCTGAGGACTCCTGCGACACTGATTTTCACTCACGTAACAGTCCTATGGGTCACGTCCAGACAGATACCATCGGTGTACCCATTTTCTCGCCTAGGCTCTTACCAAATTCGAATGCTCCAGGTATTGATGAACAGAGTTATGAATGGACTGGTGGACTCATGTCTTGCTGCCTACCGTCTACAAATAATCTGAGTAGTCCCCTTGACCATAGGCTGGGCGTGCACAACATGAGCGTCGTCCTCGTAAAATTATGTGACTAAAAGCTAAAATGGAATGCCGACGTCTCGTGATAAGTGTGTGGAGGCCAGCAAAGAAAAATAAATCAAAATAATGTTGGCGAATGGGCACACAAGTGAAATCCAGGCCGTATACTTGTATCACGGTTCTCAAATGATCCGTAGTCGGGAAAAAGTTGGATAATGGCCCGCAAAGAAACAATGGTCAACTCTACGTGGTAACCGGAGTAAACACCGAAATGAACGGAGCTCCGATAAAAAATCTTCATTCGTGTCCAGAAACAATATGGACAATGGTGAAAAGTGAATAGAGTATAATTAATATGGAAAAGAGTTTCCATGGCGAGGGAAGCTTGGCGTGCGCGAAAAGTTTGTAGCAAGCCTCTAAGCAAAATATAAGGAGAAAATGAGCTCTTCAAAGCACAGAACTAACTCCTAACTTGACTCATTCTATTGTACTTGGGATGAGCACTTCTGCGTAACGCTTGTGAGCAAACCGAAATAGCGTGAAAAAGGAGGGAACCCTGGAGGCAATGAATGCGGAAATAAGGTACAAAGTGTGAAAAGAAGGCTCAAGCTATGCGGAATTTAGCCTATACTAGTGATGGGACGTGCACCCAAAAGTTTCGACAACAAAATTTTACAATACAATGTCTAGAAACCCTTACAGTTCCAAAAGTAGAGGTAGAGGTCTTCAGAATTAAAAAGCCAGGTCCCATGATAGGTGGGGTAGGCATAAAAGCACCTGAACCGCAAATCTGCATTTCGATCAAAAATCAGAGATATCCATGAAAAAAGTAAGCAGAGGCTAGCTAATGAGCAAAGCTCGAAACTTCATGGCTGATAAGATTCTGAAGAGCGCGAAAATGGGCCAAAAATAAGAGGTTGAGTTCTCGAAGAGGGTGGAACCGGCACGAACGGACAACGGAGTGGGCTGAGCTATGGTCGAAAAATCACAGCCCAGTATGTAGATCCGTACTGATCAGTCGAAACCGATAAACATCGATCCACGTCTGAAGTGAATGAGTACTTCCAGCTCCGAAGTATTGCCTGACATGATGAGAATTACATTGCAGTGGTTCAGGTCGAAATGGGTCATTCACCATTAACAAATATTTATTTGTCATGTATTTGTCGAATATTCACGATTCAGCTCACTATCGTGCAAAGGATTCGGACACGGTAATATGTGGAAGTTACGGTGAAGTACGTTGTTCGTTACTGAACAATCGATTAGGTTAAATATCGGTTTTCGAATAGTTGGCCGGATAATCATGACGACGCTTCCTCCATAGTGAAATTGAAAGAGTTGCGTAGAAACGTAAGAATTGCCCCAAGGAGCGATGGGTCTAATTAACTGATACCGATCAATATCGATTTGCACTGACAGATTTCACTATTGATTTCTGGTGCGGTCGAAGAAATTAGTGGTCAGTGTTCGTGACTGAAATCTGATTTGCCACTGACATTCCGGCAGTACATACAGGGAAGAAAAGCCCTCGCTCATCCAGCAAATCCTCATGTACGGTACACCTATTGATGCAGAAAGGATTGCATTTGGTCCTAGACGTGCCTGAAGTTTTGGGAAGAGTTACAGCCAAGCAAATTGTATCCCTTTTAGTCTTCTGACATCAAGTATTCATAAATAGAGGAATAAAACGACTACTGTCATGGAAATCGACTTCCTTATCTTTCATCCTTCAGGAACGGTGAATGAAAAGGATCCTTCTTTTCGAATGTTATACCATCAATTAATATGCAGGAGCGACTGTGGTCCAGCTCCTCTCATACAACAGCCTATTGGAAGCAATGACCATAGTAACAACATCTTTCGGATCCATCAGTGAAAGCCGAAGATAAGATAGTCCGCGAGCGATTTTATGAAGATTTTGACTGTTTCATTGGGACTACGACTTCAGAGGACCAAAGAAAAACGCAGCCTGCTCGATGGACTGACTTATTTAAAACTCTTCTAAACAAAAGTAATAGTTAGGTCCTAGCTCCCAAAGCGAGCAGGGTCTTTTCAACGTTATTATGTATTGGCTCGCGACGAATGCTAGAAGCAACTACCGCCGTGGAATGAAACTTCTCATTCCACCCCTCCTATTTGCCGTCACCATTTAGGCCCCACAGGCAGAAAACTTCTGTTTACTCTGCAGTTTCACCTATGAAATCAGAAAAAACAACTTTATTTGAGCAACTGAAAGTTGTGGCAAACTTGCGAAATGGCAAGTGAAACGACATGCCTCAAAAGCCATTCGAAAAGTTCAGATGAATTATCGGATATTTGCACATGTTCAACTGAAATACCCTTTAATGCTTCAGATGAGCACCGGAAGACGGGATATAAGGCCGACTGACGATGGGATGGCACAGCAGCTTCTGTGGTTTCCTCACTAAAGCTTCTCTTTTGAGAAACTGAAGTTTGAGATTTCTGAGATCAATCTGTTATCATAATTCTGTGATTCAAAGGTATCACCTACGTCGAACGTAGATCTCACCAGCTCCTGTGGTTTACTCACTAGGGCTTCTTTTTTTGAGTGAACAAAAGTCGAGATTCTCGATCCATATGCCTTCCATTCATCCATTATTCTGTGTGTTTGAAGGGATTTCACTCATGGAGAATGGTTTTCAGATGAAACTCATTTCATTCTGCTTTTTCGCTGTCACAGCAGCTCATCTCCCTTATTATTTTATGAAAATTTTTCATCCACCATTCCTAAAGAATGTGAGCCTGGAAGCCCGACTTGCCTACCATAAAATCTTTGTCAACCAAACGTTGACGATAGCTGAGCAGAAGGAAGAAATGAAAGCATGGGCAAAGGAAAACAACCTTACGGTAAGTGAAGAGGCCTGCGCCAACAAAACCTTCACCCTACATGAAATCCACTATATTTCAGAGCGAAGTGACAACTTTCTTCAGTGAAATCGACAAAGGCGTGGTAGAAATGAAACAGAAAGTAGCCAAACTGGTTGACGCTTCACCGGAAGCTGTCGGAAACTTCACCAAAATAATGGAGAACGAGAACCAGACGATGTCCCAGATGATGAACGCCATGGAAAAGTTGAGGACGGAGCACCCATGGGTAAGCATGACTTCCTTAATAATCTTCAAGAACCTCTTCATGAGTATAGCAGACTTTCAACGAAGATGTTCGAAATGATTGGCGCTCTCCAGGTTTTCAATGTTTATGATTCCGCTATGAAAGAAGTCATGGGTAAAAATGGATCACACGGATCCCATGCAGAACCGCAAGAACTTCGATTTCCGCACTCTAGGAAACAACCCTTGCGCAGAGTTAGACGGCAAATGGGACTCGAAAACTCCAGGAGTATTTGGGGTTTCAAATGAATGCTGCAAAGCGACTTTCTCCATGTCAAGGTAAGGTATTATATCCATTAGGTTTGATGTTCCCTAACAATTTATGTAGAGAAAGCGTCAAGTTTCTTTCTATTCGCCAGCTTTTTGCAGAGCTTCGACTGAGAGGCGATATGCAGGGTTCAATATGCTTACCATCTCTTGTCGCACGTTTTGCAATGCTCACCGTCCTTCAATGAAAATAAATCTTTATAAATTCATTTCGTCTGTTGAGAAAAGAAAAACTAATAATTATGTCGTGAGAGACAACAAGAACAAGATCATGAGAAATGGAATAGTGGACGCAAACGCAGACGAAGACCATAGGGGTCCGAATAGTGTCATGGATTATCGGTGGTTGCAGTACACGACTGGAATCATAACTTTCCAACATCACTTTGATAATACAGAAAGCAAACATCTTCATTCGTTCAGTAGGTCCTCATGTACGGCACATCTAGGGAGGCAGAAAAGAATGCGATTGGTCTTACGCGTGCCAGGAGTTTCGGGAAGAGCTGCATTCAAACGAACTGTACCTTTTGATCTTTGAAATCGAGAAGCCGTTACTAAGGAAACAAAACTACTGTTCCGAATTTCGACCTCATTCCCATTCTGTGCAGAACACTGCTGCTTGCCAAGGAAGTTCAATGAGAACTACCGCCATTCATACCAATCTTGGACGTCCGCCCTCGGTACTCTGGAACAGGAGCTGGGAACTCTTGCAACACTAAGTTTTGTCACTCACGTCGCAGTCCTATGAGTCACCTCCAGATAGGTACCATCGGTGTACCCATTTTTTCGCCTAGGCTCTTACCAAATCTGAGTGCTCCAGGTATTGATAAACAGGATTTATTTATTCATTTATTGAGGACAATGCTCAGGGCAAACGTGGAAAAATTTCTATCGCTAACAACACAACGTAACCTAATTATACGACAAAAGCTTTTTCTTAGCTAGGAGTTTGAAATGAAATGATTATGAATTTCTGCTCAAGCACAAATTTTCGCGCACGCCCCATCCGCGGTGGCGGAGTCAAGTCCTGCCACCTACCATCAATGTTCCCATCATTGCCGCTTGTATTCACCAAATTCGAACGCTAAGGTCTACAGCAGAGGGATGAAGGAATTTTCAGTCAGACAGACACCAACACACACAACTGCACGGGCAACGAACAATCACACTTAGCGCGTTATATACGGCAAGATGAATCAGTCGTCTGTTAATCTATAATATTTGTCACCACCTCATATGTATGTGCGGTGCCTTCCTGAAATAGAATTGCTACCAACTGAGCCAGAATGAAACAAGTGAGGATTGAGGAAAGCTACTCCAACAAATAATCTAAGCTGGTCTCCTTGACCATAGTTTGGGCGTGCGGAAAATGAGCGTAGCCCTCGTAAAATTATGTGACTGTAGGCTAAAGTGGAACGCCGAAGTCTCGTGAAAATTGAGTAGAGGCTAGCAAAGGTGAATAAATCGAAATGTTGTTCGCGAGTAGGCACACAAGTGAAATCCAGGCCATATACCTGTATCACGCTTCTCAAATGATCCGTAGTCCAGAAAAAATTGGACAATGGCCCGCAAAGAACTAGTGGTCAACTCTACGTGGTAACCGGAGTAAAGACCGAAATGAACGGAGCTCTGAAAAAAACTTTATTCGTGTCCAGAAACAATTTGGACAATGGTGAAATGTGGATAGAGTATAGTTAATATGGAAAAGAGTTTTTATGGCGAGTGAAGCTTGACGTTCGCGAAACGAACGCTTTCCAAAGAGAAATTTGTAGCTAGCCCCCAAGCAAAACATAAGGAAAAATTGAGCTGAATTCCTTGAAGCACAAAACTCTCTTGTAACTTGACTCATTCCACTGTACCTGGGATGAGCGCTCCAGAAGTAAAAAACTGCGTAATGCTCATGAGCAAACCGAAATAGCGTGAAAAAGGAGCAACCTTGGTGGACAACGTACATATGCGGAAACAAGGAACAAAGTGTGCAAAGAAGGCACAAGCTATGCGGAATTTAGCCTGAACTATTGATGGGACGTGCACCCAAAACTTTCGAGTATAAAATTTTACAACGTTTAGAAACCCTTACAGTCCCAGAGTATAGGGAGAGGTCACCAGAAGTAGAAAGGCCAGGTCCCATGATAGGTGGGGTAGGCATAAAAGCACCTGAACCGAAAATCCGCATCTCGATCAAAAATCAGAGATATCCATGAAAAAAGTAGGCAGAGGCTAGCTAATGAGAGAGCTCGAAACTTCATGGCTTATAAGGCTGTGAAGAGCGCGAAATTGGGCCAAAAATAAGAGGTCGAGCTCTCGAAGAGGGTGAAATGGCCACCAGAAAGTGCTGATCTATGGTCGAAAAATTACAGTACTGATCAGTCGAAACCGATAAGTATCGATACACTGTCTGAATGAGTAGTTCCAGCTCCGAAGTATTGCCTGACATGATGAGAATAACGCTGCAGTGGTTCAGGTCGAAATCGACCAGTCACCATTAATAAATATTGATTTGTTATGTAATTATCGAATATTCACGACTCAGCTCCCCATCGCGCAAAAGATTCGGATACGGTAATATATGGAAGTTACGAAGAAATACGTTGTTCGTTACTGAACAACCGATTAGGTTAGATATCGATTTTCGAATACTTGGCCGGATAGTCATGACGACGCTTCCTCCACGGTGAAATTGAAAGAGTTGCGTAGAAATTTAAGAATATTGCTCCAAGGATCGATGGGTCTAATTAACTGATACCGATCAATGTCGATTTGTACTGACAGATTTCACTTTTCATTTCTGGTGGGGCCGAAGAAATTAGTGGTCAGTGTTCGTGACTGGAATCTGATTTGCCATTGACATTCCGGCAGTACATACAGGGAAGAAAAGCCCTCGCTCATCCAGCAAATCCTTATGTACGGTACACCTATGAATGCAGAAAAATGCGGTTTGTCCTAGACGTGCTGAAGTTTCGGGAAGAGTTACAGCCAAGTAAATTGTATTCCTTTCAGTTTTTTCGGCATCAAGTGTTCATTAATAGAGGAATAAAACGACTACTGATCCGGAAATCGACTTCCTTCTCTTGGGCTGCTACCGGTTTTCGAATAATGTTATATCATCGATGGATTTGCAAGAGCCACTGTGGTCCAGTTCCTCTCATACACTAGCCTATTGGAAGCAATGACCATAGTGGCTACATCTTTCGGAGCCATCAGTGAAAGCCGAAGATAAGATGTCGTGAGCGGCTTTATGAAGATTTAGACTGTTTCCATTGAGACTTCAGAGGATCAAAAAAATGCAACCTGCCCGATGTACTGACTTATTCAAAATTCTTCTAAACAAAAGGAATAGTTAGGTCCAACCTCCTCAAGCGGACAGGGTCTTTTTAACGTTAATATGTATTGGCTCGCAACGAATGCCAGAAGCAACTATCGCCAGCAAACGAAACTTCTTATTCCACTCCTCTTCTTTGCCGTCACCATTTAGGCCCCACAGGCAGAAAACTTCTGTTTACTCTGCAGCTTCACCTATGAAATCAGAAAAAACAACTCTATTTGAGCAATTGGAAGTTGTGTCAAGTTTACGATATGGCAATGAAACAACATGCCTCAAAAGCCATTCCAAAAGTTCAGATGAATTATGGGATATTTGCACATGTTCAACTGAAATACCCTTTAATGCTTTAGATGAGCACCGGAACACGGGATATAAGGCCGGCTGACGATGGGATGGCACAGCAGCTCCTGTAGTTTCCTCACTGAAACTTCTCTTTTGAGAAGTTGAAATTTGAGATTTTCCGATCAATCTGTTATCATTATTCTGTGATTCAAAGGATATCACCTACGTAGAACGTAGATCTCACCAGCTCCTGTGGTTTCCTTTTGAGGCCTCCCTTTTCCGAGTGAACAAAAGTCGAGATTCTCGATCTTCATGTTTTCCATTCATCCATTATTCGGTGTGTTTGAAGGGATTTCACTCATGGAGAATGGTTTTCAGATGAAACTTCTCTTTTCATTCTGCTTCCTCGCTGTCACAGCAGCTCATCTCCCTTATTATTTTATGAAAATGTCTCATCCACCATTCCTGAAGAATGTGAGCCTGGAGGCCCGACTTGACTACTATAAAATCTTTGTCAACAAAACGTTGACGATAGCTGAGCAGAAGGAAGAAATCAAAGCATGGGCAAAGAAAAACAACCTTACGGTAAGTGAAGAGGCCTGCGCCAACAAAACCTTCACCCTACATGAAATCCAATATATTTCAGAGCGAAGTGACAACTTTCCTCAGCGAAATCGACAAAGGCGTGGTAGAAATGAAACAGAAAGTAGCCAAACTGGTTGACGCTTCACCGGAAGCTGTCGAAAACTTCACCAAAATAATGGAGAACGAGAACCAGACGATGTCCCAGATGATGAAGGCCATAAAAAAGTTGAGGACGGAGCACCCATCGGTAAGCATGACTTCCCTTAATAATCTTCAAGAACCTGTTCATGAGTATAGCAGAGTTTCGACGAAGATGTTCGAGATGATTGGCGTTCTCCAGGTTTTCAATGTTTATGATTCCGCTATGAAAGAAGTCATGGGTAAGAATGGACCACATGGATCCCATGTAAAACCGCAAGAACTTCGATTCCCGCTCCCTAAAAGACAACCCTTGCACAGAGTTAGACGGCAAATGGGACTCGAAAACTCCAGGAGTATTTGGGGTTTTAAATGAATGCTGCAAAGCGACTTTCTCCATGTCAAGGTCAGGTATTAGAGCTATTGTATTAGGCTTGAGGTTTCCTAACAATTTATGCGCAGAAAGCCTCAATTTTCTTTCTATTCGTTAGCTTTTTGCAGAGCTCTGACTGAGAGGCGATATGCAGGGTTCAATATGCTTTGACCATCTCTTGTCGCACGTTTTGCAATGCTCATCGTCCCTCAACGGAAATAAATCTTTACAAATTCATTTAGTTTGATGAGAAAAGAAAAACTAATAATTATGTCGTGAGAGACAAAAAGTACAAGATAAGGAGAAATGGAATAGCGGACGCGAATGTAGACGGGAACCAGAGGGGTCAAACTAAAATGGATTATCGCTGGTTAGAGTTCATGGCTGGAATCATAATTGTCCAGCATCACTTTGATAATACAGAGAGCGAAGATCTTCATTCGTCCCGTAAGTTCTAACAGGGTATAGTCCAAGGATGTGAAAAAGATATCGACGGTCCCAGACAGTTCATAGACGGTCGAGAAGAGGTCGAGGCATGCGGATAGTACCTGTTGGTCTTTGAGATAGAGTGACATTACTGAAGGAATAAACAGCAGTATGAAACTACTGCTTCGGATATCGATAGCTCTAGTAAGCCCGCTAGTGAGCCAGAGAATTGTAATGAAATATGATATGATCGGAAATCATTCAAACTTGGAATAATATAGTATCTGTGAAGTTGTTCACATAAGAAGCATCCTAACCCTAAAGGCAAACTATAATATTATACTTCAACATGGCACAGTCCTACCCACCCACCCGGGCCTCAGTGTAGGTCTCTGAGTAACTTCTCAAAATCAAAGGGTCAAGGGAGACTGGTCAAAGGTTCATATTGAACAGGCTGAACATCAATGTAAGCGAAGCCGAAATAAACTCGTAATCGTTCTCGACTTTCTTCGACAGCCCGATTCGAAACTGTGCTCCAAGCCTTCAGGGTGAGGAAAAGACAGTGTAGGGACTACAAAAAAATGGTGTCTATGGGCACGGCGGTAGAAGAAGCGCAAAGTAACCAGAGCTATCCTTTCCATTGTGTACTTTATACCAGTAGAAACGCTCGGCTGTGCTTCTTTCTCTATTGAAGTTGACCCGTCAGCTGCACTCCTCCGAATTTAGACGCTGGTTGAAAGAGTAGGGGTTATGAATTTTCGGCGAACACGCATACATATGCCAAATACCTGTATCATGCTTCTTTAATGATCCAGAGTCCGAGAAAAATTGGATATTGACCAGCAGCAAACAGTGATCAACTCTCAGCGGTAGCAGGTGTCAGCACCGAAATGAGCGGAGCTCAGAGCTACAATCTTTGTCCGGATCCAGGATCATTTTGGACTATGGAGTAATACGGATAGAGAGCAGCTAATAAGGGAGGTACTTCCAAAGGAAGCGGAGCTTGCGCGAAGTAGGTGTTATTCAAGCATTAAGTTGAAGCACGCCTCCAAGCAACCGAAGTAGCCTGAAAAGGAGCCAGAGGCTGCGTGGAAGCAGAAGCCTTCAGTTTGACTCCGTCCATTGTACCTCAGATGAGCGCTACCAAACGATAAACTGCATTACGCTTCTGAGCAACCGAAAAAGCGTGAAAATCGAGGAACCCTAGTAGGCCATGTATGCTGAAACAAGGTACAAAGTGTGCAAAGAAGGCTCAAACTATGCAGAACTCGGCCTGAACTAATGAAGGTTACGTGCTTCGAGGTAGAAATTCTTACTACCAAGTTTAACAGCTCGTATAGAAACATTTTACAATCCCTAGAGAATACGTAGAGCGTACCAGAAGTTGAGAAGTCAGATTGCATGAGAGATGGGGTGGGTATAGGAGCATTTGGACCAAAAACCTGTTTCCGATCAAGAACCGGAGAAAGCCAAAAAGGTAGGCAGAGGTTAGCAAAGGAGCAAAGCTTAAATCTTTATGGTTGTTGAGGCGGTGAATAGCGTGAAAAGAGGCCAAAAAATAAGAGGTTGAACTTCCGAGGCGGTGGAGAGGTCGCCAAAGTAAGCTGAGCTACGGTCGAGAAACAATAATAAAATCCTGTTCGAAAATTTCACGAGAGCTATTGCAAGTCGATTGAGTAGGCAGTACAGGTCAGCGCTGATCAATCAGAGCCAACAAGTGTTGATGCACTGGGAGAACTGTATGAGAACTCCCATCCCAACCTCCATCATTAAAACTTTAAAGAAGTATTGCCTGGCATCATGAGAACCGCTGCAGTGGTAGGGGTCGAAGTCGACCTATAAGCACGGATGAAAACTGACTTTGGCGAGTATGTGAATAAATAGTGTTCATATTAATGAAAATGTACTATGATTAACTAATATTCACAACTCAGCTCCCTTTAGCGCAAAGGATTCGGATACGGTATAGTATAGAAATACATTATTCAATGATGATCATTCGATTACGGTTAGTATCGATTTTTGAGTAAGTGGACAGATTTGCACAAATAAGCTCCCTCCAGGGAGAAGCTGAAGGAGTTGAGGAGACGTCATGAGAACATCGCCCCAGGTGCAATCGGTATGGTTGACTGATACCGATTAACATCGTTCTGTACTGAAAGACTTCGACTACTCATTTTATGCGGCGGTCGAAGAAAAATGCATCAGCATGGTATTTCGGGTGTGACACAGAAAGGAAGAGGGCCCGAGCTTTCCAATTGCGAGACAGAACAAGCAGAAACACTGAAAGGGAGCAGAAACACAAGCAGAAAGATGGATAAGTATATACAGTCAAAAAAATTGTGTTTAACCCTCTGCGTCCGATTAGAGCACAAAAATTAGACTTGTACGGAATTATCCAGTGACTGCAGTTATGAATTCTTTGTGTCACTACCCTTCCCTTTAGCAGGCCACGCTCTACACGCGCGCTGTATCGTGGGCAGCTGAAAATGGAACACCAATGATTGAATTCTGAAGCTTCCTTCCAGAATAAACGTTTTTCTTCTATTATATCTACCTCCGGGGGGGGGGGGAGGAATCGAGTTCGAAGACCTGTTCCGGCTACCAAGTAATGCAGCGTTTTCGTTCATCAGAAGGAACAATCCCGGACAAAAATAGCGCTCTCCGGATGACTAGCTGCCCATCCTGTTTTCTATAATATACAAAAACTCACTTTGATGCGTTTTGAATTGTTAATTGCGAGATGAGATTTTTGATTGTCATCACCACTTTCACACTAATTGACGGCGAGAAAATGTATGGAAAGCTTTGAATCTGGGAATTCGTAGACATATATAAATCAAGCACTCAAACACTGGAGTCGTAAATCAATTAAAATGTTCTTCTTCATCATTTCACAGTTTCCTCCTTCTTAGTGATGATTGTGGATTTAGTTGCTTAACAAAGGGCTTGAATCAAATTCATTCATTGATCTTGTTAACAAATACTGTCATGCCTATTGTTAACAAAACTCACAAAACACCCATTCATGAGAATTTATGTCTAAAGGTTAATGTACGCATTTACTGTGGGCTTCTTCAGAGAGCAGTTGAAGGCTAAGTAAGTAAACACAGTCGCTTGTTTTGATTAACAAAGAGCCCATGGATTGACCGCTTTCAGCCTGTTTTGATTTTGGCAGAAGCTCAAGAATAGGGCTTACACCAACGAGCACTTCTGTACGTGTACTGATTAAAGATGTAGGCAACTAAAAGCTTTTCACAGCAGAGTATGAGATTCAGTGCTCTGTCAAAACAAGAGGTCCGCTTATTACAATGCGCTTGAGCTGGAACTTTCCGCTCATCTCCTTCATTCTTCTGCCCTTCCCGCATTAATGTTATATGGACTGTGGATAGGTATGATGAACAAGCAGCCAGCGTCCTTCAACGCATTCCGGAGGCTCACTCCTTGAAATTTCCCAATACATATAAGTGCCTGGAGAAATCCAAAGTCAAACGAGTAAAAATCATGACATTGTCGGAGCCAAGGGGTCAGAAATCAGATGGACCGTCGATCGATATCAAGAAGACGTCAGGGACGTTGCTGACCATCCCTTAGGAGCGTCCAACCGTCGCGGGCAGGACCCTTTAAACGATCTTGCGAAGGGAAAGAATGCTATTATACATGCAACTAAACATCAACTTTACTTTGATGTTAAAAGACCTTTCTCTCTCGTGAATTACATCAGCTTCAGCCTTTAAGAGAAGGCTACCGTGTTTCGCGACAAGACTTATGAATTTTCTGCCCAAAAACTTCTCTACTAAAGAGTAAGTCATGGAATCAAAGAGGGCATGACCGAACAACAGGTGCGGAAATTGGACCCTAAATTTAAAGCGGCGGCGTTTACAGCAAAGCATCGTCTTAGGATAATCATAGTAGAAAGAAATCGAGGCCGTAAAGAACATAACATCTCCCTTACATACCTTATACAGGGCTGTTTATTCCTTACCTCAAGTTATTGGAGAAAACAGCTCTATTCAAAAAAAATTGCATTGCACAAAAATTGCAAATCCTGTCATTTGTTCGTGATACTCCAATCCAAACATTTAACTGTATTCTGAGGGATTTCACTAATGAAGAATAGTTTTCAGGATGAAACTTCTCATTTCATTTTGCCTTTTCGCTGTCACAGCGGCCCACCTCTCTTATTATTTCATGGAAATGTTCCATCCACCATTCCTGAACGATAAGGATGTGAGCTGGGAGGCTCAACACGTCTACTACAAAATCCTCTTCAACAAAACGTTGACAATAACTGAGCAGAAGAAGGAACTCAGGGCCTGGGCAAAGGAAAACAACCTCACGGTATGTGATGATGCCATTGCCAACAAAATCTTCAACCTACATGAAATTCTATATATTTCAGAAGGAAGTGACGAGTTTCTTCAGCCAAATCGGCAAAGGCGTGGTGGAAATGAATAAGAATGTGTCCAAATTGATTGACACTTTACCAGTAGCCTTCAGAAATCTCACCAAAATACTGAAGAACGAGGACCAGACGATGTCTCAGATGATGAATGCCATAGAAAAGTTGAAGGCGGAGCAACCATCGGTAGGAATGACTTAGTTCGTAAGAAACCTGTTCATTAGCATAGCAGAGTTTCGCTGAAAATGTTCAAAATGAAAGGTGTTTTCCAGGTCTTCAGTGTATTGGATACCGCTATGGAACAAGTAATGGGCAACAACGGGCCAAGCGGACCTCATTTGAAACCACAAGGAGGACCTTCCTCATCTGGTGAACCGAACCTGCCCTCCTGGCACAAAGGATCGAATAACAGGCCTTCCGGTGGATCTTTCCATGAATCCAAGCGTTCAAAACGAGGAATGCTGTTAGTTGACCCTGACGAGGACGACGAGGCAAGATTTAAGAGCTAACATACTTTGGAGTTTGCTAATTTTACTTCCAGAAAGCCTCAAGATTCTTTCTATTTGCAATCTCTTTGCAGAGCTACTACTGAGAGACGACCTGCAAGGTTCAACATGCTTTGACAATCTCTTCTCGTATGTTTTACCCCAATCCTTACCGTCTCTCAATGGGAATAAATCTTCATCAAGTCATCTAGCCAATTTAGAAAAAGAAAAATGAGTAATAACGTCGTGAGACAAGAAGAACAAGATCAGGAGAAGTGGAATAGCGGACTCGAATGCAGACGATGACCAGAGGGGTCCAAATGAAGTCATGGGTTTTTGGTGATCACCGTTCATGACTGGAATCATAACATTGTAGCATCACCTTGATAATACAGATAGGGAACACCTTTATTCTTCCAGTAGGTCCTTAAAGGCGATAGTCCAAGAGTGCGACTGGTCCCAGACTATTCATGAAGTTTGGGAGGAGGTCGGAGCAAGCGAATGACACCTCCTGGGTCTTTGAGATAAAGTGACATTACCAGTGGGATAAACAACAGAATAAAGCTACTGCTTTGGATATCGACCCAATCCGCAGCTAACAAAAATCTAGTAATCATCAATCTTGTCATTAGCTGTATCCTCTATACATACACTTACAAACAGTTTGAATTGTTACGGGTATGCTGGTGCTAATGGAAATGCCCCATGTTGCATCGTGTATTTCTAGTAGAGAATCGGAGTGGATGGATAACTCGCCTCGTCGGATAAGTGCACAGTCCCGATGACGGTGTTAGGGCAATGTTTTCGACTACTGAGACTTCATCAGTGAGTTGGAGACTCTACATCAAGAAGCACAAAATAACGAAGGAGTTCCTATGTAAGAAACGAAAGTTACAACGCTCTAATATCATTCGGAATGAGTCCCATGTGGAGTCGTCACGAAACGCAATTAAATCGCAGCACCGACTGTCCGCCTTGTCTCTCTCTCTCTCTCTCTCTCTCTCTCTCTATATATATATATATATATATAATATATATTATATATATATATATTATATATAAAGCAGTAACTTTGTGTGTCTGTTCGTATGCAGCTTTGTGCGTCCGCAAAAAGTCGCATAGGCGCGACGGAGAGCGTGTATGTCACGCTCGGTGTAAGCTAGCATTACTGCGCACGTCGCACATTCTCAAGAGACCGTCTACCACGAACAAGTCAATCGTTCCCAAGACTTATAAGACATATGTTCGTCCTCCGGTTGAGAGTGATGCCACAGTGTTCCATCCCAACAGAGGGAGGACGTCATTGCCCTTGAAAAAGCCCAAAATAACTTTACGCTTAAAATTCTTTTCCGATGTAGATGCTTCTTCTATTCTGGTATTCCAAGTGCCTCCATTCGTGACAGATATCTTGAACTCTCGACATTGGAATCACGGCGCAAAGTGTTGATGTGTGCATGGTTCACAAACTGCTGTACCAGTGTAATGATTTTGGCGCCTTTGATATTTATAACAAAACGCTTTCTCGGACGAGAGGTGGACAGACTAAAATTATACTTCCTGGGCCTAGAACCGATCCAAGAGCCACAAGCTTCACCTTCAGAGCTGGTAGTCTGTACTTAAAAATAAAAAAAATAGATTATTTTCGTTTTTTTGCCGTTTCATAAGTATAGGATCACCCTCGACAGCATAAAAGTTTCGAAATCTCGTGCAGCAGAATTTGCACATGGAGTGATCGTATAGGAGAGAATGTTCCGCAAATGTTGGAAGGAACATGCACTTTGCCTCGCGAAGGTCATCTTTCTTCAGAAAAAGAAGAACAAAATCGAATCTTCGTGATACAAGGTTTAGTATGAAGGCAATTAGGAGACGAATCGTGAAATCCCTCAGCCTCATTCAAAGATGTTTGAAGTCTATAGAGCCCCCACGAGGACAGGATGCCTGGGCAAGCTAACCGCGAACGACTAGAAGAGAATGCTGAAAACTATACTATTAGGTTGAGTCATAAGTCCTCGGACAATGTGATAGTGATGACTTCTAGCGATCATAACTCGGGAAAGAGGTGACGAAAATGAACGTGCGAGGCACTCTTAGATAGAGTATGGAAAGCTCTTTCAAACGCATACTGGAAAAGGCACCTAACTGTTTCCTTTCCAGCAACTGTGCCTCATGATTTCGAGCCGTCGCAACTCCACATCCGCAACACCATCATATTCATTTTTTTATCTGGCCATGAACCCGCGGCAACCAGTAGAGGCATGAAGGACGTTCACAAGCAGGAGGTGTACAATTTACAAGTGGCACTAGAAGTTTGCATCGGGCGACTATTCCGTCGAAAATGAAGACCGTCCGGGACACTCACTAAAGTTGGATTTGAAAGTGCTGCGGAGCCAGGTGGGAGCCGATCCGTATCAAACTACTCGTGAACTGACAGCCACCCTTGAGGAGTCAGTCCACAGTTCTTCGTGAATTGAAGTCAATCGACACGGTGCGAAAGCTCGGTCCATAGATGCCTCATACTTTGAAGCAGTATGACATAGACCGCCGCGACGACGTGGCATTTTCTCTCCTCACGCTCAAGGGCACCACACGTGGCTCGAGTACCTAGTCACCAGCGGTGCGAAGTCGAACCTCTACTCTAACGTTCACCGGCGTGCTCAATGGATTGACAAAGGTGTGCATGCAGAAGACTCCCCCGAACCCAACGTACACGCCAAGGAGGTTGTGCTCTGATTCTGGTGGAGCGCTCTCCGTGTCGAATAATGGTAGCTGCTAGACGAAGGATGCACAGTGACCGCACACGTCTACATTACGCAACTGAGGAATTTGAAGGCGAGTCCCGAAGCTACACGTCCACAGCAGCACAAAGTTTACTTTCAGCACGACAACGCTCGCCTTCACATTGCAAGAACGACCTAAACTGAAGTGACGAATTTCGGTAGGACAAGTTTACCACACCAACCATGTTCCCCAGACATGGATCCCTCGGACTACCACCTTTTTCCCATCTTTAACGTCATCTGGAGGGTCAGGACTTTCAAATCCGCGACGACATCAAAATGGCACTGGAGCAGTTCTCCAAGGGCCAGCTCCCAGCGTTCTAAAGCAAGGACATCTACGTTCTGCCCAAGCATTGGCAGAAGACCATCGATGCCAATGGGGCATATTTCAAATGATTCGCTATTGTCGTTTAAAAATTGTAAGATAAATATTATCGTTGCCAATTTGTCCGAGGACTTATGACTCAACCTAATATTTCGGACAAAACCTTGTCCTTGAGCAAAGTCTGATCGGATTCGTTTCAAACAAACTGTTAAGCTGCTTCGGTACATGGGCTGACCGAGAAGGATGACAACTAAAAGCTTCTCACAGTAGTGTCCAACATGAGGTTTAGTGCTCCACCAAGACAAAAGTCTGTTATTGCACTTCGTTCACCCTTGAACCTCCAGGCTGTCGGCTGTTGCTACTCCAAGACTTGATTTATCAGCCCATTTACGTCAACACATTCTTTTTCTGCCCAACTCCGACATTTATGAGCTTCCGCGTGATGCGATGTTCACCTCCGGCTAACCTTGCTCACACAGGTCCGAAGCCAAGCGCAGGCGACGTTTATGGGGGAGGTGTTTATGTTTCTACACGCGTAACGGATTAAGCATATTTGAGGTAGGTGTGTCTGGGTTAAATTCAACATGATGAACGAAATAAAGTCAAAGCTGAGCAGAAGACATGGTTAGTGTTGAGTATATCGATGGAAAAACGCAGAAAACAGCCCAATTCTCCTCTCTCCCATTCTCCTGCGCTTCCTGCCTCGACTCCGGCCTAAAGATATGGACTGTCCACAGGTATGACGAACAAGCAGTCAGCGTCTCTCAACATGTTGTGGAAAGTTCTCTGCTTACAATTTCACAATACATACAAGTGCTTGGGGGAATCCGGAGTTAAACGGAAGAAAATTATGACACTGTCGCCTCAGCAAAAGCGTCTAAGATCAGATGGGCCGTCCAACGATTTTACGAAGACCGTTGTAACAAGGCTGACGCTAACTGCATTCAGTAATACCTCGAACTATTGAAAAAACGGTAGCCGGCCCGATAAACTGACTTCTTCAAGTTTCTTCTAAACAAACGAACTAGATGGGCCCGGGCGACAATATTGGCTAGCGAGGAGAACGAATGCCGGATGCAACTACCGCCATCATTCGAAAGTTCTCATTCCACTCCATCTTCTTGTCACCATTCAGGCTTCACAAGCGGAAAACTTCTATTTACTCTTCAGCATCACCTATGAAATCAGAAAAAGTAACTGTATTTGAGCAATTGAAAGTTGTGTAAAATTTAAGAGATGGCAAATGAAACGACATGCTTCAAATGGATGACATTTGGAAAAGTTCAGATAAGTTATTGGATATTTGCACATCTTCAGCTGAAATACCCTATAAATGCTATTAATGAGCACCAGAGTACGGGATATAAGGCCGACTGACGGTGGGATGGGACAGCAGCTCCCGTGGTTTCCTCGTTGAAGCTTCTCTTTTGAGCAAGCAAAATTCGGAATTTCCCGATCTACCTAATTTTATTAATTTGTCATTCAAAGCATCCCACCTAAGTAGAATTTAGATCCCACCAGCTTCTGTGGTTTCCTCACTAGGGCTTCTTTTTTTTAGAGGGAACAAAAGTCGAGATTTTCGATCCACATGTTTTCTCTATTCTGTTTTTTGAGGAATTCCATTCATGAAGAATAGTTTTCAGAATGAGACTTCTCACTTCATTCTGCTTCCTCGCTGTCACAGCAGCCCATCTCCCTTATTATTTTATGGAAATGTTTCATCCACCGTTCCTGAAGGATGTGAGTTTGGAGGCCCGACTTGACTACCATAAAATCTTTGTCTACAAAACCTTGACGATAGCTGAGCAGAAGGAAGAAATCAAGGCATGGGCAAAGAAAAACAATCTTACGGTAAGTGAAGAGGCCTGTGCCAATAAAACGTGCATCCCACGTGAAATTCAGTATATTTCAGAGCGAAGTCACAACGTTCTTCAGTCAAATCAACAAACGCATGGTAGAAATGAATCAGAAAGTAGCCAAATTGGCTGGCGCTTCAGCAGAAGCTGTTGGAAATTTCACCAAAATAATGGAAAACGAGAACCAGACGATGTACCAGATGATAAAGGCCATAGAAAAGCTGAAGGCGGAGCACCCATCGGTAAGAACGACCCTCCCTTAATGATCGTGAAGAACCTGTTCACGAACATAGCAGAGTTTCGCTGAAGATGTTCGAAACGACCGCTGTCTTCCAGGCTTTCCGTGCTTTTGATTCCGCTATGAAAGAAGTCATTGGTAAAATTGGACAACACGGATCTCATGCAAAACCGCAAGAAGGACCTTCTACAAATGATGAAGGTAGAACCCCCCATGGCTCCAAGCGTTCGAAGCGAGGATGGCCGATGATCGAATCTTTCGATAGTGACGAGGCAAGATTTAAGAGCTATGCTGCTTTGGAGTTTGCTAGTTTTATTTCCAGAATACCTCAAGATTCTTTCTATTTGCAATCTCTTTGCAGTACTACTACTGAGAGGCAACCTGCGAGGTTCAACATGCTGAACATCTCTTCTCGCACGTTTTACCAATGTTAACTGTCTCTCAATGGAAATAAATCTCTATAAACCCATAGAGTCAGTTGAGAAAAGGAAAAATGGAAATAATGTTACGAAAGACAAGACGAACAAAATCAAGAGAAATTGAACAGCGGACGCGAACGCAGACGGGAATCAAAGGGGCCTAAATAATATCTTGGACTATTGATGGTCAGTGTTCATGACTGAAATCTAACTCCTCATTATCATTTCGACAGTTTAGGAAAGAACGTTTTCTCATCTAGCAAGTCTTCTTGTACGGTATATCAAGGGATGTAGAAAAGATGCCTAGACGTGCCTGGAGTTCCGGGAAGAGGTGCAGTCCTGCTCCTCTCATTTAACGATCATTGGAAGCTATGACATTAGTAACTCCATCTTTTGGTGCCCGTCGGTGAAATAATAAGAATGACCCAAGAACTGCAATGAAAAAAGCCGCTGAGGCCTTATTGAAATTTCAAACAATATAGTATCATTGAAGTTGTTCACATAAGAATCATCTTAACCTTGAAGGCAAGCTATTTCAGCATAACAAGACCCGACCCTGTCCATGGTGGGTCTCAGCTTAGACTTCGCAGCAGCTTCTCGGAATCAATTAGAGGGTCAAGGGCGAGTGGCTAAAGGTTTATGGCGGGCAGGGCGTATGAAGAGATAAACAGAGCCAAAATCTAAAACTCGCAATCGTTTTCTAAGTTGCACCAATCCGTTTCAGAACTATGGCCGAAACTTTTCTACGACAAGGAAAGGAGAGTGTAAAGGCTACAAAAAGGGGTGTGCGCACGGCAGCAGGGGAGGCGCAAAGTAAGCCGAGCTATTCACACCAGTCAGATCGCTCGACTGTCCTTCTTTCTCTATTGGAGTTGACCCGTCAGCTGCACTCTTCCAACTTTAGACGCTTGATCGAAAAGGCGCGTCCCCGCACGCCACGAGCGAAGTCCTGCTCAAGTCGTTTTTTACTCACGCTCCATGCTTTTAAGAGCGCGCACGCTCCGCTTCCTGTGGGCGGAATACAGTTGAACCACTACCTCTATTGATCACATCGTGGCATATGTGTCCCGACCAATCGGGTGAAATAACTTCTACCGGAAATCGCGTCGCACTCGCCGTATCCGATCGCGTGCAGTCGCGCGCATGATACGGTAGCCTCCGCAAAACCAATGCTGCTTGCTATTAGAATAGAAGAAAAGTTACCGCCTCCCACCAATCTTGGACGCCCTGGGTACATGGAAACAGGGTCCGGGAACAATACCCCGAAGACGCGTCGCGCACGCCGCACCCGCTGCGTATTACAGGATTGCGATGGAAGACTGAAGCGCGCAAATTGTGAGGTGGGGAGTCCTTTAATTATTTGGATTGGCTGACCGCTCCCTTCAATTCCAATGCGGTATTGATCGTCGCTAATATAGGAAGAGTCATTATAATTAAACAAGTCTAATATACATAGTAAACAAGAAAAAGAAAGATAAAAAACGATCAAAACCAATAAAGAAGAAAGGCAACCAACGAAAAATGCTGCGTCATATCGACTGGCAGGGGGCGGGGTGAGTACGGTAATTGTAGTGACATTTGCCTTATGCCGCAAGGGAAAATATCGCAATCGGGGAAAGTTCCAAGTTCCGTTACCCATGGAAACAGAAGCTGATTATTTCTCCCAAAACACAAATTTTTACCCACATACAACCCTTATAAGTGCAGTCTATTCCTGATATCCACCATCAGTGTTCCCATCCTGCCGACTAGACTTCTACCAAACGTTCTAGATCTCAGAAGCAGAGGTTATGAATTCTCGCGCACGCCCCATCCCCTCGGAATCGGGTCCTACTATCTGCTGTTCGCCTTCCCACCTTTGCCACCTGTACCACTACCAAACTTGGGTGCTCTAAGTCTGCGGAAAGAGTATAGATTTTGGTCGGTCACACACACCGACACACATATGTACAACCACACATACGAACCAAAAACACACTCAGCCGTTATACATAGTAGGATGAGCCATGCATTTGTCAATCTGTTATCACCAACACCAACTGATGT
The DNA here is from genome assembly GCA_000469685.2 of Haemonchus contortus. Lineage (NCBI taxonomy): Eukaryota > Metazoa > Nematoda > Chromadorea > Rhabditida > Trichostrongylidae > Haemonchus > Haemonchus contortus. Next base: position 4,649,256 of record LS997565.1, read on the forward strand.
GGTGCCTTCCTAAAATTGAACTGGTACCAACTGAGCCTGGTTGGAATAAGTGGGCCCGCAAAGAAAAAGTGGTCAACATGTCACGTTTACAGGTGTAAGAATCGAAGTGAGCTAAGCTTGAAGGCACAGTTCACGATAATTTTGGGGTATCCGGTTTTTGGCGAAATTTGACAAAAAAGTGTTGAATACGGCCTACAATAGAATGGTATGCACAAGAGAAAACGCAAAAAAAAGATGAATATAAAAAATAGAGAGCTACAAAAAACAAGGGAAAGGGGGTTGGACAAGCTACTTGGCGAAAAAACGGCGATAAGGGATTTCTCGGGCGAGTCAGACAAATGCGACGCAGTGTCTGCAAGTGCACACAACACACCAAATAGCTGGTTTTGCCTTATTCATTAAAACTAATTCTCCAATCGCTATCAACCTGATTTATTGTGCAGTTTCGATTTCGACCTTTTGACAAAGGCTGAGAAAAATTAATTAGAACAGAATAGCGTAGAAAATAGTCGAATACTAGAAAAACAGCCTAACAGTAGTCCCAGTACGAGGCGGTCGACCTGCTGACCGTCTGTGGGCAATTTGCCAACCAGCCTATCGATTTTTCACTAATGTTGCTCCGATGCGAATGTGGTGAAGAACAATTAGAACTCGTAGTCAACCTAGCGAGGGGCGGAGGCCTCCCGTCCCCCTTGTTACTGCTCTTATTGTGCCCTATTCAGACCGTTTTCCGACCTCACTCCTGCACAAGTGGTATCGGAGGGGCGTCGAATTCAAACCATGTGCAAATCTCCGAAACCATTTTTTCGTGACTGTGCCTTTAAGCTTATAACCTTTATTGATGTACAGGAGCATTTTGAGTCATGGAGTAATGTGAATAAAGTATAGAGCTAACAAGGAAGAAAACTTCCCCGTCAATGAAGTGTGGCTGCACAATATAACCTTTTCAAGAAGAAAGTTGTAGCACGTCTCCAAGCAAAATAAAAGGAGAAAATGGGTAAACTACTTGAAGGCGCGAACATTAATCTGGCTACGCCTGTGGCTCTCGAGATGAACGCTCACAGAGGAAAAAAACTGCTTCACGCTTCAAAGCATCCGAAAAAGCGCAAAAATGGAGAGGTCCTAGTGGGCCGTGTTTGCGGAAACAAGGTACCAAGTGTGGTAAGAAGCTCCATATTATGCAGAACTCAGCCTGAACTATTGAAGGGATGTGCTTCTAGGCAGAAATTCCCGTTGAAAATTTTTACAATTTGTATAGAAGTGTTTTACAATTTCAAAAGAAAAAGGCAGAGGTTACCAGAAGAAGAGAAGTCATATTTCACGACAGGTTGGGCAGGCATAAATGTGTTGAGACCAAAAACCTGTGTTCCTCGCGGAGGTCATCCTTTTTCAGAAGAAAAAGCACAAAATCAAAGTTTCCAATAGTTTTCAATAGTTAGCTGTGTTTGTGTTGCTGGTATGTAGGTGTTGTTGTTTAGGTGGTTGTTTATTTCTTTTACTTTCATGTGCGGGCACATGCAATAAAGTTGAAAGTTGAAAATCGAAATCTTCTATCAAAAATATCCAAATTCAGTACGAGGGCAATTAGGAGGAGAATCGCGAGATCCCTGACAGCTCCGTTCAAAGATATTCGATGACTACAGAACCCCCACGAGACACGATGCCTGAGCAAGCTAACAGCGAACGACGAGACGAAAATGCTAAGAACTATTCTAATTCAGACAAAACCTTGTCGTTGAACAAAGTTCGATCGGAGTTGAGTCTATTGCTGTCCAAATCTACTGAATGGAGAGCTGTGAAAAAGAGCAGCAGCACTGTCAGGGTAGCAATGAAGAGGGCTTCGAGGCTTACCGACCACTACAGGAAGGCACGACTCAAATTTGCGATGCTGAATTTGGATGAGATTTGACCAAAGTCAGCCTGTATTACCGACTAGCCCAATATTCTCACTCAGCTCGTATTTTTCGATGAAAAGAAAATTAATTTGGAACAACCCGATGGTTGCAATTACTACTGGCATGACTTACGAAAAGAGCCGATCAACTCTAGTCGTCGCAATTTTGGAGGTAGAAGTGTCAGAGAACGGGGTGCCTTGTGCAAAGATGTCGAGCTGGATTTGCTCCTGTGACCTTCAAAATGTAATCCAAGGATTTTCAAGAAGTCTTACAATGGCACCTGATGCCATTTCTGAGCCGGCGACGTGGCCTATCTCGAGCGGACCGTGCTGCGACCCACGTGAGTGATTTTATACTTATGAAACGCATATTTGTATAGGCTGCTTCGGTACATGGGCTGATTGAGAGAGATGTCAACTAAAAGCTTCTCCCAGTAGTGTCCAATATGAGGTTTAGTGCTCCACCAAGACAAAAGTCTGTTCATTCCACTTCGCTCGCCCTGGAACTTCTTGGTTGTCGGCTTCTTGTTTCTCTAAAGCTCAATTTATCGGCCCATTTATGTCAACATGTTCACTTTCTGCCCAACTTCGACATTTATGAGCTTCCGCGTGATTCGACGTTTACATTCGGCCAACCTTGCTCACACAGGTCTGAAGCCCAGCGAAGACGGTGTTCTTGTGGAAGGTGTTCCACATGCATAACGATTTGAGGTGTGCCTGGGTTGAAATTCAGCATGATGAGCTAACTGGATCCAAAACTGAGCAGAAGGCATGGTTAGTGTTAGTACATCGAGGGAAGAAGGCAGAAAACAGCCGAATTCTCCTCTCCTAAATTCTCTTGCCCTTCCCGCCTCGACTTGTGCCTAAAGATTTGGACTGACCACAGGTATGAGAAGTAGCAGTCAGGGTCCCTCAACATGTTGGAGAGAGTTTTTTTTGCTTCAAATTTCACAATATACACAAATGCTCGAGGAATCCGGAGTTAAATGAGAGAAAATCATGACACTGTCGCCTCAGCCAAAGAGTCAAAGATCAGGTGGGTCGTCCAACGATCTACGAAGACCGTTGTATCAAGGCTGACGCTAACTGCATTCAGTAGTACCTCGAACTATTGAAAAAACGGTAGCCGGCCCGATAAACTGACTTCTTCAAATTTCTTCTGAACAAACGAACTAGTTGGGTCCAGGCGATAATATTGGCTCACGAAGGGAACGAATGCCAGATGCAACTACCGCCATCATTTGAAAGTTCTCATTCCATTTCATCTTCTCTGTCACCATTCAGGCTTCACAAGCGGAAAACTTCTATTTACTCTTCAGCATCACCTATGAAATCAGAAAAAGTAACTGTATTTGAGCAATTGAAAGTTGTGTAAAATTTACGAGATGGCAAATGAAACGACATGCTTCAAAAGGATGACATTTGGAAAAGTTCACATAAGTTATTGGATATTTGCACATTCTCAGCTGAAATACCCTATAAATGCTATAAATGAGCACCAGAGTACGGGATATAAGGCCGACTGTCGGTGGGATGGGACAGCAGCTCCCGTGGTTTCCTCATTGAAGCTTCTCTTTTGAGCAAGCGAAATTTGGAATTTCCCGATCTACCTAATTTTATTACTTTGTCATTCAAAGCATCCCACCTAAGTAGAACTTAGATCCCACCAGCTTCTGTGGTTTCCTCACTAGGGCTTCTTTTTTTAGAGGGAACAAAAGTCGAGATTCTCAATCCCCATGTTTTCCATTCATCCATTATTCTGTGTGTTTAAAGGGATTTCTTTCATGGAGTAAGGTTTTCAGAATGAGACTTCTCACTTCATTCTGCTTCCTCGCTGTCACAGCAGCCCATCTCCCTTATTATTTTATGGAAATGTTTCATCCACCGTTCCTGAAGGATGTGAGTTTGGAGGCCCGACTTGACTACCATAAAATCTTTGTCTACAAAACCTTGACGATAGCTGAGCAGAAGGAAGAAATCAAGGCATGGGCAAAGAAAAACAATCTTACGGTAAGTGAAGAGGCCTGTGCCAATAAAACGTGCATCCCACGTGAAATTCAGTATATTTCAGAGCGAAGTGACAACTTTCTTTAGTCAAATCGACAGAGGCATGGTAGAAATGAATCAGAAAGTAGCCAAATTGGCTGGCGCTTCACCAGAAGCTGTTGGAAATTTCACCGAAATAATGGAAAACGAAAACCAGACTATGTCTCAGATGATAAAGGCCATAGAAAAGCTGAAGGCGGAGCACCCATCGGTAAGAACTTTCTCTTAATGGCCGTAAGTAACCTGTTCATGAGTATCGCAGAGTTAAAGATGTTCGAAATGACTGGCGTTCTCCAGGTTTTCAATGCTTTTGATTCCGCTATGAAAGAAGTCATGGGTAAAAATGGGCCAACCAGACCCCATCCAAAATCGCAAGAAGGACCTTCTACAAATGGTGAAGGTAGACCCCTCCATGGCTCCAAGCGTTCGAAGCGAGGATTGCCGCTGATCGATCCTTTTGATAGTGATGAGGCAAGATTTAAGAACTATGCTGCTTTGGAGTTTGCTAATTTTATTTCCCGAAAACCTCATGTTTCTTTCTATTTGCAATCTCTTTGCAGTACTACTACTGAGAGGCAACCTGCAAGGTTCAACATGCTTTGACCATCTCTTCTCGTACATTTTGACAATACTTACCGTCTCTCGATGAAAATAAACCTTTATAAACTTATCTTGCCAGTTTAGAAAAGAAAAACCAGTAATAACGTCATACAGGAAAGGAGAACGAGATCATAAGAAATGGAATAGCGAACCATAGCGGTCCAAATAGTGTCATGAATTATTGGCGGTCACTGTTGGGATCCTAACTTTCCAACATAATCTTTGCAATACAGAAAGAAAAAAGCTTATTGGTCCAGTAAGTCCTCACAGACTAGTCCTAGGGTTCATAGACGTTCGGGATAAGGTCGTGGCAAACGAATCTTTCAGTCCATTGAGGTCAAGAGAAGTTATTAATGGAATGAATAGCTAAACAAACTGTTGCTAAAGATACCGACCGCCGCTACCTGAGCCGTTACCTAACCATCGATTGAACTTCTTATCATTGGGAGTCAATTTACAAAAGCCTGCCTGGTCCAACTTCTCTATGTCACAACCGCTCATTGAAAACGAGGTGTCAATCACCCTGTTTCTCAGTGGCGTTGAATGAAACAATAAGGATGGTCTGAAAACTGCACCAACATATGCCGACCTAAACCAAACCGAACTCAAAGTAATACTATCAGTAACGTTGTTTACATCAGAATCATCCTAACCTCACTGGTAGGAGTAATGTTCATTTCTCACAGCAGCTGCCCAGAAGTCAACCGTCATGGGAGTACGTCTCACGATTCCTTTTCGAAACCAACCTTCAGGGAATGTCTGTGGGCTAAGTTACTGCGCCGGCTACGAACAAGGACACCCCATCTCAAGTAACTTCATTGTCATTGTCAGCAAAAGCGAGCAATGAATCTGGAACGTTGCGGATCTTACTTTAGCCCCCTACATATGCCTTCCAAAGCAATCCACTTTTACCTGTTTGACTGTTTCATCAGTTCTCATTTCAGAGGAAAAAGAAGAGGCACGACAATGACGATGTAAGCGGCTGAGTGTAGGTTTCGGAACACCCGTCACCGGAGAGCATCACCACTTTTTTCAGTCCGATTTGTCAGACACCGACTCAGGCTCTGAAGTGTCAGAGAAGACTAGACAAACTGTTTTGCCGGTAGCCACGCAAAAAAGGCAGCAGGTCTGTTCTTCTAAACGCAAGTCAAAGGAATAGCACTTGTGAGGTTTTTCAGGCATTGCCTGGAGCTACAGTTAAGCCACGGAAGCATCCACCATGGTACAGTGCTCGGATTTTAGAAGAAGAACGACCAGATCTTGCTGGAGCTGATGGGCGAATCAACCTCGAGGTGAGGATGGGCTCAGCATGCTGAGCGGTCTAGATATGAAGGGGCTTTCACACCACAACAGACCGTTCTATGGCACAGTCGGATTTGAAATGGATATCGATTTTACGCGTACGGGACTGATATCCATTTCACTGCATTCCATTGATTGTACTGATGGGGTTGGGTCGTCGAACTTTGAAAGCAAACGAAGACCGTCTTGATGAAAGCTCAAAACCATGCTGATGCTGTCGTTTAAGAGAGAAGAAGCTGCGCTCATGGATATGTTCATCAGAGGAAAGAGTGATCTACAAACAGGCGACTTGATAATCACTGATGACAAGTGAGTTCACCTTCCCATTTCTATTTAGGACATGATACAAGGTGAAAGCATGCGGTATGCGCGACATTAGGTCCAGCTTTTTTGGCCCAGAGTATGTCGAATACTCAGAAGACTTAAGCCACAAGTGGCAATCCATAAGCGCGCACGACAAGCAACAGAAGAGAACAGCACTGGCAACCTTATTGATCGCAATAGCATCCTATTTTGTAAGATGGGTGTCATCAGATTCGTTTTCTGGTCTCTTCAAGATGTGAATCTAATGACACTCATTCTTCAAGGTGGAGCACAACTGCCTTCATGAAACTCTCTCAAGCAAAATGGGGACATAAGGTTCAGGTTATGCAGGTAGTAGCCGCCTGATTGATCACTATCTAGAGATCTCTATCAAGGGAGACGTGCAGCTGAATCGAATTTTTGCAATCGATCCGCCGCACGCGGCAGTCACAGACGAGTTGCCTCGTTATTGCAGTTTTAGCGTTTCTCATACTGCTCGATCGATATGCGATTGTTACTTTTGGCATCTTCTACTGCTACATCTGTTGTTCCTCCATTTCTTACTCGCTGCAGTGCTCCTGCTTCATCCTACTACGGTCCATCGCGCGCGACGTCGCTCTCGCCGCGAAGCGACATCTTCGACTCAACTGCACCACGCCTATCTATCTAGCTTCCATCTCTACCAGTAAATCAATCTTTGTGAATTTCAGTCTCGATGAAGAAGACCGTAAGTTCAATCGCTACGAAGTACAATTGAAGTACAACGAAGGGCGGTATACTGCCCTCTATCTGATATCGCGGCAAGTTTGCGCCAAGTAAGGAAGTGTTTATGGCCATAAAGTTGTCAGTATCATTTACCCAAGTAATTGGACTTTGTTAAGCAACGAGACGGTGGAAAAGAATACTCTCTTCGCAATGAAAACCAGTATTCGGCCATATAGCGTAAATATTACCTTACGGATGAAGGTCTGTCCACATCGATGGCCTTATTGGTTGAGCTGATTTAGTTATACCGTTGTTGTCATTAAATGGCTCAATAGCATCCAAATCACCCTTTTCCAGCGTGAACTCCGAATTCTGAATGAATTGAAGAAGAACAAATGCCCATACAGTCCTATTGTTCTCGACAGTGGACGAGTAGCAGACTTACCTTTTATAGGTAATGTCGGTTTTACGTTGACGTTACGAAGGTGAAGGCCAAAATAAGTCGATTTACAAAAAAAGAATTCGTTTATGGTTCTTCTGAAATTGATTTTTATAATCTGATCACTGGCCCTCTAAACAGCTAAGGATTGGAAATACACAATACACGAAATCTAGCATGACTGAAGTTTTGAAGGACGGCAAAAAGTAGAGCAAAAGAAGACGAAGAAAAAGTAAAAATCAGCGGCTGCAAGAAATATGGGGCTCCAAAAAAGTAGAAAGAAAGGGGCTCTACGAAGTTGTGACCATGATGGTTTGTCAATAATAATGATGGGTCATGTCAATAAGAATGGGTCACCGTGATTCCATGATGATCTGTCAACCATCAGGATGGGTCCTAAATATGATTGGGAACAATTCACAAACACATCTGCAGGAAGCCCTGCCACCGAGATTCACTCACAAAGCCGAAGCTTCCATACTCCACTCGGGTAATTGCAATACGGGGCTTCTGTGATTAGCAAAAGATACTGTATCGATAACTGAAGAATAACAAACAACAACAACAGTGATGGTATCCATGACAAACAACGTTGATATCAACAGGAGCGCAGCGCGGTGTAGATTATACCGTGTCCTTCTCTCTGATCTCAAAGTTTGCAGTCCAGTTGCCACCCACTGAGGGGTTTGGACGAAGCTTAAGTAACACGCTTTTTAATAGAGCTGTCTATTATTCCATACATGATCATGTTGGCTATAAAGGAAACCAACGAAGGCGGAGAGAAAATTTTGGTCACTACATCTCAGAAGCCACCTTTGCAAGTTTTTCGGTCCTCCGTTTTATCTGAGGAAAAGTTTAGCATCCTATGTGAGACTTTCATAAGCACACCAGAGCCTACTGCTGATGCCCATCGCGGACAGCATATCCACTGGCTTAAATTGAATACAGTACAGTACCGAAGTGGTGGACGATTTCTCCTACTGTAGCCTTCTATACTGGCCGATTTTCAGTGATGAACCTATTGGATCGTAACCTCGAGAAACTTCGTGAACAGACAGCTTCTTTGAAGCCAGCTACAGTATACTACGTCGCTCATGAAGCTCTAGCGGCGATAGCGGTTGGTCAAGGTTTCTATGAGAATAAATTTGACACAGAGAGCAATCCGATATAACATCGGAGGACTTGTCCCCAAAACTTCTCTTTTTCTTTTAACCCCTTTCTGTTGATTCAGCCATATGAAGGTCATTTTTGACCGGAGTATTCGCTTCAGCATGTGAACATGAAAACATAATGACTTGCGGTGGCCAACCGATGTACAAGTCGTGCTTTTATCCTCCGTGACGAGTCCGGTACCACTCAAACGACCCCGGAGGCTTGATTGGTCCAGGCGGGTATCGATCCGGGATTCGAACCCGGATCCGGAATACGATATGATAAGAAATAGTAGTAATGAAAAGAAAGCATCAATGAGGGTTCGTCACTGCATCACGCCGCCCTAGAAGCTTAGCACTCGTATAGCAACATTGCGTGCTCCAGGTGGGCAGCAGTTCGAAAAGAACATGGAAAATAATACCAGATGAAGTAGCTAGAGTGTAGAAGTAGGTTCTTTGGGTGATCCCTGACTTTCCTCCGTTGATACCTTATACCCCACACATGGAAAGACCAACCGGCACAACTAGATGACCAGTCAAGCCGCTGAAATAAGAGAAAGTAAAAGCAGTTTGTCGTGGATAATACAGGGTAAAGGATGATACATGGAATAAATCGGCTGTTTAAAGGATTGTTGATGGCCTTCATGGTCGAGGAGATTTTCCAAGCGATTGTTTTGCGATTACAGTTTCTCCACAGTATGAAGTATATCCATCGTGATGTTAAACTAACAAATATTTGCATTGGTGCTGGCCCGTTGATGACCAGAATTTATCTGATTGACTACGGTGACACCGTGAAGCAGGGCAAAAAGATCAGGTAAGTTCAGCTTCACCTTGGCCGAGTCACCTCGGTAAGGGCATGCTTGACGGGCGCTTTGTGTGAATATCTTCCACGATTTCTGATCTCCGTTCTCAGGATAAGAATACCTAGAAGATAGAAACTACTGCACTCATGCAAGCTACTCGTCCATCACCTTGACCATGTGACAACCTCCTTTAAAGATATTACATCTTTCCAGATATGGCACACCTGACGGCTACACACTGCCGTATTGGAGTCTAGATGCCCACAAACGTGGAATTGCTCGTGAGAAAGGAGACCTTGAATCGTGGTTCTACGTTTTGATTGATCTGTAAGCAGATCTCCGGAAAAACTTCAACCGAAACCTTACTCTCAGGTATTCAGACTTGCTCCGGGCGCATTACCATGGTCAAAAATGCACAATGAGAAGACAATGGAAGCAGAAAAAACGTGTTTTTGGGAGGGTAAGAGCTTAAACAGCTCTCGGCATGCTTTACAAGTGATTTGTAAAAGAAGAAAAAAATCACCCAAGCTGAAAAGAATGTTCGCATCTCCTGGTATGGTACGAAGATCGCCGAAACTTCACTCTTAGGAAAGAATGGCAGGGATTGCCATCAAAAGTACTCACTAACAGTATGCGTACATAAAGGGCAGCCTAAGGAATTAAGAGTACGATCGGAAAGCGTCAGTAAGGAGTTCGATACTTGTCCAGACCCAAAATTTGGCTCATACATAAATTAGCACCTTTGTGATTATTCTCGACTACGTCCATTTATGAAGGCCCTACCAGCTATTTCCAGTGGCCCTACCAGCTAATTCCAATTAGTCACTTCATCATTGGAGATCTGGTTAATCAGAATACAAGCTTCGCTACTTGAAAGGGCTTCTGGTGAAGCATTGATGAGAGAATCCCTCAAAATTGGCGCGTTATGGACAAAACTTCGGCCTTGGACGGGATTTGAACCTGTACTTGTGCTATCCGGGCACCCTGTTCTCATCCCTCACACCACCAAGACCCCGATACCCTCGCCTTCTTATGAGAGAATTGCCATTTTTCAATTCTTAATAGTGAGGATGTGGAACATTGAGCTGAGTTGAACATCCGAATCCTCCGCCTCATTTGCAGGTAAACGTCAAATGCCTGATTCACCGTATGTATTCGCGCTTTTTGATATAATAAGAAGGCTTACTACTAACTTTAATTATCAATTAGCAAGGCAAATGCTTCGAGAAGCTATTGATTATCATCAAAAAGGGTAGGTGAATCTCCGAGAATCTCTGGGTGCTAGACCTAGTGTGCTGCAGTTAACCTTTTCAGGCCGTTGGTGTTGGAATGGGCACCGAATTTGCGTGTTCCTTTGCCCCCTCTGACAGGACGTCGAGTTGTGGGCTCCAACCTTAACACTGACAAGACTTCGCGGACGTCACGAAGTGTGGATCAGACGATGAGGTCGCTAGCCGATGATGAACAACCTCGGGATGGTTATAGTCGTTACAAACAAGCACAAATGATGCATCAACAACAAAAGTACGGTAGAACCCAAGCGACGGTAGAAACACGTACCCGGACAAATGAAACTTCTGTGGAAGCAGCGAGTGCAGCAATACCATCACCTGTACAGAAGACTTCAGAGGCCGTTGAAGTAGATGAAAAGCGTAAGGCCAAGGTGGCATTGATAGCTGGCCGGGTACCGAGTGCGACAGCACAACAACGAGTAAAACCATCCCCACGTAAACCAGTGCAACCGATGCCACCACGACCACAACTTCCCAGACAACCTCAACAACAACAACAAGCACGAAGGAGAGCTTCACAGAAGACACGTCCCCAACAGCAACAACAACAAAGGCAACAACAACAACGGCTTCAGCAACAACGGCTACAGCAACAGCGACTACAGCAACAGCGATTACAGCAACAGCGAGCCCAACAACAACGACGACAAAAGCAGGCTCGACAAAGACAAAGGGAACAATCTGACGATGATGATTAGCCACGCTGCTGTATAGATGATAACGATCAATTATCACTTGCTTTCTATTAAGTAGATAACATTATCGCAGTAATGCAAAACAATCGGCAAAGTATCGTATTTAACCCGATTTGATGTCCCATGTATCCCCAATTGGAAGATAAATAAATTATTTTGCCGGTTTGTGTTGTGTGACGTTGTAGATTTCGAATGAAAGCCGAATTCGTAAGTAGTGTTACTACGAAACAAAGCACAACAGCTTGAGAATGCTAACCTGAGTGACTATCAGTTTTGAATAAGTAGGGATGCTCGTTTAAAGATCCTGATATTCTGGCAAAATTCCTTACGATCCGACAACCTGCTCATTTGCACCGAGAAAAGGTGGGTTGACTGCGTGAAACAAACGATGAGGACCTAACGGCTCGAATCCAATGAACGCGGAACTCCCAAGACAAAAACGGAAACACTAAAAGAAGTGTCCTGGGTTTTGTAGAACTGCAAAAAATCACTCATTGTGAACTATTACCAACAAGTTCCACTGCTACGGCCAAAGTCCAATCCGCAGAACCCACTTGTGCCACTGCCGGCTTTCACTGGCAAACAGGGCAAAGTCTACCGTCGCCATGACATGCCATAATGATGTCCACATATTCAGGAGATACCCAGTGAATTCGTAGCTTAGCATGCTCTTATTTCAGTATTTCAGTCCGCCAAACGTCAGTGTTCACCAGACCTAGCACAAACAGACTGTCATGTGTCTTTGTCAGTAACAAATCACCTTAGTAAGATAAGAAGTCCCACTACCTCAAGAACTGCCTTCATGAGATTTTTACTTTTAAATCCCATGATTCCTATGGAACTCCTATGGAAGGGGCAACCATGAGTTAATACATAAAAAGCAATACCTAGTAGGAAATGGTGGAAGGTTGTTTTGTGCTGAGGAAGAGAAATACGTTCTAAATTCTCTATCCGAATGAAAGTATATTCTTCCGCAACCTTAAACAATAGAACGGTACAACAGAAGCAATCCCCCTTATTCTGTTTGTATGGGAGAACGGTTCCTCATACATAGATAGACAGGCAGTCCATAGACACGCATAAGGGCAGACGAATAGAGAGACAAATTGAATGCTAGAAAATCAAGCATACTAGTGATCGATTCACATAAGAGAACCTAATTTTAATTTGACATCCAATATGAACTTTATCCGTTTATAATACAGAGGTGATAAATCAATATGTACAGTAATCATGGAGTAAAGTCTGAGGAACGAATTGAGAAGAATGTGAGATAAAAATTGACTAGTGTTAATGACGATGAAGTTCTTCACTGTTACAAAGGTAAGGATCAGGATTCCACGCTGTCGTCCGAATCCAATGCAACAGCTTCGGCATCTTCGCCGAGTATCTGAATGATTTCTGTGCATTTTTAGAAGCATTTACGAGTTAGCAGTAACTTGCAAGGAAAGGTAAAGTGCACTTTTGCCAATGGCTTTGTAATTACAGTAGGTGTCTGTCCCATCACAGCCAACTGTCGAACTCCTTCAAAAATTCGTCGAGTTTCTTTTGTCCGCGCCCTCGCCGAATGGCATCATGGGTCCCTCAGGTCTCCATAACTCCTTTTCCATGATACACCCCAATCGGTACTCGATTAACCCTCTTTCCTCAAATTACTCATCTCAGTGCATGGGAGAGAGAGGTGTTGGAACCTCTTCTTGTGCTTCGGACCTACTGAATAAAGAGACCCTCACGAGGAGCAACGACATCGGGCAGTATAATTGAATGACACCTTGGTTCAATTAGGCTAATTCGTGGAGTAAGCACGATCCTCGAGACTGATCACTCCCACGCAGTCACGAGGCTATTGAAATTTCGCACCGAAATATAATCTTCGGCTCGAAGCCTGTGGGATTCTGCAGCTCCCCAAAATCGAAGGAAAGCTCCAACTGTATAGAAGCGCTGGCAACGCCTTCTAAGCTACCCAAAAGAGGTTAGGTCACCTACTAGTAACTCTTCCAGTAGGTCGATGAGCAAAAGCTGTGAGAGGGCACCAAGAATAGTACCAAGTACCGTATTTCCCAAGAGGAGACAGAATTTGATCAGCTGAACCCTACCTGGCACAATTCTGCGAGCCGTTCTTTCATCTGGGGCACATCGTGAAGCTTTTGCTCGATCTGTTGCTTCTCATCCACCAATGATAGTCGCTCAACTAGTGTCGAATCGTTCAATGATATCAGTCTGTACCCACCCTCACCATCGTACTGCAGTAAATGTGTGTGGAATTTCCTGAAAACACCCAACACTATGGTACTGAAGACAAAAATATGTTAAACTTCACGCTGAAACCACAATGCAACTGTCCTCTCCAACTCTTTCGCCACTGTCCACATTCTTAGCTATTGATAGTTAGTTATCTCAAAACCCCGTCTTTTCCGCTACACACATACCCTCGCTCCTAGACGAGTTTTCCATTAAAGCGGACAAAGAGTAGGGAACCATCAATGACTTTAGTTATAAGTTCATTACGATAACTTCGACTGGAATAAACGAAAAACTGATCAAAATCCCAAGGTTTCCATACTCGGGTGACACCTCTATAATGACCACATTCTACCAGTAAATCGAAAAGTCAGTAGCTCGAAGCCCACTTACCACAAGCTTGGTCGATGAGTAACAGTGAGCAGTGTGATTCCGTTGTCTTTCATTGCTTGATAGATACCTCCTTCAACATCGATTGATACTGCCGATGTGCATTCGTCCAGGAGAGCGTATTGAGGCCTAGAAGCAACAAGTAAGAGGGTAACGTGGGCATCAAAGAAGAGTGAAGCCGGTAATTTGGTGAACTGAAGAGTCGGTCAAGGAAAATATGGAGCAGCAGGAACTTGTTACGATCATATCGAACATAGCCCTAGATACATCAAACCATCATGGTCTAGCCTAACTAGTAGATGCTTGTTTGCAGATGAGTAGCACCTGACAGCTAACTAACACCATAGAAGCCTGAACCAAATGATACCAAGGGGCACGTTTAATACATTACCTTGGACGGCACCCGGTAGATTCCTAATAGCCGTTCCAAATAAATATCACAACTTTCAACGAAACCATCTCCCCTTAGTTCAATTGACAGGTTCATACAAGGAATTCACCCAGGCTTTAATCCAGGGCTAAATCTCCCAGGAACCATGGGCAAGGCGCATAGGCTAGGCTAAGATGAGGTTTGAGCATATTTTTAGACTGGCTGAGCTAATCGTGCCATGCTGCTTACTAACAAGTAAACTGACTCGATCATGAACTTTTGACCATATGCGCTTGCTTACCTGTGGTAAAATACTCTGGCCAATCCCATACGTTGCTTCTCTCCACCAGACAGCACATCCATCCAGTCATTTTGTGCACTCCAACCTTAATATTCATGAGTGAATCGTGCAGAGGATATCTGTCAATCGATATCGATTGGAACTATCGGTTTTTGAGCGAGTTGCTCAAAAGGTTACTCTGTCAGACGATCATAGGCATTGAAGTTAAAAATGAGAGTGATGGTTTGTAATCAGTTTAGGATATGACTGCCAATCTAATCCATATACATAAATATAAACACAAACAAACAACTATGAACAGGACAATTAAATGAGATCGGTGTTTTCGCCAATTCAAACTTTCATTTCGACCAACATAAAATTCAGAAATCATACCTCCTTCTCTTTGTACTATTTGAGAGAGGTGAACAGTTTCGAGAATACGGGCGAGATCTGCATCGGTAACACCATTCCGACGCATTTGTACCGTTGTATGCGGGTAAATGACCTGAAGTTAAACGAACTTATCCTTTTGTTCCGCGAAATTTCGTTAGTTGAATAAAGATGACTGAAGTCTGTCAAACCCCTCCCCCCGCCCCTCCCCCCGCCCCTCCCCGCTCTCCCAACTCCAACTATCTCTTCACCTATACTTGGTATCGAAACCGAGATATTACCTCAGCTACTCGGGAACACGTACTATTAGATTCTGAAGAGGTGAAGATTCTGAAGACTCTTATTCAATAATGAGGGCAAATCATCGAAGATCATGGCAACGAACGTATGCATCGGGGAACTGTCAGGAATTACCGCTGTTACAAAGTTTTGGGGTGTACTCCGTGCCAGTTCCGCACGAACAGTGCCTCACCCTATTTTCTACCCCATGACTGCCTGATCGCACCTGAAACTTCTTCTTCCTCTGCTATACGTCCTACTTTATCTTTCCTATCAATCCCACCCAATTCCTCAAATGGTTCCAACTATTCCACATGTTTTCTAAGACCATCGTTCCTTTTTAAATCTCTGAGATAAATTTTGCTTAATAAACAGAACTCATGAACAAACTTCGCGATGAGACCATTTTGATTCGCTCAACAGCTCCTTGTCTACGACAATTTGAGCTATTTGACTGACTCTGACTGACCATAAATGAGTAAGTCTGGGTAAGTTTCATAGAACCGAACATACCTGATCCCTCAAAGTTCCTAGTGTCATGTACGGCCGTTGAGGTATATAGTACATACGCTCAGGTCGTGGCCTTCTGATCTTTCCTCGATATACGGGCCACAAACCACCCAGTATACGGAAAAGAGAGCTTTTTCCACATCCATTAGGTCCCGTGATAAGCGTATGCATTCCGGGTTTGATCTGAATATTATTGGTTTCTTCAAATTTCATGATTATTCATATAGTTCGTAATTTACATTATCCTTAGAAAACGGACTACCTCTATGGACATGTTCTTAACTACGACATCTCCATTGGGTGTGACTATTGGAACGTCTTCAAGGATAATGGCGTCGTCAGCAGACACCACCACCTGTCCTGAAATTCTAATAATTTGACACTTCGTTCGGAAACTTTTTTATCATGTGTACGACAAATTATAGCCGTTAATAGCCCGTGCCAACTCCTAGCTAGTTGTCCTGCTGCCACAGTCAAGAATCAATTTCTGGTAACTAGAGCCCTCCGACTAGGGCAACTGTTCGATGGTGTTAGATTGAGTAGCATGAGACGCTTTTCGAAGTGATTTTCTTTATTATTGTGTAGTACTAAACTTCTCCAGGTGGTTTTCTGCATTTGCCAGAAGTACCTCCGAGGAGGCGTCAATCAAACACTACCGAACTTCTGGGAGAGCCTACACAAGTTAAGCTGATCCTGCTGACAGACCTTAGAGGTTAGTGCGACATGTCGCTCGAGTCTCCTGTCGCACCCTCATAAGGCAAAGAGCAGCTCGTTAAAAAGGAATGAATAGTTTTATGACTTCTCTGGTGAATTCTAATGCTTTTCGACGCACCTTCGATCCGAGACGTATCCATGCGTTCACCGCGATTAGCCTCGCCTTCCTCGCCGCTCACTAAGGTTCGCCGGTAGACGTTTTTCTTGACATCGTTGAAGACTTCGAACATTTCGTGTACTCGAGACGTGTAACCAGCTAGTTCAGTAACCTGAAAGATTTGAAACATTTCTAACAGTTTCGTAAAGAAAGACGAAAGAATGTTGGGAGCACTATAAAGTTGTAAACTAGAGTTATGTGTTTCCGTTGAAGCTCCCACGGTGCAGGGGCTTCAGTAGCGGACTTTGCCTGACGAGCCGGCCTGCTCTTCACCTTCCGTACTGAATAACTTATCGCACCTCGTAAGGTAGGTGTAGGTAAACCGTATGATTCCAGAAGTTCACCTTCCAAACATGTCAGTTATCAAACTGTTTTTCAGTTGAAGAGAATCGCAACGAGCTTCGATGAAAAATGGGTAATCTTTGCAAGCAACATGTCGTGCCGAGTCATTCGGGACCACAGCGGTATGATTGAGAAGGGATAAAGACTCATTTGGAAATCTAGCCAATAAACGATCATTTCAGTTTCTACCAATGCACTTGTTTTCGTGATTGGTGACGATATATGTTATCACTCCCCATAATATTTCACTTTTACGCCTATCGACGGTGGGTCTCATTTGTTTCATCGATCCTTTACGAAATACTCATGTCTCATGCTCGGTCAGTCCAAAGTTTCATGCTTAGTTCACAGTTTTTGAGAAGGACCTTCACAACATTATGTTCGTTTCAGATAAGTAGGCCCAATGGATCAAGAACTACACCAGAATAGACGTCTAAGAGAAATGTTTCGTTTTTTCCAGCGCGTGAAGAAACGAACAGAAAAACCGGTGAGTACGAGTGCTCTTTCAGAATCTAGCTGACTTTCGCGCTCCAATCTTCGAGGGCGTAGCATACCAAGGCTCAGACGAACACAAATCCCAACTCACGCGTTCACTGACGCCTCGGTAATTCCTTGTCTCATTCACCTGATTCAGTTCACAGAGCTCTGGAAAGTCGACACAACCTAACAAAAACTATCTAAATTTGGAGATTCCTCTTTCAGTATCACTAAAGATTCTTGCGTCTGCCGTACCGACTGACCGCTGAGGAACACAGTGTTTCTACACTAACTACACGCCATTAAGTTATTATCAAACATATCAGCTACTTTTCGGTTGTTTGTAAATATCCTATAGGGTTGTTAGTGTGGAAGCAGTATGCCATCTATAAGTAGGCGGTAAGATTCTTAAAAGAAAGCCAAGACGTCCAATTTACTCATCGGGTCGCGATTCCTTGCTTGTTGTCTCGCAGCACCCAAAGTTCTAGTTACTTGGACAGTTGACTCGCTGCGCAAACGCCATTTGGGCATGATACTCTCACGCTATAAATACTTATAGTAAAACAACAGGACGGCTTGCGCTATGCACTCCATTCCATTGTCATGAATTCTGCTGACCCTCCCTCGCCCCATTCCCCAACCGATCGCAGCCTGTTTGACCCAAACACCTTACTACTGCTTGCTAGAAAGTGAGTTACTTTGAAGAATCCTCGATGTCTCGCATATTAACCACCGGTACTTTTTAAGAAGGAAGGAGCTACCCCAGACGTCGGATCACAACGGCCTGCTGAGAGGCGTTCGACAATACAAGTATCAACCACTAGATCACCGGTTGCCAAGTCACCATCACCATCCCCATCACCATCACCATCACCGTCACCCAAACCGAGATCGGATTATAAAAGGCTTCACCAAAAAAGGCAGCACGGTCCGTCACTTTATACTGTGTTCTATTGCATGATCACATCACGAGTAATGGTTTGTGCATTTTTCCAGGAAGCAATGAAGAAACAAAAGAAGGGGTGAGTGACTTCGAGGAACGTTCATTCGTTCCCGACAGTTCTTGCTGTACTGGTAAAACAACCAACACTTACATCTGAAAACTCTCGCTACCCAGAATATCCCCATGGTTCCAAGATCGCTGGTGCTTTTGGATGAATGGCCTAATTTAGTGCTAATTGCTTTAGGGGGTACAGCTTTGTGGCTACAAAAAGTCTAGGCATCTTCCGGAAAAAAAAACCAAAAAGTTGGTCTAAACAGTCATCGGAGCGCTCATCTGTGGCTTTATCCTCGCTCCACTCACAGCGCACGGCGCTTTCTAGCTAGTTGTCTTGCCGCGCGACTAATTTTGGGGCATAGTATATGATTCTAAAGAAAGAAAAATGGGGGTAAAAAAATCGACGAAGCGGAAATGGGACATAACAAAGTGGGAAATATGAATAGAAGCATACATAGTGCAAAATGTTGCTCTTCCGATCAGAACACTCCATAAACTTACATAAAATCGTATTGTATGCAGGGTGAAGAAGAGGAGCAGGAAGCTCCATCCAATGTGGAGCTCTCGACATCAGAAAGAAAACGGCGTGCAATAAGAAAAAAATACGGTAATGTTAGATGAGGGGACTGATCAATTTTCAACCAGAATTATTCATGGAGTATTGTTTTCCAGGAATCAATAAGAAGGATGAGGAGGTATGTTGAAATGATGGGCCAATGCAGCCGACTGCCACGGTGACGTGGTGATAATGCCGTCCAAAAATCGGTCAACCCTCGACAGCCTCTCAGAGAGCCTGTCCAATGATCCAAGGGCTAAGAGTCAAGTTGAAGTCATGTCAGCTGAGGCTAAACGAGCACAGAACTGATCGATTACAATTAGAAATGCAGTTGGGGTGCTGCCAACTAGGAGACTATCCCTTGTACTGAAAAGGATCAAATATGGGGCCCGAGCAAACCAGCAAACCAAGCCTTCCATCCGGCGGGACTCCTGGCTGGTACCACACTCCTAGTAATGGCTCCCATATTGAGCGGCCATTCACCTTCTCTCCCATGCTTTACCTGTTGATACTAAGCCTGACTGATTTAGTTTTTCCAACGGAAATCCGTAGACGCTGAGGCTGAAGAGTTCGAAAACGTGAATGCAAAGTTCCGACCAGCAGCGACGAAAATGCGAAAAGCGAAACTCAGGTCCATTCCTCCTTCACTTTATAACTTGCCACAATTCCAAAGTAATCTATTCAGGTGGAAAAATCCTGAGAAGGCAAAAGCGCATTCGCCTAGCGATAGTGCGACTAAAACAGAACCATCATTCAGTTCAGCAGAGTATGTGCATTTGCGAACATCAGGCGCTGCCCGTACGGAGCCCTTCAACCTCGATTTCAGCACTTCTGCTGGTGGTGAGGAGACGGTCCTGGAAAAAGAGGGCTCGGAAGAGCTTGATTCTACGCAGCTGAGTAACGAAGAAGTAAAACCACCGACGGTGGGAGAATCGATCTATTGATTTGATGCCCACATCTGACGTCTCCTGACACTACCCATTTCAGTCAAAAAGCATCGAAAAGTTGGCGAACTTGCAAGGAAAACCACAAGTTTGTCCATTTGATTCGATTGAGAAAAGTGACTTGATAACAGGGCTTCATTATTCCCTTTCCAGGAACGGATTGAAAAACTTCTACGAGAAATTCATGCACTCCTCGGTCGAGTTGGACAGCTGGAAGATGCACATCGCAAATCTGTCTCCCTTATCAAGAAGCTGCGAGCGAGGCTTCAGCGCAGAGAAAAGGTCTTCGTGGAGTTTTTATACCTCCGAATCTATAGTTGTAGCCACTTAATCAAATCATCGGTTGACGCCGAACGTAGAATGTTCAAAGAAGATATTGGGCCTCATTTCCAATACGGGGTATAAGTGGTGCATTTCCAAATGCCGCACTATCACCCTCATAGTTCAGGAAATGGATCTCGGATCGATACCAACCTGGTTCAACGAAGCCTCCCATACCCTCCCGCTAACCACAGCACGTCATTGTACAGGACTCACATTCAAAAATTGCGATTGAGAATAAAGCTGAGTGCCAGGGCAAAGACGTACATGGGACTGACCACCGCGAAGGAGCATCATTAATCTTCCCTCTGCTAGAAACATTTTGTGGCCCCAAAGTCCATAATACTGGTGGCTTTTCAGAGGAACTTTTCGATTATCAGCTGTGAAGGAAAACATTACAGAAAATAAGCGATCTGAGCAAACGAATAAAGCATTTGGAGCGGCACTGCGACACTACGAAGGTAGCCAAGAAGACTGTCGAAGAGGAAAAGTCCGAGAGTGAAGACCGAAGAGGGACCATGTCAGCTGACGAAGACAAACCAGTTTGGTCTATTTCTTTAGGTGTAAGTATTACAGAGCTTTCATACGGTAGTATGCCCTCATTTCAGTCACCGGAGCAAGAAGCGGTAGCACTGCGAGGTCTAGCCATCATGAAACGGAATCAGATTCTTGAACAAATCGTGAAACCTGCAGAAGCGAGGATTCTGGCGAACTTCTTTGAAGCAGAAAATGCTAGACCAAACGAAACGGTGAGCGATCCATCCAGTTCTTCAAAGATAGGGAAGCGTTCTGTGAAGGATGACCTTAAGTTCGAATTTTTCAGATAGTGATGCTTATCGACAGAGCGTTCGGTTACGGTATCGAAGTTCTTCTCATGCGACCAGATCTCTTTGAGGATGTCGTAGACAATGAGCTTAGGTTATTCTTGCTGGATAGTTCTAAGGTACTTACTTACTTATACCCTCAGTAGGTAAGAACTACGACGGTATACCAACGACACCGCCACTGGTCGTTAAAGATCAGTTTTCCGGCCAAATAGATCTGCAGATTACTAGCTGAAAAGATTTGACCTCTCAGGATGCGATTGTGGCGTTATCACGAGGGGAACATCCCAGAAAAGGCTTAGCGAGGGCTAAAAGTCCGGTAGCGCCATCCCCCTTTTGTCCCTGATTGATCAAGAAAGGTCCAGCACGGATCACTAAATTGTTAACTCACTTCTCTGTTTTCGATGAATCTGAAAAAGGTACAGGAAGGCTTGCTCTTTGTTACCCTCCACCCACCCTTAGTCCCTGATGGGCTGGATTACCAAGCTTCGAACCGTCAGTTCTCCGATTTCGGCCGCTTTTCTCGGGGACAACGCCAGACATCGACTATTCAGTGGGCAAATTCCGTTCACAGTGAATGGGCCGCCAGCCATTCCCATCACGAACTATGCCTTTCTTGCAGTATGGCCTGAATTTTCCTTGTTAAGTAGTATAAACCCAGTGATTTAGGCGAAAAGGGTTCTACTCGACTGTATTCTCCTTCATCCTGAATATGTCCCAATAGCATGGGGAGGAAATATATTGACGAAGCGTCAACGGGAACGACAACTTCAAAGACAAGGAGACACTAGAAAAACTGTTGAATCAAAGGATCGTGTAGAAAACGAGAAAGCTCGAGACAGTGCAGTGACATCGACTACTAAGATGCTGTTCGATTTTCTGAGTAACACTTTCGGAGAAGGGGCCAAGGATAAGTCCAAAGACGCCTCACCTGTCAAATCGGCTTCAAGTTCATCGGAAGAATCGCCAGTTAAAAGAACGCATAATGGCAAGCCAAAGATGGACAGGTCCATATCGGAAAAGAGACAGGAACCATTCGCAAAGACCCCTGATAAATCGTCAGTTGAAAAATCGGAAGCAGAAACAGAGGTCAGTCTGTAGGTCCTTTCCTTGATGCGATTTTGCCCTGTATTAGACTTTCCAAATGAATCGACAGCTATCAATGCTAAATTTAGCAATCATCGCGACCTGCATGGGCCGATGATCGAGGTGAACGTACTAAACGTAAATCGTACAAATCGAAAGTACCTCAGAAGAGATTCTACGACCGACGGCGTCGCAAATGAGCTCTTCGGCTCGAGATGCGTATTCATTCACAAATTTGCCAAAATTCAATCAATTGCTTGTCAAACGTTGAGGAAAACCAAAATTTTTGTCAATCATTATCGATTAATTTCAATAAAATGTTATTAAATCCATTATTCAGCAATTAGGATTTTGAAAAAAGTGGTTATACAAAGAGATCGGGGACTGATACGGTGTAATTTCAAGCGTTTCACTATCGCACGTATGGTATGGGGATCGGCACCCGATTGAACCTCACTCAGCTTAGCCTTCCATCCTTACGAGAATCAACCTACTGAAACCGGACTAGCCTGAAAGGGTAAAAGCACGTATACCTGTTCCTACGAACCCGAAAGGAAGTTGAATGTTCAAGCGCATACTAGAACGGAATTAGTTAACGCCAAAAAAAGCACTGTAAACCTTCGAAATAGTTCGAGGACATGGATAGGAGGAAAGCGCAAGGGGTAGGGGCATCAATCACGTTAGTGAAAGAGTCATTTAGCATGGGGGTTGACCAAAGGCTGTACAACTTTGGCATTGGGTAGGGTTTGAACGGTGCACGGTGAGTTCGTGTGGAGTGGAACTTGGGATCCGAACCGCTGCTTATTTTTTGGAATAACTGGTAAGGCCCACTGCAAATTTAATGGAGACGATGCCTTACCAGGGAGAGGTAGTTTACTTATCTTGGAACTTTGAATTCAGACCCAGATAAATCGATAGAGTTTTGAATGCTGTTTACGAAAATGGAAATTAAAACTGCAAAATGATTTTCCTTAAAAAGTTATGGGGGCCCGAATTATGCTCTACAGTAATATCAATTGTCTAAAGAAATGTCAGAAAACGTTTAGAGAGCCTTTGATAAAATGAAAAAACACTTTGCAAAAGTGCGGACAATGGCGGAGAGGGACCCCTCATTTTACGCCCACGAAGCGAAACCACTACCACTAGGTCACGTGGGCATTTGATATGAAAGCGACGAGTTCGCATTTCCAATTGATACTACTGTCGAGCGAAATTCGGGCCCTCATAACTTTTTAAGGAGAAGCATTTTGCAGTTTTGATTTCCATTTTCGTAAACAGCATTCAGAACTCTGTCGATTTATCTAGGTCTGAATTCAAAGTTCCAAGATGAGTAGACTACCCCTCCCTGGTTAGAGAACCATTCATTGGTTGGTCCTATGTGCATTCTGCGTAGGACTCGACAACCAGCCAATGAAGGCAAGCTGGTTTTTGTGCATCGTCTCAATCCTTAAATACGGTGGGTTTATTCATTCACTCCAGCTCATGTTCCGGCTACGAAAGGATGATTTCTTGGACCCTGGACAGTTCAAGAGGGTATTGGAGGAAAGGAAATGTTCTGGCTGAACTGGTCTTATCCTATATACCTCTTTATACGACGTCATTAGGCGCTCAACGGCATCGGCTGATGAATAGAGCAAGTTTTTAGCAGTAGCAAATCCACGTGTTCGCTCCGACACACCACCATCAGGCTCATCTTCAAGACGTCGAGTTTCTGGAACAATCGTCACCACCTTTCTCCGGGTCTAACTCCCTTTCGAAAGGAAACAAAAAAAAGAAAAGTTTGAGTCTCGGTCAGAAAATGGATCTACGTAGCCGAAAATCTTTAGAATTTCAGTCATAAGTGAAAGAATGGCCAATCAAAGAACTACTACTCACTGCCTGGAGTGGCGTATTCAGAAGCCAGAATAGGTAAAGCGATCATAACCATTCCGGTACCAGACCAGACATACTTCATAAAGAATTGCTCAACCATGATATATAAGATTCGTTTTCGGAATATCAGCTTCGTTTGGTCTGCCAAATTGTCATAAGCACTGTTGAGTTGCTTATATTCAGCCTTAATCAATGAACAATATTTTGGGAAAGTCGCCCGGCTAACAACACTGAGTGGAAAGAGTCTTTCCATAGACAAAAACTGCCACACTGTGTTTTTTAACAAAATCTTCTCAGAACATTTTCAAAAAATCTCAAATTTACCGAAAACCTACCTCATGGCCTCCATAGAATGCAATTTCTTCGGAATTTGTAATAACACGAGAATGGAGATATCGCAGAAATCCTTTTCGTTTCGCCTCTTCGGCTACCATATGGCCAAATCTAAACTCATCACTTTTGCAAGTCAATCAGTCACAACATATAAGATGAATGTCCGCAGTCACCTTATAAATAGGAGTTTTATAATGATATGGAGGGCTGACGGTATTTTCCCCGAATTTCTATGGAAAATGGCAGGGGTTCCGCTGCGATTATCGCACCTCCCAACTGGAAATTTGAACATTCTTCTCCATAGCGCGCTATCGGTTGCGGCAAGCGCGACGATTTTCGGGGAGAAGTACCCCCACACCCGGAATGAAGTTGCTAGAGCGATTCAGGTTGGAGCAATAGCAATCAGTTGTCCAGAGAAGGAAGAACAGCAGAGCCACCCACAGGGATACACAGGGAAGAAATCTCCATTTCATAGCCTGTACTTGAGAAAAAGAGGTGCTGTGGGTGCGCCGTGCTCCTGTCATCATGTTCTACCCAATTGCAAGCTGCTTTGCTGTCTCTAATGTCTATCCTAACTCAATATACCACAGCGCTAGTTTCCGCATTAAAGAGAAAGTATGGTATTTGAAAATAACTAAAATACAAACTTCAAATGAACTCACCTCGGTGAGATCGATTTCAATAGGCTAGCCGTAAGGCCGACCGTAGATATCGCGAGAATCGTCGGCACAACAACATTTTCGGCAGAACCTCGGCTAGCCGCATATGAGATTAATGTGAACCTACAATAGAAACAGATCAATTAATAGGGTCAGAAAACCCTGACCTGCTAACTTTCAATTGATAAAGCGGAAAAACTATATTGGGCTTATTTTATATGCACAAGAGCAGTGGAACCCGAAAAATGTTTGTTTTCTATGACCACTCATACTCGAGCTTCTCATCAGTTTCTTTAGTGAAGCTACAAACTTCGACCCTCACAAGTCTGGTCTCCGAGGCCGAGGGTCAGGAGGCTCCATCGCGATCATCGCGCGCGAAATATTGAGACCACGCGTGAAGTGTCATGGTAGACAGTCGAAGTCATCAGTAAATGGAATATCACGCACAATTAGGAAATGATACACTTGCAAGAAAACTCACGAGATGAGGCCAATGTCGAGGATCGGTTTAGTGAGATGAGAATAGAGATGAGCGACACTCTGACTGAACATTGTGATATCTTCGGTGAGACATTGATCAGCATTCTGTAGACGGCTGTCCAAGTTTGACACCGCATAATAGGTTTTGTCCTACAAAATCTTTTTATAATGTTATGAAGATTTGATGTCAGGTATCAGGTATCAGGTATGTCAGGTTAAGTTATACTGAGTGAAAGGAAACCCTACATTGAAACTTCCCGCCCAGTGATGGAATAAGAGAAACCTATCGAGGACCCCAGGTTCTATGTATCTACGGCTCTACCTAATTTCTCTTCACAACAGAAGAAGGGTTGCAGGTCAGGTTCCACGTCGGGACCATCAAATACTGTTGTTGTGCGAAAATGGCTTCTAGTGAACTATCAGACTCATGAACCTCAAATCACTTCTAATACCTCACGGTGTGGACGGAAGCATGGATATAACGGTTTACATGACGATCTCAATAGAAACCCTTTCAGGTTTCAAAACCATCTTGTTCAATCGAATAACTGACCGAAAAATATTGTTTGTAGGCATGTTGTATGAGACGGGAACGGAATGCCAAGCCTATGATACTTTCAAAGTACCTAATCATACTATTTATGAAGGTGGCCGGTAGTGCAACCAGAATCCATTTGCACAGTTGCCATGAAAATTTGTTTACGTCCTGAAATTCGAAGATCATGATTGGAGCTAAATATTCTTCTTAACTTCGCTCATTGACTTCCAATCTAATAGTTTTGCATATTCAGAAGGATTGTGATTCGATTGATCACAGTACGATGGCAAATAAGGGTAAATCAGCAGTCAGGAGAATGACCTGAGGCTTTGACAGAAACGGCAAACAGGCACCGAAAACCTTCAGTTCGCTGATATTTTTGGAAACAATTTTGGAAATTGGGCCTAGTGGGACCACTAATGAGAGGGAAACGACGAAATACAGCGAAAGAACATGGAATTCAACTACGTTGAAATTTTTCGCCTTAAAATTAAGGCTACTAAGGTGAGATGTACCTTTTGAACGATAGCCTTCACAATCCGGCCTTCTAAACCGGCCACATAAATAGATAAGAAAGTCCGGCATACCAGAATCAATGAATGAATACCTGAAAATGATTATTCAAAGATAGGTCGAGAAAATCAGCCGGCACAGCGCCTTTTAAGGAATGAAGTTCCTACGACAACTCCGGGTAGTTCCTCCCATAACTAGAACTGACCACAAATCCAAACCTTATGTAATTTCATGAAATGCTCGCTGAATGAAAGTGGACAATCGCTTTTGCCCACGAGCATTTATTAGTCCCCAGCAAAAAAAACTCAAGAAAAGAAATTAATTTTCTTTGGTAATGGCTCTTATTTGATTGTTAGCCAGGCATGTTCTTTCTACTACTAACTAAAAAAGTAGGAGCGGTTGTGGTCCGAATCAGACTACTCCCGAAAAGACGTTCTGCCGTACCTGTAACAAAGTTCACAAATAGGGAAGCCTTTTTTCTGTCACAGTTTGATAAGTTTAGAGTGGAGAAAAGTTCCGGGCAGGGTTCACTTACCATGAATTCACTAGGGATGGCTACTCCGTATTTGAAATATTTACTGTTCAAGTAACGTGCAGGAGTACCCACCAATAATTCCGGCCTCTTTGCTGAATACTCCTGGCACCATAATTTTTAAAAGCATGAGCAGCTGTCGCAGAAATTTCGGGTCGAAAGCTCGCTTCTTTTTCTTTTTTTCTGACGAAGTGTCAGAGAGTTGTGAGTATTGTCGAACACCTGAATGGCGGCTATTATGCACATTCTATAGGAGCAGCAATAAAATTATCGTGTACCTTTTCTATTGCCAAAATATTTGATTAGGACGACACTAGCCAAGCCGAGACAGGAGGCGATTATTACCTAGAATAATTGTAGTTGTAGAAAGCAGAGAGCAAAGTCAAACTCTGACAGCTTTTAATTACTTTTCAACGGGATTACTTCTCATTTCAAACTAAAGGGACGACCTATTGAGTCAGAGCATATTCAGAACCCTTCCACAATTTAGATTTCCCAATGCTTGGAAACCTACTCCCAATGATCATCGGTTAATGAATATGTGGGTGGAAAAAAGGCAACGGTAGGACAGGACAAAGGTAACTCCACTCACTTTTTTCCGTTTTTCAGAATTAAACGCTATTTCTAGAAGCTTCGATTGTGCCGTCATGAGTGCCGCCTGTAATGTGAACTGAAATATTCTGGTAAATAAATGTTCACGATTTTATACAGGAACATAAGCGAGAATGGCTAAAAAATGCAGACATCGATCAAACATCAGAAGGTTCATAGCTATGTAGGCTGAAGAGATGTGTGGGCAAAATATTCGTTTTTGTCGGTGCCAAGACGTTTTCAATGCGTTTTTTATGAGGGCCTCACTCTAATCCATTTCAAGGGCAATCATTTTGTTGTAAAACTCGATGAAATACCAATACCATATGAGGTGCAGAATATCGGATCCTCTGAGATTGATTTAGGATTATACTGTCTCAGTGAAGGGATACATGGGAGAACGGAAGTTCCAACCCCTCGCTCTCAGGCATTCACCACTTCCCCCCCCCCCCCTCTCTCTCTATGCTAGATCTTACTGGATGCGGGATCCTCAAAAAGTCTACGGACTACAAAATCCGTCTTGCAATAAGACGCTGCGGATTTCCGCTGAGAAATCCCCGCCCCAAAGCCAAACCCTTCTCTCACGATATCCGAACCAGCATGGGCCAACGGCAAAAGGCATTCTTACTGTGAGGTGCCGGATGAGCGATTGGCGATAGGCGAAAGGCGTCGGCAACAAAAGCTATTCCCCTGACCAAAGGCTCATTTTAGAGCGTAACTCATCCAAGGCGCTCCCAAAGGTCTGTCCCGCTTTGCTCACGTTTTTTGAATACCAATTGGTGGAGCTTTCACAATGATTGTTCGAGAGCTTAGATTGACTAGAACTTTTCAACGGCTCCTTCATTTCTTTTTTCCAGTTCTTTCGATGCTAATTTCATTGCGCAATACAAAAATTTGACTGAATTTTCACCTTATCGAAGAAACTATAACGGGGGGGGGGGGGGAGAGTTAGGAAAAAGGTGAAGAAGTATTTGTAGGGGTTGTTAAGTATATTGATTCGACCATTCACTTTATTTGCTCATTTATTTGTGTGTTTTCTAATAATTTGATCGATTGTTTGATTGAAAAATTTGGACATCCGAGAGAAATACGTGAAAACAGAAAAGTTCCGTGTTCAAACAGTAAATAAGTTTCAAAGTAGTCAATTTGATTAATGGCCAGAGTACAAACTAAGAAAGGTATTACCTAGTTTGATGATATTTGCTAATCCTATTACCTCCATTTACTTCCAAACTAGGTTCTATCGAATTTAGAGAATGTATGAGATATCATTTTCTAGTAGGTGAGATTTTCGAAAAGCAGACAACCCAATCATAACAAGTCTTACCGTAATAAAGACCCGAAATAAGGGGGTCTTGAATGTCTAATGGAGAATACGGGACCACTTGTGGAAGAAAAAGTAGTGAAATTGAAAATTGTTCTCTATTAATAAAGTTCGTAATCAAAAACGATCTTCCTTGAAGTCACAAATCTTTTCCGTAAATTAGAAAAAAAATGTTTACAGTTAGTCTATTTGAAAAATTGCGATTCATGAATACAGGATAATAGAACAAAAAAGAGTATAACGAAAAAAAAGAATAGGAAATCGAAATCGAAATCGAGAAATCTTCAGCCTAATAAAAGAGAACTTGTTGAAGTTTAATTTTAAATAAAGAAGTATATAGCAGCCCTAGTTTTCACAGCTAAACTATATTCTGGAGTACTCCGCATTCTGTGAAAAAAATAGTTTGAAAAAAATTGTAGCTGTGAAAATCCAACATGCATTTTTTATAAAAAAGAATTTTTAAATATAATTATCTTTTACCACGAAATGGTATAAAGGCAAGGTCTTAATAGAAGTCCATAATTCCAGGTAATATTACATGCTCAAATTTGGTTTCATGTTTTGTTTGATTAGGTTCTTCAAATGGTTTGAATTCCGTCTAAGGGCGAATACATATGGCTATATGTCCTCCACCTCCCTTTCAAAATAAAGTTTCAAAACTCGTTTTTTTATTATTTTGAATTTTTAGTTTTTCAACTGCACAAATTACTACGACACCTGTTCCACATGAGCTCATTTTGTTAATTATAAGAACATTTTACGAGTTTAATTTCTTTCTCAGTAAAAAGCGATCCTTTCTATTCCGTTGTTTTCCCCTCTGTTGACCGTTTTCTTTGATTGACAAAACCAGAAATACCAAGCACCACCACGTGACAACTCACAGCCACTAAGAAAAACATAATTTCAGAAAACGGATGAATTGATTGATAATACTTGACTATTTAATTTAATCGCTCAAGAAAATAAAATGAGTAACACTGACTACCAGTGAGAGCCTATCAAATTCTTTTTAGATAAATTGTAGGTAATAAGTCCCAATGCTTGTCATTGAAAAGGACAGGAAATCATTACTGCTCTGTGATCATCATGGCAGCACTGTTCCATAACCATAGAAGACATCAGAAATCACGTGATGAAATTTAAAAAAAAAAAACTAAAAAAAGTACAAATATAAAAGCAAAACCAACAAAAGGTAAGACTGAGAAAAAATGACTGGGACTGAAATTGCCTAGAACCTTACAGTGAATCTTTCAACCTTTCAACAATAGCGATAGAAGCTATGAATGCCGAATGAAGCTATGGATGAATGAGTGAGTTTGAGGTGTATTTTTTTAAATTTTAGATTTTTTAGAAGTTTGACTTGATTAACTGAAGACTTGTTTCGATTGAATTTTGATTGAAGATTAATTTAAATTTCTAATTTCTAGAAACCTTTTGATTTTCAGACAATCTGTAGGGTAGAAAAATTTAAAAATGAATATACAAGCAGTTCGAGCGCTAACTGATCAAAATAAAAAGGACGATTGTCATTTCGAATAGATTTATGGAGCAGTACTGCATCGTCAAGTGAGCAAAACCCATTCCAGACTTATTGCTGACAAACAAATTACAAGAAAAAAAAAGTTGGAAGGAGAAGGTTGAATAAGTGGCGGCCACCAAGGAATTGATTGGGATTGTGAATTGATGACTTGGTCATCACTGGGAGGTCATTAAATGGTAAACATAAGGGCATACTCAGGTCACCCCAAAACAGCTATTACTGCTACTGTACTGTACCCCATATGGGTATACCTTACTCCTAGACTCCATAATCACAAATCCAGATCACAACTGGCTAACTACTGAACTTTGTTTGAAAAGGAAGTAATAGATTCAGCCGAACTGGGGCGGTAATGTGACTGTTGAGCGAGTAGGCTACGATACGTCTAAGACGACCCACCTGAGCTGAATTGTTCTTATCAGAGTCAACCTAGACTACACTAGAGAACGATTGGAGCGTAGTGCCCTGTGTCCTGTCTACAATCAACAAGGAATCGTTCCACTACCCATGAATGGAATGCCTTAGGTCGCAGTCTTGGCAGGAATACGGGAACCCTGTCGTTCCGTAATACCCATGACCATGGCCGGTAATATTCATTAAACGAAAAAAAAATAGAGAAATTGGCGTTCAGAGCAGAATAACAATGGGAAAAAATGACCTTCAGAAGAATTGTCTACTCGAACAAGTTTGGCAGGTTGTGTTTACGATGTCTGGCTCCGAATTATTTTTTATTGAAATTGAAAGAGTTATCCACAAAATGCGAAGATTCCCTTGGACTCCTTAGAAATATCGTGTTTTTCGGGAAGCAAAGATATCGAAAAACCATTAAATGATAGATAAATAACAACTAAATAAAGACGTAATTAAGAAAGTAATGGCGGCGACGGTGGTTTGATATCATGTAGCGTACTATCTCACTGCAAAGATGCTCTGGAGATCAAATCTCGGACCGATACCCACCCAAGCCACCCTTCAATCACAGTGGGTCGGAAATAAAGGTGTGTAAAAATCATTTTGGTGTAATGAGACTTAGTTTGTGCTTTATAGGAAAGAGATCTTTGTACCTTTCCGGTGTGAACAAAAACAGAAAGATGATAAGGCGTCTAGTCATTAGGGCAAGTCAACAAGCTCATCAAAACGCGATAAGTCCAACCTGCAAACATACAGCCCAGCCCATTCTTTAGACTGAAATTGTGATTGCCAGACCAAATTCTGAGCCTTCACAGATTCTTCTCGACAGCGTAGTAGGAAGGCAAGGTCCCTTTCGATAAGCATATTATGCCTGCAGTAACGGTCACACGTGGTCAGAAAAAGTTAAGTACCTACTATACATATATTTGCTTTCGCCGTCGAATTTCGTGAGTAGTTCTATACCTTTCAAGTTCCCAACGGAGGAAGTACTCTCTTCGAAAATGGATCCGAATCATAGAAATTCAATCAAGTGAATGAAATTGATTTGATGTTAAACGGTCTAACAGTAGGATACGCCATGTATTCGACTTCCATTCAAAAAGGAAACTGTTATCAAACATTCTCAGCCCTAAACAATTGCTCACGAGCGTCCTCGACATTTTGATCTTCTCCATCACTCTCGATGTGGCAAACTAACCATCGACCTTGGTCCAGCTAGATAGAAGGTCCAGATTTGTTGGGTTATTGCCGTTCTGTGATTTGATCGAATGTTTAATAAGTGCCATGGCGCTGTCTCTCGCCCCTGATCCACCTTTTCACCCAGTACATTTACTACCGGACCATGACGTCAAGTCCCTAAAACCACTTTTACATAAAGGGATCCATTGCCCAGAAGTGTTGATACACTTGAGCAATCCGCGAGATGACCACCACTCAAGTCAAGCAAGTGCACAGCAAGCTCTTCATGACGTCAGACATATTTGGGATGTTCGGAGCTCCGATTCGAATGTTAAACTCCACTAGTCTTAATGTACACAAAAATTAAATACAAATATTACCAATGATTTCCGAAGGGAGCCGAATGCGCGGCGCAGCTTAGTCTGCGCAGGCGCATGCTAAAATGGAATTGATCAACGCCAAGACTTCACCCTTCAGGCTGAGAAGGACTCGAAAATATCCCTTGTCAATGCTCGACCCATTGAAATGGATGGTACTCTGCCACAAACTATGTATACCTGGGCGGGTACCTTTCCCTTTCTTACGCCTCCTGTCCTGTGATAGTCAAGAGGGAAATGGAAATACATATGTTGGAGGGGACCAACGAATAGAAATTACCACGAGCTGGAAACCTAGCTTCTTCCTGTGGAGGTGAGTAGTCCTTAAATTGACGATTACAAGCTATGCATCGGAAAAATGTAAAGGTACACTGATATATGGAAAACGTTGCGATACGTGTGTAACACAAAAGAAAACATCTGGCAGCTGTCCTGATTCAATCAGCAGGCATCGATACCGGTTTCCTTAACTAGACGACCTTTCAGGTTTGGCTTTCTCTTCCTACCCCCTACGCGTTATAACTGATAGACCACAACAAAGGTTCTTTCACAACTATGGATATCCCAAAAACAAGTAGGTTGTTATGAATTTTTTCTGAAGAGTCGTTGACACTCGACCTATCAGAATCGACAGTTTTCTGCCTTTTGACGAAGACGCGTGGATCTAACAGCCCAACACTTCCATCACTTGAAAGCACCAGAGGCACTAATAACGGATGAGGGACAAAGTTTTTGGCATCAATTAAAATTCCGTTCTGGGATGCGCTCCGCATTCAACTCCATTTCAAAATCTTTATGGCGATTGAATTCTATGTAGCCTATACAAAGACTTTTGGTGTCCCCCGGCGTACAAGCCAGAGCTTCTACCCTCTCAGACAAGTCTGATATCAGCTAAGTGAACCAGAAAAAGGGGAATTTAGGCAAATATCTAGCCGGAACCTGATCCTGTGACCATATGTGTGATAGCCTTACACCACCTCTATCCAAAGATATGCATCGATTCAACAAACCATAGCAGCTTGGAGTCATATGGCGCAACCCGACAAGTAATAGACGATTGAAACACGATCTGTACAACGAGTAAGCGAAATATTTATAATATCAATGAAGTTTTAAACAGCCCTGGTAAGGAGTAAGTCTAGCTTTTATTTCGTGTGACTGCAGAAAGAAATAAGCTCAAAGGACCCTGGTACATTTGGGTGTTTCACCAAAAACGAAAATTCAAAATAAATACAGAAAATGGGCACCGGTACAAGAAACATGGTGATAGGCCTTTACAAGGGTTGGAAGGGTTGGAAAAAACGAGAAAACCGCGGTCAGGGCGCGCCCATACACGAATCGTTACACTGCCAAAGAACTGGATTTCAAGCTTGATCTCATGTGAGAACTCAAGATCTCCAACCTCAAGGTTTGTTACACTAAATGGTTCGATTATGGTGATGCAAAACAAGTTCTGAAGTCTGGTCGCGTTCGATGGAATGTGGCGTGCTTTCGATTTCAACAAAAGTAAATTGTAGGGAGTTCCGATAGCATGAATCCGGTCTTAAAAAAAAAGAAATCTTTTTGAATTTTGACGGTAACATGAGTTCGTAGCCGGGAAATGATCACCACAATAGCAGGTATCCTGAATGGTCACGATAGCAGTGGTGAATGAGTTGGAAAAGGTCGCTTCACGCGGTCAAAGTGATGAAAAGTTGAAATAGTAGGTCCCTAATGTGGCAAAGGCTCTCGACCAAGAGGTTTGCAGTAAGTTCTTTGAGAAGATATGTAGGCATTCACAGTAGACTCTCAGAAAACCTCATGCATGTTGCACCGTAATATAGCCATGTATACATCTGTTGTATACTTTCCGGCACGGATTGGCTCGATCTGACAAGAACGGTTTCGCTTCATATCCGGAAAATTTATAATAAAACGATCTCTATGGGCATGCAGATGATAAAGAGGTACACAGAAAAGCGAAGTAGGTCCATCATTTTTGTGTAATTTCTTAAGGCAAAGAATGAAAAACGAAAACGTGGGAATTATCGAGTTCCACAGACTGTGGGCCTCAGTCCTTTAAGGATCCTATCACAGAGAAGAACAGGATAGAAAAAAAAGAATGGCCAGAAAGAGAAGAATGATAGCCACAGCTTAGGAAGCATGTCGTGAAAACATGGTTGGTCTAAGAAACAAGTTTTTCTGCTCTTTCAAACGACCCAGCTTTTCAGTTTTTTATTCGTTTTCTATCATCCTAGCTGAACAGTTGCAGGACTCGTCTTGGAAAAAACCGGCTGTTCAACAGCTCTTTTGAAGTTGTACAAACATTCTGAACTCACTCACCTCCTCCGAAAAAAGTGGTAGAGGTAACTTTATAGAAAACCAGTTTAAAACTCGAACTTCGTTAGAATGATGCGCTTATCGAAACCGGAGGAAATGACAGCATCGGGGGTGCAGCAAGAGCATTGTGCACATTTTAGTCATTAGTTCGCTTGATTTTTGTGGTTTTCAGGCTAATTTCTCGTGTTTGACCCTCATTAGACCTGAGAGCAACCCTGTAATCGCGTAACCAACTAGGAGCATGACCCTGGCTGTCTCAATTGCAGTGACGCTGTCATTGAACCCCGATTAGGCGACGTTGCCAAGGCGACTCTAACCAGATGAACTGCATCATTGCACTAACACCTCGACCACAACACCGGACGGTCTGCCTAATTAATCCCCCCCCCCCCTCATCATCCAAGGAATCCTCCTCTTTATTTCATTTTTTACGCGTTTTCAAACTGATCCGAACCGATTCCATGCTTCTTCTCTTTTTCTCTATCTTCGAATTTATCCAAAGAAATTCTCTTGTCGAAATATTGCATTTAACTAAAAAAGCAATGCGTCCCCACTCAAAAGCACCGTCGCAGGCTACCCACGTTCCAGCCCCGTCGCACTTTTCCTAACAGCTGTCATCAGCTTGGGTGAACTTCTTTGCAACATTTTTTTCGATTTCCGCCCATTTTGCAGCTGGCCATTGCTTCAAAGCTTCTATTGGGCGAAATTCTTTTCTGTCGTCTACCGCTCCCCTCATACTTAACTTTTGTATAAGTTTTATTCCGTTTCCAATTTATACTGCGCGTAAACAAATGCGAATAGCTGAAAACCTCATCGCTTACCTGCAGAGATATTGAAAAATAATAGGATAAACTTCAATGGCATCCGGTTTAGAAAAAAGTGCCCTGAGTGTGCCCAAATGGGTAAAATGGTAATATTTCGAATGATATGAAAGTTAGATCATGCCGGGGACTAGCCCAAAGTGGGTGAGGCGATTTCTATCTCTTTCGTTTCCCGCAACTTACATTTCTTTGTGCTCCCATAATATCTTTGCGCCCTCTCCTAGGCTGGAAAAGGATCACATTATGCATAGATTATGAACTTTTCCTCTAAAATACCAAATCTATCGCTCGTTTACCGTACTCCATTCATAAAGCGTAAGACGTACTATTGACTGTAAGCCTCACTCTTCGGCCTTCGTCAATCCACGTCATGTTCAAAAAATACTTTTAAAGAAAACCTCGTAAGGTAATGAATTAATATGCCTCTGTTAGCTCACAACATGCAGAAGAATGAAAGGATGAGAAAAACAAAAATTCTTGGTGACTGGAAGAAGCCCCAGCCTGTCTTGGTCTCATGATTCATATATTCGACGATCTGAAACCTAATGCTCAAGATGACAGCTAACAACTGCTTCTTGTTAGTAAGAGAACCATCCTAGAGACGTATTTGTGATTACGGCTTCGTCCGGATCATGAAGGATTGGCTTTGCCAAAGTTGTTCCTTCAACGAATGTGTTTTCACCTCCGTGAGTACATAATACATAGTGCCTGCTAAGGAAAAAGGGGAAGCTCGGGATATACCGAAACCTAACCTCCTGAAACCCTCTTCCTCCCAGGTCCCCCTGCTTCTACATCAGTAATTCGCTATGGTCCCTATCGTAAGATCATTGTGTGTATATCTTATCACGAAATACGTCTCCAGACTTTTTCTTTGTGCCACTAACATAGAAGAAGACATAGAACACTCATTAGTCGTATAGTAATGCCCAGTAATAAGCAGTTCCATTGCCCACGGACTACGAAACACTGACTGAGGAGGACCACATGGTTGCTCGAAATTCGTGTGCCAAAAAAGTTTGGCTTTCCACTGCTGATTCACGCTATCTCCTACGGCTTTAACTTCTTTATGAGCAAATATATAACAACTATTTATAGCCACATGAAAACCACTACATCCATGAAGCTGGTAAATGGCTTCCCGGTCGTCTCAGTTCCCGCTAGTGATAACTCTAGCTTGTTGTGGATAACAGCATCCGGATTATCCCCTCCAAGTAGATCTCCCAGACTTCCCGGAAATGCTAATGGAAGATTCCTCTTTCGTCATAAACTACTGGCATAAATAACCCGCAAGACGAACCAAGTTTACAGTACTTTTTGCATTAGGATTACTGTAATGATTTTGTATGCATTCCTGCAAATTTTTTCACTACAGAACTCAATATGTAGCCATACTCAAAGAAAAACAAAAAAATGAATTCAAATCTTAGTCAACTCTTTCTAGAAAACAGCTCTTTAATGAGTTTTTGATTTATATTTTTCATTCCTCATGAAAGCTGCTTTACTAGTTCGAAAAAAAAAAAACAGTTTCGATACCTTGTTGAAATTCTTTTTATCATGAAAAAGCCCACGTCATCAAAAATCTTCTCTCTCACTGAGAAAAAATCTTTAAACCCGAACAGACCCATAGAATGATTTTGCTGTAGGAAATGGGTAAAGACAGGGTGAATGCAGCCGCCGCCTTCATGGGATTTTGTCTAGAAGGGTCAAAATGGTGCGGCCAACCAGAAAACCCACTGAGTTTTCCCAAAAGTCTGTTGATCATATAAGCAACTACACATAAGCTTGGGAAAAATCTGAGGACCTGAGGCGCATCTAAAGTTTCCCCTAATCAGTAGCATAACCCTCATCACACTTTACGAACGTGACTCCATCGTTCCTAGATGAAGAATCATGAACGGATTCAACAACGTCAACCCCATCTTGAATAGAAAGCCCTACTTACCTTAAGACCAGTAGGTTGATATTGGATTTGAATGAGAAGCCGCGAATGCTCTTCTGAACATTGCCCGATCATCACAAGCCAATGGGCAGGCTGTATGTGCATTCCAAGGCCGACATGTGTCTGGATTATTTGTTATTTGTTTGTTTGTTATTTATTTGTTAAGTTGAATATTCATGTATCAGATGTTTTCCGGAATGGGTATGATCAACGACACCCGCTTTGCTTCCAGCTTTTCCGACTATACATCAAAAAATAAAATTATAAAATAGAGTCAGAATAGAATAGAATTAACGACAAAACAATGGTTTTCCGAATTTCTTGTTTTGTAAAGGCATTTTATGTTTCAGATAATCAAAATTTCATACATCCCTAGAGAAGTAGGAGCATAATCATGTAGAAATAGAAGATCAAGTACAATTACTCGAAAAATTACCTCACTTGTACGTGAATCAGGAAACATTGTGGGCTGATCCATACCGGAAATATCGAAATTTACCACCCTGATTTATCGATGTTTCAAGTCGATGATCCCCTGATGAAGATCAAAAGCCATTGAACTGCAAAACTGGACGTATGTAGTTAGGATTCGAATGACGTCTGAAAAGCCTTACTATTAACCGTACCACTAGAACGTACCTAGTTGTTCTAGGTGAGGTACAATGGGAACTATGGGAGGCTGTGCGAACTGCTATACCTTTACTTTTGGTTTTTTTATCTCTCAAAGCATTTCTAGGAGGCACCTACCCCAAAAACTGTCAGCTTACTCCTTAAAGAAGCCTATCCAGATGTCTCTAAATATCAAAGAAGCAGTCTAGCTGAGAAGGTGAAAGGAGCTATGTACTCACATTGGAACGATTACTGGATTTCGCTCAAGGAGTGAACTCTTTGCTTTGTGTCAGTTGATTTGATGACGTATAAAACACTTACTCGGGTATCAGTTGATTCCATGAATCACTGAGTGATTCGAGTGTCTATCAAGCTACTTTCATACTTCGAGTGAGTTAAAAAGCATGGCGCATCTTTACTGGTTGATAGTTGTCGTGGCTGTTATTCGTTGATACTATTATTACTTACCATGAGCTTGAATAGCGAATAGCTGGAACAATCGTCCGTATCCATGAGATTTAGTTCCACCTATTTGCTTTCAGGAGTGCAGAAACTCACTTTTTATCATTTCAGTGTGGCTATGATCAGAAGGGTGTACGGTATCTAGCAGAATTGAGGGTTCACCCGCTTTCATTTGGTGTATGGATGCTTCTAGCCGGAGAGACTTACTCATCGATCGATATTCATAAATTTGTAAGTCATCTTTTTTTTTACTGAAATTGTTTCCTTGGTAACAACTCATTTACCACAGGTTCGATATCTAATTCTACGAGCCAACGGGAAACCGACACCTCTAGAGGACTTCATTATTGTTGACGTAAACGATCAGACGGAATATACAAAGGAGCACATTATCACAGGCAAGTTCTTTAATCAGAGCTAACATTCAATATCTTCATTTACCTGGAATTTCCCCACCCAATTATGTGTAGGAAGCGGATGCATACTAGTGGAAAATGGTCCTGAGGACATGGGATAGAATTCAGGATCAAACTCAGCCCAGTCGATGGGGAAAGAGGGTAGAGAAAACTGATCAATCAGGACTAGTTCTTTACACGAAGGCTGATTTCATATTTCAGTGTGTAGAGCATGTACCCATTCAAATGCTCATGCTCAACTCATTCCCTCTTCTACCATCTATTCTTGACCGAAAACTATTACTATATTCCTAACCCTCGGAAACAATTGCTATTTTTCCCTGACCTATAGAGGCATTCATTACAAGGTGATAAAAATGTTTGTAGCAAAAAGGCCCAATCGGTAAAGTACATTTGGTGGTTTGGGCCTGCAGCCACAGCTCGAAACAGTAGTTATGTGTTATAGTTTCAGCAGAACACTATAATCGTTTTATGCTGTCCCGCAATCACTTTGAAACGCCGTTGTTGTCGTCAGCTCGACTTGCTAAACGAACTTTGGTTATCTACGGTCAGTCAGCCGCTATGGTGACCACGGTACTTCATGAACGGGGCTACAAAGCCGTTCATTTGTCTGGAAGTAAGTTGAGCTCTCATAGATCTAGAAGAACTGAGATAATTTTTGACGACCTTCTCATCAGAAATAAGAGCGAAAGGAGGGTCTCTTGAGTTTGTTGAATCCGATAGGTGTGTAGCGTTACGCCCAATCGGCTCGGGGCCACCACTCCTAGTTAGTTGCCTTGTCGCTCGGCGTTCCGTTCGGATATACCTCTCGAATGCCACGCGGAAGACAACTAACTAAGCTCCCGATCTTCTATGGATCTCCCATGATCACTGCCACCATGAAGTAACGGATTCTCACTTTCTTTTCGTAGCTAATCGAAGGTGGGCAACTATATCAATGATCCTATCCTCTTGAACTCGAAGACCCACTGATTTCAAACTGTTCCAAAGGTTTCTCATTTTCAGGCATTCCTCTTTATAAAACATTCTATCCAAAAGGCCTGACAACGAAAAGTGGATCTGATTTCGATATCGCAGTTCTTACCGAGGCTCTACAAAGAAAAATGTGAGGAAAGGTTTAGATTCCTCCTCAATGTTACTTCGCTTTGAATGTGGACAGAAGACACTATTACGGTCTCGCGCCGAATTAGGTTATGCTCACGGTGACCTAATTCCGGTGGCAAGAGGGCAATGGTGCCTCTTGACCCACACCCAAACCATTACGTGCTTATCCTAGCTTTTATTTGATTCCATTCAACCTTTCTGAAATTCCCCTCGAAAGTTTCAAAAAACATTTAGGCCCTTTTAATGGTAACCTAGAACTCAAAAAGAAGGCCAAGTACCTATTGATTTAGTTGTTTTTTCGTTAGAACCAACTTTGCATTTCTATTTGCATTTCTAGTGATTCTGATCGAGGAAGCCGTTTATGGCGGAGCACCTCATCGTCACGGCTACGTAGTGTTGATTCCAAATCGAGGCTCTCAGTAAACAAGGCAAAAGCTCCATGGAAATACTAAACTCTGTTCGGTCTCTGTAAATAGTACTTATTGTTAAGCCTCATATTCCATTACATATCATTCTTTTTATTGCCACAGTGTACAATTTTTACTGCATTTTTCTCGACTTTGTTTGCGATATTTATAAATATTTGTTCTCATCTTAACCTTACGGCTAAAACCCAGAAACTAACCGATTGTTGAAGATGTCAATGAGGTATACCCCGACTGAGGCTATTGATACAATTATTTACGTCTAAAATGTTAACTACAATACTCATATTCTGGCCACACAACGGTTGAAGTATCCTAACATACGTAATTTTGAAGTATGGAAGTGATCTATTGGTACAAGGGCAGAAACCGATGAGACCAAGAACAGAGAGGGGTTATGGACCCCGCTTCTGATTCCTAGAGAAACTCGATCTAACAAATCGTGTATAATGGACCATGATCGACTTTCTCTTAATCTCGGCATAGCTGAACTTGTCACTTGAGATGTTTTGAGCCCTTCCGAGATTCACAACTTTTATACAGCTTACGTTTCGGCCTCTTCGCCTTCTTCAGAGCCTGAAAGCCGAAAAACAACAAAAAACAAAAACAATCGTGTATATCATTAGCAGTAAGCATTGGGTGTCTGTAAGCAGGCCAACAGACTATCGCATCCTTTGAAGTGCTAATGTCGCATTTATTAGAAGATTCAGTTGACATTCTAGGCTATTGCACCACAACATGCACAAAAAATAACAAACGCACACGGCTGAGCAGTCCCTATAAAACAAATCTACTACTATTTAACGCCACATCACCCCTAGAATCGAAAGTCTTCCTTTAAAAGCCCATGTCTGACTTCGTTTATCAACGACAACTAGAATATCTAATTTTCTGGCAGCAATCAACAGTTACAAAACTAATCTGAAAGTCATTAGATCAAGATGTCGAAGTCACGGAGCTCCTCATCGGCAGGTAGGGAAGCCATAACACGCTCCCTGAAAGCGTGCCATATCAGGGATTAAGGAAATTTGTCACGGATTATTTAACAACTTGGACATTTAGGAAATCCACTGGAAATTATGAATAAGAGTTCTCTAAGCAAAGGGGACAAGTCGAGATTTCAACAAAGAAACGGCGTTTTTGTAGTAAAGTACTGGAGCCTCATACAGATATTATCGACCGTAGCCGACTGCTACTTCGAAAGAAATAAATAAGGTTGAAGAAACTCTCTACCGATTTAAAACAACTAATTACATTCAAAAAAATACTTCTCGATGTTCACCAACCTTGGAAGCAAGTCAGGACTTATAAGAGGCAGACCAGCCTTTTCCCGTCTTGCAATTTCCAAATGAGCCTCACGTAAAGCCCATTCACGACCCATAGGCCTGAAATTAAGAGTTAGGCAAGTAGACGAGTCATTAGGGAAAAGGCACAGAACTACAAAAAATGTTAGGCAAGCCTGTTTCATCATCTAACACTGAAATAATAACTTTCAATCAATTTGAAAATATGCTACGGAAATATATCTACTGCGGCGAGCTCGCATTTTGCTTCAATAGTTAATTTTTATGTTTTGCGCCTAAAGTTAATAAGTACTTGGATTCGAAGGCGGAATGGATTCGGCAATATTCATTGTTGTATAGTGCCGTTTTAGTTGATATCCTTTATTTTGAAAAAGTGGAGTCCATAAAAAAACGAATTTGAATATATTTGCATTAAAACCCTAATATATCAAAAACCTATATTGAAAAAAACTATGATATTTTTTACCAATTTCATGAAGTCCTCCTAAAGAACAAATCCTCCATCTTTGAACAGAAAGAAATACACCAAGATCGATATTTATGTCATGCAAAAATAATGAGCAGTAAACGCGAAACTTCTACAAAGTAACGGAAAATTGTTCGAAACATACCAATCAGGACGTGCAAACATTATCCAGCATGTCACCCATGTAGTTAGCACTGTGAACGTAAGAAAGACGCCCTAAAACGAGCATATTACAACTCACTGCATACCACTGTATTCTAATATTTCATACTCAAGTAATTGATCTCATACACAACTATCAAGTTGACAGGAACGATCTCCCACAAAAAAATCAAAGCGTTAAAAATTTCGTGAAAACAATTCGAATACGATAACAAAGGTGCCAATTACGGTCCCTATAAGGTTTACAGTCTTTGAGATTGTCCACTCTAAATTTCGACTACCATTTACAGTGGCTGTAGCCAAAGGTATAAAAAGAGAACTCAGACTATTTCATACACTCGGAATCTTGGTTTTATCTGTGAAATTATGTAGAAAGCCTGCAGTGGTCTGACGCCAAAATATGTACCGAAATCAGTACTATTTACAAACTATTACAAAGTTTCCCATTTCTGCCACCCAACTCTCTTGGACAGGAAGTAAATTGGGAGATGAACAAGCGCTGGGTACACAAACATACATGAGTTACACGTAACTAAATAAAATTACCAATAGGTAATCATCCCCGAAGCAGCACTAAAATGAAATTTGTACGGGGAAGAGGGAGATTCCAAAAGAAAAAAGGCACAAACCTGATGGAATTTCAACCAATCCTTGTGTTCGTCATGGGCTACTCGTCCAAACCAAATCCATTCCCGACGCTTAAAACAAATGGATTGGAAGCAACAACAAAAGAAAATTTTCACGAAATTCACCTCTCTTTCTATTGCAAGTTCGTGTTAGTGCTAATTTCAATTGTTTAACCAACTTTACATTTCTTCAACCATTCACATTGTTATGATTTATGAAAGAAATACACCGAAATACCCACCATTTTAGCTCCTTGGTCTTTAGCCAGAGGACGCCGCCAGCCATCACCGAATAGCCAGTCAAGTCGACCACCGTTAAGCTTCGGCCAAGGATTATCATAAGCGTACGAATCTGACCCAGGTCTGTAAAATTTAGTCAAAAATAATTTCCCTTTTACAAACATGGGAAAATGGAGAGCCGAAGGTCTCTACAAAATATTACCAGCTTGGCAAGAAAGTTCTGCGACAAAAAATTCGAAGCGGTAAAAATTTTGTACTTACAATGTGGCTACGATTGCAAGGGTGATAGACTACTAGGACATTCCCCGGGCAACACAGCATATCAGTAAACAAGGGCACGCGCCTGAATTCTCACATTAACATCAATGAGTAGACAACACCCGACGCGTACCACCATGTTCTACTAGGCGAGTTCGGCAGCTCAAGTTATCAGCAACCTAGTCGCCGGAAGCACCGATCACCGATCAACGATCATCAATTGGTTAAACCGCCTCACTGTAGGAGATAGTTGCCTTCGAGGTAACGCAAGCATTGCTTCATAGTTTTGGGGGCAAGTCCAATATGAGCTAACGCAGGCCAGGTAGCCACAGCTATTGCTCACCCCCATGAGCCAGTTTAGAGAAAGAAATCCAGAATCATAATTCAGGTGCTCACACACGAAATTTCGCTTCAGACACTCGCTCAAAATTCGCCGGCCTC
This sequence comes from Haemonchus contortus, assembly GCA_000469685.2. Taxonomy (NCBI): domain Eukaryota; kingdom Metazoa; phylum Nematoda; class Chromadorea; order Rhabditida; family Trichostrongylidae; genus Haemonchus; species Haemonchus contortus. Next base: position 4,693,311 of record LS997565.1, read on the forward strand.
ACCTGTTTCCAAATAGTTCAACAGACGTACTCCCGAAACGTTGCCCTTTCGTACAATGGCCTAAGCCTTCTCAAGCATTCTTTCAAGGGGAGAAAGTTCGTAACATAATATGATCTAAAAACCACCGTAAATGTTTACTTCGCGTCACAGCTTCCTGACTTCGACAAAAAGCATCAATGATTTCCTAAAGGGGGATGAACACGATTGTGGGATGACAGCTATATGTATAACCTCTGACTTTTTGTTGCACTTGAAGCCCTCCGCTATCTTTCAGGGCCTAATAGGGCCCTGAGTGAGCCTAATAATTGTAATAAGCAAAGCTGCTTCTATGAGGCGGTGATGACTAATGTTCACTCTCACCTGTATAAATCGGGTTTCCGCTCAATATTGGGATCTGCTGGTTCGGAATGCGATGACAAGTTCCGAACGGGTCTCAGAGCACGCCACTGTGCCTGCCGGGCGCATACCCTAAGCATGCCTGGAACACTAGTAGTGTACATATCGCTACATCAACATATACTTAACAGCCATAACTATGGTACTTAAAACGACCTTTGAATACAAGAACTCCACGAGAAAATATTACACAGAGTTTGCCTAAGAAAACATTAAGACGGGTTTCAGGAAAACTGATATTCATCACGTTAAATAGAAAGTCTCCAAAGGAGTCATAAACAGCAACGTGTAGCCATCCTCATTGTAATAGTACCCTTTGCTAGAGAAAACGATCAATCAAATCCTGTTTTGAAGATTCTGAACGCCAAAACATTCACGCATCAGTCACCGAATCAATCTAAATATTGGGCGATCCCACAGACAGTCAATATATTAACTCAACCACCGTGCAAAAGAGGGAGCTACGTAAAATGTTCAATTCCTGTCCAAAAAGAGACTCCGACGTTCAAAACAAAACGAAAATCGAATAGAAAGGACTGCCAGAAGATGACTGGGCAGAAGTCAGACGAAACATCAGATAGCAAATAACAGCGAAACGCAAACGCAGTTGTGCTCGCTGCAAACGGCACGTATAAAACCAGAAAAAAGCCATGCGGCGTCAATTATAATGTTGAGTACGTATCATACCCAAACAGCATATCTGACGTCTAAAAGTGTTGAGTTCATGGTTGAACTAACACCTGGTTTTTTTTTTCATATTTATAGTTTACGGTGGTCGTAGCCGCAGCTTGATAAACTCCTTTGATAGAACTATCTCTGTGCAACGTCACTGAATGAAATTCTCAGAAAGACCGGATGCCCGCTAGCCATTCCTTGTCCAAAGAGCAAATTGCAAGATACAGTCGTCAGCTACTGATTCAGGATTTTGGAGTTGAAGGTAAGTGCGTGGGTGGTGGGTTTGATTGTGTGGTGTGGGCGGGGCTTGTTACTGACAAAATGTCTGCTGTTTAGGCCAACAGAGGGTATCTTTAACTAAAGTGCTCATCGTTGGAGCTGGTGGACTAGGATGTCCAGTTGCTATGTATTTGGCTGGTGCTGGCGTACATACAATCGGAATAGTTGACTATGATGAGGTAGGAAAGGGTTCTCGTGTGAAGCCGTGAGTGGTTTTCTTTTGTTTCTTGGGCCAAAGGCTACTGAGAGCTGCATTGGGTACGACCGGGTGCTTCTTAATGGCTTGCCACCTGGGATCCGCACCGGGAATGTGCTACACACAGCCGTAACTAAACTCTATATTCAACTGTTCTTCCGTAATCTGCTGTATGTTGGAACCTTCAGGTGTCCATTGATAATCTCCACCGGCAAATCGCTCACAAAGAGAGTTCGATCGACGAACCGAAGGTGAACTCTCTTAAACGATTTATAGAAGAGTAAGTCTTACTGCGTTCTGGTTGGTTCTATTCTACTTTGAAAGTATAGGTCGTTGCAGTATCCATAATAACTTACAGTTCTTGAAAAGTTAGAATTCGGTTGGACAGTGAGGCAAGGAATGAAGGAGTGTGGGAGAACGATAGCCTACGATTAGAATCCTCTCATATTTGTCACGCTCTTGCCTACTCGACTTAGTCATGCCTTCGACAAGGGGCTGCGAAAGGAAAATTGAACCTTTTCTTCCTCGATCAACCTGGAACTTCCCATTTGGTAATCTTTCTTAAGGGTCAATAGAGTCGATGGAATGAAAGAAGAACAGAGACTTGAGTGGGATTACAGTTAGCTCTGCTCAGCTACTTTTAGACAAGCTATGTCAAAATTTTACTGAACGAATCTATTATTCAGGCTTAACAGTACTGTAAATGTCGTGCCACACAAAGTCTTACTCGACAGCAAGTGTGCTACTGCTATTCTGAAGCCATATGATATCGTAGTGGACTGCTCAGATAACCCTGCAACCAGGTTCCATTTGACATGCTTCTTGACGGCTATTCATCTACTCGTTTTATACTTCTTTTTGGGTATCTTTTGGATGATGCATGCGTTCTACTTGGAAAACCTCTCGTCAGTGGAAGTGCCCTACGGTGGGAAGGTCAGCTTACGGTCTACAACTATACTGATGATGATGGGAAGGTGCGGTCTCTCATTATGTAGGGTCTTTCACAATATTTAGTTTTCTCTGCGATTTCAGAGGAGTCCTTGTTATCGCTGCCTATTTCCTACTCCACCAAATCCAGAGCACGTGACGAATTGCAGCGAGGGCGGTGTGCTCGGACCTGTCGTGGGTGTCATTGGCAGTTTACAAGCCCTGGAAGTTCTGAAAATTGCTGCAGGATTGAGACGTAAGTGCAAAAAAAAAACTGAGACTATCGACTACCCATTGCACTGACCCAATGGAGACTTAGTTGATAATCTGGGTTCGAAAGTTTCCCTTCTGTAAATTCGTTTGAGAGACTTTATCGTAGCGCATCTGAGCGATTTCTTTATGAATTGTTTCGTTACGTTCATATAATCTTTAGCAAACTTCGCTGGAAGCTTGTACTTGTTTGATGGAAGCTGTGGTAGTTCTCGAACGGTACAACTTCGCCACAGAAACAAGCAGTGCGATGTCTGTGGCGATAATCCGACTATTACTGCATTGATAGATTATCAGGCGTTTTGTGGTTCAGGAGCCTGTGATAAGGTTAGAATTATATTCATCTGTTTGCTGCCTTCTGAACTTGTATAAGGGAGCTCTATGTAAGTTTCTATTATGAAGGGTAAATGATATGCGAAGCAGTGATTGAACGATTCCCTTGAGATTTGAACTGAACCTCCCAATTGGATCGGACTCCCGTTCCCACACAATTCTTTCAGGTGCAAAATCTTTCTGTTCTATCTCCAAGTGATCGAGTTAGTGTGACTGATTACTCCAATATTCGATCGTCCAGCCATCCAGTGCTGCTCGATACTCGTCCTCCTCATGAATTTGCTATTGCTAGCTTAGAAGAAGCCAAAAGTAGGTTTTCAATTATAAGTTTAAAGTTGAAAATCGTTCCTACTTTGTAGTTTTTTCATAGTGATTCATCTCCTGCTTTCAGACGTAACCTTAGATGAAGTCCGATTACTCGACCACGTATCAATTTGTGAGCGATTAGGAATGGCGAATGCTGGCGATCATCCTAAAGAAGGTCAGTCGCATTTTGAAAAACCTTGAAAGTTCTTTATTTTAAACTTCTTTTCCAAATAAGTTGTGCAAGCGTTCACAGCTTGCTTGTTAAGACTTTCAATTGATTATTTTTCATTGTTGTTTCTGTGGACGACAATGAATAACAGATAGCTTTCAGTGTTCGTAATATGCCACCGTGGAAATGACTCTCAACTGGCTGTGGAAATTCTGAAAGAAAAACTTCCATCTCTCCGGATTCGTGATATTCGTGGCGGCTATGAAGCCTGGGCGAACGAGGTAGACAGGGATTTTCCTCGATACTAATGTTTTCCATGTAGGATTCTGTTATTAAAATTTATTGTCAGAAACTGCTTTAAGCTGCTTATAAGATGACCCGGTAAAACCAAGATTAATCGAGTTTGTTTTATTGTTGTTGTTTACTGTTACAGTTTTGTTGACTCGTATCGGTTGTCAGTTATGTATTGGCTCACATAAAAGCTCTAAAGAAAACAGTTTGGTCTTCAAAAGCTCTAACCACATTGACCTTGTTTCTGAAAGTGGATTTCAAATTTAGTTCCGGAGCTCCGAGAGAATGTCGATCATTGAGGCGACGTTCTCTGGGAGGGACGCTTATCGACTAGTCCCTTTCTCATAGTCTTGCCCAAGTCTTGATGGAATGGAGAGGAGACCTCTTCCTTGGGAAGGGAGCATTGTCTCACCGATTGCTGGCAGAATACCAGAGCTACAGAAACATTGACATGTAGACCTCTAAAGGATGCCGCAAAGAGTGACCTTGTTTCGACATGATGCTCACTATAGCGCCTCCTACCCATGCCCGACAGTGTATAAACCTTTTGGCGATCCTTTATAAGCACTTTTCACTTGGGAACGATATTTGACAAGTGAAGGGGCTATATGATATATGACCAATAACTAGATGAATAATTAAGTAAATGTACAAATAATTGGCCGAAGTGGAATCGGTCAATACAAATTACCCAATACATGGAAGTTGTCTCACCGCTCGCTCACAATCTGGCCGTGTTGCGGTGCTCCGCGTGACAATGAGAATGGAGTGGCAGATTAGAGGTTGATGCTGAATCCAAAAAATTGGCAGTTCTTGATAAAAAATCACTGCTGATATGGTTCAAGAAGTACAAATAACGCAAAGACGGTTCTCATTCACGTGAGTCACTTTCCAAGCAATATTTTTATTCTAATAAATGCTAAGATTCCGTAACATCAAATGAGCCTAAGGTCCCCATTGACTATCAGTCACTCTGACTCTGAACATCGTCTTCCTCGTCCTTAATCCCTTTAACTTTTTGGATTTGACACGACTCTGGCAGGAGAAACACAGCACCGAACCGTCCTGAACTGAATCGCGGTTGTCCATCTTCATCCTGAAACTGATAGTGATAAGAGAGTTCGCTGTCCATTAGGTATGAGTCCTATCGGAATTCTCCTACGTATTCGAGGAGGTTAGGGTCCATGGGTGAAAATCAGAACACGCGAGCACTTCCATCTCGTCGAAATTATGCCATCTTATGAGCGGAAGTGCCGTCTAGTCGTCTTATAAGCCATCAATTGGATGGATAAAGGATCTTGACACCGCCACCGAAATTTCGCAGTGACCTGATTCCGACAGGATTTCTATGGTGGCATGTCCTGACCCATGCCTGCTACATTGAATCTATTAGGTTGAGTCATAAGTGCTCGGACAAATTGGCAATGATAATATTTGTCCTACATTTTTCAAACGACTATAGCGAATCATTTGAAATATGCCCCATTGGCATCGATGGTCTTCTGCCAATGCTTGGGCAAATCGTAGATGCCCTTGCTTTAGAACGCTAGGAGCTGGCCCTTGGAGAACTGCACCAGTGCCATCTTGATGTCGTCGCGGGTTTGAAAGTCCTGACCTTCCAGATGACGTTGAAGATGGTGAAAAGGTGGTAATACGAGGTATTCAGATCTGAGGAACATTGTTGGCGTGGTAAAGTTGTCCTGCCGAAATTCGTCAGTCCAGTTTTGGTCGTTCTTGCAAAGTGAGGGCGAGCGTTGTCGTGCTGGAAGTGAACTTTAAGCTGCTGTAGACGTGTAGCTTCGGGATTCGCCTTCAAAATCCTCAGTTGCGTAGTGTAGACGTGTGCGGTCACTGTGCATCCTTCGTCTAGCAGCTCCCATTATTTGACACCGTGAACGCTCCACCAGAATCAGAACATAACCTCCTTGGCGTGTACGTTGGGTTTGGGGGAGTCTTCTGCATGCGCACCTTCGTCATTCCAGTGAGCACGCCGGTGAACGTTAGAGTAGAGGATCGACTTCGCACCCCTGGTGACTAGGTACTCGATCCACGTGTGGTGCCCTTGAGCGTGAGGAGAGAAAGTGCCGCGTCGTCGCGGCGGTCTATGTCATACTGCTTCAAAGCATGAGGCATCTATGGACCGAGCTTTCGCACCTTGTCGATTGACTTCAATTCACGAAGAACTGTGGACTGACTCCCCAAGGGTGACTGCCAGTTCACGAGTAGTTTGATACGGATCGGCTTCCACCTGGCTCCACAGCACCTTCAAATCCAACTTTATTGAGCGTTCCGGACGGTCTTCATTTTCGACGGAACAGTCGCCCGATGTGAACTTCTGATGCGACTTGTAAATTGTACACCTCCTGCTTGTGAACGTCCTTCATACCTCTATCAATTGCCGCGGATTCATGGCCAGATAAAAAAATAAATATGATGGTGTTGCGGATGTGGAGTTGCGACGGCTTAAAATCATGAGGCACGTTGCTGGAAAGGTAACAGTTAGGTGCCTTTTCCAGTATGCGTTTGAAAGAGCTTTCCATACTCTATCTAACAATGCTTCGCACGTTCATGTTCGTCGCCTCTTTCGTGAGTTATGATCGCTAGAAGTCATCACTATCATTTTGTCCGAGGACTTATGACTCAAACTAATATATTTCTTTGAATAACTGATGAGCCCGCCTGCTTGTAGTGTTTTACTCGAATATTGGGTTACCTTCAGCTGGTCGAGAGTGATTTTCGCATTGATTTCATCGGATTTGAATCGGCTCTGCCTTCTGCGCTCACGCATTTCCTTCATTTCAGGTGTTACCACAGTGGGTGCGGCAGGAGCGCCTGCCTTTTCATCTGAAAGTATCGTTGAGCAACTCATCCCTTACTATCACTTTGATTAATTCTTTCAACTTGTTTATCCTATTTATTTTCGAAGAGTTGAAAGAAAACTAAATAAAGTTAAGTTTAGTATAATAACAAAATATCTAGAGAATCATGAAATCGCGGTTGGTTAACCATACCTCCGGGCTTTGAAGTTGCTTGTCCTTCTTCCTTTTCTTGTTCTGCTTCTAGTTCAACATCCTTTTCCTGTGCTGGTTTTGAACCGTCGGTAGCATCACTTCCACCTTCACCATCACCTATTAAATCAAACTTAACCACGGAAACACTATATCGGTTTTCGGTGATTCCCAGTTTTCGGTGATTGCCCCTCCTCCCTCAAAAGGTTCCGTGCAAACAGTTTGCTTCTAATTCAACCAAGTGCCTGGGATGGCATCCCGCGCATCGGTGCCTTATAAGGGCATATGGGCGGGTGATCCAAGGCTAGGGATATAATTTCCTGATCAATCAAGATAACCTCGGAACCATTGACCGGCATGAAGGAATAGAAAGGCTGATGAAAAGATTTTTTCTGAAGGGGCTTGAGTTATGAAATGAAGCTGTGAGAGGGTTTAGATCTCCTTATACTTCACTGCAGGGCGGAGGTGGTGTAGTGGCAAGTGGCGCACTATATCACACGCACGGTCAGGGGTTCGAATCCCGGATCGATGCCCGCCTAGGCCAACCAAGCCTTCCATCCCTCCGGGGTCGGTGAATTGGTACCAGACTCGTCTGGGGGGATAAAAGCACTGACTTGTACATCGGCTGGCCACCGCAAGTCATTGTATAGGCCACATACGCACTCATTACGCCACTACGATTCTGAATGGAAGTCGAGTGCGGGGGCGCATCCCTCAGACGGGATTGATTAACGCCAAAAACTTTATCCTTTATACTTCACTGCACACACTGGCACCATGTTGCAGGTAGTGGCACCCCCGAATGAGATCGGCATGGGGTCAAGGCACTCGAACTCATAGGCCACCCGTCCGCCACAACCTTCAGATGTGGTAGACTTGTTAGACTCGGATTTGGCAAAAGCCTACCTCCCTCCCCGCCACCTTCTCCATCTCCTTCATCACCATCTTTGTTTTTCTTTTCCTTTTTCTTCTTCTGCTTTTTGCTATCTTTTTCACTTTTCTTCTTGGATTTTTTATCCTTGTCGGACTTTTTTCCCTTTTTCTTAGAAGGTTTTGAGCCTTTGCGTTTCCTCGATCGTGGCCTCTTAAGACATACGAACTTGATCGAATCCTTCGAACGAAATGAGTAAGATAAGTTCAAACTTTGATGGTTACCTTTCTACTAGGTCTTCTTCCTATGCCTCGAGGCCTTGGTCTTGCTCTACCTCCACCTCGCTTTCCTAAAGAAGAAACGGTAGCTACGTTAGCACAGCCATTGGTATAAATATAAAATTGCATTCATACTCGGCTAAAGGCGACTGCCAAGTATAGATATAGCGCTCACAAAGCGGAGAAGGAAGGCGTGAAAGAAAGGCAGAGAAGAGCGATTTTCAGAGACTTGTTTACTCAGTGTATTCTATTTACATGAATTATCTATGAAAGATTGTGCCCGGACATGGGACTCTGAGGCTTCCTACTCAATTACTAACTAATTCACTTGTCCGTCTTCATGTTGGATGAGCCTGATTGCCACTTTTTTAAAGTCATAGAATCCGCAATCAGAGATCTTGGAGGAGAAGATGAATCGCCTTCTCCCAAAACTCTACTGTCCCCTGACTATTGCATTCATGTGTATCTTAAGTATGACTTCGAAGAGGGTCATTGCAGCAAGTGCTACATGTTCAACAGCCGCTTGGTGTACTGTTCCTACTGTATTACCATAAACTAGGATGTCGTAGCTTTTTTTGCTTACCTGTAATAAATGGCAAAATCAGAACCCATAAAACCCAAAGGAGCAGGAAGTGCATAGTTTCAACCGATCACAAGTGGTAGTTCAATGAAATGGGACTACCACAAAACAAAATGTTCGTGCGGTATCGGATGCATAGATATAAGTTATCAACCCCCAAACAACCTCAAAAAGCCTAACCTTCAAAGACCTTTGAAGAACACGTGATTCTCTATTATTCCAGGGATCTAACGCTTGCAGGTGTTATGGACTAAACAAAAACGTAATTAGCTTTGATCAGCTACTTGGTCGATCACCCAGCAAACCAATACTGATATTACCTTTGAACCTCTTTTTGACTTTACTTCGACGGAACTGTTCAAGGAAAAGACATGGTGGCTTTCTTGTTGTCACGAAGGTCGAATGATTAAGTCTGTGGAAGACGATACAGAGGAAAAAAACGAAGAATTAGAATCAAGAAGTCTCATGACAAGGAAGATCTCATTTCGAGATAGATAAAAAGACATGAAAACCCGACTGTGGAAAGAAAAAAAAATAAATCGAAAATGGGCCATAGGGGCGCACCACTGGCACCACGCACAATCTACGTCCTACCTGATTTATAGGTGATCTACTATTGAACTCCATGAAACTGTTCAGAAGTAGCCATAAGTTCAGTTTAGCAACAACTGGCACAGACCCTAATATGAGCTGAAAGCTCGTTCCTAATGAGATCGATGGGGAGGTTTTCCTGGAATATCGTCCATGATCGGCAGGGTGGAACACACAGAGATTCGACTGATCGCACAATCAATGCGACTGAAAGAAAATGGTTGTTCAAGTAATGGCTGGTAACTTTTACCCCAAGTTTAGCTCAGGAATCCTCGTGGACCAAAATATGGATGGGAACGTTAATTCTATAGAGATGACACCTTTCTCATGAGCCAGGATTCACCTGAGAAGCATTTCAGGGAGAGATTTCGTAGAATGATTCCTTCTTTAACAACACTTTTCCCAAGCTGTTCTTTCAAAATAATTTGGTCAGCCATTATTTCCTTCGGTAAAATTGGAAAATTCAGTAGTCTCCCGGTATTCTCCTATTTACGCCTCGTAACTTAACAGCATTTATCTATACAAGGCGGGGGAGTCAATAGAATCTGATTCTCCGGATAAGTGCTACTACGAAAGAGGCTCTTTTTGAGAGGACGATCTCAGGACACATTCTATAGTGATTACTGAAAATAAATGACAATAAAGTAAAGGCCGGAAGATTATGTATCGTGAACTAGGCGAATATTCTTGTAGTAAGTTCCTCTGTGATGCAGTCTCACGCAAAAAATGACATGTTTCAAAGCAGTCTTTAGGTTTGCGCCACGATTTCTACCCTAATTTAGATTCGTGATGGCTTGCGATGCTTCACTAAACCTCAGTCCCGCTTTTCTGGGCTATACAGGTTAAGATTCACCTAGCTATCAGAAACCATAGGGTGTGGCATAATTGTCATGAGCGGAACCGGTTCCAGAAACATTACAACTGCAGTAGTTCCTGGACAAAACCAGTCGTCACCTTGCTTCAGGAACAATATCTTGTTGTCAAATTGGGAGACAAGGAAGACCCTATTCTCAGCTTTATTCAGCACGTAAATTCAACTGTTTACCAAGAATCGTCACCCAGGCTTCCGTTGATACAGGGGACTGCTACTTTCATGGCACAACCTTGTCCATATAAACGATTCACTACTTAACAGCCGTCGGACGATCAGAGATGAAAAGGAATCGAAACCGTAAATTCCTGCATCAGATAGATGGATATGAATGTAAATAGCCGACATAGATCAGTGTAAAACAAACAAAAGTACAGTAACTATTTATAGAATACCATATGACTCTTATTAAATACAGTGTACAACGGAATAAAAAAAACACATTCAACAAAAGTATCATCGACGAACGTCAATAAGCCGTTTATCATCTACAGATCTTCGATTTAGGCAATTTGTGAAGGATTTTGGTTTGATTTCGGTACCACTTCCTTCCAAACAAACCAGCAATTCATTGCAAATACGAATACGCATACCCAATCACTCAGCTGAAATGGATTTGTTAGGTTTGTAAAGAAAAAGCAATTCAGGAGAATCACTCGACAAAATCTGAACCTTTGCATTTCATAGAGCTGTACTTTTGTTTCATGCCATGCGCTTTGTTTTTTTTTTTATTTTTTTTTTGCTAGACCTAGATTCACATGGAATCTGGAAAGTCTCAAGGGCAGAAGGGCATTACTACCGATGATAATTTAATGTGGATTCGGGCCTATAGCAAAATTTATCTCAAAAGGCAGATCGCTCCTTCGACCAAAAATCACTGGAATCCTCGAGGGAAGTATAATAGACAATCAAGATATTGAAGGGGCTCTGCTATAATGCCCCATTTTGTCGCTCACTTCTTCTTTTGAAGCTCTAGAATACACCTGTGAAGAATGATTTTAAAAATAATGGTAACAGAAATAGAAAGTCTGAGCAAGACTAGGATTTCCCTTCAGGTGATGAAACAACAACATGTTTTTCATGAGGTTATAAAAGCTTGGCTGACTCAGACGGATGGCTATGGGCTAAAGTTCAAACTCATCTCGCATACCGGGAAAAACTCTTGATATTACCACAATGCCGATGCCCTTTTTTAGTTAATCCTCCTAAACTGTTAAACTCACCACGGAGATTACAAGTTTTCCATTGCTGGTATCCCTTGCTAAGGACAGATCTGTGTTTTCTGTATTGACCTTCCAAAATGCATCACTTGAATTCATCAATTCGGTAATACGTTCTTCACTGAAACACCGGATTTATAAAACTTGTATGATGTATGATTGACAATAAAAAGAAAATTTCAAATAGTAAGTAATCGGTTTACCTGGTAGCATGGCCCAAGTTGTTCGAGCCGGCCCACCATGAGGCTGAGCAGAAAAAGAATAAAATAAAGAATAATGCTGTGAAGGAAAGGTCCTGAATCACATAAACATTACGGACCATCGATCGTCTAAGGTGGATCATTACAGATGGGATAGAATTGGCTGTACTTACCGCAAGTGCTACACGTTTTTCTGATTGATATAATGGCCAAAATACAACGTAGACAAACATAATAACAAGAACATAGATTAATGCCGTAACGTTGACGAAATAGAAAAATCCAGCACTTCTGTAAACAAAGTATTTTTATTGATTCAAAAAAATCCAGGTTAGGAAGGAAAATAGAGTAAACAGTAAATGCCCCTGAGTTTCGACATCTGGATGGACAGCAAGGAAGCTCCCCTACAGTGACAATGAGCTCGTACCGAGGCCGGATTTGGGACTAGTTGAATTTGAAGAGATAAAACAAACTTCAAACTCTGATTATAGAAAAATCAGGAAAAAATAAAAGATAAAAGAAATACAAGAAATAGGATTTCGAGTAATTCTCGAAAACGGCCTCACCCAGTAGAGCTGTCATCCGACGTCCAAAGATGTGATGAGGAATTTTTACAATCCTCTATTGTAGCTCCGCCCAGACTGGAACAAACGTAATATTAGTACAAATAGAAAGCTCTGAGAATAATGTCAATTGGTAATTATCAACTCTAAGAATAGTTTCAATCGATAATCGATCAATTCTAAGTAGTCCTGACACTTTGGGACTATAGTTTATGGAAATATTCGAAAACAACATAAAATAGGAAACAGGGCAGGAGTAGTTTATACATTCCTGCGGGTGAGGCTCAGAATCTCTATTGAACAGATGAAACTTCGGTGAAAACAATAGTTTTTTTAAATAAAAGCTAGGGAAAAAGAAAAATTCCAAGTCCTATCAATATAACAAAATCAAGGAAAAATGATAGTAGTCGCAAAATTAGGAGTTGAAGAAAAAAAATTACCCAAAATTAGGTCGAAGCCTCACCTGAATGTTGATACTTCAGCTTTGTGAGTACTGTTGTTAGGACAGTTGTAAGTTAATGTGATTCCCCAACTGTTCACAGCCGCTATTGCTATGACAATGAAAAGCTGAAAAAAAAAACAGTACTGGTCAAAAAAAAACTCGCCCCATATAATTTTCTAACTCATGTCAAACAGTTAGCAGTACTATATACAGCACTATGTAATACCAGTCAACTTAAGAATGATTGAAGCCCCAATGATGACTTCAGAGATGCACCACGCCTTCTACTACCATTCTATTATGCCTTCTACTATGTAGAGGTGGGGGTACCTGACGTTCAGGCCGAAACGCCTTTTCAAAGTGTGTCTAGAGACAAGGACCTCCTCTTAGAGAGAGGACGCCCTTGGTTGATCAGTCATAAATTGATCTGATAGATTGCTCTGCGTTTGCCTTTATCACGGTACTAAAATGTTGGACAGAGAATTTACTTTCAGAGACGGTATTAGAATCATCTTTCCAAATTGAATCACCCGAAAACCAGAGGAATCACCTACATATAGCGCCCACCAGTCGCTGCCAACTTACTTGAGCTACCTTGCTTTCAGCCTCCCTTTTGAACAAGAGGGTAAGTAAAGAAAGTTTCGATCACCCCTTTGACTTCGGTCTTAACTTCTTTATCAACCAGAAAGTACTGTAAGGGGCTGGTGGACGGTGAGAAAGGAAAAGGTCCGGCTTAGTGAGCATTGGGAGATGGGCAGATAGCAAAAGCTTCGAACTCGGCCGACCTAGCCCTAATGAACTAAGAGAAAATCTGTACTTTTCCATTACCTACAGCTGTATTTTTTTTCGTGAGAACCAGTAAATACTTTGTATCCTAGCCCCTTCTGGTCTGTAGAGAGATACCTGACAATCTTTTCAAAGGTTATTGATAGGTATTCATAGTTCATTTCCACAACATCAACATTGTTTTGTTTCCGACCAATCTAATGTTTAGAAATGGTAATTGTTGTCATGGGGAATACACGCTACGGAGTACACATGATCAGTTCAGTGCTCTACGATAGAAGTACGGAAAGTGAAAAACTCACAAATTCCACGACCCGTATGATACCGAGGGGATACTTGAAAGCTGCGAGATTCAACGTCGGCATAGTGTACTGTAATGAGATAGTAGAATTTGTAGGTTGGCAACAGCACGAGAGGAGTTAAAGGCGTGACGATACAAACAGACAGAATAAAAACGAGAAAAATGCAAATATTATCCGGCAAAACTCTTGCAACAGTAGTAGAGTAGAGGGTGTGGGAGTAATTCTTCAGCGACGAGGGTTTTTACGGCATAAATCGATATGGCTATCACGCATACAAATCAGTTTTACTGTGTTCCCTAGAATGAACGGGAATATATTCATATCGAGGACAAGGGGGGGCTCAGCCCCTGGGCCGGTTATCCGTGGCTGAAAAGCGGCCGTTGCGGCTACTATACTATTGAATAGGTTGTCAATACACTGAAGGCCTATAGAGAGATCGAAATTACGTTTGATCGAGAGAACGTCCACTGGCTGCTCGGTCAACCACCGGATGCGATTTACGAGATCATGTCAAAGACTGATTCATCTGGGAGAAGGAGGGAATGGTAGAGTGTACCTGATTAGCTATCGTCTTAGTAAACATATAAATAAATATAGGTGTTTACATAAAGAACGACGGATAAGTCTGCTAAAGTGGATGTGTTCCTTCGAAAGATGCATGTGCATCAACATACTGGAAAATTTAACCGTCATTCGTTATGCATTCGAATCCCTGCCAAAACTATTGGGGCGTTTCAATGGGATTCCTAGTTTCCACAGTAGTTCTTAAGAGCAAGCATTTCTTTCAAACTGTTCTTACAAATTGATATTTACTGTATTGTATCGTATTTTATTCCATGTTTATTTATTTATTCACAGATCCAACAGAAGCTCTCAAGAAACGTTACCGAGAAAACCGGCAAGAGAGTGGTAACCTCACTACCGCTCTAGAGAATGAGGAAGAGAAAGAGACGAGAAAATTAACAAATGCCGAACAAAAATGAAAAAGGGAAAAATAGAATAAATTTGAAATTGCTGTAAGGAAAAGTTTGGTGGAGGTTAAACCTTCCAAGAAAAAGTTCAAAACTCAAGAAGTGAACTATGTAAACACGACAGGCAAGGCAGATCTCTAAACCAATCAGTGGTTCCTACACGTTCATTCATCTAAGGAGTCGAAGAAGCTTGTCGGACTTTATTATTGAATAATCAAGAAATAAGCAACTCTAATAGTTCCCTGCGCAGGTTTCAGTTAAGGATTTGATCCAGGAACCTTAATTTCGTTAGCCTTGCAACAGTAAGCACGACTACATTGCCGTTTAGGCATTCATTAAGACTGTGAAAGAAGAAGACTTTAGAAAGCCACGCAAGTTCCGTTCCAATGAACATAGCCCCAGTTTTGCACCCCTACCCAACCCATCGAATCCACATCAAATTTGCTGTGATCTCGTGCCACTAGATTCATCATGAGCTGCACTAACCTCGAGATAGCTTCTACGCCTTATTCCCAGGGCCTGACGCTCCCTCCTAAGCAGCAATAAATGCAAGTAAACCTAAAATAAGTCTTACTATTGGGACGCTGGACTGCTCCCAAGAAGGATGCCTATTTGTTATGGCTTAGATATAATAATGAATCAGCAAAACAAATAAACAATGAAACGGGGATCGAAGACAATAAACAAGAAATCAACAAAATGAGAAATAGTAACAAGAATCACTAGCGATTGTCACAAGGAAAGTTTAGAAGGTATAACCAAACCCAATCTTAAAAAATTCATCCCCATTGTTGAAGTACAACTAACTGTCAGCCGGTTTCCCCCCAACAAATTATGAGAGCAAGGTGATCTACTAAATATTTCCAATAAGTATGGCGATACTGGTGGTGCTTGGAATTGGAAGGGGCCTCTTCGTTTGTTTACATAAGAATATGTTCAGCGCACATGAATGAGTGCAGAATGAGTAAACTGGGCGATTGCCTAGGGCACAAATCGACCAACGGTGAATTAAAATATGCAAGGAATTCTAGCACAAATGAAAATGAGAGAGAAATAAAATCTTACTGACGCAAAATCTTGCACAGCTACAGCCAAAAGCGGGTCTAGTCGTCGGTCGAAATTTGTGGCCAAAACCTCGAGAATGACGGCGGGGAGAAGCCAAAACCGGAAATGGGAACTCGAAAAATCGGGAAGGCGCCGAACCCGAGCGCCACGATCAAACGGTCCAATACGATTCTTCTTTTTTATACATACGAAAAGCTCGAGGAGGAAGGGAAGAGAAATTGTCGATGCTAGAAATAGATAACAGTTTTCTGCAACTGTCAACAATCGAATAAATAAATTAATAAATAACCAAATAAATTGTCGTCATGAAACACAAAAATCATGCCTCATATGTTCCAAAGGAACCAAACGAATCTCTACTCCTCGAGGAGAACCAAAGGTTCGTATGATCCATCCAATGGATCATGGGAAACTCCATGAATCATATTCTTTCAAAGAACAAACAATAAACAGTACAATAAAAAGTATTTTAGTCGTAAAGCTACAATTTAAATGAGTTATATCACGAAGAGAAACAGAACGAAGATGTTGGAATACGAGAAATAAATGCTTGTTGTTTGTTTGGACCACATATCTTTTGTTTACTTTAAATTTCGTTTCAACATAAATGAATCGCATTAGGACTCAGAAATTCATTTATGTAAAATTCTAAGATGGTACAAGAAAAGAACGTCGAAGTCAGATAAATACATGAACTGCACTTTGATTTTGATAAGGGAATTAAGCAAATACAAAAAGATGAGGAAGGACTCTATCAAAAGCAAGAACATTTCTCAACGGTGAATCAAACTGCTATGTAACTCCCGGGTACTGTAGAAAAAGTAAAGGGAACAAGTAAAAAATAGTACAGTTTGTTTTCACTCGACGCTGGGCAACTGTTTTTTTTTTTGTTTGAATAGAAATACGACTGAACTCAAAAGGAAGACATTATTTGAAAAAGTTTCCGGGGCAAGTTGTGAACGAGAATGTAGGAGTTCCGGCGTAATAGTCCAATTTCCGGAACTGGATTACTAAGGTGACAACTCTAAGCCGGAGAACGATAAATGAAAGGGTCAGCTATATGAAGGATGAGTAGTATATTTATTCGAGTAAAACCTCATTGAGCTGTCAGGCTTTGTTGGTACCGGAGTTCTTTCCTCTAGCTGTGAGCCTTCGTGCCTTTTCTAAAAGTCTTCGGGAAAGGGAAACTCAACCGATAGCAGTGATAGGCAGTTACAGAGTAGAAAAAATATTAATAATGGTAATTGAACGGATAGTGATTGTAAAAATAGATAAATTTATGCAATCAAAACGAGTGACAGGCTCCCAAATCGATAATAGCCATTTATTTATTTATTTATTTATACGTCCATGTAGACGTGCCATCTAAATCAGTACGCGAACTAAAGTCAATTATTGACAATAAATTAATAAGAAAAGGAAAAAAAGGGCCAAACAAAGGAACTAGCATACCCAACAAATAGAGAGAGGATTTTGGGGTGAATGCTTTCTAGGCAAGTATGTCAGTTCGAGTTCATGAAAAATCATTATATAAAAACTGAATGAAATACTACAGGAGTAAATAGGGTGAAAATTGACTATGTAAGAATGAAAAAGGTAAGATGATCACAAACATTGCGGAAATCTTACGAAGCGTGAGCGCTACGAACCAGCTCTCCGACAGGCGGCGCCCATTTGCATGGTGCACTTGTGAACAATGTCAATACAATCTCTCCCCACCCCTATGATCTGTGGTTTTTATGATTTTTTATCAAAAAAAAAAGTAAAAACAATGTTCCAACCTCGGTGTAAAAAAATTACCGGAAAACGCTATGAAAAGCAGAAAAGGTGTAGAATTTTCCTTAAATGCGCCATGCATTTGTCTACCCACCCCATGGTAACACTTTAACTCGTTTTCCCAAAAATCGCGGCGTTTTGGGACTTGACATCGACTTGACATCCCTTGAAATGCCTAAATACTTTATTTAGAAAATGTTTCAAGAAATTTACAGTCCTTTTGAGAAAACTGAAACATAATTATCAGTTATCAGAGAGGAAGCAAAAAAACTTCGAAGTAAAAGGACAACCCAAAAGAATGAAAGCCTAATGGGTTAAAGTAAGCATGTCTTCGGTTCTGCAGGCGGTGGCATTCTGAACCATGCGACTTTCCGGCTAAGAGCAAATAGTGAAGTAAAAAGGAATCAAGTTCCCGATCCTACGGCAGTCCACTGAAGTTTTTCGAGGATTCAGAAACAGTTGAAAAATAAACAACATCAAAAAGGAGGTCATGAATACTCTCTAGAACTGCCGCAAACATTTCAACCGGTCGATTTTCGAGTGCGGCTCAAGAAGTCACGCGGTAGTGGAATAAGTACTTTACTACGAGTTTCAAGGACTACTGTGTATACATAGATGGGGGTATGTATCAAAGGTAATCTCAACTGAATGACAGGAAACACGACTTGAACGTCTCGTGAACCGATAACAAATCGATTCGACTGAAGGGTAAACTTCGCCAGAACGGGCAAATATCGACCCCTTAAACGTCTTATCAGCTCAGCGCATACCATATAGACAGCGATTTTGTTATGTGTTTGAAAACAGGACGGAAAAATTTGCGGTTTCACGTTTGCGGACATGAAACAGCAAAATTTTCGTCATATTTTTAGACGCACAGCAAAAGCTGAGCGGTGGCAAGAGGCTCTTCCAACAAACGGAACTGAATGCCTGCTCCAGCCTAACTTATTAATTATTTCTTAAATTCACGGGAGGCACAAAACACCGCTATCACAGTGATTGGGGAGAACCAAAAAGTCATTTTATTCAGTAGTCCGCTTTTTCAGTCATTCAGACAAGCCAAATAAGCAACCACTAGGTCCCCAAATGTTCGATAACAGACACATACAGTAGAGACAGGCGGAATAGGTTTTGCTAGTGGTAGAGTAATTATTTGATAGACATATCTGGTGACCACGTAAAGAAATGTGTTAAGCTTGGAGTAGAGGAGGAAGGAAAAGGCTTCAATGACTTTAACAAGCCATTCTACATCAATCATTTCTGAAAGTTCAGCAGCCGATAAGTGAAAGTGTCGTTACAAAAAGGTTTGGAGCTATCTACGGAAATAAGAAAAGGCAAAAAATCGGAAACGAATAAAGATACAGTGACTGCGGAAGCTCATGACAGTTTGAGACAGACGAGACAAATAATAATCTTCTACAACGGCTTCCCTTCTCACAGCACTCCGATGACGGAAGGGATGATTGCAAAGGCAAAAACTACGTGAAACTTTGATTTTTATCGAATAACCTGACACATTTTCTTTTCTCTTTTCTTCAAAACACTTCACATAAGCGGTAGGCTTTGTTAAAGTCTTATACCTTCCCAGCAAATTGTCTTTTCTTCGACATTTTCTTACGAAACTGTATTAAACGACCTAAAAAAGTATAGGCGACGTTCCACGACTGGGAAGTTTCTCAAAAGTTATCAACTAAATAGAGGGAATCTTCCCAATTTCAAATGAAGTGACGAAGTGGGTCAAATGGAATTAACGGACAGAATAACAGACAGGAAGGTTTCAGTAGTTAGCACCCCCTTCAATTCGTGGTCTCATTAACGTTCGATAAGGAGTAGCACATCTCAAAGAATGCATTCACTTGTATGTTTTCCTGTACTTGTTCTATGATACTGTTTCACATGTATTAAAATCTGTTAAAGGCAATAATGCTGAAACCCGCGTTTTCATGCTATTGAAATATCGACGAAACGGGAAAAATTGGAAATCTTCAAATGCACAGTTCACGATAAAAATGGTTTCCGAGATTCCCCCACAGGATGAATTTGAGGCTCCCGCGTATACCATATCTGGCATTGTTAGGTCGGAAAACGGCCTAGTTAGGGAGTTATAAAGGCTCAAAGATTGGCCCATGTTTATCCTCGGACGAGTTTCACCGGCATTGTAGAGGCTGCACCGATCACAAGGGAGCCCACGTAGGAAGTTCAAACAACTGGTCATGACCAATAGCTTCAGTGAAAGGCAGTTGAGGACAACTTCGATGTAGTCATCTCTATGGGCAATGGTTCCACCCAAATCTCGCCCAAACA
The DNA here is from genome assembly GCA_000469685.2 of Haemonchus contortus. Classification (NCBI taxonomy): domain Eukaryota; kingdom Metazoa; phylum Nematoda; class Chromadorea; order Rhabditida; family Trichostrongylidae; genus Haemonchus; species Haemonchus contortus. The sequence goes on from LS997565.1 coordinate 4,712,981, forward strand.
CCCCTTACTTGCCATTACCGTCACGGTGATCTCGTACAACTTCCGCCTTCCACTAATTTCGAAAAGCTTTGAGTAGATGGATTTTCTCGCTTTCTTCACCACCTTTCTACATCAATACTTTCACTTTTCTGCCTAAAAAGGGTACATCAAAATTATCGTGAACAGTGCTTTAAGGTAGAACCCAATTTCACTATTACTGTGAATAGCTGAATACTATATGTATGCTTGTGTGTGCATGTATGTGGATGCGTACATGTGTACACATACACTTGTATACATACAAGTATTTGTGTATCTGGGTGCACGTGTAGGTGTATATGTATATGCGAACATTTACATATATATGCACAGAAATTCACTGGTTATCCATGTAATCAATGTATGTGCATATACAGCAGCGCTCAAAAGTCTTCGGTGAAATGGTTCTTCAGCCGTACTTTTCAGCTCCTTTCCTACTGGATCCAATCATGCGAAATTTCTATGCTTTGAGCGTGGTTGTATTGTGAATATTTACCACTATTAACTTGCAATCTGATCATCTTCCAGATATTCCAAAGAGCATAAACACAAAATCGACTGAAAATACAGATGATGGCCCTTCTAGAATCTATTTCCTTCTTGTCATGTCTAGAGTGTACGAGCGGTAAAGCCGAACACAATAGATGAGAAAAACGCACATAAGGTGCTAATACCTGCAGACGACAACAACTTCAGTTTTAGCAAAATCTGCTACCGCAACAAACACCTTGCTCTATCTGTGGATATTGCAGTTTTGCAATCAAATAGTGTTGGGTAGGGTAAAATATGCTTTAGTTAAATATATCCAAATTTCGCGCGATTTGGTCCACTAACAAAAAAGTTATGGAAGAGAGATCGTCAAAGCATTTCACCGAAGACTTTTGAGCGCTACTGTATTTGGGTTCTGTTTCTCTCTATATGGATTTGTTGTCGCAGATTCCAATTAACTTAATTCCCTCACGAAGGATTATTACTACAGTGGTAGCGATCAACATCGACCAATGGATTCTGGAATGATGCAATTTTCAGCATAAATGGCCTCCTATTCATGATATAAACTTGCTAGAGCATAGTTCATACAAAGCAAACGGGTGTGGTGCAGATGAAACAAAATGGTCGCTTCGCGACGAAAGCGACGTCGCGCACGAGGGATTATAACGGAATGAAGCCAAATCAGCGCAGCGGGTAAGAAATAGAAAAACAAAAAAGCAACAGTAGAACTATGCCAAAAATACTAATTGCAGAACTGAAGTAACGAGGCAACTGGTCCGCGTGCAGCGGATCGATTTCACAAAACCGATTCAACTGAACGTCTCCCAAAGCAAGTGGTAGATGATTTTCGGTTGGTCGTTTACGAAGTCAATGACTTCCATTACTCATAAATCATGAAAGTGTGATGAAGAAAACGGGGTGAATATCTGTACGAAAGGGACGATCACTAAAAACCTATATATGTGTGACCAGTGTCGACTCGTAAGATAATTGGCAGATCATGTGGTGGTTGCAGTTGCGGGGCCCTTGAGGTTCAACACAGGAGGCGACTATGTGGGTGGTCCCAAACTGGTCAATCTACAGATACCAATCGAAATTATCGATTGCCGCACACGAACGAAGACTGAGTACTTTTCATGTCTGCGATTATGACACCAAAAGAAGAATGATCTTTGGAAATAAATTAGTATAATATGGAAATGTAAACACTTAAATCGGAAAAAAAATTCGAAATGGTATAATATAGGGACCAAAAGGAAATTGTAAAAAGTCAAACAGACAGCCTGTGAAGAGATTTTTCGAATCCTCGATCACAAGTAATGCTAGTGGGCGTTTAGCAGTTAAAGGTTACCAGATGTTGAATCCGACTATTTGAAAAGAAAACAATTAGTTCGATGTTAATTTGACAGTACTGAATAACTGGGTGGATTTAGATGTCCGCATAATCACTAATCTCCTTTCAAATAAGAATCCAGTAATTCTGATTCGAAAAACTTCATTCACTGTTCTAAACCCTTTGAAATTGAAGGAGATTGTTTAGTCCAAAGACGATTTCTTTTTTCTGGAAATTTTTTTTCCGAATCGTGATCATTTCATTGAGACCAATCTACCAAATTATAACTGAGCACCGAACTAAAACTCCTTCGAGAGAAAAACTGTTTTTTTTTTAATTTTTCTGTGGAAGCAACTAAATTCAGTCTAAGGCAGATGAGTAACTTTTACATATCATAAATGTAAAGGTAGACATACATACGTTACATGAAAGTAGGATCTGAACATCAACGGATAAATCACTTTTCAAAACCACTAGTTGTATCATTTCGATTAAGAGGAATAGACCGATAAAGTATTGAGTAATTATAAGATCCTCTCCAGTTAATGATTATGAAGATAACTACCAATCCCTAAGTAGCTAACGTAATAGCGCTCGATCTGGAGTTCTACATTTGGAAGCATGGCTAGAATTCCAGCTCACTGGGTGACAATTAGGTGTCCACTGCGGGATATCGCCCCCGCTTAGCGGCGGCTTCAACAGGAAAACCCGATCTGTTCATAGCTCGAGGAGAAGCAGACATCCAGTAGTACGAATTGTCACCTGAATTGTAACCCTCACAATACACCTTACTCAAATCAATGCTGATTCGGGAAGTCTCCATATGACCCGAATCCATACTCTTTCGGGTGACTATGCATAGGATGGATGGAACAAGGGCAAATGCTGTCGTAAAAATGTCCATTTTGATTTTCACTTCAAACAAACGACGTAAACATAGAATAAACAAAACTGTAACCAAGCTAATTTTGCGATCCCATTGGGCCATTCGAGCCGAAAATAAAGGAGTTTATCTAGAAGGACAACAACAGGCCACGGATATTGAACTGCTTTGCAAGACTCTTCAGAAATCAAATGAGTCTGGACAAAATTGGGTGTGTCGAGTGCAAGGCGTATCCCATAGGCGAGTAAAGAGACACTTCAACAGGAACTACTCAGTTTTTCTGAGAAATTACTATCGGGTCTTCATCAAAGTAAAATATAGACGTAACCATTCACATTTGGCACTTTCAACAGATCGAATAGAGGAGGTTTGCCGGGTGAATGTGTGCACTGACACATCACCCAGACGCAAACTGAGTCACCAACACCATCTAAGACCTTTGAAGCTGTGAGAAGGCAACGTAGAACGATCAGAATTCCGGCAGTAAGCAATTGGGAGGCCTTGGAAGAATTTGTGGACACAGGCGTGAGTTTCTACGAAGAGCAGACCAATCTGAGTCAATAGATGTCGTCAGAGCTGAAACATGAAATATGTAATATGCATAATATAAGAAGTTCTCAGAGATAACGATCGCCCAAAAGAGGGATGAAGGGGGAAACAAGCATAGGTATTGATCGATATCGATTGACCGGTGATGGTCACTATCCAATTCGTAGTAAAACGAGGATGTTGATTGCTTCTAGTTGCGGAGCGCTTTAACTTAACACAATAGAGACTGTAAAGGTGACTCTGAACCATTTCAATCAATATATATCAATCTAGATCGAAAATATCGACTTTCGCGCTTTAGCTAACGACAACACCTCTATGAAATTCATGTTTGAATAGGTAAATGAATCGATGGGTAAAGGTGGGATGTCTAAGAGATGTGGCTAGGTATCCGATTTCTTCAGGATCCGAAACTTGACCCCAGAGTATGTGGGAGGTTACAGCCTAACTTCTACATTGTCTGAGATATATATTATAGAATAAGCTGAAGCTGAAGCGATTCAAACGTCTTTCCAACTATCAATAAGCCTCAAGGGATGAAGGAAAATGTTGTTGACATTGAACGATCCCAGTTTGGGGCGCGCCCACGCATTCCAGAGTTAATTGCCGACTAGTTTCGATCGGAATCCCGTTTGATAAATCGCAGATTTATTTCATTTAAATGCCAAAAAAGAATCAAATGGTATAACCATACCTGTGTTGGGTAAAAACTCACACAACGTAAAATTGGTTCTCTACGGATACGGTAAGGGCAAGCAAAACCACCCGACGACAATCAATCCCTTTTCAGATGCGCCACGCATTTGACTTTCAATTGAAGTCTGAGTCAAGATGTGGTTCTGCCAACTGGTATTTCTACCTTTCACAGCATGTTCCCTCTCGATTCATCGATCTCATGGTGAATCAAAGACGATCTAAGGCCGATTTCTCGTATCCGTACAGTGATCGGCTCCTTTCTCGACCTTGGCTTTCAACAAAGGCAGTAAACTGATAAAAACAGCCTTAACTCTCCATCAAAGACAGTAAACAAATCAAGAAACAAACATGGGAGTCCACAGACAAACACCGGCGAATGCCAAAAGGGTGAAGAGCGCTCTAAATTGAACTACCAACCAAGTTTCGAGTGTCGAGTGAAGACGCTGAAGAAATATAAGTCCTTAATCCAGACGAAGGACCACTCCAAAGGTAATTTGTTGAGAAATGACATCAATATCAGCCCTCCAACCCTTTTAACGTCACTGACATCATCGGATAGGGTGTACTGTTTTGAAGGCCTGTCCCTCCATAGGGCTATCAGGACTACTTGGCCTCATAGAAGGATTGGTTTTGATGATTTACTATTTCAGACTTTGACGGAGAGGGCAATCCTGATCGTATCAGAGATGCCGAAGAACTTGGGGAGACCCTTGTCAAAAGCCCTGCCAAAAGAACAAGCTATCAGTCACTACCCGAACGAGCAGTGCCGTTTCCAGGAAAACCTTGATTGTTTGGGAATTTCTTATTCTTTGCAAAGGCCATTACACCTGTCTTCGTCCTTCTCTGAATGATGACATTCCGTTTTCTTTTCATTAGATTTACCATTCGCCGAAAACAACAACACATTCCGATGACCAGAAAGCACTGATTGATGGGCCCCAATATGAAGTCTCGTGCCGTGAAAGAAGAAACTCGTCCCAACTTTTTAAACATCACGTGAGCGGATTAAGCGATCGTAAAACGGTACGTGCCATCATTAAATTCCAAGGGATACTTTTTGCTCCCTTCTGCAACCATTTCTGGAATTCCGGGTGTACCCAATGCATGAACGTTTTACTACGACATGAAAGTTCTCTACCACTTAGAAGGGGAACTCATATGCTAGTATGAAGAACTTCCCGATAGTAGTAAAATGAAGTATCAGATCTATTTTCGAGACCTTGATCATCTCTAATCACCTACAGTGTCAGGAAAAATCACGGGATTGAGGAGACTAGAGACCGTATATAGACGTGAGAAACAATTTATAAATAATCCAGGCAAATGTCCCAGTCAACAACTACCAACAGGTATCAAAAACAGCGGAGCGAGAAAAACCCGATCAATCAAACTTGGGCAACTACTTGATGAACGAATAGATAACCAGTACCGCCTATTATTACCTTTTGAGTATAGTTACTGGAAAAGATATGGAAAAGGCAGGAGAGGTCTTCACCAGTCGCTGTATATGCCCCATCCTTCAAAGAATTTGAAACCTGAAGTATAGGACCTATACGGTTAGGTCGGGGTATGAATTTTCCGACCGTCCGACGGAACGACTTACATGGCAGCCCCTGCACCATCCAGTTAGGGCAACCGGTTAGAGCAACGAATTTCGAAGGTGAGGGACAAGACCGTTAAAAAAATGTTGGAAATGAGTTCCAGGGGGGTTCAGATGATATGACCTGAAGAATAGCCTCAAAGATCGAACTCCGATCCTATGGGAAGGATCATGGAGATATCCGAGCGGGAACCGCGGAAAATCGGAAGAAAAAAAGTGAGAAATCGATCTTTTCGCCACTACTGAAGAAGAATAGTGTACAGCAGACCACCTAGGAATGATAGGAGCAAAACAAGATGCACAACTGTTCAATTCAGTGGTGGAAAACGAAGAACTAGTTAAGCAGGCATGCATGAAGGCGGTGGTGACGTCGAATGAATGCGATCGATCTCATTCACCCGACTACTCGCTAAAAATCGCTGACCTTTTGAGGTCATCGATCCTTTCGAGGACTGGAGATCGGAGGTAATCAGTAGGTGGACTTTTGTTGAGCTCGAGACTTCACTGGCCTCTGTTTCCACCTTTACTGACAGTTAATATTTTGTAATTAACATGAAATTTTTATGAAGATGCGTGGTTATAGGTATTACTAAAATCTTCGTTTGTGAAGCTCTAAACTCGTCCTTACTGATTGGAGAAGCAAGCGAATCCGAGAACCTACTATGGATTCTGTTCTCTAGACGTTACTTTAATGTTTGGACTTTGGATTACTGAAGTGGTTGCCTTCTTCCACTCCTATTCTCATAAGACGGCGACAATGGCGAATAGCTAGCCCAACAAAAAAGTCTATATGAGAATGATCGCCCAGTGAATTCCAAAGTGTGGGACAACCTAGCATGGGTGAAGTTCCTCCAGAGTTAAGAGACGACACGGTGTGTATGCTGCGCGATAAGTCGCGTAGCCGCACCGCATATGCACCGTATCGCTTTGGCCGCGTTCATAGTTTGCGGCAGAGGATTTGACGCAAACTATGAACGCAGCCAGAGGATCTTGCGGCAATTGCTGGCTAATCCGTGCCCTATGGATTCTTTCAGATTCAAAGCACATTCACGTTTTCAATACAAGTTCCTAGTATAATAATAATTAAAGGCATGAATATTCTGTTCATTTGCCCTAAACAGTCTGAGCGTAACATCAGCAATTGGCTTCTGCCCAAGTATCACATCTTCCCACTGATGTCTCCTGATAGAGTTCGCTGCTTATCTTTTTTTTTCCAATCCAAAGAGTGGATACCTTCTGGTAGCCTCGATAATACTGCAGTGTTTATCTGTATTTCCAATCTGCCTCTTACAAAACCACTTCCTCGAGCTTGGGCGACAAAACGAGATTCCTGTTATAAAGCCCTAACCGAGTATTCAATCCTCTCGTCCATATCAGCGACTGCTGCCGCTGAGAAAGTTCTTCACCAAACGTTTTCCTAAATTTTTGAATTACAACCTACCATCCGACACTTCTGTTGCTTAACCCAAACTCCTAATCTGTCAATTTGTTTACCCCTCTAGTCACACGGAGAAAAGCAACTTCCATTTCCGTTGCTCTATCTCATATTTGTTTTCGTTAAAGAAAAAGTCAGGCGCTATCGATATGTGGAATATTCCAAAAAAGGCCTCTTATCTAACTGCTTCTGAAAATACGAATAGACACCATCAATGTCATGGAACAACTGTTTACATGCTAACATATTTATTTTAAGCCATCTTTAGTTACAGATATCCTCTGATGACCTAGAATCGTTATTATGACAATCACTACATTGATTCCATCAATGATAAGGATGTACTTGATGTACAGTTAGTATCAAGAGCCACTAAACTAATAACGAGTAATGTTGAGTCGTTTCTCAAAGTCCGCAGATTTGTAACAGTACCGTAATCTTGAGTCAGGACCCACGGATAGATTATTGGGACAGTACAGTAATCTATATGTTGGGTCCTGACTCATGGGCCTGCAGGTGGCCCCACGTATTTTGAGAATTCAACAGCTTCTGCCCCACAGATACTGTACCACAATGTCCGCAGTCTACGAGTTCGTTGAAAATTAGAGAGGTGTGGATGCTACTGTAGCTGGAGAGGGACAATCAGCAAAACTGGGGCCTTTGATTAAAAAGTTGGAGATAAGATTCAGAGCTTGGAGCGACTCCATTTTCATCCTACCCAGTTCAATTAAGAATAACCCCTGATGAGATCCAGCCGACCTTAGTCAAATGTTACTGGGCACGGTCGAAAGGTGCGGACGGTAGGAAAATGCGGATAGGATCGAGAACCTCTCTTTAGTGCCCTATCCCAACTACAGTAGCGAACAGATGAGCTTCAGTCGTCTTCTTCTAGGATTAACCGATCAAAAGAGTGTTTCCCTTGAATGTATACTCAGGCACTTCCATGTTCAACGGAGCAGGTCCCTGAATTTCCATACACATACAGTAATCATTAGGAGTTTTCCTAATCAAAAACTAAGCACTTACCTTACGTATTCGTCCAGATGCATCAAAATGTGATCCATGACATGGACAGAAGTAGGCACCGTAATCACCGGCACCTACTGAAAATGTGGGCATTCAATTCTAGAAAAAACGGTAATGTGATTTTTATAAACTAACTTGTAGGTACACATCCGAGATGGGAGCAAACTCCAAGCAACACAGACCATTCCGGTCTTTTCACCCGCTGATCATCATGTTCGGGGTGGCGTAATTCGGACAAGTCCACAGCTTTCTCTCTGAGAAAAACGTCAGTAAGAAGATATGTAGCTATTACTACATATGTATCATTGTTTTTTACCGCAGTATCAATCATTATCATTGTTTTTTATTATCATGGAATTTCTCCTAGTTCATATTTGATGCATCTGGGTATCTGTGCTAGGTCACAGGGAAGGGCAAGAAAAATATGGTGGGAGGTCGATTTTCTATATGCAGCGTGTACACCTTAAGATTTTGTAAGTTTATTATTATTATTATTATTTATTATGATTGGATTTATATTTTTATTCATTTATATTTTCACTTGGAAAATATTGAGCTGCTATAAGGGCGATTTTCGGTCTCTATTACTACTTCCGGAGCATATCAGTAAGAAGTACGAGAATGAGCTGCCGGTTGTTATTGATGCAGCTTTCACAGCTGCCCAGTTTCCCCTAAGAAAATGAACAGATGGCTGTTCATAGAGTTCGATTACCTCGATAAATGGGATTAACTTTTTCCTTTGTCGTCTGAATTGTATTGCTTCGTGTAGCTCGGAATGAACTTGGAGTTACTTCCACATGGTAACCCACTGGACTTCATGGTATGAACCAGAGAATTCATCAAAATGGAAGAAGCTTCCCCACAGAAGAGCTGGGGACAGGGCCTCGATTCAAAGCTTCTCAAAATGACCCATAACAGCTAGACTTTGTACAAGTTACTCTTTAGAGTTGTCGAAATCACGAATCAGGTTCTTTCCTATTTTTTCAGATTGGATTTGTTGTCTATTATTCATTAAGAGAATTTCATTATTAGACCTCTTATTAACTATTGATGTTTGATATTTGTTTGATTGTGTCGAAGTAAAGTGTAAGATGAGAAGCATTCTATAGCTTGGCGATATCTGTCGATACGAGCTCAGTATAAACTCTGATAAAGAATTCAACTCTATCACCCTTCCAGACCGATATGGATGTGAGCCCCGAGCCCGAATTCGGATGAGTTTAGTGACTTGGAGTCAAAAAATAACGCAAGCCCTTTAACTTCACCTTACTACGGATAGCCGAAAAAGGCCTCCAACTTAGTACTACTCAACTTGGCTCACACCTTTCAATCTCAGCTTGTGTGCGATGCCTGACGAAAACCGGCTTGTCACGCCAGTTAAAAGTCCTCGTTTCGCCTTCGGGAATCTCGTCCAAATTCACCTCAATCGTGGATAAGGCAATCTGATCGGCAGGTATCCACTAAAAATGGAACTTCTCAATCCGTTGGTAAGAGGCGACTCCGAAGTGCGGACAAGACCACCCATACGCCTACCTTGAATTTCACATTGATGAGATTTATTTCTTTGGCAGCCCAGAGTGCCATCGCTCCACCAGCTAAAGCAGAGAAGTAATAGGGAGGTGTTCACGAGGTTGGGAACTTGCTCGATGACCGGAGAGCCATAGAAATATTGAAGAAAAAACCGAATCAAGTTTAGATTTTTCAATTGTAAGGAAAAATAGGGGTTTGAAATAACTTTTAGAAGCTAGATATACCTCCGTAATAGACGGAGTGAAAAAGAGATCGGCGTTGGTCTTCGGTATCTCGTGCAGCTTTTTGAGTATCCAAAGTACTTTCTCTACGGTAATATGAGAAGTCTGGGAATTTGATGTCAGTATGGGCGAAACGGCAAGACGACACTAAAACACAATTATGTACATGATGTTCTTTGACTCAAAAGAAGAGGAACATTTATTCGAAGAAATCCGGTCATCTTCTAGCTAAATGAAAAATGTTGGAACAATATAGCGGAACTGGATGCGCCGTGTGATTGTAAACGCTGCTAAATACCCTTTAGTAATTCTCAAGAGCTCTGAGTAGTCCACACGTCTTCGAAATATTTCGACGGACCAACATTATAGTCGTGAATTCAAAAGAATTTACTCACTGTTCAACCCACCCGAAGCTGAATGAGGGCAGAGCAAAGTTCCAAGGTTAGTGATGTGAGTTGCTACTGCTTGCGGAGATCTATGAGTGATGAGTGCAGTAGTGATGCCCTTGATTGGTGGGACCTTGAAAAAAGCGGAGTGTTTACAAATCCAGTATATAAAAATTGTTTCCTAGTGAAACGTTTGTCTCTTTGATAATATTATGCTTTCAACCATAAAGCAGAAACTATATAAATAAGTTGAAATAGAATGGTAAACAAATATCAACTTTCAACATAATGGTGAGGTGTTCTGACTGATCTAGTGTGTCGGGTCGCCTGATCAGGTGAACATAAAACCCTATAGACCCCAACAACGGAGATTTGGTTCAGATTTCTTCTGGATAACTTGTAACAAACCTCCGAAGCATATGGAATGTTTACAGAAGGCTACTGGGAAGAACGATACAACTGGTCGAGAGGAAAATCATTGCACTAATGCGCTTCCTCCACTGTAAGCACTCCCGTTATTTGTCTCTGGCGAAGTCTCCTTGTAGACTACTTGCTCCCATGCAGATCAACTTGGATGGTATGTGCTAATTGTAAGTCTGAAAACTATACTTACATAGCTAACTGCATCTGTAGCTTGTAGCTAACTTACTATACAAGTCAAACACAGGCCCATTCTTACATATCGTCAACGGGCCCTTCTATCAAGGTGTACAGATATTCCCCCCCCCCCTCGCCCCACTCCCTGCTGGACAGATGGACAAGTTTAACTCCCCTGGCCGCGACTTCCGCACCACAAATTTGACTCTGCTCCTTTTTCTCTATGAAAACGCCTTGAGCTTATATGCAAATAATGAGCAGCAATAGCTGCAGGAATATTCCAATTCACACGATAAACAGTTTGCAAATGGAATGGGAAGTGAACGAAAAAACAACATTGCCGAGCAAAGATTGGCCAGGGTTAGAAAATTGAAAATCGAAGTTGTATATTCATTACTTCGATGACAATGAGTCATCTCCCTCCCACGCCTACGCTGCATCGGGATGGCTGATAGGGAATTAGATGTCTTGGAAGATACGAGCTGCTGGTCGAACGTCGTTCATATCCTGACGACGCAGGGAAATTAGGGAGAACATTAAAATTCCGACAAAGATGGCAAGCTGTGGGAATAAGTTCGGCCTCGGGCGAGATTCCAACTCTTTCTTGTGCTTTCCATACACTCCCTGTTCTTGATTCTACAGGAACTTTCAAGGAGAGCCTTTAAGTGAAACAGTACTCTTTGAAATTATGCTATGATGACCAGTAATGTGGCAGATAACGAATCTTCAGATGAAATAAGTATTAATTAAATATCAAAATACCCACCATTTTTGTAGTCACTGTTCCAGAACGGGATAGGAGAGACATCTTTCAGTGAGTTAGTAGTTGATTGACATCAAGTTAGTTTGACCCTGAAAGATTTGGTTTGGGGTTGGAACGTGACTTTCCATGCTTTACAACATGCATGCTCTGCAAAAACTGCAGCCGACGATACGAATTTATAGCTTGCCCGATGCACTGTTCAATAAATTCTTCAGACGAACGTGAATAAGCAATGATTTTCGGAAGATTCGTCATACTCACGGGATTAGTAAGTGGAAAGGAGAACGAGTAGACAGAGAGGAACCCCGCTTTGCTGCTCTGCAAAGAAATGCCGATAGAACGATAGGGCGAAAATTGCTTTCCATGCAGTAAAGTGCACCTTTTATATGCAACAGCCGGACATATCATTCTTTATCGACAACCCAAATAACCATTGATCTTGATGCAAACTGGTACGGATTTTGTACAATCAGAGTAGACAGTTTATCAGACAAGGGAGGTCCGACGGTCCACCCCAACGCCATGTCCTTTTGTTCGTAACCTTTAAAGTTGACGGGATGACGTAAGTATCCCCCGCATACATGATCACCCCTCGCATCTAGAAAAAGTGAGATGGGAACGATTCCGACTGTTGTTGTTGATGGATTGCTGATATTGTGCAATAAAGAGCAACAGTCTATCACTGGTTATCACCCGATATCATTAGCTATCACTCCCTGCCACCCGGAATCAATCTAGCCGGGTTGATGGCCTCATTACTTATTAATGCAAATGCTGAAGATAGAGCTTGAATGGTATGAAGAATCAGACAAGAATCTGCAGTACAATTCTTTAGCACTATACAGTAGCGCTCAAAAGTATTCCGCCAACTTTAACTTGCCGTAACTTTTATCTCAGTGTTGCAAAGCGCATGAAATTTTGATATGTTCAACTGAAGCATAATTGACACTATCCAACACTACTTGACTGCAAAACGGCCATATCCACATACTAATGGGTGGGCGTTTGTAGACTGTGCTAAAAGCAAGTTTGTGACGTCTGCAGTTATTTGGACCTTATTTGCGTTTTTCTACTCCTCTGTGTTCCGCATTAGTGCTCGTACACTTTGGACATGGCAAAGAGGAAAGGACCCCTAGAAGGACCATCATTTGTATTACCAGTTGATTTTTTGTTCAAGCCCTTTTGGATATCTGGAACATGATCAGATTGCAGGTTAATCGTGGTAAATATCCACACTACACCAATGCTACACATAATGAAATTTCGCTTGATTAGATCCAGTAAGAAAGAAGTTACGGCTGAAAATTATAACTGAAGAAGCATTTCACCGAATACTTTTGAGCGCTACTCTATATCAGTTCATATCAAATTCTACTATATGCCCCCCCTAGTCATGTGCTACAGATGAATTTCGGTTTCCACCGTTAGTGTGAACACTGAAGCAATCTGGTGATTTTCGTTCATAGACTCCCTACAAGGTACATAAAATTGGTCTTCGAAGATTCCGAATGCTTCTAATTACCATTCAATCATTCTACCCAACCATTGATACTGACAAACATTTCTAATTGCTATCACTTTTTATCACACACCGATCTATTGCTGAACAATTCGTCACTGAGAAGGGAGTAAACTGGTCTTAGATAAACCAGTAAACATATTTAGTGCACTCTATACAGTGGACTGATGGGAAAGATAAAAGGTCACTGATAGAGAACATCCCACCCAGTCTAGACCACAATCAGCGGCGCTTGCAAATGATCCTTATTCGTTAAGGCTTCTCGAGTCATCAGCGTGTAGAGTATTACTCCCAGAATTCCGATGGGGGACCAAACATGACCTCATAAAATTTTCTTCGAGTGGGCCTTATGCCTGGCTTCACTGCCGGCTTTCAATGGGCACCGAATGATTCGTGCGTGTTCTTCGGATGATAAAACAGATTTGATTGATTGGTGCAGCTAAATCCTGGGGCCGTTGTAAGTGAGCTTTCTCAGCTACGATCGAATTTGTTTAATCGTGATTCATTGATGTTTATGTGCACGCCGTCTTTCTCCCCACGACCATCGACATCTTGACAATGACTGGAGAAGCCCACTGAAGTTCGATAATGCGCACCAATCCGTGGACAGGGATATTTCAGATATAACTCTTGATATTTATCATAAAAAAGCGATGTATCGTATCTCAGTGGTTGTACTGAGTTTGCTAGCTCGCTCTTCGCGCTTTCGGGAGATTATTTGGGAGAAAAAGCTTCCCCACTCTCCCCCTACAACTCAGTCTTCTGAAAAAAAAAAATTCCATGCTTTCAAAACTTCGGTCCTGGAAGAGACCTTGTTGCCAAGCCCACCTCCACACGGATCAGTGATAGGTGTTGATCGATTACGAGGTATACGAAAATGTCACTCAAAATATAGACAAATTACGGGTATCAATAATGAGATTACGGTAGGTAATCGGCCAGGGAAATCAATAAACAGTACAAAGGCGGAGCGGTAATATTACGTTTGGATATCCAAAGAGGGAATGAAATGGAGGCCGTAAAATGTCTCAAAAACTGCAGGCATCGAAATGACTGACCGGTTATGCACGCCTTCATGACGCGGTGAGCGAACAGTTCATGAAAAACGTCTCGTTGAAGAGATAAAATGGCGCAGCAACAATCGGATGTGACATTTATACAAAGTAAACCTTGGAAAATTCAATTAGGGACATGATAAGTCCATTTTGAAGAGAACATTCGAGCTAGCAAAGTACAAGTGGTCGAACTACATGGTCGGTAAGATGGGGGTTCCAAGGTGGGCGAAGCTCGGATCAGAATTCACTCAAAGGGTAGGTGGGGAAAGATTTTACGTCGAGTAAAAAGAGTCTACCGAGAAAGCTTCACGAATAACTTCGCCGAACCCAGGCTTTATTGCAGCAGACATCGAGGGGTGTCGAAAAAGTCTTTGAGCGACAGCCTACTCATGGCCTCCTTTCGTCCAGCTTCTGTCAAAAAGCAACTGCATGCTAGATTCCTTGAACCCTTACCTTCTGTCTGCATACATAGTATTGGATGTACCCATCTCATTATGTAGCGTAGTAGCCTTCCCCAAGTACTCGTTCGCAACCGGAAACCAGTGAATAAGATGTGTGATCCCTACCCGCAGTATGAACGGAGTGTCACGGGTATCATAGTAACTCCTCAGCTGTTTTTCAGAACTACCAGGCGACCAATACGGGGTTAACGATCAGTAGTACATAGGCCACGATGGGATTATGGGGAGAATTCAGGCCCTCTCAAAAGTTTTGCTAACGTTCGCCTGCAGGCCTAGCATGCACACGTCATTCGCATGTCACAGGCTTATTTGAACACGTGGGAAAGTAAATATTCAGGGACTCTTTTTTGAACAATTCTGAAAATACAAGGATTCTGCATAAAAAGTATACTAATGGTAAGCAGAAAGCGACAAAAGTTGGGGCAGGGATGAGAATTCCCACGGTGTCATGGGAGGGTTTTTTGAGTTCAATCGAATTCAAAACTTTTGGGAATAGCAACATTTATGCAGAGAAAATGGAGCAGTAAGAGTGAAATGGGCCGATTAGCTAGTTGTGGGCATTCCCAGTACTCCATTAACGTAACAAACGTTGGAAGCTGGGAAAATATTGATTTGCACTACATATTTTCTGTGGAGCGGAAGAAGGGCAATGACACGCGGTGCCCGAAAAAAAGCTTTCCATCACTCCAGAATTTTTTTCGCATCGATGATGGCAATGCTGACGCATCCATCGAATAGCCACAGCAAATGTATGGGGCCATGCACTGAAAGGTCTCTACGAATCTAAGCGGCTGTTGAAAGCATGGCGCACCCAAGTTGCTAAAGATCAAGGCAGAACAATCCATGTACTGTGCATCTAATACATACAGCCAAATGGTAAAAGTCGGGTTTGGAAATGATTCCAAGATAGTCTCGATATAGAAAATGTGTGAAGTTTCAACGCTGACTGGAATACCATCATCAGATGCCGACTCGGAAACGCCATTGAGCTTTTTCAAATTTTTTCACCTTTTTTTTATATATTTTTTTATTTCGATTTTTTTCGCCTAGCCCATGTCTGAAAACGAAAAGCCGCCTCCGATGCTTGCCATTCAACCATTTTCACTCTACCCTTCAAGAGTTGTGGTTTCCTATTCAGGAAATGGGAAAGGAAAATCTGATATGAGTTTTCAGAAATGCCAAATCCCCGTAAAAAACGTATCGGATGTCCTCTATTGCTGTCCCATAGAGACAAGTGCCGTCTTTCGAGGGAGGACTCAAACTCTGACAAGCCCTTCTTGGAAGGGAGATTTTTCGAATCTCTAAATATCAAGATTCATCATTCGTAGTATTGTAAAGAGTCTAGTCCCATTGTGGCCGAAGAATGAAAAGGTGATAATCTGCAAAAAAGAAAATACACGTCCAAAATAGCTCTCATGGTGAAAGGAGCAGCTAAGTCGATGAAGTGAGGCACATTTCATACTCTGACGCTTGCCCTTTCCTTTTTGAGCGTTTTTTATCGCCCTAGTTGTCATGTTAACGTGAAGCCGTTGAAGAAGTGACAGCTCAGGCGGCAAACGATTCTTCTGGGAACACCTGAGAGGAACAAAGGCCTATTTTCTACTAATGTAACTTTAGTGTAAGAAGACTCATCAGTTAGACTACAATTTCACCGATCAAAAGTATACTTCTTCAACGAGTGAGTTCATCTGGTAGTTAAGTCGTTGTCACCAAGCAGTGCTTCCGTCCTTGCATCAGAATCAGCATCGAAATCTTGCGAGACAATGCCCTGATTTGACTAACATAAGCTGAAGCGCTGTTTCGGCTGCAATGAGTCGTTTTTTTGCTTTGGTTGACAGCCACTTTTGGAATGAATCCAAGGAAGAGCAAGTAGCGCCCCATGGCTTGGAAGGTCCTAAAGAAGCAGGCGGTTTCAAAGAGTCAGTGAGGCGATGAGAGTAATCGTTGATGCGTTGCACCGAAGCGACGAGGGTCTCATGAATAGTCGTTATTGGAGCATTGACAACGGTTTTTTTCGAGCCACCCGAAAGAATGGGGGCAAACATGCAGAGATACTTCTTCCCAGAACCTAAAAAGAAGCGTTTTGTCCTTGAATTGGGCTATGTGAAGCAGAATCCATTTAATGATTAAAATTTGACAATTTACTTCATATTTCTGGATTATCCTGAATCCCGTTTAGTTGATAATTCCAAGGACGCTGCATCATGACGAGATGCATTTTATTTCTCGAGAGCTGTTGAAAACTCACCTTTTTACTTAGTAGAAGCCTGTCATGGATTTAATAATTAGTAATAATTATATAGTAATTAATTAGTAATAACTAAAATCATAATGTAATAAACCTGTATGGCGAGCGCACATCAAGATGTTAGTGACTAAGTGGCTACCTCATAGAGAGGACTATAGTTTATTGCAAGATTTATAGAAGATAGAATAGAGGGGACTTTGTAAATGAGATTGGGGAAACCGAATGAAATGAGCAGAAAAATAGTCTTCTGCTGTAACTGCTTTGATGGTAGATCCTCCCCAGAAGACACAGTAATCATTCTGGCGCGAGGACTAGCCCGAAGGTAAAAACCTTCAGTTTTTATCGTGAGTCAGTTCTTCAGGAGGCCCTGAACTGGAGCAAAGAGTTGATCGGTATCCATCGATTGAGGAGAGTCTATTGAAGTACAATCGCTCGCGTCTTTCCGCGAAGATGGATGGTATCTTCTCGAGCGTACCGGTATCAGCGGGACGGCAGACGGTACAGGTGACGTGCACTGACATGGCGCATCCATTTTTGAGAAAACCTGTAAAACTATGATCCCTACCTCCGTATTATCTATCCTCAAGCCGATGGCGTAATTTTGTCTTCAAATCCACCCGGGCAATGTGAATCGAGAAATTTAAATGGGAATCCGTGGATTTGATCCTATTAAAGTGTAAGTAAGAGTCTGCCCGAGAGGAAATTGAATGAATGGGAAATTGAAATTGAACAAGGCTCAACGAGAAGTCTTACGAGGACACCTGAGCCCGCCCGTAAGCCGACGACGTGATCTTATCTACGTATTCCCTGTGTATTCTACCAGTCCTCTGCTAATCTCTACACTCAACAGCTATGGAATCTTAAACACATTGTCGATCAGAGGAACGGAATTGTTCAAAAAGTCCAAATCCAATAAGACAACGCTCTACTGATCTTTCCGCTATAAGCTCTACACTGATATTACTCGTTGCTTAGGTGGGAAAAGTTCGCGAATTGCTCTCAAGTCGGAATTGAGCTGACGTCGTACTATGCCTTGGGCCAGATTGCATTATGGAGAGACAACATGTACAGGCTATCCGAACGTCGGCAAGAAGTAATTGAGAACGATGATGGATATATTTAATTTTGTAACCTTGTGTGACTTAATGAAGTTCCTTACTGAAAATTAGGGCAGAACTAGTAACATTCGATCCACAAGTAGGTTTTGTTTTTAAGCTGTGTCACATCCTATGCAGCCGCTGATGAATTAATTGAAAGGTTTTTGAATTTCCCAGAAAGTGTTGATACTCACGAAGCAATGCAAAACGCAGGAACTATTCTTGAAAAAGTAAGGATAAAAGGGATAAAAGACGATATAGTCAGAATTCGTATAAGGTCATTCTAGCTGGGGAATCGGTTTCTAATTCTGAAAGTCCGTAAACATTTCACTCGAAAATTTCAATTTCACTGCGTATGTATTTATTTATTTATTTATTTATTTATTTATTTGTGCACTCAATGGTGGGCCACAACAGGGCAGAAGGTATTATTACGCATATTCTGGTACATCCGAGTTTTAAGGTGACTTTATAGGCGTGAAACGCTCTGCAGTGCCGAAACTGGATGAAAATCTATCACAGATTGTCTCAGAAAAATCCTCGAGGAATGAGGAGGCATTCCTGTTTCTAAGTCTATTTGTCTGCCTTGTTTTTTTACGTGCTTACCTTTTTTGCACCTTTCTGTGCATAGCGTTTGATATGAGTCATACGGTAGTTCGTAACAGTACAGTATCTCCAATCGATTGCGGTCAAAAAAAAAACCATTCATGCGATCTGAACTTTAATATGTTTTTATTGTGTCCCATCAACAAATTTTATGAAAACTGAAGCAAAAGAACGTTTTCACCTCCCAAGGTCGTGCTATACATCAGACATCTACTCATAACTGTGAAGACTCAGCACTTCAACCAGGGTTCCATGAGGAACAAACTGTAGGCTGTAAATTGTGTATACTATATCCATAAAGCACTCTGGTGAGCAAAATATAAGGGTTAGATGGAGCACCGCCTTAGTAATATATTTGAATTATGTTCGTAATAATAACAGAAGCTGTAGCCAACTGCACCGCAACAGTGAGTCCTATCAATGGTCGAACTGCACATTGGTCTGTGCTTATTGGAGTACTTTTCACATAATTGTAGTATTAAAATTGAATAACATATTCAAAACCATGAATAACTGATCAACCACCTAACAAGAACTATGATTATCTATGCAGTAGCACTCTAGGAGCAGCTGGAATTCAAGAGTTTGAACGTTTTTCGAAATAAATCCAGTTCAGACTAGGTTTTTAACATATCCTGCAGATGTTGGTTGGTTTCTCGCAGGTGAAAGGTGTCAAGTCCAAGAACAGTCATCGGTCCCTGCAAAGTAGTTCCTCAAGGTTTACCTTTATGACGCAACCTACTAGAATTGGTCAGTTCAGTTTTTTTTTTGTTAGTGCGGAAAGGACATCTTATAGTAATGTTCTAGATAAGTGGTCAGCATGACAACAAGTTCACCGAACTATTCCCTTACCTGGCTGTTGGTAATTTACGAGATGTTTTCTGAGAAAAACCTCGAAAGTTGCAGGTAAAAAGGAAAGTTTCAAATCCTACAGTATCTCATCAAGGTTTTGGTACTCTTTTTGTGTGTAACTGAGGAAATACATGCGAAACTGTGCCGTTTTCATCAGTTACTTACGCCTTGAGGTAACTTGATATGATTGGTTGCAGTAAAACTACCTCAACGGCAGCAGGTTCCGACAAAAATGTACTGCTGCCATTCTGATGCATTTGTTCATAGAAAACTAATGTTTTTAAGAACTTTTCGCTCAAACCGTTGTTTCAAAATAACAAAACCTACCACCTCTGCTTCCTGCTGCATCCTTCATAGTAGCAGAACACTCTGTTTCGGTATTTAGAAACTACCTTTTCCTTCGAGGCCAAAGTCCAGGGTCAGCACTATTTCAGGGGTTCCTGACGTCCTTTTCTTTGTCATTTTTGGGCTTTTTTCAGAATCTAATGTATATTCAGAGAGAATTTTCCAGCGAATCTCTTTGGCGGTTCCCTAAAAGCAGATCAATCGATTCCTTCGACGCCATCGACTTGGCGACCATACTTGACACTAATCCCCATGACCCGACACTAACGGCAGCATTCAGAAGGCCTTATCATCAATTCTACTGGGAGTAAAATATTGAGATATTAAAACCAGTACTGTCAGTATTGATTGTCCCGACTGGCCAGAGCAATGGCTACAGTTAGACCTTTGTAACCAGTTTTGGCGATTTCCATGGTAGATCATGGCCAATCAATCAGATATCGCATTCACCTTATCAAGGCGTCCCGGAACTAATCCGCTTCAGCGTTTTACTTC
Organism: Haemonchus contortus; assembly: GCA_000469685.2. NCBI lineage: Eukaryota > Metazoa > Nematoda > Chromadorea > Rhabditida > Trichostrongylidae > Haemonchus > Haemonchus contortus. The sequence goes on from LS997565.1 coordinate 4,733,188, forward strand.
ATCACTTTGTCCCTCGGAACTTCTCCTCGCTCTTCTCCCCTTCTGTCTAGAGATTTCTCCCTCACCTTCTTCGTTCAACCTATTTTCCTTTCCTTTTCTTTTTTATATTTACCTAAATATGCTTGATAAGGGATGTTCATTTAGGATGTGCTCTATTAGTAATAAAAATGAGGTCAAAAAAGTAAGCCTGAGTAATAGCAGAACTATGGGTTCACAATGACAGTGCAGGAAAGGCTATGCAAGTGCATCTCTGGTCAGCGCGTAGGATGCGCCATGAAGTCGTGCTAGCCTATAGTGCATATATGAATTGCTTTCATAACCACGGGGATAAACTAACATGCCATTATCATCCAATGTGTCGTAAGTTTTACACGCCTCAGATAGTTTAACATTACTGGTTTCCTATAATCTAAGGTCCACACTAGAAACGTTTTCTTAAAACTTATTTTGAGACTATGTCAGTAGTATGAATATTGCCAGCTCCCCTTCTAGATGTATTCCTGATTCCGAGAACAATATGTTCCTTGGTCTGAAATAATGACCTTGAATTACTAATAAGATTAAACACTCCATTCATGAACAAACACCACCATCCACTTTCCTGCCCAGTATTTTTTATTGATTTTTTGATGAGCGGATCGATAGGCGTTATATGTAGATATTTCTGTCAGCTAGCCTGATTGCAAGTTATGAATGCAATTTTCTTCCAAAGATCGCTTTGTATATTGAACTGGCTGTTCAGTAACTGGTATTTTCCGTCATATGTGCAACGGAGACTTGAAACAGCTTGAAACCTTTCAAGTGATCACTGGAACAAAGACTGAAGAGGCATACGAAGCTATGTAGCTTCTTTTGATCTCCTAAAGACACAGTAGGTAATCGAAGAATGACTCTGATGGGTTGAGAGGTTGTGGGTTGTGACCGCATAAAACCCGTTCCGTCCTTCACCGTGCCTCTTGGCTCTCGTTAGAGGAGAGGAACACTCATCAAAAGAATTTTTTGTTTACTGTTTACCTTTCTGCTCTCATAAAGGATCACTTCTAAGGTGTCTAGCAATTTGTACGAATATTACTCATCACATGAAAAGTAGAACGAACAGAATAAAACTTTCATTCTACAGATTTGAGGTCACTTACAATGCACGATCAAAGTTAGTGAGAGTGAGTGAGAGTGGGCAAATATCGAATCATCCCTTATCATCCCTTATAGGACAGTAAAACAGCTACATGCGCTAAAACGAATACCAACGAGAAGCGATGGTGTGTAGAGTTCTAATCATCCTCTTATGAGGTACCGATCACAACAGCGTTACCCTTGAAAGAGTAAGCTGGCACATGAAGATTCAGTGGAGCTGGTCCCTGAACATCAAAATATTGGAATAAGTTAACCAATCGATATTGGCAACTGGGCTACCTTTCTGATACGACCAGATGCGTCGTAATGAGAGCCATGACATGGACAGAAGTAGCCACCAAAGTCACCGGCATTTGCTGAAAATCAATTTTGGTTATACAATAGCACTTAGAATAGCTTGAAAAATGAGGGGCGGAGACAGAATTAATTTTGTAAACATACCAATGGGTACACATCCAAGATGGGTGCATACACCGATCACAACAGACCATTCCGGATTCTGGACGCGTTCATCATCATGTTCGGCATGACGCAGTTCAGAAACGTTCACAGCTCGTTCTCTGGAATCAGTAGAAGGTTAACTACTAAGTTATTGAATACAACTGATTTTAATTCACCCAAGTAGTACTGGAGGTAAACTGATCATCTGAGAATGGCCTAGGAAAAATCGGACAAAGCGATTTGGGGAGGGACTGTTCAGTGAGTTTGACACAAACGAATAAAACTACCAGTAGGACCACGACCATTTGATACTTGTTTTACGTTACACTTGGTTGAGTGCTGTTTTTTTGCCGCAGTTCGCGAAGTGAGCGTTACGGACAAAAGTCTAGCCTTGAACGAAATCCGAACTCGCGACTGTGCTTTCTGGGCATAACCATGATACGTGTGCAATGCGAATGTCATTGGTAGGCTTATAGAGTTGCAATGGAAACTGGTAATAGTATCACTCAGGTGCTAAGTTATGAGCAAAACAGCAAGTCTCGAAAGCAGCTCTAACTCGGACTGTGCCGAGTTTGAGCTATGATCGAGGGTTTGATGTTTTGCTCATAACCCAGCACCTGGGTAATGCTACTAACAGCTTCCATTACAACTATATAAGCCTAACAACGGTAGCCCATTCGCTGTAATGGTCAGGTTTTAACTGATTAGTTATGCTTCTTAAGAAATGAGTGATATTTGTACATACTGGGTTACATTTGAAAATTTGTAATATACATGAAATTCCTTACATATTGAATTTCGAAGAATCTATTCAAGTAGGAGTTGTACTAATAAGATCATCAAGAGTAAAGCAAAACTGTAAGGGATTCTAGGAAGAAATGGGACGCAGTTAATCGTGTTTGACAGCAGACACATACTGGGGCTGTCAGTACTGCCGAGAAGTACATATTTTGGCTTCTCTCTGTTGAACGCTGATTTTTGATAGCAGTTCGCAATGCAAATGTTAACATAGAGGTGCCGAGCTATCAGCAAAAAGTTGAGCATCGACGGGACGCGAACTCGCGACTGTGTTCTCTGGAGACTGTGTTTTCATAGTATGAATCAACAAAATGTGCCCGGAAAACACAGCCCGATTATGGACCTAGTTCGGAGCTTGATGTTTTGCTGCACCTAGTTGTACCGCCACTAATTTCCGTTGCAACTAGGTAAGTCTAACCTACTAATGACCGCCCACTCTTTAATGCAGCCAAAATTAAAGGGTACACATTGAAATTTGTAACATACATCAAATTTGTTACATTATACATTATAAGTTAAAAGATCCTATTTGACTAGATGTAGTACTGAATTGATTACTTACAGCGAACCGAAATTGCACGGGATCCTAGAAAGGCCATAGGATGATCGTGTTTGACAGCAAAGACTTCTATGGAACTGTCAGCGTACCGCTACCAGGGTAATTTGATTTTACTACAATCTGTTGTCTGCTTTTCATCGTAGTTCGAGTAGTGAATGTTAATGCAGGGGCGCTGGGTTATGAACAAAACGTTAAGCCTGAGATGAGATTCGAACTCACCACTGTGCTTTCTAAGCACCTTGCATGCATCTAGCAGAACGAAAAGTACCCGAAAAACACAGTCCGAGTTCGAGTCGCGTTTGACTATGAATGTTTCGCTCACAGCCGTTCACCTTTGCGTTGCCATAACCAATTTCCCTTCTGCCAGGTAGGCATACCTGTGAAAGACCTTAACCATTCCTATCAAGCTGTCAAGGACAGCTAAAATTGAAGCCTACAAATGGGACTCGGTTCTAAAAAATGCTACAAAAATTCTGAGAGAGCCAATGTTGATAATGTTTGACAGCAGACACCTGCATAAAGCTGTCAGAAGTACCGCTTCCAGTTATTCTTTTATTTGGCTGACTTTTTGTTGAAAGCCGTTTGAGTGGATTTCGCGACACGTCAAACGGTGGCTGAGTCATTGACAAAACGACCAGCCTCCGTCAAGACTCGAACCTCCAGTAGAGCTTTCTGGGCACGATATTTTCATCCACCTTTAGGGATATGCCCGAAGAACGGTGTGCAGACTCGAGTTTTCTCCAAGTTTAAACGTTTCGCTCATAACTCACCACGAGAACGACACCATTACCCTTTCGCCCATAAGCAGGTGAACATATCACCTCATTGCGGCTAGAGTATTTCCAAGACCAGTCTTGGTCAGGGGGAAAGTGGGCAAGAAGTTCCTACCTGCGCATCCGAATCTAATTTAGAATCGAAAACTCCTACCCCACTTATTTCCAGGGCGATATCAGCTTTGAGGGAATGAACCTGAAGCACACCCATGTGTTCCATGCCCCTTGTACTACAAGACTGATCTGATAGAGATTTTCAAATTCGATGACATAGGATGTTATTCGGCTAATTGAAAAATGAGTCGTAAAACAGAATGAATAGCCCAAGCAGTGATTTGCGAATTTCTAAAATTTTATGTTTCAAGTTAAATATATAAACCCAACCAAAAAAAGAAATGATTCTAGTTTAGCGGTTTTCCTGTTTCAAATCGCTTATATCAGCAATAGATATGTGTCGAGTCCCATGATTCATCGATTTTGTGCTCCACTTCTCATTTGAGCACCTAATTTCTTCTATCTCAACTTAACAGAAGGGTTTCTCCCTATTAGGGACAGGTTGGGCCATCAAGAATGGCCCGGGGAGTTATTCTATGAAGGAAACCCTGTTTCTCAGATGAAAGTCCTGTCGCTTGAGGCGACACATCTGGGATGCCAAGGGACTCCTGTGATTATTAATTCACGAGGTGACTTTTACGGTTGCCTACACTCTCCTTTCAGACTGCTGTGTCTACTGGCTCAAATTTCAGGAATATGCAGCCAGTGTCCCCTTTTTATGGTAATCCTCTTCACGAATGGCTGGAAGCATTTGTAATGACTTGTCACGCAACAAACTTCTCTACCTTAGTGTTCCAAATCGATGAGCGTGACGACTCCTCACCTTTACTTCCTCTCACCCCATTCGCCCACCCGAAATCGATAAAAACCGTTCCTATTGTACGCGTAAGGGGTCTGTGTGTAGAAGGGCAACGGTAAAGTGCAAATCTACGCTACAGTGAAGGACATCGGCTACAAAAAAGAAACTAATAAAACAATAAGAAATGAGCTTACCGAGTTGATTATATGAGACCGACTGAATACAGTACTCACTAGACTTACGGAATTTTTTAGAAACACTAGAAATATATGAAATAACCGCACCTCTATCATTGCCATACCTCCCATAAAACGGTATAAAACGGTTCAATTTGGATTTTCATCCCATAAAAAGGTATAAAATGGTTTAATTTGTGAAAAAATTGAGATACTATTAAAATAACTCAGAGGTTTTCATACAGTGAGATCGGACAATGTGCTTGTTTCATACATGAACATCTCTCGACGAAAGGTAATGGTTGTCATATCATCAGAAGGGTTCGTTTCATGCAGGGAGGTCTTTCAATGAAAAAAAAAACGATTGCAGTTTTCAGTGCAAGGATGGAATCGCCTCCCAAGTGGGAGCTTTCGTTTCGATTTCTGTGAGTAGACATTACAGGACTGTGAATATCAGGAGACCAGATAAGACAAGATTCGTCTATAGGAGAGATTACCATGAGCCAACCGAGACTAGGCAAATTTATTCAGCCAACGTTCCCAATTCCTCGCCTTCGCAAGAAACTTTTTATGCAGCCGAAACGAGAGGTTGACTACCGAGGTAGAACCAGTTCTAAGGAGTTTCGAGTGTTTGATCATACGTTCGATCTAAGTGTTCTATATCTCGCCTCTTGTGTGCTGACATCAAAGTTCTGTCGAAGTCGACGAAATCGAAACGCTAGTTGAATAAAATCTGAGCTAATCTGTGGTGGCTCACGTTGTTGATTCAATCGATTATGCTAAGATTGATAGGAAATCGATTGCCAATAGAAATCCATAACCAGAGGTATGGATAACTCACCGTCTCAACAGATAATGCGTTTACGTCATTTGTCTGTTTCGCTCCATTCAATGCAAATCGCTAACAAAACAGAATGACTATCGAGGAAAGAAGATAGAACATTGCCTGGCAGACGAGGTCACCAGCAGGCTTCATCAGATGCCGTATGAACAGTATAAATGCAAACAATTTCGAGTTGATTATTTCGGAAATTTTACGTTTCAGTTCCTCTACATATACCCTGACGACGAAGTCTTAATGGCCAGAATATAAGGGGGGTGCTGAAACGTAAATTTTCCAAAATTATTCAATCGACTTGAATGAACCCATACTTGCCCATACAGACTTTGATGAAGTTTTTTTTTTCGATCAAACTCGTCAATGAAGTATTGAGTTCTGAGATTTACTATTACTGGTAAGTTGAAAACTGGCAACTCAGTAGATATGCTCGTCTGTTAATTTTGCGAGCTGAAACCTGGCACAAACCAAGCTAAAAATTACATATGGTCAACAAAAATAACTTTAAAAAATTGCTGGCACATCCCTGAAAATGTGGAAGAACAGGCCTTCTTCAAGAAAATTCGTATGAGATTGTTGCTATATTTGCTGAACTTACTTGGATTTCGCCAGAACCCTTCAATCTGAGCAGCTATAAGCTTACTTTTATGAGGTGAAATTGAAAATTGAAGGTCTGTGGAGCATGGATGACAAAAACTAGAGTTTGTGCTACCTAACGTATATCAGTCGAAGAGGGAATGTTGCAATAATACTGTCGATTTAAATCTGAGTAGTGCAGTGGTGCAATGAGTGCAATGTCAGTGAATTCAGTTATGACACTCTTTTCTTTGAACCTGATTTGACAGAGGTTATATAAGAGGTACGACATTTCTGGACCGACAGGTTACACACAGTGCTAATTCGTCTCCAAATAAACTACAACGGTTTTGTGAAGATCTGGACGTCGCTATACAGAGGTAGTTGGTGAGCTGACGGTAAAAGGAGAAAGTGATTGGATTACCTGCTTCCTGTAGTGATCCACCTGTCTCTCAAACTCGAGAACAGTCTAAGCTTTTTATTACAGTAACCGTGCTTTCATTTTCACAACCATGCTAGACATGATCGTTAGGCTCTAACGGGTGCAACAAACGGAAACAACTTTAAAGCAACAAAACTCATCCTTCATCAGCGCACTATGTCGCTATACCGCAAGGTACTGGAGTGAAGGGGCTTTTAGCACTTATTTGGGCTAGGCCACACCTTTCGATCTCGGCCTTTGTTCGGTGCTTAACGAAAACGGGCTTTCCACGCCACTCGAATGTCTTCGTTACGCCTTCAGGAATCTCGTCCAAGTTCACCTCAATCGAAGCCAAGGCACGCTGGTCCGCAGCCATAGCCTATAAAAAAATCATGAACTTCTTTGGATCATATCGATTAGAAAAACAGCAGCCACCTTGTAAATAACCGCGATTTGGGTTACCTCCTTGGCAGCCCAAAGAGACATCACACCACCGGCTGAATAAGGAATTTAAAGGAGTCCTTGGAAAAAACGCCAAATTGCAACTAGAAAAGCTGGACATGCCTCCATAAAGGACAGCTTGAGAGAGTGAGCGCCGTTGATCTTCGGTATCACGAGCAGCCTTGTGAGTATCTAGAGTGACCTCTCTACGGTATTCTGAGAAGTCCGGGAATTTGACATCGGTATGTGCAAAACGACGAGATGAAACTGAAAATCAGCCAACATCATGACTTCACCGCTCTCAGACAAGAGGAGTAAAGCATTAGAGGAGCTAAGAGGGGTACCATTTATTCCCTTGAAGGCGAAGTTGGACGAGAGTATACCTCCATGGTTAGTACAGCGACTTGCTGCATTTTGCAGCGAGTCGGGGGTTTTGAACTCCGTAACGACGTCCTTGATAGGAGTAACCTGAAGCAAATTGAATATGCACATCTGCAAATAATCTATGAGAGGGGAAAAATGTTCAAGATGTTCTCAAAATGAGATTTACCGACAAGACAGCATCTGAAGATATAACAACCCTAATAAAATGCATTAAAAACAAGATTTCATTTCTTCCAAGAAAATATTCTTCTGAGGTGTCGATTCAGTATAATAAAAGTGAGACCCAGCCAATAAAAAGTTGACAGCAAATGGCTTATCTATGCAAGTTGTTGGAACGATGGAAAAGATCCATCATTCCGACAACTTGCAAAGCCAACACACTAGAAATTGCTTCGTCGAGGAGATGCACCAAAGATATGTTTGAAGTATGCAAAAAAATAATTAGAAGTTCCGCAAGACTCTTGAAACAGTTGAAATGGGGGAATCATGAATGAAAAAACTTACTACTTTAGACGATGGAGAGGCAACGACAAAGCTTGTGTAGTGTTGTGATCCACAAACCTATAAAAACAATGCTTAAGTGTTCAGATAAGATTTATCGAGCTGAAAATTGTAGATGGCTTCAGCACAATCGCTGAGTTGGGGTCTCGGAACCAGTCTTGATACTTGAAGCGAGAAACACAAAGAACTTTCAGGATCTGTACCGTACAATCGTAGGTAGAAAGATATTTGCAGTCAGGAAGGAGGGTAATGTTTAGGTATTTTTCCTTAAGCCCACCCCTTAGCGACGGAGTTAGGCCTAGTTGGGCTACACAATACTAGGACATTCGAGATAGTAATTCGCATTTCTCAAATTTTCAGCAATAGTGAAGCCGAAAGGTGGCTAAATAACGGATGTTGTCGTATCATCGATGTGAATTCCGAAGGATATAGGAAATGAGTTCCTCAAGCTAGAAAGGATGAACAGTTAAAACTAAATCATTTACGAGCAGTAATCTTCATGGCACTGAAAACCACCGTATAAGCTTCTTTCGATCACCAATCACTTAGTGAAACCTTTCTAAAAAATACAAACAAATGAAATTTCCGGGTGCCAGTTTTCGAGGAAGGCTATTTGGTTACACACACTTTTGATAGCTAATGAAAGTACTTTTTTTGCTTTTATAGATGCAAATGAAAACAGCTTTGTCATGGCAGTAAGCCAACATCATTATCATTCAGAAAAAAAACCAAAACGTACCACTTTCGTTGCCACATTTCCCGAACGTGCTAGGGTGGCCATCGTTTTGAGTTCAAACCTGTGTTAGTTTGACCTAAAACATGTGGTTACTGTGGACTTGTGAGGAGGATAAAAAGCTTTCAAGGAAGAGAAGATCGGTGGAGAGCGCTCAAGTTGAGTAAAACGAAAAACCACAGCTAATAAACAAGTCGATGGACCACCACGGGATTTCACATTGTAAAGTGAGAAATCCAATTTATGTTCATAGAAACAGTGGGAGCCATCCCTCCATTCATAATAAGCATAAAAAAGGGTAAAAAGGGAGGAGTAGACCCGACGCAAATAGGCGAACCGCCACCCACAACGCATCCCATCGCGGGTACATTGAAGTGAATTCGATGTTGAAATGACGGGCGGTCTGTCGCGCGCGCGCGGGCTGGCGGCATGACGTCTCGTCCGTGGACGAGTTCGTCGCGGATGCTCGTTGCTCGAGCGCGGCCACCATCTGTTTTCTCTGCTCGGAGGACACGCAGGTTTCAGCAGCATTATCACACAGCATGTTGGCTGCTATAGCTGAAATTTCTTCGTCGTCTTGGCCGCTGGACACCTGGAAGGGTGGTGCCGTCGTCTTAACTTCCCGAACATCGACGACGAATCGAGCAAACTCTCATCTTCTTCTAAATTGGACGCGATCATGAAACGACTGAACTAACAGGCTTTGAAAAATGGTATGTTTTTTTGCTACTTAGTAAATGAGAAACAGTTGCAAGTGTATATTCCCCACATAAATCATCCTCGGTAATCAACTGTCTGCATAAGTAAATGAGTTTGATTGAGTGGGAGATATCAACTTGATAAAGCGATTCGTGACACATATCTAATGGTTCTTGTTCTATCTTTTGGAATTGATTTTTTGAGACAGAAATAAGCTGATATTTGAGAAGACTGAGAAAAACCTGGGAAGCTGTCTATACTGAGCAATGAACTTAGTTGCTACTCCTTGTTTCTGCTATTTTTCGAGTAAACGGTGGATTCCCAAAACATGCTGCTTCTGGGTGGTCACAGAAGAGAAGATCAGAAGAAATCCACTTTTACTATTTGGTCATATACATCATAGAGAGCTGTCATGTCATGTGTAGGCGCCTGTCCAAGCTTAATTCCCGTTGTTGTTGTTATAAGAAAGGGTAAAAGAATTAAATCGAGTAGCAACTGATCGATAGGGCTACACAAATCAACTGGCAGGCGGAAGAATGGCTTACAACATTCGTTTTTTATATTAACATTCGGGTATGTAACAACCCTTTCTAAATGCTGCAAATAGTTCATCTTGTCTAATCATTTCTTCCTTTAGTATTTCCTGTACCCATCCTCAATCTGTGCTTAAAAGAAATTATTGGATTCCTGTTTAAGGAAGTCATTCAAGGCAGTGCCATTGTCCGGATTCCACCCTGGTTCATAATGGAACCATTTCATAGCATATAATTTCTTGAACGAGTACAGTTCTAAACTTATCGCCTGCACCAATTTTCCATTTTTCTTTCTTTTATAGGAAATACTGAACTATTTTTGGAAAGCACGAGTTATGGGAGAGGAAGTATGTTTTTACTTCAATTTTATTTTTTTTTATGTTGACCCGATTGCTACAAGTTCTCTGCCCTTATCCTTGCCCTTATTATACGCACTATGAAGTCCCAAAAGATTGCATGTTTCATTTTTTCGAGACTTCATAAGACGAAAAACCAATCGATGATTTATGGAGCCGTCGTTACCAAACCCCCTATTACTAAACGACTGCATAATGCTAGAATATATCTTACCTGTAGAAGCGGAATTGTCTTTACCTTATATTCCTTTGTTAAGATATATTCTTAATTACACTTAAAAACGTTTATTCTTGCAATTCCTTTCTTTTTATTGTTTTACTATTGATGGTGAGTTGCTATACTTTTTTTCTTGAAATAAGGTTTTTGGAAGGTTTATGGCTCCGTTACTATCGGGGTCAGAGGATCATCAAAGTAAAATGCGGCATATTTTCTGAGAGAATCAAGTTCAGCATTTTTTTTTTCAAAAGAATTAAGGTGTGCTGGTAAGTCGTCAAATGTAAGGCAATTAGTAAATAACTGTAACTAATGGATTTTGGTAAATAATAACGAACCTGAAATGACAGTCCGCTGCATCAAGTGACTCAATTATCAAAACACCGTCTCACGTATAGATCAACGGGTAAAGCGGTAAGGATAAAACTTTAGTTTTAAGGACTAGGTAAGAATATTTGAAGGAGATAAAACCAACAGTTCGAGTATACGCTAATGACTATCTGAAAAATCCAAAAACTACTGAAACTTCTGTTCGTCTAAGGTGAAAATTGCAGATGGGCGGTAAGAGAGGGCGCGCGGCCGATGGCCAGCAAGAGCGGGTTCGAACTCACCTTCTATTTTCGAAGCAGACAGAACGGCAACATCAAAAGCGGAAAAGAAGAACACAAAGTAGGTGATCTTCATTAACGTTTTCTCCTATCATATATACAAGTACCCCATTGTGCAAAGTACATGTACCCACATGCAACCACAAGTAAGCATAACAAGCATTTCTCAAGCCTTGTAATCAATTTTCCTCGAATGCAAGCCTTGTCATGCAGCTGGAAATTAGTCCCAGAGCGCTGTCTGTAAAGGCTAATGGATAGTGTAATTTCACATGAGCTCCCCACTTGTGCGAAGCTCTTACTCTTTCTTCATGAACGTGGGCAAGCTTTTACTCATTGCTATGGAAGTATCCGTTGCTCTTTTAGTGTTTCGTTCTCAACCCTCATGACATCAGTAGTGTAAAGTGTAGTTTGCAAAGTGCTAGCTTTCGTATCGGATTCATGATATTGACGCGAAGAATGGTTTTTCTCAGAATATGAAAACAAAATATGATTTTGACTCTTGTGTTCAGACTTTTTTTAGTTTTCCTTTTTTGTAGCATGCAGTCTTGCACGAAATTCTTTCGAATCTCGTTCACTTTAAAAGGCAATACAGTTGTCTTGATTAGAGTGATTTTACCTACAGCTAGCAGTCTCCAGACTTTCGGATGATGTGTTAAGGTGTTGTGCTTGTTGAATAATATGCATTGAAAAGCTTTGAAAGGAAATTTTCTGGTCTATTTTGGTATGCCTTCTTTGAAAGAAAGTGGTATCAGAGTTTCATCTTTCCAAAGGAACTATTTATGTGAAATGTGGCTCCATATAAATGCATGTTTCTCAAGATGTCAATTTTGAGCTGAACTACCAATATTTTAGACAAACTTCATCAAGTAACGCATAAGAAAGACGAGATGATACAAACGGCCAACGAGGTGGACCCAGCTCAATGGACAGGTGATGAGTAGTTTCGTTGATGAATTGAATTGATGTTCTATAGGTGGTTTTCAGGTAATCAACGTGTTTTACACTTTGGCCCTATGGCTCAAAGGGATCCGTATTTTTACTATTATCCAAAAGGCTGGGATGTGCTTTATCCTGCTCATTTTGGATTCTTTCCCTATCGTACTACGTGAGTCGCTCCTGCATCCTTTTCCTGCTTTGTTTCTCAGCGTTCCCTTCCTTTTGTTTCTGCCATGCCTTTCAATTTTTTTGTTGACGATTCTAGACAAGTCTTTCGAGAAAAGGCTGTTCATTAACTCTTGACTAGAGCTTCTCATAAAGATCTGATTGTTTTCGGTATAGCGTCTGATTTTGATTTCTACTTCGATTGGCTTTCTCAAAGTGAAATACGGCTTCAGAAATCCGCTCGCTAGGTGCTAGTGGAGGTGGTCTTGACACCAATGTATAAGATGGCCAAACTTCCGTTGTGTACACTGTCTTTTGCCTTGAAAATACTTTCCATGAGATTGGAAATCCTTGAGGAAACATTTTACCACTAGTGATGAATCATTAGGTTCATCCGTCAGCTACCCATCCATCCTTTCCTTTTCCAGTAGTGCACTCAATCTCCATGTCCCTCGTTCTCTCACGACCAAACGTCAATACGAATACATAGCCCTAACTCTCCCTACAAGCTGCTCTTTAGGAAATTCCGAGGCTCGTCATCAGTCGTTTGCATATGTGCTTTTGGAGTGTTTTTGATTCTAGGAGGAGCTCTTATGGTGTGTTGTCAAATTTATTCTTCATTTTCTGCCATATTAATTTTGAAGAAAAATGTCCAGGTGTACATGGGCTTTTTTGTAATGCACGACACGCCGTTCTGGACCTGGGCAGGAGACAGGAGGAAACGCCCGCCGCCCATCCAAGTAGTTGGGCCGGTGCTTTTTGTCGTTGGATCTATCCTCTTACTAGGAGCTGTTCTTTACTCTATAATAACATCTAATGTAGGTCAAAGCTCGTAAGGGTTATCACTCTTTCGACTTTACATCATATTCCTCGTTCTTCTAAACTACACTTCTTGTTTTAGTTTTTCAAAATGTACCTCCATCACACTAAGCGCCACGATGAGCCATCTAGGGTCACAAAAATAACCACAACTCAGCAGGTATGCGATACTTTCAGTCGTATTTCGTTTTAAACAATGTCCTTTGACAGCTTCAACATTTGAAAAGTTTTTATCCCGTCTGAATAGAGAACGCTACAATTTAGGTGACCATTTCTAATTCCAGTGCATTCATTATTCTTTCCGCTCTAAAACATGGACAACGTAATTGAACACATAGAGACTCGGTTTCGACTATATTCGTTTTATAATTGCTTAACTAATTAGCCCTGCTTCAGGTTACACCGCCAGTTTTTGAGAAGCACCCCTATCAACCGCTTCCTCCTCCGGCTTATCCTGTTTTGGAGAATAAGTATGCTCACTCATCCATTGTTCGGCCACATGACGAAATGAAGCTATATCCACCAGTGTAAGCCATAGTTCTCTAGAGGTTTTCTGAATTTGAATTTTTCATTTAATTTATATTTTGTTGAACAAAAGGTGAAGCAAGAGGAGAGGGCTAGTGCTCTAGCTTCTCAGAATCTCCGCTCACTCAGAATCTCCGCTCATGGTATAGGCAAGTAAATCCCTTCGAAGATTGGGGTTACGTTTCTCCCTTATTTCTTTGTTGGGTTTAACCTCAGCTAATTGGGAATCGAAGAAGTTTTAAGAACGAAGCTGACGAATGTGCTTATTGAGAATCCAGGATTTGAGCGATGATTTAGAGCATGTGAAGAAGTTTGAGTCTTCAAATTCTTACATGCACTATCTTCTCTGGAGTCATTATAGCAGAGACCTCCGAGAGTTTAATACTTCGGGCTGAATCATACGCGAAGGCTCTTTCGGTTTCTCTCGTAACTTTTCCTGTGTAAATAGGCTTCAGATCCTCTTGTCGCAGGTAATAGCGTTACAGTCTATCGTCTGCTCATCGTTAGCACTTAATATTAGAATTCTCTTGCTTCAATTTGACTTGCTGTGGTCTAGTGAGTTTTACGAATTCAGCCAGCAAAGACACGAAAAACGAGTGGATATATTTGCAGAATTCCGGGCTGTTCAACATTGTCTTTGCATCGGAAATCTCCAAGTAGTATTTTTGTTGCTAGTCCCTACAACACCCTACGAGCAACAAGCGTAGCACGGTAGGATCAGCTTTGATTTCATCATCGAGGCAGACCTGCACTCATAATTCCTCTTAAACACCTCTTAAGGTACCATTACGGTGTTGAAAGACCTGCTGGGGATCGCAGAAGAACTGGTTCATCAATAAGTCGCAAGCCATCAATGGAAAGTGGAAGTCATAAACGATCGAAAAGTGCTGGCCCTCTGCACAGAAGTTCCTCTACACGTAGTTCTATTCGATCGCGTTATAGAGAGAATAGTCAAGCGTAACGCTCTGTGGGCTACTTGTGCTCACCTTCTATTTGCTCACAATATGTTGATTTCATGGTGTATTCTTACACAGTGCCTTGTAATGCTTAGTTCGTACTATTGTTTTGATGAACTTTTCTTTGTGGATTATTCTTTAGCTATTCTGAAAATCTGTTATTGATCTGCCTTATACATAATCTTCTTGCTCATTTATTGTTTATAGGAATCACTCTGCCCCTCTGTTTTTGATTTTGAAATATAAAATGAAATTATTTATGCCAGAGAGTTTCGGATATAGTATGAATCTGATGGCGGTGAAATACCTGTTTAACTAGTTTCTGACGTGGTGCTTGGTCCCTCATACTCTCATCCCTTCTCATCCCTTTTTATAGAACTTAAGGTGAAGCTGTTTCCCCGACCTGATTCGGTCTGACTTCGTTTGGTCCGGTGAGTTATTGATGTATTTACAAAGTTATATAGACTAAATTACCTTCTTACAAAGTTTTTTCTCTGTATGCTTGCGTTGCACGATTGAACAGCTTTTTCCTGTTGCTATCATTTGCATGAGGAGGGTAACTTCCCTGCTGAATCCAGCTTACTTTACTATTCCGCTTGAGCTTTTGTTTTGCTTGCTTAGATGCTCACGGTGTAAGAAAAAAGCATAACATTATAAGAGAATAAAGAGAAAAAACATGTAAGAAAAATTCCAAAAAGTGAGTGCATCCAGTATTGGAAAATTTCTCAGCATCACCTACCAATCCTAACACAGAGCAATCTCCACATGCGCTTTCGGCATGATACGATCGAATTTCCACTCAAGCAGCGTCTATATTGACTTTGTGAAAAAGGCGTCTGCGTTTTTCGAAATACTGTTGTCGTAAGACAGTCATTAGTGCGCCAACGTTTGTGTTGTTTCAGTCGGTATGCCGTGAACGGTCGATTTGACAAGTCTGGTTTTCAATCTTGATCTTCCTTTTCCTCTTATTCTACGCTGTAACGATCTAGCGGATTTCAAAGTCTGCTTGATGAATAGATACTCTAGTCAAACTGTATCATCTCTGCTTGCGTTGGCACATGTGAGTACCCCTTTGTGTTGCTCCTTCTGCAGTTAATGTTTGCTCAGCAGTCTGTAGCAACCATAAAAAGAATACGGGCTGTAAATGGTTGCTCAAGTAAGGCAGCGAAATTCAGTTGGGCAAGTTAGACGTGACTGCTCATTCGCTAGGGACTCTTCTAAATTATCACTTTGTTAAGTGCCACCTTTTTTTTCACTGTCGTTCTTGTTTCATCATTTTGCCTCAAATTGAATGAAGCTATCGGCCTTTTCGGAGCTTTCGATTTCCTTTTTTTCTCCGCAATGTTCTATTGAACTGACTGTTTTTTCTATGCGTCGTCAGTATGGTGCGCATAAAAAATACAGGAAGAGTGTCGATAGCATACATTCGAACGTTGGCCTAGTGTGCTAGACTTACGTTTTTTCATGCTATGAATGAATTTCTGATTTGGAAAGAATTTGGTTTTCCCCCTTCATGTCCTGAAATATCATTGGACAGGTTTTCTCAATGTACAGTTGCCTGGTTCCTTCAAAATTCTAGGGCTTACCTTCTTTTCCAATAATGGCACAACGTTTATTGACCCCTTTATGGGATTGGTGTCTAGTATATCCTATACTTGCGCTTTTTTTTCTCCTTTTTGGTCTACTAATAGTTTTCGCGAGAGTTTGTGGTCTGGCTCAGTTATTCCCACTTGTGCTTTGATGAGGTTTTGTACATGATCTTCTCTACGCTTCTATATTTGTTTCTATTTATCTATATGAGTGTTCCACCTTACATGGCTTTTCACATATTTACAGTTAGTTCGTATACGGTGAAGTGGTCGCGTCGTGGTTGTGGTTGTGTTGTTGCTGTGCTGGTGCTTATGTCTCTATACGTTTATGGGTAACTCGCTCAACTGTTTCCGCAGCTCCCGAAAGCACAAGTTTGGTTCGTTTGGGTTTTCTATGTTTCTACACATTTTTTCCTCACGTTGCCAGTATTTCCTAATGTAAGGGATTCTAGTGGGTACGGTTTATTACAAACGTGTTAGAAATATAGATCCCATTGTGTTGATACTTAAGATATCTCTGTATTTGGGGTAGTTTGTCAGCGAGTTTGTCCATCACGTGAATATTACATTCACCTCAATGCGATAACTTTGAAGTAGTGCTCTGCGCATCGCATCTGCAGGGGCTCAGAGCGTATATAGACCTGGGTACTTCCTTCAACATAAAAACCTATTAATTGCTGCAAACATAAGTTGCTAAATTTTTGCAATGTTTCTACCACATCAACACACCTCTGCGTCACCGTTGCTGTGGGTTTTTGTCGCGAACAGTAATTGCAATCAATTCGGCCATTGCACCACCGCGTTGATGTATTTCCAAGTGAAGCGGAGCGTCTCATTCTATGTGCACTCATGTAGGCATCAGTATTTACCAGATCAATGAAAAAATGACAGCAGCATGTTATCTGTCAGTTTTTTGCAACATGAAGACTACTGTATGAGGGCGGACCTGCTGTAAAGTTCGCTTAAAACGCCCCCTTCCGTTCGGAGCGGTCCCTGTACGATTCTCTTCATTTTTCTGGCTAGAATTATGGAGGAAAGGTGCGAGTTCGCTTGTGATTGGAACTGGAAAGGTTGCACGGTTCCCGAAGACTATGAAGTTTCTGCTCAAGCAAAATGAAGACTAAGTGTACATTTTTTTCGAGGTTTTGGATAGTTCAAAGCGAATTCGTGATCATTACCAGAATTGTAGCGAAAAATCTATAAAAAAATTTTTTTCGGTTTGATCTTACTACTTATATACTCACCTTTGGCTCACTTGCAACCCTTGTCTCGCTCCCGCGTCGGCATCTACTTTCTTTGTCTATGCTCTCTCCATTCTGCACAGTGTACGAATTCCTTCCAGAGGCGTTAATTTTACATTAAACATCATCGAATTATATCATCTGGCGGGCGTAAATATGTTGGAAGGTGGAGATGCTAGAGGTACAAGTACATAGTAATATACGCAAGGGTTGCAGGCTTGCAATTATCCCTAAAATATGCCGTACATTTTTGACTAATTTGCGACTCGTGGTATTGGGTTTTGCAGAGGATTAGTAAAAGTTCGGTGACGGTGGGAAACTGTGAAGTCTCTTTATTCGTTACAATGTCGAGCTATGTTCGGAAACATCTTTTATGACTTCAAGCAGAGAAGGATTTCACGTAATTGAGTGAGGTTGTTTGATCGGAGACCTAGATACTTGTTAGCTATGGGAACCAACATTGCCAGTTTAGGCTTCTGAGAAAATTTAAGCTGTCGAAGTTTGCTTGAAATTTGTTTATCTACCCAGGTCTCACCTGAAGCTCATGAGGCAATAGGGAGTTCTAGCTAGTATTAGCTCTTTCTGATAAGAGGGAAATCAGGTGTAGGTGCCTTCACGTTCCCAATAATAATCATGAGCCCCTTATGTCTAAATTAGTGTTCCCACTCTCAACTTATGGGCTCAACAGTTGAAGAACTCAGTACTTCATAAAACAGAAGTGGATGGAATGTGAAGCTCGAAGTTGTGAAGGGTAAACAAATGGCGTCGCGTCATTGATCAAATCTTTACGTTGGTGTTGCAGAAAAGAGGAAGTTTTAGATCGATTCTAAAGGTTCCAAAGTATTTAATATTCATAATAACCGAAATAGCATAACACTTTCATCGCTTTACGGATCCCTCGCATCTTCCCAGTTGTGGCCAGAGTTCTTTTTCTGAGGTGATGACTCATCGCACCCAGCACGTTGGTGCTGTTGTTGTTCACCGGAGTTGTATGGATCTTCGTGCACCGCCACGTGTTTTCAAGAATACTTATCGTTGCCCTAATCAAGCTCTAAGCTTCAACTGGCTGTTGCATGTCTGCAGTGCTGTTGGCTTTTTGCTTTACACGTATGACTTCATAGTTGTCTGCAGTTCCAGCTAACTCATTTGAACTGAAATGAAATAGCTTTTTTTGCATTTTACTCGCGTTGCCTACTTTTTCTAATTTTTCTAAAGACGCTGTTCTTCCAAATAACGTAAAAACTTGCGATTACTTGAAACTCTAGTGAAGAAATTTTGTAAATGAAAGAAAAGGCCTTTGTAGATATTTCATTCAACGTTTGAATTCAGCTCCTATCGATGATTACAAGTCGTCTCCTATCGTGGTGAAGTTTGCACCTATTGTGTATCCGGAGCTCTTCATAGAGGATATGGTGGAGGGCTGCGCACGAAACGAAAGAACGGTAGTTTATCAAGCTTTTTCTTGTTGTTTATTTGGTACGTAGTAATTAGGTGTACTCAACTCCACACTAAAACCCTTACCTGACTCTGTGTCACCATCGGCAAGTGACAAAACATTGCAACAAGCGTACAGCAAGCACTATCTGTGTTCTTTTCCTGCTACTGTAGCGTAGCCGCTTTTGGATTTTTCCGGTGTAGACAATATTGTTTACTACCGTCGATCTGAACTTCATGTCCTTTGAGGTAGCAATTGGGCCGGAAAGATGAAGTAACCCATAAGCTGATGGTGAGTCGGTGAGAACAGAAAATCCAAGCTGGTGGCGATTTGATCCCATTTTTCTTGCCTGGAACCTAGACCTGGCTAATTATAATACATGACCTATAACTACTAAACCATTTATTGCTGTGTCTGCAGTGCGATCAGCACACTTTAGTTTTTTGCTGCTGAGAAATGCAAGTTTCCCTAATCAAGAGCGTTTTGGAATTACCTGATACATGCTAGGTTGTTCGCCTGGAAAGATACAATCTGCTGTAATTATACGTCAACAAACCCGTGATAGAATGGAAACTCCTGGCAGAATGTCGAGCCTACTTGACAAATCTATATTTAATAACCCGTTCTAATTTTTTGATAGAAAGCTTTGGCTCATCAAAGCCTCTGGAACCATTCAAAGGCGCTGGAATGAATGTCTGTGAAATCCGGAGGCGTTATGGAAAGTAACGTTGTTCACTACTCGCTAACGAGTTCGTCTTGGTCATCAAATATAATATTTGGCATATTCATACTCTGGGATCATTTTGTTAATAGTTATTTCACTTTCGAAACAAGTTCTCAAAGAATTACTTCACCAATTCAGGGCGGAAGTGCGTCTCCCTATGAAGACGATTCACCTGACGACAACGACGATGTTCTGAATGGTTCGGAAGAACCGACACCGGTAGCCAGAGGAGATATGGAGATGACAAGCCCAAGTCTGGAACCGCAGACGATGGACCAGCAGTCGGCGTCAACTGGGACTACTATCCCGGTTGATTACTTCCCTATTCAACGGAGGTTCAATCACGTACCTGTGAATACAGTTAACTTTGCACTTCCGGAAGGTTATTCGACTGCTCGTGAAGATATCCAATTCCTTGGCTCTGGAGCTTATGGGAATGTGATGTAAGTTGCAGGATAATAATTATAATCATTCTCGTGGCTGTTAGTAGTTTCGCTCGTTATTATTAGCTGCTTTTCATTACAAATTCCATGAGTTGCCATCACTCTCTTTTTTCCTCGCCCTTACTTGCGAATAGAGGTTATGCACTGACTTGCAAACAAGGGTTTTGCAATTAGTGAGTGTGTGTTAAAGTTGGTTCTAATGAAGTAGTGGTGCGTGGCTAGACTCTCTGCAGAAAGGCTCACTTCTTTTTTTTTAGCAAAACAACTGTCAAATGTCGTGATGGAGCTATTCGCGAAGTAGCAGTGAAGAAGTTTAGGGATCCGTTTTCGGATAATACTCAGGCAGGTTTTGATCTTGGTGTCAAACCTATTCTGAATTGCCCTGTCGTAGCTTTTCTTCCAATTTGCGATTAGTTTAGTCTTATTTGTACGCCTTTATCGACAGGTTTCTGTCCGGTTTCCATCTGTTTGACTTGCAATAGTACTCCTTACAGGCGCGAATGATTTACCGTGAAATTAAACTTTTGCAAATCATGCGGCATGATGGTGTAATTCGAGCCATCGATCTTTACACGCCTAACAACGTGGAGCATGAATTCAAGGAGCTGTAAGTTATCCATTATCTCGATTCGAAAGTATTTCTTTACATTACATGTTAGCGGACTTGATTGTCTTGGCAGTATGAGAATTATTTACTCACTTATTCACATCTGAGGGTCGCAATTCCTTACAGTCAAAATCGTTCAAGTCATAAGCAGAAATATTTAATTAAGTGTGAAATCATCAAAGGATCAAGAAGCTGTAATACTAGTTGTTTTACTACAGGGTTTGCTTATTTGTTCCAGATATGTCGTCACGCAATACGCTGGTGATAGCATCGTGAAAATACTACATGATCAAAAAGTAACCGGCAGAGTTCATATTACTCCTGAGCACGTTCCGTTCATTATCTACCAACTTCTGAGAGTTTTGAAATATATACATTCTGCAAATGTAAGTCTTCGTCTCGAAATTGGAGGTAATCTTGACATATCGAAGTAATCCCTTTTTCAGATAATTCATAGGGACCTGAAACCAGGCAATCTGGCCTTGACATGTGACAGTGACCTCACCGTACTGGATTTTGGCATGGCACGTTCACTGGAACGCACTGATACTTCACTAACACAATATGTTATGACTAGGTGGTATCGCAGCCCGGAAGTAATTTATTGGAATATCGACGGCTATAATGAGCAAGGTATTATTCTAATTCCTAGATTTTACTTTTTGGTTTGATTCAATTCGCTGTTTGCCCTTTGTTTTCCGAGTAATTCTGTCTAAATTTTTTGAATACTAGCGGAAGATTTTTCTTGTTAAGTTCATTCAAGAGTTATTTCTGGTTGAGCTCATTCAAGAGACATTCGTGTTCTGATGGTGCGGCCGTAATTGAATTTATTCATTCATTCAAACACCTTCTCACAATTCCTCTCCATTTCTCAACCAATCCTTCAGTTCAACCTATCGACAGAGCTACCTCTGGCCGTAGTGGAGTTGAAGACAGAATTTTTACTGTCCCACCCGACATTTTTTATCACACTTTTGACTTATTTTTGAACCATTGCAGTGCTGTATGGGTAAAACCGGATTGAGCCGAGCCATATGACTTCAGAATGTGATCTGTGAAATTATGTGACTGAGAATGACACTAATCCTAACTTCCTTTTGACCTCCATGTCGTGCTCAATCCAAATGGGGAGAACAACTTTTTGAAATTCTCATTCATTCTGAGTGTTCTGAGTATGGACGTTCTCCTTATATATGTACATGTTCCGAGTTTATTTATCTTTAATCTGTTCATCTTGTCCTCAATGCCTTGAAAATACTGTAAGCTTAAATTCGAAGCTAAACAGTTCGTCGTACATCTTTTGTACTTGAATCTAGCGTTCTGATATACAATCCTCAAGCAAAAGGAAAGGTGTATGCAGTCGTACTCATCAATATTGTTAACGAGCACTTTTCAGTTGATGTGTGGTCCGTTGGCTGCATAACGGCCGAGTTAATGCTAGGAAAGCCGCTATTCCCTGGGGAGGATAGTGAGTTTAGCAAAATCTTTTTTTCATTTTTCATAAAACGTTGAAGCATGAATTGAGATGGAAAAGAATTGTTTGCTCAATAATATTACTTCAGCGAATGCCCAGTACGAAATGATAACAGAATTATGCGGCAGTCCTGACGAGGAGCTCATGAGAAAGGTAAGGGCTTGCCGTTTCGGTTCTATTCATGATTCTCCCTTCCATCCTGTTCCGTTTGGATGGTGATCGATTATGTGCTTCTAACCTGCATCTTAATGGCATGCCGAACGCCTCAGCCGTAATGGACCTTTTAATGAACCTTTTATTCTGACAAAACCTTCAGATTTTATCGTTTTCTTCCAGATAGAAGCGAATAGCCCCGCTACTCGGCGTGTTGTCGAATCGTATCGCCATCATGACCGTCAAGACTTCGCCAAGCGCTTCATTGGCTGCCCTCGTCTGTTCGTAGACTTTCTGGACAAAATTCTTGTACTAGACCCCGAGAAAAGGTATCTGTCGCTTTGTTCCAATGTTCTCTTCGTCAATAGGCTCTGGAAATAAAATAGACTGTAGTGGTTTTGTTCTAGGCTTACTGTAGAACAGGCTCTGGCACACCCTTATTTTGCTGATTATGTGGACGCTACGGACGAACCCGTCGCTACATCTTCAATTGAGCTGGATGATAACCCAAGTAGGACGCGAGATGAATGGAAAGGTGGGAGCTTTTCAATTTTTGTGGGAGAACCAGGAGATAGATTTGTTTTTTGGAAATTTCTTAGGATTGACCCATTTTGTTCGAAATGAGGATTTACTGCGGAATCGCGGATAAATTTGTGGCCTTCATTGTTTTGAGAGTTTGTGCTCAGCTGTTTAATGGAATCTAGTCTGAAATTGCGCTACTTCGTAGTATTTTGAAGGCTATGGGCTCATTTCAAATTGTTCACGTAGGAGGGCTTGTTCGTATTCATGCTATTGTATAAAATGGGCTCAAAGTCGAAGCGCATCTTATTGTTTTACCTGGCTTTACTTTGCAGTCATGCGAATTCTAAAACTGAAAAAGGGATTGGGTTTTATCGGGCAATCCTCAGAAACACCCAGGGTTCGATAAAACTTGAATCTCCGCATTTACTAGAGCTTGTCAGTCTAAGTGTGTCCAAGGGGGAGACCCATTACTTTTGCGGAATGTGTACTACAAACACTCTGTCATTTCATGAATTTGTCGTGAACATTAGCAAATCGTCATTATTCCAGGCATAATCTGGCAGGAAATTCAGAACTTCGTTTTTGACGAGTGTTCACCGGAAATTCCCTCATATAGAGAATATTGATTTGGATCTGGACTATTTAACTTTTCACTGTCACGTATTTTCACTTTTGAGCTTGCTTTATTATTGTGAATGAGAAATATCCCCTCATCACGTCTAAGTGATGTTTCCTTCCTTCCATAAAAACTTCACATTCTTCAGCACTGTTTTATTTATGAATGTTCTGTTTGACATGTTATTGTTGACATTTCCGATATACTAGGATTTATATGGTGATATTTATTTGTTGATATGTGAACTCACGTGGTGCACGTTAAAAACTTACGGTATGACTTTCTTGAATGGTGATATGATTCAATAGACTTTTAGTCATTTACGATTAATTTCACGCAATTTGCTCACTCCGATATTTCAGTAGGTTTTAATGCAATACTATTAGATTTGTATAAATCTGTAGATCAAGGTTTTGATGATTTCGCTGCTCAGGTTGCTGACCTAAATATATTAGAATGGTTTTCTTGTGTTTCTTGCGTGTAGTTTTAAGGATTTGATGCTTAATCTTTTCCCTAATGTTCTTCGGATGAGCAGTTAGTAGCGCTTCATCTGGCGCCAAGTGTTGCTGTTGTGGTATAGGGTATAGACCGCGTAAAAAGGTCACCTTTGAATCTGCGAAGCTTCGGGTAAAAATGTTGGGTTGGTGCTCCTTAACAAGTAATACTAGCTGGATAAAGTGATTTTTCTTCACATCCAATTCAGAAGGCACTGTCTGTGCCATATAAAAGTTGTTCTTGGAAGATTTGATGGGATATTTTAGCTCGTCTAGTAATCTATGTTTTGCATGTTTGCCGAGTACAGGCTTAGCCTCAGCGGAATCTACCTCCTTCGAGGTGAAACCCCAGAGGATACCCATTCCAATGAAATAAAAGGGGGAGCGAACTATGCCTCTTTTAGAGAGTGAACGATATACATAGTTACTATGACATGAATACGAAATGGAAGGTGACAAGCCGATATTGTGGAATAAAATGCCGCGAGTGATTTATTTAAATGTTGTACGTAGTTAAATAAATCACTGTCAGAGGAATGACGTCGAAAAGAATGAACCGAACGACAGGAAAGCTGCTCATTCTTGCTGGTTTTCTCTCTTGAAGAACCTTCCACAAAATCTGTTTCTACTGTTTCTGTTTCCTATTTCACATTTATATTGCTTAGAAAATGTCATACGGTTGTCTCTCACTTCCACATTGCCAGAATCATTTCTACGAAGCATTCAGGCAGTCTTTCTGTGTGATTTCGGCTTAATTTTCAAAAGTGTCTGGAAAAAATTGCATCTTGACTACCTCATTTGCATCTATTTTTACAGTCCATGACGGAAATGTCGAGATTGGATGTACTCTGGCTGTTGGTAAGGGTGTGTCCCAGTTTTTCTGATGCGTATTGATCGATTGGTGCTCGACACCCTTGGTTTTCATGAATTGCCCAAGGCGCAGACCGATGGCCTCGGCAGAGCCCGGTGTTTTCTTTGCCAATTTCGGACCACCACCTCCAGAGCGTCCTCCACCTGAAGGATTCCATGAGGTAAGTTGCGAACTTGAACGAGAAAGTTATCTATCAGAGAGAGGCAGTCTTTCTTCTTAGTTGGAGTAATGTGTAGCATTTTTGTGACTATGTTTGAATTCATATTCATTTTCATATTAAGGTAGAGCTTAACAAGACCAGATGGGTTATTCCGAAGGCTTACGATCGATTACGCACTCTGGGAGAAGGTGCATATGGAGTTGTGTGGTAAGCATGTCTTCCATTCTGAAAATCCGTTCCTCTATGAAACACATCGCGAGTTTTCCTGGGAGTGATTTCTAGTGATCATTTCTGTTAAGGTTTGAATATGGGAGGGGAGGGGGTGGACCATGTACGCATCACATTAGTATTTTGATAGTAATGCCTTTGTCGATTCCGCTTTTTTGCCATTTACCTTCAAAATATTATTTTATAGGGCTGATTTTCGTAGCAACCCTTCTGTAATAACGTATATTCCAGCACTGCCGAAGATTTGCGCACTGGTGAAAGAGTAGCTGTCAAGAAATTCTTCCGTCCTTTCCAAAGTACAATTCATGCTAAAAGAACATATAGGTTGTTTTTGAAGTTTTTTTTTGCGATTTCGTAGTATTTGAACGTAGTAATGCAGAAATTATGGTGTTTCCAACTTTCAGAGAGCTAAAACTACTCCGTACTCTCAAGCATTCCAATGTGTTGGAGATGATTGATGTATTTACACCTGATACTGAAGTAGCCTCGTTGAATAATGTGTTAGTTGATGTTCACCTGTCACTTGTAACCAGACATTTCAAATAATTACCATCCGAATTTTCCAGGTATTTTGTGTCGGTCTTGATCGGCGCAGATCTTCAAAATATTTTGAAAATTCAACGCCTGACAAATGACCAGATTCAAGCATTGATATACCAAGTGCTTAGAGGTCTAAAGGTATTCATCATACTACTATAGATAAAATATTTTTTGTTGGTGAGATCGTTTCGAAATTTTCAGTATATTCATTCGGCTGGTATTGTACACAGAGATTTGAAGCCGTCGAACATCGCTGTTAACGAGATTGGAGAAGTCAAGGTCTTTTACTATTTTTATTCTTTGTTTCTGAGTGAATAGTTTATCAGACGGGAAGTGAATCTGGCGGCCTGGATATCTTATCGATTTTTGCCTAGTCCTGCATGATGAATTGAAGTGACGTTGAGTTGACAGTGAAAAATTGTTTCCATTTATAAAGCTTTGTTTCCATATCTCTCTGAACCAGGCGGTGAAGCTTGAAATCAGGGGTTGACTGAATTAATCGGTTTCTTTCGAGTCCGTTCGCGACTGTCGACTGACCTACTGACTTGTCGATTTTTAGTCATGGCTCGTGTTCAGATTGACTATAAGAACTGTGTAGCGACTGGAATGCAAATTGTTCGCTGTTTTGCTTTTCGTAATTAGTTGAAGGGTTATGAACACGCGGATCACTTCTGGGCAAAATCACCCTATGTTTTCCGCTTCCTTTCTTTTTTTTTTGTTATAGTAATTTCTTCAAGAATTTCAGATTCTTGACTTTGGCCTTGCTCGAACAGCTGATCACGAAATGACGGGTTACGTGGCGACTAGGTGGTATCGGGCTCCGGAAATCATGCTAAATTGGATGCATTATACTCAGACCGGTGAGTGATCTCTATATCCTTTGGTTTTGTAATTTCTTGGATTGGCAGTGTGCTATGCTCTATGAGTAGTGGCTTTCAAAGGCAAAACCAGGTATAATTCATCACTGGCTCCCCCGACAATGAACCTGTTACTGTTGCATTGCATTCATTCATTCTCGCCCATTTTTTACTGCAGCATTCCTCTATATCTTTTCTATGAATGAAAAGTGAGAATTTGATTTTTGGTTCTATGCCTATTTGGTTTCACCTCTACTTATAATTCACTTTGTATCTGGTTCTTACTTTTCATTTTTTCTACGTATTCGCTTTTGATTTTGCAATATTTCAGTTTTCCTTATACATCATAATTCATTCTCATTTTCCGTGAAAATTTGAGGGAAAAACCCATTTTTCCCATTTTCTATGATGGATTTTGAATAAGTCTTCTGCTTAGTATACGCAAGAATTAATACGTATTCATGCTATCCATGTTGGATTACTCGATAAGTGCTCAGTTGTACGAGCCTGACCTTTTGATCATATGGCTCTTTTGTTAAAGGTCTGCCAGCCAGCCAGTAGCATAATATAATATTTTTACATTATCAAGAAAAATCATTGCAGCATGCAGTTTGCTCTGAATAAGTCACCCTGTGTTTGTGTCCTGGACGAGGCTTGTCCAGTTCTCGTTCCTACAAAGTTTAATAGACTAGATTGTCCATGATCGCTCGTCGCTTATTAGTTTTTTGGTGTGGTCAGATGAAGTCGATGGGTGAATCTGTTTGTTGATACTTCACAGTTTCTTTTTCTTTAGAGCCTACAAATGTATAAATTTGATTGAGTGTATTGAAAGTTTCATGTGCGCGAACTTTAGGCTAGTGATAAAAGCTACTTGGCTTGCCGACATTTTCATCCACGATATGAAGACACCATGATTTGATTTATCATCTATTCTTAAATCCTTTTTGCAATTCACTGTGGGTTTGAATTCTTAGAGGCTGCTATGGACCCAAGATATGATTAACAATGAGATTCGGCTTCGAGGGTAACGAGCACCTTTGAGGTGGTGGTACTTCTCTTCTCTTCTCTTTCCTCCCGATGGCAATAAACTCCAATTCCTTTTTGTAATCTTTTGTAGAGATTTCATAATTCCATGCCTTACCAGTCTTGTAAAAAAGTGGGATTACATAATGACCTTTCAGCTCTTGTCTAGCAACTTTTCTTTTAAGACTTTTCATTTCCGAGTTTTTGAGACTAACACATCGTTTCCATTCTGCAGGCTAAAGATATCTGTTCATTGTGTTGAAATTTTTGAGCGTCATCTGTTCAGCATGTGATCGTTCATGAGGCTCCTCAAGATATAAGTTTTGTTAAGTGCAGCCATGGTATCCAATTCACCTTCAGACGTCGTACCAGCTGATACTTGATTTCGAAAGATCCTCTGTTCAGTACATTTCCGAAAGTTTGCTGTACCTTTTGAAATCACTCTTGATTCATGAAAACGCTCAGTTACTTCAATAGAACTCCGAAAGAGAAATGCCGTTCATCATCGTGTTTATTTAGTCAGGCATATATCAGAGTTCAGAAGATTTTTTATTCATTTTGGTACTTTTTTCTGGTTTATTCATTATGAAGACTATGATGTCGAAAGCGAGCGGGGCGAACGTTGTTCTAATCAGTTATTAAGGTGTAAGACGTAAACTGTCGTCCGACAGACCACTCTTTATCTGGTGCCTACTTCCGGTGGAAGCGCTGTTATCAGCAGTTTTCCGTAGATTGACCTCAATAATCTGTGGGCCCTGAGAATAGTGTTTTGGTCTCTTCCACTTGGTCTATGAGGTTTCTATGAGGCTGCTCGCTCTGGAAATACCTTGACAGGCTTGAAATGTTACAAAAACCCCGATATTTCCAATTTCGATTAGCGATCATTCTCCCGCCTTTCTATTTGACGGCTATATGGTGATGGCCTTTAGATGGCTTGAAAGAGTGACCTCAAACATTAAGTAAATCAGTTTTCGCAAGGTAAATGGCGATAGAAATATCTCTTCACATAGCTGCTGGTGCAATTCGGTTTGCATATATTACGGCAGCATTCCTCGGTCACTTTTTTTCGAAGTCTTCTGTGTACGAAGGGACTGCATGGATCATCTGTGCAGGTTCTTGATTCTTGATTTCGTGGAGAAAGAAAGAGAGAAGTAGACAAGTGAGACTGGTCTTCGAGACCATCATGCAGGGTATCTGGAACCAAGGTCAAAGAAGTACTGTACTCTGTTGAAGAGAACTTCTGTGTTGAGACCCAGCGCTCGATACTTTTGGGCTGTTTTTATTCGATTCCGATCAGTCTTTTATTTTCCCTTAGTCTCTTCTGCCTTTGCGTTCCCTTTCTTTGAAAATTGTTTGTTTCAGTTTTTTTCATTTTTTGCAATAATCCTTATTTCTTGTTTGCCTTTTCAAAGTTTTCTCCCTCTTTGATGAAGTACAGGACCACTATATATGAGATGGTTTTCCTTCTTCAGCTCCTTTTAGGATGGACCACGCATTTGACTTCCTTTCAAATCGGAAAATTTCTCATCAGGGAATCGGGCTGTTCAGCTGCAGTTTGGGGAATCGGCCTGTTCAGTTAAAGTTTAAGTCAATAATGATCTCGAACAATTTGAATGTCTATTTAGGGTAATAAAAGCCTATCGATTCCCACAAGTTCATATTTACGGGAATGCGACGGAATCCCTTAGACCACACGTCGTCTTTTTGAAAGGCGGCCGAAATTTTGGCATGTTCCCCGGAAACGAACGTTCCCATAGGAAGAATCGCTTACAAACATTCTCTTTTACTTTCTACCAACACTTCTACCACCGTTATCGGCTGGTACCATCGAATAATATCTGCTTGATCTTTTCGTTCATCAACTTTTTGCTGCTGTAAAAATATGATCAGCTGCCACTGGCAGAATTACGAAAAGCTGTGCCACGATGGCAGGTGGTTATTGGCTTCCTAGAAAAAGTTGGAGAATTGAGAGCGTGCGATGTTTCCAGTCATGGCTATCTCTCCAGCGTTGCCGCGTCTGGTTCCGACGCTGTCACTGCTTTGTCGCTGTCGTCGTCCGGTTTTGGACCCCTAATGCTGTTAGATGGCTTGTTTTTCCATTTCGAATTGAGTTTAATTTCTTGCAGATCACGTTCACTAAGGAAAATTAGCTATCGGTTCTGTTTTAGATAATACCCTTTCCTTTCGTGGAAATGGGTTGATTTATCTTACTGTTTTTGGCTCATTCGAAGTTCATAATAATCATTATCTTTTATCCTGTCATTTAATTACGTAACATATTGTAATACATAATGGTAAATTGCTATTTCTTATACGCACATCCTATTTTACAAAAATATTGTAGTCTATTCATGATGAATGAAAGGGAATGTGCCAAAGGTCAAGTCAGTTTCCTAGAGTACGCCATGAACCCGGTTTTCCTTAATTTATTAGGACGTTTGAAGTACGATGAATTACGTGAGCCAGTACAATTATTTAAGCGCTAGAAAGAATTGCTTCTGTTTCCTTCCTTAGGTTTTCATGCTCAAGCGCAAAACAACGTTCAAGTCTCTGACCTGGTTTTCCGAGGCGAAACTAGCGGAAATTGAGTTGGATCGCCCATGTCCTGCCATTGTTCCTCCAACAGTCAGTTATTTGGATTTGTGTCACGCCTCTCAGACGTTCTATATCATCACTGCTACCAGGCGGCTGAGAGATCCATTAGAAAATTGCGCATGAGCAGAGAAATGTAAATAAATGAAAGTAAATAAACAGGCGCAATAATGAGTGAAAGTTGATTGAGAGCTCCTAGAGCTAGAGGGCGGAGCTCACGAGGTTTTTCAATGCTAACAATACTGTTCGGTGTATAATGCGCATTTCGTGCTTATTACGGTACAAACTGCTGTTGAAGCCCAAACCTGATCTCTGTTTCGACCTTTTACCCATTTTTTCTACGTCTATTTACTCTTTTCCATTTCTGATAAGAACTCGTCTAATATAACAGTGATAAGCGTCGAACATGGTTTACTGTTTTGTTCCGTTTTCTTATCGCGTAAACAATGTTGTTTTCGTATTCGGCTATGTTTGTTTAAGGGGATTATTTGAAAAGAAGAGTTTTTGTCAGCTCTAGCCCCTTTTAGCGACAACAGCTCTTCTCATGATTGTTGAATCTTTGACCCACGTTTTTATACGACTTGAAAAATTGGGTTCCGATGGAGATAGGGAATACTTACGAGTGGCTTGTGAAAGTTCGCGCTCAATCGAAGTCAAATTTCACATTGAAGCTTGAAGTGGAGTTTATGTGAACCGGCTCTTCAATGTGATCTCTCCTAATTAACAGCAGTATCAGGGCTTTCTTTTTCCCCTGTAGTTCAAAGTAGCATAATCAGTAGCCTAATTTGAGGCATGTTTCAATGGACACTGGGTTCTCAATACTTAGGTTTTTCTTTTTGGTTTTTTATCGGTGCGAAGTAAGGATGTAGTAGCTGTGTGCCTGAAATTAGCATGTTTGATCCAGGTATATTTTTAAGAGTATTTCGATACTACGACAGTTACAGAGTGGGAATGTGAAGAAGAAAGCTATCCCTACCTTCCTCTTTCTGTTTTTCCCATGATCAATCTCTTCGATTTTTTTCAGTTTTTGTGTTCATATTGCTCAAATTATGCCAAGTTTTTCTTAAAAAAGAGTTTAACTTCACTTCAAGGTATGAGTTGTCCTTGTCGTACATCGACAATGTTACGTTTCGAAAAAACTAGGTTCTCCCGTGGGAGGTACTGTAAAGTATAAATAGTGGTTCTGGGATAGTTTACGTGTAGCGATTTCCATTTGGGAACTGATTATCAAAGTGGGTCGAGGAAAATTTGAGAACTACATGGGTTCCCTTAATTTGTATTGAATTGGAAGTCACGAATGTGCCCGGCGACCTAGCGTGTTCACAGTCCACAAGTCTTATATGGCAAATACTTTGTAAGGCGACCAACTTTGGGGGTAAAGCGACAACTCGTTCTCGTTCTGTCCCGAAGGAACCGAAGGTTAATGATTGTGTGGGAAGTGCAAGGGGGAAAGAACGTAGTGAATAATCAAGTTCGACATAATTAAGTTTGAAATCAAAGTATTGTTCCCAGAATAATCAAGCTCCATTGGATTCAATTATTTCGCAGTTCCTTTTTAATTGAATTGAAATAGTTTTACTTGTCAATTTTACAATTTAAATTTGAAATATGTTTGTGTTACATACATTAACCTTTTTCGATAGTCACAATAAATTCTGCACGAATTGAAAGAGAGCAGGATTGAAGCGGCGTAGGATCACACGGAGGCATCACATGGATGTCATGCGACGCATGATGAAGATTTTTGTTGTTCTGCGTTCCTCAGTGACCGGCAGTTCACCTTTTCGTTGCCAACTTTTATCTCCTATGATATTCCGTTTGAATAATGTCCACTGGACGTCAAAATGAATTAGTTCCGCTCTAGAAAGATATTAGGGTGAAGGGACGAGGGGGAGGTGGTTGAGGCTGTAAAGAAAGTGGAGCTCTGGGAGCAATTCTTTATACTCGAACCTACAGATCGTGAGCTTCTCATTGCAATTTTCACCTTCGTTTAGAGGCTCCTTCTGTCTTTCGCTAGAGCTTTCTCGTTGATTGAAATTAGGCAAAGCCTCATGACAACGTCTAATCGCGGTTTCTTAGGAAGGCTTTAGAGCCTAACCCACGTCATGTTTGGCTTGTTTTCGATTATGTGTGAGCTCTTCCTTGCTCATCACTCGAATAGGACTACTTGCATAACACGATATATACTTTGATTAACGAACCTATCGCTTGAGCTTTTCGTCCCTTAAGGTCCTAGAGGGATGGCCTCAATGTGCTTTTATAACTCTCAAAATAGCTGCTTGACTATTTGTAGACGTCTGTAATAATTGTAGGGATAAGACAACAAGAGAACGGTTGTCCGTACTTTAGTTTTGCATGGAGCAGTTCTTCATGGATCAATTCTTCGATATTTATTTCGGGAAACAACAGAGATACATGATGAATCGATTCTCCACTCTCCATTTTTCCGTCCTCTTTCCGTTTTGCCTTCAACACAGCTCTTATTTTTGGTCGCCATTAATATTCTTTCGAATTAAGTACGTGATTACTTGCAGTTGATGTCTGGTCAGTTGGTTGTATTCTGGCAGAACTCGTGTCTGGCAAGCCGATGTTCCCCGGTGATGACCGTGAGTCATTCTTGCTTATCTGACTTTTCATAGGTGCTTTTTCTAAAGGTCAGACAGAATTCCAGTATTATTATGAATCATGGCAAGAAAAAATAGATGCTTTACATTTTTGTTAGTAATCCCGTTCCGTTTCGTCGGTTAGTGGCCATTCTACTCTGGTGCCATCAGCTGATTTTTTCAGACATCGATCAGTTAACAAGGATTATGGGAGTGGTCGGCACGCCAAGTTGTGACTTTTTGTCGAAAATTCAGTCTGAAGAAGCTCGGAACTACATTAAGTGAGTTTCGGCTTTCATTCGTCTAAAAGGTCCGAGAGGAATAACCTACAATTACTTTCACGATAATTTTATTTATTTTTTCTTTTTTTTTTGCTCTATTTTCCATTGATTTGCTTATCTATTTTTGTTTTCTGCATCTTCCGATCCCAGGCATTTTCCTACTCACATTCTAATTTTTCTCCGCCGCTTCCAATCCGTCGCTGTTCAAAAAGTTTTTATATATTTTGATTTTATTTTGAAAACGATTTAATTTTTCAATTTTACTCGACCGCGGTGTCCCGGAGTGTACTCATCCGTTCCTCCCGGATCTCATAATATAGCTCTTACTCTTTCACGCCCATCACTAGCTGTTTTTGGGTACCCACCCTCGTTTGGTATGCATGTTATCTTTTGAGTCATCCACCTCCTTCTCCGTCCTTCAAAGTGGTATTGTGCCGCGAGATGGCTAACACTTTTCACAAAGAACCTTTCTAGGGCATTTTTTTGGGGCTTTTATGGATTTTTCTTGTAGTATCATTCCATTCGTTTGAGTCAGACTTCAGCATAGAAGGTTGGAATTATAAAAATGCATCGAGATAAGTTTGCCACGACGAATGCAGTAGTGACCGTTTAAATTCCTTCCAACCGTTACTTGTTTTGTACAATCCTCGTCCAATTCGCATGAGAGCTCTTCTGCTAAATTCTCAGTCGATTTCGCTTCACAAACTCTTTTTTCTTGTATGTCGGCGGAATTCTTCTTTTACTTTTTTCTTTCGCTCTTCTTTTTCCCCCACAGCACATCTGGCACCTAACACAGTCGTTGTAGAAAGTATTGATCCACGATGGGGTGGACTGTTGGTGGATTAATCCTAGGTTAAGGTGAGCATTGGATAGTCAGGATCAGATTAATTTCATGGATTATCATAATTTGCCACACGCACTCCACCCGAGTCCTTAAATCTCGTTTCAACTCAAGTACAGTGAGAGCGCCTGTAAAGATTTATAGTCTTCAAAGAGAACTGGCCCATTTTTGTAACTATTGCTCTTGTGTAGACATTCGGAATAAATTTGGAGGGTTAGTATAAGCCAACAATACATAAGGACAGGATGAATTCAAAATGTCCTGTTGTCGTGAAGTGAAACCCCACACCCTGCAGTCCATCATAGCGCTCTTCATTCTATTTACACGTATTTATTTTTGATTTAAGTCCTATAAGCTTGATGAACCCTGTACCTCATGCCATACATCTTGTGTAATGGAAAAGCAGTATCTGCTTTCATTAGGAAAGGCAGCGAGAGAAGATGAACGACCGAATAAGCGAGTTGTTCACGTTGGTCTGAATCCATCTTCTCAGATGTGGTGCTTTGTTTCTTCTTAGTCGTGGGCCCACTTGTTCATAAGGTAACCTGCCTCATTTGCCTACTCCTGTTGTTGGATCGATGTAGAATGCATGTAACCAGTTTATGCTGTAATACTTTTTAAGCTATCTAGGTTCCCGTAGTCCTGGGTGAGCAAATTCTAGCCTTCTTTGATTGTATGGTAGTTTGAAGATTGTTTTGTGCAACTCAAACGGTTCATTCTATTGTGGGTTACGTGGAAGCCGACCGATGTGAGCAGATTTGTGTGGAAATGCCGTTCAATTCGAAATTTCGGCATTTTTTGAATATACACGGCTTATTCAGTTGAGATGATCATTACCCGAGAGGCACGTTTTTTGGCATTTTGTTCATTTCCGTCCCTCTCCTGAGGAACTCGATGTCCTGAGCCTGTCTCTCAAAGCTTTTACTTTTTCTATTCGTTTTTCCTCCTGAAGCGCGCCAGTCTTGTGTTCGGGCTATTCTGTTGACACTTCATTACCCTTTGTTCCCTGGCTAGATTGGACTTTGTAGCCAGTTAAGCGTTTTTTGTTCCTGGTGATAATTTATCTATCCTTTGGGAGTTAAGAGCTTGAAAAAACCAAACTGTGGGCTTACACTTATTTTGGTTTTGACAAACATATGTTGGTTGGAAAGCCAAGGTCCTGCATTTGTTTCTTGTAGATTGACAGCTAAGTGGCAGCAATTTTCCAGGAATCCTCTAATTCACACTTATTCAGTCGCAAATGTGAGCACAAAGCCTCCTTCTGCTTTCCTAATTCAATTAGCTTGATGACTTTTTCTAGCTCTCAAATGAAGTGACGGATGATTGACGTGGTGAACGGTGTGGGTGTTCAAATTGCTGTTTTACACCTTTCCCTTTGCCGTCGGAATCCCAACGCTCTTCTTGTACCTACTGTTTCTGCTATTCTAATTTCCGAGAATCTGGCCATTTTTCTAGCTTAGCTCCGTTCATTGGATGTACCATATCTCATAGCTCTCGCATGACGTAGTAAAAAGTATT
Organism: Haemonchus contortus; assembly: GCA_000469685.2. Classification (NCBI taxonomy): domain Eukaryota; kingdom Metazoa; phylum Nematoda; class Chromadorea; order Rhabditida; family Trichostrongylidae; genus Haemonchus; species Haemonchus contortus. Next base: position 4,768,439 of record LS997565.1, read on the forward strand.
CTATTATCCGAAGATGTGGCTTAAAGGGCTCCCTAGATTGCATCGCTCAGTTTTTTTCCCTTCCCACAAGTTTTCTTATTACTTTGCTTTTGTTGGATCCGCCTTCTAAGCAATTCTGACCTTTTCTTGAAAGTGCAGAGAATAGTCTGGAATGAGTGCACGACCTTCACTGCACGATTTTTTATGACTCCGCTTGTTCCAGTTTGCGGTTTAATGGTTATGAACTTGAAGTTGAGCGTGTCCTCTTCATGTCATGAGTGTTGTGAAGATGTTTGTGAATGAGGAGAAGGGGGTAGGGGTAATGGGAAATGGAAAACCAGCAGGTATTCGTGTCCCACCACCACTATGCAATTTTTCTCGTTGTGGTCTTGTGGAAGGCAGGATAAGGATATAGTGAAAACTGGCGCCGCTGCCACACCAATGACTCTTCACAGTTCTGTGTACAAATCAAGGCTCACTGAAAGACCACCAAAATTCCGCTGAGTAGATGTCGGAAGCGTGGGCGCACTAAAATCAACGGACGAGGCCAAGAGCTCTCCCCATTCATTCTTTATGTTTCTGAGGCGTCACGTTCGTCACTATCCATCAAATTCTTCTTTTTTGATCGTACGCCTCATCCTTCCATTTCAGCTTGTTGTTGTGCATTTTCTACGGCAACACCAAGTAGTCCAGGTGGTCTCAGATACTAAGGGGACGTCTCCTCTTAGGATAAATGGGTCCTCGACAGAAACAGTCAGTAGAATTGTGACCAAGATGAGGAGGAGCCTTCAACCACTTGCACGCTACCACTCAAAACCAGTCTTTCTGAAGACATGGGACGAAAGCGACTCTCTTCAAAACTGCTCATCCTCTTCTCGAGATGCTCCAGTTCTTCCTTCATTTCCTGTGAGAAGAGAGAGGCGTTGGGGTCTTATGGGCGACCGGTCTAACCACTTTGAAGTGCACTTCATGGTCTGGCTACATCTTTTCTCGGGTTCTCCTGTTTCAGAGGTTGCCGGTTAGGGATCCCTAAAAGGTCACTTCTCTGTGACATTAAATGGACAACTTCTAATTTTTTTCGTGGTGTGTTTGGTCACGTATGGTCGCGTAATTTGGTAATCCGAAAATAAACTAGCCACTCCCTTGTATGAATGATTTTTCATGACCTTTTCGTTACAAAATGGCGAGCCTTACTCCACACCTCGAAGTTTTCTCTGTTCTCCTGGGAGCCCCAAACGATCTTTGGGAACCGGAAGTTTGCTCTGAGTAATTTTGCCGTGCCCCACTCCACTATTCAACACGATTTTTGTTGCGTCAGCTGTTAGTGTCTAATTACATATTTGCTCCATTTTTTTCCACCACACAAGATATGATAAGGACATATCTGATAACAGGAGTCTTAATATAACTCATTCGCCGTAAGGATGCCAAGTGAACCGTCGGTGTAAATTCCAGAAATCTTCCATGGATGCCACGCGTTGATTTCTTCACTCTGTTACCGGATGCATCGGCGGATGCTGTGGATTTACTGGGCCATATGTTAGCCTTGGATCCCGATGACAGGTTAATTAATCTTTGTCTTGAATCGGCTGAGTATTCGGGAGAGAGGTGGTCTGAAGCTTCTCAGGAACGACTATTCTACGTTTGAGAGCCTTTTTAATCAAGAGTGTTTTTCAGAATTTCTGTGACGGAGGCATTAGAGCATGCATATGTACGAGATTGTCGTGATCCTGAAGGTGAACCAGTGGCTGATCATCAAGTTGGCATTGATGCAGAAGAAGAGGCTGCTACGTCCCTTGATGATTGGAGAGGTTAGTCTCTAGAACCTTGAATTACTGAATTTTTTAATTTTTAGATTTTTTTCTGTCTGCGCTCTTCTCGTAATAACATGTTAACTATATTTCCCTACCTATTCTTCAACTCGTCTATTGAACTTTTTGGTCTGAGAAAGGATAAGTTACTAACAATAACTGGGTCTGTCAACCACTATTATTCTCATACCCATGCCCGCCAATTTTCTCGTGGAGTCGTCTATTCTCGCTTGCCTTCAGGTTTTCTCTTCCCTGAGTTTTCAGTAAGCTCTCAGCACCGCTCATTCTTGTTTTTGTGGCTCAATGACCACTCGTTGGCGCGTTATTGTTTTCCCATGATCGTTCCGTTCAGTATCGCTACTCACCGGCCATAGACATTCGCTCCTACCAGATGTCTTTGGCTGTTGCGACAGGTGTTTGGCTTGGCTGCGAGTTTCGGCTGTAGACGGCTTGTTTTTTTTTCTGTTGCTAATTCATGCCGGATGCCATGTGCTATCTCCATCAGTTGAAGAATATCTGTCTCCATTTTTTTATATTTTTACTCTTTACTGCCATTATTAGCACAGTCTATCGGTCATTCGCTATTTATGGTCATACAGCGGGTGTTCTCTCGCTTCTCACAGTTGGTGCACTATCGTTTTCTTCTGCTCAAACGTGTCTTCGACGTCGCAGTGCATTCGATTCGCTTCGCTTTACTCTTGTTGTCTCGCTTGTTTGTTGCCGTATAGTGCCGCGCCTGATCGCTTGCTGTCGCTCACTTCTACCTTCTAGCACTAAAATTTATTCACCAAGGATAGCTGGAGCATTTTTACTTCGAATTCTTCTGTTGTTAATATCTTTGCAAAAGGACAGGGTACCGAAAAATCGGAATTGAGGAATGATGCCTACTTTAGGTTCCCTCGTTGTTCATACCACTTAACCTCCTTTTGAAATGGCTTCATTATTTGCTCGAAAATAAAACCATCTGGCATGCCCTGCCATCAAGTCAATTTCTATTTATTTTTTATTTTTGAATGTTTCGCAAATGAGCGAGATTCTGTTTTGAGGCGCCTATTCTTTTTCTTTCTTTCAGAATTGATTTGGAAAGAAATTCAAACCTTCCGGATGTGCTCACGACGATTGAGTTATCTGAGTGGAGTGAGTGGAGATGATAAATGTTCGGTTGAATTAGAGGAACAGTCTTCGTTCTCTGTGAACGAAGAAAGCGATGTCGACGATGTGGAGGAAGAGGGAAACTTTTGAAAATTCATATTTCACGCTCCATAGTCGCCTCGATGGTACTTTACTTTATTAGGACGCTTCTTCATTTGTACAGTGCAGGTTATTCATGTACAGTTTAATTACCTGTTTAGAGTTTTCCTTTTTTCTCTCATTTCGGTTCTCGTGGTGTGTTCGCTCACATTCTCTTCCTCAAAGGTTTCCTTGCTAAAACAATGTTTCCTGCAGTCCAATCCTCCTTTCCTTCACTAGTTCAGGGTAAATGGTATTGAACGGGGATACACAATGCTAAAAAGAGGGTCTGTACAGTGCGGGAGAGTCCAGATGGCTATACGATACAAGGTTGGGTTGTCTCCCTTCCCTATATGAAGGATGGGCCTTTTTGCAGATACGATAAAAAACTCTGGAAGTTTGGCGATCGGGGAAGTTACTGTGGTCGCGTAGTATTTAGTTGTGAGTTTACTGTCAAAGATTTGTATAAGCAAAAAATAGTCGGAAGAGATTGCATGTTCTTAAAATAATTGTTTATTATTGGAAGTAGTCCCAGCTGTTGTCGACAGCGAGGTCGTTCTTTCTGTGCTGTCGTCATTTGTGTACCGGACCATCACAACACATTCCTGAGACTGGCTAGTTTCCTTTGTTTGCTTGTGTGGTCATTTTGGTAGGATCGTGCGGAGGTTTACGCTCTTGTACTGGGTACACATTCCATCGTTTTCTCATATCATAGCGCCCTTCCGGCTACCAATCCTTACAGTACTGATTTTGAATGGCTTTATCCCAACAAATTCCTTGTCCTTTCTAGTCTTAGGAGTTTCTTGGGTACCTTCAACCTTTCTTCTGCTGGGCTGTGGTTTTTGTTTAATTCTCGTGAAGTGATAGTCATTATTCATTTCAGTTTAGAGCTTTGGCATTTGGTGAACCATGATAATCTATTCATCTTATTATGTCGCCCTACGATTTGGTAACTATCATATTTAAAAGACCAAGGTGGCCAAAGACAGTAGAAATAAGTGTATCAAAGGAAGTCGCCAAAATACAAGTGTCAATTGACAGTTTTCTGAATCGAGCTAAATATTGAATGTTTTTCTTCGTCTCCTGTTTGCTTGCGTTTAGAGGTGATTGTTTTTCTGTTCTGGCTGTTTTCGTATTTCATTAAATCCCACTAACTCATGCACTCTAGAATGAGTATTGATTTTACGCTCGAGTGCGTTCGCAAGTGCTTATTTTTAAAATCAAGCACACGTGGGACGACCTGAATATGGTAGGCGGCCTTTTCGCAACAGATTTTTAAGTATCCCTTTGGAAGCATAGTATTTTAGGGTCTCCTCTATGTGTCACTACATTTGCTTTAATTATTGATTCGGTTGCTATTTTCCGTGTACATTAGTCATTTGCATAGATAGATTGGTGTTTCCTAAACATATAATGAGGATCTCTATGCTTTGCCAAAGTTGACCGCTTGTATTTTGATATGGATCTCATTTTAATGGCTAGTCCTGTCGGGGTTTCTGATGTTCATATGTATGGAGAGGTTTTAAATAAACTGTTCTAAGAAGTTTAGTAGTCGTGCAGGAGTGGTTGAACCTTGAGACGCCATTGATACTTGTTTTTATGCTCCTACTAGTTTGTGATTTTGTCGTGATCCAATTTTGTTGATTAATTAATTTTTTATACATTTTTACGTTTGTTTAATATGAACATATCAGGATGGAGGGTGAGCTGAGGGAGATGAAACCAGGTTTTTATACAGTCGAGCTGAATCGAACGGTATGGGCTGTACCTGTCTACTATCAGAATCTGACTCCAGTTGGCACTGGAGCTTACGGGACAGTTTGGTGAGGCATTACAAACAATTCTTCATTTGCTTACGTTTTTCTCTTTAATCTGAACATTTCTTCTGTTCGTCCTACTCTTTCACATGGATCATGATTTTAATGATTTCTTAGCTTGAATTTCATTATTTTTTTCGTATTCCCTCATATATTTTTACGTCACTTCTCATTTTTCTCCTTTTTTTTTCTCGAGGATCATTAATACCAAGAATTACATGGTTAGAATTTTCGAAAGACTTTTTTGTGCGATTCCTATCAACGAGCTACGATGTTACAGTGCTGCAGAATGCTTGCGAACGAACACCCGCGTGGCTATCAAGAAGTTCAATCGGCCATTTCAGTCCATTATTCATGCGAGAAGGACATATAGGTACTTTGGATACAAAGTCCACTTTTGGCTTTTTCCTCTTGAGTTGTCAACCTTTCAAAATAAAAATCTGAACTATTTCCCTTTTCAAAGAATTTTTGTGCAAAAATGAAGTTCTGAAGTGGAAATGAAGTTCCGAGAGGGACTAAGACTGATGGTGAGTAGAAGCTTGCTTGCCTGACTTCAATAGGTGTGATCTTCAGTCCTTACCTCAGCGATCTTCCGTCTTCCGTCTAGTAATAGTAAGAGTCTAATTCAGTATATGTAGGTCATGGGCCCTTTCCGAGCTTTGAGCTGGCTCCTTCGCCAATATAGATGGAAAGGTGGGGGTTAAAAAAATTTGTGTGGATTCATGAAAATTCTAATCTGAGGTTGCGATGGTCGTCCAGTGGTTTCACTGTGGTTAAATATAGAGCGCCTCAATAACTTTATTGTTATATAGAGAAAATTCAGGAAATTATTGCTGTAATTCAGAGAGCTTCGTTTGTTACGTGGGATGGATCATGAAAATGTTATTGATATGTTAGATGTATTTACTCCAGATGCTTCTTGTGAACAGTTGACAGATGTGTGAGTTCCTTCGAAGGTTTCATTTGTTAATTATGTTATTGTTATTTATTGTTAATTATGCACTTGAAATGCCCTATCAACACCGAGAACGGAATGCTGACTTCCTTTTCTTGGGACTTCCGCTCTGTTACTTGACTGCTGTATCTAAGGTGATTTATTTTTAGGTATTTTGTTTCAATGCTCATGGGTGCTGATTTGTCGAACATTCTTAAAATTCAACGACTTAATGATGATCATATTCAATTTCTTGTCTACCAAACACTTCGAGGTCTCAAGGTGATTTTTGGCTGCGTCTATCGAAATATTTGTTCGGTCGTGAGATATCTTCCTGAAGGTTTCTATTGAAAACCGGGGAAAGACGTAGTGGTGGATAAGAGAGTATAGAAACAAGAGATTTTGAAAGCAGAGGACAGTTTTGGCAGGAGAAATTTGGATTTCAATAAAATTGCTTCGATTCTGCTTTTTTTTCGCCATTTTTGTAGGAATTCAAATGTGACTTACCCTCCCACAAGTTCTAAAAGGGTAAAATGCCGCACTGAAATCGTGATAAACTCCCTTACATCGAAGACGAGATACTATGATAACATTTAATTTTGTTGATTTACAAATTCATTGCACACATTAATTTTCCAGTACATCCACTCTGCCGGCATAATTCATCGTGATCTAAAACCTTCCAACATCGCTGTCAATGAGGACTGTGAGCTAAAGGTCAGTCGATTTGGAGTGAAGATCGCTGTACCCACCAAAATTCCACGTGTATCTGTTAATAATTGCAGATACTCGATTTCGGTCTTGCCCGACAAACTGACAACGAAATGACAGGATACGTGGCGACCCGATGGTATCGAGCTCCTGAGATTATGCTCAACTGGATGCATTACACGCAAACTGGTTAGCGAATGACTTATGCTAATACTCAGTTTTTCACCTTTTTTTGTGAAAAATCGATTTCGTTTGTTGAATTACTACTGAAAGGTTGAGACAGCTCCATAACGAACAATAGATGCATGCTGATTCTTATTTTAGTTGATATTTGGTCTGTCGGTTGCATTCTGGCTGAGCTCATCACTGGACGAACGTTGTTCCCAGGTTCCGATCGTGAGTTTTCTTCCCATCCGCTCTGAATATAAATCATTTTCCTTTCAATTTTCGTGTAGATCCTTACAATGCCCTACAATTTGCCATTTCGTATTTTTAACGCAAATGTTTATGTGGCGCGCCTCCCTATCTCTTAATTTGATCTTCAGATATTGATCAATTGACTCGCATAATGAACATAGTTGGAACGCCCGACGAGGAATTTCTAGCAAAAATTCAATCTGAAGAGGCAAGGAACTACATTAGGTAAGCCAGAAGTCGCCTGGGAGTTCAGTGAGGTAGCTCGTTAGTGAGGCATTTGTGAATGTTGTGTGTTAAGAATTAGGCTGACCATAAAATGTGGGAGTGCGTCCATCCTGCTAGGAAGTTTTCGATAGAACAAGTAGATCGGTAGTGAAAATTCTCAGTCAAGATCAGAAATAATAGATTTTGAAAAGAGTTTAAGATCAGATTTCCCTGGGTCCAACCTTCTTGAATAAGAAGTTCATCGTTCCTGTGAAGTTCTGCATTTATAAGTCTAATGTGCGTAAGGAATCGCTTACGGGTTACCTAGGACGGTCAATTTTAAAGGAACTTTTTATCTAGGAATCTTCCCAAAATGCCAAGGAAGGACTTCAAGAAGCTCTTTGCTACGGCCAGTCCTGCAGCTATTGATCTGCTGGAGAAGATGCTTCAACTTGATCCTGACTACAGGTTTGCAAAAAATCGGCATCTTTCATTTTCTTCCGCATATAAAATTTTTTTACTATATTTTTTTTGTCACTGTCTTTTTTTTATTTTTCAATATTTGCTGGCATGCTACACTTTTGAATGTTTTTCTAAAATGGTTCAGTGTTAAAACTGTTTTTGTTCAGGCCAACTGCAGCTGAAGCAATGGAGCATGAATACCTAGCTGCTTATCATGATGCTTCCGATGAGCCGACATCTGAAGTGTTGGAATTGGATGAAGGAGTTGAGACGACAAATATAGACGAGTGGAGGAGATTGATCTGGAACGAGATCGAGGATTTCGCGGTGAGTGTCCTGTCTGTTATTTCGGCCGGCCAGGACGTCTTGAAAGTTGCTACATACTTACTTGGGCTGTAGTTTTGATTAATGGGTCTACAGAAATACCCTGTTTGCTCTGGCTCTCCTTGTTTGATCGAATATACCGCAGAAACTCAGTGGGAGTGGCCTAACTTCGGAGAGTGAAATGGAAGAGAAGAAAAGACTTCTGAAAAGGAAAAGAGAGCACGAGAAGAGGGAGGAAAAGAATCCACCTGTAAAATAAAAAATGGAATAAGGAACGTGAAGTAGTTACTCAGTGAAATTGGGGCCTAATAAACAGCACCCACCCAACCTTCCGAACTTTCTTGAAAGCATATCATTACGTTGTTGCCTCCGTTCGGCTGTGATGAGCTCCACGTCCCTTTCCCGTCCCCTAGCCAGAATTCCTGGTCCGTTCCTACAACTCTGTCTCTTAGGCTTAGCTGTCTTCATGGTACCTCTGGAGAAGTTCTAAATGGAACTGAAGATTCGAAGACATGCCCCCTTTTCATCATTTATAAATTGCTCCATTTCCAGGCACAAAGGGATGCGACGACTCCAAGCTCAACCATGGACGAAGGGTAGTCAGATTTCAATGACGTTTCGAAATCGATATTGCCGCAAAGGATTCTCCCTGTCGAAGCTCATTCTCTGTCTGAGTAGGTGCCGATAAACTGCACAGCCTCGTCTCATCATAGCTGTAGACGTTCTACACTTCGAATGACTTAGAATTTTCTACTATATAGAATTACGCTTTGTTAGAAATACCCCTGACAGAATATTAAATACTGCAGCTCCTAGAAGAAATTTCTTTAATTTCTCGGTTTTCTTCTCTTTTTTTTCTAGGAGCCATTGTATATATCTGGTTTTTGCTATTTATGTAATCTGATGAGGTTAGTTGTCACCATAGATTGTAGTAGGTTGTTCAGCGCGACCCTGGGCAGGGACTTTTGGGCTCAGGTTCCCTATGGAGGGATTTTACTGGAAATGTTTGAATTTTCCCGTCCTTGTTATCATCGGGGCTGGAAAAAACACGGTTCATGAAGAGCAACATCAGAGAGGAAAGTAAACACGGGGGCTGAGTGCTGGGAATAGAGTTCAGGCTTGTCGCTGATCCAGTCTAGTTCTCAAGTATGTGTGTTCTCATGCTCATGTCCTCTCACTGATGGCCATAACCCCTTTAATCGGTCGTTCAAATTGTTTCCCTTTTTGTAAAGATCTTGTAAATTAACCAAATGTCTCTAGCGATATTCATCTGAACGATAGTATTGTGCTAGATTTTTTGTTAGCATCTTGTAATTCTTCAAAACTCAATTTGTTCTCAAGTATTGTTATGATAACTAGATGAAAATTTGATAAAGTTTTTGAATGAAGTTGCTCTTTAATGCGCCATGCATTCGGCATCTATAAAGGTTGTCGAAGTACTTGGAAGGCAACTACCGTAGACAAGCCTTTATGGGGTTCAGACGATAGTTAAACAAACACTAACGTTTCGTGGGTAACTTCTTTGCTGGCTGGTCGAGGGAGTGTAAATTTCGCATAGTGAATGGATCATCTATGATCAATAATGTAATGTAAGCCTTAAGAACTGTTCAATCTATCCTGTAAGATACGCCATACGACCAACTTTATCTGGAACTTTATCGGCATTTGGATGTGTGTTCGGGCAGTAACCCACCCCCGAAAAGCTAACCTATGTAAGAGCCAGTTTCCTAAGGAAGCCTGGAATCAATTATCCGACTATGAAAGGTTCGGTATACCTGGATGAATCAAGGCTAGTATGGTAGCGACGCTCCATGGTATTGGTCACTTCATCAATTGGAAGTAGCCAAAGGTTGGTGGGGAGTGTTTAAATCTGAAGCTTACTGGTTACTAGATAAGAAGAAGTTTTTCCAGATGTGAGAGGGAAGAGAAGCGAATATGTGAGGAGATTTCGCGACTGTTGTTTTGGTTGTACCTACATGTGCGTATTTGTGAAATGGGTGGAACGAAGGGTAGCTCAATGTTTGTTGATTAAGGTAAACACGATTTATTCAGTTTTTACGACACTTCTGAAGTTAACTCTAGTCATGCAGCTTTGAATGTCGTAGCAAATTCCGTAAACACTTTTGGGTGATAGTGTTTTGGGTAAACAATGGAAAAACACTGAATCAACAACATTTTTTAGTAGCGTAGAGATTTTTGACGTATTTAATAAGCAAGGTAGGCTAATAGGCTGAAAGGTTATTCTCTCTCCACCAAGAGTGTATGGTACTTCATAATATGTACTATTTTTAATTTTGTTTTTATACCATCTGATCTAAGTTGCTATAGTAGGCATTCCCTGATCCAGTACATATTCTCAACGGGATCCTAAACTAAAGTGAAATCGCACTGGATCTTGGTACCGAAGTCATGAAGATAAAGATCTATAAACTTAGCTCTGTAACTCCCTCTCTAGAGAATAGTCTCTTTAAAAATTTGACTTCTTCATCGTCTATTCACCATATTTTACCGTATCCGACGCTTTGTACTTGGAATGTAACAGTACTTCCTTTTGGGGCAACATCCTTAGCTATCTGAGTGAATTATCCTTTTCTGTATAAAACCCATGAGGAGTTGCATCCCACGGGATGGATGGTTGAAGATCAAGCTAATTAGTAGTAGAATAATAGTTTAATAAAGGTCAGATTCTTCTTTTATATTTCTATATGAACTGAATACTCCTTTCTTTACACACTTACCTTCAAGAGATATTTACCAGTGGGTCTAGCTTGGTTCAGGAAGGATTGAACTCGGTTCCTACTTTGGTTATGAGTGTGAAAGCAGTGACTTTTGGCGCACCGATTCCTGACCCTACGATGTACATAAAATGTTGCATAAGCGTGAAATATGCTTTGTCACTGTTTTTTCCTGTCTATGAACCTTGGCCTTCCCACACTGTTGTTTGCCATCACGTGAATCAACGATTCCAAATCGAACTTGAATTATTCCCACTGCGCCGATCGATGTTTGCATACAGTATTTTCTCATGAGCTCATCTTAAGCATCGCGCTTGTTTTCTCGGTGCATTCTTGGCTGATCACTTTTCCCAAACCATTCTACAGACATCGGTTCTCATTATTAGTAGGCTTACTCTCATAGTGATAGTGGTAGTTGTAAGTATGCGTTCCTTAGGAGAAGGTGTAAGAGAAGGGCTACCCAGTTGCTTCGCAGTGGGTTGTAAAAGTGCGGATATCGTGTGCTAAGTAGCTATTGTAACATATCGATTCAATCCTCGTATGTAAATGCCGTCCTCTCAGCGGACACACTCTCGGTTCATTCGCGGCCACCGACTGGGTTCCTTTTTGAAGTTCAACTTCCCTAGAGCAAAAGTTTTCCAGTTTACTCATTTGCTTATTTATGTCTGGGCGGAGTTTAAGAAGCGTCAGTTTGCGCAGCTACCACGTTTATGGTCCAGGAGCGAATCTCGAACGATACTCGCTAGGAACGGGCATGCCTTACATGTCCCAGAGAGTGATTAGTTTGTACCCGGCTTAGGTAAGAGGTTAAGCCTTGCAGTACATGATCGCTAGCCCCCTGTAAGTCATTGTATGAATGAATTATGCACTTGAAGATAGCTGGCTACATTTTGAGTGGGACTCGATCGCACAGGCGCCCCCTTGAACGAGATTAATTAATGGCAAAATTTTTGTTCTCTCACTTTAACTAGACATCTTCCTGTCTTCTTAATTGGAGTTTAAATTGGTTGGCTTGGTTTAATTTTCAATGGTACGAGGGCTGCCGAATATCAGCCAAGATGGTTGGCTAGCATGGCTATAGGCTTTCTGTAGTGCCGAATCGCTCAGGAGACCCCCTTATATAACATTCGCAGACCAAACAACTCTAAGTCTAGGACACGGCGTATTCTTTTGGATCCACTTCTGAATGATCAATCGCTATTTTGATTAGTTCTGTGATACCTTGCAGAGAACACTATTTTTTAGCAACCCATTTGAAAGGCCAGAGGTCGAATGGCGATCTGGTTTCCGATATATTCATGGCCAAGGTCATTCCGTACACTTTCCTCTTCGTTCTTCGCTGCACCTCCTTGCTTACACTTTATACTCGAATGCACATTTGTTTTATCTCTGAAGACAATTACTTTTTGGTCAGAACTACTGCTCTTGATCAGTTCGTTTTAGTCGATGAAAGGGTGGCTGTAAAGGTAAGATACCATAGCAATAACATTGTGAGCTTTCCGTGTTCTTCGCATAAGAAAAGGTGATGGGAAAATGAGGTAGTTTTTGCAGGAGCTACTTTCTCAATCGATTGCCCATATGTATACCATCTGTCACTACAGATTTTCATCTTATTCTTAACCATGAGTAGCTATTAGGTTGAAGCATAATTCTTGCGGATTTTTTTCAGCAAATTTCACTTGAAGAAACGATAGAAATATCTAGCAAAGACATGTTCAAATAATTGCTCCGGAACATTCCCACCATCTACGTCAAGCACTGCTTCCCACTTGCTAGGCGGTCGGATTCCACAGGCGAAGAAGTTCCGATTCCTGGGGGTGAGCACGCCTTGACGTTGGCCATCAAACCATCCACTCCTTGGAAAGTTGTGTTCGTTAACCAATTCATCAAAGGGCGATTGACGTAATAATCCATAGGAGTTTCTGTTGGTGAATAGAGCGACCGTAGAAGCAATTTTCATCCTTTATTCGGCTTTGGCTGACTGTTCCATCGCCGAGAATTTCGTTAAGATCACCTTATGAGTGTGCTGCCTTCCAACATTTCTCGAAGTAATAGGACATAATTTAGCGTATATGAAGAAGACTTATTGAGCATATTTCTGAGAAGAAAAGCGAGAAGATTATTTCTACAAAAATCTCAATTTCAAAAGCTCAATCTTGTCGAGAGGAAAGAAGCCGCGAACAAATCCGCAATAATTATGCATCAATCTCATATTTATGCTGTCTTACAAATTAGAACATCCGAAAAAAAACGTCGAAACGTCTAAAACATTATTCTTTGCTCAAGTAGAAGTACTAGTAGTTTGAGAATGAATATTTTTACAATAAGTTCCGAGCACAGCACGCGACGACTTTATGTATTTATCTATTTATGCCCTCGTAAGTGCTCTTGTAGTTCCTTCAGTTAGTTGTCCCGTCCCAAGACATGCTTAAGTCATTTGTCTCGCTACATACTTACTGTGCCTCAGGAACTAGCTTCATTAAAAAAACATACAGCAAGGCAAAACAAAAACGGGGAAAAGAAGGAGCATTGGTCGTTCGTTGGTTCCTTTTCGGGATAAGCCATGGATTACACTCCCACTATGGAAATTACTTATATTTGAATGTTCATTTGAAGATAGGCAATGAATTGCTGAACTTACTTCTACTATGTATGAAATGTAAATCAGTTGGTATGGCAGCTTGAATTTTTCTGGATTGCATTGCAAAATTATATTAGATTGTCTTCTTATCAGAAAACACTTAGAAAAAATGTTTTTTTAAGATTTTCTCCCTTTCACTTCCACCACTTTCTGTCAAAAATTGATGACAGCAGCGATATCAGCGTTTCTAATAAATGTTCTTTCACCATTGACAATACCCAAAGTATTCATTTTATGTCGTTACAGCCATGATGATTCTACTGGTGGCCGCTCTGCTGGGTGCTGCCTACTTATTTCACCTATACTCCAAACGTCAACAGGTAAGTGTTCTGCTACTCCCCCACTAGTCCCTGTGCTTTCAGCAGTTCTTTTCTGACTCAGTGGACGGTTTCTGACCGCGAAAAGCAATTTGTAAAGGTAGCTGTTTAGAGACAACGAGAATTGTCCCAAATAGTTTCTCAACGAGCGTTTGAACGGGTTGAGTCGATTGCCATAGCAGAAAACTCCAGTGCCAAATTGAATTCGGTCAGGAGAGATGAAATTGCCGCTTGGGATTTCCATGAGCTCAGAGGTAGGTAATTCGACTATCTAGCATGAGTTTTGAAGGAGTAACTTCCCAGAGAGTTGATCACTAGTTCAAACTAACATTTTTGTAAGTGCAGAATAGAATGTAAGGTGGTGATGAAGCAGCGAAGTGAAGCGAAAAAGCTTAGCAGTAAGCAGAGGAGAGCTTTCATCTGTGATATCATAGCCTCCGAGTCACTTTCTGGATGGCTTTTCGTCCTTTGTACTCCGTCTTAGTACGTGTCATGCATCCGACTTCTACTCATAATCACGGTTGCAATAGAACACTAGCTACATCTTTTCATAAATTGATTTTGCAATCAATCGAGATCGCTCAACAACAAACTTCTCCACGATCGAGATAAATGTAGAGCTCATTTATCTCGAGATCGTTTACTCGGCTGTTAAGTTCTATGTGACCAATTCAAATAAAAAATTCAAAAGTCAATCTGTCCTTCTCGGCCTTACAGAAAAAAAGGAGACGGGAGGAGGACTGAGTGGATGAGAAAATATGTCAGTATGGTAACGAATGTTGCAAAATTACAAGGTCTCAAAGTCAGCCAGTTGCAACCATTTGTAGGAGCTGCAATCCAAGTTTTCAGGTTGAGCATTGGAAGTACATGAGCAATCACGGGAAAAGGTTTTTGAATGGATTCTCAAATAAGAAGATCGTTTTCCAAGTTATACCCACATGTAAAAATTGCACACTCTCCTTTACGTTTTGATAAACCCTGAAAAGAGTTTAGGAGGTAGGATTCGGAGGTTGCGATTGGGAATTTTTTTCCGGAAAACGCTCCTGCACTATTCTACCCGAACAGAATGTAAAATGATCAAGCTCTAATAAGCTTTAACTCCTCAAAAAACATCTGAAAACATTTTTCTCATTGTTTAATTGATGAGAAGCTGATATTTCTGTACTATTTTTTCCAGAACATCACCCCAGCAGAAGTCTCTTACTCTGAATTTTATACCCCTCGAAATCTGCCGAATGGTTCTGTAAAATATAGCTCTATTGTATTATCAACTCATTACCTATTCAGCTATCTGCTCAAATCAATTTTACAGAGAAACTCCAGAGAGGCCATGTGTCATGTCTGGAGGTGTTGCGAACCTACCAATACAAGGCCATTCAAGCTCACACGAAAACAAATTGTGCCACACTTTTCATAAAGGTTAATACTTTTGAGCCTATCTTTTCCAAATACTATCAGGACTGACTAATTCTGATGGTCTTGGAATGCTTCAGACAATCAGAAACAAACCCAGTCGTTGTAGGAATCAGAACGCTGGGCTGCTGATTTGGATGAGAAGGCTCTGGCCCCGGATTTTGTCAAGCCACCGTTTTTTGGGATTCCAATCAGTTTGAAGGAATGCATTTCTGTAAGAACGTTTCCGGTTTTCCAGAAATCGATATCTACAGGCTTCATTTGCCCCGGATTTTCAGTTAGAGGGATACGATACAACCCGCGGTTTCGTACAGGACGTAGGAAAACCATCGAAGTCCGATTCGTTACTCGTACAGCAGGTCAAACAGTTAGGTCCTGAATTTCTTCAATTTGTAATAACTTTTGGCTACAATTTATTATTTTGATTTTGAATTGTTTACTACCTCAGCTCCTCATAAATTATTTTGTATTTTTACTCATTATTTTGGTTTCTTTGCATTTCAGGTTTCATCCCATATGTGCAGACGAATGTGCCACAATCGCTCCTTGCTTACAGTTGTAGTAATCCTATCTACGGTAGGGTATGCTGAATTTTCGGATGCTTGATAGGTTTATTTTCAGAAATTGGCTTCTGGAACTATTTTTAGGGACCACAAACACCCCAGCGGACAAATCTCGGACGTCTGGTGGTTCTTCGGGCGGTGAATCGGCGCTTCTGGCTGCAGACGGGTCTCTCATTGGAATTGGTGGCGATGTTGGTGGTTCAATCAGGATTCCATGCCATTTCACGGGCATGGCTGGCATCAAGGTATTGCCTATATAATGTTTCTGTCGTGAATTCATTGATGTTCGCCTTCAGACGTGCCAAGCGCATGTAAAATTGATGCTTTCCCATTGAGTCAGGTGTGTGAGGTTTTATTCTTTGGGATGTATATGGGTTCTGCTAAGGGAACACAATCTTCCGAGAAAAAGAAGAAAGCCTATTGAGATAAAACGATGAAACGTGGGAAGAATGGGGAGAACATCATGGGAGAGTGTTGGTTCAAGTATTTCTAAGGGGGCGGGGAGGGGGTGAATCAGAACTTACATTTTGTGATACTTACACTTCTCGAGACAACCGAAGGCATGGTCAAAAGCCATGTCAGTAAGGAAAAGGGAAGCTTCCCGTCAACGTAGCTCCACGTGGGAAGGAGAACACTCGTTCAAAATACTATCTACTGAATGGTATTCGATTCTGGCTACACTACCATCTCTCAGCCCTCTTCACTTCGGTTTTCGCATCGTGGCAATCCAGGAGCTGTACCAGGTCGTCCACTGATAAACGCTAATGAAGGCCCGATGACTAAGGATATCCTTACATCAGTGGAGTTCCTGAAAGAGGTAAATTGCGGTGTGTTCGCCTGGGAGCTCCGAACTTCGTTACCCATACCGTAATTCAGGTATGGAGCAAGAATTGGATTGCTGAGAATGATCCTTATGTACCGCCCGTAGTGTGGAACGACGAGATGTATCGTAAAGGTAACAAATACCGTATCGGTTATTATGTAGACGATGGATGGTTCACGCCAGTACCAGCCATTCAGGTAATATCGTGCCTTTCCTGACGTGTGTACGGTAGATTACAGTAACTATGCCAGTCTACGTTTTATTCTTTGCGAAATAACTTTTATGTATATCACTCTTTTTTGGGAAATCTCATTTACAGCGTGCTGTTCTTGAAGCGAAAGCTCATCTGGAAGCTGCTGGTCATACTGTAGTTCCATTCAGTCCGCCCAAAGTCCCGCAGATGATTCGGCATAATGTCCGGGCACTCTGTGTTGATGGCGGTACATACATATACAATAAACTCTGGAATGTCAGTCTTTGATTGCCTTTTTTATTATAGTCCTCAATGTATTAATTTTCAAACACATTCTAGAAGTTGGTTGGTGGTGATTCATTAAATCATAACTCCTGACTTATACCATATCAGATGTGGAAAAATTCTCCAGTTAAGACTATTGCAGGATATAATCGATCCATCTCTTTATGGCCAAATGCTGATATTGCTGGTGCCAATCTGGATTCAACGAATTTTGGCCTATCCTGTTGAAAAAGTCTTCCCTCGGCTGGCGAATGTTATGCGGGCGATGACCCTCAGCACCGCTGGTGAGTTGATTCGATTGTGCTTCCATTCGCTCTACAATATTGGCTTAGGAAGTCATACGTTTCGCTGTTTGTATAGGTCCTTGGGCAGTAGTTAACAGAATGTTAGAATTTGGAAAAGAAGGGGAATATGGGGACTAGGACTGCAGAAGGCTAAAAAACTTATGTGAAGTTTACCAGTGACTACCTCATAACAGTGTTATAGTCCTCACACAACCCACCAGCTCTGAAAATCAGGAAAATGTGATAGCAAGGCTCATACCAGAAATTTCGGTTAATAGCAAATTCTGAATTTGACTATTCATGCGTTTTTTTCAGAACTTCGCGAAACTTATGCCGAAATAGAGCAGTATCGTGGTGATTTCGTGGAATTGATGATGGAAAACAAGATTGATGCTCTTCTTTGCCCCCCACAGGTCAATATTCTTCGACCCTTAGAACAGATGGGCCCATATAACACTCTGCTAATTAAAAAATGCTGACGCATCTCTTATTGTTTTACCGTAATCGTTCCAGGTCCTTACTACACCAAAACATGATATTCCGGCAAAGTTGTTCTCGGCTGTAAATTACACTGCTTTGTTTAATCTTCTCGATTTTGGAGCAGGTCAGTTCGAACAGAATGCTCTGTCTTCTTACTCATATTCTGACATCCTTCTACTGAATAGGGCCACTGATAAGTCTTTTTTGATTGTGAGACGGGCTCTTTGCCCATTTTGCTCCTTTCGCCATGCATTTGACTCCTTTCCGGGATCCACATGGGTTCAGGATTGTTCGATGGATCGGATCCAGCGCAAGTAAATCGTTTGTTTTTTGAATAGGCTGGTTATAACCAATATAGGGATATAAATGATTTATGTCTAAATTCATTTGGCTTCCGTTAATCAATTCAGCATTATAACAACTATCCGCAATTGACCATTGATTATTAAATGCATGGCGCAGCTCATTGCATAGGCTGGCCAAAGTCACAAATCTTTTTTTTCGTGTTTGTTGTTTTCATTGTTTACAACTCATCGAACAGATTGACTTCAGGAGTAGTAAATGTCACTAAAGTGAACGAAAGCGATGAGCAAAAACTACAAGATAATTACCCAACGACGGATTCATGGTATAGAACAGCCAAGGAGGCATGTAAGGTACGGTATATCCCAATTGCCACCTGAATGTTTTTTGAACTTTTTCTGGTGCTCCAAGGACTAAGAGGGTATTCGGTTGTATCGCATTGTACTATATAAGTTATGTCCTCGAATTAGAGAGTTTCAGGATTCTATCGGCTATCCGGTGAACGTACAAGTGGCCGCTCCACCTTACAGAGAAGAAATCGTTCTGCGCCTTCTCAGAGACATAGAAATCGCAGTCACTGGGAAATGACTCTAACTTTTCCGACCGTCCAAGTCGGAGTACTTCGTTTTTGTAATTGTCTTTGACTTAAGCTTTATACAAGTCATCTTTACCTCACAGCATAATTCATTAATATTTGAAATTATTAATTGTTAGTTGCGTTTTCATATTCCGTCATTATTGATGGTGAGCATAACCTATCCTATTCCTGAAATACTGTCGAGTCAACATTCCCCGACTTATTCTCCTTATGTGGTTGAGACGAAAGAAAGATGAGGTTAAAAAAGCAGTCATCGTGGGGGATCCCTAATGTGCACATTAGGGCCAGAAACCTTTCGTGCGCGGCGAGCGATGCGGTCACACGGCGAATCCTGCTAAGTTGTGCGCCGCAAACGCGGCGTTGTCCAAATCAAGCGATACCGCCTCCCTATTGAATGAGTTGCGCCATGCATTTGGCAACCAATCAATGATTGGGGATATCGCATCGCTACACTCATATTCTGAACCCCTAGGGATTATTATTCATACCCCAGTATCTCACATGGGTAGCATAATCAACGGATATCCTGATCGCTGTCGCTAAGTAGCTAATTTACAGTATGAACGCAGCAGTAGCGGCAGCGCGCTTCCGCATGCCATATTTTGACCGTAATATTTTTGCACTAGCTCAATCAGACTATTCACTCCTTTATGGCAGGTAGCGATTTACTACCTGGGTAAAAGCAGAGCTGGGATGGGACCCCAATTTTCGCTTTCAGGGCTGCCCACTCTCACCGAGACGTGTCCAACTGGCTGATCCCAGTTTACGCTGGGTTTTAGAGGTGATGACTGGCTCACCTACTCCGATACTTCTCCACTTCCTATGTTTACCCTCTCTTCCTATGGGATTTCCTCCTTCTGGCGTCTGAGCCTCTTCCGCAGAACCTTCGGGGCTGACTCAATCTGCGCCCCCTTGTAGCTGCGCTCTAACCCCGAGGGTTAGAGACGCAGAGCGGTGATGAGTGCTCAACTCAATTTAAAAACTCGACTCAATTTTTACATTCACCTGGTTTACCCACTCAGTTTAAGTCTATAATATTGTCTTTTTCTGTTCTTTCGAGTATCTGATAGTCCGCCGTAGCTCCCATTGATGTTTTATTCAGGAATTTTACTAATTTTGTGATTTCTGCGTATTCTGTGAAGTTGTCGTCATTTCGGTTTTTTTTTGTTGATAAAGACTTTATGAGCATTTGTTATCAAGTTCGTCCGATTGATAGGGTCGCTTTCCGTGCGTGCATAATCTTTGGAATAATTCGTATGCCCGCAATTTTTCGTTGAAAAACACTTTACGAGCTGCTTATCAGTATCTTTGTGATTTAACAGTTCCGAAAGCAAAAACCATAATTTTTCGGATTGTGATAACTATCATACCGTTTCTCTAACTTCTTGTTCAAAGATGTAGTGGGTTCCCGGTTCACTTCCAGCTATTATAGTTATATAGTTATTTGCTCCTTATAGTTAATTGCTTTATTCATTAGGCACCATAAACACTTACAATCGTGAAATTTCAAGGTTGGAACCCTGTCCCTGCAGTGATCTTTCCATGAAAAAAAAAGTAAGAGACGTGGAATTTTACGGACACAAGGCTTTTATCCCACGACGTAGTCCTATCTCATTATACACATCCCAGACCGCTAATATACAGCACAATGAAGAAATTCAGCGTATTCCCACAGTGTAGGTTGTTGGTGACGTTGTCTGACAGCCGTGTTGCGGTATTGTCAGGCGTTCGAGTTAGGACATAACACTGGGCTACTGTAAGGACGTTGGTGTATCTGGAATCTTTGTCTCTTGAAGCCTAGTTTCCTCAAGTTTTAGGTTTCTTGCACCCTTGAAGTGATCTCAACTTTTTTGATAAAAGTCTGAGTGCAAGAGTTCGACAGGATCCAAGGGGAACATAGAATGGATCTGTTTCAGGATCTCCGTCACGTACTGCAAGCTCACCTTACTGAAGTACATGGGAAGAGGCGCTCAGCAATCAGGACTTAGCATGACAATAAGGAGTGTCCGTTGGTTGTCATTTTTCTTTATTTTATGGAGTTTTTTTGCCGGAATTCGAATTTGTCCTCATCCCCGTGCTCTCTGATTCCATGGAAACCGATTTGTTGAGTGTAAAGTTTTTGTGCATTATCTCTTTCTCTCTCTCTCTCCCCCCCCCCCCTCCCCGTGCAAGGGTTACGGGGCAAGGGGCAAAGAATTGCCGACAGAAATGATTCTTAGTTCCTTCTCTTATCTTCATTACTGTGTCAAAGCTGCTTTATCAGACTCGCGTTTTTCGCGATGGCGCGCTGTAAGTTTATCAGCTCTCTTAAGCTACCTACATGGGAATTTGGTTTGTCGGTCATTTCATGTCTGGTCGCTCATGAGCATACCACACCTTCAACAACACTTACTATTATTCTGATTGCGGATTCATTGCACTCCCACAAGTCATATGAATAGAAAGACAATACTAATTTGATAGCTATCTTTAATTCTCTTCATTACATGCGCTAGATGTGAGTTCTAGCACATCCACAGTTTTCTTTAGAATAGAAAAACACGGCATATTTCAAATGTGATTGATCAGTGTCAACTTACTCCTCCTTTATTCCGATTATTATTCACGTTTTGAGAGATTCCCCATCCGAAACCTCCTATTGTAAATGAGGCAGGCATGAGCGCGATTCTTTCACATACATAATCAACACGCTATCATTGAATATTCCCGGACTGCAGGATCGAAATGACATTGAAGCGGAAAAACCCTCAGCAGCAGTTGTGATATAAAATGAAAGGCCCTGATCTTCCACTACATTCAGTTTTTGATATAAGAAAAGTAGGTTCAGTTCCTGTACTGACGTTGAGGGGTTTTATTTGTATTTTTGCGATAGCACAAAGTGCTCATTGGCGGATAGGTGGTCAGTGTCCATCCGTCAAGTATAAACGATTTGGGTCGGAGCTTGTTATGATTTTCATTCAAAATATCAAAAGTCAAGTCTGATTTGTAGGTATTTCCTTAGCTCTTAGCTTTTCCATTCCCCAATGCTTGCCTATGCTGCACCGAGAGTAATTAGATTGCACCTCACATTCCATCGCTACTCAGATTTCTAGTGCAATTTGAATGCTTATTCGACTTTGATAAGGAATATCTTTTAGTCAGTTATTCGGTCAGTCATTTAGTCATTCATTGATACAATCGTTCTTTCTTTGTTTATTTTTCTCACTCATTCATTCATTCAAGTCATACCTCAGATGGTCACTTGTGCCAATGCTTCCAAACATACCTTTTTTTGAATAATCGGCTTCTCTTTTTGCTAAGAACTCCAAGTTGCAATTTCGAATTTGCTACCCCTTTTTGCTTTTTTTGACGGGGGCGATGGCGTAAGACTGTGAACTGCTGCGTTCTGATTATCACCTCATAAACTTGATGCGCTCATGAAAACGTCAAACCTTCAGTTTTATCGAATCCTCGGTCCCTATGTCTCACCCTGTATACTTGTGATGAGTTCTGCACAACTTAGCTTTATCATCTTTTCACTCCCAAAGTCAGAGAATGAAACAGGCCTTCTAGGCGGCCATTACAGTCTGAGATCGATTCCTAGCAGAAAATAAGCTTTCGCTACTTACTCTTTTTTTATTTATGGGCTCATCCAACATTTCGATGAAGCTTTGCATGGTTAAATAGGCAAATTCTTTTTGACCTATAGAGTTTCGCATATTCGAGAAGTGATACAAGACTGCTGCTATAAGTTGGACCTTTTTATAGCATGTTCAAGAAAAGTTGCTTTTCTTCCATCGATAACTATCCATCTGAATTATAGACTACAAGGTAGACTAGACCCTCAGCAGGGCATGGGTCAGTAGCATAGAATAAATGGAAACGACAAACACATTTATTTACAAACGATTTCTAGTAAGAGCCAATGAGATTTCAAAGGTGTTAAATGTGTGCAGGACTGCATCATTTTCTCTCAGATCTTCCAATTTTACGGTCATACTCATCGTTTTTTCGAAACCCTGAATGATATCGCGATTGGTACACCAATAAAAAAAACGGCTTTTTATTTAAAAATTGGACGGTGGTTCATAGTTCTCGCAGTTTTGGAGAAAGGAATCACATGGGTTAGATAAGTATCGATCGATAGTCAACGCGCAGTAGCGCGTGGACTTCATCAACGGCAAAAAGGGACGCTTGAAGTCAGCAGATCTTCATAGACTTTGCTTCTGGGCAGGACCATTAGGGTGATTACCAATCGGTAGGAAAGATAAGGGAGCCCGCGAAATCCTTCACCAGCGCTGGAGATACGTAACGATTGGTTGGTGATGTGGAATGATTCTTCGGATGATAAGGTAGAGAATCCCTCCGAGGTCAGAGGTCTCGCTCTCTGATGGACTATTTCGCAAACCTCGCCTATATAGGATGTGTGGCGTGATGCCCGATCGTGGCAGTTACTAGTCAGTTGTCCTGCTTTGCGCTATTTATTAGCTGGTTCTAATGATGAGCGCTCAAGACTGACCATTCGGGCCAGCCAACAGTGGTGATTACGTAAACATCTTTCAATAGCCTAAGATTTTTCTTAAGAAAACTCACATTCAAGCACTTTCTCAACATAAGGCAGATACTCGTCCTTTGAGTGATGAAGTCCGAGCTCAGACTGAGCCGACGGTGTCATGACCGAATACGGTGGTGTATACCATAGAAGAGAAACCGAAACTGCTCTTCGACGGTAAGTCGCATCGGTCGCTAGCGTACGGTTTTGCTGCTTATAGAGCGGTGACCGTGTAGGCTGAGGGAATTCGACCACTGGCCGTTGATGGAAGTACATCAAACCAGAATGAACCTCACCGAGGAATGAATGGGTTTTGTGGAATCACTCATCCAACTGTGCTGTGATAAGCGATGGAAGGTATGATAGGTTAATAGTCCGAGATTTTCAAGGTGCCGAGCTTTAGTTAAGTAGCTTCTCATCGTTCTTCAAACATGCTTAGTGATCGATACTTGGGGGATACGCCACGCACGCAGAAAGGTTTGGGAAGCTCTGGGGAAGAATGCGCTCCACCATTCGCCATTCTGCGTGTGTTGTAACTGCCGGTAAGCTTCACCGTCAGGATTAGCGTTTTTGTGGTAGGTTAAGAACCATACTTTACCCTTCAAAAAACTAATCCTGTTCAATTATTAAATTTAAACCTAGCCCCCTTCAAAAAAAACTTGCAACCTTCGTGTATTGCACTTACCTCTCCCTTTCCGGCCTATTCTTATCGTCAATAATGTTTGCTTTCTCTATTTTTTGAAGGAAAACTACCTGGTATTTCTCAAATTTGAGCCAATAATTTGAGCCAATAACGTCCGCTTCCGCTTTGTGTACAGACGAATTCGATTACCTTCTATTTTTTAAAAACCGTACTTACTTTCCTAATAGTTTTTGCGTTGGTACACTCAAAAACATTCGGAGCAATAAATGGAGAAAGAGTTATTGATCAAATAACATGTAATAATTATCATAGTTAATTAATTATTATAATTGATTATCCAATAACGTGCACTATGAGTAGTACAATACAAGAAGATTTCAATAGTGTACTGGCTAGGCCAATTGTCATCAGCTAGTCAGAAAGAAGTAGATTGCATGGCTTATGCAGCACCTTCCATTAATTTTCACTGCATTGGAAGTTTTTTTGTATCACAGCGGTCTGTAGTCTTTTTTTGTACTATCCTCCCAGAGTGATTGATTTTTCACTCTACTCTATTTACTGAGAAACTGATATGGAAACCGGTTTTGCAACCATTTCCTTGAAGAGAGTATATGCTATGTATCGGCACCCCTATTTTCGACTCCAGCTGTAATCCCCCATTGAGTTAGTTACTGTATTAAATCATATTTTAATACTCCATGTAATACAGTACTAATGAATAACATCATAAATCATGCATCGACACAATATGTCAATAAAATTCAAACAGATCAGTAAAATACACAGTATTTTTTACTTTCCTACATTTGAGTATGTTACTGTGCCTCAAATTAGACTGCCTCATGTTGTATTTATTGTGTCGTATCGGTGAACTATATCAGCAGCAGCAGTAAATGTGCCACATATATGAATATAGTATATGTGTTACTCCACAAATGTAGTATAATTAAAGTAATTGATTGCCCTACTCTCCGCATCCCTTGATCTGCGTATATTATTCAAACGTACCCTCTGTAATGAGTGATATTATGTAATAATAAAAAATGCATCAGAAAGATTACATCATTAGGTTACCTGTATACGGGTCCGGGAACTTCTCCCCTAACACGGCGTCGCACATACCTCACCCGCCACCTATCACAGGATTGCGATGGAAGATTGGAGCGCGCAATTTGTGAGGTAGGGAGTCCTTTAATTATTTGAATTGGCTGGCCGCTCTTTTCAATTCCAATGCGGTCTTGATCGTCGTTTATATATGAGGAGTCAATTTAATTAATCAAGTCTAATAAACATGAAAACTAAAAGGAAACAAGAAAAAACGATAAAATCCAATGAAAACGCATGCCAGTCAAGGAAAAATTTCGCGTCCTATCGATTGGCGGGGTACGGTAATTGCAGTGAAATTTGCCGCATGCAGCAAAGGAGAATGCCGCGATAGGGGAGAAGTTCCGTTACCCCCTGTATACATATTACAATATGATATGCAATCAGAGCGGACCGTTATTCTATTAGACACCACGCATTCAAGTAGACTTACATAAAATATCACAAACAATTAATTATCACTGAATATTATTCGTTACCATTATTAACTCCGTTGATATTATTATTATTATTATTATTATTATTATTATTATTATTATTATTTCAACTATTGTAATACAGATATTTTTTGGCGAAGTAGTGAATAAGGATAATAATAGTAGTAGTGTCTTATGCCAAGTTTTTGGCATAAGGCACTGCTACTATTATCATCTCTATTTTTATCACTATCATTGAAGGTGTCCCAAATTACTATAATAAATTGTTGTGGCTGTCCGAACAGCATAAATTACATTCCCACTGCATTTTTTTGTGTCACTTCACGACAATAAACAAGTGGAGCTGTTTGCCTCTCATTTCAACTTTCCTATTTTGCTTTTCACCTATGATCTATTGAGTGCTGATATTGATCCCTCAATAGGATAGCTATGGTCTCTGAACCTCAGTAATTTCACCTTAGCGCAGAGCGCCGCCTATCGATTCGTCCTTGTTCTCACTCCTCTTCCGTTCTGCTGCTGACCGGCTTCATTATTACTTCGTTATTGAAATCAACTGACCATGATAATCCTATTATCGATGATTCTTGCTGGTGCCGTTGGGAATTCACCTTTCAGGATTATGCTCATAATTGGAGTACTCATTTTGGGAGCCGCTGGCTATCTGGCTTATCTATACGTCCGATGGCAACAGGTATTTCCATATGTTGATTTTTTAAATATTTTTTCTTTAACAGAATACAGTGAAACGAGAAGTTCCTGAGTGGGAGCTGTAAGGGATAAAGTCAGATGTGACACAAGCACACAGAACCCAAACCGAATCCTCTTGAGGTCGAGAGCTGGACCGGTCTTAGAGTTCCACCTGACCCTGTAATGCATTATCTGATGCGATAATATCGAAATTCAGGCCATTTAGAGGGATTTCTCGGATCCTGACACGACACGCGTTTCTCATATGGTTGCCTCAAAAAAAATTGATTGTCCACGAGTACAATCAATATTCGCTCATCACTGTTTTGAAATTTTGGTCCACCTTATCATCCAGTTTATTTTTAATCTTCAAGACAATCCAAAACATGAGAACTTCATCGATTTATTAGATAAACAAAAGAACGCACAAATGGTGCTCGTTTTCGAAGTATTTTTTAAATCCATTTTTACTCTATTTTTTCAAACTGTACTTCGTAATTTGATAATTTGATTCAGCGGCAGCAAGAGCTTTCCATAATCGTCGGGAAACGTCGACACGAAAGGCAACTTTTAATGGATGCCGCGTTGAAATCGGCAGAACTGTTAGATGCTCAGCGAAGAGATATGGTAGCTTCATGGACCTTTCAACAACTTAGAGGTCAATTAATCCTACTCTCACAGTCATTTGCAACGCAAGGGACCGGAGTCCATTGCGAGATCGTAGATCATCATCTGCTATCAGTTCCCTATTCATTTTATTTTTCATTTTGGAAATGTTTTCATTGATTTTTTTTAAATTCTGTTCATGCTTTTGAGACCATGATCGCTTCTTCACAGTCTTTTATTAGCCCTACAGGCCCAAAGATCACATTTGAAATTACTTATTCAAAAGGGAGCCAGTTGAACCTAATGGTATGTGCCGTGAACTCAAAAGTTTGTAAAATCATGGAAATGTTTGAGAGACGGGGGGTCGTGTATGTAGGGATTCTGTGAGGGATGTAAAAGACAACTGTATTGGAGGAGCCGAGATATCGGAGAAGAACTTTATTGTGAGCTCCCTACAGGCTTACTTGTTCAGCCTATTGAAATTGTTCGGATTCCCAGTTGCTTGATCAAAAGTCTCTCAATATGATTCCTGAGGGTTCGACAAGTTATGTATAAGTACTGAGAAGGCCGTTATTGAATTTCAAAATTTGCAATCAATTTACAATACAATGAAATTTTAAATCGTTTTGATTCTCAAGTGGCGGAAGTGGTGTAGTGGCAAGTGGCGCACTATATCACACGCACGGTCAGGGGTTCGAATCCCGGATCGATGCCCGCCGAGGCCAACCAAGCCTTCCATTCCTCCGGGGTCGGTGAATTGGTACCAGACTCATCTGGGAGGATGAAAGCACTAACTTGTATATCGGCTGGTCACCGCAATTCGTTGTATAGGCCACATATGCACTCATTACACCACTACGATTCTGAATGAAAGTCGAGTTCGGGTGCGCATCCATCAGACTAGATTGATTTATGCCAAAACATGATCCTGTATCCTTTATCTAATTTCTGAGTTTCCGCTGATACTAGTCATCCTTCTCTTGAGGCTGAATTTCCTAATCTCTTCAAAACTCCCTAGAACACTTGGAGTGATCTTCTTTCTGTCGTATCGAAAGCCTTGGCGGGCCGGATCAAACATCTTTGATGCACTCCTTTACCGTTGTTCCCATTTCTCCTTCGTTCATGGCTTGGGCTATGTTATTGGATCTGGATTTTTTTATTAGATTGCAACTCGGCCTGGACCCGTAAATAAAGGGCCTCTTCGGTCTTTTCGATATTGACCTTTTGAAATATTTTTGATCTTGAAATCTGAGTTTTTATTGTTGTTACCTGAGTTTTTTTCATTCCATTACCTACTGATGACTGCTCTTGCTTCTTGGCCAACATTGTTTACAGGCGCTGTTCACGAAAAAATGGTTTCGGAGATCTGCACATGGTTTGAATTCGACGCCCCCTCTGATACCATTTGTGCAGGAATGAGGTCGGAAAACGATCTGGATAGGGCACAATAAAGGCAGGAACAGTGGGGGACGGGAAGACTCCGCCCCTCGCTAGGCTGACTACGAGTTCTAATTGTCCTTCACCACATTCGCATTGGAGAGATGGTCTGCTTGGGTGTGTTGTCTGCTGTTGCAGAAATTGCGTCGCCTTCGTGCACTCGCCCGAACCCTCCCTTAACCGCCGTTCTTCCAATGTGAAACTCGTCCAACCCCTCTTTCCAGCTCTTTTTTGACCCTTTCTATTTCTTTTTGTTCATCTTTTTTGCGCTTTTTTCGTTGTTATCGCTGTATTCTAGAGTAGTTCTTTGAATTCCCTTCAAAAAAGGGTACCCTAAATTTATCGTAAACGGTGCCTTTAAGTGATCCTCTAGACTGATACTGAATTATTTTATTTAGTAAGTTAGCGATCAGTAAGGAATGGAATGAAAAACTACGAAAACACAGAGAGAAAAGACAAAAAACCCACACCTCAAGGTCAAAAAATACATGTACATATTCAATTACTTAAAGTTTTATATTGGAAGTTTCCAATGAAGGTGCCTTCTATCTTCTTTTTAAATATTACAATATTTATACTTTTTTCTTCAGAAAATCTTCAGTCTGGTACCGTCACATGTATCGAAGTGCTGCGAGCTTATCAGTGGAAAGCGATAAAAGCCCACGAAAAGACCAATTGCATAACGATGTTTGTCAAGGCACGTAGATGAGCAAGAGATTTTTTGAATCATCCTTACCTACGTATAACACATTGATCAGACACACCTATGCTGTAGTAAACTTCTTTTTCAAGGAAGCGGAAGAATGGGCTTCTAAATGGGACAGAAAAGCTCAGGAGAAAGACTTCGTGAAGCCAGCTTTCTTCGGTATACCTATCAGTCTCAAGGAGTGCGTGCCGGTACGTTTCGAGGGTAGTTAATAACTATGGCTGATTCTATTGGTAGGAAGTAGAGGGGTAACGAACAAACCGTGAAAATCGGGAAAAGAAAGCCTAATAAAAGCCATATCCGCCCCTTATGACAATCTGATGTGTATTGTGAATGAGAAAGAAAAGCTATTGAAAAGGAAAAACGATGTCAGCACTGTTAGGTATTTTTTCACTGTGAAGGTATCCGTGCCAGTACGTTCCCATTTGGGACTTTGATAAGTTAAGGCTAAATTTTCCAGTAGGAGGTACGTTAGATGCCAGAGAAATCAAGGACAGAAAAGCCTGGAGGAGGAAAAACGTGTTTGATAAACCTGTTCAGCTTCAGGGAGTGGATACCGGTTCTTCTCGAATGCACTGGGGGCTAAGGTGTAAAGGCTAATTTTACTAATGTAAAGCATAGGAGTAATAAAAGAAAGTAAGTTGTGACTATAAGAATCTGTACATAGTGGAGACGCATGGGATTCGGTCTTGTTATCCGGTCTCTGTCAGCTTGCATATGAGTTCGAAAGCAACAAATAGGCCACTGATTTCAGCTCGAAGGATATGATCAGACTCGAGGCTTTGTACAGGACGTGTATGCTCCCACTAAAGTCGATTCGGTTATGGTACAGCACGTCAAACGATTAGGTGAGACGTCACGATTTATTCCCCAAAAAACATACCTTTCGTGTCAGTTAAGTAAGTTATGGAAAGTCAGGGGGATGAACATGATCATTTGGTTAGGCCTTTTTGAAAGATTGAGACATTTCGGTTCCTTTAACCAATCTAAAGGGCTGATGCTCCGCATGTTATGCGTCTTTCTATTACATGTCTTTGTAATTATATATAGCCACGCCCACTTTGAATGGACCACGCCCCTTGGCCACTTTAGTCTGTTTTCAAACGACTTTGCCATTTTAGCCCCAGCACTTTAGAAAAACACGCCTATTTGTCGTGTAGACCAAAAATAGTAAATGAGTTCGCCGATACATTTCACACACTCATAACAGTGGCACCCGCAAATGTATAAGAAAAATGCCCTCGGGTTTTGGTCAGAGAACATTGCTGGAGTAAGGAATAGGGAAAACGCGAAGGGATTTCTCCGAGTATGCCATTTTGTTCAAGGAAAATTCTATCTGAGAATCTGGCATTTCTATTTGCTTACCCTGAATTCGGAGACCTTATTCAGATACCTCTCTTTACCTTTCTATGATTGTATAATAATAATAGACCTAGCCACTCTCTCGTCTCACAATAATTTTTTTGGTCAAGTTTTAATAGAGTAATAATTTACTATTTATAGACATACACATACATATATTTTGATCATATAGATGTTTAAAGGAATTCGACTTTTAGGAATGATACCATTTGTACAAACGAATGTACCTCAATCTATGTTGTCGTACAGTTGCTCCAATCCGGTTTACGGTGAGATCAGAAATGCAGTATTCTTTCATTTAATTCAATTTGTAGATCAAATTGATTTTCCATGTGACCAAAATTGTTTGTTTGATTTTGGCCTGTTGAGGTACCACAAACAATCCACTGGATAGAGAACGCACTTCTGGTGGCTCGTCCGGTGGAGAGGCAGCGATTATTGCTGCTGGTGGTTCAGTGATAGGTTAATTCATTAAAAATCATTTTTACTATTCAAGACGACAAATTTATTTTGGTAAGTGGTAATTAAATATTGCACCTCGCTTACTCTAATGTAGGCGGTTGCTGCTCAATTGAAGCCTTGAACTATGGATGCAGGCTGTTTCTAACTTTTCTCTGTGATTTCTGGTTGAACCTCTTTTACAACTTTGGGAGGGAATTTCCAAGGCTGGAGCATCGGTAGAATTCATGAGGAATCTCGCGGAAAGTCTGGGAAAGTAACGAAAGCTTCTGTGCAGAGCTTTCAATTTCCGGCTTCCGTTGATTCCGGTCTCTGTGGTTAGCGCATTCGAAATGGAACAGTAGGGGGGTAGGGTTCAGAGCTCATATGTCTCTTTCGACAGCCTACCAACCCGAAGGCAAAAATCTCTCGTTTTCTTCTGAAGATCTGGTCCTTTTTAATCCAATTCGTGGGCGAATACATGGCACATACTGTGATTACTCTCCACTCAAAAAGGATCGTTCCCAGCACCGTTCCTCGGTATAACTTAGCAAAACTCATATTTAGCTCAAGAATTTGCTTGGTGTTCGCGAGTATCATTAAGTCTTTTAGGTATCGGTGGAGATGTAGGCGGTTCGATAAGGATCCCTTGTCATTTCACTGGAATTGCTGGAATCAAGGTTTGTACAGCTGATCATTTGAGTAGGGTATTCTCCCGATGCTGATCGATTTCCTCTTGGAATCGGCTGTTCATCCGCCCTTACTCTTGATTCTCGGTTGATATGTATGTGGGGCACCGGCTCCAAGTAGTACTACCTACCCTCCGCCACTGTTGCTGAACCAAACTGTTACCAGGCAGAAATATTGCATGAGTAATGGAGAACACTTTTCAGCCATCCCACTTGCGATTCTCCCATCGAGGAGTTTGTGGTTCTGTTCCGGGACGACCACTAATCAACTCTAATGATGGCCCGATGACTGTGGACATAGAGACCACCGTAGATTTTTTGAGAGAGGTTCAGTCAGCTTTGCTCATATTTTCATTTAATTAGTTTCATGAACTGCTTTGCCCTCCGAAGGGTTGGGGGTGGCAATCAAGTTCATGCGATTTCCGAATGTTCTGTGCTGGTGAAATACACGTTTTCTCGTAGGTATGGTGTGATGACTGGGCTTCAAAGCAAGACCCATACATTCCGCCCGTGCTGTGGAATGAGGACCAGTACAAGGAAGGCAGCAAATATCGTATCGGATACTATGTAGACGATGGATGGTTCACTCCTATACCTGCTATACAGGTAAACATTACAACTGCTATATAGAGACTTTTGGCATTGTATAACAATGATCCGCTAGAAATACAGTATTTCGATAATTTTCAGTTACATTGAGATAGCTTACGGTAATCCCCTCAGCTTCCTACTTTAGTACCGATAGTTTAAACTTCAGTAATAGCTATCGCGGTGTTTTACTAGACAGAGGGGTCCGAGTGATTGGGCGGAAGTGGTGTAGTGGCAAGTGGCGCATTATCTCACACGCACGGTCAGGGGTTCGAATCCCGGATCGATAAACGCCTAGGCCAATCAAACCTTCCATCCCTCTGGGGTCGGTGAATAGGTACCAGACTCGTCTGGGAGGATAAAAGCCTGACTTGTACATTGGCTGACCACCGCAAGTCATTGTATAGGCCACAAACGCACTCATTACGCCACTACGATTCTGAATGGAAGACGAGTGCGGAGCGCATCCATTAACGCCAAAAACTTTGTCCTTTTATCCTTTATTCGAATGGTCGCCGATTATCTCTGAGGAAATGTGCTCCTATATTTATTTGCCCAAGAAGATCCTCTCTAAGATAACTGACTGCGCTCCCACAGTAGACAGAGATCGTCCGATGACAGCGAATCCATTCAGAATGAGGGAATCCAATAAGCAATTCTAAATAAAGTTTGGATTCATGACGCATTCTCAGTGAATTATTTGATATCTGGGTTCTCAAATTCCGATGTTCGATTGTGGGCGGAGAGAGTGTGGGTTAAGTGTGGGTACACCATCACCCACGCAATGTCAGTGGATCAAATCTTAGATAGATATTCCCCCAGGTTCACTAAGCCTTTGTGACAAAGAATTGATTTGTACAACCACTGCCCACTGTAAGCCATTGTATGAGCCGTACACGCATCCAAACCGTCAGTACGATTTTAAATGGAAGTCTAATGCAGGGGCGCATCCCAAACAAGGGATTGATAAATGCCAAAGATTTTATTATTCTTTTTATGGTTGGGAGTTGACCGTTGAGGAGTGTTCTTCAGAGAGCAGTATTGGAAGCAAAAAGTCATCTTGAAGCGGCTGGCCACACTTTGGTTCCGTTTCATCCACCATCTATCCCACTCGTAATGCGTCATTTCATCCGTGCGGTGTGTGTTGATGGAGGTCAATTTCTGAAGAACAAGTTGTTCAATGTGAGTACATCATTAAACTATTAAATGTCGCCGATCAATTGTTGATGTTTCAGGATATTATTGACTCGACTCTATTCCCCCAAATCGGGCTTTTCATGATCCCACTTTGGGTACAGCGTATACTCGCCTATCCTACAAAGTTCATCTTTCCACGGTTGGCCAATATGATGCATGCTATGGCTTTGAATACCGGAGGTAAGTGGAGTTCCCACACGTGGCCTTACTCAAAGAGAGAATTGGACGGACTCTGGTCGAAGGAATGATACTTTTCCTTCGAATTGTTGCGAAAAAGCCGACTTTTCGATGTTTAGAATTATCCATAGTTTTTTTCCTATTTCCAAGCTCTTTGGATTGATTTCTGTTCCTATTTTCGCAAGTGGCTGCCCAACACATTTCAGAACTTCGTGAAACCTACGCCGATATTGAGGACTATCGAGGAGACTTCATACTGTTAATGCAAGAAAAGAAGCTGGATGCTCTTCTATGTCCGTCTCAGGTAAGACTGTCTACACATACCAACCATTGGAACTTAAAGGCATAGTTCACGATGAAAATGGTTTCTGAGATTTCCCCATCGGATGAGTTCGGGGCCTCTACTGATAGCATACATATTCGCCGATGTCAGGTCGAGAAACGTCGTGGCCACGTCCACAACAGACGAGTTTCAACGGCGTTGTAGAGGCTGCGCAATTCACGAAGGGTCCCATATAGGGAGTTCGAACAGTTTGTCATGATCCTTGGCGAAAGTGGAAGGCAGTTCTGAACAATATTGGCTCGATATAGTCAGCTCTTTACGTAATCGCAGCACTTGGAATCTCGTCCAAATATCTCTTCCATGCCATTTACTTCATAGTATCTCGTACAACTTCTATTTCCACTACTTTTAGCCTTCTTTCTCATGAAATCGGCGGATTTTCTTGCTTTCCTTTCCACCGATGCACTACCCTCGACTGACATGTTCGCTTTTCGACTTAAAAGGGTGCCTGAAAATTATCGCGAACTGTGCCTTTAATTGTTTTGCCATGCCAGCAAAGTTGCTAGATAGAACTTTTATAACTTTTATAATTCAATGGTTTTACCGGTAATGGAACGCTTCATGGTCATACTTATTATAACAAAACAGTTGTAATACTGTAGATGCTGACGTTCCCAGAGAACTTAGTGGTACCTTGTTTTTATACTTTCATTTTTCCGCTCAATAAAATTTCTAGTTTCGCTGTCATAATACTAACAGCTGAATCAATGATCGTCCTTTTATTGGACCCCAGTAAAGTCTCCATTCGTCCCTGTCGGGATCCAGTTTAGTGCAGTGCAAGCTTCTCGCTCGAGGAAACCATACCTGGCATACTCTTCCTCTCGTTCAGAACACTCGTGAAGAAGTCTGACCAAAAGACTGCCAACCGTTGTGGTGGTCGTTTGACTCTCGAGGAAACCAGTCGGTTTTCACCTCGCTCCAACGGTCATCAGAGTATCGCATGACGTACCAGGTCCATCTCTCTTCGACTCTTTGGCGTGAAAAACGACGTCCCCAATCTTCGTTCGCTGTCAAATCTCGGAACTCTAGATTCCCTTCTGCGTTTTCGTATCCTTAGAAACTTCTGGCATTGTTCTTTTCACAGCTGGATGACGACAACTTCATGCTCTTTTTGCTTGCTCAGAATCTAGGCTACATAAATCTCTGAGGGGCACGTGAAGGCAAGAAGGACATAGAATCATACATATAGAAAGAAAAATATACAACGAGTGGGTAAACAAGTTTTTTTGAGCTGAATTTGCTATGATTACTAATCGATTATAATTATTATTGCTATTATTTTTCTGATGTGTTTTTTTTCATTTCAAGGCTTTGGATAAGGACTGCTGATTTGTAGGTTATAACAGCGCCAAAGCATAACGTACCAGGTAAACTTTTTGCAGCCTGCTGCTATACGGCAGTCTTCAATCTTCTTGATTTTGCAGCAGGTAAGGCACTTAATTCTTACGAGATCGTTTGGTTAAATTATAGCAATTTTCTCAAGGAGTCGTCAAAGTAACAGAAACGACCGCAGAGGATGACCAAAAGCTGCGTGAGGAATACCCTGAGACAGATCCATGGTATCGAACGGCCAAAGAATCTTGCAAGGTTGTAGAATTGATTATTATTTGATGGATTTGATATTCTTTACATTCACTGAACGCTCACTTTGAACCTTTTTTTTTTTGAGGCAGAGGAACTTTTCTGGCGTCGATCGGTCGCGCCGATTAGGGACGCCCCGCGCACTTTCCTCCAGTCCGGGATCGTTCCAGCGCTGAAATTCCTACATGGCCTATACAATGACCTGCAGAGACCGGCCGATGTACACATCGTAGCTTTTATTCTACTGAAACCTATTAGCTAGCTCCGGGGAAGCTCCGGGATATAGAACAGAGAGTTAAAGCTGAGATTTATCGGAGAATCGATGCACTCACCATGTGCTTGATAGACCGAATGCGACATTCCACTCGCCCACCACCACTCTAATTTTTTACTGTGAAAAGATTGGAAATATGAGTAATCATAGTGTGTATAAAGGAATACTAGTTGATCCTTGATTCTCGAACGCCTTATTGCTCGGGAACAGGATAGGCAAAGTACACACCATCGAAAGGAAAACAAGCTGGAGTATCACCCACATGAACTATTCATCTATGACATGAACGGTGTGAAACTTATCTGAATCTGAACCATGATCCAGGCCACTTCTACTCATTAGAGTACTGAGTGATAGCGCACACGTTGAGTTTTTGAGGGCCAGATGCCGGCCGTTGCGCTTTGATTTGCAGTATCTGCATTAAAGGCACGTTTCACGATGAAAATGGTTACTGAGTTCTTCCCCTAGGAATACTCATTGGCCCTCAAAAGTAATAGAGAGGACCCTCTCACTTCCAGAAACTCGAAGGTTAGGGCACAATGGAATCCTATTCCCGGCTCGCGCGATCTTCCCACCCCTAAATCGTAATCATGTCAGACGAGTGTCGAGGCGATACAGATTGCAATTATACTCTGTAGAAACCACACACAATCAGCTGATCGCTTAGTGATAAGACACGTTTTTGCTGCTATTCCTTTATTCTCTGTTATTCTTTTTGCTGCAGCGATAACTTATTTAATTTTTCATCAAGAGAGGATAAAAAAGGTGGGCTATTTTGCTGTTATCAGGGTTTTTTGTTAGCTTGTGTTTATGAGTGAATGAATTTTGCTTACCGTAGTCAGTTATATGCACCAGGACCCACACGTACGCAATGACCCACACTGTATTACTCGTCCAAACGCCCCATTCTTCTTCAGTTTCCGTTCTCGTTCTCGTCCGGCCCTCTTTATAAGATTTTTCAAAGTCTTTTTTCACATTGGAAACACCTATTCACGCAGTTCATTCGCCTTCATCGCACTATTTTCCATCTTATCTTCAATTTTTCGTTATAATATGGATTGTTCAAAATTATCGTGAACTCAAACCAAGCCAATCAAGTTGAGTTACTCGGTCACCAAACGTAGTGCATTGGACGAAGATATGGAATTAAGCGTTGGTGATTTTCCAAAAGCTCTCGATTGATTGATTGATCGATCGATCGATAAATTGATTATGCTTTCGAATTCCTCAGAAGTCCTTGCAGAAGTCGAATTAAAGAAATGTAACGAAGGAATTGACCGTCTTATGTTTCTTTGTTTTTTTTCTTTATTTTTACCATTTTCAGGACAGCATAGGCTATCCAGTCAGCGTGCAAGTGGCGGCTCCACCATACAAGGAAGAAACTGCTTTGCGGATTCTTCGAGATATCGAAATAGGCGTGAGAGGAAAGTAGCATCACTCATAGTGGAAACATTTCATGATCCTCCCATTGATGTTGTTGACCAATCCTTATGACGTCATTTAAATCTTCCCAGTTTTGTTAGTGTAGGCAAGACATTCCCAGACGCAGAAGTCGAGAGACTTGGGATTGCTACTCTGCTCTAAGAGCTCGCTGTGGATGTAGGTCATTTTTCTTCAAAGACAAGGTTCTTCCCAATATATGTTAGCTATGTGCTCATCTCGGGATAGGTACAATTGTTTGAAATGGTATTTCTGCATTTTACGCGGTTTTTATAGGTCTATTATATTTTCTTAAGAAAATGTTGCTCATCGTTTTTTTCATCTTATATTTCCTTTCGGGACCAACTCTACATGTTTTTTTTACCTGTGAATGCCTTTTGTGCCAAAGTGTTTTATTTTTCAGTCTACTTTTTTTCATTTTGATGTTGCCAAGTTCTACCGTTACACCCCGCGCGAATTTGTCGCGCGAGGCGAGTGGTGCGATGTCGTAACTGATGTTGTTGGTAGTTCTCATAACTTAGTTCACTTTGTTGAGCCGATGTAATTTATGTTGACTACTTTTAAATTAGGATTTGTCCCATCGATTTGGTGTTAATTAAATTCTTCGATTTTTCAGTGTAATAAGCACAAAGCAATTAAATGACTTTGCAAGTTTCTTATGCCATGTCAATTGCCAAACATGGATCCACCTCCATCGAGTTTTTTTTCAGTTTTATCAATATCTTGCTTTATTTTTTGGTTTTGTGGTCAAGAAAAGATCGAACAGAAAGCAATATGGATAAATTAGGCGATTTTTAGTGGTATTTGCTGAGTAGAATACAAAAAATTGAAAGCAACCTACCCTTACAATGCTTATAAACTAGTTAGGAGTCTTCCAGCGTGGTCAGTCTATGTCGATCCTCTACGGGATAAGGGAGGTGGGTTGTTCTGATTGTTTTGCTGGATAGGAGGTCCTACTTCTTCATTCCACCCATTTCAATCGTTTGCTGTTACAAAATAAGGCAACTTGATGGAACTAAGAAAAAAGCTTGAAGAAGACGGATTGGATGGTGTCAGGGCTCACCTTCTGAAGAGGAGAAAGATCGTATCGGTACCATTGCTTCGCGACCCATATTCAGCCAATGTCTCCTACAATGTCTCTCTGATATGGGCTCACAAACGTATCTTAGTCGGTTTGTAACTTTAACTTACAAAAAAAGGTGCATATCTCATTATGATCCCATTATGATCCCGATAGGTACCATCAAAGTAAAGTATGATGTCATTTAGCTCAAATACCCCAGTTGGATGTGTACTGCGTTACTATGGTAACATAAAGCAGCTCATGTTTCGCTTCGTTTCACATCTGTCTCATCTCCCAGCATCATCAAGAGTTTCTCAGACATAATTTCTCAGGAGTATGTCTTAATAACTAGGCCTTATTTACATAGGAATATTTTCTTTTGAAATTTTTATTAATTACAATTAATGCTTAAAATTTCTGCGATTTCCTCTGCGTGAAATTGGAGTAGCTTCAGAAAAACCATTTCTAGGGTGAAGCTCTACAATTTCACCCAACAAATTGGGGCGATAAAAGCCTATTTGTTTCATAGCCGATCAAATCTGCTTTTAACATTATGTTTTTCTCATGATGGTTGTTAACCCGGGGATTTTTGCCTTTTTTACTGCAAGCGACTCCATTGAACGAATTGGTAAATAGGATTTTTAGTTTATTAAAAAAAATGAATAAGTATCGAGGTTGGAAAGTACTTCAATTGCCTGAAACTTTTTATTTTATAGGCAGTATATCCATTAAATAGAGCCAACGATAAGAATCAATGATTTTTTTTTGTCGGGGACGAAAGTCACCTTCAAATTACATTCTCTTCCTGGTGCGCCCAGAAAATAATTCTAATGTGATCAATGATAATGTCAGAGGGATTTGCTTTGCCAGCACACTATGAATGTGCTTGAGTTTGCACTTTGGCCATGCATTTCGATCCTTCATCATGGTCGGAAAGGAACATTGAAGGGTCTCTTTACTTCCTTGAAATGCGCAATATTTTCGGCTTAATTACAGACCCGTAGTGACATTTCTTGAATATTTCACTGGTTAGCCCGGGCTATTTGGGGTATTCATCCCAGACTAGCGAAAAAAAACACCGTCCCTATCCACTGGACTATTTCTTCCTTTTCTAAAGATTGACTATCAATTTTTTTCTGACAACAGTAATTAGAAGGTTTCAGAATGTTGTGACCATAGTGTATCACATTGGTCACACGTACTGAATCGCCGATGACGCCGCCGTCATCGCCATCGAATGGACCGCTACGAAATCCTAAGACCAGCTGGGCAAGGAGCATACGGTATCGTGTTGCGC
Source organism: Haemonchus contortus (assembly GCA_000469685.2). Lineage (NCBI taxonomy): Eukaryota > Metazoa > Nematoda > Chromadorea > Rhabditida > Trichostrongylidae > Haemonchus > Haemonchus contortus. The sequence continues at coordinate 4,807,563 of LS997565.1, forward strand.
GCCAGGATCAAAGAGGTACGGTACCTGTAGTCAATTACAGTAGTTTACATTTTGTCATCATTCGACATTGACAGAAGGAACTTTCACTTCCCTTATTGGACTGCATTGAGAGGAAGTCCCGTTTTCAGAGCGGAAAAACGGTGGCCATAAAGAAGATGACCGTCACAACGCGAAACCGATTACAAATACTACGAGAGCTTTGTACACTGAGGAACCTGCACCATTCGAAGGCAGGCTATTTTTATAAATTTTATCTTTTGAGGATGGAGACTGCTAGAAAAAGTCGTCCTTTGAGTTAATTTGAAATAGTTATGCTCGAAGCAGCACGTTCCCATTTAAGATTTTCTGAGATAATATTGTTCAGTTCTTGATTATTTTTCTAACAAACTAGAGCAGTTGATGTCTCTACCACCGAACATTCTGCTTGGGATGCGCCATGCGTATAGCCTGCGACAAGAATCAAAATCCCATCCGAATTAACTGGCTAGCGGAAGAACTGTGTAGATCAGTGCCTCATAGTGCTCCAAAATCGAAGAGATGAAACAACTTGCTTGGCTTCTGGGAAATTCCTTCATTAAGAACTTTTCAGGAATTGATCCGTGGGTATTGGGTGTGATAGTTGTGTCGTATGCTGCTGCTCTCACCTCCACCCTTTTCCTTGCTGAATCTTCCTTCATTTCAGATGAAAAGCTTGTACACTTTAGTAATCATCCTTGCAGGTTTTGAAGCTAGTGGACGTCTTTTGTTCTCGTGACTCATTATCACTGGTCACTGAATTTGTGCCTTATCATTTGAATGATATCATCACTGACCCCCAACGTCCAAAAGATGACGGATTCCTGAGGTTTCTTTGCTATTTTCTATTTCTCGCTGCCTTTTCTATTTCATTCTTTTATCGTTATTATTTTTCTGCTACGAAACCTTATAAAGATAAGTATTCAAGGCTGATTGATCTCTTTTGGGGATCGGAATGCCTTAGTTAGGAGGGGTAGGTGAAGTCCAGTAGAGGTTAGCTCAAACATCCTTTCTAGCAAACACCAAAACGAATTTTTCCCTAATGAGATAACCACTTGTATATTTTTCTGTGTTCAGTGGGCTGGTTTCTATAGGTGGCCGTCTTATATTATAAGTTTCAAGAGAAATTCAAAGCCAATGTGGGAGTAGGGCCGGCATAAATTACGTTAGTTCTCACAAGGATGGCGATTTATGATTTACGATTTTTGTGTTAGTTCTAGTATCTTACAAGGATAAAGTTCGCCATATGAGCCATTAACTGTCTGACATGTAAGCGCCATGCACGCATAGAAACTCTCCCGTCTTTGGAAGGAGCTTGATTTATGGCACTTTTTTGAAGCAACTTGTGAACCGATGATATTACCGTATTTAACCTCGTATTAGGTTGATGCATAATTACTGCGGATTTTTTCGCGGCTTTTTTTCTCTCGATAGAATTTGAATATTGAGTTCGAGATCTCTTTAGAAATGATCTACTTGATTTCCTCCACAAGAATGTACTCAAAAAACCATCCGCATATTCGCGGAATCAGGCTTAACTACTTTGAGAAAGATCGGAAGGTGGCACAGTCATTCCGCGATCTCAGTAACTTTTCGGCGATCGAACAATCAGTCAGAGCTAACCAAGAAATGGGATCTGCCCCTAAATCTGCCATATTCACCAGCAGAAACTGTTATGGATTATCTCGTCAATCGTTCATCGAAAAAATGGCTAGAGAATAGAACCGATGTCACGGCGTGGATGGCCCGTAAGGGTGAAAACTTCTTCGCTTTTTTGATCCGACTAACTAATCAATGGGAAGCAGTGCTTGACGTAGATGGTGAATAAGTTCCGGAGCGATTGTTTGAATATGCTTTTGCTTAGTATTTCTATAGTTTCTTTAAGTTAAATTTGCTGGAAAAAGTCGGCAATAATTATGCATAAACCTAATAGAATTCGTAAGCCTGTATAATTTAGTGTAAGTGAACATTGATAATGATTACATCCGTTTATTAATCACCGAAGCTGTCAGTAATCCGAATTTATGCTAAATGGTAACCCAATGCGTAATGGCAACCCAATTGCAAGTAAATTGACAGTAGTTCTTCCGATATGAAATATATTCCTTATCAATGTCATCAGACTTTGGCTTTGTTATTGCGTTCGGCAGTAGTTCCCCCCACAGAGGGAACTACTGCCGAACGTGAAAAATGGCGGTTTTTGTAGCTGGTTTTTCTCAAAGATAGTTTTTGTTTGTGTCATTTTTAGCAAAGTTGAGTGTAATCAATCCACCAGCAGTTGCCTGGTTGCTGTAAAAGCAATAAAGTATAGCGAGAAAAAAAAGACGCGTCAGCAAAGTATGTCTGTTGTGCAAACGTTTTTGAAGAATTATTTTTCCAGGCATTTTTTCATCCAAATCCTACAGGGAATGAAGCATATGCACTCGCTTGGGATAATGCATCGGGTATGCAGACTTTTTTTTGAGTTATTCTTTTTACTATGGGGAAAAGATCTTGGGCATAGAGTTCAGACGGCTTCATTGATTCTACTCCGGACATATCCGAAAGGGGAGATTGAAGCGAAAAGGGGAAATCCTTGGAGAAGTGGATTGCAGGCACTCGCAACACAGTAGGTAGTTAGCCAGGGAATAAGTTTATTGTAGCTGATCATCTGTTTTTTCCTCTTCCGGTAGAAGGAGACCTATGCAGGCTAGACTGTGGACCTTACGTTTTGCAAGTTACCTATTACCGTTACCAGTTTCAATTGGTGTTCATGGTTACCTTTGTGGTTACCCCCTTTTGCAAGTGGTTACCTTATTTTCTACCTATTACCTTTACCTTTACCTTCACCTTTACCTCCTCATTATGTAACCCAAATCTTTCAAGTGGAAATGTGGATCAAAAATGAATGCGGAAGTTTTACATAGACTTGTTAGGAACTCCATTCTGATTGAATCTTGACGAACAGTCTGTTCACTTCGTTACCCTATAAGGGTTACCCTAGCGCTTTCCTAAACCTTGTCCTCGCCTCTTACTGTCTGTAACCGGAATGAAAAAAGGGGTCACCAGTTTCAGATGGTATTCATGAGCTTCGTCATTTGATCTGGTAGATCAAATGCCGTTGTAAATCAAGTCGACGTTATCGATCCCCAGTGTCACCCACGCAGCTTCCACAACCAACCCCAGTGCCTCTCATTTCATCCTCTTTTACCTCCTTTTCCCCATGTTTTGATGTTCTTCTGTTCCCCATTCAGAACGAATAGAATGTCATATTCTTTATGTTGTGATGACTGCTGTTCAATCGGCTTGAAAATCTGATGCTTGGCCATGAAGATCAGATTACAGAGCTTCGTAAAAATATCATGTATCTCTTTCGATATCCACAGATATGTGACGAGAACATATCGTATTTCTGCGAAAACTTTGAAGAAAACACAAATTTATATATTCATTCTGATAAATCGCAATTCAGGATCTCAAACCGGAGAATATACTGGTATCATCGCGGTGTATCGTGAAAATAGCCGACTTTGGTCAAGCCTGTCTGTATTTCAAGGACGAGGATCGAGAATATGAAGAGAATGTCAGTTTCTTCTTTACATTTTCTAACAATCCTACTATATATAACGCGCTAAGTGTGTCTGTTGGTTTGTCTGTGTGTGGTGTGTGTTTGACCGGAAATTCATAACTCCGGTTCCCGTCGACCTAGAGAGTTCAAATTTGGTAGATGTAAGGGGGGCAGGATGGGAACACTAATGGTGGGTGGTGGTGCCGGACTCCGCCCACATGGGGCGGGGTTTGTGCGAATTAATTTTTGAGCGCAAATTCATAACTCCGGTTCCCGTCGACCTACAGAGTTCAAATTTGGTAGGTGTAAGGGGGGCAGGATGGGAACACTAATGGTGGGTGGTGGGGCCGGACTCCGCCCACAGGGGGCGGGGCGCGCGCGATAGAAATTTTGGGCCGCAATTTCATAACTCCGGTTCCCGTCGACCTAGAGAGTTCAAATTTGGTAGGTGTAAGGGGGGCAGGGTGGGAACACTAATGGTGGGTGGTGGGGCCGGACTCCGCCCACAGGGGGCGGGGTTTGTGCGAAATAAATGTTTGAGCAGAAAGTCATAACTTCTGTCCCCGTGGACCCAAAGCGCTCAAACTTGGTAGGTGTAAGGGGGGCACGATGGGAACACTTATGGTGGGTGGCAGGACCGGACTCCGCCCACAAGGGGCGGGGTTTGTGTGAAAAACTTAAACTTGGACCTATAGCGTTCAAATTTGGTAGGAATACAGGCGGCAGGGTGGAAACACTGATGATAGGTTGCAAGACGAAACTCCGCCCCAAAGGAATGGGCGTGAATAAATTCTGTTGGTTCGGACCCAGACCGTTGAAGCTTGAAGGCACAAGGAGTTGGCTGAGAACATTGATGGTAGCTAAGCCGCGATGAAGTCTGAATACTTTTTCCCTAAATAATCGCTTTTGTGATATAATGCGATGTTCTATTCGGACACAGCGAGATGGCTTACAGAAAAAATCGCTCACAGTTTGAAGCTAATAGTGAGGGTGTACAGCTTTCAAAGAAAAAGTAGAATCCGAAGTGTTATTTGCGCATAGCAAATTTCTCAGAGGAAGGAGGAGCGCCCGGCGTAGCCGGGCGAACCCATTAGAAGGAGAGAAGCCCGGCGTTAGCTGGGCGGCCCGACTGGTTTACTGATAGGCTGAGTCTTCACTCGAGTTCACGGGGTTGAATGACTTCCTCGAAGAAAATAAGTGTTTGTTATTTCAGTCCCCTCCATTGAGAAAGGTGGTAATGGGCAAGGAAGATACACCACTCTTGAAACCATTACCCGTTCCAATTGAATGGATTTCCTTGAAGAGAACAAATCAACTGAACTCCAGTTCAACTCCGGTTAACTCCAGATTTTTTGTTGGAAGGGTTCGCAATCCACATTCCTTGGCTTTGACTCAACTAGTCCGTCTAGAAGGCAGTGATTGTCAGCAATTATCTCTGAAGAACTTATGGTTAGTATAGAGTAAAATAAGGCGTTGTTTAGGGGCGCCTTTCCTCTCTAACTCTAGGCTAAGAGTAGAAGTGGTAACCGGCTTTGCGAGCGTGTAATGAGCCTCGAGAATGTTTCTTAGCCATGAAAAATATAGTTTTTTCTATACCCTCGCATCAGGAGGAAGGGACACCTCGACGGATCGGTCAATTGAATTTTTCCATCTTACCTCATCCAGGCTCCTTGCGCGGATGATCATCTCATACACCCCAGTGCTCCTCCCCTACAAAGGTGCAGGTGAAAAACCATAGTCCCCTGGCTAGGAACCGTCTCAGAGCATAGTATAGTCGGCTTACCATCCCTGTCTGCGCTTTAATGTTTAGTGTCAAAGTCGATAAGTTTTTTATATCCAACTATATTTCCAAACAGCGAACTTCACATTTCTTAGGGCGATGTTTATATGTCTGGACAAAGAGGCTAGTAGAACTTATGTTTTTCGTGGTTGGTGATTGGACTTATTCATTTTTAGTCTTGAACTTTTTATAAAAAAAAATTCTGATTTTTACGTATTGTGACCATTCACATGCGAATAGCAACACAAACATTCCTATATTTTGCGATGGAATTGTGATGCACGGCGCATCCTCGAGAGAATCGTATTTGCCGACGAATATGGTGCTTACGCCCTTATGAACAACAGTAGAAATTATAACCAGCTGGAAATTTGAAAATAACCTGTGGACAGGTGCCTTACTCATCCGGCCTTATTAAAATAACAACTGATCAGTATTTTTTGCCCTCCAACCGTCTGGTTATGTCCCACGCAACTGCCTTTGAGGCTGATTCATGAAAGCCATGGTGCTCATTTATTCTAATGGCTTACGAGGGCCATTTAGAATGACGTTTTCTTCCAGCCAATTTTATTGCCTGGCTTCGCAAAATATGTAGTAACTCGTTGTCTAGAGTGTTACATATGTAGTAAAAATTTGGAGCGTTCATCAACCCTTCCCATACATCCCTGCTTCTATTCACTGATTAGGAAATGGGGATTGGAAGGCTGCAGCGGTAGCTGAACGGTGGCCTACATGTTCAAGTTCACTAATGAAAAACAAGCCGAATTTGTTTTGGTACGAAGATTGACGACGTCGAAATGCCAGGGGATGAGTGATGGTGTTGGCTCGGTTTGAGGTTTGTTTATGGAAACGTCGATCAGCTTCTGGATGCTCCATATATTTAGCTTAAGCTACAGAGACTAGTTGGAGGTGGTTCCCAAAGCGAAGACAAACAACAACAGACGTCAATCTGAGAAAAGAGCTTGGTATCCGCTCAATACGCAACTCAGAAGACATCCATAAGTGAGATATTGGTAAATGACGCCATCAGTGATTTTGGAGCCCTTTTCTTGGGGTCTTAATAAAACACCTGATTTTTACAGTCTTAGTCGAAACCTATTACTTCATCGTTCTCGGTTGGTCCTTCGTGCTGGACTAGTCCGAAACAAAATATTGACTTCAATCTTTCAAAGGAGCTAGAAACTTCCTCAAACACCTTCAAGTCTGAATAGAAAGCAAATACATGGCTTACTCCAGGAAGAATCTCAACGGTACGAGCGGAACATCCTTCGTAACCATTGGTCGTGCTCTCAAGAAACTAGCGCATCTATAGAATTCTATTCAGTCTCTCGGGTACTCACGTAAACTAGTTCGTTGCTCTCCTTACCGTCTGCTCGAGGTCCGTTCGAGTCACCTGAAGGAGGTAACGGTTAGTGAGCTGAGGTGTTACTGCATCAAAATTTCTAAAACCTAATTTCGCCCGTTTGTGAGTGCTCACACTTGATCTGAGAAATTGCATGAGGTTAGATTTCTACATCACCCCTCACCCATGTCTTCCTTCTCGTAATTTTCTTCATAGAGAGAGGGCGAGCACATATTTCATCGCCTCGTCGTGCATGGCTAATCGTCAGTTGTTCCGGGGCTAATTTTCGTCAAACCGCGGTCTCTTAAATGGGGGAGAACCGGAAGGTGGTCCTTATTCGAGAGAAGGCAGATCAGGACGGCCTAACTACAATATGCACGTATGCGCAATTAGAGTAATCCGGAATTCCAGCTCCGGAGAGAAAAAGTTGAAATGGAAATATCCTGAAAACTATCGATTGCAAAAAAAACTTTGTAGAATTACTAATTATAATGAGAATGAAGTAAATTTCAGGAAGCTACACATAAAAATACGAATTTTCTCATATGACAGTTATTACATGATACCTAATTGTAACATTATCAACTGATTTTGGAGAACCTAGTTTTTAGCCTAATAACTTTGGGAATGTATAGCTCGTTTACCTGGTTTTTCGCTTCCCCTTTGCTTCGTTTCTGCTATATTTTGCTCGTCCACCTGCTCGATGTGTGGCTCATTCACCAGCGGCTTTTCGACCTTGCTCACATTAGTCTTCAAGATCGATGCCCACATCACAATTACACCACATCGACAACGTCGTGTACGAGTGTGTGGGAGATTTCGTCTGAGAAAAATTGCGGTTGATTTCAGATCAATCATTGGCATGTTGGACGAAATATAGCCAAAAAATGGAGGCAGGAAGAGCCGTTCTGAACGAGAATTTTCGCTTGTTTCCTGTGCTTTTTTGATAAGGAAAAAAATAGAAGTTTTGGTTTTTATTACTAACCAATTTTTGAATCTTTTTTTTTTCAATTAATTTTGTTTCCTTTGTTTTCTATGAACATATTTCTATTCCTTACTATCATTTTAATTTGCATTTTTATTCTTCTTCATCACCATCCCCTCTCAAGCTTAGGCATTACCGAAAAGTGGCTATCATGTTCAGGAACTAAAGCAATCGACAAAAATGACATTGTTATGCGAAAAAAAAGGGGGTTATGAAAAGATTGGAAATATGACCCTGCCTTGAACGAGGATAAGCTGGGAGCGGATGAGAACTACAAAGGTTTGTTGCCATCTGGGGGTCGATCGTACTGACCTACAGAGGCAGCACAATCGACCCCCATAGCAGAGGCATGATGCTGTACTTCTATCCAGTGATCTAGACATATTCCCTCGTTAGCTTGGAACTATGCCTAGTGGAACGTATAAGAAAACTGTACAAATCCGCATTAGGGTTTGTAGAAATACGTAAATAAACAAATCATGAATGTATATGAATAAATGTAAATAAATATAATATTGCATACATTGCAGGTTGCCACTCGACAGTACCGTGCCCCAGAACTTCTCTTTGGTAGCCGGTGAGTTTTTTTTTCTTAGCTTTTGGTTTAGGTCTGTTTGAAGTGACCTAAAAAACTGATATTTCAGGCGATACACTCCATCTGTTGATATTTGGGCTCTTGGATGTATTCTAGCGGAATTCGTGAATGCCTCAGCACTTTTCCCAGTGAGTTGCTCATCAATCCCCATACCTATTATTTATAGTCGTAGCTACGGAGTTACTGAAGCGTTGACAATTTACTATATTCGGTTACTGCGGTTACTCAGGCGGATTGATTTTTTTTGTTTACTGCAGAGAAAATTTCTAGATAACACAAAAGCATCTCCATTATAACATGATGTTACTTGACTTCCATGCGGTCTTCTGAAGTTTCTGAAGACCTCAACGGTGATTTGCAAATAAGAAAAAAGGGAAGAAGAAACCAATTTCTACAGAACTCCCACTCAAGATAGCAATAGTACTTTACTCCCAGACGGATACATTAACCATCATCTGTCTCCAAGGATGGTCGGTTTTTAAACACTCGTTTCATCCCACCTAAAGCGGCTGTCGATTGACCCGGATGGGTTGAAAATTTAGCTGACCCAGGCAGAATTCAAACCAAGCCTTCTACTTCGGAACCTCTGAATTTGAAGATACGTTAAGCTACTTTTCTTTGTTCCACGTCTTCTTCATATCCCGAATTTTACCTCGGACTCAATCATTCGAGTAGACGTGAACTACGCTCTGACTCAGTCAGTTCTCATGGTGTAATCAATCTGGGAAAAAAGATTCCAAAGCAGATTTGGATACTTGACTTGATTTGCCTTTTTGTTACAAACTTCGAACTTGATTCTAGATGTCTTTTGAAAAACTCCTCTTGGAAAACAGTTCAAGTCCACGCCTAAGAGATTTTCAGTGTTGGTTGATCAGTCCCAAGCTAATTTTTAGTAAGGAGATCCCCGTGAAGCCTACTACTTTTGGTGTCCCTCAGGATTTGTGCTGTTGAATGCTGCTGTCAGTGGCGAGAATTTGTCGGCCGGTGGCATTGATTTCCCGTCATTATTTTGTCCAGCTATTATCACGTCAAGCAAATTACGTTAATGGCTTTGCCGTTGAACTCGAACAAGTCAACGAGCCGATTTCAATGAATGCCCCAATTGGCCTTATGGTCGTTGGGCTTTAGCGAATTGGTTCCGCTTTTCGGAAAAAAAATGGGTGGATTTTGCCCCCCCCCCCCCAAAGAAGTGGCTTACTGGTTTATGTTTATGTTGTTTTCTGCAGTCCATGGAGTGATTGAGGGATTCAGCATAAGCGAAAGGAAATCCTGAAGAGTAATGGTTTTGTATTGACTCCCTGAAGTTAAGGGACGGTGATAAATAGCTCTTGGATGCGCCATGCGACATGCTTCTTTTTGGCCTGAGGAGACGGTTACTGGCGTCGAAATCGGACGAAATTGAGTTACATCTTCAATGCTTACTTGGAATCATTCCTACAGCAGTGAAAGGATCAAAGGCTGAGTCGTCTTGGAGGGGCTACGATTTCCAACAACTGCCTCTAGACTTCTTTACAGCTTTCCCGAAGCTACCTCCATAAGATAGCGCCATATAGTGGGATAGCGCCATACAACATCCAATGCGTCAATCCGCCCGAGCCATTCGGTGACTTCTTTCGATTTCAGGGTCACAGTGATTTGGAGCAGATTTCGCGAATTTTCTCGGTTCTCGGAACTCCATCAGAGGAGACGTGGCCATCGTGGAACACAATGCCGGATGCAACGAAACTTATTTTCGACAACATGGCTCCGGTAGAGGACATGCGAGTTATTGGTACGAGTTATTCATCAGTTCGTTTTGCTTTATTTACCAACATCCCAGGACCATCAACCAGTTCCCTCAAAGACTCGTCATGATGATTTTTTTTCTACAAAAGTGCATTCGAAAACTCTCATTGACTTGGTCCTGAAGTTCTTGAAGTTCATTTTGGTAGTTTCGTTTGACAGAACTCTAGAGTTTACCCACTCTCAACGGTCATTCTATATCCCTAAGACAGAATGAAGCGCTGTTGGGATGCAACCTAAAGCTACCAGTTCCAATTTTTCGGTCCCACGAGTTCTGGCCCATTCGTGTCCATCGGCGATCCCCTTCGGTCTGATGGTAAGAGCAATCATGCCATGTTTATTCTGATGTTCTAAGACTAAGCTACCTATGGTCCACTTTCTATTTTTATAAGTATTTTTTCGGTTTTTGACAAATTTCAAGTTTATCTACTCCGTCCTGGGGAAGGGTTCTAAAAGGTTCAGAAAAGTTTTTTGTATAACGATTGCAGCACTAGTTCTTTTTTTGCGGTTAATCAATTTGTGCATGTGAGTCGGGTTCATGCATTATGCATTACTACTTTGTTAATATTAATGAACCCTTCAAATATGACACATAGATCCTGTACTGACATGAGTCAATAAAAAAATTCTAACAGTATTATTATAAATTACCCATGAGATTGCAGTAAGGTTGAGACTGAGACTTTATCGCTGATAAAACTTGATGAAATTGAGTGATAAGTGCTTTTTTTTGGATTTTTTATAGAAAAAAAATTTTATAAAAAAATTGTAAAGAAACTTTTGAAGCATAATGTAGGACAAGAACGTTGATAAGTGAAGGGATTCTGTACATCAAACGTTCAATCATAAGCTGGCGCGTAAATAATTATCGATATCAGGATTATAATGTGTAAACAACAAGTAAGTGAGTCATATTTGAATACAAACTATGCTCCAACTGTTGCTTACACCTGTTGAAAAACTTCCTAATGAGATTTTATACAACGCAAGATTAGATCCTTCGATAATAACATCTTCTTTCATGTCCACGATAACATGATATTCCAACATTGACATAAAAAAATAGTCAATAGTAACTAGTAGCAGTATCTGAAGAGCTTGTAATTTTTCTATGAGCGAGGTTTGGGACAAATATGTAGAACTATGGCTTCAATATGATTGCGATCGCATATCCGATCTTCATGAAAATCTGGAAGCATCCTTGCCTGGGAGAATAAAAGCTTGTACATTGGCTGGCCACTGCTGCAAGTCATTGTATAGGCCACATACACCTTCAATCCGCCACTACGATTCTAAATGGAAATCGAATGCGAGGCGCATCAATCGGGCGAGAATAATCCAACCAATGACTCATCCTCCACCCGTAACATGAACTTTTGAGTCCATGGTTTATGTATACTTCAAGATGTGAAGAACATTGAAGCAAACATTCAAAGAGCGAGTGTATAGTAATAAGTGCCATAAGTAAACATTCGACGTTCAAAGGCTTTTTGAAAGTCTATTAGCGATTTACTAAGGGTCAAGTCAGATGAAAAAGGGGTTAGTCTTCAAAGCTCGGGAGATTCTCAAATCAAATCAGAATTTCCCAATTTCAGTGCACACTACGAATTCGGCTGTGATCGATCTGTTCAAACGTCAAGTATGTCTGGAATCGAGTTGGCGATGGTCAGCCGCTCAACTTCTCAGGCATTCCTTCTTCACTACGGATCTCCGCGACTGCCAATCAGTACTGCAGTATCGACCACATCGTGAACGTAGCCTAAGCGTACCACGTCGTTTACCACGATTGCGGATAGGACCGCATGTTTAGGAGCGATCTGGATTCCTTTTTTCTTCTTCATAACCTCACCAAAGCGGCGTACTGTGTCACACTTACTTCTGTCTGCTCACTTCTAGTTTTTCAGTGAAGTTTTTGGTTAGATGGATCGCGAAGTTGCTCAGAATCAAGGGTGTATCCGGACAAGTAAACTTTCAGACGTAACTGTAACGGATGTTTATTGTTCAAATTTTTCTATCTCGGCTTCTATTACAAGCGACAGACACAGTGGTAGTAACGGAAATCGGAATTGCAGACTTATTGACACACCCTAGATTTCTTCCCCAATCGATAACAGAAGTGATTGGATAGATATTCAGTCATAAAGCAAAATTATCGCTGCATTTATTACTTGCATTAGCAGAGCCAGGTCTTTTTATGATTCCCAGCAAATGGCTCCATATTCACTGTACACTGGTTTACAATATGTCATCAGGTGGGTGCGACCGGGGGATTAAGTAACTTCATTGGATTTCATCGATGAAGTAACTAAACATTCAAAAATACATTCGAGTGATGATAAGCTGTCATGGAAGTCATCAAGAAAGAAGGGAAAGCAGGGTTTGGTAGTGTAAGGGACAAAAAAGCATCATGTCCGTAGAGCACAAGTTCAGGTTCGAAACCCGTCCAAGACCAAATTTTTGAACAGAACGCGACATCTTTGTGAGATTTAACAAGATACCGTTGTTTTTTATTTGTTTGTTTATAATAATTTTCATCACTACTTAATCACTATGGAATTATTTCTCATTTCCTTGGCGCTAGTGGGTGGCTCCTTTGTAGCTGTTGAATAGAGTTTGTCGGCTGAATCAAACTCCGTTTTGGGATGCCCCCCCCCCCCGCATTCGACTTCAATTCAAGATCGTAGTTGCGAAATGAATGCGTATGTGGCATATACAATGACTTACAGTGGACAGCCGATGTACAAGTCAATGCTTTCATCCTCCCAGACGAGTTTTATGCGATTAACCGACCCCTTTGAGGTGGAAGACTTGGTTGGCTCGATCCGGGATTTGGACTCCTGCCCATGTGTTTGTGGTGGAAAGCCACTTACCGCTACACCTCATGTGCCCATTCTATACATAGCCTTTTCCAAGGAGGCATTCGTGATGTTTACTTCTATTCGTGTTCGCGTACTCCCTGAGGAAAATCTCGAGCCACCTGCGCGATTCTTTGGAACACTCCAAAAACGAAAAAGTTCCTGGGTAAAACATACGAATTTATTTACTTCCAATGATTACTTAATTTTCACTTGCAATATTTAATTGTTACTTTTCAATGGTTTTCGGGCTATTGACGGATCTTTATTTGGCCTCATTCCTATCATTGATATATCTAGAGGGAGCTATAGTTTTCCGGGAAAACGTATCTAGTCAAGGGAAAAAGACCGAGTGTTTTCTTTATGTCATCGCATGGGAGTGAGCCATGCACCCAGCTTCCGTTTGGGTTTCTATTTGAATACACTTCCTGCATTTACGCTGACAGACAGTTTGCCCTCGTACTAATAGATCAATGATTTGGGCGATCAGGTGGAGGGTCTAATTGTAAAGGAATTGTAAAGGCCACAAGCAATCTATGTCAAATGAACTCAAAGTCTGCTCTCGGAGTATGGAGGATAGTAGAAAAAAGCAATAAATTATGATAATTTGATATAAAGGGAAGGTTGAGCATCTTTCCCTTCGATTGCCCTGTGGGCGTTTCACCCACGTCTCATGCTGCAGACTTTCTCTGAAAAAACGTCCTCTAATGGCTTACCACAACTTACCTCTGACAATTGAACCAATAAATCTCCCGAGGATTGGAGACCAGCTGTTTCTACCTCTTCGTTTTTTTTTGGTTTGCCGACTGAAACACTTAATATTGAAGATGAATGGCCCCTTAACAAAGGCCGATAAATAGTTTTCGAAGCATAGGAGAAGCAAAGAATAACCGGAGTGCAATGGGTAGATTGCTCTGTGATCCCAAACAGTGATCAGGAGTAAACCCAAAATAAAATTATCATTCCTTCCGAGGTCTGGAATGCAGCTTGTGCCAGTTTTTTCTCCAAAACAAGGGCTGCTCTTGTGTCGGTGTGTAAATTCCCAGACCTGCCCCATCTTTCAGTGTTTTTCGGAGTGTAATGCTCATCAGGAGACATGGATTTCGTCCGATATAATTCTATTCCCATTGCGTCAGCCTTACGGGCCATATCTTTGAGAGAATCGGTCACTTGAGATCGAGTAAGGACAAAAATGTCTTGGAAAACAAGGACAAGCCAAAAGCTCAGGGAAAATCGGCCTTGTCCGGTTGTCACTACATAAGCCATTTAATTGCTGCTACGATTCTAAATAGTAGTCGGGACGCTCGCACTTCCCAAAGTTCTTGATGCGTTTGCATAGCTTCCATAATGAGATGACCTTTTTCAAAAGTCCATAATTGGCTTATCTGGAGAATATCTTCGATCCATTCTCTTCAAAAGTACTACAGGCCCCGCCCCATGTCATATGTCTATGAATCTCACTAGGGGCATTTAAATGCGATAACAAATCGGTCATATGTCACCGAAATCGTTCACTTTGTTACGCCATCACCTCAGGGTTCTTACGCCATGCACTTGTCTTTAGTCCAAATTTGCAGATGCTCGGTTGGGTATGCATGTAGATACTATAGGTAGGTACGAAGAACTGCGGAAGGGCAATGTTATGTAGGAGCGATAGGTGGTTAGACAGACGAATAAGTAAAGTAATGTATGTGTTTCTAGTACTTTGTGCTGTTCGACGGGATAATTGCTCTTTTTCGGACACTTGACGTCAGGAAAGGCCGTTATTTTCTTTCTCGGCTATGAAAGGCAGTGAAAAAGGTGAAATTGAAGTTGGTTGATGAATGCGGATTACTAAATAGCAAAAAGATGAAATGCCTGGCGCTGGCCAGCGTTTCGTAGGATGCGCCATGCATTCGTACTTCATCCAGAAGGCAGAAACTTGCTGCGGGAGGCAATTCAGATGTCAGCACTTTTACCTTTTCTGGCAAGTCTCATAAAATGATAAGGCTTATCATTTTGTCCTCTTTCTTCTTATCCGTATGGCAACCATATAATCCTTCTGCAATTGTTCATGGGAGAAAAGTACATGGCGTAGAAAGCCTTCTTTTTCTGACCTCACCATTTTCATTTATTCACTGCTGATCCAAGAACAGTGTAATTAATGGTGTTGGCTGAAAGGCTTAGATGGGTCGAATTCTTTCTGGCGACCTAATTATCCTTTATTCAGTTCGGTTACCCAGTACATTCCGAAAAACTCATAATGTCCGGTGCTCAGCTATAAAATAAATGGATTTTAGCTGACTGATAATTGAAATGCGTGAAATTCTATCGCTATGGTGCATTAGATTTTTCTCGGTTATTTTGGGCCTAGGCTATTTTACAACTGTCAATCATGCCGGACTACTCAACTCTGTTACCAAGGATTAAGCCTGACTCAGAGCTCCCCCCGTAGGGATCGCCTCCAAAACACCTTTGCCTGACTGACTTAAGCTTTTTCACGGCTAATGATTTTGCATGGGTGTATGGCCCCATTTCATTTCTTAAACTGCTCTTTTTGGTAGTTGGGCTAAGTGCAAGATATTTCAACGTCATTTGCCAAGCACTGCTCGATATTACTGGGAATTATATGTTAGATTCTTCGTCTTGGGGGTTTTTTCAGACGTTCTGATCTTTCAGAGACTACTTCGAATCATTTTGTTTTCTGCTTATGAATATTCAATGAGTACCTGTTCGACATTATAAATCCCGAGTGCAAAAAGGAAGTTGCGATGTTTGTGATAGCTGAAATGAATGTCCTTCCGCAAAAGCTCAAAAAGTGGTGGCGCATCAAATGAGGGCGACATTTCGTAATGCATTGGATATGGGCTCGATCCCTTGTCTCTTCCTAGTCAAGCTGTAAAATGTCCATCGCGGTCAGCTGAGCTGCAATTCGTTCCGATTGAGTGGGACTCACTAAAAAGTAGTCCTGAAAAAGTTTTGGTACCTCTCAGCAGATTTTGGAGGGAACGAAGGCTCGGTTAGTTTGAGCGGATAACGGTCCCGGATTCCTATCTTTGGATCATCTGTGTGGTAGTTTATCTCTCAGCACTTCCCACTTGTAACCTGATTGTTTCCATATAGTACGGAGAGGTATGATGGGATTTTATATATCTGGTGGTAATGGTAATGTGGCGGAATCCATCGGGAACTCTCAGGTAGGTACTGGTTTGAATGCTCTTGTGATCGACACCCAGATGGTTTTCAGCTGAAGTCTCGGACCGGCTGTCATGGTCAGAGCTTCGAGCGTGCCCACGTCCTCTGGAATACTCCAAAGATGGGACCAAAGCTGACCAAGCCCCTTGAATTAGGTCAAGCAGTAGGTTCTTTATGATTGCTATCCCCTGATCGTCTTTGATTGTTAGATTTTTGGATGTAAAGCAATTTCTGGGTACTCGATTAGAGGAAACCCTCATTCTGCTAAAAATAGAGCTATAATCATAGAACTAACAAAAGCTTACGCCAGATTGCGCCTCGATCCACTTCACCCTGAGAAACGACGTGGACCCACTTCCTTCCAGGTCTCTTGAAGGGGAAGTATTTGTCTTATACTCGATTTCTCACTACGCAACCATTATGAAATATGCATTACCTAGTCCAATTGTAAAAAATCGGTCCTTTGACTGGCTTGTTTCTGAGTCTCCGCTGTGAGGAGACACCTGTGAATCCGTAAATAGTCTAGACGAAGGGATGTCATTGCATAACATTATTCCAGAGGATCAGGATCTTTGAGCCCCATGTGGGTGAACCTTTTCAGGGAGCTTTGAATGCCATGATGACTCTACCCTTTCCCCAGTCAATTAGCAAAACCATTGACAAAGTTGCGAAAAGCTCTCAAATAAATTCCTCTGCGCCCGCTCGGGGCGTATCGGTAGGTCGAGTTCATAGGCCCAACTCAACCACTTTGGCCAGCTTCATCTCGCAATTATAAGCATCGTGCTCTATGCCCCTCTCGTATTTTCTAATTAGTACGTGGCCGGTGTGGGCGGGGCGATCGATGGGCGGCGGCGACGGGTGGCCGTGGCCGGACGGCCATGGCGTCGCGGCATTGACTCGGCACCAAGGCTTCAAATCAGGTTCGTCGTCGTCGTCGCTCTTTTCCCGGACACGAAAAGTCCGCCCCTCGCCATCCAGCCATCCAGTCAGAGCCACCACTGCTTCACTGACTGCACTTATACCGTAGTACTGTCTGGACCGTTCACATTACATTCGTCTTAGGACCGATTCTTACCGAAGACGAGTGATGCGGTTATGCGATCGCTAGCTGTTACGCTGCTCACCTGTTGCACTGTGATTCGTATCACCGCTGCTACCGTAAAATGCTACTGTACGGACGATCATTGCGTACCGTATGGTGCATGCGACGGAACCGTATGCTTGGTCGGTATATTACGCGAAAACAATCAGGTGATACGTACCTGCGGATCACGACCTCTAGGATGTCACAGGTGAGTAAGTCACAAGTATTGAGTGATATTGTAAAGTATCGATGATGTAGATATCTTACCCACCATGCCAGCTGATGGGTAATTTGGAAGGCGAAGAACTGCTGAAGCGAGTAAAAAGCTTCTCAAAGGCGTTGAGCCTTTCAGACGTCTCATTACTCTTTACGCTATGTGATATTGGGGTCCTCACAGCAGTGCTTGCCTCTTCTGGAAGGGGAAAAAGAGAGTTGAATCTTCCGGATCACAACATTAAACTCTATTAATCTAAGAAATGAAGTCTTTAGTAAACCTACCCGAAAACTCGCTCAAAAATGAGTTCCTAGATCTGAAACGAACTATGCTGATTCTCCTATAATTAGATAATACTATGCTTCATAATCTTCGACCCTGGGAATCTACTGGTTATGCAGCTTATCTTCGTGTGGAAATGCACAAGTTGATGCTGCTTTCATTATTTATTAGTCCTGTAGGGTTTCTGATTGGCATTCTGTAAGCCTTCTGCGAATATAATTACATGGTTGTGATCAATTTCGGGTTAGAAACCTGCCTATTAAGATATCTAGAGAGACTTCATAACAACATATTGACGGATTCTTCTTGTAAGAGGATTCATTCATATACCGCTTCTTGAAATTCGATCCTCAAGCTCATCTTATTTCATGGAGCTCCTGAATTCGCATTACAACTGTAAATACTACCGACCTGTGAATCGTTTCCATATTTTCACACTGAATCCTGATGCATGGCGCATCCTTTTACTGGAATTGGTTCAGTAGATTGTTTCGGAATAATCTCAAGTTTCTGATATTCCTAGAGTCGATCAAATTTGGATTTTATGGGATTTATTCCAATCGAATTCTCCGGAGAGCTTTTCGAACCACTGTGCCTTATGCTTAATTTGAACGGTTATACACTCGGAGGAGAAACTCCTTTAGAAATCGCTGACTGGTTAATGACCGAGCAAAATGAGCCTATAAATCAATTCTTATACTGCGATATTCTGTAGTTTTACATCATTCGAAAAATACGATTGTCACCAAGAGTGAGCTGAGCATAGACCGCTTTTGCGGGGTTACAAAGACCACTCGCAGCGAATTAGTCTACCATAGAACTACAGTATAGTAACTCAGATTTGAACGACTTTTTGGCCCAAAAGACTTCCAATTTTAAAAATATTTTTCATGAATAACATGATTCATGATTTAATTCATGATTCCACCTCGATCAGGCTACCGTACGACATTTTGATCTCAAAGGAACTCATTCCACCCAACTTTCCCAAGTCCTTGTAAACTACGTGAGAATCTTAGGGCAATGGTGTTACTCTGAAAGATCATTCCCATATAGATAATTACAGGTCTAAAGGTAGCCCATTCCAAAAGCTCGTAGTTCTGGGCCGCCATACATATCCCTTGGACCATTTCAGTCGGTCCTCGAGTTCATTTCCATTCCTGCACAGGGCTCGTCGAGTTTGCTTTCTTTTTTTTTACGTCTTTATTTTGATCAAATTTCCCATCAAATCCTTCTCTATCTAAGTTTTTTCCATGAGAGCCAGACAGCAGGTTGAAAAAGTCCAGACGGTTTTGTTTGCACTCCAATGAGATCCAAATGATTCTTTAATTGTTCTCTAAAATCTCCTCATTTCGTTGGAAGAACTCGTCCATGTTTGAGTAAATAATGGTATCATTAATGGGTACTGCCCATAGAATTGATGCAAAACGCTGGAATCGTCATAACTTTCGAAGAATTTATAAACGTTCAAATTTCATTTATAAAAACATTTAAATTTATAAACGTAAGTAATAGAGATTGAGTGAACAGTATAAGTGAGTAGTGGCATCTGATCAACGGTCTGGCTTTTCTAATATTAGATGCTGCTGTAGAATTCATGAGTGGTATTCTATCATAAGTAATGATAATTAATGATATGGAAGATAATTTCGTTGTTCTGGAAGTGCCAGGAACCCTTTCGATATATTTATCTACCTAGGTGTGCTACATGAGTCCTTTACAGCTTCAGAATAGCTAGTTGTAGAACCTACTGGAACTTGAGAAAAGGTAGTATCGTAGCGCATTGTAACGAATGATATTATAGTATACTCATCGAGGATATATGGACAGGGCTCCCGCCAAATCCGTTTTCCCGGTATTGCTGACGTACTGCTTACCCCACTGCTATAGAGACTTAGTTTTTTGCGGGATGATTCTTTCTTGCCCAAATGGCTATTTTCCCAGAAGATCACTACATCTGATGGGAGTTCCACGTTGTAAGCTCCGCATATCGTAAAAGATCGTACTATGCGCTAGGTCCAAGCACTCACAAAGGTTTTTTGCTAGTAATTCCTGCGTAATATACCTAAAAACGAAGATCTCGCTAGAACGATGTGGGAAAATTATGCACGAATGGCCACGGAGTAATTCCGCAGTCAAAAAGTAATATTTAATGAGCCTTTTTTTCGTTTACATCTGGCGGATAGTCCTGGATTTGGATTTCCCATAATCCATACCCGACCACCGTTTACTTGTTTAACTACATTACCATCTTAAGCAATAATTCTGTTTTTTCCCTGTAATGTTACCCATGGTAACCGTTGATTGAATAGAAATGCCAAGAATTCTTAATTATGAATAGATGGTTGCCCTGTGCTCAGATGAATCTTGAAATATGACTCATTCTAGATTCCGAACCTGCCCAGCCAGGCACGGATCACGTACCCAAAAGGGGTGACATGCCTGTGTATCCTCACCTCATGGGTATTCTCCATAAAATTGAGTACATTTCCATGCTGGCCTTTTCTGGCTACCTTAGGAATGCCCCGTGCTCAATGGTACTAACTCATTCGAGAAAGGTCGTCAAAAATAATGGAGAGGCGAAATTTTCGTGGAGTCATGTAATGCCTGCCATAATGCGACCGCATGCAGTGGAAAGCTCTGTATCCAACCTGAAGAGCTTGAATAATCGAATTGAGCCATAATATGGACTGTGAGGCTGTCGTTTTTGCCCTATTTTCATAGTTTTTTGGAAATACAGCTTGAGTCCGCTCACAGCGGTCTTGCTTTCCTATTTTAGCCGGCATCCTGGCAAAAGTAGTGATGGAAATAGGTTGGGAGCAATCCTAGGGCGCTACCTTTACCTCACAAAATTTCTGAGAAGAAATTCACAGAGGTAATTCAAATGAAACGAAAAATTATTCCATTTCAGGAAAATGCAACAGGAAAACAGAAAAAGAAGGATGGTTTAGTGTTTGATTTTGTTGAAAATTGATGAGATAAGCACATCGTAGGCATGCACTAGTGAAGGTGGGAGATAAAATACCCAGTTCTGACCGTATGACCTATATTTTTGGATTGCGCCTGGCACTCGTTCTCGTTCAGAATCTTAGTGGCGAACAGCGTATTCAGGCCATCAGAAAATCTACCAGAGGCGGACCGATGTTTGAGTTGAAGATTTTCTTTTCTTCTAAGAGGGCAATATGTACCAGTCTATTTTGTGATTGACACTGACCTGGATCAAACCAACAACGCCGTCAGATGATATATACTATTTTTAATCCGAACTGATAGGATATCAATCATATCAGCAAACGTACTTTTTGGCTCATAGTTGTATTGACAATAGTTTTTGTTCAGTTCAGTGGTAGAAACAGATCAGAGAAGAAAGAAATGTTGTAAAGCACTGAACCACTTCATCCAGCTCCCTTTATTACAACATAATAAACAACAAGTAATAATAGATATTGAACAACTGCGGTGAACAAAACTTTTTTCTCAAACTGACAACTGTCTAAAAGCCAGCTTTGAAGACTCAATATGTGCTGTGAATACGAGGAGGGGCAATGAAGGTGCAGCACTAGTATTGGTCCTTGATTTTGTGAGTTGGCCTGAATCCCTGGCGTTGGGTTGGGCAGAAAACGAGCGTTTTCGTCGTGAAAGGTACTTGGCCAGACCTTTACCAGCTTTCCAATTTTATTCGATAAAAAGCGGATTCAAAAGACCCTATCTTTGAGAAATATAGTCTTTCCGCTCTAGAATTCTTGGCTTTTCTCTTTGTCACTTCAATCAGACCTGAGGAATCTACTGGATACGAAGAGAGTGTTAGAGAAGACTTACTTGAAGTGACCTTTCAACAACGTTACTGGAGACAGCACAATCTTCTGAACGAATTTGTAGTGGGGTACATTTTATAGTAGCAAGGGTATAGAAGTGAAATGCTTTCGCTCAATATTTCTGGAACAAGCCGTGAAACTGACTTCTATCCAGCATGGTGGAGTCGTTTTAGTGGGCATGAGATCTGGGTGGCGGGAAAGGGAACAAGTAGGAGAGTCGGTAATCCCTCCGTTGTTTCACAAAAATGTATGGCAGTGTAGGTATGCAGACATATCCCGGATTTGATCCTACAGGGGACTTATTCAGGTTGCAAAAAGCTTAGCCACCATTTTCCACCAGTTCTCTTTCAGTTCTCTTTGGAGACAACAAGGTCATAATAACGTGGGTGCCCAAATAAGAATTGTGTTTTTCAATGTGGGATCGTTGTTTTTGTGCTCTCTAGCAGTTCATTCACCAATTTGTTATGTCGGAGATGGATGAAGAGCTGGCTCAAAGAGCTTTTTTCTTGGGTTCTGAGTTCCGAAGGAAGACCCAATTGGCCTTCAGTCTACTCTTGAACGTCTCAGGGCTCGACCTACCTAGCCGAGATTTCATTCATCGGACAATGCCCTTTTCATACTTCTCGTGTCAATAGGCCCCTCCATCTCAAACTTTGGCGGAATTGAACTTTGTCTGCCCTTTTTTCACTCGGACAACTATTACAATGGAAAGTTTTCATTAGCGTCTGTTAGTTAAACGGCCTGTCCGTTCCGTACATGTCTGCCATCAGTCGCCGGACGTCAGCTGCATGTCTTGTGGCGTTTGCGCTAAGCCCGTTGACGAACAGACGGAAAGAAGCAATCGAAAAGCGACGAGGATTGATGGGGAAATCTATCGGAGGAGACGACGAGACAATGCTTGGCAGCCATGGCATCCCATTGGGCTTTTTGACTAATGATTTTGGAATTAATCCCATAAAACCTTCATTTGCACCTCGTAGAAAATCGCTTTTCACCAGGCTGCCCGTCCATCCATCCCCACATACATACATCTGTCTATCGGTCTGACAGCTATCGGTGGTTGTCGGAGTTGTTGCTGGCAGGCCGAGTCGATCTTCGGCCGCTTCACTCAACGCCACTGTGACATGTGACAAAACGTTGCTTGCAGCTTTTCCTTAGCGCATATGAAATGAGTTGCGACGAAGCTCGCCGGCGCTGCCAAGCTTCCTGTCTGCCCTCCGAAATCAAAAGACTAACTGCAAAGACGTTGGGCCCAGAGAATCTCATTACTGCAATGGGAATCTTTTGAATTTTTCACCATTCAGTCACCGAAATGCCACCCATGGCAAATAAATGTATGGACTTTCGGGGTATTTCGATGGAAAATTCTGTTGCCGCCTGAAGGCTGCGTAAATGGTCGTAGGTGGCTCCGAGCACTGGTAACGCAACTTATATCAGACTTTGTCAAGCTTTCCCGACTTTTACTGACCCTCAAAGAGCGATTACAGACCTTTTCCGGAGTATATTTACAACTCCTCCTCGAGATCTTCCTAAGGAGACGGCATAATTCTGGGGCAGATTACAATTGGACGGTGTGTTAGTGGATGGACTGCCCATATGGGAACGGCCCAAGTCTGACCGCACGAGTTTTCACTTGATTGTTGAAAGGGTGTTTTATTAGAACATGGTACTTTCAAAAGCATCTCAACCTTTGAAGAGCACGGAGATGTAGACAGTCGAGTGGGTGGGGCCCTTATGAAAATTGCGTGTGTCCTATTGGTGCATTGCCTATTGAACGCGATCTTACCCTATCGAGAGCTGGGATCGTTTTGAGAACTCCGCCCACACAATGGACTTTAACACTGAGGTTAAGGAAGTATAACTCTCGCTATGAGCTCATTTCAAAGCAGGGTCCATCGAAGCCTTCTTACTGTGCAAGCCTTTATCTGGCTTGAGATTATCAGAAAGTTAATACCAATGTTGAAGCTCTATCACGGTTTCTTGATAGAAAATTCTCAGAAGTTTTTCCGAAAAGAGGGGAATGACGCTACAATAAAAGACTTCCTTCAGATGTCTTTATGAAGGGTCATGATCAGGTCAGGTTTCCTCAGATCTATTAACTTAGCTCGATTTAAACCTCAGAACAACTATGTACAAGAAGCGTTGTCTTTGACAGCTCTTTTGCTAAGTAGTGGTGCCGTTAAGGCGAAAAGCAGTTGTCTGACATGTCCGCTTAACTCTGAATATCTTGCTGTCACTTTTCATTGTCATTGTCATACATCACCACCATTTTCCTCATGTATTCAAGGTTCGTTCGCTATTGGCGTGAGGGTTATTGGTGAGTTTTTGTTTCACTGAAATTGACTGCTGTCGAACGGATTTTTCTTTTTCGGGGGTTGTCACTTGGTTCGAAGACTGAAGCCTCCTCCCAGGGGATACTGTATATCAAAGGAAATGTTGGTGAAAAGTTTAATGAAATTATCTCAGAGTCTTGCAACTGACCTAGACTTTCTTTATTGAATTGCTCGATTGTTTCCATCGATTTTTGCAAGTCCGCATTAGGATGTATTCTGGAATCTCTGTATTTGCATTTGAGGAACGGGGAATTTAAAGGCCTCTACAGGTCCGGGAGAATTTTGGGTGGCTCCCCATCTGTTCATAAAGAGTTACGGATCTGGCAGGGCTCGAAAACGCTATGAACAGGGGCGAGGCCTTATTGTTAGAATAGCTGGCTTCTCTGTGGGGACCGGAACCATCCTTTCATTTCCTGGCCCAGATAACGATCTTTCGGGGATTGTTCCTTCCCCATTTCGACATTCTGTGGGTGACATCCGTCAAGGAGAAATCCGTCCGTGTGTTTCGCAGTGTTTGTCCATTAATGAAGTTAACTAACAGCTTTTCGTGACGTTATAGCTATTAGATTCTGCTGCCGTAGTACTGGTCAAGTAGTCGTCATGGTCACCGTCATGTCGCATTTTCTGTTGGCCTTAATAGATTTACGGCTTGGCTACTAGAGAATTCATAACACTGATCCGCGTGGTTTACCAACAAAAAGTAGCTATTAATATCACTCACTATATAGCGCCGGTGGCTAATTCATTCATCATCATCATCGTTCCGTGCGAACTCGAAATACGCCATCAAATTCGCGTCAATAGCCATCGTCGGCATTGAGCCAAAGTTTGTTCAAAGCCGTCAATTACATAGGAGCGTAAACAAACAACGAAGCTTTTGTTTTTCGTTGAGCCATAACCCAAAAAAACGATTCGAGCTTGAGCTCAACACTGAGTTGTATAGATTACTGACGCCAGAAGGGACTATCAAGACCACCGACTGCTTTTCTCAGGTCAATTTTTTCAGGGACGAAGACGATCGCTGGTCAGATCTATGTGCCTGTGATCAACCGTTCTGTAATACGTTCTCATATCTCAGATCTCATACAAGGTTTGTTCAAAAATTCAAAAAGTTTTCGCAGCTCCAAATGGTCCGATTCTCGCTCTTGCCTAAAATCGATTGGTCAAGATCTTACGCTCATATTGATCGATTTGAAAGGAGAAATTATCAAATTAAGACGAGTTATCACGAAGGGACCATACAGTACCTCATTTGTATTCATTGGGTGGAAAGGCTCGAAGCTCTGAAGCCATGCTCCCTTAGAAGAATGACCTTACTTTAGGAGGAAAGGTCCCATAAAATTTCCGTTGATTGCTGTTCGAATTGATGGATAAAATTTTATTTTAATTACTTATTTACTTTATGTGTTAAGCTCTACAACATATAAGAAACTGAGGAATTAAGGTGTATAAATAATTATTTTTAGAAATAATGAAAATTAATATAAGTAAGCTACCCCGCAAAGTTTTTTTTTTTATTTCTGCCTTGTCGATGCCCCCTTTTCCACTTCATTGCAAGTCATCCGAGCAAACATGAAAAATTAATTCGTTATTAATTTTATTTATCCATTTCATTTCATATGTGGGGCGTTCTGGGAGGTATTCCTTCTCACGTTTGGAAAACTTACCAAGCGTCACGTTTACTATCGTCGAATATGGGATTGAAAGGTATAGCCCCTAATGGTCATTATGCTACATAGTTTCTCTCTCAAAATTCGAGAAGTTATTTTGACCAAACAGACCGTATTTATGATTAGATTTTCCCGACGCTTACCGTAAACAACCGTAAACAGCGTTAGTTGACCTACCAAATACGTGGCCGGTCCATGCGACATTCTGGAACAATCCTGGCTAGCCATTGACTCTAGTGAGTGTATGTCTTGATTGCAGTCAACGACGAGAAACTCATGCTCCTGACGACGTGCCATTGGTGTTTGAACGTGTCGACCGACCGGACGATGGTGAGTTTTTCTCTTTTTTCTCTTTTTTTTTTTTAGGAAATTTTTTTTATGATAAACGAACGGAATCAAGTAAAAAAGAGAGCTTCAAACAGCTGATAGTGAAGTGTAAATTATATAATCTGTTCCGATTTTTTTTTTGTGGAACTAAAAAAGTGTAATAGTGTAATGCAATATAATATAATAATAAATATAATTACATAAATGTATGTAATATCCAGTGATAGGCCACAGTAGAACTGGAATGAAGATTCAAAGAAAATTGAAATTTATCCAAGGTTGGGTATTCATAGCAAAATTATGGGTCATGCGCCATGCATTTGTGTCTGTTCCAGATTTCTGTAGATATCCTACATATATTATATATTATATATATATATATATATTATATATTATATATATACATAGGTTTCAAGATGAGAGAACTTGGAATTTGATCCTACATATAATTTGTCAAGTGTTTTTGTTTTTCACTAGGTAATTCTCTCACGTTGGAACAATTAGGGCCTTTGAATAGCTCTCAGCCTTGAGCTAGTTCCCACGGTTCTTCCTTGGGCTCTTAAGTATCTCAATAGGCTTTTCTAATTAGTTTTAAGCGCTGAAAGATCTTCCGCCAAAGAGGATCGCTTGGTGATGAGATGGGAGTCGACAGATGGTCACCCAGTGGTCACATAAAGACACCAGCATAGACATAAACACAGGATTATACGCTTAGTTGCTGAAACAACTGATGAGCCCTGTAATGGCAGTGAAACGAAGTGTAGGGATGAAAAATTGGGATATTTTATAGGAAGGTTGCTGGGGTGTGAACAGAACTGAGGATGGGCCAATGGCTGAGCTTGGAGTCCTCTTTCAAGCTACCCTTTCGTCCGTGATCCAGCGTTCTCGTGGTACGAATCCCGTATTGGGCAGGTGCATAAAACCAAAAAACCAATCGTGTAATTGGAATTCGTTGTTGTTCAACTGGAATTACGCTGCTCGTGGAAGGATAATTGCTACGAATCGTTGCTAGACGTAGCCATTTGAATGAATAGCTGGTTTGTACGTAAAATATGGGTTGGTTCTCTGAGGCAACACCTGTACGAAGCCAGCCGTAATATTGGAGAAACATTCCCCGAACAGGATGGTTGAAGTGAGCTGTAGGAAGAATTCTGTGTTGATGATAATTATTTGGGAGTTTTCTTGCTCTATGAGATGAGGACGAATTTCAGCCTTTAAGCAAATTTGAAGAGATCATCCCTTCCAGAATGTTCGCTTCAATAGTTTACTTAGGTTCTCTACATCTTCCTGGCTTTGAGTGCGTTCTGAGTATTTCCAATCGGTTTGTGGGAAGGCGGAGACTTGGGTTGTACTAAACCTGTCCAATAATTTTTTTTCAGCTTTTCAAACTTGAGAAAGCCATGACAGCTGCCACTAGTACTGATGCGCTATGCATTCACATGTATACTAAATAGATTCCAACTATGTAAGAGAACGAGAGAACTCGTCCGTATGAAGATATTCCGCAGAGAAATCCTTCATTTCTTTCTTCTTCTATTCTTCTATTCTTCCTTGCTGGAATTCAGGAAATTTTTGGGCTCAACCGAAGGCGATTAAAAGGGATGAAGTACAATTTTTCACCAAAATTCTCATTTATTGACTTTTAAGTTGATAAACCAATGATTTCTGGGCTTATGTCCGGCTAATGGCGTATTTCTTCCAAATAAAACCTGACTTTTGCCTGGAAGTTTGATTTCCAGGGATAAATTGGCAGATAAGTGGGAAAACATGTTATCTAGACAGCACCTTTGATCATTCGGGCTCGTACAGGCGCACATTCTCCTTGCCCACTCGTTCCTTCCCACTCATTCGGTTCTTTCAAAGTATCATGAAGTAATGGCGCATACCAGAAATATTCCTTCCGATGAACTCTGCTCATTCCGTCCTTTTCGAACTTTTGGAAAAAACAGGAAAAGGATGAAAATGAGGAAATCTGAGTAGTTTCCATTCTAGGGAAACGCAAAAGCTAGGCTGCATGTGAAAAGTAAATATTGACTTTTAATACTGCAACTTGATCGATTCCGAGACTCCGTGTCTGGCAAATGACGTATTCCTCTCTAGAAAACCCGAACATTTCTTAAAATTTTGATTTTTAGGTAGTCCACCTCCGGATCAACCTCCTATTACTGCCAGTTCCCTTCTGACCGTCCTCCTTGTTGTTGTACCGCTCACCGTTGGAGCGGCTACCGTAATGGTTCGTCGCTGTTTATCATAAAATATTTATTTACAAACTACCGACAGTAATCAAGAAATATATAAAATCGTGGACAAATTCAGGTGGTCGCCTTCAACTACTATTGTCATTTATGCTAGCAGTTTGATACACGGGTACATGTCTGTGCGGGCAATGGCCAAATACAAAATCGTGACAACTCGTCCGCTAACTCATTACCAGGTTCATAATCGGGCCGTACCCATACACTGTAACGTCGTCCAACGAGATCACCGTCACGTATCAGAATCAGTCGATCGGGTGTTACAGAGATATTACCAGATGACATCAACTCTGAAGGAACGTGAAGTGGTGACTCCGATGTGAGCCGAAATCCACCCCATGCGTCCACCGTCAATATGGCTCGCGTTTCTCGTTCACATTCGCCGAACCATCTATGGCATAGGAGGAATTGGAGCATCCACGGCCTCTACACTGCTCAAATGTGACTTACCCTTCACTCTGGCAGATGAACTCGTGCTGATCGACTTCATAAGGTTTCACTTGACACTTCCAATTCAGTACATACGTCGGATCAGCCGCATGCAAGACCCATTCACCGTGAAGCTAAACAAGACAGCTAGAAGTTCTGCACAGTACGACAACCCCCCAGTACCTGTTCAGCCACACGAAGCGATGTGGCGCCTTCACAAACTGGTGGCATCAGTTCGTCACAGGTCGAATTTGATGGCTCGATTGGATACAGGCATGGCAGTGATCCGGTCAGCTGGGCTTCCTGTGTAGTACAAGGTGAGATTGGGATTTTATGGCACCCAAGCTTGGGTAAAATGAGTTTTGACAAAATTCGTACCTTCAGGTAAAGTTCTGATCGTGAAGCAGTTGGATGTAGCAGTACAATATCGCCATCCACTCGGACGAGAAGCCGATTTCGTGCCGAAAATTCGATTGATGCCGGCGCTGTCGTGCAACCAGAAGGACTGAAAAAATGCAGGTACGGTCACATCCTTTTTTTCGGCGAAAGCTAAAGTTTGAGAATTCACAAGCTCGGAAAAAATGGCCTTCAAAGGGAGTCACACACACGTCGGGAAAACTGTACGGTTCTTCTCAAGGATGTGGATCGGGTAATTTTGAGCTTCTCCCACTGTGTCTTCAAGAGTACTGGGACCAGCTCCCTTCTTAGCTGACCCCTTCCAATTCGTGATGAGAGCTCCGCTCAACTTCAAACTGAGTAGAACCCGCATTTTCTCTTCAGCTTTGCCAGAACTACAAATCGTCATGTGCAACCAAGCCTACTTCCTTTCCGTTTCACAGAGCTGAATAATTTTTATTTTTTGCAGCTTTCTGCCCTAAGGTTACGGTAAGACTCCTCCTTTTCTTCTTCCTAGGCCTTATTCCCTGAGCGCTACGTCACATTCGTCCCATGAACGATGCTTTGAATCTGTACCTCCTTGTTTGTGCATATTCCGAAGACAAATTTACTGAGAAGGATTACACCCACTGGGACTATTAGTTAGCGCCGAAAGTTATTAGGAGTCCGAGGTTTCTCGGGGGAGTTGCTTTAGCTTTTGCCCGTTGTTATATAAAGAGCTGAACTGACACTGCTCTCATCGTTGATTAGATTCATTTGGGTTATAAAAAGTAGAGTTTATGATACTTAGAGAAAAGGCACGAATGATTCATTGATACTTTGGTTTTTTCTCTCAAAAAATTAAAACCAGTAAATTACAGTTTACAGCTTCACAAAAACCACGTGGGGATATTAGTGTTCAACCTTAAAGGTGATTTATCTTTTTTAAAAATAGTCGAGTAATTTGCGATATACACGATCTTATAAATGTTGAATGGAACAGAGCGTTACGGTATGGAGTTACGGTAGTAATTGGGATTTGCACCACAGCAATAACAACTGTGGAATTTTCTTTCAGTTTGGAAAAAAGTACCCAACAACAAGTTGTAAGTGGGAAATTGAGATTGGAATTTTCGATGAGGAAACTGAATAAACTAAATTTTCTCGAAAATCGTACGACGGCTTTCAATTATGAACACAAGTAATATAATATTAAATATTTATTTATTTTTGATTGTATTTATTTTGAGGCCTTTTTCGAGAACATCAGTCGGGATTATGTATTGATGTAGAAATAAACAGGATTACTTCAATACAGATATTAGGATTCACCGGTTTTCGAGCATCTGTCGAAAGTTCCGATTTTTCCGAGTTTCGAATTCCGATTTTTCGATAAGTACAGGAGTATATTGCTTGTTTTTCTAATTATGTGTACTCATATGTCAAGTTCTATGTACTCAGCTCTTCGGATCATTTAGAGGATTGCCAACGAAGCTGTAATTAATTCCTATGCGAGGCGAGAAGTAGTGCAAGTCTCGCCGGCCCCTGTCCTTTTCCTTTCGGCATGGGTGCTAAATGGATTTTCAGATATTCATAGTGAGTGCCCAGGGGGCACCTATGATAATAAGAAACTACTACATCAGAGCTTTATTGCTCTCATGGAAACTGAAAGGCCAAAGTTTATTGGGTGAATTTTTCAACCTTTGATTGTTTGCATATGCAAAGACTTGAAAGGGCTTGACATAGCGCTCTTTCACGCTTTTATGCATGTTTTGTTGTTGACGGGCTGAGCTGTTGTTGTTGTTGTTTTGAAGAGCGAAGCTGAACGAATGAGGAAAATCCTGCGCTATGCCCATCGTTGCGCGTTGACGACTTTCGCAGAGGAAAAAAACATTTTTGAACTCGTAGTGGGGACATTCAATCATACTTTCACTAGGATAGGAACAATTTTTGGAAAAAAAGAAAAAAATCCCAATTTTCAATAGTAGCAATCGATACGGGCCAGTACTACAGTATTAGATTCGAAGTAATGCCTTATACTACATGTTCTATTGCTTGGATATATTTAGTATTATTATTTTGTTTTTAATCCAAATGGCAATTATTTTGATAGACAAAAGTAGGCAGGACACATGGTTTGGTCGTAGCAGCCGTAGGGTAAGCCTAACATAGCCATGTGTGATCTCTTCTTCCCCTGACTCCTCTTTTACTCAGGGAAAGTCGACGTACTTGTACTATTCTCAGGATCAGTTATCATCCCAGACTAATGAAGCTGTAAATCCCTCTGAAGTCATTTGTCCAGTATCCAATTTGTTGAGAACTTTTAATCCACAGATCCCAGGAAAAGAATGCAAGATACCGGGAATCCGTCCTTTCCAAAGGACCTTTGGGGAGTCTAGACGTTGGCACTGAGACTAGAGGGCATCCACTCGAGAAATCTTCAAGGATCCCAATGGTAATTCGGGTTACCTACTTCTATCTGCGAAAATTTGAGCCATTGGTCCTCAATCTGTTAGCCATTTCCAAAGACTCTGCTGGCTCGCTGTGCCCAGGTGTTCGAGTCGCTTGGTTGAGTGTTTTTGGCAGAGCAAGCGCACATACATAAAACATTCACCAACCAGTTGGGGCACTTCCCGCTTCAGAAGAATGACTGAGTGATTAACCAATGGTGAACAGTGCAGTGAGGGGTTATAAATCCCACGAAACGAATCACCCCACTGTTTCCTTCCCCACACCACCGCTCCAAGAGGTGATATACTTGTCAGAGCATAGAGGAAAGTAGGTCTTGGTTGTCCTATGATATGACTGACAGGCCATGCATATAGAAACGGCTCTACTTGTCCTCACCTTCGCTCCAAATTGGAACTTTCTTGGAACTCCCGTGTCACATGAAGTCCTTACACCCTTGACCGTGGAAGCTGCCCTAAGACTAGCCCAACCCACGTGCACTTTTTATGTATAAATTCATCAGGATTCTAGGTAGATGATATGTCTTCGCCTCAGGACCCACCCACAACCCTCAATCAGCTCGTCGTGATTCTTTTATTGTTCATAAGTCAGCGACGGCGACAACGATGAGGACCCCTTCGTGATGGATGCATGACTCATCTAATTTGCATTGGCCCTCGTACTCTCCTCCTCAGAGTCCCGCAGGCTTGACACGCGTTTCATACTTCAGGCCTCTCTTGCCGATTTTGTCGTCGAGGAGAGAGGGATTGACTTTGTCAGAGGACTCAGTTGTTACATTGTATCCACAATGCTTTAGCGCCATTTACCATAACGGATGGGCGACGGGAAAAAACAACGACGGCACTGCTGCTGGCACACGACAAAATGACATCAACCGCATTGCTTTCACCCATCACAGCACAATAGAATAAAAGAAGTGAAGCAGTGAAATCAACTGAACGGGATAAGCAAGTCATGCGAAAACGTCTGCTGCTGAATCAACCATGCACTTACTGGCGCCCTTTACGATTGAATAAGCACTCTCTCAACAAGCAACTTTGCGGCCAATTTTTATGCAGCGCTGCACAGGCTTTTGAGGGTTCTTCCCCAAATTGCTGAGCTTCAGGTGAATCTTTTCTGGTGGTCGGAAAGGATGGCCATTGGGATTTTTTGTGAGCATCAGAAAGATTCTACAATCTCCTCGGGACTCAGGTAGGAGGGTCATCATATGTAGTGCTCCTGCTATTCTCATCTCTTCATGGAAAGTGCCTTTAGAGGTGTTGAGGACAGGACCAAAGCATCAATTCCCAGAAAATCTTTCTGTCTAATGGTCCCCTTGATTTCTATAATGATTGTACGTATAAAGATATAAGATTTACCAAGTGCACCCTCCTGACCGAGTGCGATAATGTTCCACTTCCGAGAAAGACGGGATAGGGTAGCGTGAGATTTAATCGGACCCATTTGGAGTTTTTCAACATATTTTTTCCGACACTTCATTGAATGTGTCAAGAGAGGGCGTGTGAAAGTGGGAGAAAATGAGGTGATTGAGCTTAGAAGTGTAACTACGAACTCTGATTCACGCTAGGCGAACGGCTTCATCCTTGGGTGATTGGGCGGTAGGAATAGGAATGGTGGACCGTCCCACTTGGTGACAGTTTTTGGCTTTCGTGAACTTGCTTTGAGATGAAGTTGGGCTTATTATTTTGTACTAACAATAAGTGAGGGTGAGAACAGAAATGAGCGTTCACTTGGGAAAGGTCAGGGAGGAGGTCAGCCTCCTTGAGCAACGATGTGAAAAATTCCAAAAACGTTCAAGTCTCTATGTCTGTCTTGTACATGTTACCCTCACCCAAACCCTTACCCCTCAAGTGACTTTTCCCTGAAGTATGGGTTCTGTATAGCCGTAGAAATGTAGGGGAGGTAGCTTCCCATCTGCAGGAAAACTGAGGGAACCACATTGTCGAGGCCCTCTTTCGAGACGTTGGGGAAGAATGCAGAGTTAACATAAGGTCTGTAAATAAAATATAAATAATACCGAGCCTTTACGGAGAGAAATTAGGCACTGTTTCATAGTTCTCCCTTGCTTCTATAGATATTTTTTTATATGATTTCGAGTTTTTCGATTAAAAGTCGAAGTTTAACTAACGGTTTTAGAGAAAGTCAGTGAAAATATAATATTTACTTTATTTTTCTGTCTCATCCTTGTCCTTCAAGTCGGGCACTCTTCTCTCATGCAGCTCCGGAAATGAATTGGCCAAGGCAATTTATTGCTCTTGGTCACAAAGGGTTCATTTTTCACCCGTTTTTCTTTCGTGGGTCAGATTTTTTTTGTGGGCCTGTCGATTTGGAGAAGTGCCATGATCTATGGCGCATTCTATGTACTTCGCAAAGTGCATGCACTGAAATGAGGAAAAGCACTTTTCTAAATGAATCCCTAAGTGCCCAAATCTTCTTCGCTCCCCATTACCATATGGCATAAAGGCGAGGAGACCAAGAATCTTCACCCACTTACCTTTCTGTGATTTTCTGAAAAACTTTGCCATCGAAACGTAATGCAAATGGATTTGCGATCAGCTTATTTGATGCCACTGCATGGTACTTGAGCTGCCCGTAGGTGTGCTGGAAAAGGGACTAATTTCAGTGACGAAAGGTTCAAATAGCTGGAGCTGGTAATATTTTCGGTTCACCCTGAGACACCAAGCGGTCCTTTCTTGATCCCAGAGATGTGGGTTACGTATCAGACGCAAACAGTGACTTCTAGGAGTGGGAAAGGAATAGAAACAGTGATTCGCTTCCTATATGGACCTGCTTACAGCCTACTTTGCCCAATGGAATGAAACCGTGCTAAAATTAAGTGAGACATGGTAGAGATGCTTCTGAAATCGATCAAAGGCCAGTTGGAATGCCATATGGAGTAACCATCAAAACTAGTGGTTCCCAACCGGGCCTTTGAAGGGGCAGGAGGTTGTTCAAGGTGTGGGAAAGCTCTCACTACAGTTTTGTCAATCATGTTCAAATTTCGTGAAAGCAATAGACCAATGGCTTCAACAAGACCAACTTCCTTTAATATTAAGGCGCCTTACTTTTGGAAGCTACTAGTAATTGCATTGAGGTATTCAGATGCACATCTATTTATCATTATAGTCAGGAAGATTGCTGATTCAAGTGTGTGTGTGGTTTGGTTTCCATAGACACATATGCTAACTGACAATGAGGGAATAGGGAACTCGGTCGTTTTGTGTAGAATCTATTCTTGTGATTGGCAAAAAGACATCGAAATGGCCTTCCATTAGTGGGCAGTGCCCTACAGGGAAATATCATCATGTAAGTGACAAATGGGAATGCAAATATAAACTCTCTTCTTACATCCCACAACTAGATCATTAGTCGAAAAACCGGGCGTCTAAAATGTCTAAGTGCTGCTAAGTGCTTGCATAGTATCCAAGAGATCGGATTTCACCTTCGTCACAGCTCAGCAATTCTTCCCACGGATCCAAGCGACTAATGCTAACGAATTGTATCTAGAATATCCCTGGGTGGAAGGGGGGGGGGGGAGGGGTTGGAGAAGAATGGGTTTTCTCTGGTTCTCTGGTTATCCGCTGCTAATTATTTCATGAATAGAGTTCTATATGATATTTGGACCAGGGTCTATAAAAATATTCAGTCCCGGGCTTGCTTGAGGGTTTTCTCTATTTACAGGGCAGATTGGAGTGGAATAGTTATCCCTGAACTCGAGAAGGAACTGGGGCCGTTCTCCTCCAACGCTTCTCACTTAGAATGTATGAATAAACAAAGATTCATCAATCATTTCACAGATGTTAAAGTATATCTTTCTGTTACGGTATACGCCATGCATTTGGCATTTGGTTGGTTTAGTTGAACTAGTCCTTTGTTTTACATGTAATCCCTAGCGAAATTTTCTTTCATGTTCTCAAGTTAGGACTACCGGTTCTTCCAAAATCTCCTGGGAAGAGCAGAACCTAATGGCTTGGGGCACAAACTGCTCTCACTTAACTGAGCAAAAGGTTCTGTGGATTGCCAATATGGGCAACACGTACTATTGATTATAATCGATCGATTTTTACCGTGAACTGATAAAATAGAAGAATACTACAATGCTTACCATAATCTGATCGGTATTCAGATGTTCCCATTCGGCTATGGACGATTCGACATCAACAGTGCTACAAAGTGGTGGACGTAGTTGAGCATGATCATAGACGCATTCATCTGAATCGGAATCGAACTTGTGCCAATTTAAACGACTCCAAACTTGGACCACTCGGCTATCTGACCCTCCCTCCCCTCATGTCGCTCCATAGAACGTCTTTCTCAGGTCGACATTTCTTATTTGCGACACTCTTTCGTATTCTCTTCAATCGTGTTTTTCACCACGCCATTAGAAACTATTTCCCAAGTGCCTTTGTCCGCAGCCACTGTGATCTCTTCATTCCAACGTTATTGTGCCTTGGAGTGATAGAATATTTCCTTTTTTGGGTTATATTTATTATTATCATTATTATCAAGGTATAAACGTTTTATTGATGATTGAAATGATTGTTTTCCCTTGGTTGTCATAGCAATAGTACTACTAGTATAGTTAAGTTATAGGTGGTATTAGATAAACGCTCTTTGCAGCTTCTATGACACCCGACAATAACAATCCCCTGGTCCCGCCCAACTCCAACTCTATTACGGTGATAAATGCCCGGAAGCCCTGCCTAGACAGGTGATTGGATTTACTATAAAATCAGTTTTGTAGTGATCATCATATAGGACAGACAGCTATTTCTGTAGTCACGACTTAATCGCGTTACCGTAATCATCGTTATAAAAAAAACTCTGCCACAATATTAATAGCGCTGAAAAGTGTGTCAGGGTACAAAATATTGTAGGATTACTGGTTTAAAGTAGGGAATTACAAATCCAGGGGGATATTCTCAAACAAGTTGAGGGGAACAACCTGAATTGCCTGTTATATTTAGTTATGGGGCTAGTTTTCCTTGAGTTACCTCTTAAAGTAGACCAAAACGAATCTTCCCTTGGTAATAGCCCTATTTAGATAGGAGAGGGATTCGATTTTTTTGTAGTGCGAGTAAGGACTAGATGTGATTCGAAAAAAACTAATTCTGTAAAACTTAATAAGAAAAACCCGTTTTTTAAGGCAGATATTGCAAAAGTTCGCATCAGAGACTAATTAGAAAAAACTTTTTGTGTGAACCAATTTTTTTCAAGCATGTAGTAGTTCGAGAAAGGTTGCTAAATAGAGCTGTGTAGGTAATAGCTTTGTTCAAAAGCAAAAAAGACCTGTTTTTCTTACCGAGGCCTGAATAAGGACCCTATACGGCACTGTTCATTAAAATGTACCGATTTTGCTAGCCTTCTTAGCAGCATAGAATAAACTCTTGCTTGTTGGTGAACTATGTTTCATAATCAAATGGTATGATGTGTAATTAGGTAACCAGAGAGTTGGAAAGGTCGGCAAAACAAGTAAACCAGTACTGAAAAAGATAAATTTTCGAAAAAAAAAAAGATGATTTCTTTTGTAATGAAATAGAAATATATGAAGTAATTTTTGAAACTGGTGGTACTCAAATTTTTTATCTCAAAATTGTGACAAAGTGAGTTTTTAGAAGCTTTCGTTCGGTAAAATTTCTTTGAATCTGATGACCCAATTTTTTTTATTTAATTCTGAAAATTGGATAGGTCAATCAGGTCACCAAATGAGCGGTCGAATGAGCTTCACCTGCTCAGCAAGGGCTACCGGAGATTCTTGAATTATAATGAATTATAGAATTTTTGAAGGCTTACTCGTTCTATAATTGGTTTGAATTGCAAATGGAATGCCTTCAATGGTCCCACTCTTTTTTTTTTATGAAGATTTATCAGGGGAAACGGAAATTCGACTCGGCTTAGGATTTCATCATCAGTACTTTTCTCTAGATAGGTAAAAAATATCTGGAGTAGTATTGATCTGCTTCTTCGAGGGAATGCGCCATGCATTCGACTTTCATTCGGAATTGCAAAAGTATTTCAATCTTTATTAGTCTCACACAATAGGGTCTGTACTGGTTATCAGTCAGCGCTTTTACTTGCCAACCTACTGGTAGTAGCTCTACCTTTTATCTGCGCTCTACGTCAGCTCATTGCTGGGAAAAATAATGGGAATGTCCTCTATTGTCGTGGTTGACGTCATCCATAGCAGCCACTTGTTCCTTCAAGTCAGTAATGGCATAAATGGCTCGATCCATGTGCGCACCAATCGGATCACCATCCGCATCCGGTTGTTGCCGACGCGGTTCCTTTGCTTTGTATCGTCGTTGATTCAAGACGTCTACGACAGCGAAGACGGATTGAGACTGACCTAATACGGATGCCATCCTCGGAATGCTAACGAGAGCGGACATCAAACGCTTCGCGTGCCTTCAAATTGCATTCACCCACCGCGTCTTTATAGAGTGATGGAGAGACACACTCACAGCACTAGAGTAGATGTCGCTAAATACGCTTCACATCGAAAGCTTGGGGGGAAAATTGAGGTTAAGGGGGGGGGGAGGGCTGAAAAAATAGCAAGAAGACAGTCTTCCTTGGATAGTTCAAGTTCGTGATTACTCGTGAAGTTCTAAAAAACGTTTGAATTCTAGAAATTATTGCAGTCATATTTCTTGATCACTTTTTCAGTGAAAAGGCATTTCCTTTCTCTTGAGCTCATACTTGTAATCAAAAGTATTTATGGCATCGTTTCCTCAGAATAAGCTTCACTTATTCTAATGATGGCAATAAAAGCTAATCAAATCTGCTGGATTATTGCAACGGTTGTGTCCCATCATCATTCGAGAATGCCGAGGCAGGAACTTCCCGTATGTCACTGGGATCCTGTGATGGGGTCCATCGACTATCGATAAAAAAAGTCCAGGCCTGGGCAGTCTGTAGAGAGTTGTAAAACTGCAGTTCTAGAACAGTTTACACACCCTCACTTTCTAGACCTGTCCCCTATCTGATATAGCAGCTGTATGGTCATTTTCCTCTTTTTAGGGCAAAGGTGGTGTGGTGGCAAGTGGCGCACTATATCACACGCACTGTCAGGGGTTCGAATTCCGGATCGATGCCCGCCTAGGCCAATCAAGCCTTCCATCCCTCCGGGGTCGGTGAATCGGTACCAGACTCGTCTGGGAGGATAAAAGCACTGAATTGTACATCAGCTGGCCACCGCAGGTCATTGTATAGGCCACATACGTCCTCATTACGCCACTACGATTCTGAATGGAAGTCGAGTGCGGGGCGCATCCCTCAGACGGGACTGATTACCGCCAAAAACCTTATCCTTTATCCTCTATTTTCCCTGTTTAGAAACATACAATTGATCTCAAAACATTTGTTGGAGTGGTGTTCAAGTGGTAGGAGCGAAATTGCTTCCATGAATATTGTTGTCTATGTTTTTCACTTATATACTTGTCTTTACGACTCCCAATGGAAGTCAAAAGCATGGCGCATTTCGATGGGATGTTTCTGTTCACAACACGCCGTATTTTACCGCTTCTTCATGAATTTCACGATTTTGTGCAGCACTGAACACTCGATTTCATCAAGTTGCAGAACTGCTTGTGTTTCTACTTTTTCAACTGCTTGCATTTGATTTAATGTCAAATTTTCCACCCGACTAGCAGTCTGCGCCAGTTTTTTGTCCGTTTTCTCTATGTCCTCGGTGAACCTCGTCCGACGTCTGTCATTTCCAATGCATCGCGCTCAGAGTTGCACTTTTATTAAACGCCTGACAAGTTTGCGCTAAGTCACACCGAAATTGTAAATAATTTAAAACGTAATTGGCTAAAATTGCTGCCCCCTTACCCAACCATAGCCGCAGCATATAGAAATACTTTTTTTCTAAGAAGTTTGATAAAAAATAGGATTTAAACTGACCAAAAGTGGCGGTGTGATAGAGAACTTGTGGATCGACACAGACTGCATTGGCCACTTTCTCCAACACTATCAATTCGGCATGATCGATGGTTTCATGTCGGGAAATCACGTAGATTGCACGTTCTTTACATCTGCCATCTGCCGATATACTCAGGCACGAATACAGTACACCAACATGACGATTGAAGAATAGAAAACGGAATATCACTGAAATTTTACTGAGTAGTATTTTATTGTAATAGGGCAATGATTCCCACTGAAGCAATCGAAAGAAGGAACTTTGTCAACTGACTCGGAGTAAATTGGTGTTATGGGTGACTTACTTACTAGTAGATATAGGTTTGAGAGGGGTAGAACATACTCTGAATTTCTCCCAAATCTGCTTCGTTCATAGCCTTTCCCACTTTATAAACTGTTTCTCGCAGGTTCCCGTTGGAGCCTCGTTAGCTCAGTTGGTAGAGCGTTAGACTTTTAATCTAACGGTCAGGGGTTCGAGTCCCCTACGGGGCTTAAGTTTTGCATTTTTCCCATTGAACTATGGCTATTCATTTAACATAGTAACTGAGCGCTATTTTTGCCTTAATGTTTTATCAAAGAGATTTTGAGTAAAAAATGTATTTAATCTAGATCAATTATGAAACCTCTATGGGGTCGTCATCGCAGTATGACTGCCCCGAGAATGTTTCTGTTACCTTTTCGAAGACTCTTGACAGGGTTCCTTCTGGGAGTTCCTAGGTTTTTTTTTGGGGTAATTATGATCACAAATGAATTACAAATGCTTAAAGTAAGTAGTGAGCGAAACAAGCGTGCAGAGGGTGTTGTTCAATAGTGAAATTAAAAAAGAAAATTAAAAATTTATTTGGGACAATGCGCTGACTATACTAGCTACCTCGCTCTTTCTATGAAATCGACTTTTAGCATATTAGTTGAATTTTGGCCTTTTGGATTTTCCACATCAGATTTTCAGAAAGTTTATGTAGAAGACTTCGCTTCGGGTTTGCATTGATTCACTTTGTCTATTGAGTCGATCAAATAAACACTTAAAGACCCATGGAATACTGGTGGGACTCAAATGCACGGCTTATCCCTAGGGTCATAGCCATAAATAGATTTTCTAAGCTTTTCTCCTCCCATGTTGTTTACCAGTATGATCTTTCCATGACTTCTCTGGATGTCTCAGGCGACCCAATCTAATTTTCTCGTACTAAGACGTTCCTATTCAACGACAAGTGCGATTTGATTCACGCAACAGTGCCTCTGGCCATAATACGCTCAATTACATTCTGTCAGTTAAGCTCAGAGTTGAATGTCGTCTTCTTGTGCAGGTTATTCCCAGTTGCCGTCGTTTGAAACAACATTGTTGCATTCGTGGAAAAGTCAGTGGACGGGAAAAATCCATCGACACAACACATCATGGGGAACACGAGAATTCATGCATAGAAATGGTTCGTTCAGCCCG
Organism: Haemonchus contortus; assembly: GCA_000469685.2. Classification (NCBI taxonomy): domain Eukaryota; kingdom Metazoa; phylum Nematoda; class Chromadorea; order Rhabditida; family Trichostrongylidae; genus Haemonchus; species Haemonchus contortus. The sequence goes on from LS997565.1 coordinate 4,848,252, forward strand.
GACGACTACGCTCGCACTTTTGCCCAAACATGAATTTTCAACGGATGGTGCTATTAGGGAAATGCAAACAGCAGAGATTCACAATCCCAAGGAGGACGAGCAGAAACCCCATCAGAAGCTGTGTATGGGACGAATGGTCCTACTGGAAAGACACTGAGATATGAACGGAACATAGGTGTAACTTCGGGCGGAACTCATACCTGCACCGTGGCGCCCATGCGAGGTTCCTTGGACTTCAGAGAAGAGCTTCTCAAAAAAATGCTACTCAGAACGTGGGAATGGAGACGTCGAATTCTGATACTGGGCGACCATATTCCCAGGATCGCGATGGTTGCATAAGTGCTAGCACGCACCTGCAGAATGCAACGCTTTCCCGGGAGCGAACCGGGGCGAAAATTCCGATGCTTCTAGTCCTGTATGGGGTGCACCCATTCATTCAGCCCCTATTCGAAATCGTAGTGATATTTGAATGCATGTTAGGCCCATGCAGTGACTTACAACGGATTATGTGCCAGTCTGAGTTTAAGTCTCACTTCCAGACAATTCCGAAAGGATAAAAGAGTCGTCGGCCTAGGCGGGTGTCGTTTCGGTACTCGATCCACAGATCATTCATGTGGTGATATGCCAATTAGGCTCTACGCCATCTCTGCCTTCCACACATGAAACCTTCTAACAACTTTAGGGCCCTCGATGGTTCTTTTGAACTTTCACTAAAAAATGAGTTCCATTTGGTCGATCCGCTGTGATCGCACCATCGCCGCAGTTTTCGAAAGAAGACAGTAATGTGGCGCATTCCAAGGGGTTTAGTGAACGCCTAGGGCTTCCCACCTCCCCTACAATCTAGCGGGTTTTCTGCACAACATCTGGTTTCACTTCGAATAGACGTCTCGACGTCCCATCTGATTCATCGGAACCCCTTTCTGGTTCGATTTCCTAGGATCACGAGCGATTGATGCTTGCGATCAAATGATTGAAACAGAGTAGAAATTGAGTGCAGAACAAGTATGATGACAATATAAAGTGATGAAGTGGTACTATTTGTTCGGGTTACTTTGCGATGTTACTCCTATGCTTCGATAGAAGAGTAAAAAAAGAAGGAGAGAGACGGTTGGGTATGATCGGTCATTCCGTCACAGTCAATTGATTTGGAACCATCACCTTTCATCTCTTTGTGACATTGTCTTCCCTTTGGATCAATTTTAACTGCTTGAAATAAACTCAGTGCTTATCAGCTGACTATTTTTGATTACTTCTTATTTCCCTCGTCACTTTGAGGCAGCTTTGATCATGATTCTTCTTTATGCCTTCATTTCTTAGCGAAAACAATTTTGTTTAGCGATTTAATACCTTTTCACAACTTCTTATGACCATTAATTTTCAGAAAATTCAGGCCTGCTTGTATACCCCAGAAGAGCCATGATATCGACACCCACATGAAATCGCAGTCGTGTTTGAATGTAGTCTCTACCAATACGACTCATCTTCATGTGATTCTGCATGTGTGTTAGTTTTTTTTGTTTCACAAAGTAATACAGCTCCCATGAAGCAAAGTCTGAAGAAACAATTTGGTCTAAGCGGCCTTTGAGCTGGGATCTAGTATCTCATTGCCCCGCAGGTAGCGAAAGCACCACTTGCTGTCGAGCAACTAGATTCCATCATTGAAATGGAAAAAACAACCAATTTATGGAGTTCTTAGGATAAAGATGGAGGAAGGTGGGGTGCACTGTGACTCAAACGAACTCCCACCAATGAATCCTCACAGGGCCTGCGCCTTCATTCGAGCGACTCCCATCTTGAAATATACTTGTTAGGGTGATAACAATACGTCCCTCACCAGGACATCGTGAAATTATAAGTCTTGAACTGCTTCGCGACTAGTTTCGATTAGTGGAGGATATTCTACATTGTCATCGTATGTTTTGAAAAATAGAGATTCAGATAACTCGTATATAATCCTTATGACCCATACTAAATCTCCTTACAAAAAGCTCTGGATGTACTTAATATTCAAGACATCGAAAAACAAAGCCATTATTACATTATGGTTTCTATACTCCATTTATGGTTTCACCAATCTGGCTTCCTAACTTCTTTTCTATGTATAGATGGCTCCGTCTATTAAGAAGTGGGTGGGCTCGCTGTGCATTATATGGCTCCTAGCAAATGTGGAGTGTTTATAAACGGGGGGTCGGACAAACTTACCCATCTGGGAAATGTCCACGTATCCACAATTGTGCATCACCCTGATCCTAGCCCATGACCTTAACAAACCCTCTGGACCGTTTTTTATCCGATGTCCTTCTATTTACTTTGTTCCTCTGTTTCCTCCAACCCAGTGTTGAGATAGAAAATCAGAGAAGTTTAAAAAGTCATTTCATTATAATTTAATGATGCTAAAATCCTGGAAGAGAATCGATTCGAAAACAAGTAAACGTACTGGTCGTGGAATTTTTGGTTGATGACTCGAAATGCAGTTCATAGTAGTAATCGGTGCCATTTTGTACTTCTTTCACAGTAAAAACTCGAGTAAAACAGTCCAGCGGTTCACCAGGTAAAGCTCTGAAACAGAGCTTCCTTAACTAAAAAATCTCGGATTCAGAGCTGTCCTTTTCTGAATCACACATAGTGCTCAGAGTCAGACTCTCTGATACTCTGCAGAGAGGCTAAAGCTATGAATTGTGATGGTCCCTGTAATCTTTTCTAGATAATATTTTTATCCATGGCTTAAGCGAACTGCTAACTCTTCCTTCCCGGAGGCTGCCCAGGAGGTTTTAAATGGGGAACTCGAATGCCTGCCCAATTTCTGTAAAGATACGGGTAATATAGCGTGGAGGTACAAAACCTTGCCAGAATTCGGATAAATTCTATGAAAAAATAAATATTTTCCGATTTCTAGTTAAAAATGCATAACTATGCTAAATTCAATTGCACTTCTGTTGAGTTCTGTGAGTCTTAAACTGAACTGAGGCTGAGGTTATCCATGTGAAGGGAAAGTTCTGAGGTATTGGATCTATCATGGAGATTCGATTTCCCCTCTTCTAGGTTAGGACTGAGCGAAACAGACTTGATTTTCCGATACCATCGGGCAATTTTCCGGACTTTGGGGATTATTCCAGGTGCTACTGGAGACTTCGGAGGAAAATTCTTTCTATTTCTTGATTTTTCTAGGTTTCAAGGAATTTCATGAAATCGAAATGCAAGCCATCTGACAAAAAACAAAACAGAAATGACCAACGCAGATTGGAACAATCGCAGAACAGCCGCTGTTTCTGAAACTGCGGTGAGTCGCATTACCATTGCGTAGGTGTCCAGAGCCATCTCGTCAAACCTTGCCATCAGAAACCACGTGCCAGCTTTCTCGATCTTAAAATCGAAAACTCAGAAGTTGTGAAGGCCCATTTAGAATTGTAAGAGGCATATAAATGGCAAGTTGTAGTTCAATGCCATGCCAAGTTCGGAAGTTTTCATTATCCTTGGAAGCATCGAGTCACCATCTTCACGACCAGGAAGAAATAGCCTGCTAGAAGTGGTTTCTCTCCTCTGGAGCAGAGCCCAAGTGCCTTGAATGCCAGTGCCTTTTCCAAGGATCTTGATGGAATCCGTGAAAGCATCTTTCATTCAACGCTTCGAGAATTTACAGCTGTCTGACACTTTTACAACCCACAGCGGGCGTTAACTCTCCGTCCGATACAGCAGTAGTTCCCAATAGTAGCGTTTATGGCTGTCGTCAAAGGACAGCATAAGTCTGTTGTCTGGCTATAGGAATGAGCCGCACCTTCCTAGAGGGACCGTCAAAAAAGCTTACCGCAGCAAGATCCGCCTGAACACCACTGACTTCATGTGCAAGACATTTCGGTTCCTGGACGTTTGTGAGGATATGAAGAACATCGTAATGGGATAGGGTGACCAGATCACGTCTCAGCCGTGTAGACGCCGACATTTCGCTGCCACATTGAGCTGAAAGCATACCCTTCAACTTAGCGACGGAAATGTTTTTATCACCATTTGCTCTAGAATTTTTCTTGAGGATTCCTTTCATATGCAGAGCGATGGAACAAAGGGAAGTAGCGTCGGTACCGCATGGACAATGATTGAATTGAACCCTATATTCAACCCTGTCTACGTTAGGGAACCCTCCTATCCTATCCCTTCCCATAAAACAGTACCAGATTGTTGAAACAAGATAAGAGTAATGGATTGTTCGGGTGTTGTTGGAGTCGTATATTGAATGGGTAGGTTAGGTGGACATTCGAAGTGGTTTGGAATCTGAATGGAGGTTAAGTGCATGGTGCATCTCACAGAAAGGCTGATAATGATTGGCCTCACATCTGAGAAGAAAAAATGAAAATCAATCAGTTAGAAAGGACGACCCCTATTGAGTCACCTTCTTTTCAAGAATCAAAAAGGAATGGATTAATTTAATGACCATTTCCTGTAGGGAGCACCACGCGTATGACTTTCTGAGTCTCAAGCGAATCTCGTGGCCTCTCTATGAATCAGAAAAAGAGACCAAAAGGCTTCGCTGAATTCCTCACAAGCTGCGCACACACTAAACAATGTAATAAATCCTCATAAAAATTTGTAGGTAAAGGACTAAATGGGATTTTTATGTCTAACTTTAAGACCAGCAAGAGTGAGGGCAAGTCAGTGGTGGAATTCCCTTAAATTGAACTTGCTACCTGCTATCGAAAGCCTAGAGGAGAGAAGGGTGCAAAGCTCCATCTGCGATTTGAGCTAAGAACCTAGCCACAACTTGCGCCTCTGGTACCCATTCCACCTATTTTTACTTACCACTGCTTATCAGAACTTATCTTCTACAAAATTCGGGTTTATTTTTTGATGATATGATCGAATGAAAGGGACTAATAAAGAGCATTAAACTAACAATGAAGATCAAACCATCGAAGGTTGTCCTTTTCAATGCAGACTTTTTCTAAATATGGAAGCATCATAGAGAGGTCGTTGTACGAGAAATGACGAGACCTGAAGAGAAAGAATTCGAAGAGCGATCGAGGCTTTTCGAGATATCAGCAATTTTCTCAAACCTTATCATGAAATTGACGTCATGCTGTATACAGCTGCCGTTTTCAGCTCTTCTATAGCACCAATAGAGAGCAGCCCGTTGGTTGTCAATGTAGAGCACTTGGTACTTGACTGAAAAAAGCCAAACTTACTCATGGAAGAGGTGGTCTATTGACGACTATCAAATTTTCTTCTGAAATGAGCTTTGCATTCGACTTCTGCCAGAAACCTCGGTAAGGGTTGTTCATTCTGTTCATCTCCCAAACACTACTCTGTGACTTTGAATAATATTTGGATGCACTCACAATTCATTCTGTTTCGGAACTGGGGTACCAAGGTGTAACGATACTCGATGGTGACGTCCAGAGTGGAATTTGATAATAGTATTGCTGTTCCTTCACGTGGGCCAACACATTCGCTGTCCGCTTCCTTTTGTGCATAATACCGTAGATTCATTACAGACGATGGACTAAAAAACTTCGTATAGACTTTTACAGATAGAATGTTCTGTTGCTCGTTCCCTTAAGATAACCTACTTGGTTTCGTTGGGTGTCAAGGTTATAACAGCCGATTGCAGAAAGATCTTCGGGTCAGCATTGAGATCAGCAGCGAAATACCTGAGAAATTATAATTTTTTTTTATTTCTGTAGTTCATGAAAACTTTAAGACATAGACAAAGAAGCGGGCGTATGCGGCGCATAAAAATGACGTCATAGCGGCGCGCAGCAGCCGCAGCCATTCAGGAGGGCACTTACAGCCAAAAGTTGGGTACGACAGTTCTTGCTTAGTCCCTTAGATTTTTCAGCTAGCGTATGGTGGGCACGGTTGAATAATGATTTATCTCATATTTTCCCACTGATCAATTTACAGGTTGCAATTTTTAGGAAAGGGTGAAGAGGGGCTTGACGGGAAATTCCTGAAGTCGGTTGCTACTGTTTCGGCCTGTCTAGCTTTATTCAGCGTCATTGTGACTTCATGGGCATGCACCATGTCTTTCAACCCTGGATGAATCGTTGGCGAAGCCACAAAAAACTAGTTTATAAGTATCTGGGTATATATTTTGGCAAGAAGCAGCGTTGAAAGTCCTGACGATTTTTTTACTCGCTAGATCAGTCACAATGTTGGCAACCTCATCAATCATTCGGGGGAGTATTTGAAGACGATGAAATAATAGCAGTTCGGAAGATAAAAATAATGTCGGATGGCGCTTACCATACTCCTTGAAGCATGGCGGTATTAAGCGGAGTCCAACCCTCAACAACACCACACGGTTCACTCGAGTCCGTAGTTTGGGTTTGGTTTGTACACTCATCTGAAAACCTATTAATTTTAAAAGAAAAGGAATGACCAGAAAAATAGTTTTGGGTAGGTCCTACAGAATGAACAGAACTTCATCAAAAATTTTATATCTGAAAATTCGTAGAAAAATGGCACTACGTTTGTGTAGGAATGCTACCGTAGACTCCCTAGCGCTCTTTGGTGGAGATATTTGATAGTCTTCCCCAGTAATGGAGCAGCGTTTGCCTACCTGGGCAAGGAACAGTACAAAAGTTTTATAGATACTGTCTATACTACCACATTACATGAAATGAGTGCCGTAAAGTAGGGGGTGTAGCATTAGTATAATCCCTATGTGCCACACCAACATGGCACTCTTAATACGCTACCAAAAGATGATGCTCTTACAAAGTGTCGCGCGAATGCGCCGCTACTTGCAGCGGCAAACTCGCGCGGTACGCTCTGCGATCTCTGAACTTGGCGTCATTCCCGTAAAAACTGCTACGATTAGAAAAAGCTGCTCTGTAGGCTACCTCCATCTTGAACCAACTTACGGAAGGTATTCAGAAATATCAAATCAGTAGGATCGATACAGAATGCTTGCAATTGTCGGTAGATTTCATGGATTGTTGGCTGATCCATGTGGTCCTCATCAGACCACACGTAGACCCTAAGAATCGGATTTTCGTTCTCCAAATTTACTTCTATTTGTCAAATATAACTATTTTCCAAGAATAATGATAGAACTATTCATCTTCAGACCTCCACGAATCACATGCTCCGTCCTCACCAATCAAATTACAATGCATCGAAATGTATTCGTCACCATTCTCCCATATGACTGTACCCGACCCTGGAACGGACGGCAGTGAGGTTTGTCTCCACAATCAAAAAATAATCAAGTTAAATAAAATAATGATGCACTTACAATCGATGTTGGTCTCGTTTCCATCAAGTCGAGTATAATTGGATATCATCTTGAGAGAAGATTCACCGTTGAAGCTCTGATGAAGCTGAGTTTTGAAGCAAATGTTTTGCCTGCAAAAACAAAGTTAAGACTCTTACGAGTGTAATAAATAAAATAAATAAATAAGTAAGACGGTGTTCATAGGGCGAATACAAATGAATGTAAATCATCTCGTGTTTCAGTTAAGAAATGGATAAAGTTTTTGACCTCAAACAATCCCGTTTTGGATGCCCCTCCCCCACATTTGACTTCCATCCAGAATCGTAGTGAATGGTCCTATTGAATGTGTATTGGGCCTACACATACAAACACTCGTGGTGGCCGTCCTACGTACGAGTCAAGGCATTAATCCTCCCAGAAGAGTCTGGTGGCAATCAACCTACCCAGAGAGATGAAACTCTTAGTTGGCCTAGGCGGATTCAGGGTGCCAGTGGGGGTGTAAAGAGTTGACCGTTTCCAACCAATCTCAGCCTACAGCTTCGATTGGTAGCTACAAACAGGTACAGTTCCCCTCAAAGTTAAGGCATAGGCCAGTTACGCGTTTAATTACTGCTTCAGTTCTGGATCCAAGTCGGGCTATCTTTTTTTGCGGAATTTCCTATGACTTCTAAGCTACTAGAAAAACATCGGAAAAAGTTCTACAGTAGTTATAAACCTTTTAATGTCTAGCATTGATTATTTTTTTTTTGTAATTCGGGAGAATACTCAAATCCCTACCGTATCCACTCGCAAGTGGCACTTGTTTTATTTACGTAAATGCAACTGATATGAGCGATTTGTTCATTAGACAGCGCTGAATCGATATAGGCCGTCACCGTAAGCACTCGAGGTTCATCCTGTAAAGAAAACTTTTTCCTGACGAGTAATAGAGTGAATATTCGGTAATCTGCATGCTTACAAGTGGCGGTCATATTATGTGAATGAAAGCTCGACATGTTTCGAACGCTAACCCATTCGTGGTTCATAGTATTTGAGATTTTGTTCAAATTTGTACTATTCATTAATATTTTTGATTAATTTCCGATCTGAAAATTGAAACTTACGAAGAAACTGCGTATATTCGTGATTGGTGTCTGTTGATTTTCCACCTGGCATTCAACGTCTACAAACTCGTTATTGTCATCAATTCGAGCATGAATAAGCTTTTGATCTTCATCGACCACTTCATCACCGCAAGCAGCTTAAATGAAATGGATTGAGGAATGAGAGCTTACCAGTTTGTGAAAGACACCAGACACGCAAAGGAAGCTCCGCCCATTCCCACTCATGTTACGCCCACTGAACTTAGCTTATTTTGATTCCTATTATAGACTGACTGGTTTTTATAAAACTTTGGGCAAACATGACATCCTCTTATTGAAGCCAATCCTCATGAACGCGAGTTCCATGAGCTATTTCGATCACTCCTTTGTCGGTTTACGAGCCTTGAGTACGACATTTGCTCACGCTGTACTCATGTTGCTCAACATGGGCATCCTTCCCCCTGCTCCTTTTCAAACCCCCAGGTTTCTCTTCTTTACCAGACCCAGTGTGTAAGCGTTGACCCACTTGGAGGGATGTTCAATGCTTCTTCAGGCGAGTATCGCCTCCATTTTTGATTGATCATCTGACTTCCGCTTTACTCGACTTCATCTTGATAAAGTCGGAACAGGCGAATAAATCATAAGGTTCATTGCGGTCGAATATCACGTTAAAGGAACTTACTGTATGTGTCAAGAGTCCTTGAACTGCAGTATGTCCGATACAAAGAGCATCTTCCGATAAGTTTTTGCAGACTTGAACAACTGAAAACTTTGAGCTTATTCTGAGATCACTGATTTTTTTCACACTGGAGCAAACCTGGAGTGTTTGTGGGTGACGAGAGTTTGCTCATTATCATGACTAACTCCTCATTTGGGAGGCAGTTACCTGAAAATGTCAAGAATAGCCGAATATTGCCAACGGGAAACAACCTCACAACAAAAACCGATTGTCGAGCAGCAGTTGTAAGCATGCGAAATGAGTAATGGTCACGGTTGGTTATACTTCTCTCTGCATTTTATCCACGAAAAAGTGAACACCTAATAAGTATTGTAGTCATATATGGTAGTTATTTTGGGGTTAAGTCGTGTACTATAATCGACATCTATGAAGACAGAAAAAGTTCCAGTTCTCTTGGTCCTCGAGAAGAGAGTGAATTGTCATTTCACTAATGGCAGCAGGTTTCCCATTTGTCTGTGGTACTGTGGAGATCACGGGATTGGCCAGCCAAGAATGTAGTGGAAAAGATCGATTTGCTCACGAGTCTCAAAGTTAGTTGTCTCGCCACCTCGCTTGCCTTTGATAGTTGTCTCGCCGAGCGGCATGCATTTGGGGCTCTAACCGACTCTTTGTCTATTCTGTATATTTGTTAGAACCATGGAAAAATAAAAAACACTTTTTTCTTCACCTGTGTATCATATGCTAATCCATTACACGAAGTGTTTTCACTATTGCAGTTTTGTTACAAATTAATAGTCATGTTTATATCTATGATAATCAACTTTTTTCTATATTTATCAGTATTTATCAGAATACATTTTAATATATTCATTTCTGTTCAAGAAAGAAAAAATATCACTTTCGAAAGAAGTGTTCAGGAGCAAATATTTTACAAAAAAACTGTACAAGTCATGAAGCATTACCCGTATCCGTCGTCTTGGGAGCATCCATAGATGACCATATTCATTTCTTCATTTTGTTCTCCCGAGTAGTCATGGTAAATACCACGCAAGCCACTAAATCATAAGCCATCTACTTTGACAATCTATATGGGTGATGTTATTACTTGAATTTAAACTTTTGCAATAAAAAACTAAAACTTTTGCGAAATTGTCGCATACTTGAGAACAAATGACCGTTTTCGTGCGTAATTCCATAAAGTAGCCATGGTCTCTCTTGGTCCAAACGCCAAATAATGGAGGCATACACGTTCCATCTCTGTACACGAATTACATCATTAAAAAATTATGTAAATAAACATTACATATGATATTTACACCTCCCAATTTTTTACTATTGAGTACTAGGCTTCTTTTTCTTATAGATATTCATAACTTTCTATTTGTTTGCTTATTTTTTGGAGCGGATATGTAGGTCTTTCTCATTAGTGAACAAACGAAATTGAAATGAAATGAAAATGAATTAAGTGATTAAATGTCAATTGGAACAAGGATATTAGTTCTATTCAATAGTATTACAATAGTTATATTTGATATTTTTTGCTGCAATATTCATCCACAGGGGGAGAGGAGGGTGAGGGAAATCTCAGGGGACATTTTTTTTAATCATGAACGGTGCCTCGAATGTTTTTTGATAATCAGCCCCTCAAAGCAATTAATTGACTTGAGCAAACTTTGACAGGGACCCCCACTAAACTTATCGTTGAAGTAGAATGTCTGTGTAGACGGTCATAGTTCACTCGCTCCCGCACGCCACCGATGTGAAGTCAGACTGACGCGTTGCGCCCACGCGCGTGATTGGTAGTTTTTTAGTCAGCGCTGATTAGATCCACCTTTGATTTCTAACAGATTCCGCTCTTCACTATTCAAAACCTATTCAACAACTATTTCATTGAATATGTTCGAAATTGTCTTTTCTTTGAAGTTTCAGATCGAAATATCTACTAGGCACTCCAAATTCAGAAAAAATAATCAAAAATCAAAATACGGAGACAGCTGGATGGCCATCGTTCTAGAAACATACATTGAATGATATTCGGTCATATTCAGCCGCTCTTCACCATCCATCTGTAGTCGAATCATGGATGAATTCACATTTGCCGGCAGAAACGAACGCGACGACGGCGCTTTCCTCGCTATCACGAACCATGAGCCATTGTACTGGAAAAAGGGCAAGGTTTGTAAGCTTTGTGCTATCTAAAGTGGAGGGGTTACATATGGTTAGAAGGGGCAGCTTCATATTTCCAAAATCCTTGAAAGTCCCTACATCTGCTTTTATTCTCAATTACCCAAAAGGGAATTTCTCTTATTCCCAAAGGTTGACATACCGTGTAGAGGGTCTACAAGGAGGCTAAATCATTTAATTCGAAGTAATTTATCAAAAGTATTTATGGTGGTACTACTAAGTCGTTTAGATATGCGAATGTACTTTCCAACATCGTTGAAGACCTGGCACAAACATAGAACTAACCGACTTACCATTACAGAAGGCAATCGTCTGAAATTTATGGGTATTCAGCTACCAGAGACTCGATATCCTCGAAACTTCTCTGTAACACTCCCACCTCACCTTCTTGACCTCGAAAGTTCATAAAGGACCAAGTGAAAGGGCAGAGATCGCCTTGGATGTAGGAAAACTCCTCTCCATACCTGGGATGAGCCTTACCCACTCAACAGTTCTTCCTGGTAGAGTCTTTGTGAAGGTTGATCACGGACGATAAAGCTTGACTGACCCCCAACATTAGCCAGGATATTCACTTAAACGGATACTACACCCAAGGGGTATTGTAAGTTGGAATTCGATCGAGATCGTCACGCAGAAGATGAAATGAGAGCATCCAAATAACCAGTGATGACCAACACATCCTTAGTTTAACAAAATGTTGTCCACATTATCTTTATGTGTGATTCTTGTGTAGTAAAATGTGGAATAGGTAAATTACCTGTGCAGGTTGCAGTACTGGATAGGAAAGTTGTACACGGCATTCTGCAGAACTCTGTTCTGCCAAGATTAAAATGGCAACCGATATGAACAGGAATGAGAGGAGAGTTGGCAGTGGACGCATATCTCACATCAATCGCTCACTACTCCGTCCAGCTCCATCAATCGTCTTCCGGGCATCAATCGATCTCCTGACACGTGAGCTGCACGATCAGCTGGACACAATGGCGAGATATCCACCGATTGGATTATGGGCTAAATGCCTAAAGGAAGATGAAGCATTTCCATGAAGTTCTCCGTCCACTTCCCGTAACAGTGCTTCCAGTAGCCTTCAATAAGTCTAAATGATGTTCGAGGTAAAAAGGCTTCCCCCTAATCAGCATGTCCCAGGAAAACATAGCATACACTCTGAGAAATTACTCTGTTGTCATCCACCTACACTGCTGTCCAAGTTCATGGGAGACACCGACACAACGTTGTGTTAGGGCCTCGTTAGCTCAGTTGGTAGAGCGTTAGACTTTTAATCTAACGGTCAGGGGTTCGAGTCCCCTACGGGGCTAGACTTTTGCTATCTTCATCATGACATATTAAATCATGTGAGAGCATCACTGGAAGCATATTAGGAGTGCGACGGTTCAGTAGATTTATCTAGACTTGTTATAGTCTCGTGTTATAGTGTTATAGTCTTTGAACAACTTGCTCCGCTCCAAAACTCCGATTTGTCTTCGACAAAACTACCATATACATAGTTTTTATCACAATTAACAAGCATAGGTGAGAACGGAGACATTAAAACAACATTAATAAGAATCTCGAAGAAGGTAGGCATCAGAAAAGTTTAAGTCCTTTGAGAGCATTCTTGACTTGTTCCTTTGGATACGGTTTCAACGCAATGCATACAGACTGGCCATCTTCAACCCAAACCTGAACGTGGAAAACGACTGAGTGTGTGAAAGATATTCTGCTAAGTGTGTTAGACTAGATGGATGTTTCAAACTACGCCGTAAAGCCATTTTTCTTTGTCTGGTAGATATCGCATGGCGAAACCCTAAAAAGTTTACATAAGCTACGAATAGCTTACCCCTAATGAGCTGAGTGCAGGCTCCGCTTATAAAGACGCGCGCCCCGCCCATCCGTCACGTTACTGCTCTTTTCCTCCCCTAGTAGTTCGTAGAGCAGAAAAAATCAAAATGCAGACTTTTTAATACGCGCAAAGACGTACTCAGCGAATGTTGTATTCAATATCATACTGAGAAAGCCGAATTAGCTAGATGGAACGAAGTAAACAGTGGCACTCACTTTATGATCCACTTCCCTTCCTTTCAATCGCTCATGTACTTTGATCAACTCATCCTCCGAATCAACCTGAACGTAGCGACTTCTATTGATATGAGAAACAGTCAATTTAATGAGTAATTACCAAAAAACATACCCCTAAAGTAATTTTATGCATCGAATCCAATTCTTTCGTATACTCCTCCGTATTGGGATCATTTCTGAAATGAACTTTGAGATAACCGAAAAGGTTGAGTGCGCGCCAAGAGCCAAACTATTCATAACTATTCGATGAACTAGAAAAGTGTAGAATCTATGCATAATATCACTCACCTAAATAACCACATTGCAGCTGAGGCCGCATGAGCTGCCTGTGTGCAAACCGCACCCATTGGCCAACCCAGCGATGACATAAGATCTCGTCGAAGTACCAGGTACATCACATAACAAGAGGGCGACGTCATATTGCTAAGGGCACAGATGCTTCTGAAGAGGTAGGAATGCAATGGATAGATTAAACTTGCAGGATGTGCGCTATCAGCCGCTGCACTATACGCTTTCACTCTTACTGAAATAACCTGCAAAGGTTTTCATGAGAAATTTACCAATGTTGAATTGACAAGCTGTATGGGTGATTAAACCAGTTAATGAATATATGAGGATATTGAGAGTATATGTTTACTAGTTGAAATTCAACGTGCAAGACATATAAAAATTGGCCACATCCGCATAATGGGATCGAGGATAAAATCTAGTACTATTGAATTCGATGCTCTCAAGGGGGTGCGGCCTAGACGCGGCTCTACACCACAAAGATTTTCAAATAAAATCAATCGAAATTGGATAAAAACTTTACGATTCAGATCGTTTATATGTGCACAAAGGAAAAGGCACATCAAATGATTTATTATGCACTCATTCAGTTTAATGTTCATCACTTGTAATCCTACAAATATAACAAAATAAAAACTATTATTGTAATCATTGCACCGGTTGATGAAGGTATGAGAAACAGGAAAAACAAGCTAATACAAAAACGGATACAAATCTGTGCAGATTCGAATAATTGGCAGCTTACTACTTCAGCGAATCCAGAAAGGCTTCACAACATCGGACACACTGATGGTACACCTAAAATTTGAAGTTGAAGAAGAAGGATTAACGGGAAGCGAGAAAACGTCGATAGCTCTCATAAAGAGCACTGGCCTGCTCAAACATTGCTTCTCCGGGTTCGTAATATGGATCGGGAACGATCCGATTCCCTTCAGGGTCAAACTCTCCTAGCAGTTGTATCTCAGCCTTCGATTCCGTTTGTTTCTCCAAGTCTTTAAGATCACTGAAAAAGGGAAAAATAGACAAAGGAGGCTCTCTACAGAAAAAACTAACCTTATGTTGCTTTCATCCATCCCAAAAATATAATCAAATTCACGTAAATCAGCAGTAGACGTCTGAAAAGTTGACATAGCACTTTGAACAGACTACTGCACTCAATTTAGTGACCACGTACCCACTCTAGCCCTATGCTCATAATCGGTGATTCCAAACTTCTTCAGGGTACTGAGAGCACGGCGATCAGGAGGCTTGCCTGGTGGGAAACCCGATTATAGCGGAGCTCTCCACTACCCACCTAAAAAGTTTGGGTTATCTGCTCACAACCAAAGCTAAATAGAACAAATTCAAATAGCAAACACAGCCTAACCAGCCCAATTTTCGGAAGAGTATCTTGACAAACTTACTCATCTTGAATACCTCTTTTCTTTATAATATCCAGAAAAACTGCTTCGGCTATGGGAGAACGACAAATATTTCCTAAAAATGCACATCATCAGCCTTCAAAGATGACTGATGAGAACCAACAGATGGACATGAGTGTTGGGTCAAAAGTGGTGGATGAGAAATGAAATTCCTACTATACCATGGACCATTGTACCTACCTAGGCACACGAAAGAGGACACTCTTTTTCGGTGCCATTACCGTGTCGAGACCTCTGCCTGAAAACGTCTAATCGCTCGTATAATGTCCATGTAAAATTAAGGAAGAAATTAAGACAGGAGAGAGATACGGCAAACTCAGTAATTGCTAATAAAGGTAGACAGAAACGAAAATTCAGTACTTTGTTCCTTACGAGAAGGATAAAGAAATAATATGCACGGAGCACAAGATTCCAAATACATCTTTAAACAGAACGACACTTCGTCGAAAAAAAAGCTAGTCAGATGTAATGTTAAATCAATAATTTAAAAAGTTTACTGTAGCCCGCACAATTGCGGTACGCAATTGACCGACGGACAAAATCACTTATTCGACGCTTTTTCTAGTATTTGTTTGTTCTATTTAGTAGTATTTCTTAAGTTTTCCATTAATTTATTGTTCTCCACTGGCTAAATCTCTGAGGTTCTCATTTTGTTCCGCTGAGTAGTGCAACTTCGTTCTGGGACCGTAGTTCCTGAGTGTATTTGTAGTGTACATCATGGAAATGATGTTTATTAGGTGTTCTGGTCATGTCAATTCCATTTTTCGTTACATGAGTAGAAACATGAATCTAAACTGAGGTGTCGAGTTGGAGTAGGGTAAAAGCTATTGGGTCAGACAGCGGCGGCGCTAAGATTGTAGATTACCCTACCCTACGACAAAATTTCTGAAAGGAATCGTCTTTACTCTTTGATGTTGCGAGTGTTACAAGTACAAGTGGATTTTCTGTGAGGAGCATCCACATTTTCATGGAACATCGCTCATATTGTTTTGAAGCTTATCGATTACTCCTATCGAGCGAGTGCGCTTGATACACCAACTTCTAGGATGTTCCCCTCATGTCGGAAGTTGCTCAGCGGAACGATGCGTCTAGCTGAGCAATCATCCCGAACGATAGCTCGTATACCACACTATGAACACCACATAAGATTTAGCCCTAAGGATGGTAGAAAACGGCCTTGTCAGGACGTCTTGGATAGGTGAGTGAATGGTAGTGACTCAACAATAGGTCTTACTTGATATCCTGTTTACGCGGCCTCGAATTTGATTTTCAGGTTCAAACGTCTTGGTAACGGGATGTGGATTCGTGCACACCCTGGTAAAAATAAACTCCGATATGCAAAGGACGAAAAATTCCATGAGACCAGTCTATACCTCGAGACTTGTACAGAGGTAGAGCTTTCTATTGATCAGTGCCTTTGGTTTGTAATTTTTCATAGTTTTTCTCTATAGAGAAGGGTTAGCCTACTGCTTCCCTTGTCTCTGCTTTGTGGTATTACCCAAAGGTGAATGGAAGTACTTTTTCATTTCGTTTGAGGTGTAACATGAGTGAGTAGGCTATATGAAATCACCTTTGTTGGACGGTTCGGTTGTCGTTCGTAAAGGAAAATTACCTTTAGGATTGGCTTTTACTTTTTTACTCTTTTCCATTTCTATTATTTCTTTCTGGTCATTCTTCTCATTTGGACACTTATTCTTTTCATCGCAAACACTTCAGGAGGAATGTCAAATGTTGGATAAAATGATGACACCATTCTGGCTTCGTCGTCATCATTACCCAAACGATCCCTACGCCCCTTACCACGTCCGTCATGGTATCAACAGTCCCCGAGTAGACGACAAAGGCAAATTGGTGCGAGAGAGACCAAAAGTGAGTCTCATTTTTCAATATTTTCTACCTACCTCAGCGAATCGCTGCTGATAATTTGCTCGAGTTGTATAGCAGTATGTGGAAGACATCACAATGAATAGTGCCGGTCACTTCAAGGATCTTTTCCTTTGACCGGAAATTTTATTACATTTTTTGTCTGACCTCAGTGTTTCAATAAAAATCATTGAATAATGACAGTTTATGAGGAAGATTCAAAGTGATTGTCTGTAAATTTTGTTTGTTAGTAAGCAGCAACAAGGTTATTTCCAGGTTCTTCTTGACGACACGACTGCTGACCGATACTTCCACGATAGATGAAACTTTTCGTATATGCATAGGTCTATACATTTCATTAGTATGAAACTTTAGTGTGTCGTAAGATTTGTTACGTCAACTTTTGATGTTTGTACATTTTTACTGAAAATCATTTACCTCTATTACTTCGGCTTTCTAGAAACTTGGTTTCTTTATTTGACCAGATAACCTTATTGTTATTCAAATGCAATGTTGATAGCTGAGTGGACTATTCTCCCTCGTATTAATGAGAAATCAAGCTTCGGCAACGCAAGTGAGTGCCAATAGAACTCATAAACGCTATACCTATAATAACTAGTAACTTCAGCCCGAGCCATGGTTGCAATTTTTCTTACGAAATCAAATTGTAGAACGTAGCGATAGAGGCTTAGAATTATATAGTTACTATTCTCAATTTCTTTATTGTTGTTGAGGATCGTTTCTTATGAATGCCTCAAGTCTAGTGACCACCTAGCTACACCCAATTACAAAGTTTTTAACTTGTGCATAAGGGTGTTCTGCTTCTGCAGTAAGCCTTATCGTACGGTTGAGAAGTAATTGTTTACGTCAGCTGCAGCCGTTGAAAAGCTATCAAGGTTATCACTTTTAAATGAACTTCCATTCCAGTTCGACTTCATCTCCATTCACCAAATGCTACTGCCGTAGGGTGGTAGCTGCTACTCGCCTTTCTATCAACTACTTCACACCTATAATTCAATTAGTTTTTTGAAGAGATGGGGAAACGGAAAAAATCGGTAAGCTTACTGTGCTTTTCCTTCTGAAAACTTCATTACTGGACATTGTCCAATTCGCAGGAAGACGTAATTGTGCCTAATTACAATGGTCTGCTGGAAGAAGTCCGACTTCTGTCAGATCTTCAGCCAGGAGGTGCTTTTCTGGAAGACAAAACACAAATGTCACCTACTACTCGGGAAGGAGGTGGGAAGTCGAAATCTCCTCACAAATCCGAACATGAAAGTGGCACCCCTGGAGGTAGGAAAGCGATTGTACAGAAGCTTCCATATCTGTAGGTAGCCTAGCCTAGCTGCCTTCAGGACGTTAAAGTGAGGTTATATGTTTTCGTGGACTACTTTTAGCTCCAATCTGGTTTTGAAACAGGACTACCGTCTAGTTGATCGGGTTCCATATATTCGGAGCGTCGGGCGTACTGGATATGCTGATAATTCAGCATGCTAACGTGTTTCAATTGTAGTGCTATGCCACCCTCCGCGACGCACCGGTCACGCATACAGTAATCAATATGTGTGGGTGTTGCGCCATGTCGAAATTTAATGTGTTCCAGGCGTTCGAATGTCTGGTTTTGAGTTGTCCGTTATAGGAGGTGAGCGCTGGAAAAACTGAAAACCCAACCTGAAACTTCAGAAAGCAGATAAAGCAATCACAAACGAGTCTGGACAATGTTGCTTTTCAAAAGAAATGTGACCGCTCGCATTCTGGAAGGGTTTCAGATGATCGATTATCAGTCGCATTGGGCAATCATTGCAAAAGCAGTTATCAGTCGATAAGCAAACGTGCGAGGACGAGTGTAGGACTATGGAATCTGCACGTTCGCGGAAATGGGTTTTACGCTCCTGCTTCTGCATATTAGCATGGTAGCAAGACTACTGGTTTTGCCCTTCACTATCGTGATGAAAAAAATAAAGCGATAAGAAGACTTCACTAACATGTTTTTAAAGCAAGCGATTTGTGTTTTTTGAATGTTTGGTGAGCCAAGGATGAGTTGGGTAAGAGCTTATAACGAATCACATTTAGGGATATAAGGTCCTTGGCTCGTGGCTCGTTCCAATAATGCCATTACTAGCATAAAATGTTGCGTGATGTTCATTAGGCCAATGCTCGGAGGGTTTTTTTTTGGAATGAATTCCTTCTACTTCTCATTCGATGTGTATGCTTGCAACTGGTATATTTCATTTGTTGGTGAGCAAAAATCGCTCATTGTAGCAAAATCGAAAGAAGAAGAAGAGGAGCCCGTCATCGAGGATAATCCCGTAAAGACCGCGATTGAAATTGAAAAATCTTATCACTGCTGCGAGAAAAAACATAGCGAAGATCTTAGACAGTCGGAACCAACAAGCGACGAAATGACGAAGAACAAGGCGAGCCGTTTATTCTTTCTTTAATTTAACCTTATCCGACCACAAATGAAAATCTCTGTTTGGTGGGGTAGACTGAAGCAGTATTTAAGTGTCGAAGCGAATTCACCCAATTTTGTTGTGGATGTTATAAAATCAAGATGATGCGCGAGTTCATAGAGGTCCATTTATTTGCGATTGAAATGTCACAGCTATGCATTCATCAGGTACGGTAAATATACCGTAATTAGCAAAATATCACCATCTCTGAGTTATCTGCAGATGACTCTGAGCTGTCATAAAAACAGTGCAGCCGCACTGGCTTTACGCTGGATTCCGCCCGCTCCGTCTGCCTTCCCTCAAAGAAAAAGGCTCACACGCATTCAATCGAGCTATGCTTTATCGGCTCAGAGCACCGTGTTAAGCGTGAATATTAATTTTACCGCAGTTCGCAAAAAAACAGATCAGTTAGGGTGGGCATTCGTATGAAATTTGGCCGCAATGTCGAGGTAGTTTTTTATACTGGTCGGAAAAAGGGCTAGAGAAACGGAGTTCATCGAAGTCTTGAGAATAGCTGAAAAGTTAGAAATGTTTCAGAAGGAGGGCAAGAAATCATTTCGAGCGAAAATCCGTAAGTTTTCAAGCTTGTCCTTGTACTGCTCAGAGTTGCTGTTAAAACGTTTTTTGTTAGCGATTTAGAGAGTGTATGAAGTCAAGGGAGTATCACATGACATTGTTTTGGACGTTATAATCTGGATAGCTTAAATTATAAGTATAACTGTCGATTTGGTCAAATTCTTACTCTCGTAGAGAGAATCCTCGCTTGATCCTGTGCGATAAGCAAGCGATAAGCAAGTACACTACTTGGTACGCAGTACGCATTTGAATGAGCTCTGACGTTGCCCCTTCCTCTGATTCAGTAAAGCCAAACTCCCGTCCCATTGTAGCTAACGCATTCAAATTTGAAAGAGAGATAGGCGGCACGATGGGAACAGCGATGGTAAGTGATTGGAAGTGATAACAATCGATAGAAATGGATAAGGAGCCTTAAAAGGCAAAATCTACGGGGTCCGTAACTCCCTTCGTATTATCGATGAAGCCTTGGCACTTTGGCAGGTGGTGTAGCATATGAGGGGACCGTTAGTGATTGGTGACAGAGAATGATATCAAGTGATAGGGACTGATAAGGAGGCTTAAAAGGCAAAAGCCTGAGTATCCGTAACTTCTTTCGCATTAGCGGTGAAGCCTTGGCACTTTGGCAGGTGGTGTAGCATATAAGGGGACCGTTAGTGATTGGTGACAGAGAATGATATCAAGCGATAGAGACTGATAAGAAGTCATAAAAGGCAAGGGCCTGTAGGTCTGCGACGCGCTTCCAGTTAATAGTGGAGTCTTGGTATTTCAATAGGTGACGTAAGATGTGGCAGGATCGTAGGTACTCGGTGACGGGATCGAGAACGGTTGGTGCCGGGCCAGGAGCTGATAAAACTGATAAAATCCTCTAAAGCGTAGAGCCACTATGATAATGACATTATAGTGGAGCTTTGACGGTTTGGCATGTGATGTGGAGTATGGCGAGATCGTAGGCGACCGATGAAAGGCGCTGATAACAGCTGATAGCGACTGATAAGAGCACTTACTAACTCAATTCAACTCCTGTGGTATCTATGATGTGTTTAAGATTACGACTATGATATAGATTACGACCGCTACCCAGCAAGGTTTGGAAGCTCAAGTTCGCTTTATGTTTTGATATCATTTACGACAAAGCTCATCCGACCGCCAATAATTTGGGATTCTCAAATAATGATGTACCCGTGGGAGAAAGAAGGCTCAAAGATAACGACATCTGATAATGGTGTTATTATCACTCGAGAACATTAGTGAGCACTGCACAATTCTTTGGTTGCCTATCAGTCAAACCTTAATGGTTGATTATTTTCAAGATGAAGAGCAACCGACTGATACCTTTAATCGTAGGCGTATGCGCGGGCATGTGGTGCACGCATTGTGGCGTGCGTAGCCCAACTGGTTCAAGATAAAAAGGTAGCTAAACCTAGAATAAAAAAAGACGAATCGGCTCAATGGATAACTCTGTATTATAAAATGTACCTGCATACCGGTGCGAATATAAAGTGCAAGGGTTTCCATTAAATATCCCAAAGTTTCAGAGCCAGTAGTCTGAAAGTTACTTGTGAATTTTCAGTTCATACTGCATCACGCCGAAGTGGTGTACTACAGGTAGACGATGTGACCATACGAGGTGAACGGCATTTTCTGAAGAAGATCGAACGGCACAAGTGAGCTTTTTGGGAACCTCAGCGCTCTTATCACCTCAGTTTACAGAAGTCCATATGGATTTCAGACATCGCCGTTTAGAGCGCTACTGCATTTGCCCGGTTACTAAGTGGCTTCTGTTCAAGGTAAGGCTCTTCTGTATTTTCAAACGGGAAGGAGATATTAAGCGTAGAGTTTCATAGTTTGCCTCTTCCATCTTATTGCGTTCATCCATTTTGATAGGAGGGACATCAAAGAAGGGTGCGTAATGGTCTTATTCCCTTCGATTACACACTTAGAATGCCCGGTGCTTCTCACATTGAGTGTATTACCATTCATAGAACAAGTCTTTTTCTCAGGAGAGGATGAGTCAAGTTGGATCCGTGTTACTACGTACTGGACGCTGCTGCCGGATTGTATGCTGTCCACCACTGTGCTATTTAATGCCACAGGTGATAGAAGCTTCTCTTTTCGTGCTACCAGACGACCCATATCAATGTATTCAAGATTGCTCTATGGCCACCGCCAAATGAATACTTCTTTTATGTGGATAATGTTCCACCACGTGAACGAAAAGAAATCGAGGGGCAAGCTGAGGCCATTGAGATTGCTGAGCGGAAGAAGAAGATTCCTAAGATTTTGCGAGCTAACAAGTAGGTTCTTGAGATGATTAAAGGGTGACAATGGCACTGTATTTTACTTACTTATATCTTTGCTTGTAAGAAGCGTGGTTCACAATTATAATTAAAGAAAGCATGCCTTTTTTGTGGTGCTTTCCAGTAGAATAAAAGCAGTAGACGTATGTCAGATGTGAAAATTACCGAGGGATGAGGTCAAGCCTTTTGAGGATTCATATAATACGTTAATCAAATAGAAGTTACCATTCAGGAAAGCATTTCAACTGAAGGAAGCCTTACGTATTGGACACAGACATCCCTGCGCTGACGACATCGAAGATGTCGAGGCTTTCATCGTTCGAACCAGGAGGAACAATGTCAGCTTTTACTTGGTGAATATATGTTTTGAAAGCTATTTTCGTACTTCTATTTCACTCTCATTTAGTATGTCGCATGTGTCCGGATTCCGGTCTCTGGAATTCCCAGATATTCGATCCTCTACTCACATCCAAACGCCAGCGATCTGAGTGATCATCTGGTTGGAGTGCCGAACCTGATAGATATGGCAAGGTGCGATCAATAGTTCGTTCAGTTTTTTCGACAATCTGCATGGCAAAGGAGAAGGAAATTCATAGCACAAAATAGCCTTGCAGTCTTTCACAGATATTAGATTCTGCATTACATCAACCCTTCTAGCAAAATCGTTGATTGCATAGATTAGTTCATGTTAGATAAAGAGATGAACGGTTTTGCGAAAAATTTCAAAAACTATGAATGTACTTCGCAGCGCAAGGATGACTTCTGCATATTTTTACAGTTCCTAGTTTTGGAATCTACTTTAGAGTTCATCTCTATTCCAGATTTCACAAATGTGACGTCTATTCTTATGATTACTGCGGATACGGTATTAGTTCAGGATATGCAAGCGAATCGAATATGAAGGCTGATATAAGAGCTGTTTATGACGTTAGTTTAGCAGGCACTCGGATCTTGATAATATTTAATACAAGCAGTTTCATTTAATAAAAGCGGTTTCGAGGCGAAGTATCAGTTGCGGCAAGAAGCAATAATTTAACCCATTTTCGCGATGGGATCCGAATTCTTTGGTTTTTGGGAGGGGTGGCAGTGGGATCAGTGCTGCCGGAGAAGGCAGTTTTTCAGTACCTCAGCGCACGGCACATGGCTGGATCAAACGAAACTAGCGCTCCTTCGTGTTATGCTTTACTTTTACTTCTTTTCTTAATACTTGCACCTTCACCCGTATTACATTCAAATCCTTCAAATCCCATGTCTGCTAAATTTAGAACTTATTGAACGAGCGGGGTATACCACCTGATCAGATTGTTCTAATCGGTTATTCGATAGGATGTTTTGCCAGTGTCGATCTAGCATGTTCCATAACGCGGCCTCCTGCTGGTTAGTTTTTTCTTTCCACTCGGCTTCTGCCTCTCTCTTTTTCTCTATTTCAATGAGCGTTCCCTCAGCGTTCAGCACTTCATCTTCTTTAGGATTAATTTTGCAATCCCCGCCTGCATCTGTACTAAGAGTGCTCCTATGGGAGAGGGCCTGCTTTAAGAAGCCATTTGAGCGACAGTCATGCTGTGCTGATCGTTTCTGCACATACGATAAGGTCTGGTTTTATTTATAAATTTCTTTATATCACGATGCATCTGGAATTTTTTGAAATGCACAAGCGCTTGTTCGATATTTTTCCGCCCTATCTCCAGTGTTTATGCAGTAGAATCTCCCCTGAACATGGGCTACTTCCGCTTCATAGTGTTATGTTTTCTAGATCGCAGGGGTTCGTGTCCCTATACTAGTTATTCATGGGGAAGACGATCGAACAGTACCCCTCGTCCACGGTAAAGCGGTTTGCCAAAAAGCAGTCAATCGGGTGAGTTTGCAACAGTTACCATTTCCGACGCTCTACTAAATAGCTCTTTGGTAATCTAAGATCTTGTCAAAGAAAAACGTTCTTAACGGTGCTCCGGCATTGTAATTTGAGTTGAACACCAAAATTTTTCCTGAGCTTTTTCATATTCACAGGCGGCTCCCTTATGGTTGAGAGCTAGTCATGACAACGTGGAAAATTGCCGAGAAACATGGCTCCGTATAAGAAAATTTATTAAATAGTAAGTGAAAAGTTTCTGGGAGATTTCTGATTTTTAATTTTTAGTTTCATTGTAGGCAACGGCAAGGGCCCAAGAGAGAGAGCACGAGAATAGGCGACCTCCTAAGCGCAAGGCGTACTGGAGGTGATCATAGGAGGTCAGGAACTGATCGCGCGGGGGAGTGAAGTTATCGAGTAAGGTGGTTGAGTAAGTGAGGCAGTGGACGTGTGTGCTCGTCTGAGGTGAGGTCTCCCCTCATCTCTTCCCTGTGTGGCCTTTGTGGCCGATCCCTTATGTCAAGTGCATCAAGCCAGCTGCACGCGAATAGTCCCCATGTTCCACTCCCTATCCCTGTCCAACCTCTCACCCCTCCCGCGTACAGACAGGGCGGGGCCACGACGGTGGTGTCTGCGCACGCGGCGGCGGCGTCCCTGCGACGAACGATGCTATCTTCCCAGACTTTTATTTTTAATCTTATGTTTTCTTTCTGGTTTATTACAATTTGATTCAAACCCTTTTCATCTGTATAATTATGCAAATTGTTCAAATACACTGTCAAAATTCTTTGCTTTCGTTTGTGTTTCCCAAATAACCAAACTCTGATGAGTTCATTTCTTCTGAGAATAATAATAGAACACTTTTTGGGAATACAATGTTTTAAAATAGACACTACCATTGAATGTGTGGCCTTTGTGGCCAAGTCATTTGTTGAGGGCCTTTGTGGCCGATCCCTATTTGAGGGCCTGTGTGGCCGAAGCCAGATAGTCGTAGGGCCTTAGTGGCCAGAGCTAGCCTTAGTGGCAGGAGTGGTAGCGGCTTAGTGGCCGAGATTCAGCGTGGGTCCCGAGGTAACCCTTTGGGGGCAATTGAGTTGGAGAACCCGATACCAGTACGAGTGGGTTCAGTTGACCGCCGCCGCGAACTCTCTCTTCGACTACCTCGCAACGCAAGCGATCTGTGGGAATTGATCTAAACTTTGTTGTTAATTTGTTTTCTTTTGCCGTTTATTAATTGTTCTGTGTTTTTCAAATAAATTTGTTTCAACTCCTCCCGTGAATTTCATTGATTTAGTGGTGCACTCCACGTCTACCTCAATTCCCGATTGTGATCTTACCGTACATCATACGATGTATTTCAGTGAATTGAAATATGGCATCCCATCACATGGCAATCAGGAGGCACAATAATTCATTATGTGATTGATGAAGAAACAAATACTACACCAAATCTGTTACATTAATTATTAATAAAATTTATCGCTTTGGTTTTTCTGTTCGAAAGGCCCATGAAAAGATGTGTAATATGCATTCATACTTGGATTCAGAATCAATGAAATCACATTACCATAGATATCATTCAAAATGGTATAGTTGTGGTGGTAATTACCGTATTGACTACCAGCTACGGTGCTTCAGTGGTTAGTAGCAGATTTATGGGCACTGTTTACCCTTTACTACCCCACTTTGTCGAGGATGGACTCGATTTCTATCGAATTTTTTTCAAGAAGATGAAACCGACTAGAAACTTGCCTAGAGAGGTTATTTGACTCGTAGAACACGATATCTCATCCATTCCTCATGAAAATGCCTTATAAATATAATATCCATGTCCTAGCACACTACTTAGGGGCAAGTTTTCAGCAAGATTGGTGACCCTACTCTAATTGTGGCGCGAGCGCTAGGCATCTTTATGTCGAGTGGATGCGATACTCCTGTTCAAATTTGTGCAAATTCAATTAAAATTCAATTGCGATATTCGTGGTCAAATCTCTTCTAGGCCAATTTCTAGTTTTCGACAAAGGGGGCAGTAAAGGGTAAATAGTGCCGATTTATGCACTGTGTGTAATGCTGGGTACTCTGGTAGATCAGCGAAATTACCTCGCAATTACTGAAGTCGACACCACGTAGGTTTCAAGTGTTCCGTTCTGAGTTGCGCCATGCGTTCAAATTCTACGTAGAATAATAGCGTGGGCACTGAACCGGGATGACCTGTATCATGACCTGTGCTCATAACTGTTTAGATATGATGCTAATGGCACGAATATTCACGGACTCGTATTTATGAGCAACATAGACAAACACGGATGCCTCTTAGGTTAGGCCACGATGGAATGATGTCCCAGCGAAATACAATGAAAGCAATACATGACCGGGGCAGGTTTCGAGATTCTTGATGCGCATTTCTTCGTAACGGATGAAGGCTTGATAATCAGCTATTGGTCATGTGGGGTATGATCGTTAGCTCATACCGCATATCGCAGGTGATTCGACTGAAGTGGCGCGCCTACTGTGGCGAACTGAATCTCCTGCCCGGTTTGAGTCCATTTTTACACGTGTCCCTCTTTTAGCCTTTTTTAAAGGCACTCTTGCATTCTTCCTTCAAATAATCTTGCGTGGTAAACCATATTTCTGATTTGGTTCATCTCGTCCTCCATAGGTCCTCTTGGTTTTAGGATAGGTTTTCTCATTGCCATGCTTGAAATCATGCCGAACAGACTGACCAACTTTGATGGAGTACGATTAGTAGCTCCTATCTGTAGGGATGAGGTGGGTACTTTCTGTTTTCGTCCTTTTCTTGCTTTACTTTTGACAATATGATTCGTGGGAGGTAATGCAGCTCCCAGAACATTTCTGTGTCAAGAAGTGTTTTTTTTTACTAGAATTTAAATTGGTTTGGACTGGAACTTTGCGGATGTCCTGTCCAAACTTATTATGTTTCAGTAAAGACGGATCCTGTTAGTCCCTCAGTTTGGTATTACAGCTGTTGTTGGCGGTAATTGAACCGGCATTTTTATTGAATATACCCAGTAATTAATACACTCAAGAAATCGAACACAGAAATAAACAGAGAAAATGCACAAGGTAAGGGGTAACGTCTGTTTACAAGGATTCATTTTATAGGAGAACACTGGGGAAAGATAGAAGTACATGGGAAACCATTTATGGATGACCTCACTCAAGAGAAAAGTCAAAATGAAATCAATGGAAGAAAACAAGTTAGAGAACAATTTCCAAAGAAAAATGATATAACGAAGAAAAGGCACTCAATACCACAATTACAGTACAATTCCCATGACCTAACGACTAAAAATACAGACCGGTGAATATTTTGATGACCCCAAGATTGACGATTATTTACAAATGAGACATCATTGTAACACCTCGAAAGGATGAAAATTCCGGAGCGGATAGTATGCAGCTTTGACTGACTATTAACCTCTTGATGTTGACGGATAGCAATTCGTTGGGATGAAGTCTAGTCAAACTGAAATAAGTGAAATTACAATTTGTTAATAATATCTGCAATATTCGGTATTACTTTTCACCTCGAAGTAAAATTCAAAGCAAACTCATATTGTGAACGGCTTATGTGGCTATAAATTAAGTTTTCAGTTTTTCTAGGTGCTTCAAAGATGTAATAATGCTGAGCGGATGCGCTTTTTCTTCGAAAATTCCTGCCAATCGGTGGTTGAGGAAGCAATGGTGAAGAGCGATGATCCCAGAGGCCATATGAGGAATGGCAACTATGGGTCAGTCATTCGATTTCCAAGTTATTTAAGACATGTTCCTTACCAAACGTCTCCTCTTCATCGATTTTGTGTTCTGGTCTTCTGAGTCGTCATCTTCAATCAATCGTCGACAGAAAATCCTCAGAGGATGTGGAGTCGTTCTGAAATAGTTTCTTAGAGCTCCCGAGTAGGCGTAAAGCAGTTGAATTGTAGACTGTAAAATAAATATAAAAAACTGACGGTTTGACTTCTTTGGGAGTCTCTGAAAAGTCATCACTATCGAAGTTTAGGCGAAGTCTGAAAACTCATATATAGAGCAACTTTGAGGAATGTGGGCCTAAAATCCCAACTCGAAGTTCACACACCTATCTAGTAAATTCAGCAAAAAAGGGAAAATTATATTTAGAATTTTGTGAATTTTTACAAGATTTGGATTTCTAATGAGAGTACTCACAATAATTGAACTGGCTGTCAATTACTTACCTCACATTCTTGATTGTGGTCATATGAAAGCGATTTCTTACGTTATCCTCTTCTGAAATGTTATGATTTATATGTTTGTTTATGTGTTTTTAACCACTACTACTCATCCATAAGTTTTATAGATATTAAAATGATCCTGACTTTATTTTGTAATCAACTTGTGGGACTAACCTTCTGAATCGATATCCCAATCCTTGTCTTCGGTGCCGAGGTGACGATTCATTCTTGGAACCTGAAAAGTGCGAACTATATCAATATAATTGAGGTTATTGTTCGCAGGTAATGAAATTAGCTTATTGATAGAACCAATGATAAAAATTTTATCTTCTTTGCACCAAAAAAATCGTTCTTTTAGAAAAAGAGGTTCAGAGAAGTTCGCTTTCGCTTTTTGAGTGGGAGAAACGAAAAACCACGTTGAGACATAACCGGCATCGCAATTCCGACAACGTTCTATTACATACCTCCATTTCTCTGAAGCAAGTAGATTGTAGCTGAAGTAGTCGCAAAGCCTCTAGAAGTCCTTTTGTGGAGGGACGTTTGAGTGCGTTTGGTTCCAACATTGACTTGATGATATCAGTCAGATTTTGGTCGATTTCTGGAATACAAAGACTTCCAACAACTTGTTTTATGATGAACCTGATTTGAAAAAAATGATCGAACAATGCTCCTTCAACTGTATCATCACTGACCTCCAAACCAAGCATTTGGAACTTTACCGTCCCTTATAAGTTCCTTGTCATTTTCTAGATCCACATTTGTCGATAGCTGAAAATATATAGTCGTCTAATTCTGTAGTTGTAACAACGGCTCAGGAAGATTTGGGCTTGATACAACATAATTGGACAATAGGCTGAAATTTATATAGTAATGAACTCCTTGGTTGTCTTGTTGAAGCTAGGTCCCTGCGAGAACGACGACTTTGAGTACTCGTATCCGGGCACTTCATCTTCTACGTAGGAACTTGATATTCGCGGGGGCGTACCCATGGCGGCGTGGTGTTATCTCAAAGTAATAACAAGTCATAAACGTACTTCCAAAAGGGTGATCCCCAGGCTGTAGACATCAGCTGCAGTTGTAGGAGGATTGTTGAGAATTTCCGGGGCCATGTAGTACTTATCACCTTCCTGGGCAGAATCCATAGAATCCTGTAACAAACATCGATTTCCAAGTCTTTCACAGGATATGAAAATGGAGTGGAATGATGACGGAATGGAGCGGTCCAAGCAAGCGTGCTCCTAGAATAAGATTTTAACCATTTATAAAGAATTTAATCTACTTAACTCGCCTGGAACAGCTAAGTTAGTATTGACTTACCTCGTTCAGGTTGAATGCTAAGCCAAAATCGCCTAACTTACATGAAGTACCCTCAGTAGAGATGAAGATATTCGACGGTTTGACGTCCATATGAAGTAGACCCATCGAGTGCATATGGTTGATTGCCTGAAACCGAGTGGATCTTGGACGGTAATAGTCACAATTTCAAAGGGGTGAGATCAGGAGAGGATGCAATCAAAGGGCATCTCTAGCTGCCAGCCTAGCAAACACTCTCCTCTCCGCTCTCTGAGCTCACCGTAGTAGGTAACCAACCGTTTGGGCTGGCATCGTAACGTTACATCAGCTTCCTAATAGGGATTATACCCTCTGTTTGACAAATTTTGGGGAGGTCTTCTTATTTTGTGTATAACTTCATTAGGTAATTTATTATCTGTGGCAATTGAGTAGTGATAGCCTCTGATCCTTACCTGTAATACATCAAGCAGCACGGTATAGAGCTCGTTCATCCTAAGGATTCCGAAACATCGTCGATAATCAGCTAGGTTGGACCTGCACAGTTCCGTCTGTATGTAGAGCCTGCCTCTGAAGGAAAAGTGAGTTTTACTCCATTGAGTGCTCCTTGTTTTTCAATCTATTGGTAACAGATCGCCTACAGCACTTGTCGCTGGCAATGCTTTTGCCCAATTCCCAGCCATGAGAGTTGCGAATAGCTTAACACTCCCCAATTCCACAGTACACTAATTCTGTTAGATTTTTTATCACATCAAATATCTAGCCTATTTAGATTTACAAAATAGGCTGATATAGTGGGCCAAAAACTGGAAAGATTTGAAGCCCTGCTGTATCCTTTTGGAAGGCATATCTGGGAAAGAATTGCCATTATCTAACCGATAATAATTCTAAGTCTAGCGTTCTAATAACCAATTTTACTTCCCCTTTTTTGCAAAAAAAAAGACTCAGTAAATATGCTTTTACGGTTAAAATTATACTTCTGAGTGTGAAACTTACAACAAAAGCTGTACTACCTTTCCTCCCATGCTTTTTCGTATCGTACAATATTTTGATGTGCCGGGATTGATTCGTGCAACATGGCTTCGTGAAGTTTCTGACGGCGATCTCCAGAGCTTTCAAATGTATGAAGTGCTCGTTTGATGGCGTATCGTTTACCGTCTTCCAGATTTTCTACTTCGAGGGCCTGAAAATATTCAGTTTAATATTTTATATTTCGAAACTCCTTAGGTTTTGTAAGTCTTTTCTGAACAGACTCCTCCAGGTGGAGTGTCATCAATAGCATCAAATTGTTGTTCTGGACTCTATAACCCCTCTCTTCATCATCATTTCAAGATTTTGGATTTAACTTATCTTTATACTCGTCCTCCTTTTTCTCCTCTGATCCGTTTTTCCAAGGTTTTCAATTGAGAGTAAAGAAGTCATTTCAAGAGGAGTCTTTTGAAGAATTGGTACTTATACTGTAACAACTTGACTCACCTCTCCAAATACACCCCTTCCGAGTTGGCGTACAATCTTGAAGCATTGTTCAAAGTAGGTCTTTGTCTTGGAGTACTGATAGATCGTGCTGCTCTTCTCAACTGAAAAATTTGGAAGTTTAGCTTCATTTCTACGAAGGTAATCGTCTGAGCTTTCTATCTCTTCCAACAAGTTCCTTTCTAGAGCTTTTTAGATCTCTTACCAAGTGCCAGAACATCGATATTTTAGCAGGACAGTTCAAAAATTAATCCTACTCGACGTGTGATTGAATCTGGCATCAATGGAAGGCGAATAGTAATGATTATGAAAGTAGATGAAGCCTTTTTGTGGACCGAGAACTTCTTCGTGTAGTGAATAGCAACGTGTGGGTTCATTAGAAATTAGCAACATCTGTATTGGGGAAGGAAACTTACTATCGTCAACAGGCGTATTCCTGGCTGTGACAAGTCGCGGTCTCATTACTTGGAATCCGGGTGGATAAATGCCTGACGATCTTCTTCGTGGTATCCTCGTCATCCGTGTTGTTGAGAATGTTGCTTGGTAGGTCTAAAGAAAAATTATCATTTTTCGAACTTATGAACCAACTCATAATTTGTGAATGAGGTGAACAAATTGGTAAACAAATGGCTAAGTAATTGGAAAAGGCATTCGAAGAACGGACCTAATAAATACTGAATTTTGACTCACTTTCGACCTAGTCGGTGAATGACACAGAAAAGTTTCCTTGGATGGAGGAGGCGACTCTAACAGCATCTGAAATTGTGGACTTCATAAACTAGAATTTCCTACTATTTAATGATTGATCAAACGGCAAGAGGACCTACCGTAATTTTGTAGACGATGATTAAGAGCCTTTCATTGGTCAAACTCTTTTATAGTAATGTCTAGGACAGTTATTGGCAGCCTCGTTTACTCTTGGCAGTATTCTCTCCGTCCGCATGCTTAGGGTAGACAGCCATCTTGGGAACGGTGAGCCACCGTGACCCTGGGCATGTCGCACTTTAGCGCTAGGCCACAATATATCCCAAGGTATTTAGTCCCATTTTCATGTTCAGCTATCTTCGTGGGAGAAAATGTCAATTGGTGAATGATAGATGATAGTGAGGGCTACGGTATAGATGATTTGAGTGGTACCTTGTTTTGTTAAAACAAAAACTAATTTTTTTGCACAAAATTCTTCGTGTTTGCTAGCTAGGGGTGGGAAGTAGGTTAGGGTGACTCAGCAAATAAAATACCTGTTGATACGATTACATCTATAAAATGCATAACAGAGGTAGCGAGTGCGAATTAGGGGCTGACATCCTTCATGTTTCCAAGTTTGTGCATCGTCTAAAGTAATCCTTAGCATTTGTTTAAAATCATGAAAACTTCGGAAAATTTCCAGCATTTTTCACATGCTTCGAGTTCATCAGGTTTCGTGAAGTATAGAGGCATGATCTTAAAATTTTCGATTTTCGTGCTTTCAATTTCATTTAAAAGTTCAGAAACTTGGTCGACGTGTTATACTCACACTTACTTCATAAATTTGTTCGAAATAGGTAGTATCCATCGAAGTTTTCTTCTCGGACTGTAGTTGAAATGAACGGCTTGGATGATCTGGGCTGGACCAAACAAGGAGTTTGTTTTTGGAAGCGATACAGCCGTATCAACGCTCATTCCATGAGTCTATTTGATTGGATCTTTCGTTCTTCAAAAGAGTGACCGCCCGGTGAAACCGAGAGTTTATACTCGGGAGGTTAACTATAGTACCATTGAAAGAGATGTGGGTTTGAAATTTTCTACTGTCATAAGATGATTCTTCCTCAGGATTTCTACCGTAATGTAATAGTTACGTAGAAGAGCTCTTTGCAAAGGATATGATACCGTATTGACAGCCCCTCGTGTCCTCAGGGGTAGCGGCGCTTGATAGCGGCATCCTTTGTCGGGATCGCTTTTAGGCGTCGGAATCGGCTTCCTTATAGGAGTGTGATCCTGGCGGCTTCGTGTAGGTACAAGACTGTCCGCACAGATTACCTCAGGGCTTTGTTTCTTAGCCTTTGATGGATTTGGAAGCCCTCTATGCCGACGCAAGGAGTATAGTTGGGTTATACAAAAAGCGCTGATTAGGGACAGGTGTAGAACGTAGTGGAAAAGAGATTGTGTTCGTTCTGGCGCCATGCTGTGATGTCAGAATGAGCCGGTGTCTCCTTTTCGTTCATGGTTTGTGTTATATCGGTGATTGCTTGATGATGTCGATACTTTGTTTGGCTGCTGTTTTGGGCTTATTGTCAGTTCACGACACGAACGCCTTCAAAAAATCGCTGTTGACGAATTCCCGGCTTTAGACGGTGTTTCAACTCATTTTTGTGCTTTGTCGATACTGTGTCCTTTGTCCTTTACACTACTGCGGCGTATGAGTGAGTGTTGATAAGCGAGGGAGGATTTCCCGGAGGCAGCAATCCGAGTTCGATTCATCTGTGAGCCTAGAATTCGTCTCACAATTCAGCAATTTTGCGGTAATGTCTCTATCGATTAGCAAGTCAGGTCTTACCGAGAATTTGCCAACTCTAAGCCTCTTCACCTTTCGACAAAAAGTCCATCGAAACTCTCGAAATGCACGCGAGAGGAATGAAATTGACTGTACTGTTTGGTTACCAACCAACCGGCCGACGTATTGCCAGAGCGGAACGGAAAAACGCCGTCATCGTCTTTACTGAGCTGGTGGCTTGGAACGGCAAGACGCTTTCCATTGTTTTTCGGCTATTTGCTATTTGAGGTTTTCGAGTTCCCTCTTATTTCAAAGCATGATCAATTTTCTCCTGCTTCTGGGTTCTTTTGCTGACGGTCGTCCCGCCATTTCGTATTTCTGCATTTTATCTGCAGCTTGAACTAGAATTCAGACATTTAGTGAGTGTGTTGGTACGGCTTTTAGAAACATTTTGCGCCCCTCATTGGCGGTTTGCTCGAAGAGGGATGGATCAATTTACAGGAAGTAGCGCATGGGTTCAAGTTCGCTCATGGTTCCAAGATAAAGTTTTTGATGAGCTAGGAATTGGGTGATTCTAGGCTGAGATTCCTTCCCGAACTGGTAGATTTGATCTCGTAATAGCTTGGTAGCATACTCCAGTTTTCCAGTTTTCAGAATCGTCTTCTGGGGTTAAGTAAGAGCAAACGAGTTTACCTGTATGGGTATGAAGTAATATCGCTGAGCAAGTAATCTGCTTATTTCCCATGTTCTATCATAGCTGTTTCGGGCCAAGTAGGCTTGTGTGACCACATTAAACTGTAATTTGCTGGTCTTCGGTTCATTAGCCACCGAAACTTCTATGTGAGGGTTGACAATTCCGCTCATTTAAACAGAATCAATTTCGATGGCTTATCTCACAGCCTCAAGGTCGCTGCTGGAAGAGCCACAAAGATGTTTGCATTTCAGAGACCATTACTTTGTTCCGTTTGAAATAGGATTGTAGGCTACAAAAGTCGTCATGACTCGATTATTGTCGATCTTTCAGCATCGATTTCAAAGTCGACGCGTGTGATTGTGTGTGAAACCCTGGTTCGTAGGGTAAACATCACCTGAATACCCAGTATAAAAGCGGTAGTCTTTGAAGTTACTCTTACCCTCCTTCCAAAACTTTTGCATATGTTCTGAGGTTCTCTCGAGCTCAGTTCTTGGCATCGCCAGGCTTTTCGCTGTTGTTTTATTGACACCTCCTTGACGATATCTATGATATAAGCTGGATCCAAAGGGCTTGTTTGGTTAGGATAAAGGATATCTCGTCCTGCCGTTTCGACTGTTTTTTTGTATGCGTTTTAATTGTAACTACTATAAGTCAACAGCTACTAGTCCGGCTTTGCTTAATCGGTTACGGTTTCTATGGTGGTGAACACCGACTAATGCGCTTACTACAATTCGTGTCGTTGCTTTCGAAAATAGCTCCCTTTCCTTTGTCGGTTGTTGTGAGTGTGTCTGACCAAGTGTAGCTCCTGTTTGTTGTCTGGGACGTCTTTTTCGGGAAACTCAAGGCGCTTTTACTACCAGTTTCTGAAATGTTTTATCTTCGAGTGGAAAAAAACGATGGTATTAATCATATAGAGGTAGCATTTACATACAACGTTAATCAAGAGGAAAACAATATAAATCAACCATGCAAATAGGATATTTGCGATTGTTTGTTTTGTCAATTCCGATAATTACTTGTATCGATCAATCCCGTGGGATTGAGCCACCTGCTCAAAATATTTTCAAAATCGCAAGCACTTCTGAACGAGTCCGCTACGAAAAAGGAGGACAGGGACGTGGGCAGCCCTACCTTACCCAGGTCCCTTGAATTGAGTCCAGAATTTTTGTGTACTTTTCTCTCTTTCTTGCTGACATTTTCTGCCCTACGAACATTTTTCTATATCCGATCCTCTTGATGAAGTAGAGCACTTCTCTCCTGTACACTGATTTATATCGACACTGTCTATGCAGCCATAGTTTCAGTGTCTTTCAATGGAAGGTGGTGCATTCTCTGGAGATATAATTCATGAAGATGTTTAGCATACTTTACAAGTTATAAACATCTTTATAAGTAGATATAGCCTGATCGGCATCAAACACGTAGTTCAAACTCAATAGAAGTATAGGTGAAAAATCTTATTGTGAACACTCCCTTCAGTACAAACAGAGAAGATCTGTAAAAAACAGTAAGATGCATAGCTGTTGTGGTGGAGGCGGAGCCAGGGATATTTCAGAGAATACTTTCTCATCTATTAGTATTGCACGTTGGGATGTTTATTTGATTACTGTTATGTTCATAGATTTTTCTGATCCTGCATTCATACCAGTATGTTTCGCCTAAGTCTGTTCTTCTGCTAGAAGCTGATCTTTAGACAGAATCAAATCCTGATGTGGGGTATTTCCCTCTCATTTAGGAAGAATTTCTTTCTGACAGAAGTGGTCGGCATTGGTGCAACTTCAAACTCGATGGATGAATTACCTCGAATCCCTTTTGCATCCTTCTGAGAGAGTTTCTCAGATAGCATCGTTTACTTCCGAATTTCTAGGAACTTTCACCTTCAAACAGTTCGTGTACTTTCAAAGTTTTGCATAAAAGTCATGGCGCATTCCACCTGATGGGTGAATGTAGGAAATTGTATTAATCTGCTTGGGAATAGGATGCAGGATCGAATCTAGGTAAAAAAGCCTGCCCTGAAAACAACTCCATTCTTTGGTCAGATAAACCTATAATCGCCGTCAACAGTAACATGTACAGTTTTTGGGAATAACCCTCAGCCCATTTACACGCTCTCTACCGGGCCACCCATCTGCAAAATCTCTGATGACTGAGGTGTCAATCACATTGTCAGTAGACCTTTCCGTGGCTGGCACGGTATCAAGGGCCTGCGCAATTTTTCGTAGTAATGTCAAGTACCTCAAATGTGGCTTATATTAAAAGATCCGCCCGATATCATTTTACTTTTTTGAATGTGTCTCTAGCGATGATCATGAAAATTAGGTATTTCGTCGAATGTGTCGACGACCCCAGCTGTGCAACAAATTCATGGCATATCCAGGTCGGTCGAGTGGTGTTGATAGCTTGCTGCCTTTACTTTGAATCCTTTAAGGTCTAATGGTCACATGGCTTGGTCATTCCCATGATTACTTTGAATATTCCTTGTAGTCGCCACTCGCATGTTGAAGCTGTCAATGGTATCCGGCAATCGGCTCTATTTGATTTACGAGACGAAATCGTCGGACGTAAATATCGTCGGCGATTGACCTTTCCAATTCGATTTCACGTATCTAAATCCAGAAAGAAATCATAGAGAGGCTGAAAAGTAAATATCAAATCTTAGAAGTCGCTCTGGGTCGTCAACTTCGGACGCAGATGAGTACGGAACCCTACTACCGTGCTACCTACGATTTAAATCATATTGATGTATTAGTGAAAATCAGAGCAAGTGGGAATAAGTTGGGCGGCCATGAACTTTCCCCAATAAGCAAGTAGTATTTACATGTGAAAATAAGCATTCCAGTTGTGAAAGCGCATACGAACATCTTCGTTGCTCCCAGCACCCTGCTCACGCAAGAGGGTAACGTAGCGCACTCGCTCATCACTCAGGTGGATCCTTGCACTTTATTTGTGGCTTCCATTGAACAGTAAACACACAAGAGCATACCAAAGCCCTTTCATCTCGTCGAAGTCTGTCAATGAGCAAGTAATCAATGAGGAGCCACAAAAATTTAAAGCAAGAAATTGTGACCTGGTTGAGTTGAAATTGAATTGAATTGAATTGAATTGAATTGACAAATGTTGCTATGGTCCCAGATGAGAGCAGATTCACAATGTATCCGCAGAAAAGAGCGGTAATGATAAGTTCTACTCATTTTCATGTTCGTCGACTAAGAAGCTTCAGTTTCATTGAAACTCATCATTGTTTTCCATTTTGAACTAGAAACCTAATAGAAGCTTGTGAGCTCTGAAAGAATTTTCCGGAATACGTCACGTCTTTACCTTATGTTCGGCATCTCGGAAGTAACTGATTGCGTATAAGGCATCTCCCTCAAATTCTTAGATCGGATCAGGGGTTCGATCCTCCCTCAATACCAGTTCTGTTCAAGTGGCTGTAGAGTACCGAATATTTCTTCTGGTATGAGCGGAATTCGATCCATGACTAGATACCAGGTGTGGGCGTGTGGTAGTACCAACATTTGTCAATACTTCGCTTTTCGGTCTTACTGATCTGAAAGGGTGCGGTTCAAGGGGTTATAACGTCAGTATAATGAGATACCGCTACTGAAAACATCATTCGGTTTTCGCTTCCTTTATTCGCATGAATTCTAAACCGATGATGATATTTACAGAGAACAGCATGCTTCAGGTAGCAGTGGAAATTCCTGTCGTTTCGAAACGTCCGATGATCGTCTAGGCCTCGGCAACTGCTCGGATGGAAGCATCACCAGAACACGTCCTGTGCTAATACGACGCTTTACGGTGTCTAATCCGCGTGTTCTTCCGGATCGTCGAGCTGGTTCTGCAGTGGCGGCGCACGGTGGAGCCACCGACGCTGCTGGTAGTTCTTCGACGTTGAGGTGGCGCCGCCCCAGCGCGCACTGCACTCGTGCACCATGCTAGAGCTGCGCACGGTGCTCGGCGCCGTAATTGCTGCTCTCACGTCGCTTACACTCAACGTCAATGCTCAATGCCCACCGGTAAGCGGACCGTGCCGATGTGCCCCGTCCATCTATGAACCGGTGGCTATCATCTGTGAAAATGCCGGCAGTCTAAACAATGCACTACAGGCGATTCAATCGGCCAGAAACACTTCCGTCAGTAACTTTATTTCTTCAATCTCTTGCTACTCGATCATGCAATTACGGTAATAGCTTCTCTTTTCAGATCGATTCCCTTATGATCATCGACACTGCTATTTCTAGTCTTCCAGCGAACGCATTCCAGGTGGTTCATTCTGTTTTTCCTGTTTTCGTGTAAATATGCTTTAGTGAGATTTTCTGCTATTGTTTCGCTTTTTCCTATGCCTCGGTTCGTTTCGTCTTTTTCGCTTATTGAAGAAATCCTGATGAAAATATTCATAAATGTATTTTCGTTACGAATCTATGAATCGTCGTTCCTTGCCGGATTATATTAGATCGACAACCTGCTGGGTTATCAGGGTGTAAGATCCAAAGAACGGGTACAAGAGCCTATTATGGAAGTAAGGAGTAGGCTCTAAAGTCATGCTTACTAGCTACAAAGGGCTTACTAAGACTGCACAGCCTTTGTGCGCTGATAAAGCCGTCGTTTCAGGTTTTTTTGAATAGTTTCCTCATTCTTTTATGGTTTCACCGAGAAAATTTTTTGGGACATATTTTCTTCGCAAAGCTGTTGGTATTTTTTTAGAGCTCAGATTTTTTTTTCGACAATCGCTTGTGCGTAGCGTTTTGTGTACACGTGCTTTCTGTACTTGAGTAATTTCAACACTTCGCATGATTGATTGTGGCTAACTCTCAACAGATACATTTTTCAAACCACTTTTTCTGAAGATAAACCTGTGCATTCTTCAGAAATTCATTGATAGTTTCTAGTTTTTTGATTCTATTTTGTAAATGAATTGCTGTTTCCTCTGACCTCCTCATCCTGGTCTCCTCGGGTTCCCCGCAGGGTCGGAGAGAGGAAGGAGTAAGAAGTTCACATAACATCAGCATTTAACGAAAATTTTTGAAATTGACTTTTTTTCATCTATGCTTTCTTTTTCTTCTAACTACAAGAAAGCAGAAATTTCATAATTTAGCACCGAATTTCGATCAAAGCTGTTTAGGGGTCAAATACTGTACCCTCAATGATCCACTATATTTTCAGGGCTTTACCATTCTGCGGTTGGTTCTGAACCGTAACACACTGCAGTTTATTGATGATCAAGCATTCAACGGTCCGCTGCTGGACTCTCTGGTTGAACTTGATCTGAATGATAACAATCTTGGTCAAATCCCTCAAATGGGTCTTACACGCCTTCGAAATTTACGAAAGCTCTATCTGAATCGAAATCGCATCAACACATTGTCGTCGAATGCGTTTGCCGGTTATGAAAGCAAGGATTTGATCATCAAACTATCTTTGGCCGGCAATCGATTAACTGATCAATCACTCACTGACACCGCCGTCTTCCGACCCCTACGGCTGCTGCAGGTTCGTGTTTCTAGATTTTAAAAATAATTTAGTAATCGCAAAGTCGTTTTTTTGAAATTTCGAAAAATTGAGCTTTTTTGTTTTCTATTGTCTTTCTCATATAGCAAAAACTCTTAAAATCTGAAAATTTACGAGCAAAATGTTTATTTCAAGAAGATACTTCTAAATCAAGTCTGTTCATTCCTAG
Organism: Haemonchus contortus; assembly: GCA_000469685.2. NCBI lineage: Eukaryota > Metazoa > Nematoda > Chromadorea > Rhabditida > Trichostrongylidae > Haemonchus > Haemonchus contortus. Next base: position 4,888,042 of record LS997565.1, read on the forward strand.
GTTTCTCTTCGTTATTGGAACAACCAGTATTTACGCCTCAAATCTTATTAGTTTAATTGAGATCAGAATGGTTCAGCTCACTAAAAGTAACTTTTTGTTCGGTCCCTTTTGTCGGAAAAATCGTTTTCCCCCACAGTTGTCTTCTGAAGTGATTCTCAATTGAGTTAGCAAATTTTCCTAGAGAAACAGTTTTTTGAAAAACGAATTTCGTTACCGTAGACGGCTGTCATGTCCTTGGGAATTGTGCCGTGCACTCAACATAAGCTCGGAAAGCGAAATCATGCTCGAGTATGCAAGTTGAATAGGGACTGGGCTACCTCGTTTCGAAGTAAAATTCTACATTTAAAAGAGGTGACGGTCCAGCTCGAATGCTGCTGGAAATTAAACTGTGAAGGTTCGGCTCGAATGCTGCTGGAAATTAAACTATGTCTTAGAAATTTTTAATTACTCTTTATTTTGGCTTTTTCAACTTTTTATTCTCTCCTGTTTATCCAATCGAAAATTCACTCTTGCCTTCAAATTCGTTTTTTCTGAAATACGTTCTAGAGTGCTTCCAAAATGAATATTTTATTTGCATTTGGGTATTTCATTGAGGTCGTTGTGTTGTGATTGCATTGCTGATAGAGGTATTGATAGCTCAATACGTCTACAGTTGTGATAGCGAAAGTAACAGTATATTCCTTTCTTGAGTGATCGGGGTGTGAGTTCGAAATGTTTTTGTAAATGAGGATTTTTTGTTTTGATTTTTCCAGCATATGTACCCCCTCCTACCGGCTTTTCATGATCTTATCTATATTCCTCTTATGGTCTTATTTTTCTTAATTTTCTCTGGAAAAGCTCACTAATCCTAGTTCACGTGGTTAGTTTCCTTAAACCTCGTTTGCTGGAGAGTTTAAAAGTTCATTATGTGCATACTTTATGTGTGAGTCATTATCGTTCGTTTGCATGCTCGTTGTCCAGCTAGCTATCCATCCATCCAGCCAGCCAGCGGGTTGGCCATCTCTCCCACAGCTATGTAAATAAAAACGCCGCTTCAACTGTGCAGAAGCCCTTGCCTCCTCCTGGACCAATGGAGTTCGGATTGTTTAAAGAGCGGGAGAGAGGACGAATTACGGGTGGTACATTACGTGCCGATTGAATGAAGAGGGTCATGGTGTATTCGTATAGTCCAGGGCGACCCTGCAGAGACAAAGAAGCAGAACTTTCTGCTCCAGATTACGGTGTGGTGCGGTACGGTATGATGTGGTATTGTATGACATGATACGATATGATATGAAGTGGTATGGTATGTCGTTGTAGAGGTTTTGTAATGACTGTTTACAAAGTTCATTAATCTTATGAAGGGCAAGCCTATGTGTGGTCCTTGTAAAGAATAATGAAAGCCCAAAAAGGGAAAGAAGTCCGAAACTTTGAAAAACCTAAGCTTTAGAGAAGGGTACAAGGACTTCCGTAAAGCCCCCATGTTTGGCTACGATCCTATCAGAGCGTGTGAACTTACTAAAAATTTTGCGGGTAAAGGCCGACTACAGAAGGGAAAGAAGTTCAGACTGTCTTAGATGTAAGCAAGTATCCCATCATAAGTCCATTGAAACCAAGTTAGGAATGCAAGTAAACTTTTTTTTGATCTATTTGAGATCCCGTGAATTATTTACAAGTTTCTTCATTTGGCTGTTTACTTGTTTATTTTGTAATTACTCAGTCCTTTTGAAAGGCTTCTATGTCGTTCTGAACCTTGTTAGAGTGGTCAGAGCAGGACTTCATTAAGAGCGCTTGAGTTTTCACAAAGAAACGTTTTTCCAAATACATTCACTATTATTAATGATTAAAATTTCCCCTTGTTTTTACTTTTTACTATACGAATACTCAAGGCTATGTATAACTTTTTAAGGAGCTTTCCCTTGAGACGAATGCGTTGACTGCGATTCCGTCGGCGGCCCTGGTGAATCAGCGTGGCACCTTAACGAATCTCAATCTTGGTCTGAACAACATCAATGAGGTACTCGATGATATCACTAATTTTATTGTTTTTTCAAAGTTGAATACACATATTTTTAGGTACCAGTCGGCGCTTTGGACTTTCCCAATCTTACTTCACTGTCACTCGAATTCAATGGAATCACTGTCATACCACCACAATCCTTTCAGGTTCGTATCAATTTTCAGTTTACCTTGGCAAGTCGGTTGAAATGCAAGGCATTCGAAGTTATTCGATTTGTTTGGGTTACGCCACGCATGCTAGCCTCGTCTGATATTTGATAGTATGCTCATGAATAATTACCTGACATTCCTCGAAGAGATAGAATTGAATTAATTGAAGTGCCGAATACCTTACCTGTTTTTTCCAATCGAATGCGTCAATTGGTCTAGGTAATTGCATATAATACTTATTAATCATGTGTATGCAATTCTTCTGAATAGCTGTGAATGAAATGTGTCATTCCTGGACGAAATGTCATGTACTGTTCAGGGTGTTCCCAATCTACAGTATCTCTACCTCACTGGTAACAAATTTCCATCATGGGCACCGGAAATGTTCCGCTACATCACTCAGTTGAGAACGCTAGGTATCGGTGAGACACCGATCTCTGTCATTCCGAACAATGCCTTTATGGTGAGTGTTTTACTGTATCTATGGGTACTGTATTAATTTACTAGTACTGTAAGGAATCTAATGAAGTCACATGCGATAGAAGTTGATGAAACATCGCATTGAGCATACTATTTATACATGTCTCTCTCTGTCTCAACTTTCTTTTCTTTTTCTTGGTCACCGTTATTTTTGAAATTTTGCTTTGGATGAACTGGTTCCTGGAACGATCAGACTGCTGAGTATTCCACAAAATTTTTCTGTGAAGCTTCTAAGAACAGAAAGAGAGGGGACCAGTTGCTGTTCGGTTACATTCAAGATCGCCTATGCTTCGACTTTCGTCTAGTCGGCTGGCAGATTGTTCTGTAGGCAATAGACTACGCATTGAACTGGGGAAACGATCGTTGGAGCAAGCCGTTTTTCGAACTGACGTTTCAATCCTTCCCGTTTGACCTTAGCCTCTTGATATTTAACATTATTTGGAAAAAAGCCTTGCTGGTTCGATCCCCTAATCTGTTCCCGTTGATCGCTCCTTTAACTTGAAAAACTTAGACTCTTGAATTGACTCAGTAAACAGGGTACTCTGATTAGCGATAGGAATGTGTGGCAGAGCATCGATCGATCTAATCTCCAGAGATTTTTGCGGACCACTCTAATTTCACTTTCCTCAGGAGTCTCTGAATTGTACTGTAGCACATAAACAAATAAGGCCCCAGTGTTTTCTCATCCCATCGGTTAACATGGAAAAGCAGTTCAGGACATCGTTAGGTGTTAGTTTGTTAGCTTTGCCCTCGACCCAGCTTCATCACGTTTGGGGAATCGTGCGGTAACCGGCTTGTTTTTATGGTTCCGTGTAGTTAATGTTTGCCTTAGCTAACAGACTACAGGTCTAGTCGTAGAAATGCTTTACGTGATTTACTTTTTCGTCCGGTTTTCGAAGTACTAAGCACCGGGTGCAGGTACAGAGCAGTTTCTGAGTCAAAGTGGATAACAGAGGTCTACCCATACCTCTGGACGTACTGAATTAGTAATGAAAATATCTGGAAGGAGAAGCAGGAGAATAAGTGTGTCATGGCAGTTTATATTTAGTAATAAAAAAGTATGGACAGAATCATATGTAGGCTGTAGTGATTTATATCACGTACCCTGGATCTGGCTGATAATAAGAGTAGCTTTGTCATTGCATTACTTAATTATCTTAATGTTTGACCTATAATAATTTTTATTGAGTATATTGAATTAAAAATAATAAAAAAGCAGCTCGGCTATACGGTACTTTGGTGATTTTTGTTTATTGCCAAATTCGTTTACAAATGCAACTTAGATACGGCATCTTTGTCAAGAAAAAACATATTTTTTTTTCTGTCATTCTTTGTTCCACTTGGTGTTATAACTGCCGCTATGAGATTCCTATCCAAAAATGAATTTTACTTTTCAGCACATTCCAAATCTGATTCGCTTGGAAATGTCCGAAGCGGCGATTGACACAATCGAACGAGGTGCCTTTCAACGAACTCCTCAAATTCAGGCGATTGTACTGAATAAGAATCGCCTGTCACAGTAAGTTCCAGAAAGTTCTTCCACATGCAGAGTTGGATAGAAAGTTTCTCTTTCGATTATTAATTATGTGTAATATAAAGAGTTTAATTCTGTCAGCATTGAATTTCACTTTTGCCAGCTAGTTATGAGCTCCTGGTTTGGATTCTGATGAGTGTGGGTATTTTCGTGCGTTCTTAAAAGCAGCCTTCGGTTTTATTGTTGTCGAAATATTTCTTTCACAGAATACGTAGTTGATGACTCTTTCTTGTCACCAATTATTCACTGCGAGGGCTATCAAATGGCTGATGTGTAGAGAACATCACCGTGACATACGGCCATCAATCTCTATGTACTCTTGTCCATACTCAGTAGTAGTGTTGTCTATACTCAGTAGTAGTGTTGCCGGCAATCTTGTTGCTATTCTTCGATTCAACTCATACCAACAGCTTGATCGATTTGAGTATTTATTCATAGACCCTGTTTTCTATCCTGCCAAATCAGCTTGGAATCGGTTGTCCGACCGCGAAGGTCTGGAAGGCTGCGTTGACTCGGACTCCGATATCGTTTCAGGGTCAGCAGCATTACCCCTTACTGTTCCACATCTGGATAATAATAAGAAGATGAATTACTTACTGATTACGAACATTTGCATGGGGAGCCAACAGTTTTCACAATGGTTTACCTCGTTTTTTTCATGCAACTTCAACGTAGTGGTTGATCCCTTGGGTAAGTTCTACAGTACACGGGCGTTTATTTATATGTTGACCATCGTAGGTAGTCAGCGCATGCGCTTCTTGTTTACCGTACTGATCTATGCGTTGGTGAAGAGGTGTGGCCAAATCGACCATATGCAAATATCGACTGGCTTCCTTTCACCGAACGATTGGAAAATTTTCGAAAAATCGGAGTCTCCGCACTTAATGATCAATAAAATTCAATGGGACGGGTCAAAAGGTTGCTTATCAGCGGTTAATTCATAACATTTTTTTTAGAGTAAGTGGAACCACATCCAGAAGGTATTTAGTTATCCTTGCTAAACAGAGAAAAAGACCTAAAATTAGATGGATAGGGAGTAGTTCTTTACCTTTTTATTTAAAAATTAAATTCGAGTCAGGTTGGCCTTAGGAGTGAAATCTGAGAACTACTGAAATGCCAGTACCTGCAGACAGAACTCAGGCAAAAGTAGGAAAAGAACAGCTAATTGTTGAAATAGCCTTTAAATAAGGGAATATCGTACTGCTTGTGTTGCCAAAATTACTGCAAAGCTGAGAAGTTGTGCTGTCGAGGCATTCTTAAGGTGGCAGTAATTCGACGTAGAAAACCATTTTCTCTATTTGTCATTATTGATTGTGTAACGATTTCGAAGGTTATGTCAATAGATGGTTTTTGTTGGATTCAAAGAGATTTCCAAAAAAAGATTGATCAACTACGCGACACTCGAGAAACTCGAAGTCTTGATATCCCTCTCTAGGGGTGATCCTTTCATCCATCCTTCCATTTGGATCGCTGGGATGCAGAGTTAGCCATAGTTTCAAAAGAGAATAAAGTAAATTTTAAGTAAAAGCTAGTATAAACTGGATATTCCATTGGTGGGACCATCAGGGTTCATGCTTGGAGTTCATGTGCTTCTCCTAGCAGCTGATTCGGGTGGAAATATCGGCTTTCATTCTAATACAAATTCCATAGGTTAATTTTGCCACTATTGATTTATTGATTATAGAATTCGCGCCGACTTTTTCGAAGGTCTGAATGATCTATACTCTGTGGATGTACAGGGTAATCGTATCGAAAATGTACAACCACTTGGATTCGCCAATCTGCCATCACTCACACATCTTGATATCAGGTACTCTATTTACTGGTCTCACCAGATATTTCTACTCCCGAAAGGAAAAATAAGCTGATTATCAATCTTACCTGGGTCGCTTTACCCTTTCGTCTCCTTTACTAGCATTCAGTAGTCGATATGGAACAAAGAAAATCAAGATTGATTATCAGTTATCATCAAAGCAGCGTTGACCCTGTGATAGTCACTCTTCGATTCTGTGAAAAAAAATATTCAAAAGTGAGCACGTGAATAATGAGGTCACAATTTAGAGCGGTCTTTAATATGTGCCCTGTGCCATGTGCCCCTTAAGCCTCCAACCAAAAATGTCGGTATATTTTAAAGGTATTGCGCTTGATTTCTCATTCAAGTTGTTCGACTTTCCACAAGTGCTCTCAGTACTTGGCAAAAAATTTGCAAACGACTACGACGCAATTTCAGTTTGGAGAAATTGCGAGTATTTGAGCGATGTAGACTTCTACCAAACTTTGTCCCGGTGGCTGCTCTTAGCATTGAGTATAAAGTGGTATCACCAGCTGTGAACCTCTGAGACGTGTGTAAGATGCATGTAAGGGCACGAGGTTTCGGAGGATTACCATGCGACCGGAGTGTAGGACTGACCATTCAGACCACCGTCAAGAACGCGGATCGATGTAGTGAGTTCAAGCTCAGTGCTTGAGACAAATAAGGGAGAAAAACCTCTCAAGCATAAATCGGTGTTCTTGGGGTAAAATCATGCGCTCGACTTCTAATCTTAGTTTTAGTGGGGCTTGTGTACCCACTGGCTACGGAGCTCAGCCGACACCTCTACACAAGTCAGAGCTTCTATCCGCCAGCTCTCGGTGAGCCTGATTCCTGAAGGAATGGATAGTTTGTTCGGTTGGGCGAGTATCTTTCCGGGGTTTGTAACCCGTGCTATGCGATCAGTTGTGCATTCGTCACCATATCACCTCCGCTCTCTCAAATATACATTTGAAAGGTATGGAGGGGCAAGGCTGTTAGGAAGGAACTTAAATGCTAGGCGCATTGCAAAAAGTTTTGTCAACTTCCAGCAGTCCTAGTTCTTCACCAATCGGAACCGTTCTGAAAGTATTCCCAGTGTAAACAATGCCCATTGCAGCAGCTGTGAGCTGAAATCTGTTGTTTTTCCATACAGCGAATTTCGTTGCTGAAGGGTGTTTGGTTAGCATTTTGGGTGCGGCCGCGGTTCGGTGAGGCGCTGTCGAGTGAAATGGACAAACGATTGAAGTGGGGAGAACCCTTATGACAGCAGGGTGTGGTGATCCCATGGAATCTACCAGGTTCCAACGCAAAGGCCTATATTTGGACATCCGTTACGAATGTTACAAGTTATATTCGAATTGTTCGGTTGGATAGGTGGGAAGATTCAAGGTTTCGAGATACCGATTGTTCTTGAAACTTCCTCGGATAGGAGCTGCTATTAGAGCAACAGCAGTTGAAGACGACTTCATCACCTCTAGGTCATATGTGGTTGCTACGGAATTTAAAGGAACATTGTACGACCAGTAGTATCATGGCGTAGTCTAAGTTTACCATCAATTAATTCTGCGGTTCATAGGGAAAGTGATGAGCATGACGCAAACCTTCGCCTAGGTCCGAGAAACGAACCCGTGACTATTACTCTATAAATATAAGAAGTGTAATGCATATAACCGTAATAGATATGAAAATAAAATCATAGTGTATAGTAACATAAAAAATTAATTGGAATTAATGAAACGAAATTAATTAAAATTAAGATAAACTCAAACAATAAATAGAAAATAAAAAATAAAATTATATTAGTTTAATAATATCATAGAGTAATTATATAAAACATAATAGATATGGAAATAGATATAATAGTTTTTTATTAGCCATGGTTCAGTACATAGTAATTGGTCACTGAGCTATACGTACTCAAATCTAGTGTTCAATCGGAGTTCTGAATTCCCAGAATGCAGTACCGAGTGAGGCCATGTTCGTAGCCTTCTTTCATTCCCATTTTTTTCAAAATATTTAATGTAATTATTCCTTGATATATACTAATTTAGCTACAATCAACTTCAAACACTGCCCGAAAATGTCTTCACGAACTCATTCTTGCCTCGACCAAATGATAGACGAGTAATTTACTGCTGTGGTACGTCCTTTCATTGTTGTCAGTGGTACGGTTTTTTTTTATAAACCGGTAATTTACTTTCTTTCATGCTGGTCTTTTCTTGCTTTCAAAACGCTCCAAGTTCGACGATTAGCTTTTCCTTCAAAACTCTTGATCGCCATAATTCAGTGAAGTCCTTTTCATTGCACTTCAACAAGTGCGTGGTTTTTACCAATGGATCGATTGACGACAATGGCGACTAATAGCTTGTCATTCGAAAAAAAAAAAAAACAAAAAAAATATCATCACTTGTATTAGGGCCCTGTCTACAACATGATCAATTTGAGATTTTCGTAATTAGACTTAACTAGCGCACTGCGGTCAATTACCTTTCCAAAACTCTGCGGAAAGTCGATAATTTTGATCGATACCGGTCGTTACCTACATTCCCCCCGAAAGTCCAATTTAAGTAGCTAGATACTAGATATGAACCAAGAAAAGATGTATTTTTCCTTTAGTGTTTCCAGTGGGATGGTCATGCCATTGACAGGGTTTCTGAGGTCTGACGGTGAACTTTTAGCAGCTCGACAGAATTTTATATTCCAAAACGATCTTTTTAAACATTTTCTTTGGCGATTTCAGGAAATCCATGGTTCTGTAACAACGACCTGCTGTGGTTCCGTCAGTTACTTCGTGATAATCTCGATATTGACATAGAGAAGCCCGGATGCTTAGCTACATGTGCTGCATCACCAACCGGTTGTCCAGCAGAAGGCACTCCGTTGCGGTAAGTTCTGAAAGTTTTTTGCTTCGGAGATTACTCAAGTAATCAGGGTGACGTCAGCCCATGACACTAATTAAAACCTAAGCCTTATCTGAAAACACACCCTTTTTTCAAACGCCTGGCCCTTTCTACTAGCTTCCACGCGTGCCCTCAATGTCTATCCATCCCCTTGCGTGAGAAAGTTTTTGCGAACGTTTTGGATTTTTGAATGTTCTAGAGAATGACTTGAAATTTTGCGAGCAGATGGAGTATTGATTGAAATTCAGTGAAAAATTTTGCTGGTGTTGGGGATGATTGCAAAGCCTGCTTGGTTTTCCAAGGAGAGGCGGATTGAATTTTACTAGTGCCATTCATTTTATGCCATACATAGTTTCTTTTTTATCAGACGCGTGGTTAAACAGTTATTGTTCTTTTCAGGGCGGTCGACTTTTGTTTGGAAAACGAAGAACCGCAGCCACTCACTGGCAGAGCATTATCATTAGTTGGATGGATTATATTAGGTGGGCTCAAACATATTGACTGGAAACATATTTTAAAGAGGTCTTTTCTGAAACCTAATCTTTATACATAATAATTGTACCATGTTGAACTGACCCATTACTTTACCCTTTAAGTAAACGTTCAGAACGTTCCCTGGAGGTTACTTTGTACGGGCAGTCCACTCTTGACTTTGCTAGAAAAGCTAGAAAAGAGAACTCACTATGAATAGCTTCCGTCCCGTCTCTCTCCTCAACCGTACTGGGAATTGACCCCAATGTTTGTCCAGGAGTAGAACTCGGGTAGGGCTGGAGCTAGTATGGGTTAGGGTAGCAAAGTGCACGGAAGTTACTAGAGTTAAGAAATATCTCCCTTAGGTTCTGAGTATGCCAACCACAGTATAAACCGGAATAGGACTTCAGCAGTCACTCACCGCAGAGATTTGTAACTTCCTCAAATTGTTACTTACAGTTCTTTTTTGCTTTTGAAACTGTTTCCCTATTTTGTGAGAAATTTTCGTGAATTTCGCATGGAGTGAATGAATAATTACATTATTTATTCAGCGATTATTATGACGATTCTCCTCATATCGATCTGTCTACTCGCTATGGTTCGGTACGGTATGAGTCATCGTCGAAAAAAGCAGAAGGACCAAGAGATCGAGGATGACGCCCGAATGATGTCCTCTGCAGGTGAGTAACTAAAAAACAGCTCAGTGACCTCGAAAAAAGTCCATTCACCACCGAGCAAACCTCTCCGCGTCTACCAAAGAGTACCCCTCTGCAGTATTGGGCGAACGGCTAAGGTAGCCCGTGGCCGGCCGTCGTTTCTGTTCGCTACCCATTCAAACGATACTATGGGTGGTTAATCATGAGAAACCACAAAACCGGGTTGTGTTGCGTCGTGAATCCGGGTTTACCCGCAGCCGCAGTATCATACGGGAAAAACCCACGACTCACTGTCAACAAACTACAAGTGGAAACCGACGCGAAACAAGAAAAACATCTAAGCCGAACGAAAACGTGCCATTAACGCTCAGGATTTTCTCTAGCACCCAGTTCTTCTTGATAGAAAACTGGTTCCCGGGGAGTGCCATGATTTCGTGAAAGTTTTTCCGGTGAGCGGATTATAAAGAATTTTCAGGATTTTCGATGATTTTTCCTTTCATTTTGCTATGACTGTACTTTCTATTTTGTATTTTTTTTGCTTTATTTCGTAATTGACTCAAAATTCACCAGTTATTGATCGATTTTAGCATCGATCTATGGCGGCGGCGGAATATCAGCTATAGATCGCCCGTATTCAACACTACCACCAGTGAATCTCGATCTGCCGGCCGCTCATACCCTCGATGATCGGCCAAACAACTACTTCTACTGAATAGTATCAACTCATATCATGTTGTGATGAATTCAGATTGCTCATAGGCGTCAAACTGCCACACTTACAACTGCGAAATCCAGCTGTCCTTCCCATTCACGGGGCTTTCATGCAAGGAAACATCACATCCACGAATTTGTTTGTATCATAGAGCGGTGCATTTTATAATATTTTTCATATTTGTTCATAAAGTTGTTCATATTGTTGTGGTATTTTCATTTTTGTGTGACGTCACTGTTTACTTATTCAATCTGTAGCTGACATGACTATTGTCCGGTCCATGACTGGTGTGTGAGGGGTAGGATGACTAATTAAGGCAAACACTAAGTGCATGTTGGGTTACGTCAGCTCGAAGTTGCTGAACCAGCGATTAGTCAGAGAAGTGACGTAGTCAGGGAAATGTAAGCAGGGAAGGTTTGGGGCTCCTCCGGCATGGTCGACTACGCGAGGGGTTACCCACCCTGACTTTTCCTGTCCTTTGGCGAAAATCCACTAACAATAGGAGGTATCAGCTCGTTCAACTGGTGACTTTCTGAAGTTAGCCAATTTTAGGGGGTTCGTGGGATCTACAGGTTTTGAGCAATGTGGGGGTAGCCAGAGATTGACTAGAAGTGAACCTCAGAAATCACCAGGCTTACGTTTGAGCTACAGCGAAGTTGCTTCATGTCGAAGTAGGTTACTTTCTCAAGCGACTTGAAACCACTTTAAGCCCTATTAAGTTTTTTTCCGACCTCCGAAGCAGTTTTTTCGAACTCGCTCAGGAAACTTGAACTCAAAAGTGCACTGTGTTGGAAAGGCGGGGCAATTCCACTTCAACCAGAAAAAAAACGAAGGAAACGTTACTCAAACAGAAGTGGGCGTGGCTGTTCGTAGTTCAAACACGCAGCCTTCATCCTTCAAATCGCTGAAGTGCACGTTTTCGTGCTCTTATAGGCTGGTCGGTTTAGTAGGATCAAAAAGTTTCGTGCACATGTGGGGATGTACATACGTGTGCGACGTGCTCATGAGTAGGTGGTATGAGTGCAAAAATTTGAAAAAATTTGTCGACAACAAGTTTGCAAACTGCCTTCACACAAACGGGAAAGGGGTTCACGTATGCCGATCGAAGAACTGGTTTTCCAGATTCTGTGTGCGCATGAACATGTAATCTGCGGGGGTCTCATAGTGGAGGAATTCGTTGTGGGCGCACGCCGAAAAGCGTTGGCAAACGAATCGTCGGCGATCGGTTAGTCCAGTCCGGATTTCGCCATCTCAACCGGATGAAGACTAGACAAACGTCACAGGAACCCGGAAAGAAGTAGAGCGAAAGGAGCTTTCGAGGACCAGAACCAGGGAATCGGCTCTGGCAGTGTCTTGATAACCAATAAGTTCTCGACATTGAACAGTAAGCCCATTTAGTCAGAGTTCTGGGACGTCCGATCAGAAAGAACAGTTTTTCGTAGGTATAGATTTGTGCTGATCGTCTAATCTCTTTATTTAATGGGAGTGCCTTAACACTTAACGTTCTCAATATACAACGGCTCTTGAAGAACGGAGTATCCAACTGGTCTCAAAGAATGAGAATCCAGGTCTTGTGTGGATTTCTACCGTAGACCGAGCCGTGTTTTAAGCAACACGTTTGAGAAAGTGTTCATCGTGAATTTGCTGAGCTGAATAGCTTCAAAGTAGCCTTAACAGTTTTATATTCAAATGCTTTTGAGTCTTCTTTCTTGAGTTTTGTGGTCTCTATCAGTGCGTGGAAGAGACTTTTCTCAAATCTCGTCCATGACAATAAGAGTAGTTCAGTGAGAAGGTGTAGATGAAGGCAGTGTTGCTGGCTAGTAAGCGTTACACCTTATGATGGGATAACTAGCAAAGACAACCAAAGGAGATCCGTATAGGACCTAGGTTAAGGTTCGTCCCACGCAGAATGCATGAGGACAGCCACGCGGTTAGATGTGCCTTCACTGACGGCTCCCTTCTCTTCACCCACTACTATGCTTTTGAAATGTCAGAGAAATCTTGTATCCATTGGAGCTGTACCAAATCCTTGTCCTTCTCTCTCGTAGCCAATGGCGAAATAGAGGATGTATCAGTTTCCGACTGTGGAATGACCCTCTCAGTCAGAAGAACTGAAATATAAAGTCTCCACTAGAATTTTCGAGAAGGTGGGCGTCACTGTTTGTGCCATTAGAACATGGCAGACGAACCGCAAATTGGAATAAGAATAAGTCAGGGTGGCTTGATCTGCAAAAAGTTATCCAGTTCTGACTTCGGCACATCTATGACCTCCTGGAAGTTGCAGGGAGTAAGTTAGACATCAGTGGCACGAACTTGCATGTGTCCCTTATGGCTCGTTCCACTTTGCCTAGTAATAGAAATGGAAGCATTGAATTTTTTTCAAACTTTATCTGCTTGACGTTCAATTACATATCGTGAACAGATTTGGTTGGTGCTGGATGTTCATGGACGGCATCAACTTCTCTCTCCTTTCTTGGAATCTACAAGCTTTGGAATTAGGCATAGTAAACTAACAATAAGATTAATCAATGAATTTAGGCAGAATTAAGAGAGATTCCTCTTGAAAATGTGATCGACTATTTAATCTAGTGTCAAGCCCCACCCTTTCATGCCAAATCCGCCCATTTGGACAAGTTCCGTTTGTGAGTCGGACTACTTGTTTACGACTGAACTCACCGCTTTCACATTGAGTCTTTTTTCCCTTCCGTATTCCATCCGCTTTCCCATTGCGTCTTCTTCCCTTCCGTTTTCCATGATCACGTGTGCTTGTTTTCCTTCCGTGGCTCTTTTGCCTAATTTTTTGGAACCATTTGAGAGATCACGAGTTTTCAGAAGGTTCTTTTGTAGGTATCTGTCGAATTGTCGTTCAGCAAATCTTATGATTTCGAACAACTGAAGAAGGTAATACGTATACCACTTTGAGGCGATTTTACAAGTCACATGATAGGCTCAAAGACACATAGGTGAAGACATTCTTACCGTGAAGTTTCGTAGTCTGATCTCTTCCACTTCATTCTCTATTTCCGCGATGGACTTATCCTTGTTTTCTCTGATTTTCAAAATCTGTTTGTAAAGAGTTGACATTTCTTCCAACAGATTTTCAACATTTTTCTTCATCTTTTTCCAGTCCTCTTCCTCTCGAGCGTAGAATTCGTTCAGTTCCTTCTACAGTACTTTGAATGCTATACTGATTCGTCGTTACGGTGGATTACAACAATACTACTTACCGAAACGTTGTATTTTTTCGCCCACGCTGCGACTTTGTCGCGCACCTGATTGACTGTCAGCTTGTTGTCTTCCGTTATTTGACGGTATGTCTGTTGAGCTACCCTGCTAAGATTGCCCAGAAATGGTGGCAATCCAGGGTAGGCTTGTCCAGCCATAGCAGCGGCAAGCAAGATAAGGAGGGGTTTCATTCTGTAAATAGTTGATATTGATGTTGGTGTTATCAAATGAGCACTCCTTAAGGTATACCCACACACCGAACGTAAATGAGATGAAGGTAAGGTCTAAAAGTTCATATTATGTTCAAGTCCAACTCCGGAGAGGGAGGGGGAGGAGGGTGGGGGGAGGGGGTTGCAGGTAACGAAAACTTCAGTGCTTCACTGTTTTGCAGGGATCTGAAATCGGCGTCAGAAGGGCATCCAAGGTTTAGTTGGTCTGGGAAAGAAAACTCAGGACGGGATCTGTTTGCCAAGTGAACTTATTAGAAACCAAATGCAACAAATCCATGGGAAACTTATTTCATTCTACGGCATAATGCCGATCTTTTCGCGACGCTCGGGTAAGGACCCACAGCTGGATTACTATGAGATCCAGACGACGGTCTAGAATTTTCCGTTTTTCATCATTATTCAATTCAGCGTTTCTGTTTCTACATCTTCATGATTTCCATTGGTGTCTCGTGGTGTTGTACAAGAGCGGCAGCACGTAGCAGCGTACCTGGGCCATACTTGAATCACTTACTGAATCTGGTTGTGAATATGGATAGCACTGCACGATTGCCTTCTTCTAGATGAGCGATTGATGCAAATGAAATGCTTATCCAACCCCTCGGACTTTATATAACCTTTATCGTGATTGCTAGATTATCATTTCCACACGTTTGCTGTCGTTCATTCTTGAAATCTCCATGGCAAGAGTTGGTAGCGCAAAAGGAGACTCTCGTCTCTTCCTTCCCCTGTAATGGCTATGGTTGATTTCCAAAATGGTGCGACATCGGTACCATTATGGAAGTCAAAGAAGTTTCAATGTTTATACAGCCTACGTTGATCCATACTAGTCTGCTCCAGTACAAAAGATCTGCATCAAAGAGAAACGCCATCCTTTTTCTCTTCACACCAATAAGGGTATATAAAGCAAGGTGAATGCCACTGAGGTACCTCAGCAGTCGTTGACAGCTTCACTGCCATCACACCTAATCACCTGTCGTCCTGTTAATCATCGAATTTTTCAAACAGACGCTAGCAACGTCTCCATTCGTCCCTGCGCCATCGTACTTCAGAAAGCCTTCTACCCTTGAAGGACATAAGGCATACCATTCTATTCGTCCAGAGCTTTCGTGAAAAAATTCGACTATCCCGATGGTGGCCTTCTTGGCGTTCGTTTGACGACCCGAGGTGTCCAGCCACTAACTGCCCCGCTCTGACACTTACCACATGAAGTGTCCGATCCACCTGATTTTTGATTCCTTGACCTAAGCAACAGCTACCATGCTTTAGTTCGTTGAAAAAGCTCGCAACTCTGGGCTATCTCATGCAGTTGAGCGTAAAAGAAGCGTCAGAAACTCGCCCGTTACTCATGAACAACTTTTCCGTTGTGTTCGGTAGTAGGCCAATTTTCCTACAGCTGTTATCGAATTCGGCTGACATTCGTTATCCCTGTTCGATATGGGCGAAGCGAAGGTCATGTGATTGTAACCGTCACCATTCACTCCCACGCCTTCAAGTTGTTAATGAGACATTACTCTTCTTCGAGAGCGGCAGTGGAGGATTTGGCTCAGATGGTACCGTCCTGCCCATCCGCGGACCAGGAACCACCGGTACTTGCTTGAAAACGCGGGTGGATCACAACCCTTGTCTACGCTGGAATTACCTGGCAGGCTCGGCGGGCCAAGCCTCCCACGTCAGAGCCTGGCAAGCAATTCGCGGGTACCTACATGTATCACAAATACCTTTCCAAGAGCAATAGTGTGAATGGACCTTATTCTTCCGAATCTGGGTAACCCCCAATTGACAGCTTACTTAGCTATGTTGGAATTCAGCTTTTTTCTCTCATAAATATTCATATTAGCTTGTGCCAGTGCGAAAAAGGATAAACATACATGAGATAGGGTGGTTGTCACGGGGAATACAGCAGTCATCCTTTGGTAGCTCCGGTGAAATGATCTTAAGCTTTTTTCTCTCTATTAATGCTCTTCTACCGATTTCCCTTGTTCATTATTACAGAGAGACAGAATTTCAGAATGAAGACAGCCTTCATTGTATTCATCCTTACTGCTGTAATGGCTAATGGATACGGAAGAATATGGGGACATGGCGGTCATCGAGATCATCACCATCATCATCACCATCATCACGGTCCCCCTATGCCGCCATATCTGAGAAATACTAGCGAAGAAGCACGAAGGGAGTACCGAAAGATCATGTCCAACGACACATTAACAATTGCTCAGCAGAAAAAGGAAATCGAGGAGTGGGCGAAGAGGAACAATATTGAGGTGGGTGAAGCTTTCAACCGAACTGCAAACCAAAGCAATCGTCCGAGTAAGAAATCTGAATCCACGGTTCTCTTCAGGAGCAAGTCAAGGAATTCGATGCAAATATGACCAAACATAGGGATGAAGTGAGAAAGAATGTCACGAGCGTGATAAACTTCCTATCAAAAGCTCTCGAGCAGTCTTCCAAAATTTTGGACGACCAAAATCAGACCCGTCCACAAATGAAGGAGAAAATGAAGCAATTGGTAGCTACATTCCCTGAAGTAAGTTTCGTTTTTTCCCCTTCAGGTCCTGATTGTGTCTATTTTTTCTCTGTAGGCATTTAATACACTGAAATTCGCGTTCGGGCAGTACAAACCAGAGCGTGGTCCACATGGGCACAAGCATCACGGCCGTCGTATTGGTTGGCTGTCTGATGAGGATGGTTCGTATGATTTCTGGATATCTCAGAGGTTTGATTTTGAGTTGTCTTTGAAATGAAAGGAATCTTTCACAGATTCTTGGGAATGAGTCAACGATGGGCCCATCAATTCGTTCTCATCAGATCGTGGTAGAGAGCTCCTTCATCAAATCTCAAATACGATCTATTTTAAATAAAGTTTCGATAACTTATTTTGTTTTCGATAAATTAATTGCATTAGGGCTGCTAGCTGTGGATCGGTGATCCTATACCCCTCCACTGACCATACACCAAAGTCGGTTCTGCCCAAGTGTTCTGTTCGGTATAACTCGAAGGTGTTACTCAACAAACAGAAGGCAGTAGAATTCATTTACTCTAAATTCGAATACAATTTCAGTTTAAAAGAAAAACCGGAACTCTGAAAATTATATTTAGACGTTTCTTCCGGACGGTGGTTCAGTAGCGGCCGAGGCATTATCATACGCATAGTGCGGTGATCGAATCACTATTCGATATCCGACCAAGTTTAGCATACCTGTATACCTTCCATCTCTCTTGATTCGATAATTGGTACCAGACTCGTTGGGAGCATGAAAGCATCAGCTTCGAGTTCAAAACGGCACCCCATATGAATCATAATGTCGAATGTGGGGTGCATCCTTCAACAGGATTGATTCGCGTCGAATAATTTATCTTTTTATATTTTACTGATTTTTCAGAACATTATTTTTTGGTCCCTAGAAAAAATCCAATGAATCATCTGTCTCGATAGAAATGGTTCGCTACTCAACTGACAGCGTTTTCTAGCAATCATGCTATCTAGTTCCGACTTTTCTCTCTCTCGTTTCTACCTTGGCATTGTTGGAATTCTTTTTTCGTTCGAGGTTTTTGGGTGGAATTAATTTTTGAATCAGCGATTGAGATTTCGATGTAATCGTCGTCTTCTAAGGCCAGTGCTCCATCGTTGAAGCGGATAGAATTCGCTGTCGCCACAGGCAGCTGTCAGTAGCAAATGTTCACAAGCAGCTTTACCTGAAAACTTCGTACGGCAGAAGAATTTCACCAGTGCTACAGCCTCATTCTTTTTTGGACCGATCCTCATCCGTACTGAGTGTGCCATTTTGTACAGCCTGTCCTCAAGTAATTGTAATCCATACATTAACCAGGAGAAGCTGAAGATGGAACATTTCTCAGTAAGGAAACCTTCTAGTTGAGCCTGCAATTAGTTCCTATTTATAGTAGCCACTGTATTAGGCCGTTTGTCTAGTAATGAGTAGCACTCGTCAATAGTGATGAGTAGTTTTTCTGAGTCAATTCATGATAACGAGCTATTGCTTGGCTGTTATCATACCGCCTGCTATCGCCATATAACCCTTTCAAGCAAGTTCTGCTTTGCTGATAGCCAGGTTGGTCGGGTCGGGTGTTTACATTGTCCAGAATATGCGTCACCTCTTCAAACGTCTTTCTCTAGCGCTACGTGCTACGTTCCCACTTACAGCTCAACTCAGTTATCTAAAATTTTCTATTAAAGATCAAAGATGTCAGCGATTAATTATTTCACATGAAATATCCTTCTACCCTCTTTCATCCTGTATGAAAGTGCAATCTGGAAATTTCTTCTCATTACACTTTCTAGTCCAATAAACAATTTATTGTGGGTAATCATGGTACCATAGTATATATCTATAAAAAGTATATTAGCCTTTTATGGTGATCGATACTACCTCATAATAATTGTATCAGAGCCTTTCATGATTATTTTGGTATTCAAGTACAGCCTGCCAAGCTCTCACCACAGCTTCACGTAAAATTTGAACAAAATTTCGAAATATCAACGGTTTGCTTTTCTACACAAAATGTCTTCTATCTCGTTTATCCAATTAAAAAGGGATAGAATCGTGGCGCTTGAACTCATTTTTCTTTCTATTATACTCCAGTAACTACGTCAAGGTAATTACCTTAAGTGTTATGGAACATACATATAAAAAGAGTATTATATCGTTTTTTTTTGGGTATTCGAGAACCTTCTCGTAATTTCATCAAGATAGTTTATGATCATTTTCGGTATTTCCAGCTGCAGGGAGCGATATCACATTCATTCTTTTTATCGGTTTGCTTCAGTTTTCTGAAGCCAATGTTTACTATTTTGATCTTTCTTTCTCTAATACTCCATTTTACCAAAGTATTGGTAGAGACCGAAGAATATATTGCGAAAATATTCCCTCATAAGATGTTATACTCCTTTACAAACACATTGGTATCACCCCAATAAAAGTTCCACGTGACAAGTTTGAATTGTTCGATTTTTTTTCATTCACTTAAAACCTGTTAATAATTGTTTCCTTATTTCAACAACCCTTTTGTCGTCCCTTATTCGATCTTTGCGCTGTTTTTCATTTCTAATGGCAGATTCAGAACCATTCAGTAATAATTGGTTATAAAAATAAAGTACAAAATCTTTGGACACTAACCAATTACGTTTTCATGTAGCGTTCCTGTTCGACTTTTTTCACAATCGTAGAGGAGTTTCTATATGCCATATCCAATGACTTCCGGTGGCCACCCAATGTAAAAGTCAGTGCCATATTCTCCCATATGAGCCTAGTACCAATAATCCAATCCTGAAAACCTAGAAGGCTTAGTTGACTTGAGCGGAAATCGGTCCTTCATTCGATTTCCGGACATGCTTGTGTACTAGTGCACCTTTTGCCACTGCACCACCTCTGGCTACATGACATTGAATTTTTGCTGTATTCTGCACACTTATTTTCTTCTTTTTGAACATATCGTTACAACAACGTTGCAAATTTGAAAACGTACGTCACAATTTCTCGTAACTTTTTAATAAATAAATAAATAACTCAAAATATTTGATGATTGATTGGAAAGCTTTTAATATCTACCCTAATAAAATGAGTGGATACTACTGTACAACAAAGCCTATACACGCCGTATCCTTTGCAGCTGTTAGATACTAACTGGTAAGTAACAATTGCTTTCTACGCTCAGTTCTCTTGCCCTTGTCCCTACTTCCCTTCTAGCTTCTTCAGAGGTTTCCTTCGAGGCTTCTTTTGCTCAGCATGAACTGTAAGTCTAGGTGAATTTTTAGGTGAATCCATATGTCTCAAACGTGATCATGGTGGAACATTCAGGAGACGAGGGAACACCAGGCTCAAGGCCTACTCCCTCGCTTTTTCCTGGGACGAATTTCGAACAAAACAAAACTTACAACTTACAATCCCTTATTCTTCGCTGATTGGTGTCAATTTCATGGGATGGGACCTTCTCATGCAACTCGTTTCTTTTACGATGTCATTGCATAAGTCTTATGCGCATTTAGAAGCTATATTGATCCGAAAATCCCAATACGGATGCGTGGCTCATCCCATAATGCCGTTTGTCCCTACCTACGTGATACTTTTCTTATCATTTGTGTAGCTGTCACAGTCATTAACAGTCACTCAGTTATGTATTTGTGTTATTTGTGGTAGTCTCTAGGATTGACGTGGGCGGAAGCATTGTGGATGTATCGAGAACTCGCCGTATGTTAGAACATCGTATACTTGCCTGAACGGTATATTTCTGTTGTTTGCCCAGTTTTTCGTTCCTTCATCGGACTATGAACTCTGGTCTGACCCCTTGAGCGCAGAATTTGTCCTTTGAGCGGGCCGATCGGACTGTCAAAGTTTTGCTAAGCTCGCGAAGGCGAGCAAATACGTCTAACGTCATCGAGAGAGGAATGAATGGAAGGTCTACCACAAAGTTGCACTACGAACAATTGTGTTGAACTGAACGCTATCCCACTCCCTCCCCCATAGATTTTGAAAAGAACTTAGTTTTTCCTCTGTGGTAAGTTCTTGGACCGTATGACGTGTGGTACAGACTCAATGAGGTAGATAGAGTAAGTGTGCAAAGTGATCATTGAGGTGTTCAAGGAAGTAGGTGGTCGCTTCGGTCTCAAGACCAGTCGAAGACCAGGCAGGTCGCTTGTTGACCTGACTTTCCTTCCTAGCTTGGTGGTGACTCAGAATTTAATCAAGGGGCCATGTGCCCTAACAGGTCCTCATGGAAGTTATCCATTATCGAAATTCAATTAACAATTAGTAATTTCTCACCATAATATTCTGTCTTATGATAAATAAGTGACAAGTAAATAAACCACCCACATCTCAGCTTGTGGAGCACATAGGCTATTCTGTACAGTTTGTCGCACCTTGTTGTGAATTCGAGCGCATAGATACATATCTAAATAGATAAATAAGTAAGTAAACAAACAACAAAGGCGTAGCTGCAGAACAAAATTAATACAGGCTGTTTTTGATCAAAGTGCTTTCCTTTAAACTATACTCCTCGTTAGCTCCGAGCACTCCAGGCTCCTTTGTGAGTGTACTAAGTAATTGTCAATGTAAATAGATCGATAAATATTTCCAAATATGGATAGCATGTAGTCTATAAAATTTTCAGGAAGGTGTCGGTCGCTATGGGATAGACGTTGTCTAGCAGCTAGCGCCCACAAATCACAATGGGAGTGTCTGTTAATCATTCAAACACGATGACAGCTTTCTTCTTCACAATATTCTCTATTTTATTTCTTATTCCTACCGTACTCACTGAAAAACGTGTGATGATTTCGATTTTGACTAACGACGGATTTCTACTGCCTGCAAAGGTACTCGGTGAGTTTTACGATTACCTTTTTCCAGAGAGTTTTTAGTTCTGCTATTCACTTATCTTTACATCTTGCCCTACTCAGTTTAGTATGGGTGGGTAGGATATCTATGGAGCAATTTTGAAATTTAAAAAAAAAGAGATAAAACTATTTGATCTCAGCTTTTTTTTGCTCTCAAATGGATGAAACCATAGCTCCAGAGCTAGATCTGGTTATATGTCTATGTATGTACGAGAGTTCCCGGGAGACCTCAGTCGGTCCGTCTAAATTTTTTTCTATTTTTTCAATTCTATCTTATCTCGCTTAGGGAAGCATCGAAGGGTTTGCAGTTGCCTATCTTGAGACATTTACGATAGTACGGACAGTACTCATTGCTGTCCTAAAAAATTAATTGCCTCTGATGATAGAGTTTTCCACGTTCTGGACCGGAGGGATATGCCGAGGAAGAGGGGGGGGGGGGGAGTCATTTAAGGGTAAAGGAAAAGGACAGAATAGCAGAGGGTTATATTAGAAGGAAGCTGGTCATGACTCGACAGATTTGAAGCATTTTTGTGCCTTAGCTGCTAAACAGAAGTGTCATAGGATTGAAGAGAGTCATTGACAAGAAAGACCTCTTCCGTGAAGATGTGCCCTAATAAACCCTTCTTCTCCCAGCCCCCCAAATAGCTCTCGGAGCTCACCCCCCTTCTCCCCCCCCCCCCCCTTTTTTTGTCTGGAGGGAATATCAAAGTTTATATAAAGCAGCTTTGAAAGCGGTATCGGCTAGTCCTAGTCAGTAATGATTTGGTTCACTGAAGATTATCAAGTAGCTATAATTGTATTGTTGTTCTTACTTGGGGTTTGTTTCGCCACACTATGATCTAGGGCTCTTTTTTTTACCTGCTATTACTCATTTTATTGCTATAGCAGATGTCATCTATCGCTTCTTTCATAAAGCGTCATTTGACAGTCTTGATATTTGAATCCATTCTAAGGGTAGTGTCTTATCTGACCTATTCATTAGTATGAGTGTTATCACGCTCAGGTAAAAAATCGTGTGACAAATGTGAGCTACTTATTTTTGGATCGAACCTTTCTTTCAACAAAGCTGAGCTTTTACAAACTGTCTCCCGAAGGGGCCTATCGGAATGTAGGAAACCCAGCAAACTGCCTATAATTCTTCACTTTTAATGTGGTGATGAATGCGCGAAGCGATTGTTCATTATCTTCTTTTGACGACGAGGTCCACCCCGTCCACAGCGTTAAAACCCGTGTGACACGTCCATTGGTGGGCGTCTTTGCGGAAGTGGGCGTGTCAAGCAAATGTTGAATATTTGCTTATTTATTTATCTATTGCACAGCGGATGTAAAGGCAAAAAATGCTAAGGTATCTCAAAAAGTAGAATCGCCTTTTCTCCCCTGTTCCCTTCCCGCCTCTTCCTAAAATTAACCTTTACATACGGGTGAGCTGTTTCCAAAATAGTGCTTAATACACAGCCACAGACAAGAGAAGGGCAACCGGGTCCGGTGGTGTAAGGGATAAAGAGCACGATGCACAGAATGCACAGGTGCGGGTTCGAGCGCCGTCCAACGCTGACGTTTTGCTCACGCTCGCCATCTTCGCATGGTCGAATACACACATACGGCCGAGAATTGTGTTAGAAAAACAATTCAACAGCAGAACATTCTGGCGGCTCGCCCGCGCTTCTATTGTATTAGGTGCGTGCATTAATTTCCGCCGCCGAATCCCAAGGGCCGTTGCGCGATTCATGTTAGAGGTTTACTGGTGAAACCTGTCATATTCTGTAAGGTAGGGTATTAGCCACCTATTTAAGGGCAGACAGATCAGTTTTGCCCCAAAATCCTGTTGCTCTCAGACTGATTGGTCATGGAACGTGATGAGCGGTTTTCCCTGGGGGCCCTTCTCCTGCTGTTTGATTTCAAGAAAACTGCATTGTAGCCTACCGGATGCTTCTATGGAAAACAAGCTTCATCTGAACGAACCTGCTGAGATGGTTTCTCTTCACTCGAGAGCTTGCAACGAAAGCAGAATGTTCATTGCAAAAAAGTAATGCTGTGCGTGCATTTGGTGGTAGGATCAAAAGGGTGTTGTGAACTGTGAGCTGCTGAGCCCGAACGAAACTGTTACTGCTGACCGCTACAAACACCAACTTCACAATTTGCAGGATGCCCTCACCTTGAAGCGGCCGTTAATCGCAATAGAATAACATGTGGTGCTGTTCCACCACGAACATGCCAGACCCCATGTTGTGAGGAATGTCCTTAAAAAAAAAATGCAGTTGTTGGATGGGATCAGCTTGCTCAGCCCGCATACTCTCCGGCTCTTACTCTTTCTGATTACCACCTATTCCGGTCCATGCAAGTCAGTTTGGCAAATATACGCTTCCGGAATGCCGAAGAAGCGCGAAAATGGGTGGATAACAGGATTGCCTCGAAAGATGAAGACTTTTTTTAGACCCGGAGTCAACAAGATACCAGAAAGATGGCAAGAAGTTGTAGCTAACGATGGGCAATACACTGACTAATGTACATTTGGTTTTAATTTTGTAATAAATATGTTTTGCATGCAAAAAAACCGGCAGAAATTAATGCACACACCTAATAGCAGACGGACGTTTCAGAGTACAGCGTCAAGCGCCATTGACGCTCCACTATGAAGGAGCTCAACGAAAGATCCATGTGTGCGGGCACAAAGCGTCATTGTTACTTCACCACTCAGTGAGTGGTAACTTCGACTTTTCGTGGCAGCACCTATCTTTTACGAAAGTGAAACT
This sequence comes from Haemonchus contortus, assembly GCA_000469685.2. Classification (NCBI taxonomy): domain Eukaryota; kingdom Metazoa; phylum Nematoda; class Chromadorea; order Rhabditida; family Trichostrongylidae; genus Haemonchus; species Haemonchus contortus. Next base: position 4,912,297 of record LS997565.1, read on the forward strand.
ATGAAGGGTTTAAGAACATCATCCAAAAGGGTGTGACTTAGTAGTCATTACGAGCCTTTGTGCCCGAAGTTACCCAAATTTCCATTACTCTTGGTCTTTCAGTTGAATAGGCACTCTTTGTGCTCATTATCTGGGCAATGGTCACAAGAAGAATGATTTCTAAAACATAAGCCATTTATGAAAAATTATAATATAATTTCATTATGTTTCTTGCAAAACCTTGAAATACTGTTAGTTCAGCATTTCACATCAAAACGCTGAATATGACGGTTCCCTACGTGCTACTGGTAACCGAGAACGTTAGTAATGCGAGTATAAACGAACTGAGGTCTCAAGACATTGAAGTCCGTCACACCACGCTGCTTACGGTACCCCAAGCTAAAAAGGCAGCCAAATATCACGTAGGTTCTAACAATTTTTTCGAATACCTTTCAAATCATCTGCCTTTTTCCTTTCTACTTGCATTCATTCCCTTCTTTCTTGATCTTTCTCCTTTTTTTCCTTTCTACGGTCACTATGACACAGACTCGAACACACTGCAATACAGTAATTGGCTTTCATTACAGTATACGAAACTAAGGCTCTGGTCGATGACCGAGTACGATGTGATTATGTACCTGGATCTCGATGTACTGCCTCTAAGGGATTTGACACCATTTTTTTCTTGCGGATCTTTTTGTGCAACATTCCGTCATTCAGACAAATTTAATGCTGGTGTTCTTGTGTTGAAACCAAATCTTACGGTAAGTAAATCATAACTCTCCTCGTTTCGTTTCGATTATTACGTTTCGATTCGTTTCGTTTCGATTTATTTGTTTAAGGCTAGATTGGGTATTCAGGAGTAGCACTGGTTTAGAAGAGTTATTCTGTTTGCGTCACTTTATAAATTATTTTAAGATGTGCCTGTATGAAAAGGTAAATTAGATGAGCCTTCTGTTGAATCCTATTTTAATTGTAGTACTACTGATATGATTGGTTTGGGGACGCCCAGGGGAGGGGATAGGGTTACAGATACGTCTTTGATTTGACTATTTCCATGAGGTGACTTTTGGGTTCATATTTTATCCACCATGCAACTCTTATACCAGTTAGGCTAGCAAAGGTGATGTGGGCACTGTCTGCCATTTGCAAAATGATGATGAATCTTTTTCTTTACAGTAGGAGTATGGTTTTTTAGTAGATTCGCAGTCTTTTCTTATGTTTACTATGTTTACAATTCTAGGTGTATAACGATCTGATCAAAAAAGCACCTCATCTTCCTACCTATGACGGTGGTGATCAAGGATTTCTGAATTCCTACTTCCATGAGCTGAAATACACACCGACTTTCGACCACACACATCCAAATGAGCAGAAATATCAATCGGACCAGAGGAGGTAAGGGTCTCAAAAGGCTTTACGCTTGAAGATTCCTGGGTCGTGCATGATGCCTGCCTGAAAGAAAAACGCTGCCAATGAGACCTCTTTGAAAATCCTTTCCGAGTTTTCCATGAACAAATGACCTCACCTGACAGCTAACAAATTCAAGAAAGTCGATTTTGATGAAGGGGAAAGTACTCATAACTGCTCAGACCTAGAAATTCCTTTTTATTTCAAAAAAATATTGTCCAATTCTTACCTCTTCGCAAATACGGCCCTCCCACTCCTGAAGTGAATGAGCAAATGCGACAGCAAATACGGCTACATCGGGTGCCACAAATCAAGCTTGAGTCTATTAGAAGCCGACTTCGCACTGGCATGAGATGTCTGCCTTGCAGTGTCGCAAACTGTCACTACCTCTAATTACTAAGCTTTTTTTCGGGCGAAATGAATACCTCAAATTACATATACTTCGCGCTGTTCATTGTTATGAAATGGAGAATATTTTAGTCAATTGAAAGTGTACTGATCGATAGTTCTTCAGGCTTTCATCTGAATTCAATTACGACATTGGCATGTATTATTTGACTGGCGGAAAACTTCTTGTCGAACCCGCCGTAATTCATTATACATTGGGACCTACAAAACCATGGTTATGGTGGACATTTCCGCTGTTCGATCTGAATGAGCACTGGAATAATGCACGGTGTGTTCATTTACGATATGTAATAGATTTTTTTTGTTTGGAATATCTTGGCTTGGCTAGAAGGGAATGAAATCTGCTCAGTCTTCATGAAAATCCGAATCCGTCCTTCGACGAAAATTTTATCGGGGCAGGAATGATTTCCAAGTGAAAGTGTCCCCGAACAACGGAACTTGTTGGTTTTTTTTCTGTTGACGAAAACCGGCTGACGTTATCATGGTTAACGCAGAACACAATATGGAGAAATCTTTTAGTTTTTTCTATTCAGACTACTTTTATTCTTTGTTCTTCTTGTTTTCTATTTCAATCGAATCGTTTTAGAAATGCAATGGAATCGGTTTATTGTGATCCCGCTCCTGATTTGCATCTCATCCTTTTCACCGTACTCGTAGGAGTCATCGCATTACTTTTCCGCAAGGTCATTTTTTAATTTTTTAATTTTTTTTTTGATATTACTGCACATGATGCGTGGCGATCGATTTCTTTTTGTTAGAATTTGGGCGTAATGAGAATTTTTTGTTAAGCGTTCTTTATAGTTTACCCTTGTTATTATTTCACAACAAGTAAGCTCTTTCGTCATCGGATCCCAAAGTTCTTCTAACCGCCTATAAAACCTACGTCAGACCTTTGTTAGAGTACGGAACGACAGTGTTCAACCCCTCAAAACAGCTCTGCATAAAGCGACTAGAATCAGTCCAGAACAGCTTCACGCGCAAACTATTCCTACGCTGCTTTGGGTTCTCTTACTTATCAGTGCCTGACTCCGCGTCCCGTGATCGAGCACTCGGGCTTGAATCTCTCTCGCTAAGAAAAAAAATTAACGATGTTATCATGGTCAGCAAAGTTCTGAATGGCCAAGTTGAGCTTTGGAGCTCCGATTTCTATCAGCTTCTACCCTCGGTCACAAGAGGAGGTCTTCGCAAGCTGCACTTCAATGCAGCGCGTTCAAGCCTCAGGCATCGCTTTTTTGTTAATCGTGCTGGATCAATTTACAATCAGCTCACTAAGCAAAGCTCGCTTCCTACATCCCGAAAGTTCTCAAATCTTATCTCAGCCGTACTCTCCGGCGGTGAGCTAGTCCTTTCCCGTTTTGTTCTATGCACAGTATGTATCGCCGATTGTATCTTTCCAGTTATGTTTTATGTAGCCTGTTGTGTCGTTTTCTAACTCGTTTTATACCTTTACTTATTTAATGTGGCCTACTGGCTTCACACATGCTTGACATGTAATAAACAAACAAACAAGTACTGTGTGTATGCTTTTAGCATAGACAGTGCAGTGGGTCATTTTCTGCTTCTGACAGCCGGGTTAACATCCTCTTTTTCTAAATAAGCCAAGGAAAGGGTTGCAAGGGCAGGTAGCAGAGTTGAGATGTAAAAATAGGTAAAGTTACATACCGATCCTAATTTTTAGTTCTAGCTGCGCGTGGAATGCATAACATTTGCATACGGAGAACTTCATTTAGAAGCTTTTGCCTTTACCCATTTTAACCTCCTATCACCGAAATCTCATTTGTAGCCAGTTAACCTGCCTTCGAGGAGGCATCCCACTTTTAGACTTATTCCCTCCAATTTTGATTTGTAATCGAGTACTTTGTCGTTGGGAGGCTTTTATTTATGTGAAAGGAAAGTTATGAACTGTATGTTAATCAAACACACGCCAGCTGGCACACTTAAGAGTTTCTCATGCTTGTTTGCTAGGCTTAACTTTTTTTATGAAAGCTATTTTTGAATACTCCAAAGTATCATCAACAGTTCCGTTTAAATAATTTTTTTTAGTTCATACTTCTTATCTCTGGCGACTATCTTCGGTCTGATTCTCTGTCGGCGGTTGAAGAGCAATTCGCTCACTACCTCATTACTTGGATCTCATTTTTTATAACTTGGAATGTGATGCCCACAAATGCTCATCCTTTCGCTTCGTGGATGTATTTCACAGCGAGTTTGGTTGGTGATTTTCACAGAATATTTTCCGAACTGTTATGCTAATCCAATATTTTGTTCAAATGACGTCTTGGGAAAATTTTCCTCGAAAAACAAAGCTTCCACCTTAGTTATGGTAGAGTTGCATTGACACATTGGCGACCATGCGTCCCGATGCAAGGACGCACGTTTTTTGACTTGCTGGGGTATTTATATTATTTATCAGGTGTTCCTATAGTTTTTTTTTCATGTTTTCATGTATCAGCTGAGCTGACAGCCTTCTGGAGAATCTTGAAGCATTGCAGTCCAGGAATCATTCATTTCTAACCACAGATATAAGAAAAAATAAAGATTACTGTAAGGACAATATAAAAACGCGGTCGCCAATGGGTTAATATTCGCCAGGAAAACGATGAGTAGTCATATATTCATGACGATTTCAAGAATTATGAAGCATTAACACCCCAAAGAAGAGCATGAAGGTTGACGCGATCTGCAGAATCGACCTAGCATTCGAAGGCAGAAGAACCAATATAGTACAAAATTTAATGGTGCTGTTGTGGAAATTATTTGCATTGCTTGTTCCTCTTCTTGTTATGCTGCCGTCGCGGGATCCGCTAATTTTTGTACTGGTTGCTATTGGCTGTAAATCGAGAAAAATGAAAGACGGGCATTACAGTCAATGACATTTAATCCATTTTTTCAATGACATGAATGTGCGACCAAACACAGGTCGGGTTGCATGTCCCTGTAGGTGCCAGGGAGGGGAACCATTGGCATCTGGACGTCCCCTAGCGACTACAAAATGGATCAAATGTCCGCCATCTGCGACGACAAGTATAGACTTTGTAATGTGAAGGAATACCATTAAAAGAAAATCAGTCCGTGCCGAAGCCAACAGAGCCCCTCGTCCCATAATTCCCAGTCGAATCAGGGTTGTCCGGGAATTCAAAAACACTCACACTCACGTTAGCTTATCGAAACACTCCGAAATCCCTGCCGTATGTACATTTAAATGTCTCCGAGTTTTTAACGAATTCAAACGAGCGGTGTATCCTGGAACAAGTTGACAAAGGACTTGTCATGAAACTAATTAGGACGCTAAAGTTGCACGAGCCAGTTTTCATGAATTTAAAGAAAGAAAGGATCTTTTTCAATATTAACAAAACTTTCTTCAGAACATCTGCATTGTTTGCCTCAGCGATATTTTTGTGGAAATCAGATGTGGTGGCCTCATTACGACCTCTGCCTATCCTCGAAGTTTCGTCTTTGTTCTCAATACTTGTGCAATTTTACTTTCATTACTAGTTTTATCGCTCGTACCCTGTTTTGGTACGAGAGCATTACTTGCCATTGTTCTCTTAGTTCTTTTAAATTATTTATTCCCTTTATTATGTAAAACATTTCTCATTGGACGGCATGACTGTCATTCCAATTATCGATTGTTACCTCAACGAAAGGAATGTGTTCATTAGACGAGTCTTTCTATTTTTATGTTGTTATTGAGGACTTTAATCTTTTAATAAAGTACAATATGTTTTTCTGCAGCTTTCACACACCGTGTAGATGGAATGGTGCATCCTTTGCCACTGCCTAAATTAGTTCCGCTCTAATGAAAAGCACTCCTTTGAAGCAAGCTCACTTCCCTTAGAATTCACCCGAATTGTAGAAAATGGTTGCATAATGGGATCGAATCATGGTCACGGTTTTTGGTAAAAGGGATGGTACAGTCTTCGCTAATGACTCAACCATCTTCACCATATTCACAGTGATCTTCCTCGGCGGATTCACCGTATTCCTATTCGACGTCTTCGCCGTATTCTTCTCAGCTTCTCAGAAAACACGGCAGAAGACGCTTTTTCCCTTAATTTTCTGAACTTGGAAAAGATAACATGCCATTGCTAATCTTCACAGTTCCGAACTACTGATCGTGACGATACTGGACCACATGATTGTTCACTGTGCTTTGTAACCACATCTTCCTTAGATAAAGTCTATCACATGAGGTACATCACAAATCAATCGAATGCTTGGACCATTTAAATTTCCGCTGTGCGCTCATCCAATAGCCTCGTAGCCAAACATCTTCGGCATGCGGTCACAAAAGTTCATGACATGCCGCACTCACGATTGGAACTTTTCCGTTCGAATGATTAAAAAAAGTTTCGTCAAGCGTCCCTCGCCTTCAACTCGCCAGGCTAGAGTCAGCAACCAATATCTGCTTCGACTCATCCCAAGCGAGCTGTATGATGGCCGGCGGTCATCGATTCATCTGAACCAAAGCCGGCCAGAACGGCGACCGCCGAACACCCCTACCATCGGGCAAGCCCGGGCACCGTACCGTGTACTGGTCGTGTGCTCCCTGAGAATCATTCACAAAGAGAGGTTAGGGGACCTTCCTACACCTAATTCCCCTTGGGCAATCTTTTTTCGTCTAACCTCCCCCACTCAATGAGTTTCACTAGTTCCAGAACAGTAACAGGTACGGTGATCATGAAGAATGAATGCTGTTGAGGACCTCGGCTCGACCGGAGAGCCTAGCCCCCCCCCCCCCCCTCCAGAGGCCGAGACCCGAAACCTCATCGCCCGAGAGTTGATCGCGATGAAACTTCCCAGAGTTCGTCGAGATGAACGCTTCTGTATTGAATTTTGATCCCAGCGTAAAGGGTTGAAGTCAATCCACAACGCCTTTTGTGCATCTCCTCTAGGATGCTCTCTGCACGTGTTGTTCGGAGACCTTTCTATTTTCCTAAAACACTGTTTTGTCGCAAAATTGAACCTTAAAACTTCTTAGAAAAACACGGAACAAATTCATTCATCAATGAATGACACACGGGTTAGGACTACTCATTCTATCTTCATCCGGAATTCAGGGATTTTCGCTAAGACGCCAGCACGGTAAAGACAAGAGAACGAAACCTCCAAGACCATCATTTGTTTGCACAAATTTCATGTTCATGTCCTATGAACTCATTGTATCATTGATTTACTTCTACTTGTCTACTCGTTTAATAAAGATTCTCTTGCTATGATTCTTGTAAAACAGCTTCTATCATATAAGAAAATATCGAAAATTGAGCTCACCCAACGAAAAATTGTTGAAAAGAAGCAGAAGTCCCGAGGAAGGCTTCGGGAGGAAAAGCCTAAGCTAAAACTGTTCCAAGCCTAGGCTGAAGCCTAAGTCCAAACCTAAGCCGAAGCCTAAGCCTAGGCCGAAGCCAAAGCCCTAGCCGAAGGCTAAGCTTGAGCGGTAGTGCGTATACAGGGTTGGGAGCACATTAAGTTTGCACCCATCGTCACAGTGTATTTTCTCTGTGCCCTCCCCGAAAAAGATTGTCTGTGAGCAAATGGCACAAATTACGATACCTGTGTTGATGGAGACACCGTTATCGCATCCCATCCCTTAAGGAGGCTAAGCTGGAGCCTCAGCCTGCTGCGAAGCTGAAGATGAAGCCTAAGCGCAGGCCGAAGCCCAAGACTAGGCAGAAGAATGCGACGAGGATGGCAAACGATGTGCTCACAATCCTGTACACACTGATCACATTGATTTCAAACTTTGCCATTTTACACTACTTTTTGGTTTCGTTTGTTCGAGCTTTCTGCTGACGACTTCCAGTTGTCCCTTACAAAACAGACCTTCTTCTAGAACCAAAATTTTCCGCCAATTTTAACATTTTCTTCCTTTGCTTTTCTAGCTTCTTGTCAGAGTTCTGGCTTTTCCATCAATTTTCAGTTTTTCCACCTTCCAGCTTCTCCTGTTCAAAACTTCGTCAAGCCTGGGACGCGATCCCTTCATTCAATTTCTAGTTACCTAATCCACTAACCGTTAGACCACAACTGCACATAGCTTTTTAGCCAGCGGACACTACACCAATTTTCCCACTTTTGTCTGTTGTAGATGGCGTTAGGGGCAAGCACAATAGCGCGAAAAAAAAGTTTTATTGATTATCAATTTCCCATACCCATTCACACCGCGCCCGACAACAGCATTATCCTTAGGACTTCTGCTTATTTCCAAGTAATCGTTGCGTGAATTCAATTTTCAGTACTGTCTTCTGTGATACAAGCTATTTTACAAAGATCTTAACGAAAAACCCTTTATTACAGCGGCTTCCAACAAGAAGAGGTACATGAATCATACAACAGGGGTTCATATGACATGGACATAAAATCTGTACAAGCAAATGATCGCTTCTTGGAGGTTTCGTGTGTTCGGCGGTCACCGCTCTGGTCGGCTTTGGTTCAGATGAATCGATGACAGCCGAATATGAAATTTGTGCAAACAAATGATGGTCTTGGAGGTTTCGTTCTCTTGGCTTTACCGTGCTGGCGTCTTGGCGAAAATCCCTGAATTCCGGATGAAGATAGAATGAGTAGTCCTAACCCGTGTGTCATTCATTGATGAATGAATTTGTTCCGTGTTTTTTTAAGAAGTTTTAAGGTTCAATTTTGCGACAAAACAGTGTTTTAGGAAAATAGAAAGGTCTCCGAACAACACGTGCAGAGAGCATCCTAGAGGAGATGCACAAAAGGCGTTGTGGATTGACTTCAACCCTTTACGCTGGGATCAAAATTCAATACAGAAGCGTTCATCTCGACGAACTCTGGGAAGTTTCATCGCGATCAACTCTCGGGCGATGAGGTTTCGGGTCTCGGCCTCTGGAGGGGGAAGGGGGGGGGAGGGGCTAGGCTCTCCGGTCGAGCCGAGGTCCTCAACAGCATTCATTCTTCATGATCACCGTACCTGTTACTGTTCTGGAACTAGTGAAACTCATTGAGTGGGAGAGGTTAGACGAGAAAAGATTGCCCAAGGGGAATTAGGTGTAGGAGGAGAACGTCCGTTGCGCGTGTCCGTCAAAAGTAGGTCACCCCGCCCACTCCGCGCGCGGCGCATCACACTGAGGTCTCGAGATGGCATTACAGTACTACCAAGTGTCGTTGGAGCAAATGATTTGCATTTGTCTGTGATATCTTCTTCTTGAACTGACTACCGTGGAGCAAACGCAAAGCGTATGCCCCAGTGACAATTGCGACGTCTGTCAAATATCGCGGGCCGCTTGCCGCGTGCGTCGGCTGCGGCGTGACCTAGTCTCGACGGACACGCGCAACGAAGCGCACCCGGTGTAGGAAGGTCCCTTAACCTCTCTTTATAAATGATTCTCAGGGAGCACACGACCAGTACACGGTACGGTGCCCAGGCTTGCCCGATGGTCGGGGTGTTCGGCGGTCGCCGTTCTGGCCGGCTTTGGTTCAGATGAATCGATGACCGCCGGCCATCATCCAGCTCGCTTGGGATGAGTCTGACTCTAGCCTGGCGAGTTGAAGGCGAGAGACGCTTGACAAAACTTTTTTTAATCATTCGAACGGAAAAGTTCCAATCGTGAGTGCGGCATGTCATGAACTTTTGTGACCGCATGCCGAAGATGTTTGGCCTACGAGGTCGATCATCATTTTATCAAAAGCACTCGCAGTTTTGGGTGCAACGTTTTGGGCTTTTATACTTGAATCCTTCAGGTGACATCAATTCAGCTTAATTGTGGAGTGCCTATTGGATGAGCGCCCAGCGGAAATTTAAATGGTCCAAGCAGTCGATTGATTTGTGATGTACCTCATGTACCTTTATCTAAGGAAGATGTGGTTCCAGAGCGCAGTGAACAATCATGTGGCACAGTATCGTCACGATCGGAAGTTCGGATCTGTGGAGATCAAGAATGGCATGTTATCTTTTCCAAGTTCAGAAAATTAAGGAAAAAAAGCTTCTTCTGTCGTAAGTATTTTCTGAGAAGCTGAAGAAGAATACGGTGAAGTTGGAGAACAAAAATTTGGTGACGACGACAGTGGATAAGAATATGGTTCAGCTACTTGCAAGGTTAGGGTGGTCGAGAAAGCATTGTGGCGAACCTACTATCCTTCTTATGATGTCGAAAGTCCATTGACTTTCCGACCACTTGAACACTAAGTTCTAATTCAATCCACCCGAAACTTTCGAACCGCGCGTGTTCAGCGTCGGATAATCCAGTCCCAAGAAAATATACTTCGTTGTTTCTAATAGCGTCGGAGTACGTTAGAGGAACTGTGTTTATCTATAATCGCGGCTTGCCCTTGTGACTAAATCAGGTTCTTGAAAAATAAGAGCCACCTTTGATGGAAACGCGTAACAATTAAGCGGTAATGCTGCCCGAAGCAGTGACTACACCACCTGGAACACTTGATTCAGGGCATTCTCCCAGGCTTAACGGACATTTTGTCCAGGTCTGAGAGGACAGTGGTGGAATCAAAGAGGGATTTTGGACTGCAGCGAGTGCTCTGCAGGAATTCTGCCGATTTAATTGCAAGTAAGTGCTTCGTCTGTGAAGTTGCCCCAAGTACCAGTACCTCGGCTTATCCTATTAAACTGGCCACCTCTTGGCCTACCAATCCAATTTACTCTGCTGCAAGTCATGCTTCTGGAGCCAGCCAGCTACTAGGCAAAAAGCAGGGTCACTAGCATTACGTTCCGACATGATTCCCGTTGCTGGTCGTCACCGCTTGCCCTATATCGTGCCCTGATTACAAGGAATCCACGCCGTCGTGTAGAATAGTGGCATCGGCCTGCGAAGAAAATAAAGTTGAAATGAAATCGAGAATGCGCATCTACCGAGACTGATCTAAGGATCACTGAACAGCGATCATTATGCCTTGCAATTAATTGGTAATTTGGCTTGTTGAGGGTTAGAGGATGCTGATTCCCTAAGACATCCCGCAAACCTTACATAATCACCCAACAATTGGAACACTCACTAGTAATCAAATCAGCCATAAAACTGCTACAGAACATTGACTGTAGTCCGGGGTCGTTAATCGGATAATTTCGGAATGTTTTTTCAGACGTACGTCGTACGAAATATCTCTTTTGCTGGATTATTGGCTGCTTTCATAGTCCGCCAGCCGGCCGGCGGACTATGAAAGCAGCCATTCGAAAGATGGTTCGAATCGTCGATTGGCTGGATTCCGGTCTGGTCATTTCAAAGCACCACAAAGGAGAGTTCTGACGAATGATTGGCCGTAAGTTGATTTTTTACCTTCAAGAAAGAGGGACTGCCTATTGAACGGAATGAGTAGGAAAATTGGAAACATAAACTAAGAATACGGCACAGCCAAAGCAAACCCTCAGATTCGGAAAATCCGAGAGAACAGGAGAGGATACATTTCGAAATCCTCTGCGAGAGGATTCCGGAAAAGGTATTCTAAAGCTGCCTATTTTCGATAAGGTTGATACCGCAGATTGCAAAGAACTTGAGAAGGACAGGAAGGTTGTGAGAATTTCCGAACTTTCAAATTTATCATCTCACCACCTTGACCTTGATGCCCTTTGCAAATAGCCGATCACTATTTGTGTCGCAAAAAACGTGATGGACATGGCGAAGCTATTTCGCAAAAGTCATCGAACAGACTTTATGAAATTATGGCAAAAAGTTATTATAGAAACAGGCCTCCACGGGCTCCTTACCACGCATTGTTGACAAGAAATATTTCGTAAAAAAAAGAAAAAAAGCTTTTCATCGACTTAAAGTTTTGGGTCTTGACCAGTAAAGAAAACGAAATAAGAAACATTAATTACACTATTTTATTCCAATTTGATGTCAAGTAAATATGTACATGATTCTGAAATAATACAACGTTCTGACATCGTTACCATGCAAATAGCAACATTATCTCTGGAAATGGACTAAGCCAGCCCAGACATACCTACAAGCAACACCAGACACATCGTTCACAGAAGGATTTGCACAAATAATACTATTTTCGGCGACGAGATATATCACATAGAATTATAGGGGATTTCGTGGGTTGTGACACCCAAATGGAAACGCTCCTATGTGATATCGATTAGGCGGGAATGGCGATAGCTGTCCAGATAAATGCGGGAGCGTCTCTTGGGCGTCATGAAGTCTTCTATCCGATGCTCATGATCTTGGTAATTTCTAAAAAAAAAAAACGTATAGAAAATGTATTATTAACCTTCACTCTTTCTTTCCCTTCGTCTGATAACACTATGGATAAGAATTGCTTTAATCTCGTTTGGGGAGCCTTTGATTACGCATACAATCAGCTGCTTTCCCATCCCGTCAAAGTCCCCAACTTCTTCTCAGCTTGCCCTTTCCCTTAACCATTGAGCACCGCCGCTTGATCATGAGGTAAGTACGCTTCTTCCAACAACTTGCGCATCCATACCGCCTAGGAAAAGGTTTTCTATGCAAAATCATGGTTTAATAAAAGCTGAGAGCGCGTGACAATCCCTTTGGACAGATTCTCAGCAGTACAAAATGTTATTGGCACTATTCACACCGGAACAAGGCTTCTGGAAGAGATACTCCTGAGAGATCGTCTACGTCGTGTAAGATGAAAGTGGTCTCACATCAGTGGCTGCTTTCATAGTCTGCGAGCGAGCGAGCGAGTACACGAGCCGGCCGGGGACTACTCGCCCGGTGGTATCGACCAAGATTCAATTGTAAACGAGGGGCAAGAGCCGCCCCCAGTCACTCGCTCGCGGGCCAAATCGCGGACTATGAAAGCAGCCAGCTGCTCGATTTCAGGGCGTGCTTCACAATCAGTATGAATTCATTGCATTGAGTAACTTCTTGACAAGGCTTCGGGAACTTCAAGCGGGCAGGCTTTATACACGTGAGCAAACCAATCCATACATTTCCGATGAAGTAAAGTCTATGCTCAAGAGCGATTGAACTTACTTTGAATTTCTATTCTCATCGGTTTCCGAGAATTCAGTGGTGTATGAGGAGCTGTAAAGTATCTCTTATCGGCAATCACCATCTGGGGCATATCGCAGATTTCCGACCAATTGGAAGCACTCCATTGTACGAAAGTCAATGCCATCGGTAACTTCTCTGGCATCACTGAGTGATGGGTGATAAGCATTCGGAGCAAAGGGAAATGCTTTTCACAACTCTGCAGAAGGCTATCGAGAACTCGATTTTGAACATATTTCAGGAGCTGGTAACTTCCAAAATTTCTGGACATGTTTCAAATAAGCCATCTCCCTGTCTGCCAAGCTTGTTCTGAGATAACGTATTAGGCTGCTTTCATAGTCCGCCGGCACGCCGGCCGGGCCGGCCGGCGTACTATGAAAGCAGCCTTACGTAGACTGTACACTCAATTCAAAATGGACGAGGCTTGATACGGTACTCACGCCACAGCATTCCCTTGGTGCTAAACATAACGCAACATTCTGGATAATCAAGTGTTGTGGAGTTGTGAACCTTCAGCTAACGTCATTTACCATAACTCGCTTTGGTGATCATGTCCTTACTGAGTCTTCCGTTGAAGACCTAGGCTCTCACTATGACGATAATCTTAGTTTCTCGTATGAGTATGCGGCTATTTTTAAAAAGGCTATCTTCCGAACATACTAAATCTTTAAGGGTTTAGCGATTAGTGATAAAGACGTTTTATTGAGAGTTCGCAAAACGTATATACGTCCCATAGCTGAATGAGGCACGTCCGTTTTCTGCCCATATAGGATAGAGGATATTCAGTTGATTGATAAAATTCAAGATAATCTCACTTAAAAGCTGGTTGTTAGATCTGGCGATACTACTTATGGTGAAGAGCCTCAACCAAATTCAAGGAATAAAAGTTCACAACTGCTCTGTTTATTTTCTAGTAGGAAGGTATATGGTGTATGTGTGGTGTTCAAGTTGCTGACGGGTACTGCCAGGGTCGACGCATCTAAATTTTATGCAAAGTTGGAATCTAGAAGCAGAGGTAGACTTGTGAGATTTTCATATTTCTTAGCAGCGTAATAAACATAAGCATAAACATATGCAACGCCGGAAACCAACATCAGACCAGCTTTACCTGCCGTGCTGGTACAACTTTTATATCTCTCAAGTCAAATGTGGCACTTACCACTGCCATGTTCTCACTTTTCAAACTCCTAGCTAAGAAAAAGCTCTTGTGTCGTCAAAAAAGGTCACGTTGTGTTGTTAGTTATAGCAATTGTTTCCCACGTTTGCCTTGTGCAACGTCTTCAATAAATAAATAAATAATCTTCTCTAGCATTATTGTTTTATTTGCCCACAATTCTTCTCTCTATCATTCGGAACATTCCTCCGAAACGGAGAGGTCGATTTTCTGTGTGGCGATCTAATAAATGCTTCTGAAGATTGCCAGTGGTAGAGCAGCATAGAACGCGAATGGCTTGAAGGAGTATGTTGCTAATCCATACATATAAGGAAGAAATGGTGACAAGTGTTCCTCGTTGTGAACAGGTTTTGGTATATATCACTGGTTAAGGAACATTGGGGATGGGTGGGTTCTCGTTTTTCCACCCTTTCCGAACACTGAGAAAATGCTCTATAGATAGGTTAGGTAGTAAGCATACTGATGGAATTTTGAACCCTCGAAGACTTAGTATCTTTGGAAGATAGCCTTTTCAAAAATAGGCGCATAGTCATCCGAGAAACTAAGCTTATCGCCATAGTGGAAGCCTTCGGAAATGCCGTTAATGGTATTTAACCCATTGACGACCATACAGTCCACATGTGGACTGCAGTTGTATTTTTTGTTTTATTCACCTGAATTTCTGCCTTCTTTCAATTTTCCTTCGCAAAACATTACATCAGGTTTAAATAAAACTACATACAGCATCGTCCTAGAAAATCTACTGATTTTGCAATTGTAAAGGTGTTTTTTCCAAAGGAGTACATTACCTTGGTGAATTTTTCATCCGTTGACCAACTTCAAGAAATGAGATATTTTGAAAAGACGGTCGTCATTAGAATCTCCAAATGCAAAGCTCGTAAAATTCCCCGAAACAATTTCTGGGTAATGATTAACCCATTGGCGACCGCGCCTTTTACATTGTCCTTATATTAACTTTTAATTTCTCTTATAACTGTAATTGGAAGTGAATGATTCCTGAGCCACAATGCCTCAAGATTCTCTAGAAGGTTGTGAGCTGAGCTGATACTTGAACACATGAAAAAATTATAAGAACAGGATAAATACGAGGAATGGATAGTGGTAGATGTTATTCAGGAGTAGTTCGAGAAAAAAGAAATATATATAGAAAAAGAAATAATAGGTCGTGGTTAACAATGGATCAATGAACGGAGCAATATCTGCTTGCACCCGTGTCAGCCTATTTGGTGGTCGATAAAGGGTCGATGAGGTCAAAGTTACATCATGGTAAGGAAAAATTTCCGTTGCCCATTGGAGTGAGCCACACCCGACTGGTTTCGTTCAATCGAATCCCCTGTAAACCAACATTTTTAGCGGTCCCGCAAGGTGTCGATTACAATTTTATAGGAAGCAAAAAAGACCCGAGTTTGACAGAAAAACCCACTGAGCGTTGCTACCAGCCATACGATGGCAGCTACAATAACCAAATAACAAAAGTGAGAGTCTAACGGAATTTGAAGTCCATATTATGGGGTTATCCCTTCCGAAGGGTGGCAGTGTCAAGTTACTGCCATTTACATAATACGACGGTTATACTCCAAATCAAAGCTGAGTCATCGAAGCCTTCTTCACTACAGATGGTGTCCAAAGGCGTACGTACGACCAAACCTCCCACTCCCTGGTCGTCGTCATTATGTCATTACCAAGAACTATTCAAACATCTTGTTAGACTCGCAGTTGGTGGTGCGATCTGGCTGCGATAGGAGATTGTCCGAAGCTATAAAGTAGATTCTCGAGAAGGTTAGTACCTCTCGATGCTCCGAGAGAAAAGAACAGCACTGGAGACCCTCATCAACTGACGCTACCGTCAATATGAGTGTTAGTGTCTCTAGCTCGTAAGGATCGCTTCACCAGAAAGAGATAAAAACTAATTTTTTCCTTTATTACCCAAGTCTATCCCCTAATGGGAGCCAATAAAAGATGTCGGGCCTATTTTGGACAATTCTTCATAATCAGTAGCTTCCAACCCGTAATAATAAACGACTATCCATTCTGCCCCATGGCAAAAAATCTAATGTCGGTGACAAGATGTTAAAACCGACATCCTTTTTTTTTATCATGAACCGTTCAGTTACCAAAGGAAGCATCGATCAATTTCCTGAGCGTCGGCAAATGCGCAGCATTATGCACTTCACGGCGCTTAATGCCACGTGGCAATCAATGCAAAGCGGCGCTCTGAACTGTTTTGCATCGACTGCCATGTGGCTCAGGTAATAATGCAGATGTTTTGATAGATGTGTTATTAACCCTTTGACGACCATGGTGCCCGTTGGGTGCCACTATGTCTGCCGCAAGGGACCATGGCACCCAATATTGGGTGCCACCATGTTTTCTCCCTTATTTGCACATTTGAATATTATTCAACATCTTCATATTTATTAACAAACTTTATGGTATTTATATCCAATATGGTCCAGGTGAATGTTTTATAGGTGCTCATTGGGGGATGGACCACTCATGCGATTCTGGGTGCGCGCGGCAAAATTCGCGATGATTCAAACAACTCTGGCGCCCATCATTGGGGCACAAACTTGAGGAACAGTACTTCAGTAGGGTCGGACAATCCTACTGACCTACTTTACTTCAAATTTGGGCCAAAATGATAAACGCCCTAGTCATGCAAACCGCACCGAATTTCACCGCGCAATTTGCCGCGCGCACCCAGAATTCCACGAATGGTCCCACACCCGAGCTTATTTATCAGAAACATATAGTCAATGGAGTAGTACTGAAAAGGTTTTGATACTTTGGCAAGATTTGTGTGCCCTGTAAGCATTGGAGGCAGTACTTAGAATACCTGATTTGCGATTATGTGACCGCGCAGTCGATCTCTTCATCCTCAGGTTTTTGGACGTTATACGAACTTCTACTGCTTACACTACTACCAAAGTTCTAACCTACATTGCTCCCAAACCCGAAGTGCAGCTCTAATATTCTGTTTTATTCAAGATAAAATGAGATCTGATGCTTCTGTTATGCGGAAATACTGCAAAAAATATGTTTTCTGCCTCCCGCCTTTCCACGTTTCACTTTCCACCTCGTTTTTCGACTTCCTCTGTATTTTCACACTGGATCGATCGAAAGTTCCTCAATTGAGGAAATATTTGTACTACATACGTATACCAACTGCAAAGAGAACACCACTTTCATTAAAGCTGCTTGTCTTCTTCGAGGTAGTCGAATTCGATCCATCTATCTCTTTCACGAATGCCGCTCAAGTAGCGTTTGGCATTGGATGGATAGATTCTTACCTAAGACGGCGGCGAGCCTGAACTTTGCAAATTTAATTTCGTTTTTCGCGAGAGTATCGTTTTTGAAGTCAGCTACTAGAATTTCGTGATCATCGGTATTTTCAGCCCACCCATCGATCAACAAAGCTGCTCTCAGTATTTCCATGGGTACGCCTATGTTTGTAGATGGTGCAAGAAGAAGTGGCTGCTGAACCGCTGAAGGGACGCTATCGAAGGAAGCCGCTCGAGTATGTATCACTGTGATGGGCAGGCATTCGTGCAACCCCAGCCATCAATCGATCAATACGGCTGCGCCCAATATTTTTGTTGGACCACACCATAGTAACGGCTGCCCTCGTGTAGGGTGTAAGAAGAACGGAGCGATGGAAATCGTGGTCGTTTATGGAAGATTTACTAATTTAGTTAAAGATTGGAAACATTTGGTAGGTTACGCAGTTTAATTGATACTAGCGGGAATGGTTTGCAAATTTGAAATTTCGGAGTAAAAGGATAGCCAGCGGATTCCTGATAGAAGAGGACGATGTTCGATTCAATCCTTTGAGCTTCTAGGAGATTTGGCCTTGCTACCGCTTGAACCTCTAAAAATGTCGGTGCGCTGGGGACTCGATCGAACGAGGCCAGTCGAGTATGGATCGCTCCAACAACCTTTCGTGCAACTCCTTGAGGGGTTGCGTAATGAATCGAATATGTACATAAATTTTGGCTTGCAAAAACAGCCCATCGGACATCATGCAGACATCCACAACTGCCAACATCAGCCACCGCCACCTCCCAGAAAGAACCAAATCAGAAAAACTGCAGGACTGCGAAGATTTAATCAGGAAACGTGCTTTTCCGTTGGAAAGTGGCGGAGTTTCTACTTTAAAGCAAACGGCCCATGGTTAAGTTTTGTTAACTTGGTTTTTCACGAATGTTCCAACATGTAGTTCAAATTGCCCATTTTTGCAGACCATATCGACAGCAACGAAGGCCGCCGGGAACTGCCACAAGAAGCCGCCGTCGACGTGATACTAACTTGTGCAGGGATGACTGACTATAAGTGTGGGCACATAGGCTTATTTCTTTCTTTAGTTTTACTTCTAGGATTTATTAATTTGATGTTCGTTTTGTTTTAATTCTAATACTTCTTTATGTGTACTTAGTCAGTAGGTAACTGACGGTCATAAGGTCCATTGTGTTGACTTTAGTTTCAGCCATAGACCGGGGTCATAAGTCCAAACTCCGTAGACCAGGGCCCTAAGTTTCGTAGCAGGGCATATTTTTTGAGCCGGCGACCACGACCATCATTTGGAGGTAGGGGGCTGGGCTGGAAAGACGGAGGATTAGAATCATAAGGTCCGAAGTCGGAAACCAGGGTAATAGAGTAAGGAGTCGGGGATGGCGTAGAGGTGGGGGAGAGTGTGAAAGGAGATTTCAGGCTGGTTTAACATGTCTTTTCTGGCCCGAGCTCTGTTCGGTAGCGGTATCTACTCGTGGATTCCACTGTTCTCAACCCACTCACAATAAAATGCTGTAACTGTCACTGGTAGTCCATCCTGGGGTAACCGCTCTCATTTATGGAAATCCAGGGTACACAGTGTCTTTTGCGGGATTGCAAGGCGAGTGGCGATATTTGGGCGTTTGCCTTTGGCTTTTGCCCTCTACGAAGTGCTGCCAAATTTTGGGGAACTGTAATCCTGTTTGATTATTGATAAGTGAACATCAGAGACAGTTCGATTTTGAGTGTGTAGGAGTAGTCATCAGGCTGACTGCAGACTTTGATCGATTCCTCTTTTTTGTTTCTGCGACCATCTGCAGTATATCCTGCGAAACTGGAAGTGGTTGCCGTGGGGAAGGAAGATAATAGGCGCTTTCATGGACAGCGGACAGCTCTGATGCTCCAAACATTCGCGTGTCAGATCGGCTCATATGTTCGGAAAACCTGATGACACGTTCGAAGCAGCTCTTTGCTTTCAAAACAGCAATTTCTGGTATATTTTGTGAGTGATATCCGTATCGATTTCGTTGGAGATGGCGATCTTATCAGCTGCAGTGCTCTTGCGGGATGTGAGCCCCTTTCCAGAGGACACGGGTATCGAATTCATAAAGCTTCTACGTGAAAAACACTGTAAAACTGCAGCAGTTCGAAATGCTCGAGAAAGTGCTAAGAAAATGGGCGGAAGCCGTCTCATGGAATGTACTTTGTAGATCCTAAGAATTGCACGAACACTTTGACCTTTCTCTGGAACAGACGTCTGTGGATGCTTTGACAAGGTATTCGTGGCACTTCAGCAATCGGATTTCCGGCATCAACTACGTCTTTGCAGAGCAAAGAGTATTTTTGAAATTTTTGACATAACTTCAGGAAAATCATATTGTATTCTTCGGCTCTCTTCGAGAGCTGCCACACGAAGACGTCGAAGTGATATATGTGCTTCTGTGTACGGCAAACGACAATATTGCTTCGGACATTCTACCGTCAAAACGACTTACATATTTGGATAGCTCGATGGTACATTCGGAGCAGTCTTCTGATTCCAAAGTGACACTTTCAAGTATGTGCGCTAGAAAAGTTTCGGTCCGGGAGCTGACATGAAGCCGTAGGAGTGTTACTGACTTGAGCAGGTGTGACTGATTAAAAGCGTGAACACCTAGGCTCATTAATATTTCTTTCGTTTTGTTTAACTTTCAGCATTGTATTTTTTGGTTATGTTTCATTTCTAACATTTTTGAGTGTGTTTAGTCAGTAGGTATCTTTTACTTCCAGTATTTATTCTGTAGTTTTGGGGTCAGTAATTGTTAGATATTAGCTCACTAATAAATAGTAGTACTAAATATTAGTACTGTGGGTCCGAAATGACTGTCGTGGTCCACGCAAAAGCTTGTTTATGGAAGGAAGACAACTGCAGTACTTCGACAAGGATTTCATCAGGTTCTTGGTCATAAATGCGAAGGCGATGGGTGTCGACCTCTAGAAGATTCAAATAAAGGAAAACGCCTGAAACGCGATGAAGTCATGGAGCTCACCTCGCATCCATCTATCCATCATTCTGAGTTCAGGTTGGTGCCTTCTTCACAGAAACCGACCCAATCTTCGTAGAGATGATTCATTAGCATGCTCGTGCAGCTGTCAAACCCAATCGTTGAGTTCTTTCGTCTATGGGCAACACGAATATGTACGCGGCTACGTCACCTTGACGGATCAACTTTGTTCGACGGCTCTTTCGTGAGGCGAACCGAACGGGGATCAGAAGTATGCGACCCATAGTGTCTTCTTGAACGTCCACTTATTACCCTCATTCAGGATGTCGCCCTTCTGACCGAAACCGACCCATTTTTTGGCACGCGCTTCGATATCTTAGTGTAGCTGTGCACCCCGATTATTTAGTCCATTTGCCAACAGAAACAAGGAAATGTGTATTTGTAGAACCACGGGAACGAATCACTTGGTTCAACGATGCTGTCGTGAGGCGATCCGAACGGGGATCAGAAGTATGTCATTACCAACGTTTTCCTCAATTTCCCCCTTTTTATTGTACTCACTCAGCTTGATACCATTCTCATCAAGGCCGATCCATTTTTGGCTGAGGAACTCTTCGATATGTTTATGAATCACAAACGTGAAGGCTTCTCGTTCTAGCTCTTCGATACACACGTGTATCTGTCAGTCACGGGAGTGAAAGCTTATCGTTTACATGTCAAAGATCACTTTGGACTCAACGAGGTCCGGAACTGGTTCGCCGCGTAATTGTCTTGGTGAGGAGCTTGTAATTCTTCTTCGAACGAAATGGTCAGAAATTATGTTAGTCTAAATCACAACAAAAGTCGCCGGACACTTCTGGTTCCTCTTGACTTCTCTGAGGTCTTCGTTGCAACAGTCCAACTGGAAAGAAAGTAGCCGCCTATCCTCTTAATGGACGGTCCGAATAGGAACTACGGGTATGTCGTCATTTGTGAGCTTCTTTGTACCTTTTTACTCGAATTTGACAATTTGGAAAGATTTGGCTTCTAATAGCAGCTCGTCGGTCATCGCACAACATCGTCAAGTACCGAATCGAGGCTTGCATCATGTAGGAAGGATCATTCAAGAAGGACATGCTTTTCCGGTAGAACTGGAGGCGTTTATTTGATTCAAGAAGGACATGCTTTTCCGGTAGAACTGGAGGCGTTTATTTGACTTTCAAAACAAACGGCTTATGGTTCAGGATCGATTTGTTAATTTATTTTTCCTGAATGCTCCAATTTCTTGTTCAAACTGATCACTTTGCAGGGGCAGAGTACGAGAGGGACAAGATCCGCCAGGAGCCATCACAAGAAGACGTCGATGTGATATTAACCGTTATCAACTACTACCTCGAGGAAATTTCGAAGAAGATCGCGGTCAAATGAGTTCTCGAGAACGACTGCATTTTCCAGCAAGACGGTGACCATCTCATAGATCGGCTTCAGTGTAAAAGCGATGGCGTGACAACTTGTCCGACTTCATAGCAACAGAAGACTGGCCCGCTAATTTTCTCTTTCAAACGTAATGGACAACTCGATTCGATCGATCATGCAGCAGTCCTGCGCTAAAAAGCAGAGTGAGATTTTATTGTTGAAAGCTGCACTACGAAAAGCATGGGATGAAATTCCGAAGCAGTCGAGGCGTACTCGGCTCGTCTCAAGGAAGTCGTCAAGTCCACAGGAGGCCATGCTGAGTGATATTGCTGATTGTCGATTGTTATGATTTGTATAAATGTTCCTGCTGCTTAATCAGATTTATCAAATACATCAAATATCATTATAAATTTTTTATAAAAGAAATTA
The DNA here is from genome assembly GCA_000469685.2 of Haemonchus contortus. Classification (NCBI taxonomy): domain Eukaryota; kingdom Metazoa; phylum Nematoda; class Chromadorea; order Rhabditida; family Trichostrongylidae; genus Haemonchus; species Haemonchus contortus. Next base: position 4,934,277 of record LS997565.1, read on the forward strand.
TAAAGATATATATATATATATATCAAAATTGTTTTGTTACTGTATTTATGCCCCTCTCTGAAGAACCCAGGCTACTTTCGCAATCCCGTTTGCCCAGTCAGGCAACAAGTTGGCAAGAATCGCCGTCTCCGTCTCGATATCCGCTTTGTTCAGTGCTGCCCGGCGGTCTACAATTCGTGATCCGTTTGTATTATGAAAACGAAGAAACATCGCAAGGCAAGCCTGGCCTGCCTTTGCCGCTCTGGATCGAAAAATCGTGTAATCGTCACCCCTAGGGTGGATCAAGATAACGCCACGATATTTGGAAAAATTTTGTGCTCCTCAGTTCAGCCAGCTCGTGGTAGGTAAATAAATCCATGCGTGATGTTGTCAATTTTTTATAATCAAAAATTCTCTTTTTAGAAACTTGCTCTCGATGTCTTCTCGGATGCATAGAAATACGACATATTAGGAATGGGAAGGGAATGAGATTCAGAAAATTGATTTCTAACATTGTACCCATCAAAATCCCCAAAGCAATTGGCATAGAATGAGTCATCGAACAGATACCATATAAAAATGACTTTAGTAAAATACCTCATTATTCCAAAAAAAGGATAGCAACAGAGAAAAGTAATTGCTCAAGAGTTGCTTGTAATGGTCGTTGAGCAAGAAGGAAATTTTGGATCAGTAGGACGGGAACAAAGTCCAACGTCCATGTCGACCGTGCTCGATCGGCGATCGATCCATGGAAGGGTGAGTGCCGGTCAAAGTTGCATGAGAAATCTGACCTATGTCGTAGGTGTGACGACACTAGATCCATACACATTATCCAATTTAACTACGCTAAATGACTAAGAAGGTAAGAATGGATCAAGAGGGTGTAGGAGAAAACACATGTTTACTAAAAGTAAAAACATGACTTTGAGCCAAAGTTCACTAGAACTACAAATGCGCAGAACAACGATTGTAGCTTGCCAACTCTGTCTCATGAGCAAAAGGAGTCGTTATAAATCGTTTGCAATGTGACTTGCTTGATATTCCAACCCAGGGTAAAAGTAACAAAATATATAACACATAACATTATAACAAACAAGCAGTTTGGTCAAGAAATCGTGATTTTATCTGTTACAGTCTGACTAGACTTCGTCTGAACGATTCGATACCCATCAAGCTCGAGAGGACTATAGTCGAGCCCCCATACGAATCGCTATGACATTTTCATCACTTTCGAGGTTCTACAACGGAAATATTGCTATCTCATTTGTAAAAAATGAACTCCTTAGGCCAGTGATCAATATAACTCATCGGTCTGTACTTTTAGTCGAGAGGTCATAGGAATTGTAGTGTTAGTACATGCCTTTTGTTCATTGCTTCAATGAGCGACTAATTCCTTTGTGAATTGTTTAGTAAATGTTTTCTTCCATAGCTTTAGTTTTGACTTTTTCTCTTTAGTGAGGTTATCCATAACTGGTAAGCTATCTACTTACATCCTTCCCCAATGCACTTCTTCGATATCCTCGTCCTTGTAAACCGTAATCCACTCAGTTCGTACATTTTCCTGTATTCGATTTCTTGGTTTATAAAATATCAATAGACAAAAATGTCAATTCGAACAATCGTCAACTATATCGTCACTTAGTCAAGCCACCCAAAAATGAAGTGCCTAATTGATTCTTGGGATTAGAATGTAGGTAGTTTGACTAAGGTACGCTAAAATAAGCAATCTTTCAACCCAATTTCACTGAAATTACCAATAAGAAAAAAGCATAGCCTGACATGCACAGATACAGGAAGCTGCACTACCTCCCACAAGCCTTATTTCCGACAGTTAAGCCGCAAAAGAACTACTTCAAAGAGTTCTAAACTGCTCTCCAATTGGGAATCGCTAAGCGTACTCGAGCGTACTATGTTCCTACAACATTTGACAGAAATTGAGGAATAGGAAGGAACCCTGTGTTACAGCATGTTTCATGGTGGCAAAACCCCTCCGAATTTCTTCATTTGCTAGGCCACATACTGCTAACATTTTTCAGTTTTCTAGTGCCATCAAAGTGCAACTAGTGTATTCGACTCCCTGCGGTAGGCCGTTCGGGGATATGATCCCATATCTCGTAACTTGCGAGAGTCTTTCGGAATAGTCTGCTTTATTGTGCATCACCCATGCAACGAAATCCTTGAAATCTAGTTTCTGATCCAGTTCTTAATATCTAAAAGTCACAGTTGCCATTCTTTGCACTAGGCGTAAGTTGTGTACAAGGTTGCTCTGCTTCAGCCAAATTTGTCCAGGAATCTGCACTAGCTCAGAGTGAACAGTGTTTGCAAAAACACTGGATAAACCAGGCCGCTTCGCGGAGTAGAATCGCTATTGGTTCTAATCTTCAGTTGCACTGCAGTCTGTAGGAGCACTTACAGATTCTGTTCGGTTCCAGAGTAGACACCAGGCAGTTTGGCTCGAGTTTCAACTTCTTAACTGTTTCCTCTAAAAGAAATGAAGTGAGAGGCAGAGAGATAAGTTGGTCATTCTAAAAAGCAAGAAGAAATCGTTTAACATTAACAATGCGATTTGGACGAATACGTTTTAACATTTCGAGAAACGCTGCTCCTATGTCGAAAAGTGAATCCCTTCATTACAGGTTACCAGCCACAAGCTAGAAGTCTGCTCACCTTCCCTTCTTAAAAGACCACTATCATAGATATAATTCAGCAAAATAGAAGTAAGTTTCACATTAGGGACATATTAGGGATAACTGGGAACCGTACAGAAAAAACGGCAAAAGTAGTACTAGATATCATGTATTTGCCTGGAATTCACCTCCTTTAGTAGGGACGAGCTTGCCGTTTGCCGCGACACGACCTAGACTCTGCCACTGAAGACGGTAACAATAATAGAAAAGAAGTCATTTATCTCTGTCTTTGTCAGAAGGTGACCGAATTAAGTTTGCAACAAAGCAGTGAAGCATCCTGGTCTTCTTGGCGCACTCTCCTAGTCACACTCTTCCGAAAGAACCCCAGTCCACTTCTGAAGCGCGGCTGCATTCATATTTCTTGTTCCAATGTTCTGGATTGGGAGGTGCCATTGCAGATTGGTGATGTTTGGCAAAAAATTGGGTCACACCCAAAAAGGCTAAGAGTATCGTACTGTCAATAAGGAAGTGATAGAGGGATAAGCGGTATCCCTCTTCATCGTTTTACTCTACTAATCCATCCTGAAAGTGTGGTTTTACTTAGCTACTGTTCACCATTAGTCTTGACAAAATAACAAGCAGAGCGCATTTTCACGATGGTCACTTTTGAGGTATATGAACTGCATGGGGAACGGCGATCTGACAGGAATCGCAGCCGAATGAATTACTGGATTTCGATCACCTTCGTAATATTTGGATGTGAAAAGTGGGAACTGAGAGAATCGCCTATGATTCCGTTGCTTGTATCGGCAATCTGATATCGCACTGAATGCATGAAGTGAAATCCATTCCACGCGATCACGAGGAAGAATAATATTTCTGCAACACCGGCCGAACTGAAGGGAGCACATCAGCTGACTCAAGATGAGCATCGGGCCAAGCAGTCGTCGTTTGAATACGATGAGACGTCAAAAAAAGAAAGGTAGACGACTCACGCTGAAGAAATCCACTGATTCTCATGAGGAGCTTGACAGAACCATGGAAGTAAGCAAGGACCACAAGGGTGCGAACTATTGACCAGATCGCCAGGCGGTATCTTGTTCAGAACATCAGGTAATATTCGAAGAGGACCGTGTGACTGAACTCCTGTTAAGACTCTAGCAGACGGGAGGAAAGCTCTAGCAGCTGTGATGCCTGGAAGGATGTTGACGCAGAGTTTCACGCGCGAGTAGAGGAGATGAATCAGATGGTGGGATCTCGTTACTCGCCAAGAAACGATCAAACTTCACGCGATTCGAGTGATTCAAACAGAACGTCGATCATTTGTGCAGTAATCGTAGCTCTTCGATAAGGCCGAGAATAAAAAGCTGTCAGAAAACCATGTAGATCCTAGCCCAAGCATGAATTGCACGTATAGCACGCTGCTCGAGCAACGATGTAGACCGCAATGGCGAGTTCTCATCCAGATTTGTTCTTCAGAGACAATGACCACTGACCCTTTTGTCTCCGAGTTCGACGACCCTGTCTTTTCTGCCAAAGCAACGATCACGCCCCCAATGCATGTGGTGATTTCCCACATTCCAAGAAGGAGCCGTCTCGTCAAGCAACTACGCTTGTGCTACAACTGCCTCTCTAACCAGCATTCGTCGAAGGAATGTACATCGAAACAGTCTTGTAAATCGTAGTCAAAACGCCACCACTCATCCCTCTGTTTTGTACACCCAAGCGTGTCAAATCAAGAAAGGAGGTGTCCACAAAGTAACACCCCATCTCCACCTAATCAACCTGCGGTTCAACCCCACCAACAACTCTCTGCTGCTTTCACGAATGAGGCTCACGCTGATAGCCGTTCGGAAGAAAACAACATGTTGCATATCTTCCCTACGTCCACTCACCTGACCTTGCACAACCTCGAAATCTCATCGGTTGAACGCACACCAGCTACGCTTAGGTGTACTTCAGTTCGCCTGTTCAACCCCTCCAATGTTCACGTCAAAGAAACCTTTGTGACGGCATTTTTCGACTCAGGCTCCACCCAATCGTACATCACAGACGAAGTGGCCGAACCTCTTGAACTTCCAAATCTTTCATTCAAAGACATTTCTATCTCCATTTTCGGCACAGCAGCTCCTCTGAAGTTCGGATCTCGCAATCATATCGTCGGCATTAGTACAGAGAATGGTGAGAAGCGACTCCACGTTAAGTCCCTGCCTAATTTGACTGGGCATTTATGTCATGCCCACCACATGCATGACATGAAGAGCAACGACATCACCATATCATCTTCTAAGCCGTCAATTTTGACAGGAAATGACTACTTCTGAGCCATAATTTTATCAGATGACTTCCATTATGAAAAGCTCTCAAACGGATATCGTTTAGTTCACACCACAGTCGGCAATGTCCTTGTGGGTAGTGCACTCATTCAAAGGTATCTCAACATGCAGAACCCACTTAACCCCAAAAAACAGAACTAGTCCTGAGAGGGCGCAGCGGCAGGTTTCTAACAATAAGATACTTTCGAATGAAACGTCGACTGTACCAGCTAAGGCTGACACATTCCATGGACTATCGGGTCCCACTTTAGCGGTGGCGGCCAGTACTGCAGTTCTTCACGAGTCTTCCGGAAGCCCAGTAATTTCAACACCCTCCGCCTCGACTTCCAGAACTAACTCAGCCTCGAGAACCATCTCAACCTCAAAACCCAGAATCCGCCCTAAAGGAGGCGGCGGCAGGTCACAAGGAAACCTTTGGGACAAATATCGGCTATTCTTGAAAATGCAGACGTACTCCATGGACCATGCCCTACTGCAATAGACACATCCAACACTGCGGTACTTCACGGACCATCTAGAACATCAATCATATCGACGGCAGCACTACACTCAACATCAATCATATCGACGGCAGCACTACACTCAACAACTGGTTGTTGAGCACCAAATGCCAAGAACTGCAAGGGAAACCAAATCAGGACAAAGCGAAGCGAAGTTGTTCCAAAATTCGAAATCGTCGGGACAGACAACTCTTTCTCCGGGAACAGCCGTTAATCTGACCAATTTCTTCTCGCCAACATCAGCACCTGGAAATATACTCCTCAACGGCGTTGGCAAAGTTAGTTGGAATCCGCCCCACAATGTCAGCAGCGATACCGCACATCACCGCGACTGGCAACAGATCGTGGTCAAACACAATCAACCAAAACCGCACAGTTGGCGTCAGAGCTGTCAGAGGAGAAGAAACCGCAACAAGTCAGGATCGACGAGTTTCTCTATAAGCCTGCAAGCGACCAACAAAACCAATCCGCATCATCTCCACCCAGGAGCAACTCCCCATACTAAAAGAGAGGAAGTAGTCTCATTTCAAAGCTCATGGCAGCTGGATTCCACTCAACAGCCCCAGGATCGAGATAGTCTCCAAACTGCACGAGCCAGGAGAGTATCAGGACCACCGGCCTATCAGACCCTATCTCCTGCATGCACAGCCATCAAAGATTCGATGCCACCAACTCCTGTAGTGAAACCTGCTGGAGAAATTCCAGTGTCCCCAACACCCATAGTAAACACAGCTATTGAAGAGCCAATGTCACCCACCAGAGGAGTCGACACGACTGGAGAAATTTCGACGGCGCCGAGAAAACCTACGAGTGTCTTTCGAACGCCACAAACAAATGGCACCACGAAATGAACAGAAGGTCTTCGACTGCAATGCAAGTGATCTCAAGCTAGTGGTGCTATTGTATTGTTGCTTATTCTCATTCTCCGGCGAGATGTAATTTATCTCGATCTCGTTCGTTTTTCAGTTGGGAGTTTCTGTATCGAACAGAAACTCAACCTTCTTGTTTACACCGATGAGTTCTGATATGGTATCACAATGTTTATAGTATTGTACTACAAAACATGTTGCCTATATAAACTCTAGTTGGCTCATTCTCTTCACCTTTTCGGCCAGCCCTTTTCCAACTTCCTTTCTGCACTCTCCTGTGTGCTATTCATCAGTCAGTCCAGTCACCAATCGCAAGACTGTTTGTGTTCCAACAAATAACGAATCTCAGTGATCAGTATCAACATTTTTATAAACGTTGAAAAATTGCCGGTCCTTAGTTCACGGTAAGCCAAATCGACTAGTAATTTGGCACCTCCTTTAAAACCGAATTTATCACTTATACTTCTTCATTAGATCCATGCCAGTGAAAATTCTAATCTTGCCTGAGCTTCAAAGTCATTTCTTTTCTTTCTCCTTCTTTTCCTCTTTTCTTTTATCTAATAACAGCTGTTGCATCAATCAGTTTTTTCCATCAGCGGGATCGCTGACTTTCATGACTGCTTCTCTAAAAGTGAGCTGTCAATACTTTCAAGATGTATCTTCAGAGAACTGTAAGAGCTATGGACTTGTATCCTTTGGATTGAATAACTCAGCAAAATGGCTTGGCCCCCATCTCCTTTTGCTGACGGTTGGAATACACATGATCCACATGACGACGGAGCTGCTCTGACGGCTGTTCCCAGATCTCTTGAGCTGCCTTGGATAACTGATCATAGACGACCTGCCATATCCCGACGTGTATGTAGGTGATCTTTGAACGTCTTCTGCTTTCCAGCACTCTTCTCCAAAGATGCTCAGGGAGCAGATTGCCCCAACGAGTATTGGTCAAGAAGGAAGTCTCCAGACCATACCCAAATTCTCCTTCTTAATTTTTCAAATGCTACTTTACTGATTTGTTTATTTGCAGTTGGTTCTATATTGCCAGATGGAAGTTCATTCACTTATTTATCTTTTGAGCTTATGTAGACATTATTTATATTGACGCATATGCATGTATGTTATGTTGTCCCGCAAGCGGCGCATGTATTTTCGGGGTTCACAACACGAATTCACCGATTAGAAAACGGATTTTGAGTGGGTGGTGGTGCGACATGGAATGTGAAAAAAAGCTGCTGTCAGTCCGTCGAAGGAAAAGAGGTCGAGAAAAGAAAAGAGATGAATAAAAGTGGAGTAAAAGTGAATTGGGTTTCTGAAGAGTGTCATCAAAAAGAACCAAATCTTCCGGTTCCGCAATGTTCTTCTCCTTCGGCAGATGGATCTTGGCCTCATCTGGGACAACGACTTATAAACCGCTTACTTATCCTATGTTGTAGTTCCACTCACCAGCTTTCCTGCTCTTCTCTTTTCATTTCCAAACGCTATCAAACAAGCCAAGCGGACAATTATTCTGGATGCCCTACAAAGACTTCCGGTTGAAAGACGGAAGGGCTTTGTTAACCTAGACGAGTATCGGACCGGAATTCGATTCCTGGATCATGCACCTGGCAGTCCACTACTTTCCACAACATACATACGTCACCTCTATCCCTAGATCCGGCATGGTATTCCATCTTTCACACCAAAAATACGACTTCTTCCCAATTGATTGGCCCCACAATCCACTGGACCACTCGCCTATTCAGAGCAGAGGCAAACTCGGTAGCATGGTGGTCAGATCATTTCAAAACAAATAGTACATGCTAGTAGTATCAGGTGATGGCAACCCATTGAAATATACAGCGTGTTTCAATATTGTACCCGTAAACAATTTCCAATGATTTATTGCATAAGTAATCAGGCATTGTATGAGTTAGATGACGAACAATACCAACTGGGCTTACCATTAAATCGATTGAAATTGCTTGGAAAATTACAGAATTTTTGATTTACCCTCAAAATTTAAAAACTCAAAACCATTGATTAAAATGCATTTTTGAAATTTCGTAGAAGTCATGGTGGAGGTTACATGGATGCTGAGGGAACAAATCGAGTCGTAGGACCTGTCTCACGATGTGTAGTTGCACACAGGTCTCAAAAAAAGAAGCAAAAGGAGGAGTACTGTATTGTGAAGGTTTTCACCAGGATACCTTTTTCGCAGGTAATGTTTCCTGGAAGTTTTTGGGTGATCATAGGACACAAATAAAGCTCAGGTCTTCTGAAAAAATGGTAGACGAAAATTTCCGTCGAAAAGACGTCCTCACCTTCGTAACTCTAGGAGCCATATACAACACTGTCGTCAACTGCTGTATAATTTCAGTAAGTTCTATCCACCTTCTACGCCGAACCACGCCAATCTCTCAACACAGTCGTTGGCCGTATTGAAATTTTCGCTCCTTCATCAATACATTTTAAGATTCCCTTTCACGACATTTTGGGAAAAAACGTCACCTCAATACCCATTTACAACTTATGAACCGATCGATTCCTAGTCGAAAGGTGAGAAGCTATACCTAGTGAGTCGCCTTAAAAAGGCCAAGAAGTTCCGCGACTAGAGGACGTGATTATTATTCAAAAACATCTTCAAAGCCTGAATATTGACTGTACCTTTGGTTATGCTATGACTTCTGAGTTGGGAGAAGTGTGCATAGAACGACGATCGGACGGGAATCGCAACCGAATGAATAGCTGAATTTCGATCACCCCCGCAATAATTGAGTGAAATGGGAGCTGAGAGGATCGCCTACGATTCCAATGCTTGTATGACGACGGCGTTCTCATGACTGCGGGCTCATGTTACACGTTGCGATGAATGCATGTAAGCAGTCCACGAGCAGAAAGGCGAACAATGCTTCCGCTACACTCGCCGACATGAAGTGAGCACATCAGTTGATTTGAATTAAGTATCGGGTCGAGTAATCAGCACATAAATCCGACGAGACGCCAGAAGGAGGCGAGGCGTACAGTAAATGTCATAGACGTCCACTGATTTTGGAAGAGACTCAGAAGATAGCCGATCCCTAGCAACTGTAAAGACGCATCGAGCGAGAAGCATCAGCAAGACCTCCAATTGGCGGAATCTTGTTCAGACGTCGAATAATAGTCGAACCGGATCGCGTAGCTGAATGTCTGTCAAAATTGAAGCAGGACCTTAGCAGCTCTACCACACCCAGGATGACAAGGAATACTGCACATGTACGGTGAGAAGCTGATCATGAAGTGTTACCTTGCTCCTTGCCAAGATGTTCGCCGATCAGATTTAATGGAGTTCATACCTGAGGCGAGGTATTAGATCATCTCATTCAAAAGTTTGCAAGCTTTTATTTGAATAAAATGAACAGCAAACGAGATAAAAAGCTGATATTCTAATGTTCTGTCCGGTAGGCTGCATCATTGTTCACGACCCTCTCCCAGCATCCAGGTAGCATCTGGACACCAAGTAGCTTCTTTCCTTCACATATGCAGATAAAATGCTGTTGATGTCCATTTTGGCGATCAACCAGTTGCCAAAGCGTTTGCCACTGCGACATATCTTCATTTGACCGAAGCAGTTGAAGTCGCACGGCTGGAGGTCGGGGGAATACGGCGGTTGAATTGAGGTTTCAATATCCTTTTCCTAAAAAAAGTGCTGCGCAATTCGAGATGCGTGGTGCTTGGCATTGTCTTGAGCGATAAATGCCTTCTAGAAGTTGTGTGGTGCTATCCAAGGGTCGATATTATCGTCGAGAAACTGGCAACACACTTCAGCAGTGACGGTCATTTTTTAGGGGAGAGTCGCCAGAACGCCACGCCCCAGAAATCCATTGCCATGACGAGCATCCGTTTGGGACTCCGTGCGGTTCTCCTTCGACGTTCATCCAAACACGACGCTTGTGACGTTCGGGCTCAGTGTACAAACTCACCCATGTTTCATCTATAGGCAACGTTCGATTCAAGAGTCGTGGGTGACGTCGGTGGCGGAGAAGATTGTTTCTACAAGCATCAAATCGGTTTTGGACCTGCGCTTTTGTAAGCAAAAGGGGTACCCATACTCACATCTTACTCAATTCTTTGGACACAACTCGTCAACGGTAGTAACAGGAATGCCGGTCTCACAGGCAAGTTCGACAATGGTCCAGTATCTGCGCTCAGCCATTCGACGCTTGATTTCAGCTACTCGTTCTTCATGTGCGGAGTGAACATCGTGAGCATCACCTCGGCCTTCACTTGTCTCCGTTCTTCCTTCTTTGAACATTCTCACCCATTTCTGCACATTATACCTGAAGAACTCCGTCCTGTCCATTTGTTGATTGGGCTCACGATGGATTTGAGCTGCGGGTTTTTCTTGTATGACGCCCCATTTGATAACTTCACGTTGTTCCTGTTCGGTAATACTTCTTTTCAGTTTATCAACATTTTCTGCTGCAGCCGTGATGTCAAAATCGGGCAGTGTCGTAGCTCACGGCACTCGATCGAGATGTAAAAAAAAGCTGCCACGAAGCCACGAAGCCAGAAGTTTCTCTACCCGAGCTTCCTGACGATTGACATCATTGAGACACGGAGCTATGACTTTCAGCACTGACTTGTCCAAACAACGACATGTTTTGTTAACTTCGAAAAAAAAACCGTCGTAGCGCATTTACGGCGACCCAATCCAGATGGCGATCCCGCTCGGCGTAACGCATTTCAAAGTGAGATGTAGCGTCGAAGCAGGCGATCGTCAGTTGCTTCATAAACTTGAGTGCATACAGTCCATGACAAAGTGAGAAACTTCGAAGGACTTGTTCGTACCGTAATAGAAGAAGTGAAAGAGTATAAAGGGGCATGAGAATATTTCAGGGATGAATGAATTTACTGCGATGAAAAATCAAGTGGCAGAAAAGTTGAGAAGGCACCGACCCTCACCCGACTCTCTCACCAACCCGATCAAGTACGTGATCAATCAATACATGCCACCCCCTTTCAAACGCGTTGATCGCAACTTTGCAGTTCAGCCATATCTACTGTTCTCTTGACATTCTTCTTCAGTAATTAACCTTACAAGACAGAAATGAAATCAGCCAATCCTCTACGGTCAAGCTAGTGATCAGGAGATACTCAAAGAGTACAAAGAAAATTTTCTAAAGTTATGTCAAAAATCGCAAAAATACTCACTGCTCTGCAAAGGTGTAGTTTAGGCGAGAAATCTGATTATTGAACTGCCACGAATACTTTGTCGAAGTGTCCAGAGACGTATTTTCCAGAGAAAGGTCCGGTCAAAGTGTTCTTGTAATTCCTAGGCTTTACAAAGTTCATTTCATGAGAAGGCTTCCGCACACTTTCTCAGCACTCCCTTGAGCATTTCGAACTGCTGCAGTTTTACAGTGTTTTCACGTGAACGCCTTATGAATCCGGTACCCGTGTCCTCTGGAAAGGAGCTCACATCCCGCAAGAGCACTGCAGCTGATAAGATCGCCATCTCCGACGAAATTGATATGGATATCGCTCACAAAATATACCAGAAATTGCTGTTTTGAAAGCAAAGAGCTGTCTCGAACGTGTCATCACGTTTTCCGAACATATGAGCCGATCTGACACGCGAATGTTTGGAGCGTCAGAGCTGTTCGCAGCCGTAAGCGCCTGATCTCTTCCTTCCCCGCGGCAGTAACTTCCAATTTCAGGATGTGCTGCTGGTGGTCGCGGAAACGAAAATGGTTATTGAACAGAGCCTACAGTCAGCCTGATGACTACTCCTACACGCTCAAAACCAAACTATCTCCGATGATCACTTATCAATAATCAAACTCATAAAATGTTATACAATTCTTTTGGAAATATTTGTTGAAAAAAAGACCTCCGATTCTACAAGTCCCTACCTAGATTACGCCATAAATGGAAATTCATTCAAACTTTAAATCTAGGAAGAAATCGTGGAAAACCAGCCAAGAAGGAATCTTCTTATCTTCCTACATAGTTAAAAATTATAGATTTCCTCGGCTTTTGTATGGTTTCGATCCCTGAATGCACCAACGATCTCACAACATAACAATGGATGTATGTATGTATGTATGTATTTATGTATGTCTGTCTGTCTGTCTGTCTGTCTGTCTGTCTGTCAGTCGGATCGCGTAGATAACGGATGGCAGAAAATAATAACCAGTGATAAAGCTGATAAGAGACCCTAAAAGAAAAATCACTGGCCCGATACGCCCTTCGTAGTAACAACGCACCGTTAAGACTTTGGGTATGGTATGGGGTTTAAAGGGGATGGTAACAACTGATTGGTCACAGAAGGTAGCATTGGAAAATGTTCATGAAAAGCATGTCCCGTCCTTTCTAAACTTCCGCTTCAGACAAAATAATTAACAATTGGCCAACGGTACCTTCCGTGAGGTTTCCATCAAACTCCTCTCTTCTGGGACTTCGGCCGTTTTCCTCTTTCCATTTTCTCGATAGTCTTCTGTACATCGAATACGCGTTTATCCCATCGACTTTACTTTTGGCTTTTGTCCAGTTCTTCCACTTTTTGGCTTCCACTGCGCTTTTTAAGAATGAGATCAGGGAAGGTCAGCATAGATAGCTAGGGCGCCTTCCTTTTAATTTTACGTGTAAGAAAACCTGGATAATAATGATCAGCTAGGAAGCGTAAAATCCGTACGTTTTGTTCCAAATTCGTGGATATTGAACAACCCTGTGCGGTAGCCTTCTGTTATGCATTCGACGGGCCAAATATGCATTCGAACATCAGTGACACTCATCAACGAAGTCAAATGATTGGCATGCTCTGCAATGGATTGATTAATGGCAAGTAATAAGACTATTTAGGAAGCTAAAATTGCAAAACAACTTGAAGAAAAAAAGTGGAAGAGCAAGTATGATCGATTTCAATATTAACAAAACGTCTTCCAAAACATTTGCATTATTTGCCTCAGCGACGTGGCATGCCACGTGGCAGTTCAACACGCCGCTTCGCATTGATTGCCACGTGGCATCAAGCGCGGTGGCGCGCATAACGCTCCAACACTTGCCGAATCTCAGGAAATCGATCGATGCCTCCCTTAGAAACTGGATGGGTTCATGATAAGAAAAAATTCGATGTCGGTTTTAACAACTTGTTACCCCCACTAGATTTTTCCTGGGAAAAATTAGTCACGGGATAGAACGGGTAGTCGTTTAGCTGTAATAACGGGAACGTTTATTACGGGTTGGAAGCCACTGATTTCGAAGAATTGCTCAACTGCTATTATTTCGCCCGGAACATTAAGAGAGGTCGATAAAGGTTGAGAGAGCTCCTCTAGAAGCTACTTTATAGCTTCTGACCATCTTCTACAGCAGCCGAATCGCAAGACCAGCTACGAGCTTAACGAGAAGATCGAATAGTGTTGGTTTATTTTCAATAACTAAGAAGTGAGAGTTTTGGTTTTGCCTACGCCGTTGGACACCATCTAACCCTCGCTGAAGTGAAAAACCGACATCGAATCGACTTTTTTTTTATCATGAACCCATTCAATTCTCAAGGGAGGCATCGATCGATTTCCTGAGATTCGGCAAATGTTGGAGCGTTATGCGCGCCACCGCGCTTGATGCCACGTGGCAATCAATGCGAAGCGGCGTGTTGAACTGCCACGTGGCATGCCACGTCGCTGAGGCAAATAATGCAAATGTTTTGAAAGACGTTTTGTTAATATTGAAAACGTTCATACTTTTTCTTCCACTTTTTTTTCTTCAAGTTGAATGGGAATCGACTTGTGCAATTTTAGCTTCCTAACTAGTCTTATTACTTGTCATTAATCAATTCATTGCAGAGCATGCCAATCATTTGACATCGTTGATGAGTGTCACTGACATTCGAATGCATATTTGGCCCGTCGCATGTATAACAGTAGGCTACCACACAGGGTTGTTCAATACCCACGACTTTGGAACAAAACATACGGATTTTACGCTTCCTAGCAATGAGCTAATCATTATTAGCCAGGTTTTCTTACACGTAAAATTAAAAGGAAGACACCCTAGCCATCTATGCTGACCAAGGTCTCACCTCACCCAATCAATTAATACCGATCAACATCTCGTCGCGGATAGATTGGCCCAACTCCATACTCACAGCAGTCATTAAAGAACAAGGGGGGACGGTCAAGTCGTGCGTCCGAGGGTGCGCGCGGCAACTTGCGCGGCGAAATTCGTGGTGATTTAAACGACTCTGGCGCTTATCATTGGGGCCCAAATTTGTAGTAAAGTAGATCAATGGGATCGGCTCACCCTCCCAAACTACTCTACTTCAAGTTTGTTCTCCTAATAATAGGCGGTAGAGCCGTTCGAACAGCCACGAACATCGCCACGCAATTTGCCGCGCGCATCCTCGGACGCACGACTTGACACACACCCAAGAACAAGGGTTAGGTAGTGAGTCTTAGCTAAAAAGATAGATGACTCTCGGCACGTGTCGCGTGTGCGGCTCTTGGACCACTACCAAAATGTGGCAGGGGATCAAGATTTTATGCAATTATTCATTTATTTATTCATACGTGCTATGACGCGCCAGCTACACCAGAAAAGGCAGGACTGAAGATACATATGTCAGAACACGTTTCCGCCTTTCACCTTTCCAAGTTTCACTTTGCGACTTGTTTATCGACTTCCTCTCTATTTTCACAGTGGTTTGATCTGAAGTTTCTCAACTGAGGAAATATTTGTACTACATACGTATATCAACTGCAAAGAGAACACCACTTTCATTAAAGCTGCTTGTCTTCTTCGAGGTAGTCGAATTCGATCCATCTATCTCTTCCACGAATGCCGCTCAAGTAGCGTTTGGCATTGGATGGATAGATTCTTACCTAAGACGGCGGCGAGCCTGAACTTTGCAACTTGAATTTCGTTTTTCGCGAGAGTATAGTTTTTGAAGTTAGCTACTAGAATTTCGTAATCATCGGTATTTTCAGCCCACTCATCGATCAACGAGACTACGCTCAGTATTCCCGTTGCTACGCCTAAGTGTAGATGGTGCAAGAAGAAGTGGCTGCTGAAGCGCTGAAAACATGTGATCGTACGAAGCCGCAAGAGTATGGATCACTCCAATGGGCAAGCATTCGTTCAACCCCAGCGACGGCTACACTCGTAAATGGTGTAGCAACGAAGCAATGAAAATTGGGGTCATTTAGGAAATATTCACAAATTTAACTACAGATTGGCAGCATTCAGTAGGTTACGCAGTTTTTTGATGCTAACGGGAATGCTTTGCAAATTTGAAATTTCGGAGTAAAAGTAACGATAGCATGTGGACCCCCGATAAAGAAGACGTGTTTGATTTGATCCTTCAAGCTCCTGGGAGGTTTGACCTTGTGTTCGCCTGAACCGCTAAGAAAGTCGGTGGCAAGAACTCGATTGAACGAGACCAGTCTAGCATGGATCACTCCAATGAACAACCTTCGTGCAACGCCTCGAGAGGTTGCAAAATGAATCGCTGGACGATCATCAGAAA
Organism: Haemonchus contortus; assembly: GCA_000469685.2. Lineage (NCBI taxonomy): Eukaryota > Metazoa > Nematoda > Chromadorea > Rhabditida > Trichostrongylidae > Haemonchus > Haemonchus contortus. The sequence continues at coordinate 4,950,066 of LS997565.1, forward strand.
ATGTTTCGGTGACCTTAATCTTCAGACTTCGATTAGTGCTCTAATCGATGGTTGTCATCCTCTAGAAGATTAAAATGAAGGAAAACCCTGGAAGCCGATGAGGTTACCGAGCTCACTACGCATCCATCAATCCAATCAGGAGTGGGTTTAGGTGGGTGCCGTCTCCGCAAAATCGACCCAATCTTCGTTGAGATGTTTCTTGAGTATGGGTCAGGCAGCTGTCAAACCCAATCGTCGACTTCTACTGTCTATGGGCAACACGAATTTGTATGTAGCGCATCCCGATTGATTAGTCCATTTGGACATAGGAACGCATATTTGTAGAATAACATGAAAACGGATCAACTTGGTTCGAAGGCTCTGTCGTGAGCCGATCCGAACATGGATCAGAAGTATGTCATTACCAACGTTTTCCTCGATGTCTCCCTTTTACTGTTCTCATCCAGTTTGATGCCGTTCCCATCGAAAAAGGCCCATCTACGATATGTCTGTGAATCACGAACGTGAAGGCTTCTCGTCTTTAATCATAAGGATGGAATGAAAATCACTACAGAATCAGCAATATTCAGGCAGGTTCGCCGAGAAATTGTCTCGATAAGGATGCTTGTGGTTCTTTACGTGCAAAATTTGATTCGAAAATTGTCTGGTCCGCCCAGTGTTCGTGGCGTTCACGGGATTTGTCTGCAGGATTACATACGTTTATCATTAAATCTAAAAGTCTAGATCACCATCACAACGGGCCGACGGGAAAGTACGCAGCCGCCTATCCTTTGAGCGGGCGGATCAGGGAACAGGGGTATGTCGTCGGTTGTTATTCACTGTCGTATCTTTTTGCTTAGGCTTCACATTTTAGATAGTTTTGGCTCGCAGGACAGTTCATCGATATCAAGACACCTGCAGCCGCCAATATGAAGCACCGCAGCTTACAGGATTCGGACAGGACTAGGAAGAGTTGATTATAAGAAACGCTTCCTCGGCGGATTGCAGCGAAACTTCGGCTTTAAGCAGGCGGCCTATGGTCAAGGTTTTCAGTTTAGTTTTTCACGATGTTTTTCATGTTCCAATTTCCAAATCAAATTGCCCATTTTTGCAGGATGTGCATTTCGACAGCGACGAGAGCCTCCGGGAGTAGCCCCACGAAGCCGCCGAAGTGATATTAACTTGAGCACTATTAATAAGCATACTATTACAGGCACGGTAGTGAAAGCATCACGTCTACAGGTCGAGGATCACTTTGAAATCAACGAGGTTCGGGGCTGGCCCGCCGCGCAATTGTTTCGGTGAGAAGCTTGGAGTTCCTCGAGCGAAATGGCTCAGGAAGTGTAAGACTAAATCACAACAGAAGTCGCCGGACACTTTTAGTTCCTCTTGACTTTTCTCTGGTCTCCAGTCCAACAGTTCAACCGGAAAAGCAGGTAGCCGCCTACCCTCTCAATGGGTGGCTTGATTGGGAACTATGGGTGTGTCGTCATTTGTGAGCTACTTTATACCTTTTTACTAGAGTTTGACAGCTTGGAAAGGGTTGGCTTCCAATAGCACTTCGCCGGTCATCATACAACATCGTCAAGTGCCAAATCGAGGCTTGCATCACCCAGGAAGGATCACTCAAGAAGGACATGCTTTTCTGGTGGAAATGGAGGCGCTCACTTGGCTTTCGAAGCAGACGGCTCATGGTTGAGGTTCGGTATCGCGGATGATTCGCGATTTCACTTTAAAATATTTTAAACTGCATTGTTGTTTGTTAAATAAAAGTGTTTAGTTTGTATAATGAAGAAAATTGTGGAGCACATGGCAGATTGTGTTGAGGATATGAAGATAAGAAAGAAGTAGCGACAAGGCGCATAATCAGTGATCTATAGAATGATACAGTATATTATCTTTCTCATAGAGCCTTCCCAGAGTAGGGTAAGGTTCAGTTTTATCCAAGGGACCACGAAGGGCGTCTGGCAATAAACGACTGCTCCGGACTCTATCTCTGTGGCAACTTTATTCGGTTTGTTACTTTATTTTTCATGGACGCTCCAATTACTTGTTCAATTTGTTCACTTTGGCGGGAAAGCATTCGAGAGGGACGGAATCCGCCAGGAGTTCTCACAAGAAGACGTCTATGTGATATTAACCGATGCCAATGGCTGCTTTCATAGTCCGCAGGCAGGCGCGCTGGCGCGCAGGCAGGCGCGCTGGCGCGCTGGCGCGCAGGCAGGCAGGCGCGCTGGCGCGCTGGCGCGCAGGCAGGCAGGCGCGCAGGCAGTGCTAGAGGGGAGGAGGGAGGCAGACAGTGTAAGGCAAACAGTCCACGCCCCTTCGAGGAGTTGAAAACAAACAACCTTCGAAGGGGCGTGGACTGTTTGCCTTACACTGTCTGCCTCCCTCCTCCCCCCTAGCACTGCCTGCGCGCCTGCCTGCCTGCGCGCCAGCGCGCCAGCGCGCCTGCCTGCCTGCGCGCCAGCGCGCCAGCGCGCCTGCCTGCGCGCCAGCGCGCCTGCCTGCGGACTATGAAAGCAGCCAATAACTACCTCGAGGGAATTCTGAAGAAAGTCACGGTCAAATGAACTCTTGAGAACGACTGCATTCCTGCAAACGGAGACCACCTCATAGATCGGCTTCTATGTAAAAGTGGTGCCGTGACAATTTTTCAGACTTCATAGCAGCAGAAGACTGGCCCGCTAATTCTCTAGCTTTGGACGTAATGAACTACTCGATTTAGTCGATCATGGAACAGGCCTGTGCTAAAAAGCAGAGTTAGATTGGCTCGTTGAACGCTGCTCTACGAAAAGCATGGGATGAAATTCCAAAGGTCATCCCGGTAGCAGTCGAAGCGTATCCGGCTCGTCTCAATCGATTGTTATGGCATGTATAAATGTTCGTGCTGCTTTCATCAAATTTATAAAATACATCATATATCCTTATAATATCTTATAAAAAAATTATAGACTAATTCGAAGCATTTTTTGATAGTAAGTTGTTTAGTAGGTGTTTTCTTCCATTGCTTTCGTTTTGACTTTTTCTGTTTCGTGAAGTCATCCATAACTGGTGGGCTATCTACTCACATCCTTCATCCTACACCCTCAATGTACTCATTTAATATGCTCGTCCTTGTAAACCGTCGTAATACGCTTGGTATGTACATTTTTCCTGTATTCGATTTCTTGTGTTGATGAAGTATCGATAAACAAAAACGTCAATTCGAACAATCGCCAACTTTAGCACTTCGTCCAGCCACCAAAAAATGAAGGGTCTAATTGAGTCTTTGTTGATTGAAGCGTAAATACTTTGGTAAATACTTTGACTAAAGTACGCTACCATGAACAACCTTGCAACCCAGTTTCACTAAAATTACCAAGAAAAAGCATAGCTCTACATGCACATATACAGGAAGCTTACTTCTCACGAGCCTTATTTCCGACAAACCGACAGACAGCAAAAGAACGACTTTAAAGAGTACTAAATGCCTCTTCAGTTAGGAACTGCTAAGCGTACTTGAGTGCACTATGTTTCTACAACTGGAATACAAGATGTGCTTGATTCGACGGAAATTTCGTATCAACTTTTTGTTCCACTTCAGTGAGCATAAAGACTGATTTACTAGTTACTTAAACTTTTATAGGGGATTATATAAACTCGGCCATTGTACCCCTTGTAATTGAGTGCGTAACATCGTTATGTCCGTTGGAGCGGACAAAAAGTTAGATCGGCAGCAGAGACCACAAGATCTGCCTGTTTTTGTGCTCTTACACATGAGTATGTAGAAGTAACTACGTGAGAGCGCTGCACTCACCTAAACCAAACCCATCTGAAGTGTTTACTGCCCAAAGCTGCTATCTTTGAAGTTGTTTTTATGGGGAGCATCCTAACTACGGGCTCATACGTAGTAATGCCTCATTTCTCGTCATAACTCTCAACAGGTCGTTGCCATGGGGGGTTACGTCTTTACAGAATCAGCCTTTGTAGTGAGTACCTGGATGGAGTTTGTTAGAACCACTGCACCACTTTCTTAGATGGATGCTTCAAACAAGAGAACCTCCCAAAACATGATTTCGGATCTGACCCCTCTTTTCCATTCCAACTTTCTTTCCCAACATGAATTTTCGCGATCACTCTAATTTTCACTTCGCCTTCAAACCATATTTCAGAGGAGGAAAAAAAGGCACGACAGCAATCGGGTTCGAGTCCGACTCGTCAGACAGCGATTCTACGGTATCACGGACGACTAGACAAAACGTTCTGCCAGTGTTCACCCAGAAACGAAAGCAGGTGAGTCTCTCAGGTTCGGAGGACCGAGAATGATTTAAGGTCAGCTCAATTATACAGGCACTTCCTGGAGCTACATTAAAACAAAGAAGGCATCCACCATGGTACAATGCCCGAATTCTTGAAGAGGAACGACCAGACCTAGCTGGAGATGACGGGCGAATCAACTTAGAGGTAGATGTTTCTTGCTCTAACTCCATGTGTAGTCAAGCGTGAGCCTAGATAGGGCGCTGCTCTCACACTTCTGACCATTACATCAATGAGTGTGTTTTGGAATGGATATTGATTTTTCGCGCATGTATATGAAGCCCATATCATGGGGAACTGATTGAAGGAGCGGTCAGTTTGATCAAAAGCAGATCAGATCAGAACTGTATTGAATGCGGTTTTCATTTAAAATTCTCAATGAAAAATCACTTCAAATTCACTCATGTTGGGAAGTTAGTAAATCAAAAGCGCAGTTCATGATAAAAATTATTTTAAAAACTTCTGACCAGCGTGAACCTGTGTTCCACAAGAATAGCACGAGGACAGCTGTCGGGTCGAAAAACACCATGTCAGGGCCTAGTAAGGACACTAAAATCTGGTCAGCCGACGTTTATACCCGAAAGGGGCGAATTCCCACGGCGTTGTAGAAACTATGGAGCTTGCATCATTCGAGCCGGGACGCACACGTTGCACGCAGGCAGTTTACTGTAGCCGGCTGTACGCACTGGCACATTCATTCGAACAGCTCGTCCAAAGCCCCTTCCATGCAACTTTCGTCATCATATTCTCCTCCAACACCTATTTTGGTACCCTTTTGGAGCTTTGCACATCTGCATATCACTTCAACGATTGGTCTCAAACTGGACACCCCTAAACTATCTGTGTCTTCAAAAGCTAACGCTATCGGTTAAGCGAGAAGAAGCCGCGCTTATGGACATGTTCATCAGAGGAAAGAGTGATTTACAAATAGGTGATCTTATAATCACTGATGACAAGTGAGTCCTTTCCCCCATTGTGTTTTCTGTCATTTGATTTGAGTTGGATAAAGGTTGCGATATGGTGAGGCTCCGTAAGTTGCACGTATCGGCATGCCACGTGCAACAAATTCCAACAATCAAAATCTGACAGTAACGACCTCTTCCTTCCGAATGCATTGTATGTGTCGGCCGCCACTGAATCAGCCTGTCTGTGCTTTTGATTCCCTGTTCGTCTGATAACTTCCAATCTTGGTGAGGTTACTGCTAGAGGGCGACTCTGCCGCTTTCTCGCTACTCATTCTTCGCTAGCGACGCCACACCTAGTGAGAGGACGTAGAAAGCCATCTCATCTCGAGCAAAGTGACGAAAATTGGAGAGGAACAAAGGGCTTTCATCCCCACCCCCTCCTACCCCTCCTCTCAAAGGCCTCCGAAAAAGGTAATCCATTGGGTCCATAAAAAGAGTGACTGTGGCAAAGTGGCGAATTAATCCTTCGCACGGAACGGTTCGATCTCCCGTCCTAAAATGAAATTTCTCGAGCGAGAACTAACTTTTCGTCCTTGAGCTATTATACTTGTTTGGTAGCCGGGTGACTATCCCTTGTCCAACATCACGTACTTATTCCAAATCTTTTGAACAGCAAATTTCAGTCTCGATGAGTTGAATCGTAAATTTAACCGCTATGAAGTTCAATTGAAGTACAACGAGGGGCGCTATACTGCCCTTTATTTGATATCACGGCAAATTTGCGTCGAGTGAGAAGTGGCTTTTCTTTGGATAGCAATTACATGACTGATAGAATACTATTAAGCAATGAGCCGAGTGAAAGGAACGCTCTCTTCGCTATGAAAACCGGTATTCGGCCATACAGCGTGAATATTACCGTAAGGATGAAGGTCTGTTCATATCGGGGGTTTTTTCTGGTGAATGTTCTTTTGCACAATGCCAACTACTTTTTAGTTCCAATTGTTCCAACTTTACTAAAGATTTTTTTCAGCGTGAACTCCGAATTCTGCAAGAGCTCAGGAGGAACAGATGCCCGTACAGCCCTATTGCTCTCGACAGTGGGCGAGTAGCGGACTTACCTTTTATAGGTAGATGTCCGGATTGTCATAAATGAAATCTCGTTAAAAATGCCGATATCAAAAGAGAAGCAAGTTCCTGAGTTTTCTAAGCCTTCATCTTGTAAACTGAAGTGTAGTCATTGCATGTAGCGCAAGCTTGTGTTTTCATAGTAATCAGGACTACTGCCAGAGCCCTACGGCCATCGTTCGGTAGCACATCGAGTTTGGTATACACTCGGATCGTGATCAATACCTACAGCTTACACATCAATTAGACATTGCCACGATTGGTAATGGGAAGGTAGAGGGGGAAAACTACGATGTTACAATGAACCAGAAGGCAGTACCGCCCTGCCCATTTGCAAATCTGGGTGCACCTAACTTCTTACGAATTTCTTTCTACCGAATGTTGTTGGAACCTGAAATTTCCGTCTCATTTCGAAATTTCCAGAGCTGTTTTCAAGCAGCTATAGTCCAGCAGTTTTTCAGCGATACTTCAGCGATAGACTACGGACGAGGAACGATTGATTGAAGATCTGAGTCGATCAACGCTACTCTAACTTGAAAACACTTCAAGTTGGCATAGTAGCGAACAATAGAAGAGGAGACGACGACCGAAAACTTTCACTTAGTTTTAGGCACTGGTAGTAGTACTGATCGCACAGAGATACTTTCCTAGGCGTCTTGGCAAGAGCGGTACGAGCTGTAATCCTTTGACGACAATGGCACCCACCGGTGGGTGCCACTCTGACTGGCACATGGGACATTGCCACCCATTTTTGGAAGCTACTATACTTTCTTTTCCTCACCAAGTGCTGAATTCAGTAAGCCAGTGAAAGAAGTTTCTCCTGGGACGGTGCCCACCCGACTGGGGACAGGAGAAACTTCTTTTACTGGCTTACTGAATTTAGCACTTGCGAAGAAACAAGAAAGTATGGTGGCTGGGTGCCAGTCGCGCGCGAAAGTAGGGGAGCGTGGTCCAATGGGCGCGTCACGTCGAAATCCACATTGTCGTCAAAGGGGTAAAGGCCAGTTCGGATAAAAAAAACCCCATCGCATCTGAGGAGAATGTTCGCCTTGATGAGCTAAACGTGAAGCACATATGTGGTTGCATCAGGATTTTGAGTAGTTATCTGTAAATGGGCGGACTCATTTCCCGATCAATACAGCATTTATTGACTGATTGTGGGTATGGCCGACCTATGGACTCAATCATTTCGAGGTCTTCTCCTGCAGACACATCGGCACGACTCTTTTAGGCGTTCGTCGCTATGTGGCACTCTCACGCTATTAGATCCCAGACTCGCTCATAACTGCGGTCTAGTGTGAGACCTACTCCATGCGACAGGGGTGTGGTGCAGTAGAAGTGAAATTGCCGCGTCGCGGCGAAAGAGACATCGCGCACGAAGGAATGTAGCAAATTGCAGTAGCAAGCAAGAAATACAGGAACAAAAGAACTAACAGTAGAATCGTGTCAAAAGCAGTAGTCGCGTAGCCACTGAGCTGTATGAGGAACGCTGGAACTGTTACAATGAGGCCGAATAGTCCGCGACATCCGCGTACGGCGGATCGATTACACAAAACCGCTCTAACTGCCCGTCACCCATGCGACAGAGATACTCAGAAGCTACCTTTCGGTCAAGTCAAGGTATCCGAGCAGAGCCTCTAAGTCCTTGAACTTCGTTCATCAGCCTCAGATTATTCATGGACTCGACAGAGCGATGAAATAGCTGCTTTTATTTTAGATGCCGTAAGCGGTCAAAAGATACGCCGAGCGCAGTGCAACTTAGCTACAGATAATCTGTACACTTCCATCTTTTCTCCACCAGTGTATGTAGGCTCAGAAATTCGCCACTAACCAGGAAACATGTCAAGGGTCTCCAGTTTAATGCCAGCGTAGTCAGCGACTTTCAGTAGAGTAGGGTAGGGGGATGCTTAATAATTCTTAGACTTGACCCGAACTTTCTGATGCCTACATTTCAGTGATGAATCTCTTGGATCGCAACATCGAAAAAGTTCGTGAACAAGTAGTTACGTTCAAAGTAGCCACAGCTTTATATATAGCTCATGAAGCTTTAGCAGCGATATCGGTAGGTCCAGATTTTGTAGCAAAGAAACTACAAACAAAAAAAGGAATCGGATCAGCATCAGCGATGTTGAATACACTGCAGTAAGCTGAGCAAAGAGTCTTCCGAGAAAGTTGACGTCGAGCAAGAGTATGGGAGGATTGTCAGAAGAAATTCCGAGTTCACGCGACTGTGCGTAAAGGAAAAAGCGCTCGCGACCCGGGGATATAATTGGTACTTATGGCGCTCGGAATTCATGAATACGGATCCGAGCACAAATCGCGGCAGAACATCCCACTATTACATACATAGCATGCTTTTCAAACCAGGCTAGGAAGCTCTTCCACTGCGGATCACTCCCGAACCCACGACAAGATTTAGACCTCTAGATTAGATGCGAGTCAAACGGAATGCTGGCCCATACCCAAGTGTAGCAGAGTCGGAGGGCGTTTGGGGCGCCTGGGTATTATCATGAGTCACTGGCTTCCTAGGTCGGTTTCACCCAGCAGGTTCCCAACCCGGTCACGAGTGATTCCATAAGGTCAAAAGTAAGCAAAAAAATATATCTGGTGTGATCTAGACATTTAAAGGATCGTCGATCGATACTACAGCCGATTGAATTCCCGAATTGATTGATTTGCGATTGCAGTTTCTCCATTGTATGGGATATATTCATCGCGATATTAAACCAACAAATCTATGCATCGGTACCGGCGACTTTATGAGAAGAATTTATCTGATCGATTACGGTGATACAGTGAAGAAGGGCAAAAAGACCAGGTGATTCTGTGGATACCTACCGTATGATCGCTCGAACTGGCTTAATAACATCGATAAGGTATATCCTAGTCTAGATTTCTAGATATGTCCTAGCTACTGAGTTGACGCCTGTCTCATCACCTCGAAGGTTTCCTCCAGAAGTAAGATACGGAGGAATGCTCTAGGGAGATCCATAAACCGAAGAACCTAGGCACTCTTACGTCCATCGCTTGCTACCCCTCATCAAGCAATAGTCAAAATCTCATCAACCAAGCAATCTTCCACAACCCAATGTTGTAGAGCTGTCCGAATCAGTACCTGGTGGACTGGTAGATTGAATCTTGAATGAGCCTGGAATTGGACAACTGGGGTGTGGTGCAGTAGGAACGGAATCGTCGCGTCGCGGCGAGAAGCACGCAGCGCGCGAAGGGATGTAGCAGAATGCAGCAGCAAGTAAGAAAGACAGGAACAAAAGAATTGATAGCAGAATCATGCCAATAGTAATAGTCGCATAGCGATTGAGCTGTGTGAAGAACCCTAGAACTGTGACAACGAGGCAAATGGTCCGCGACAGCCGCGTGCGGCGGATCGACTACACAAAACAGTTCCTACTGCCCGTCTCCCGGACAACTGCCACGGTAGAAGTGGAGGGAGGGCTTTTTGGAGATGGATTTACGAACCGAAGCGACAACATATCCAATAGGGTCCCATAAGCGATTACTACGTTCATACACCCGATGGGCCGAAGGTGATAGGCGATGATCGCATCGTCCTTGGTACTAACTAGCAGGTGGTTAATGACTTCCGCGACTTATGCCTGATTTGACTGCTCTATGGCACTCGAACATGCCTGTTCTGCTTCATTACGCAACACAAACTACTAAGGAACCAAAGTAAAACTAGAAATTAGCTAATCTATGAAAAAAGCAAATTAAATGGGTACGTTCGACGGTCTCAAATTTGTGAAGTCCTCGCTCGAGTCGCCGGTCTACCGCCCACTTAATACATCGATCGATGCTGACGTTCCATCGGGTTTTGCGTCATCACCCTTTAGCCATCGTCTGAGAATATAAAATCGACCATGAAATTAATCTTCTTCAAAGTTACCCTGAAGGCACCTCAACCTTCAATTCCCTTCTCATCGATCTTTGGCGTAGCCACTACAGTACAGCACGACCATATTCCCTTCGGGACGGAACTAGAATTTTCTGGGACATAATCCCTTTGAGATGGGACCGCAGTTTCCTCTAAAACGTGGATTTCTTCAGGTACGGTACACCCGATGGCTACACCTTGCCATATTGGAGTCTAGACGCTCATAAGCGTGAACCTGCACGTCCGAAAGGGGATATCGAGTCGTGGTTCTACGTTTTGATCGATCTGTGAGAACATCCTCTCAATGGATCGTTTTGTTGCTTCACTCTTATTGCGATTTTTAGACTTGTTCTGCATGCATTACCGTGGTCAAAAATGTACGATGAAAAGGCTGTCCAACAGGAGAAGGAAAGTTTCTGGGAAGGTAGGCACGAAATAGAGCTTGAAAAGGAGGCTGTTACTCATTTTCGACCTCCCTCATGTTTGTCAACCCAAATTGAGAGTTCGAACTTCCTGTAACTTCTGCGACAACCACAGTACAAACGTCCTTGTTTCTGAGATAGACAGAGCAGTGGTAACATGGAAATTGTCAAGTTCAACGTCGGTACGGAATATGGGAAGTAGGAATGACCTCACTCGTGCAGATGCATAATGGGAAAGGGTAGTCGTCAAAAATCCGCTATATAATTGTTTTACTGGGAGGTATTACTTATAATTACTTATAATACCCTCCAGCAAAACAATTATATAGCGAATTTTCGACGGCTACCCTTTCCACCTTTTTTTCAAATCAGAAGCAGAAAGTGGTACTACTCCAGTTGAATCTCATCGGCCAAACGAGGGCTTTACGTTCGTTTCGCTCAGAAGTTGGACCTTCCCCCTTCCCCCTCCCCCCCCCCCCCCCCTCCCCTCCCCCACAACTGCAAAACATTCGAGAAGCTGAACGGCTTTTCGATGGATTCCTTAGTAGTGGACACACCAAGTTTCTATTATTGAGGCCAGAGCAATGATAGGTTTTGCTATTGTCTCTCAAAACCCGGGTCGTGCTGTGAATGAAAGATGGCTGGTGCATTATTTTTCCGACTCAGGTCCGGTACCTACTTGAATTGATGGTTTCGTTTACAGGGAAACGCCAAATTCCTGGTTCACTTTATGTGAAATCAATCTTTGAACTCATACAAAGCAGTCCTGATGAATTTGACTATCAAAGAGTAGGACAAATGTTACGAGATACAATAGATTCTGTTAATAAAGGGTTGGTCGGCTCCCAAGCATTTATTTATGATACTGATAATAGTCCGCACCCCACAGTTCAATATTTCAGGCCAATAGTGCTGGAATGGGGGCCAAATTTGAGTGTCACCCCGGCACAATTTGCTCTACCCGATGATAGCGACGACCTGAAGACTGCCATATTTACGCATCCGTTTGTGGATAAGACAATGTCGTCTTTGGATGAAGATGTCACGGTTAGATCCACCTATGGACAAGTGCCACAACGTCAAGACCAGGGAACCGAAGTTGCTGTCGAAATGAGTGGAGTAGCGAATCCACAATCTGGCCAGCCCAACAGATCTAAAACTCTGAAGATTTCTGATGTGGCACAGGCGAAAAAGGATGGTTCAAAGCCGAAGCCTGCACAAAAATCTTCACAACCTTCAGCGCAGCAGCGACAAGGCCAAAGAAAGTCTAAAGTGAAGCAGCAAGGAGGACAAGAGAGACATCGGGGGAAGCAGAAGCGACGAGACAAACGGAGGCGACGAAAATCCAAGGCTAAGGCTAAAGACAGAAATGGGTCACCTTCCCAGCCAACAGGATTACTATCCTCTCTTTGTATGTGTCTTCCTTTCTCGGCACACAAAGAAGCCACACCGGTGCAGTCCTAATTTCCCCTTTTTTCATAACGCTAATTTTGAGTGGGACTTTGACAATAAGTAATTTAATAATTAGATCCTTCAGTGAATGGCCAGAGACGCAGGGGCAAGCAGATACTAGCAGAGGTAACACTTGGACCAGTTTCCCGGTGTACTGTAGCACCCTTAAGTAGAACTGTATTTCTAAGCTGAGCGAACAAAATTGGGCATTTGATTAACATGACATAATCTTGAACAGTCTATTACTTTGCTATGCCGTCATCTGCTACGGTAGGGCGGGGAATTCGTCGCAGGATGCCTCGGCAGCTCTGGCCATTCCCCACGTGACTACATTGATGAATAATCACTATTCCTGACTTTTACTCAGCATATTAATCTTTCTACAGTATTAAAGATAACCATCAATTATCACTTGTTATCTATTAAGAAGCTAACAATATCGGTGTAATTCGAAAAGCTCGGTGATTATGTGTAATGTTTAACTAGGCTTGAAGACGTGTATGCCCGTTCGAAGCTAAATAAATCATTGTACGATTAAACAAACAAATTACTGAGGTTGTGGGAAGTACCGCAATAGCAAGCATGTTGCTTTCTTCTCTAAAGTTTTTCAGAAGAGGTTGTACTAAAGGTCAGCCGATGCCAGCAGTGGTAACCGCGTTTCAATACATGGCACACTCGAAGAACCGCTGGGCCGAGGGGGTCTTCAAGTCACGAAATGGCTTCCGAGAAACAAACGAAAACCGTTAGGAAGTCCGTCGACTCGATGGGTCGCTTCGTGCCCTAAATATCCTGTTGAGAACGGCCACATTTGATGCAAGTCACGAAAGTTCAGGCGGTATGGAAAAGCTGTGGTACCAGCTGGGAAGACCCCTTGCCGATGGACCCACCAAAGTATCAAAGTGTCAATTTATCGCTTTGCCTATCTAACGATCGCCACTTGTTGTACCTCTGAAGAATTCAGACTTTCTGCTTATAGGCCCATACCACCAAGGTAGCAAAGTCTGTGAGGGTATTGAGTGCGTACCTATCTAGTACTAGAAAGCATAGACAGAATAGTGATTAATGCGGCACACGTAACGCCAACTTGTTATGTAGTATTGGCCGCGAATAGGAGTTCCACAGGAGGATATCATTGAATCATTTCTGGATTGACTGGATACAGTAAACAACTTGCACTGAATCCAACCAGAACATTTCGATCAAATATGGAATTGGCTCGATGCAGGATTACAAATATGGAACCACGACAGTATTGCGTTCGAAAAGCTCTGAAGTGACATTCATTCTAAAAAATACAATTGCATTTCCAGTTCGGTACGAAGAAAAAGTACTGTACGAATAACCAGTAGGGGTTTGTCTGTGCAGAACAGGAGCGCGAAGATGCGTTCACAGTGAGTTCAGAAAGAATTCACAGCGAGTTCAGAAAGAAAATCTACTTATTATGTAAAACGGCTTGCGATCCAGGAGCCTATACATTGATTCCAGTATCGAGTTCGATGGTATTCTCGGTATGGCACAGGCATCAACCTCAGCTGATGGATTTCCTCCACCTATGAGAGTCTCATCTAAACCCATAACCGCCAGTAGCTCCCCGCTGATATATTCGTCGAATAGAGCGGTTTGCATCCATGACGAAGCTCAATGACCAGAGTGACAGCCGTTCCAGAACTGCTCAACATCAGACATCTGGTTGTTTACAAGTTGGCTGATCCTTACTTTATATAAAGCGCTCGCGTCTGTCTGTCCGTCCGTCTGTCTGTCGGTCTGTCTGTCTGTTTGTACGGAAATTCATATCTCCTGTCCCCGTGGACCTAGGACGTTCAAATTTGGTAGAAGCACAGGCGGCACGATGGGAACACATATTGTGGGTGGCAGGACCGGAATCCGCCCATGGGGGGCCGGATTTGTGCGAACAACATTTTTCAGCGGAAAATCATAACTCCTGTCCCTGTGAACCCAGAAGTTCGACAGGGTGGGAACAAATACTGTGGGTGGCAGGACCGGACTCCGCCCACAGTGGGCGGAGTTTGCGCAAAATAAATGTTTGCGTGGAAAATAATTACTCATGTCTCAGTGTACCCAGAAATTTCGAATTTGGTAAGAGTACCCGAGGCAGGGTGGATACTGATGATGGGTGGCAGGATGGGGCCTCAGAGGGCGGGGTTCGCGCCAAAATTGTCCATTTGGCCCTAGGGCATTTCAAACTTGGCAGGAGTATAGGCGGCGGGATGGGAACACTTACGGTAGGTGGGAGGACCGGACCTCGCCCATAAAAGGCGGGGTGTGCGCGAATAAGCACTAGGGCGCTCGAACTTGGTAGGACGACAGGCGGCAGTATGCAAACACTTATGGTGGGTAGTAGGGCCGGACTCCGCCCACTGGGTGCAGGGTTCGTGCAAAATAAATACCTGAGAATCTATAACCCCTGATCCCGTGGACTTGGAGAGCAAAATCAATAGGAGTAGCGGAGGCAGGATGGGAACGCTGACGGTAGAGGAAACCTTAGAGATTAGGAGAGGTGTTAGAGAGGTGTTATTTACGATCTAGCTTTGATTCTTTGATGTGATTCATTCGACAAGAAGGGCAAGTGCACTGTGGGTACCGATTTTGAAATTTGGTTCACTTCTTGCTTACGACTGCTACCCAGCAAAGTTTTTGATTCAATGAAGGATCACGGTTCCCCCCTGCTTTGATATCGTTCATGACAAATTTTACCCGACCGTTAACAATCTCGGATTCTCATTTAATGATGTATCCGTAGAGGAAAGGAGCTACGTCCATAAAGACATTCAATAGTGGTATTATCATGACTCGACAACATTTGTGAGTACCATTCGAGGCTTTGTATGCCTACCACATAAATCTTTGATGGGTCATCATTTTTAACATCAACAACGACAGATCGAGGCAGACAGATTCTAATCACGGACATAGGCATCGGCACATTTTGAATATCGTTTGCATGCCCTACTGTTCCTCCATCCATCGAACTTCGTGTTCCGAAAAGTGTCATTCGTTCCAAAGGAGGGTGTGCTGCTTGCCGTTTATCACAATTCTATCATAAGAAGGAGGGAAGCTCTTCGTTAACCGGACGGTCCGATTGCCTCCATATACATATAAAGCGGTAATTTTGTGTGTCTGTTTATATGCACGGTTGTGCGTCCTCCGGAAAGTCACGTAGACGTGACGAAGGGTGAGAATGACAAGTGAGCGCGATGAAGAAACAACTATAAAATGGAAAGTCAACTGATACCGTTTATATTGGTCCTTTAACAAGTCGTAGGTAAGCGGTAGTGGGCATGTGGTGCACGCATCAGTGTGCGTAGCCCAACTGGTTGTATTATAGATGGTGTTTTAGACCGAATTTCGAGTTCCGAGTATCTAGAAACGTAGATACCGCAATTTGTTGGTGAATACGTTTCAGAACTGTTTTCCAGTATGCCGATGGTACTTGCTCATCCAATTTCCAAACTATGGATGTGATGGAAGACGATGTGTTTTGGCGCATAGATTCATATTGAAATCTTCATGAGCACCTTCTACAGGGTGCGGCAAAAGTTCTGGCAAAGGCCCGTTTCAGGTTCTCAATAAAAAAAGAGGCCTTCGATATCGACAGGATCTGTGCCAGTATTTAGTGCAAGTCCTCTTCTATACATTCAATGATTTGGCCGTTCTTGAATATGCCACTTTACAGAATGGTGACAGGCCAACGGGCCTTCATACTGCACCTCCATCTGGCTGGATGTACGGCAAAGACCATCTTCAAACAGCTCCAGATTCCTTGAGCAACCATGTACAACAACGTCAAAAGGTACAAAGCGACAGGAACTATGGAGGACAAGCCCAAAAGTGGAACACTGAAGAGAGCAACGACAAAAGAGATTGTGAAAATCACTCGAGAGGAATCCGCCGCCACCCTCGTAGGTCCGAGAGAAAATTGGCTCTTGAGGTGGGTATTTCTGCTCGATCTGTTGGAAGGATTGTCACCAGCCACCTTCGACTTCGCTGCTATAAAATTAGAAAAGCTCGCATGCGTATGAAGAAAACTAGATTCAAAGATGTAAGCAGCTTTTAAAGCGATTTCTGCAGGCACGGTACAGCAACATCCTTTTCATTGACAAATGTCTGTTTCCAGGAGATCAATTCCTGAACACCCAAAATGATAGGACAATAGCGGGAAGCCCTGCAGAAGCCAGCCAAGAAGGAGGGATTGCTCAGCGATCTGGACATCCCAAGTCGTTGATGGTTTTTGGGGTAATCACATCGGGCGGCAAGATGCTCCTGATTTTCTTGGAGGAAGGGGTCAAAGTGGATAGCAAGACGTACTTCAAATGGGTTTAATTGGAGAAAGAGAAACTCTCCTGAGCGAAATCCCATCTCGGCAACATGGACATGGACTTATCAACAGGACTCAGCTCCAGCACACAGGTCAAAGGTAGTACAGGACTGGTGCGCAACGCACTTCCCAGACCTCATCTCGTCGGACGATTGGCCCCCAAACAGTCCAGCCCCAAAGCCATCGGACCATTCCGTGTGGTCAGTTCTCAAGACGAAAGCCTGCTCTACTGAGCATAGAAGTTTGGATGCTCTACGTGCAACCCTTGTTGAAGCATGGGAGGAGTGGGACGAAGACTACCTCCGTGCCGCCGTCGACCCATTTCCTAGAAGACTTTTAGCCTGTGTTCGCGCAAAAGGAGGCTAGTTCGATATCAAGTTTGTTTTTGTAATCTATATAGGTGTTGATAAACGCTGTTAGAGTTGAATCATGTATCGATCCACTTGACCGTTTTTACGGTCATATTTACCGTTGCCAGAACTTTTGCCGCACCCTGTATATCGCCTTCGACTAAGCAAATAAGCATGTCAGATTTGCGGGGGCTGTTTGGATCGTTGTTTTCCACAGATTATACTTGAAAATGTAATAAAATTCCCTTGAAATCATAGCATGACAATATAGTAAATACAAGGGTAGAAAGAGTTCCCTCATAAAAGACTCAAATACAGAGTTGTAGAACAGGTCTGGGGCTCCCACTTGAGTAAAGTCTTATAGGTGAAGATGAGCTTGATAAAGTGTTCTGAGATCTCGGCGACGGAACACATTCTTAGCGCTTAGTCATCTTTCAAGGGCAAGACACCGGGGGATACGGTTCTGTACCTCTGTGCGTAAGGTGTCCGGTTTTGGAGACATTCTCATGGAAAACAAAGCGGGAAGAGAATCATCCCCATGCAGATACTTATGAATCCATGTCTCTAGAAATTGGTGCGACGATACAAAGCGGAATGATCGGGTTCCACCCAGCGGTCAGCTGCAGAAAGTCTATTTCGTTTATCTTGGTTCAGTTTGAAACACTTAGCAGCAATGCATTTCAATCCTAGAAGTCGCAGTGAGCATCCAGTTGACGATTAGGTAATTTCTATTCGAAAATTTAAACTTAAGCCTGGTAGCGTTTCATTCATACTAAAACAGCACTCATCCACTCCTCTCGCCATTTTGAGGCTCATGTACAGAACCATATTTTATTGGCCAAGGAATTTTTCTAATTGTAAGTACAATCTCGCAAAATCGCCTAGCTTTCAGCCTCAACGCTCCAGCGCTTAGAAGTTGAGATCAGAAATTCCAACTCCCACCTCTATTCCACCATGTTGTTTCGTAATGACTTGAAGCAGGACAGCCAGTGTGAACCTTCCGGTGGAACTGAAAGCAACGAAACTTGTCCCAGCATTAGTAAGCTGGCGCGCGCAGCGGATCGTGCTTGTACCTCTTAGACTAATAATTAACTAAGTTTTATTATGGAAGTAATAGTTAGTGCAGATAGAGTTCACAAGGCAGAGATATGAGCAGTAACAAACGAATTATAATAACTTCTCATAACAACTCGGAATACGGATAAAATGATACAAACATAACACGGTAGGAGAACATATATACAAAGGCAAGCAAAGAAAGCAATAGGTTGACAAACAGATCTTCGTGTCTGGGACAGCGCCCCAAGATGCAAGAGAACTGTGCAGAGAAAGGCGACTGTCCTCCGGTCCGACGTCTGGCCGACTCCCCGACAGCTTCGATCGTCCTCGCTCCGCCCTGAAATAGATGAATCATGAAAGTCGCCTAACTATCTTCACACTTTCACAGCATCACTTACACCTCCCCTCTTTACCCGAAGTCCGACCCGGACTTCAAACGTGCTGGCATACGGCGGTGAAGGATAAAAGTGGCTCACCGAACAAATGCTCACGGTTCAAAGTACCGGAGTACTTGCGATTGAGTGACGACGGCGCGGAGCGAATAAGCCCATTGCAGCAGGGTGTTCCATGTCGGCAGTGCCCGGAGCGATTTCGCATGCCCAAAAACGAACTGGCCATGGCGGCAGCGGGTGGTAGCCACATTTAGGCGCCGGTAGTCGTTGATGAAGGTGTCCGCATCTGGATTAAAATTAGTTTTTGTAGTGAGCAAAAGAACAACCTCTTTCTCTCGGCCCTGGACGGAGTCCACGGTGGTGAGCTCGACGTTGTACTGCTCGGCGTGCGGCCTCATCTGACGATACTGCTCCCTGTCGAATACCACGATGTCGTCCAAGTACGCCAAGCAGTTCGATTCCAAGCCGGCCAAGATTCGAGACATCGCCCTCGAAAAGTAAGCGCCCGCGTTCGTGAGACCGAAGGGTAAATAGACGAACTGATAGATTCCCCGATGGGTGGCCCAACCACACTTTTCTTGGCTATCTGGTGAGAGCAGAAGTTGCATGTAACCTGAGGCTAAATCCAGCGTGGTATAGAATTTGTGCCCAGCAATCTTCGCCAGGATATCCTCGATGCGCGGTAGCGGGTAATGATCAGGAATGGTGACACTATTGAGCGGGCGGAAATCCAGGCACACCCTCAGAGAGCCATCCCTCTTTTTGACCAGCACCGTGTTATGGACCCATGGAGTGTCACTTTCGACTATCCGGCCGGCCCGCAACAGTTTATTAATATGGTCGTCGAGTTCCTTCTGGAACTTCACGGGAATACGAGGGGGGCGGAAATTGATAGGCGGCGTTTGCGTAGTAGTTTTTATAACTATCTCCGATGCCTCGTAAGAGCCCAAGTCATAAGAATCGGTCGAGATTCTGTCGCGAAATTCGTAGAACAATTGGGCCAGTTCCCTTCGTTCATCGTCGGACACCTCTGCCTGGGATAAATCGATCTCGCAATCCCCAGATCGTTTCTTGGATTCAGGGCCATCAACCCTCGGAGAGACGTTGCCAACGAATAAAGGAGAGTCCAGCGAGGACGAGATCGATTGTGACGATCCACTGGACTGCAAAGGTACCGCTAACGAAATATGCTGACCTTTGTAGAGTGTCACTGGCTGTGGGGTTGGATTAGCCACCAACAAGAGGGGTTTACCTACATTCACTACCGCTGGAGTGACCATCAATGACTTCTCGGAAAGCTTTTCGCTTTGTGACACAAGCATCAGAGGTTCGAGACCAGTGCCATCGACTTGGCAGGGCACAAAGGATTCGGCTGACGGTGGGAGCACTGTCGTCTCTGCAACTCGGACAGGTACCGGCTGGTCTGATGATGGTGGTGCTTCGCTGGGAGTCGAGAAGAGAATCTTCACGTGCTGGTCAGCGAACCGTAAAGTGCGGTTACCATAATCGATCGACCAAGGTGGTAATCTGCACAATAGGTCGTTGCCAAGAATGATGTTATAAGCGTCTGCTACATCGGGGATGCAGGCAGACTTGGTAAAGAAAACAGGATGCCGGAATGATAGAGATCCTATCTCGAACAACAAGGGAGCACAGCCTAAGAGTTGAACCGGTACTCCGGCCATACCTACCGCACTCGTAACGTCGCTTTTCGTAAGATTGAAGGCACCGAACAGGGGTGCTGTGTCCACTGACGTGATGGTTATGGACGCACCCGTATCCACCAGAGCTAGCACCCTAATGTTGTTGACTCGGATTGGAATCTGAGCAACGAAAAAGCGATCAGGGTCTGTCAGGTAGAGCACATTAATTGGAGCCATTACCGCTCGAGGGGGCCACGAGGAGGACGCGTCAATTTGCACGCGGGCCAGTTCTAGAGCACTGGGAGAGAAAGGTTCCTCAGAAATGTCCGTGAAGGCAGGAAGAGAACTACGCGTCGGGTTCGATGCTGCGCGTTGACGCGGTGCCGCCGGCTGTGCCTGGAAACGTAGCAATAACCCAGGGTAGTATAGCGTGAAGTAAAGTACTAGGATCCCTTTAGCCACTTGAATGGTTGTAATAGCACAGCATAGGGCGACCCAAACCTCGAAGGTTGACCAGGAACCAAAGACCGCGGCCCACAAAGAAAACGAAGGCCACGCCTGAGAGCTCGATTTAGAAGGTAGAACATGGTCGCTTGCCATCCTTACCTGGGCGAAGTGGTCAGAAGAGACCACAGACCACATCTCTTGCCACTGATTATCTTGGACCAATTCGCTGAGGTTCGTTAAAATGAGGTTGTGAAAGATCGTCAGTGGTAACGCTAGCGCCGAGGCGTTGATGCTAGAAGGGATACCCACATCTCGAATACTGCCCCGAGGCAGGGCGTGGGTCTCACCAGTCAAAGGATCAAATTTAAGGTAAGTACTCTCGTGAGCAAAATAGAAGTGACCAACCGCTGAGCATTCTGTTGCTGACGCCTGCTGAGAAATGACCATGGTGGTTGGATCGACAAATGAAATCACAGCAGAGCCCGACGGTGGGTTGATTCTTACAAGCGGTTTGGTGAAACACGTACCATTGAACGGAATCAATTCGAAATTACGCGGGGGGATCGCGATGCACCGGTGGACTTGCACTAGGTCGTCACTCAGCGAAGAAGCTGCAATGTCACTTCGTCCCAGTAGTTTGCGGAGGGTTAGCGTAGGGTTAGCAGCTAGCGAGGTGTGGAGGGCAAAAGCAAGGAGGTTCGTTCTGTCACACAGGGAAGACAAAGCGTGATGAAAAAGCGAGGACACGGCTGAGGTAACCGTACCCTCGACTGCCAAGAGTTGCGCTGACAGCTGGTTCGATGTTACCAATCCCACAGCGGCCAAGGGGACAAAACGGGCTGTTCGAGTGATAGGCGCTATGGCATAACCCTGATCTGTAACTATGAGGCTAACCCCGCAATCCTGGAGCTGCTCGCTCGAATCCCTCCAGGATAGTGCAAACTCTTTGGAGTCGCTGATCCAGATCTCCCCAAGCTGGCGTCCCTTCATTCTCATCACCGGGGTAAATCGACACGACTCCAATTTGTTCGGAGTCCATAATAGGATGGAACCGTCGCGGAGAATGCAGTTACCAGTTTCGTAAGAGCATTTATCTAGGTTGCCCACGGGTGAATCTGGAGACGGAGCTCCGTGGCGCATATGAATTACGGTTTGGACGAGCACACAGTTCGAGACGGAAATGGTATGCTCCTTGCAACACCCAAAGGGAGCTGAGGGCCAGTCAATAGTTATGGTGTTGGAAGAAGACCAGAAATCGCCCCGATTGTTTCATGTCACCAAATTCACACCTATGATGTTGGACCATTAATTTGCAAGCTTCCAGGGTTACAAGAGCGTGAGTCTCAGAATGGTTCTCGTAACGAGCTCCAAAGAAATTAACTGAATATGATACAGATTGAATAACAATTTTGCAAAGAAAAGCTAGAGTATCGTATCGTTGCGTGTTAGGACGGTAAATATGAAGAGAAAAGGGGCGAGGCGGCCCATCACTAGGAGGAATCACTTGAGAGCAATTGTAATGAGTAGGAATACGAGCTAGTGCATCTGTCGGACTGTGCGGGCAGAGCCACGCAGGAGTGGTAAGCGCCTCACTAAAACTTGCACACAAAAGTATCGACAAAGGAAGCAAAAGATTAACCTGAGGCATAGGAAGTGAAAATGAAGAAGAAGGAACATGACCATAGGTGGATCTAGCCAGCTCTTCATTACGTCGGACTAAGGCTGTAACTCTGGCGTCCGACTTTTCTAAGGCTGACTTATTTTCTTGTAGAGAAATAGATAGAGCATTGATCTGTTCACGGGCTCGCGACAGCTCGCTGTCCCGATCATAACGTGAAGGTGAGACGTAATTGCGAGGCGAACGCGAAAAATCACGACCGCGAGGAGAACTACGAGTGGCAGACTTACCTGTGTTCCCTTGTGGGTTACGAGGGGACGGGCATTGCCGAGAAAGATGACCTACTCCGCCGCAATTAAAGCATGTTACGGGGGATCTTGACCGGACCGGGTTCCTCCTTGTCTGCTGAAATGGTTGGGTTGAGCCTCGGTGGAGAGGCTGTTTCCGTTGGGTCCCTCCGACCTTCCTCCCAGGAAAGGCTGTTGCCTTCACCTCGACCGTCTGGGGCCCTAGAGAAGGTCTCATGAGTCGATCCGCTGTAGCTTCCCTGAGTAGCTGCTCCACCATCTGCGCTCTCGCTACCGCTTGCTCGAATGTGGATGGATTGTCGAGCTTGACGTAATAACGGAGGTCGGGGCGGAGTCTAGATACAAACTCTTCTAGCACCCTATCCTTTTGGCTGGCTGGGTCCTGACCAGCCGTAGCGGCCCGAACCAAAAGTAGCAGACGGTTCGCGAACGTGGAAGCAGATTCAGCAATTTGCTGATGACACGAGGCGAGCGCCTGACGCGCCATGTACCGATGCTGTGGGCCCTCAAACGTCCTCTTGAGGTGTTCCACAACGACCCCATAATCGTCCCGCTCCTCATCGGTTAGTTCCTCCAGCTTCTCCCTAGCCACTCCATCCAGGTAGCCTGTAAGGAAATAGGCTTTCTGTTGGGTCGTCCATGTGGTGGACCTCATACGCATGACGTCCTCCAAACGGCGGAGCCACAAGGAGAACTGCATAGGATCTTCCCCCGAACCTGTAAAGGGAACAATCCTCGGTAATGGTCCATCAGGGCTCACCGTTGCTACCATTGGAAGGTTATCAATACGCTGTCCAACGGTGGCAAACGATTGGTTTAGATCACGCAGAAGAGTGATATTATTCTCATTAATCGAATGAGTGAGGCGGGTGGTGTCAGCTTTGGCCTCCTCCTTGGCCTCGGAGATTGCTACCACCGTAGCGTCTCGTAGAACCTTTACGTCCCTGCCCCGGACACTAGCCCGGTCGTCCAGGTACGACAAAGCATCGGCGAGACTATGCGACGGCGGAGCATCTGAGCCTGAGCTTGGTGTCAGGGCATCAGCCCTAGAATCTATAGAGCTAGCCCTAGCACGAGTTGGGGGTGGTCCCATGATTGAGAGCAAATAGAAAGTGAGACTTCAAAACCAAGTAATTGATACGAGGCGTGAGGATCTGATACATGAGAGGGTCTCATATAGGATTCGCGAGGGGCGGGGCCGACCAATCAGCGCCCGCTACCGTAACCCGGGCCATGACTCACCCTCGCACCGCCGAACAGACTTCATACCAAAATGACTCATAAAGTGAATATGCAAAAGGATAAAATTAAAGAAAATAGGTCTAAAATAGGAACTAGCAGCGGCAAATGATTTTCAGAAATAGTATCATATGCGTTTGGACTGCCGCTCAAGTTTAGAACGGTCCTCATATGAATCTCGAGGGGTGAGGGCAGATCAGAGGAGAATACGAAATTAATAGGAATGCTACGAGGACGACAATCGCAGCAACCAATAGCGAAAATCTTGATAGATATGCAAAGGAATGATAGGCGTGATGGGCATCAAAAGGAAGTTGACATGTAAATAGATGAACACTCCTAACAAAGACTAGACCAGACAAAGAAAAATGAGCACGAACCGCCGCTTCAGTGGTGTGCATATCCCACTAATGTGCTAA
This sequence comes from Haemonchus contortus, assembly GCA_000469685.2. Taxonomy (NCBI): domain Eukaryota; kingdom Metazoa; phylum Nematoda; class Chromadorea; order Rhabditida; family Trichostrongylidae; genus Haemonchus; species Haemonchus contortus. Next base: position 4,973,951 of record LS997565.1, read on the forward strand.
GTAAGGAAATGTAATACTCGTTTGTGACCCGTATGGTATGCCAGGGGGCGGGGACCAGATGCAACGGCCCCTTGTTCTGGCGATTATCTTGAGCTGTCAAGAATTGACGGGTGATCTTCGACACCATCACCATATGTAGCCAAAATTTCGCTACCCCCGTCATAAAGCTTTTGAAATGACTAAAGGCTTTGTTTATGGCTAGCATAGAAAAAGAGAAAATTCGAAGATAGATAAATGTGTGTCAATATTTTAACAATTAGAATCCTAGCAAACTAATTCGGTACTAATGGCGCTTCAAGTAGAACCTTCGAACTAACTTTGGTTACGGCCCAACAGGGCCCCCAAGCCTTTAGTTCTCGTTGTTGATACACTTCTCGAGAAGTTTCATCCAAAAGAACGGATTTCTAGGTCGTATTACTAAGTTTATTTTATTTTTTTTTTGTTTTTTTTTCCTTTTACTTTAGACTCTCATAGTTATACACACGTGCACGATCCATATATACATATATCCGCGGACTAGCTATCAAACTCGCATCGAACGGCGTTTCCGAAAATAACGCTTCCTCTTCAACTATTTGGCGCCCCGAAGTCTGCATCCCAGCACACTCCATTACCGTACTATTCGACTTAGGTGTGGCCACACACTCACCAGGCTGGGAACTCTCACATACGTCTCGAAACTCCAACACTCTTCCCGGGCTTATCTTCTTTTCTCACATGACAACTCCGCTTGTTTTGGACCCCTTCCACGGGTACCATAGTCCAAATCTATCCTAAAAAGAAATCAAACTACTGCCATCTGCAACTAGCAGGTGGCCCATGGCCATGGTTCTATGAGATCTCCAAAAACTATCGACATCTGTTAAATCAGAATTTTATTGAAAACATGCTGCTGATTCATGAATATTTTAGAATTTCTTAGAGTCGACCGAGCTTAGTCTTTTTGGTGTTGACTCCGTGCAGCTGCCAGTCGAGCGCGGACGGGCCCTTCCACGCCGACACAGCTGCACGAAGGTTCAAAAAAACCACTTGGATACTGTTTACCAACCTATGCCCGGAACGAAACCACTCGCTGCTACCAGTAAGCTGGCGCGCGCAGCGGATCGTGCTTGTACCTCTTAGACTAATAATTAACTAAGTTTTATTATGAAAGTAATAATTAGTGCAGATAGAGTTCACAAGGCAGAGATATGAGCAGTAACAAACGAATTATAATAACTTCTCATAACAACTCGGAATACGGATAAAATGATACAAACATAACACGGTAGGAGAACATATATACAAAGGCAAGCAAAGAAAGCAATAGGTTGACAAACAGATCTTCGTGTCTGGGACAGCGCCCCAAGATGCAAGAGAACTGTGCAGAGAAAGGCGACTGTCCTCCGGTCCGACGTCTGGCCGACTCCCTGACAGCTTCGATCGTCCTAGCTCCGCCCTGAAATAGATGAATCATGAAAGTCGCCTAACTATCTTCACACTTTCACAGCATCACTTACACATTTGAAGAAAAAAAAAACTCCAAAAAAAGGGCCTGGGAGGGAAGTCATGGAGAAAAAAAGAGTGAATGCGAAAAATGATCACAGCAGAGGTTGCAACATACGTCACAGTGCCCCAATCATGTCATGGGTTATTGATGGTCATGTCCGTGACCGGGAGCCCGAATTGTAACATCACAACGCCTTGCTCTATGTGAAGATGAGATCTGTACAGCATCATACTAGTACGTCACAGAGTATCTTGAACAAGAGGTTGCGTAGAGAAAGATCATGAGAATTGTTCCATCTAGGCGTTGTGCCACCTACGAGGCCGTGAGTTGTAACTCGGGAGAAGTTTCACCTAGACATCGATTCTTCCATTCTGAGTCAGTTATGAGTGTCAGGGGTCGAATAGTTCGTAACAGATCCACCCATCACTCCAAACAGAACACGCCAGTCTATAATCTAACCCATACCTGCATTCAGGAGCTACCAGACCATTCGAGGAATGTGACCATGACATGGGTTTGCAGCCGTAACACCCTAGCACTGTTTCATCGTCTCATTCTTTTCCTTCACTCCCTCCAATGGTGGAGACTTTGCAGTCGACTAAATGGCATCGCTTGGTCTGTTGGATGGCATGCTCTTTTCTATGCAGCGCCTATCAATGATGCATCGGTTTCCCGTTCTCCGTAGTACCTGCCCTTAGTCATTTCCAGTACCTACACATGAATGTAAGAATAACCACGGAATAAGTGCACCAATCCATCCCAGCCAGTGCTAATCTGGAGTTGTTTACGATAAAGTGCTGATATTATATAGATTGTTCATATAGGAACATTCAGTCGTTCAGAAGCTCAGTCAAGTTCATTTCTCACTACAACTGCACCGCAGCCTGCCGTCATGGGTGTACATCTCACGTGCCTCTTGAGTACAGTGTTCACCCTGAGCGTAAGGGTGAAGTCACTGAGATGACTACACCCTTCAGATTAATGGATCCTGACTTTTTGTTGGGATTTGGCTGATTGAAAAAGGACCCAAAAATGGCACGCTCAGGGTGAACACTGTTTTTATACTCGTAAGTAGGATCCGGAAGGGAGACCCTGGCTCTTACGCACAATATCTGAATAGCGCGAATGCTACGGGACCTCCCGTTTGGTCCTACTATTCCTCTTTTCTTGCACATAATCTTCTAATCACTTGAACTCCGAAAATTCTTCATCCTTGTTTCAGAGGAAAAAAGAGCGTTTCAATGACGACGGGGTAAGTGGCTAAGGGGAAAGTTCATGAAGGGGTTGCCTATCATATGATACGTTCTTTTTTAGTCCGATTCGTCAGAAGACGACTCCGCAGTAACAAAAACTACAAGACAAAATGTTTTGCCCCTGTTCACGCAGAAGAAAAAGCAACAGCAAGTGAGTTCTTTTAAGCCAAGTTTTAAAGATTGACGTAAATTCGGTCTCTAGCCAATGTCTGGAGCTTTGCAAAAACCTCGTAAGCAACCACCATGGTACAATGCTCGGATTCTCGAAGAAGAACGACCGGATCTTGCTGGAGAAGACGGAAGGATTAACTTAGAGGTGAGAACAACCTGTTACAGCTCCATATGGAATCCGATCTAGGTCTTGGTAGGTGGTGGCGCTTCCATTTCTAGACGGTTCCTCAAACATGTGTAGAGCGAAATGAATATCGTTTTTTTTGGGATAGTGAGGGCCATTCCGAAGGGTATTCTCCGATGGAGCAGTCAAAGTAGAACGAAGGCAGTTCAGCGTTGTCCTTAAAATGATTGTAGTCAAAAAACTATTCATTTCTGAGCTTCTGTACATACCTAAAAGGGCTGAGAGTCAGAATGCTAATACTACCGCTTCAGCGAGATGAAGCCGCACTTATGGATATGTTCATCAGAGGGAAAAGTGATCTTCAAATAGGCGATCTCATAATTACTGATGATAAGTGAGTTAGTTTACTCCTATCTATTTAGATCACACGATGTATCAGAATAAAGATACTGCGAAATTGTGTATGGACGACCCAAGGTCCTGCTTTGGTCAACATTATCATCGAGGATAAGCTACTTATCCAGAAGAATTGCATAAGACGTTTTTCACGATGGCCCCAGATTCCCACGTCAAACCGCGTACGACAAACCCACGCGATCGAAAGGCGGAGTTACCGACTTCTCGCTTGCGGAATGTGGTAGCTGCCGTCAAGACAACGCCGACTGTTCTTCGCTTTAGAGGCTCAAAAAATGAACTGATACGAACATAGAGATTATTGGCCAATATCGTAAGGCTGTTGTCGGTCGTAGTCCACCATGTACAAAAGCACCTTAGTGGACGGAAAGGTCACAGATGTTTAAGAACCGAGGATTAAACCGACGGGTGTGTATCGGCTAATATCAATGGTTAGTGAACAAAAAGGTCGGAGTATTTTGGAAAGAAACTTCAAGGAAAACAGAAATGGCGCTATTCACATAGAGGTGAAGGGAGAAGTGGAGTGAGCAATGCAAGGCAGAGAAGTTCGCAGAAACCGGCATGGGAAAGAAGCGAAGTCAGAACTAGAGCAAAGAAGAATCCGTGTATCCGAAACGATCGTAGACAGAACATGGCAACGAATGAGCAACACAGTTGAGAACAGAAAGTACCATGACTGGTAGTAAAGCCAATGCGTTGATAACCCAGCCACTGACGAATAGCAAATCCCCTTCCGACAGAAGACGCTGGAGCCGGGTTCCTACTCATGCGCTTATTGCGAAATGCCAGACTAGAAAGGATAGAAAACCCCGCACAATGGGTTGGAAGATCGCGCAAAACAGAGCGGAATGACAATTAGAAAGCAGATTCACTAATCATGATGGATGGATTACAAGATATGATGCAGAGGACGAATAAGAAGGAAAAGCTGATCTGCTAGAGAGCCGCAACCGCTAACAAAGAGCATACTGAATATCAATCAGTCCTGCTATCCCAGTGGGAAGATATCACTGTGATTAAAACCCGCCATAACCGTGTACTGCTTGCTCCCGTAGTCTTGTAATTGGCTGCTTTCATAGTCCACGATTTGGCCCGCGAGCGCGCGAGCGAGCGACCGGGGGCGGTTTTTTCCAAGTGAATCTTGGGCGATACTGCCGGACGAGTAGTCCCCAGTCGCTCGCTCGCGGGCCAAATCGCGGACTGTGAAAACAACCATCATTGTTCCCTGGATCCGTGAAGGTACTTAGCCATCACGTCTGAAGCGACGTAGCGTAGAAAGGAAGCAGAGCAATGAGTGTGTATCGTTTCTATCATGGGAACGAAGGGATCCATCAATCAAGTGGACGGTAATCAGGAATATATTTGAGAAACCACCCATCAGCGTTGAACATCAAGGGAAGATAGAAGAGCTAGATCCAGAGAAAGGGGGGATGGAATGAGCCGAGAATCACTCAGCTTTTTGAAGGCGCCAAAAGGGATGAAAAAAAGTGGGGGGGGGGGGAAAGGGGGTGATGAGCGGGGAGAGAGAAAAAGAGGAATCTAAACATTCGCGAACTTCATACAATGTAGAGTGAGTACCCCATACGAACGATTGCTGCGGCCGATCGAATTACAGAGCTTCACATTCTTGCGTAGTATACCAGGTGCGTCTCCCACCCATATTAATGGAATGCGTCCTCGGGGGATGTAAAATTTGAACCCATGGACTTCGCGAATGCTGAAGGGCACGGCTGCCCACCGCCTGAATTTCACTATCAGTAGATGGCTTGTGAATTTCAGTCTGGATGAGGAAGATCGTAAATTCAATCGCTATGAAGTACAATTGAAATACAACGAAGGGCGTTATACAGCCATTTACATAATATCGCGGCAAGTTTGCGTGAAGTAAGGAGCGTTTTCCATTGATTTCTCACAGTACAGTTCATCCAAATGATCGACTGTTATTAAGCAACGAGACAGAAGAGAAGAATACACTGTTCGCTATGAAAACTAGTATTCGGCCCTATAGTGTGAACATTTCCTTACGAATGAAGGTCTATACACATCGGAAGCCGTTTTTTTTTGTTGAAATGCATTGCAGTAGTCATTGAAAACCGCCTAGCTATACCCTTTTTCAGCGTGAACTTCGAATGTTGAATGAGCTCAAGAAGTACAAGTGCCCATACTGCCCTACTGTTCTTGACAGCGGACGAGTTGCCGACTTACCTTTTATAGGTAAAATGGGCTCCAATATCTACCAAAAATTTAGTCCAAATAAAATATCAAAGAGAAGTGCTGATAGCAAAGGAACAACAACTTCATGTTCTCTAACTTTGAAAAAATTTTTAAAGCCACAACCCATGTCATCTATTCGTAGGTGATGAAAACAATAGTATGAATGACCTCAAATGAACCTAAAGGATTCTCCTATGCGGCCGCACGAGTAAGACCGCTTGGGATGAACTGCCCCAATCTTAAAGGTACAGTTCGCGATAAAAATGTCTTCTGAGATTTGCCCATAGGACGAATTTGAGGCCCCTTCGTATGCCATATCTGGCGGCGCTATCATCTTGGAAAGCGGCCTGGTTAGGGCGCTATGAAGGCTCAAAGATTGTACCGTGTGTAACCTCGGATGAACTTCACCGACATTGCAGAGGCTGTATCATTCACAAGGGAAACCATGTAGGAGGCTCAAACAACTTGTCATGACCCATAGCGACAGTGAATGCAGTTCTGTACAATTCTGGCTTGATTTAGTCAGTTGTTCGTGCTCATTTTCGTCATGGCAATCTCGTCCAATCTCTATTTTCCCTAATTTCGGGAACCATATTCTTCTCAAAATCGGCGAATTCTCCCGCTTTCTTCACTACCGAGGAACTATTCCCAATCCATAGAATAAAAAAGGGTACCTCAAAATTTTCGTGAACTGTGGCTTCAAGGTCAAAACAAGCTTCATAGATGAAGAAAAGCTAACATGGCGGTCTATGTGTGATTTCAATGCCCGCACGCTTCGGAAGTAGAAAGCGCGTGTCAAAGAGTTGATGTGCAGGCCAGAAAGATCGAGGGCGATGTTATTGGAGTGATCGAGTCGAGAAGGCATTGTCCGCTATCCGCCGTTTTCGAGACTAGAGAAGTAGTGCCAGTGGAACATGCAACAGCAGAGGCGTGGGCCATATAAGTGTCCTCGTTGAATGCTTTTTGCCATGGACATCGATTGATACGGAAGCCTTACAGTCCGAGTTAGGCGACTGGGTAGAGAAGACGTGGCCAGTTCTACAAATGTTCCTGCGAATGTCTCCTCCGCGCGAGGTTCTGTCTCTGAGGCTGAAATCAGATGACCTAGAGAGCTTAGCTCGTCTTCGACCTCCTGACCGTACTGTTCCTACATTGCGAAAGTCAGTGAGAACAGTTTTGTGCGGCTCATTCATATCTCTCCAAGAGCATGTCAGCCCTCCATCTAAGACTTCCGTCGTCCTGAGTACGATTAGCGGAATCTCGAAAGAAGTAATGTACTGTCATGCGAGTAAGCATGGTTTCTAAAAGTGTTCACTACGACCGATCATATCCACGCAGTCACAAGACCGGCTGGACCCCTCTCCACGTCAATACTACTATACAAGGCGACGTTATGAGTAGAGTTCGTTGATTTGGAGACCTTTGAAACTACTAACAAAGCGGTTAGCCACCATCTAGACAACTGGCATGCTTCTTTTCAATACCTAGCGATACTTTGTGAGTTATAAAATGACTTCGTGAAAGGAACCGCGTCATTTTACAAAAATTGATCGTCTCATCTGGTTTGTGACATAAATTACTAATTGGTTGAAAATACTCTTCACATTAATACAGTTCGTGACTTTTCTACTGCTCTTATTTCAGTAATGAACCTCTTGGATCGCAATTTCGAGAAGCTTCGTGAACAAGTAACCATGTTCAGGCCAGCTACAGCATATTATGTTGCTCATGAAGCCTTAGCAGCAATAGGGGTTGGTCTTATTTCTTCGGTGAAAAAATCACCAATGAAAGAAGTAATCAAGAGAATCTGTAGAAATGGTACTTCCTTGGGCATGCTCTTTTCATGAGAATCGTTTTTCTTGGAATCATCGATGAGGTAGAGCCATAGAAGTTCACGCCGTGGGATACCTGAGGACTGTTATGTTTTTACTCCTACGCGGGAGCCTACACAAATCCCCTGCACCTAAATTGTCCGACCTGCGGCGAAAAACAGTGTGTTTTCTTTCCCCCACGCAAGGTTATTCTGCATACGGTCCATTACCATCACACCATGATCACCTTTTCATGTTGAATAATTTGCAATTACAGTTCCTACACAATCTGCGGTTTATACATCGTGATATCAAAACGACAAATCTTTGCGTTGGTGTCGGTCCATTGATGACCAGGATTTATCTGATTGATTACGGTGACACCGTGAGGAAGGGCAAAAAGATCAGGTAGGGCTTAATACTGAGCGTACTGCAGCTAGGCAGGTGATGAACTCAGGTGAGGTTCGGTCGTTAATCGATGACTTGTCGCAGAACTTAAGAACAGAAGCTAAGAATCGAAAACCTTCGTGTTCTTGACGGTCATCCCATCATTATCGACAAAGTCATCTAGAGGCAATTCAGAGTATCCTACAGGGCGTGAATTTTTTCAGATATGGTACACCTGACGCTTACACGTTGCCATACTGGAGTCTGGATGCTCATAGACGTACAGCTGCGCGTGAGAAAGGGGACATCGAGTCGTGGTTCTACGTATTCATTGATTTGTAAGGACACCCTCTCTCCAAGCGCAGACTTTTAACAACTTATACCCTTGACTATTTTTCAGACTTGAACCTGGATCGCTTCCTTGGTCGAAGCTGAACGATGAAAAGGCTATAGAAGCGGAAAAAGTGGCTTTTTGGGAAGGTAAGGCCAAGGTTACCGCACCTCCATGTTCTGCGGGCTCACGACCGATCCGTCATATTGCCCTGGCCTCAAGGAAAGCAGCACTATGTCTTCCAGTCCCCTGACCAGCACCTCTTTTGGGTGGACAGCACACAGCAGCACCATCATGCTCTGGCGACTCACAACAGCTCCGCTTTATTGTCCTAGCCTCAAGGCAAGCAGCACCATGGCTCCCAGTCTCATGGGCAGCACCTCTTCTGGTGGCCAACACACGGCAGCAATACCATATCCTGTCGGCTCACGATAGCTGTGCCATACTTTCCAGGCCTCACGGCAAGCAGCACCATGGCTCCCAGTCTCATGGGCAGCACCTCTTCTGGTGGCCAACACACGGCAGCACCACCATATCCTGCCGGCTCACGATAGCTGTGCCATACTTTCCAGGCCTCACGGCAAGCAGCACCATGGCTCCCAGTCTCATGGGCAGCACCTCTTCTGGTGGCCAACACACGGCAGCACCACCATATCCTGCCGGCTCACGATAGCTGTGCCATACTTTCCAGGCCTCACGGCAAGCAGCACCATGGCTCCAAGTATCATGGGCAGCACCTCTTCTCGTGGCCAGCACACGGCAGCACCACCATGCTCTGGCGACTCACGATAGCTCCGCCATACTTTCCAGGCCTCACGGCAAGCAGCACCATGGCTCCCAGTCTCATGGGCAGCACCTCTTCTCATGGCCAGCACACGGCAGCACCACCATGCTCTGGCGACTCACGACAGCTCCGCTTTATTGTCCTAGCCTCCAGGCAAGCGGCACCATGTTTCCCAGTCTCGTGAGCAGTACCACTTCTCGTAGCCAGCACGCTGTCGGAGGTGTCGTGAGCCCGCAACATATGGCGGTGCTGCTGTGTGTTGGCCACGAGATGAGGTGCTGCTCATGGGACTAGGAGACACGGTGCTGCTCGCCTTGAGGCCAGAAAGGCTGACAAAATTAAATTTCCCTTCTTTACTCTCCTCAGCAGTGCAATCACTAACACCAAAAGTTGCAATGAAGAAGCAAAATTTCCTCTGCTAACGAGAACATAGTCATGAGAACCTTCAGGATGAATAATAGGCATTACGAGAATTGAGAACCATCGGGTGGAAGTAGTAAGTCCCTCGACAATTGTTAAGGGAAATCGGACCGTTTAGAGGAAATAATCCTCCTGCTGAAATATGGACCTGACATAAATGATAAATTTCGTTGTAAGGGTAAGGCTGTTTTTGATAGGATGGATAATCTCGAGCCGATCACTATATGGAAGGTTGGGCCTTATCATATTCTCATTCTCGTGTAATAGGAAGAGTTATCGAGTGATCCCGCTGCGGCAGCTTGATTTGGTAATTCTGAGAAGAAGAAGGTCCACCGGTTCAATCTTCGGGTGAAGGAATCACTTGTATCACTTAGCGTCCTTCCCGTTGGTGCCACTAACATCTCCTTTCGTCCCTGTCGCGAGCCAAAGTAGCCCAGTGGATGGTCTTCTCTCGAGGTTCGCTGAGCATAGCTCTCCTTTCCTTCAGAGTTTCGTGATAAAGTCCTACCATGGCACTGGCCGCCGTTTTGATATCCGTTTGACGTCTCTAGGGACCCAGTCAGTAACCAATCTGGATCAATGGATACCACGGGGTCAGCATTTCTTTAACCCTGAACTCTTGTGGCCCAGACATTGAGTGTCCCTATACACCCGGCTTGTGAAACGTGCTGAATCGATCCGATCGCTTCGAATAAAAGTGATGAAAAAGAAGATTCCTACGGTTTTTTTCATAAGTATTGAGGGCTCGCATTCAAGTTCAGACTGATGCTCTATTTGCAGGTAGGAATCCAAATCAGATGCCTGATTCACCGTATGTGACTGCAATTTTCGACCTTATACGAACTACAAACTTCAATTATCACCTTGCAAGACAAACGCTTCGGGAAGCCGTAGATGCTAATCTTAGAGGGTAGGTTGCTTCCAAGTACGACTGGATACCGCTAAAAATATATGTACAGTTTTTAGGCCGTTAGTACTGGAATGGGCGCCGAATTTGCGGGTTCCCTGGACCGAACATTGCCAGACCATTCGCCGAGACATAAGTTGCGTTGATCTTAGAACTGACAGGACTTCTCGAACAACACGAAGCTCCGTCGATACGACAATGAGGTCGATATATGACGAACCGACGGCCAGATCATCTTATACCAGTGTTTATCGGCAAAAACAACAGCAACAACAACAACGAAGGTACGGTAGAACTAGCCGTATGACAGAGCCACAAAGGCGGACAAGTGAAACCTTGGTGAGTAAGGTTCCACCAGAGAAGCCTACGCTAAGACTACCTGTGAAGAAAAGTCAATATATGAAGGCAGATGAAGATGACAACACAAAAACGGCAAGGATTCCTTTAATGGAAGAACAGCCTAAGCCTGAAATGAAACGCTCTCCCAGCCAAAAACCATCGAATGATTCGAGAAACATTCGTGGGGTACCACTAGGAGAAGATGATGACGATAAAAAGCGCAAGACTGAAAAAAGAAGTCCGACTCGTAGGTATAAGGTGCCGAAACCGGGCGAAAACGTTCAAGGGCGACCATATATTGATGATGAAGATGACAAGCGCAAGCGTAAGAGCTCAACATTACGTAGCCGGTCCCAATCACGCATACAACAACGTCAACAACAACAACAACCGCAACAAAGGAGACCGTCTCCTCAAAGGCAAAGACCGAGTCGGCAAAAATTCAGAAGACGAGGGGAACAATTTTCGTCCGGTAGACGTAAAGAGGCTGCACGGGCTGTTTCTTAGTTTCAGTATGGCAAACCATTCGAGGGGAATTTCTGACATATACTCGACTGAGGCTAGAGGGTAGAATTTAGTGCGCTGCTGTGTTTAATAATAACCACCAATTACCACTTGTACTCTATTAAGAAAGTTATATTATCACAGTAACGCTGTAAAACGCTCAGTAAAGTATAGTTATTATTAATCCAATTTCATACCATGTATCCCTCGATTGAAGCTGAATGAATATTCTATCGCTTAGAGTTTTACGTAATAAAAAAGTTGAAGTACACAAACTTGGAGTACAACCTTTTTCCTGAGCCCTTGGCTTATCGACAACATTCATTTGAAATACATTACGTACCTACTGAGTCCGGCTATGCTCATAGCAGTCGGAATTCACGGCTTATACCAAACACCACTTCTTTGCGAACACCAGACGCCTCTTTTTTGCTTCAGAGCAGGTGACCCATCTCAGTGGGAAATTCCTTTTGTCTTCGAATATTATTCGAGATCCTAATAACTTTTACTCAATATCACTACCACTCTTTACCACTCGTTATGCTATCGCACCGGAACCGCCCACGGCTGCCTTGGAGTTACCCAAAAATCAATAAAATCCTGACAAAATATCTCAATCTAGGCAGAAAACCTAGTGGAATTACCTTTAACAGGCTTCTCTTGGTAAGCTAGGAGCCACCGTTCAAAAGGATCGTGGGCATTCGTCAATCGGTCATAACCTACAATTCTCTCTGAGAAAAGGTCAAGACTGTTAGGAAAAAGAGAAAGCGAAGCCGATCTACAAAGAATCGAAGACAGGTATACATTAAGAGCCCAAAAGCTCCTAATTTTATGGTAATGTCAAAAGCGAATCATTTATTAAACATACAATCATAAAAATTAAAGGAACATAAGACCCGTTATACAATGATCTATCGGCCTGATACCTGTACGGAATGTTTACCAACATGAAACATATAGATATCACATGATAATATCACTTTGCACTATAGATATGCTCATACAAAGAGCACTATACGATAATCGATTAAGAAATTTGGTCAATAAATCGATATTGATTCACGTGGAAAAGTCAAATGTGCATTTGGATTTTTTGTTTTTTTTTCGGGAGGATTCCCATTCAGTATTTCTGCTCCAAACCAAGCAGTGTTCATCATGGAACGTTGAGAACCCGAAGAAATCAGGAGCATTCTAGGTAGGGGAAAATAGCCAAACTTGAAGCTCACTCGATTTGGTGAGCGGAATTTGTGAACTGGGCGGGACTCATTGGTCACTCAGATGAGTTGGTCCAGCTATGTTGGGGTTCATTTAGGGTTATGGGAGATTCTATATATGCAAACTCGAAAATCGCTCCAGATGAACACTGCTTTCAGAAAGCAGCCTAATTACACCATATTCAGCGGCAAAAACTCATTTTTCTTCTTTTCTTCTTGCGGTAGGGCCAAGTAGCGTTCTGCTCTCCAAGGCCAGCGATTTTTCAGTTCCAGCTACAGATGTGTCTGTTCGGTATCCTGATAGAATTTCATACTGGGATCCGAGTGTTGATTCCTAAGTGGTGTAGCGGCACCATTACTTGAATTATACCGTACCACACTTTGCGGTGAGCTATCGAGTATCGTTTTTGCCATGTCGCCAACAGAGCGGCCAGCGTTAGACCTGGAATCGACTGAATGAGTCATGGTGTACTCAATCAACTTATTAGTAAGAAGGAACCTTTTTTTCTTTTTTTCCAATGTAGGGCAACTTCAGTAAAATGCCGTTCTCACTTGAAGCAGTCCGTCATGAGGACAAAATTTCGAGAATGTGGCAGAGAGAGTACCAAGCAGAATATAACGATATTCGAACTAAGTAGATGGTGGCAATACTCATCAAGTAAAACGTAACCCTCAAAATTGGTGGGGAGGGGGGGGGGGGGGGGGGGGGGGGAGGGGGGGGGTGGGGGCAAAAAAGAGTAAAAAATTTCAGTTTCCCCTCTACTCAACCTCGTATGTACATATTTACCTACAGTTGTAGTCGCACTGGACGTCGGGTGAGACAACTCGCCCTCAAGACCGCTAACTGGCGAAGAGAAAGAGCTAACCTGGCACTTTTCTGTTCCGAGTGATTATTTGCATTGACCATCGTGGCAACGCTCATATGGTCATCAGCACCGGAACTTTCACTTTTCATCTGAAATCAGGACAGTTTTCCTCAATTGACGCTCATCTATTGCAGAATATTTTCAGATAATCATGCATTTCACTAAACTTTATCATCCAGTGATCTAACTCCAAGCTTCAAAAATCTATTATCTTTGATAATAGTTTGCCCATCGATCGGTATTTGTGACGTATCTTTATAATTGGTCAGTAATTGATACCAATTGACTGAGTTAGATACTTCGGATAATATCTTTTGATAGCTCTTACTTTTCAATGATACCCAAAGGTATTTATACTTTCATTTACCAAAAAAAACCAAAAAATTATGAGTAGAAGCACCCAATTAGGGCTAATATTTTGCCATAAAGGTTCGGTCCTCAGACTATCCTGATAGACAGCTCAATAGGACTGATTATCAAAAAGTGTTTTTAATTATATCGTATAATATTGTATTGATCGATTGCATGACGAAAAAATATCGCACTGCATACTTGAAGTTGTGTATTGAGAAGTCCGTAGAGGATCCAGTTGGATGAACTTCCAAAATACGGTAATAAATGAACACAATAGATCACAAACAGGAGTAGTTCACTATTGGTTGTTGGTAAACCAGCCAATGACATCACAATAGCGTACAGTACAGAGAACCTTAAATTTGATCAAATCAATTTCCCATAGAAATTAGAAAAAAAATTAAAAAGATCCCAAAGACTGGATCGACCCAAAGCGAAAAAACTGACCAGTAAGGTGTCCAACAAACAAAATAGACGGCAGCAATAAGTACAGTATACATAACAACTCGTCGAAGTGGTATGGAAGAACGTGGTAGCACCCTAAAAATGAGGATAATAATTACAGTAATTGGACCATATCCCTGTTTTTCGGAACATGTAGAAAGCTTACCTTTTATGGACACATAGTTTACGAATAAGCTTCCAATTGAAGAATACGATGAGAATCAACGGGACAACATAGCCAAGAATGAATGTTCTGAAAAGTAGTGACCGTAGTAACTGTGAATGTTCTTCTATTTTTGCATTCCTTGATCTCACTCAGTCATCAGGACCCGACGTCTGGGACCAATCAATAACCCACCACCCACGGGCCCCATTTGGGAGTGAATGCCCATCTCTTTCAATTACTTACACTTTGCAGAAAAAAATTTCTCAATATTGCATAACTAGGGTCTGTGTCTTGCCACCTTGGAATAGAAAAACTGGAAAACCTGTTCCTTCGTAGCAGGTCTCGGGAATACTCTTGACTCGGCTATGTTGTAGCCGAACTATTGAATTGAGGTCCGATTTTTTCCTTTTATCGCCTCCAGTACAGTCCGAGTGTGGAAAAAGGATCACAGTTTTGGTTGGACCGGTAGCTGTGCTCGAACGGCATGTCGCACAAGGAGACAACTAGCTAAGGGCTCCTGCTTGGCGTGCTCGATTGGCACGTAGGGTCATCCACTCTGTGATTTCCACCTCTCGATCTCAATCTTATCCACGTGCACTCCATAACTTTGTAAACTCGGAATGTACTTACGTCGACGTGAACCAATAGAAAATCGGTGGTGGCATCATGTCGGAGCATTTGAATACTCGAACTCGTGTGATATTGAAGCTGTCCATAGCTTTCAGTTCGTGCAATACCATTTCTTTCGCTCGAGCATACGTCAACATTGGCAGAAGAAGGAAAAATGCCAGTACTGATAGACCTGTAAAGAAGGCTGCTCATTCAGATTGCTCAGTGCACCAAGAAGGACTGTTGGAATACATCTAAGCAGTAAACGGAGTGGCAGAAAACTCGCTTTGTTTAAAAGTCATCTCTTAAAGTCTGTGAGTCAGACCTTCCCATTCTGTAATTACTACTTCTTTTCTACTGGTTCTTGACGATCATAGAGCTCAGAATATGGTGCATTCCGAAGCAGTAGTTCAAAGCAGTAACAGAAAATGTAACTTACAGCTGATCACTCCGAGTACAAACGATCGACTTCGAAGGTAGGTGTGATGTGGGTGGCATACGGCCACATAACGATCGAAACTCATTGCTGTGATCAAAAACGTCGACACAATTCGACCAACTGAACCACACACATGGTGCAGCTTACACATCCATGTACCGAATATCCAAAAACCGATGACACTGTCCTGAAAGCAATCTTATTTGCTAAGTGGTCTCCCCTATTTCTCTAAGGTAACCAGTTTCTCCAATGTAATCCCTTGATGTGATAATGGGAGGGTGTTCAGGGGAAACGATTCTGCGGAGATTTTCCGCCTGAAACTTAGTCTACACACGATGAATTTTTTTTCTGGAAGAAACGTTGAATATCCGGGGTATATAGCAGGGAGGGAAAGGACAGGAATTTACATTGTATCGCCCAAGTCCCAAATATGAGCTTCTCCTCATACCATACGACAAATCTTTATTCGAGGGTTGTTTGTGTCCCTTGGATGTTGATTGCGTAACATCTTGGAAACTCACTAAAATTGCCGGCGGTAGGCTGAGGCTCATCAGGAAATCGCATACACATAAAGCGGCAATGTAGAGAATAGCATTATCGCCTTGTCGTCGACTTCTTGCTCGTCGATCGGCCATCACACCACGGATCAGTGTCAAAATGGACGAGTTTCCACAGACTCCAACAACGAAACATAGTACAAATACCACTACCACTAGCAGGACCTTTGGTTGTAGCTCCTGAATGGAACGTTATGAGTGAAATGTCAGATTTTCGACTTACAAAATTAATTACATTAACCAAAACCAGTCATTTTGATTGCCAGAGCCTTTTTGTTCATTTGAGAATTTTACGGTTGGATCAGAGTCTTTGAACTGGAATATTCAGCAGGATGCTTATTTTCCTTTGCGAAGTAGAGCTCGACTTAACAGGATCGGTTGTGCTCAGCTGCGACGCAAGCAGGAGTATAAACGCGCATTCATTCAGAACAGGAGCGAGTCTACCGTCTGAGTTTTTCACCATACTTTCTCATCGGTCACATTCACGAATACAAAACTCTTACCGACAACTCAGATTGATTTTGTTTCAAACACTTCATGCTCGATTACTAGCCCGATAAGATTGTGCCATCAATGGCAGGCACACAGCCTTTGGCAGAACATCAAAATTTTACAGAAGAGTTCCCATAAATCACAGAGGTAACCATGCACTATTTCCTTCCCACTTTCTTGACACAATTCTCTACGGGAACCATTTTCACTCAGAGCTAGGAGCTGGCTCAAATTCGAATCTGTTCTCTTTCATCTCACTAAACTTGCGATCACTTTTAGACTTTCGCCGTCATCACATTCAAACATCAATTCGGAAATATTTTTTCCGTTTCATATTCGCAGAATTTTGTTTTTCATAATCACAGTGGGGGTACGGTAGTCTCGGATTATGATTTTCAATCAGTTAATTGACTCTGATATTGCGGTTAATCGTAAGTGAAACCCATGATTTTGGAATTATCTCGAGTTAAATTTCTTAGAGGCATCCATTATTTTTAATGATGATACTGGGAAGAAAGGAAATTCAGCATTTGGGTTGAAAATAAGTGCACATTTGAAGGAATATGTAGCGGGTCATTTAGAAGTCACATTGCGGACTTCCAACTAATTTTTTTGGAAAACCTTTTAACATATTCATGGACCCTGAAGTAAGAGATCTATGAGGTCTAGATGAGCAACAGTTAATACCGATACAACCACAGGGCCGGACCACCCGTATGTATCTCCCAAACCACCGAGTCATGATGAAAGCATGTAATGTTGCTGTTTACTTTATCCAACCACAATGACTCATAATTTGTGGAGACCCTGGAAGCACACTCCTGTTACGATGAGAAGATTAGGCATAAGGCGGATGTTTGCCACTGCATTCTACGTTATATTAGGATAGTTACTCCTACGAAAACCTCCATGACGCATAATCTCCCCGTAAATCTGCTAACACTGCTTCAATCCGAGATCGTCGGAGCTTCTCAGACCTCAGAATTTCGAAAGAGTCTTCTTTCCTAATGACGAGACGCCGTGGAAGCTTCAAACCAAATCTGATTCACTGAAGGAGCCATGAAGTGGTTATTCTTGCAACTATGTAGACGGAATATCAAAGTAGAATAAGGTTTCACATCACATCTGGCGGCCCACGTAGTTGCTCCGTACCCAGAACATTTAGGCATTTCCCTTTAGAGTGCACTACCCCTTCACGTGACTCCCCAAAGTGAAATCGGCCATGGTGGGAACGATTTTTTCTTGGTAGCCCATAGATTCGACCCCACCCAGATCAAACGGACCCACTGGAAGAATTAGTTATCTGAAGTGTCTTCAAGAGAGACTTGATAGGGTAGCCTGCTATTGTGGGACCGTTCAGACGGTAGAGCACCCGGAAGGGCAAACGAGATGTGGGGAGGAAGGTGGGGGTGGGGAGGGGGGTGTGTGTGGAGTATTACATGGGACATTTGGTCTTTCGCCTGGAAATTCAAGACTATCATCTGCAGCTCTGCAAAATCTCATTTCGAACTCGCTTGGCGGTTTCTTGGCCAATTACTCAGCTTCCAAGGTTCCCTGCTCGATTAATATTGCTTCAAGACAGCTGTAACATATTATTTGTATAGAGTGCCAACAAATATTGTCCTAAAGCTACTTCCTTGCTAGAATTTACTTGAACACACTCTGATTAGATTATTATAGGTTAGGCTCCACGTTTGCTGGTCAACGTGGCCTTTACCTCATAATCATTAATCTCTGAGTAGACTCAAGTGACGCGTTGTCGACGTTCACAAAGTTTCTGTGGCTGTCAACAAAGAAATCATAGGTTACCTGTTCCTATTCTGCGATTATAGGTCACTAGTTCAAGGAACACCCGAAGAAGAGGGTAATCGTGGGGTATCGTCAGGTTCGGGGTACTAGGTGATGAAGTACTCCTATTTCTAGGTAACAATTATTTTTTCTTGATAATTAGTACCGCCCTCCGAAGTGTTCTCCCTACAGCTACATAGACAGGAAGGTTATAAGTGACCAGAGATTAGGGCAAAGGTTTTATACAATTTGAAGGTTCGGTCTATTTGGTGTTACTGACATTACTGAATACTAGGTAAATATGAACATCCGTTTGTGACAAATAGCTTCAGCAGCCCAAGTCGACTTCCCTACAAGGACATATTCGGGACGGGGGAGGGTGGGAGAGCTGCTGCTTTAGCGAAAGCTGTGATAAACTGCTGACATTCAGGACAAAAGAGTCATACTCTACCAGTTAACGTTAATATCTGCTGAATCATTACCTTACTTTGAAATTTTTCTACCACTATATGGTAAAGATTTAAAAGTAAAGTATGTCATGTGAATGCCGCCTAAGAGATGAGCCACGTGTTCAACTTTGTTCTGAAAATGTCAAGACATTAGCAGGTGGATTTCCCCACCAAAAGGGCTGGAAAGGGTTACCCCTACTGGTTTGAGCATTTTTTCTAGTAAGTCCACTACTGTCAGATGTACAAGCTTAACCCAACGGGCCCTACAACTCTTCAGTAAGTAAAATTTCGAGAGCAAAGTGGAAATTAGTTTGCAATGTTTTGGAAGAAACTTATTTTTTCAGTCCCCTCACCCACTCAGCGCAACTGTCAGCTGTCATTGATTGCCAGGGGGAAGTGCTATGCAATTTTCTTCCTTTCATGGACCATAAATTTTATTGGCTTTCTATAATGTTACAGAGCGGTTTTAGTATAATGAACCACAAGTGCGAATGCGCCTCATTGAGAAAATTGGACGGCTAAGCTCAGAAAAACGCAGTAGGGGAAAGGTTACCGAAAGTGCAAATAATATTGGACATCCAACTAAACCATCCAGTATTGGGTAGACAGTATGGGAGCATTTCACCTTAGATAAATAAATAAGTATTTTCATTTATAGGCTGAATGTCTAGGTGCTGCTCAACTATGCAGCGATACAAGTAATTCAGCTCCAGAGCTAATAAATGTAAAAAAGCCAAATAATTTCTTAACCAAAAAGCTAAAATTGGCTCTTTTCCAGGTGAAAAAGTGATTGTAATGAGAAAAATAGAAATATCAAGGGCCATCACTGAACCTATGAGTCTTTCTAAATCAGAAAAAAAGGAGATTAGGAGGGATAGAGCCTTCATTCTGTTTAGATCCGAAATATTAATCTTATAAGTTCATGCCCCGCATATTGTAAAAGAAAAATTGATTAGGCAATCGATCGCTTTTGAAATGTGATTTTGTAGATGCTGCCCTGCCCACTCATTTCTCCCCCTCCCACGTCTCCTCCCCATTCCCCATTCGGACAGCTATCTTTCCGTCTACTGAAAATTGCCTAGAACATAGGATGTACATCCGGATAAAAACCGTTTCAGCTGTAAGAGCAATCTAGGAAATTTCTTCGGAAAAAAACTTTGGACATTCTGAGAATAATTAAATATCTTGCAGTAATTTCAACACGCAAATCCCCCACTGAATCACCACAACGGGATTTCCCTTCTCCATTACAGTATCCCAGCATAGATCTGCAGCGTACAATTATGAAGAAAATTTTGCAGAAAATTCACACCGAAAAATCGTTACCAATTATTATATTGAGGTTTTTATCACATATATCCAAGTTCAATTTATGTAAATTGATGGGCTGGTTCAAAATGAAATAAAGGCTGCAAAATTATTTAGGGTTAGGTTTTGAGTTTTATTTCGGCTCCGTACTCCCGCCCCATGGGAACTAGCAAGAGTCTATAAGAATGCACATTACCGAGAACCTCAGCTTCACCGAAAAAAATTGAAAGAATGGCTATCAGTTGGTAATTGCACACCACAGTCAAGATGAAATATGCGACGAGTTGTCTTAGGTTGCCTTCTCCACCTTTTAGAACCGCTTGCTCCCGTTCCCTAGAAGTTCTGAGGGCCCTTAATGATGTGAAAAAAAACCAATCCAACTATCTCCGATGTTGGACCTATATCAATCCCTTCTGATCCGGCTGACAGCTCCCTGGCGCTAGCCGATCCTGCTCTAGGATACGGCAAGCATTTGAGCTCCATTAGGAATCGCGATAAGGATTGAGGGCGGTTCTGCCGCTTTCGAAGGTTTATCGGGTCAGAAGACGTTCATGTTCGAGCTTTCATCCTTCTAACTATCTTCGTTGCCAATTCAGCGCCCACGACAAGATGGAAGGCTAAGGGGAGTCTCAATCAGAAATTTGTCTAGCAACAAAAGTCCATACAGTCCATACATGTACAGTCCAGGAGTCCATACATGTGCATGAGCGCTAGTGGTAGTGTCCCTCCTATACTTACGGGATTGTACGCATCAGTGGAAGATCCACTGAAGAGTTCTTTCTCCATTTCCCTAGAAGTGTATTACCCTCGTTTCCCTTCTTATTCACTTGTTTTTCAATCGTCCTTCGCTCCCTCATCCCATATGCTTTTCATATTGGCTGCATTTCTGCTCATCGACAAGACGGCAAATCTAAATCCCTTCATCCATCGACGCAACAACTTCACGAACGTAGTAACGTTGTTGACGCTCATCTACTGTCATTAGGTTTAGTGTTGTTTTTGCATGAAGCGGTGGCAAGGACCTAATTTCCGGACATCGTCTTGGAGAGCAGATAGCTTTTTTTCTGCTGTGCAATGGAGCTAGCTGAACGGGCTGTCGTTCAGTGGCAGTCAGTAATGGAAGCTGCAAGAAATGCGATGTACGTGACACATTCTTGCAAAGTTTTTCCACTGAAAATGTGCCAAGCTGAATTGACGCAAACTCGTTGGGGCAATTTCAAGGACATCATTGGCATGTTTGTTATCAAAGGATTCCAAAGAAAAACGAGACATCCTCGACAACTCTCCAATTACGTATGAGCTTCTGTTCGTGTCATCCCTTTGGGGCAACCCAACGGAAAACATTTTGGTAACTATGGCGTCAGTTAAGTAATGTTTCGGTCAACAAGGGCAGGAGCCCTACTTACTTGATTCTGGATTCGCTAACTTCATCACAAATATTACTCGAAAAAGTACTCCCAACTATGAGGGGTACAATCTGAAAGATCTACCCCACTTATGAGTTTTCAGATTATTTACCCTAGGTCGAAATTACTTTGTCGAATTGAATTTGTGATAAAGCCACTCAACTCTTCCCCATTTGGTAATTACCTTATGCTCATTACCAAAAGATAGCAATTACAATGGATTTTCCGGACCTCATTAAATGACCTTGGTGAAAAAAAGGGCAATGTTGATTAGAAAGCTTCTCAAAATGAAATCGGATTGCATCGGTCTGAATTTGAGTTCAAGTACAAGTTTGGCAGAAAATAATATTATGATATAAAGTAATAAATTGAACTTTAATTCGAGTTCAACAGGCTAATAAATTTCTGAGAAACTTCTTATAATTTTCCAAATGTATTTTTAGTCAGTCCTATTTCCAACTCCTGGGGCTTTTAAGTATTCTAAAATTACTTTGATGGATTCATTTTTAAAGTTACACTGAGAAAAACAAACCTCTGAACTTTACAGTTCACAGAACGGTGTTATATGATGGCTTTCAAGATTGCTCTGACTGATTTTTGGCTCATTTCTGCAAGTCATTGCAATGAACAAACACGATTTTGAATAATCTTCCCACCATTTTGATAAAATTTAAATTACTTGGCGCAAACTGGGAAAAATCTTCAAAGTTCAAGTTTCATATTCACACCATTATTTTTTGGAGTCATCGAGAAGAGTAGCCCACAAACTAGCTTCTAGTTCCCCTTTCTTTTAGAGAACTTCAGTAAGTAGATCGAAGTTTTCCATTTTGAATTTTGAAATCGAGATAGTCTTTCCTACCTGAGGTGGTGAAGTACGCATTGACCAGAGCAAATATTTCAAGGGGCTAAAAAGATATTCTAAGGAGCTGATCATCGCGTGAGATAGGGGTTGAGCCGTTAGGAACTTCGCTCAATATCAGACAGTGCGGGCATGAAGTGGGGGTCGGCAAAGAACGTTCAGAGCTTGAAGTGCAGATTAATGTACTAACTTCTCTCCCGATTTGCTATATGTGTGTAAAAGAGGTATCGAGAAGGTTCAAATTCGAGAAAGGAATGCAATAAGTCTCTCGAAAATTTTTCTCGTCCCTATCCCCAAAATCTTATCCCACATCAAATGAAGCCGAATTAGTAGTAATAGCACAGAGCTTCCTGTGAGATTCAGAGTGACGACAAGCATTCTTAGAGTTATTCTAGAGTTCCAGATAATCATGAAAGAAGGTGTCGATTCCACTGTGAGTTCAGTTAATTAATCTGACAATTTCTGGAAAAGGAGCATCAGAATACTCGAACTAATCGGCATTACAAAGTGCTTGCCCTATCTTATAGCTATATCAACGTTCCTGGGAAACACCATGCTCAGACGGAGAAGGTCAGGAATGCGATGAAATCAGTCTGGTCTGAACAGCCAGGATGGTAAGGATCGGACAGTTGGAAGAGAAGAGAGAAATCAAGAAAAAATCTAAGAAAAATCAAGAAAATCATGTGTCCATTATGTGGTATGAAGGAATCCAATCGAGGAGGTAATTCATCACAAAAGAAGGAACTACTTTGTTGAACCTTCGTGGTAAAGCAAGAATTTGCAAAAACGAGTAATAATTTTTTACTCTTCCGTTCGATCTTCGGGACTTTCTACTTATTTTTTACATTTAATTATCTTGACGCTGTGGTGATTACTCTAGAAGAGTGCGTTGCTCCTCAGCCGGGTTGTGGTACTTGAAATCTCAGAGATCCAGGTTAAATCTGTACCTGAGCACTAGTGAAACGGTCAGGTACTGTAACGTTATGTCACAATTGTAAAATGGCCTCCCACACTTCCGATTTTCTTCGATTTACTGCCAATTATGTACCTCTTACTCACTGGATGCGCTTCGTATCTCGACATGAATTTACTCTGTTGCATTGAAATCATTATGGGAGAATTTCACATCCCCACGGGGCTTCTCTATCATCCAGCAACCGGGAGTGATTCGGGATGATTAAGGCTTTTATGAACCCTGGGAGCAGAAATCGAACCCTGACGCTCAGCTTTTCATTCGATTCTCCGTTAGACTTTGTTCGATCAAATAAAATTGGCCTAAATTCGTGGAATCGCGTAAAAGTATTAATCCCCGCAGGCTCCGCTTGTCCCATTTTTATTGAATTCTATAGAGGCCCAACAAAGGCTCTTTTACAATTCAATATCAGTAGTCGCATCAGCCATCAGCCCGTTATTGGATTTCAATCTCATCTGGGTTTATTGACAATGTTATTCATTGGGATGGAAGCAAAGACCAAAGTCCTTTGTAATGAGACATGCTACGAGCCCTTGGATGGACCCCATCTCAAACGAGTTGTCAAGTAAAAAGAGTCTGAAGCTCTATCTACTCTTTCCCTAGCCTTAAGAATGACTAGTGTTATCTTCATAGTAGGACCTCCGAATCTGGTTGTTTACATTATAGCCAAGTAATCCTCAGATGAATCACTCGCACGTCGCAGCCCCAGTTGTTCGCTTGATAGCCCTGGTTTACTGCGTGGCTTAGTATGCCTAGTATGTCAAGAGTAATGAGGTATTGCATGTGTGCATATAAAATTTATTTGGCAGCGATTAACTGATAGCTCCCATTCTGTGCCATGCACTTCACTTCATTCGCAATTCCTTGAACTCATTTGAAAGCACCTACAATAGTCTTCCATGCTTGACTGACATTTTTTTTCCTATTGTCCTACAAGACTAGATTACACATCCGTACTTTCGTGAGAAATGCAGTGTACTCCAAAGGATAGTACTACTTAGCGATTAATTGACGGGAATTATGATCTTCAAAGAGCAGGTGAGGTGAAGTATCGAAGATTGAAAAAGTGTGAAAATACCGTAATGGCAACCATGTATAAATGGGACAATTATCTTTCTGACTTTCAATTTTTCTTTTTAATTTTTATCAACGTATTTTCCATTCCATGAACTGCAGCCGTAAATGTGGAAATGTGAGCTTTTCGTTGGTGAGCGTCGGAAATTGTAGGTGGGCAAACACATTCGGGTATCTATTTCGTCTTTCACGAATACGAAAACAATAACAAAAAGTCAAGATAGCTTACCACAAAGGTAAACAATTAAAAAGGTATCAGCCTTAAGGGGTTGAATAGTGAAGAACATCGTTACATTCCTTCAAAAATATATATCACTTATAAAAAGGTGTACTCATAAATTACTTCAGCAATTTTCCATTAAATTAGATCCCATAAGTCATCTTAGTTGCACAAAAATGAAAAAACCTCATCAACTATTATTAATAGGCGTTCATAAAGGAAACTCTGGCCAAAAAGTGTATGGTGGGATCGAACCTTGACCTCTGCTATGAGAAGACCACACTAATCCACTACACTACACACTACGCTCGTTGAAGTTTACTCGTTCGCATGTCCATTAACAAGTTAAACGCGGACGTTAACGTTATTATACATGTAGAATATAGTTAATTTGGTTAACTACCTATGTTGATATTAATTATTACTTGTTTATAATTGTTATCTGCTGATTTCACATGTTTTAACCTAATTTGGTTGAGTTTACATGTGACTTCTTCGCTTGCGAGCCATGACAAATTAGGTTAGGATCACTAGAAAAGCAGCTCAAAGTAGAAAACAAAAATAGAAAACAAACAACAACATCGATTCCTAGCTTTGAAATCTTATGGAAACTGTGAACAGCTTTGAAGGGGTCAAAATATCAACCCAGATAGTAAGATATATTACTTGTTATACTTCTTCTGAAGCATATACTGGGGGGTCCCTGAAGAAAAATCGTAACGTATCTCACTCATAGACCTAAAGTATAAACCCAAGCCAGAAAAGTGAAGTGCATGAGAATCCACACACTTCATTTTTCATTTTTTCATTTTCATTATTGTTGCCACCTTTAATCTTTATTATCACTATTATTATTATTATTATTATTATTATTATTATTACCCATTATTATTATTATTTTACTAGTATAACTTGTATAATAGGAAAAATTATCCTTAAGGAGTACGTCTACATTCGGCTGAATTGTGGTTACCATTATGTTGTAAGTCTGCTGAAGCAAATGGGCGGAGAGCTCATAAAGTGGGCGTGCCTCACACATGCTAGTGAGAACTGGCGATCCCACGACTTTTCAGCACCAGTTCTTCAGGGATTACCGGGAAAATTTGAGTTCCGCCGAGAAATACGATTTAGCCTCGCTTCTCGAAGCTATATGAGCAGATAGGATGAAATGAAGATTCCAATACAGGACGATCCTGCACAGAAGTAGGAAGGGTGGCGAATCCCACTGAATGAGTTAAAATCTACCTATCGATGAGCACATCTATGCGGCATGCTCATATTTATAGGAAAGGATTGTGACTTGACACGCTCTAGGTAAAAAAGCATCCGTTTCCGGGCTCAATCTTCTCCTGCACAACTTCCCTATCACATGGGGAAGGGCAACTTGGAGATATTTTTGTTCATAAACATTTTTTTTCTGAATTCTATGGGGAAGTTTTATATAGAAACACGCTAATTAAGCATATTCTTTGCATTGACTGCTTGTTATTCTCCTCGAAAAAACCCTTGCTGTAGAGGAAATCTATTAGGTCGGAGCTTATAAAAATGTAGTAAATCAACCCAGTTCACGTTATTACCAGCTGCTCGTTACATATTGACTAATGTGGGTGGAAAAAGTAATCAGATTACTACCATTTAATGCAAACCTACATACATAAATCCTGTACGACAGCTTTGAGGACGTAATGGACGTGGGCGTTGAGCTATTGCTTTCAATCAGGAAGTCTACGAGTCATCAAAATTAATATACAAAATATTTTTGAGATCCATTGAAAAATTAGCGCCTGGAAATTGCTAGATTTTTCTCAACCGAAATTCCACCCTGCTGGATGCGCCGTATCTTCGCATGCCATCCATAATGCCATAAGGAGGATGTTACATTTTCCCCGGTCAAATTGGCCGAGTCTTTTCTCAGAACTGAGCCTATCCCTGTGAAATTAGGTTCCTCTAGAGTTTAGGTATCTAAATCGAGCTCAGAACTCATCTGCCGGCCCTTTTGTGCTTCCCGACTGAAGCATTCTAGGCAGGACCAACCTTTTCCTTGAATCAGGATAGAACAGTTTTATAGAGCTTCTATGTGCGAATCGCTTCTATGTGCCTATACTCAGATCCTTCTCACTTATAGATCATCCCTGATAGTCACAAGTCCCTTGGTTTCTCGGAGGACCCCAAAATCCACGGTTTTAGATAGTAACGTTGCCATGGAGCTGTTTCATCGAATACTTTACATCATCCTATCCAAATTTCTTGTGAAAGAGGATTTCATCCCATATTATAGGATGAGCGGCACATTCTGGGGAAAGTTCCATCAAAGTGCAAAAGGCAAGCGACGTTTATTCATGACGAATTTTCTGGGAACAAATTCCTTACACAATCGCGTCATCCATGTTCAGACATGGGGAAAGCTACTTTAGTGGGTGAAAACACTGTCTATATCCCTTCGGTTTATCGCGAAAGCACCTGTGGAAGCTAGAAAATGAGCGTTTAGTAGGATTCGATTAAGTGAGAATGGGTGGGCAGTGATTAAGTGAGAATGGGTGGGCAGACAATGAGGAATAATCGCCCGGTGCTCTACTTGGAAAAGTCATTGTACGGCCAGTTCACTTTTTGGATGCGCCAGGTTTTCTACTCCTTTCCTGTAATTATCCAGTTAACAATGAGTTTAATGCTTAGTCAGCAGTTGTTGCCCGAACCGGGATTTCAAACCGCGACACGGCCAATTGTGGTACCGGCATGATTTGTCCCTCTCTCTCCCCATTCATCCCTTCCCTCTGTCCTTTTCCCAATCCCATCAGAGCCATTCCAGTATAGGGCACGAAACTTGGTTATGCATGAATCTCACAGAGAAATGTATAACATGAATTTATTCTCGCCTTTTTCTTTTGAGGAAAAAAACAAGTGAGGGACAGCTATTGATGCAAAACACCAGAAGATGAAAAAAATGTGCCCGTTGGGAAATTATTGTGAATGCTGGCATGTTTTCAGGCGGACAAGAAGTTTAGAAGAAAAGAAAAGAAACGATTATTATAATTTGCTGGGCAAGGAATTATAATCGAGTTGAGCTAACCTGAGTCCTTTCGAAGGTCGGTCTGAGTTTAAATAATTTTGTTTTTTGAATTTTGTATTATTTTATAATTTAGAATTTTATTTTGAAGGAATTGAAATCCACCAAAGGTAAGTATCAATAAATATCAAGCACTGTTGGCTTTCGGGTGCTTACAAAGGCGACCTGGCTAGAATTCAGGCTAGGCGAAGCGAAATCTTGCCTCGAGGACTTGGGAGCCGAGACTTCAAAAAATACTTGAATAATTACGTCGTCGTGCTCCAAACATGGATACTCAGACTTCTTTTCTGAAGAAAATCAGTGCCTATTTTTCACTGTTGATGAACTTCCTTCAAAATATTGTTGGCTGGATCAGGCTTCTAATGATAGTGATTGTTAACTTTATCAGAATCCTTGGAGATGGCTCAAATGGTCTTTGATACTTTGCGCTTGGGATTCACTTGAATTGGAACTTTGCAGTAAACAACAATCTTTAATGACGATCTTGATATCATCCCATGGGGACCCTAAGTCAGATTGCTTTGACATAATAGATCAGCCAGATGAGCTCTTACAGATCATTATGCATTATGAGAACCGGAACAGCCAATGTGGGATAAGTCTATGTAATGATAGGGTTCCTGAGCAAACCTATTCAATAAATACCAAGAATTAGGAATGTTTTGAAACTTTGGAATCCCTTCTCCTGAGGGCTTTGTGGGAGGATTCCTCAAAATTTCTCACACCCAAAGCCTAAAATGTTTGGAGAACTTTGCGACTATCCGATCAAACTCAACTTCACAAACCCTTCCAAAAATGAAATTTATCAGAGCGGTACGGAGTCTAAAGTTCAAGTGGGAGCTATATCCCTTCGAGCGAGAGCTCTACCCTACCGATAGAAGGCCAAAGTCAGTAGAAGGCCGAACATGATGTATTTTCCTCCCAGCTTTTCTCTTCTTCCTCTCATTTCCCCCTAGATTAATTTCATATTGACTAAAAAAGGAATCGAGACACAGTTAGAGCCAGTTCATATCGGGAGCTACAAGCGTTTACATTGGGAATGAGGAGTTTTGAGTCTATGGGCGCTCTTTTACTAACTATTACTGGCTAGTATTTAGGTAAGGCTCTAAATATTCACAATATGAACAACTCCATTCAATTCAAGTTCACCCCCATATTTTCATTCAAAATATTTTTTACCCCTTCCTCTTTCATCCCCGCTGGACATCCTATTTTTCTTCTCCTCTACTGCTCTCAAAAATTTATAGAGCGCCAATGGGACCTTTTTAAGCTTGTACTTTCGAAGGCGCAAGTTTGAGCACAACTGTTTTTGAGCTGCTTAAAGAAGCCTTTCCTTCGTTGCAGCAGACGAAGAAGGCCTCAAAAAAGCCTTTGAGTTGCTGGGCAATCTTTGCACAGCCTCTGCCTATTGAACACCTTAGATTACCAGTTTTACGAATATAAAATGCATTCCTAATCTTAGTGACTGGCATTCGATCTGATAGCAGCGTTTGCTATGCATTTCCAATGAATTTTGGGAAAATAAGAGGACACAATGAGATCGTCAGATAAAGCTGGACATCTTGGACATCTGAACCGCTGAGGGACTTCTCTGGCTTTGAATTTGCTAGAGATCCAATCTCTAAAAAAGTAAATCGTACCTGTATAGGTGGATAGACGTTTCGGACATAATAAACGGTTCCAGGTGGTTCCTGTTGCGGACAGTACAATATACCATCCGCTTGATATTCGCAATGTTCCATGTCAATAGCCGACATGACCCGACTGTACCTAGGAGCAAATATCTCGTATTCAACAACCATGACTGATGACCACGTAGGCTGTCGAAGAAACCTCTTCCGATACGAGGTAATACGACGATACGAATACAATAAATACAGATCGAATACAATAATACGGTAGATTTACGGTAGCGAATAGAATGAATAGTTCGATAGTCAGGCGATGAGGAAGTCAGTTGTTGTTTATTAGGTGAAAATCAGTTAGGGCACAGTTGTAACCGTAGATAGTCGAATGGAGCAAAACGAGGTGGAGGGCGGGGCGATGATGGGATCAAAATGGGCTACGTTGGCTCAGCTCCGCCCCATTTACAATGGTGCCATTACAAGAAAGCAAGATGGTAGGGTAATAAATGAATGGTTTATAGGGTCTTTAAGTAAGGCTAAATCATCCGGAAAAGTGAAGAGCTCTAAAAGGATTTATATATAGAACAGCGAAAACAATGTGAAGAATCGGAAATATGGTAGGAAAAAATTGTTCGATTGAGTTGACCAGGATGAGAAAGCTTTGACTAAGTTTTACTGTCTATAGTGGGCGGTATAGGAACCAGGCAGGCAGGTAATACAAGAGCTCTCCCAGAGTTGTCTCTTGGCAGTTTTTCCATCAAAAACTCCCAAGGCAAAAGTCAGGGGAAGGAAAATGAAGGGCCTCTCGCACAATAGCCCCAGTTACTACACTGACAAGGAGAAGCCCAAACACAGTTCATAATAAACGGAGAAGAAAAGGACAACGTGGACAAGAAGCCTACCATTAGAATAGCCGAATATTGAAATTCATTTTTGGCTCACTAGACTTCCCGTTGTCCAGCACAGGTAAAAGCAAATTTGATTGGAAAATAAAAACCATGAAAAATCATGGAAGTAAATCGAATGGCGGAGCACGAGTGTTAGACGCAATCTCCTTGTGAGCATGATCCGCCACCAGGATTATAGGAAAGCAGCTCCTGGACGGGCGGCGCTACCGAAGAAGGAAACAAAACTCTCTGACATCATAGTTACTAGTTCATACAATTATACAAAGGTTTGTGTGTGTTCAATGATAGATAATTGGAGTTGGTACCAGGATGAGACCATGTCCGCTGGAGTTACTTATTAATTACTTTGGGAATGCCATGGACTTTCCCAGAACTTTGATAAACTTCAGGGCAGAAAACTTTGCTCGTGATGTCATGGTAAGAATTCCAGGAAGTTCAGGGGAAAACAAAATAAAAGAGTTGCTGATTGCGATTTCTTCGAAGACGTTACGATTTACGAAGAAATGAATTCACCTTCCAACATCCCCTAAAAGAGGCATTTGGATTCTGATGAAGGCTCAAGAAAAGACAGAATATAGGTGTTATACTCTTACTGTGTCCACCTCCCAAAAAATCTACTCCCATGCTAAATATCTCTGCCAGGGCCATATGTACGGCTCAGAAGTGAATGGGTTTCATGATTTCATCTTGTTTAATTTGAGCCTGTTCCCCACCAGGGATGTCGAACTGCCCACTGATTCTTCTGAATGAAAAGAGTTGAACCCGAGTTTGAAGTTATTCGGCTTGACCATGTTCTCCTCCTCTTTGGAGCTGTCGGAGTTCGAACCCAATCAGGAAGCAGAAACGATGAGTTGATACGGTAGTGACCAATCCTATCTCGTTCCTTCCCAAGTTGGCTCCCATGCTTGGATGGGCCATGATGTAAAATGAATAAATTGGAATGGCCATTGAAAATTGATGTATTATGTAGCATAACGGACTGAGCTAAACTGAAGAACTTCTAGAGCAAAAAAAAAAAGATTCAATCGACTTGGGTGGCATTTGAGTCATCAGATAGCGTAAATGCAAAACGACACCGTACGCTATTACCCTATCCACTCCCACTTGTTTGCTCTAAAATTTCACCCGAAATCCATGCAGCAAATTATAGCCCTAAAATCATTTTCTGGGAAATCTATGAATAGATGAAAGAAATGTTGAAGAGCAAGGCAGCAATCAAGAAGATTTTTTGCACAGTGTACTCTTTGCCCGAATGACATATGGGAAGGAAGCGATTGAGTGTAATTAAGTATCCCTACAAGAGCTCATAAAGGAAATAACAGTACAAGGGAATCCATACAATCCTTCTCATCAATACGTAGGCTAATTCCAAGTACAATACCTATTAGTCACTAGCAGTAAGAATGTGTTAGTGCATATAGTAAAGTGGAGATGCATATTAGATCCGGGAATCGACCCCGGGATCGAACGTGCGGTAGTGAGGGTAAAAACTCTACTAGACAGAGGGTAACTATTGAAAAAATCGGGGAATACCGCTAGAAAATGGTAGAGAGGTGCAGTATCCCATATGGGTTGAGCGTGACTCACGTGTGAACTAGGAATTTATAGATGTGGGCAAAGGTAAATTATAAAGTCAAACTTTTTATAAATCCAAAATAGCAGGAAACCAGATCTTAATGTTAGAAGTGAAGATTGCTTTCAATGCATCCACGAAATTGGAAATCAGCATAAGAAAAAATAAAAAATCTATACGGCACGGAAAACTTGCAGGTATCAGAAAGGGCAGCAAAAAATTATATTCCAAGAGAAAAACATGAAAACTGTCCAATTTCCTTTATTCTTCAGAATGATAGAGAATATCAGGATGTGAGGAAACTTCACGCAAAATTTTCAAAGTGAATTATTCATTGATTCCAATTTAACCAAATTACAGACTGCAAAAAAAAGTAAGGTGATGATATCATTGACTCTTATATGTACATGCCTTCCCTGAAAATGCTGTACAAAAGGACAAAAGGATAAAGTCTTGAGACGCTAATCAATCCCGTCTGAGGAGTGCGCCCCCGCACTCAACTTCCATTCAGGATCGTAATGGCGTATTGAATGAGTGCGTATGCGACCTATACAATGACTTACGGTGGCCAGCCGATGCACAAGTCTGTGCTTTTATCCTCCCAAACGAGTCTGGTACCGATTGACCGACCCCGGAGTGGTGGAGAGTTTGGTTGGCCTCAGCGGATCTCGATCCGGGATACATCCGATGACAACGCGGGTGTGAAGCGCACCACTTGCCACTGCATCACCTCCGCCCTGAGAATGCTGTACAATACAGAAACTAAATTTATGGGTTAGAAACCTACGCAAAACTCTAGGCGCTACCAACAGCTCCATCCCACGAGTCGACACCTACGGCGTATCCTTGATTCTAAGTAGCCCTTAAATGGGTTGATATTTTTCTCAGCTCCCCACAGCAACCGAAAGCAGACACCAGTAATCAGATTTTTTGTGTTTACCACTTTCTTTACGTCATCCGCATTTTTCTGGAGAGTTGGTGACGGCACCATCATGGCGGAATCCTCTTGATAGTGCTCTAATCAGCCGGTGACCACTTGGGTTCGTCAAAGCAGTTCTAAGCGCTACACATTGCAGGAAAACAAAGTTGCTGTGTAACTTTGCATTACAGTGAGCCAGTAACTTTATAATAAAGTGAAGGATGAAAACCGCTACATTGATTCTCCACGTACGGTCTTCAATGAACCTCGGCATGATTGAGCTTTGTATAATTCTGTATTCAACTCTCACGAGGTTGTTATAAAACTTTATTGGCTGACGTTTCGGCGATGTCGCCTTCCTCAGAGCCTGAAAAGATCAAAACAATTTGCGCATATCCGATCAAACGCCTCTGCAGCCCTACTGAAGTTCGAGACCCCCCAGGGCGCGCACGTAATCTAAAAAAGGAGCTACTCACCGTGACTTCGTGGATTCTCGCAATCACCCAGCAACCGAGAGTGGGACCAGAGTCAGCTGGGCTAGGTCTTCGTCAAATCACTGTGGGAAGGCTAGCCTTATATAGGGCCTCAGTTCCCGCGTAATTGTGAGGCATTCCTCCCTCCGGTTCATTTTTGGATTGGTGACCTGTATCCAAAATGCCTCGAGGGATTTCCGCGCGCACAATTGTGACTCCTGGGCCACGACCTCCACGGTGACCTCAAAAACATCTCCGTTATGGTTTTGAATGCGGTGGGCTCCTAGGGCGGTAGACTCTCTTGATCTATGCATGCCATTTAAGTGCTCTTTGACTCTTACATGGAGGGGTCTTGCCGTTTCCCCAATATACTCATCCCCACAATCACGGCAAGTGATCTTATAGACCACCCCAGATATAGCGCAATCCCCTTCCCTGCCAGTTGGACAGACCACACAATTTGAAGTGGTGCAGAGACGATCATATGGTCGATTCCGAACCAGGCGTTGCTTGAGATTGAGAGGTGGTACATTTATAATGGCCACCGAGTTCTCCAGACCCGACCTTTTAAGACATTTTCTAATCGCGGCGCTGACTGCATCAGAGACAAATGGCAGTACGAAGGGAACCTTTCCGTCCATAAAGGTACTACCATTCCTTCGTAAGACGCCACTGAGAAAAGGTCTGTGGGTGGTCGGAGAATATCCGTAGCCGTTCAGTTGGGCAATATCGCGCGCCATTTCCAGAGATTCTTTTCGCTCATCCTCTCCAGTGCAGACCTTCAGAGCGGTACGAAACATGTTCCTAACAACTGCTCGTTTCGTCTGGAAAGGATGAGCTGATCGACAATGGACAATGATGTTTTGACCTGCTCAACACGCAGGCAGAGCATATAAAGTTGACACGGGAAAAACCTACTAGAAATTGGCTCCCTTTTCTAAATGTTCAAGTGATGTTACAGGGTGATAGGATTGCTACGAAGTGGTACAGGAAGCCGAGCAATAAAAACATCATTGTCCATTGTCGATCAGCTCATCCTTTCCAGACGAAACGAGCAGTTGTTAGGAACATGTTTCGTACCGCTCTGAAGGTCTGCACTGGAGAGGATGAGCGAAAAGAATCTCTGGAAATGGCGCGCGATATTGCCCAACTGAACGGCTACGGATATTCTCCGACCACCCACAGACCTTTTCTCAGTGGCGTCTTACGAAGGAATGGTAGTACCTTTACGGACGGAAAGGTTCCCTTCGTACTGCCATTTGTCTCTGATGCAGTCAGCGCCGCGATTAGAAAATGTCTTAAAAGGTCGGGTCTGGAGAACTCGGTGGCCATTATAAATGTACCACCTCTCAATCTCAAGCAACGCCTGGTTCGGAACCGACCATATGATCGTCTCTG
Source organism: Haemonchus contortus (assembly GCA_000469685.2). NCBI lineage: Eukaryota > Metazoa > Nematoda > Chromadorea > Rhabditida > Trichostrongylidae > Haemonchus > Haemonchus contortus. The sequence continues at coordinate 5,008,277 of LS997565.1, forward strand.
CACCACTTCAAATTGTGTGGTCTGTCCAACTGGCAGGGAAGGGGATTGCGCTATATCTGGGGTGGTCTATAAGATCACTTGCCGTGATTGTGGGGATGAGTATATTGGGGAAACGGCAAGACCCCTCCATGTAAGAGTCAAAGAGCACTTAAATGGCATGCATAGATCAAGAGAGTCTACCGCCCTAGGAGCCCACCGCATTCAAAACCATAACGGAGATGTTTTTGAGGTCACCGTGGAGGTCGTGGCCCAGGAGTCACAATTGTGCGCGCGGAAATCCCTCGAGGCATTTTGGATACAGGTCACCAATCCAAAAATGAACCGGAGGGAGGAATGCCTCACAATTACGCGGGAACTGAGGCCCTATATAAGGCTAGCCTTCCCACAGTGATTTGACGAAGACCTAGCCCAGCTGACTCTGGTCCCACTCTCGGTTGCTGGGTGATTGCGAGAATCCACGAAGTCACGGTGAGTAGCTCCTTTTTTAGATTACGTGCGCGCCCTGGGGGGTCTCGAACTTCAGTAGGGCTGCAGAGGCGTTTGATCGGATATGCGCAAATTGTTTTGATCTTTTCAGGCTCTGAGGAAGGCGACATCGCCGAAACGTCAGCCAATAAAGTTTTATAACAACCTCGTGAGAGTTGAATACAGAATTATACAAAGCTACATTGATTGATTTCATATCTAGGTGGGCTCCGCATTCAACTTCTATTCAGAATCGTTGTGGCGGTTTGATCCCGTATAAGGCCTATACATTGACTTGCGGTGGTCAGCCAATGTGCATACACATGCGCAAATCAACGCTTCTGTCCTCCCAGATGGTGGTATTAAAATTTACCCGTCTTCGGAGGGAAGGAAACCTTGGTTGGACAAGGCAAATATCCATCCGGTACTAAAACCTGAGCTACCACCTCCTCTCGCGCAACATATTGACGTGTAAAGATTTCATCTACTAAAAATACATTTATGTCTTCAGAAAAGGGATATTAGGATTAATAAGTATATTAGGATACGCCGTGCATTGAAACCTCATCCATAATGGAGGCAATATTTGGAAGGTGCGTGCCGGATAAATTGATTCATAGAATTTTGCTAGTGCTACATAGCAACAACATATCCTATCGGATCACATCTTCCAAAGTTCATTACTGCAAAGAACGGTTTAAATCCATGAGCTACTGAAATATTTTTGACAAACGTTCAAGAAGTCCCTCTGTTTTGAAACTGGTATTCTTTTGGAATGTGTTTGTTCAGACTCAGTGGAAAGGGATAAATACCACGGCGCCCGAATAGCGCATGATACCACGAGAACAAAGAGAAAGTGGTAGTAGTGAGAAAACCATGAACGATCATTGCGAGCTATTACTGAGAAGGAGCTAGCTCGATAAAAACGTATTCATGGGCGGAGTGGAAGCCTGGGAACTACACTCCGATCTAGGAGCATAAAACATGCCAACAGGATGAATACGAGAGCATTAATCCCATAGAAGGCGTTAACGATATTTCAGAATGTTTTTGGCGTCCCAACAAGGAAAAAAGCAAGGAATTACTCTTACGTCAATAGTAATCTCTCAAGGGATTTATTTGTTTTTTGTGAACCCTTTACCTGTGAACAATGGCTCTTTTCTAATCCTTTCACCCATGAACGGCTTAAGCTCTTCCAGTAGGGGACAGATCGATTCCAGAGGAAGAATTCAGAAGCCTAGAGCAGCAATAGCAGGAGGAATTTTGTTTTTGATCTATGCAATATAGTAAAGTGGTAATAACAATATTATAACTTCCCAGAAACAGATTAGGAAGCTTAGCACGCTCAGCATGGGATCACCAGCTGAACGCCTTCGGTTTCTGCTAGAAGTGATGATAAAACGAAATTCTCTGGAGGAAGCTTGGAGCATAGGGAACGAGCTACCCAGATTGACTTCCTTGACTCCCTACGATTCTGAGAAGGGTTTGGCCGACTGCTACTCGGGGAATACACGTACTACAATACTTGGGGAATACACGAGTAGTGGAAGTATGAATGGCAAAAAGAGCCAGATGGTCCGCTGACGTGCATATGGCCAATTTATCGCATCGCTCCCTACAAGTACTCTATTCAATCGCTTTGCTGCCTCCGACTCAGCGGGCTAGATTTATGCGAGAATGGGAGAATGACATCACAAGCTTAACCCTCCCATAAGTTCAGGATCGAATTGATTTCGCCTTTATGGGAAAATAAAAATCCCAACAGAAAAAGTGATCTTCTTGGAATGTGCCAAAACGACTGTCGCTGGAATTTGATTACGCCTAAGTTCGAAATAATAAAGAAATGTCATGAACGTTCTGATGCCAATGGATCAAAGAGATTGGAAAACCGAAATTTTCGAGGGCCTATGAAGACCTCCAACTCACAGCGATTTCACAGCTTCTACAAATGAAAAAGAGATAGAAAAGCAGAGGCGAGTTGGATGTCTTCCACACATATGATCGCGGAATCGAACTCAGACTGATTCCTGCCTAGGATAACCATTCCTTCTGCCCTCCCAGGCCGGTAATTTTGTAGCCTTCACGATCTTTCAACTACGAGATGAAAAAATGTTGCCAGGACACCGTGGCAGGAATAAAAGCATGATACTTTCATTCCTCTGGGTCATGCAGATTGAAGATCCAAAACCTACTTACCAAGTGAGTTACCCTTTTTCAAGAATCTCTTAATAAGCTGAACTGGGTACGAGCTACCCAGATTGACTTGTCTTGCTTGACTTCCTACGATTCTCAGAAGGGTTTGGCCTACTGCTACTCGGGGAATACACGTACTACATGATGAATGTGTCTCGAAAAGCCGATTGCGAAGCTTAGGACATCATTTTCGAACCGATGACTAGCAGAATCAAGCCAAGAAGTACGTGCCGGGAATGACTCAGCTTTTTCGCCATTAATCGGGTTGGACTAAAGCACTGCACAGCTCTAGACTACTCTATGGCATCATCTTCCTTCAGCACCACCAGCAAATTAAATCCGTTTAAATCAGCTTATCTATCACACGACGATCGAGTGGGAAGGATTTTCTTGAGATTCACGGAAAAAGGACAGTACCACCTACTACATTCCTTTAATTGATAAAATGCCGTCATGCAAATCCTCTCTGTTCGAGATGCCTCCGGAAGAATGGTAGTCGAAAAGGAAGCATAAGACAGATGGACCATGTCAAAAACTGAATCAAAACCAATGCATGGCTTATCTCAAAATGACTGAATTGATGCTGTCTTCCTTAACCTTCTAAGAAGATCTGTAGTACACCTGCTTTATTACATTCGGGAGAATGTGCTAGAGCAGGAAAAAGAATGTGCTTACCCATATAAGTACCGTACACTTCGGGTAGCTTCCCTTCAGGAAGTTCGGTGAAAACATCTTCAGAACGAAGTCGTACCATACCACCGGGTAATTTTTAAAAATTATTCGAAAAATGCTCTGTAGAGGCAGATACCACCCTCGTACGCGTGCACGACTGAAATGCCATAAAAGTAGGAGGATGAGAACTAGGTACGTGATCCTCTGGAGTATTCAGTACAGTCCATTATCCTTTTGGACGAGCCTATCTCATGAGAAACAAGAACAGCAAAGAACATTCAGAACAAGGCTGTCCTAAGGAGGATGTAACTAAGGGCGATGACCTTCTTCCTCGAAACTTTTTCCACTAACGCCCTTGAGTTCTCAGGAAGTCATGCTTCCTGTTTTTAATAAAAACTAACATCGAGTACAGAAAGAAGATGTCAAAGAGGAGCCATTAAAGTGTTTCCTGTTATTTCGATAAGGAAGTCTCACCAAATAGGGGATTTGTAACTAATGAAATCCCCACATTTGTTTCATGAGTAAGGGCAAAGGAGTAGGGGCCAACTTGTCTCCTCACTCCCCTTCCAAAAACTCTTCCCAACGAAGAAACTGAAAATTAACGAATAACGTCATATGTGGGCATTCCAGAAGGTTGAAGGCTGTGCTGATTTAATCGGGAACGCTCTCAGCGAATTTCCTGAGAAAATTTGCAGAAACCGGAGAAAAACTGCCCAAAGATCTTTGAAAACGAAGATTGACAGCCTCTTACATCACTTTGGAAGGCATTTCCGGGAAAACAAATGAGATGCTGTTTGGAGCTGTGCGTAGATCTCCTTCAACTGAAACATCCGGTTTTGCAGATTATCTTGGCTACGGTAGTACTGCCCCAGTGAACGAAAGAGAGTCAGTCATTCCGTAGCTGATTGTTGAAATGGGTTCATGCCATATCTCACAAACAGCTTTAGGGGCACAATTTGCGGTAGAAATGGTTTCCAAGATTTTCAAGTAGGATGAACCTGTGGCCCCTGAGGATAGCACAAGGGACATCGTCGGCCAGAAATCGACCTAGACACTTCGCTGTAATAGCTCCAAAACCGGTATGCCGATGTACGCAAAATAGGACGGGGAATGACGCCCTCTCTGAGGCTGCACCACTCACAATGAAGCATTAGGACGCCAACTAATAGTACACCTGTGTAGGAGGCACCCAGACGTGCACAGACGGCAACTCAACTCTACGGAACCTGTCATCACACGTCTCCTCTAACTTTTCCCAAAGGAGGTTTACGCCACAAACTATACGATAACCCACATGAAGTGTGACGCAGGAAACTAGCATCAAAATTATACAAATCAAACCAAATAGGAAACATTTACTCCTATACAATCATCACAAAATTGTAAACATCATATCACATCTCGCATGCAGAATGACCAAATCTCACTTTAATGCAAGCATCCAACCTCTTTCGGAAGTTTTCCAGAATGCGCGCAATCACTTCCATCCCACGCTTCTACAAGAGAGCTTTTTCAGAGGGTCCAAATGCCGGTTTTTGAAAGCGCAGGCTTTTTGCTCCAAAACCGCTCATACAGCAAAATCCAGGGTCGAGATTGGGGAACTCGAAGGTCAAACCTACTTCGCTCCAAAAACCTGGAAGTGTGCGTTCACAACAGTAGAGCATCTTCTTTGTGCTGTGGGCTAGTGCCCAACCTTCCGAAAGGTTCAGCCGACGTTCATCGCGATCCTTTCCGCGCAAGGGATTACCGCATCCTCCAGCCCAGAAGTCCATAAGTTGATTTTTTTATTGCCCGTCAGACTTCATGTGGGTCACCCTGTACATACACCGTCACTACTATGAATTCCTTAGGTGATGGGTGATTTTTGCCAACTTTGACCTTTGTAATCAACTCTTCACGTTTTGCAGCAACTGACATCTCGTCCAAATAGCTCTTCTTTTTCGTTTCTATCGTCATGATCTCGTAATACCTCTTTTTTGCTACTTTTTAAAGCCTTATACCCTTAAAATTCGCTAATTTCTTGCCACCCAAACATGATGCTTTTGTTTATGAAACAGATCTGGCATTTCTACACACGATATACTAAAGGTTACGAACGAAGCTAAGAAACAAAGAAGCACGTCAAATGCGCACTCAAAGGGCGTCATCCTAAGCCACGATAGACATAAACAATATGATGAAAGGAGTAAAAAGCCCTGAAAAAGAACTCTAGATGGGAAATAGTCTGAAAACCTGTACGACTGCTTATGAGGGCAACTCAGACCCACAAGGAGTATGATGAAGGCATAAATTTAATAGATTAGTGAAATTAGCTCCATATAATCGGTCTGAGCCACAGCATTTCATCAACGCCGTTTTAGTTGATTAAGTCCCTCATGGGTTAGTCCAGAGATCGCCGGACAAAGGCATCAGAAGAATACGAAATAGACTGGAAGAAGGAAAACCAGGAACTACTTTGACATTCAAAATTGCGAGTGAATAAATGGCAAGCGTGCATGACGTCAGGCACTCAATTCAATCGTAAGAAGAACCTACATTTCAGTTAGTTCCTGAACCCTGACCAGAAAAAACAACTATTTTATCATCCTCGTTTATTTGCTTATTTACTTACTCATTGATGGGGGCAGGGGGGAGGGGCAAAGTGGTAAGTGGCGCCCTATCCCATGCCTGATATCCTTTCTCGACAGCATTCGGCTTCCTTCTTGACATCGGGAGGGTTATTTTCTCAACATAATAATGACAGGAATGATAGCGTTCTGATTTTGTAAGATATACCACGTATAGTCATTTCGTATTGGTGTATATAATTTAGTAAATAAACAAGTACAAAGTGTAGCAGAAAACAGCGAGAGTAGCTTGAACATTTGGCTAATATTGTGGTAAAAGAATAGAAGATAAAGTTTTGGCGTTTATCAATCCCGTTCAAGGGATGCGCCCACGCATTGACGTCCATTTAGGATCGTAGTAACGCAATGAAGGCCCATGTGGCCTAAACTTCGAATGGTCAGCCTGTGAACAAGTCAGTGCATTTATCCTCCCAGACGAGTCTGGTACCAATCAACCGACCCCTTTGGAAAAGCTAATCGTAGTGGCACTGAGCAGAGGCCTCACCTAAATCTTCCCCTCGCTTCGAAGCCAGTCAATGACTACAGGCTTTTTGAAGCTCAAAAAGCACAAACACTAAGTAAAAGTAACTTCGCCGGCTTATTTGTAGACCTGACATAGTTTTGAAGACTAGTGAAGCGAAGGAAATGGAATCAAAAGCGTCAGGCAGTTTCGAATGGTCTGTGAAGTCTAGCCACTCCAACGTTTGGAATCAATTGAAAAGGAATTGTATTCACTCCAAGAAAGCTTTCATACAAACATCATGAAAAATTATTAGCGACTATTCTGAATGCTACAAATTACCTTCTCGTAGCTATTCAATGAAAGAACCTGGGCTACAAAGGTTCTCAATCCAAGAAATCAGTCCCAATCGAATGAAATTGCAATTTCGACGGGCTCTCGTTTTCAGCTACATCTTAATAAATCTATGAGTCGAATATTCGCCATCAAGAAAGGCTATGAAAACGAATACGTTTGCTATAAATGAGCAGATCTAAAGGAATTTACTTTAGGAATTACCTTAGTAAGAGAACTCAACGGATTTAGAAGTACAACGACCCAGGGCAGTGCATCTCATGATAGCCCTTGAGAATGTACACTTTGAAAAAGGTAAACGTAGTGGCACTGAGCAGCTAGAATCTGCCTAGAATCTGGAGGTTGCACCTGAGAGGTGTTCAACAGGATATAGCAGAGATCACATTAGCATCATGTTGATCCTCCTTCCTCCGTTATGGAAATAGAAACGGTACTGACTCACACAAGAAGCCTATGGAGCTCTAATGAGCCTCTGCAAACTCGTATCAGTTTGCAAAAATGATCCAGATCAATTTTCTACTATCTCAATATGAAAAGCTACTAGTACAAAGGTATTCGCACTTCCCTACAACATCACTTATGTAGAAATTCGGGTAATGAATTTATTTGGTGAAGTGATGTGGTGCCGAGTCGAATACTATCACGCGCATGGTCCGGGGATCAAGTCCCAAACTGATATCTAGGTCAACATCTTTCCTGGGTCGGTTAATTGGTACTAGACTCGCTTGGGAAGATGAAAGCTTTAACTTCAACATTTCCTTCCACCGCAGGTCATTGTAGAGTCCATACACGCATTCAAGCCTCCACTATGACTCCGATTCGAAGAGGCAGTCTGAGGCACAATATGCATGAGGAATGATTTTGGCATGGACCCTGAAAATTCCTTCGTTAAAATTAGGGATATCAATCAACCCCGGATCATCACCCCTGGGGAGATTTAGGTAGACAATATGCGGATGGGGTGAGCCATTTCCAGACAGATCAGCATGCAGCACACGTATAGATCCGAACAGGAGGCGGACCGAATGACTGACTGACTTGCTTTTATATGGCACCAGCGACCAGGAAGAAGCCATTCTTGACATGACGCCATTTCTGGGCCGAGCACATTTACCGCACCGCCCTATGACGATCTCTGGGATATATCACATCAAGGCACAAGTTGGCACACAGATCTGGAGCACAAAAGGAGCGGTGGCAAACAACGTCGTTATCAAAATTCATCTGTGAATCAGACCCCGAATCAAATCCCTTCTGAGCTTGCGAAGTCCCCATGTTCGCATGGTTCTCTAGCGTGCTACTAGAGCCAATGTTCTGATACAAAACAATATTCCGAAATGAGCGGCTCTCAACTCTTTGAGAAACTCTCAAAATCTAACACATTAAGAAAAATTCGGATCCTGAAAGTATTTGAATCTTCTCAGAACAAAACTTGAAAAACACATTGTTCCGCGGGGTTGCTTGCAGTTTCGGGACAACTGTCAAAGAAAGTGAATTGATCCATCAATGGAAGGACTCAATGGAAAAACATCCACCCGAAAACTTCCAGACATCCCGGATGTTGTTCTCCAATAATATAGATCTCCGAGTTACAATATGCCGCCATTGCCGTCATCATGAGGTATATTACCGACCTAATCCTGCCCATAAGGCTGGAGAGGCTTCTAAGGTTTCTTTTTTCCCAGAAAAACGTGGAACTGTTAAGATACTATTAATTCTCTCAATAGTATCATCAGTGAGCGCTAAGGCTTCCAATATGTTATTCATTACACCCTTAAAGCCAATTATCACTACAAATGTATATTTATACTCTTGACATCAGGATTAATTGTTCTACTGTAATGTAAAAACGGAACCAAATGCCACACCCTGCGATCAGTTTCCTCTGAACCATTGAGTTACTACAGAAGAAGCCGAAAACTTCGTATTGACCCAAGGGTTGCCTATAATTGAAAAGGAAGTTAGGCGTTTTGGAAATACATAATTCCATAATTCAAAAGAGACTCAGAGACCGTATTCCATTTCTGTACTTCTTCCACATTCACGATATACAGTAGCGCTCAAAAGTATTCGGCGAAATTCTTCTTCAGTTATAATTTTCAGTCGTGACTTCTTTCCAACTGGATCAAATCAAGCGAAATTTCAATATGTGCAGCATTGGTGTAGTGTGAATATTTACCATCATTAACCTGCAATCTGATCATGTTCCAGATATCCAAAAGGGCTTGAACAAAAAATCAACTGGAAATACGAATGATGGTCCTCCTAGGAGTCCTTTCCTTTTTGCCGTGTCTTAAGTGTACGAGCGCTAATGTCGAACCCAGAAGAGAAGAAAAATGTAAATAAAGTCGGCATGACTGCAGACGTCACAAACTTGCCTTCAGCACAGTCTACAAACGCCTCCCCATTAATATGTGGATATGGCTGTTTTGCAGTTAAGTAGTGTTGGACAGTGTAAAACATGCTTCAGCTAACCATATCAAAATTTCATGTGATTTGCTGCACTGGGAAAAAAGTTACGGCAAGTTAAAGTTGGCCGAATACTTTTGAGCGCTACTGTAGTTCCACTACAAATCTAGTCATACACTTCCATGTTAGAAATCAACTACAGTACAGTGCGTTTCATAATTATAAGGTCACCCTCAATTTTTGCACTTTCAAAAAAAGTAATCATTAAGGATTTTTTCTAGCATCATGAACAGATTCCCCAGCACGAATAACCTAGGTATCCGTTGCTTAGCCGCTGCTGCATTCTTCTGAACTTTTTTAGAACAGTTTATCGGTTTTTGCACCGTTTCATAATTATAAGGTCACCCTGAGAAAGTGAACAATTATTAACGAAAAAGAGGAAATTTCGTGTTTGAAGATACTTGTGAAGGTAAGCATGTGTAGCAAAGGCATTTCAAAACCTGACTATCAACATGGCTCGTGGTCATCTGCTTTCCTCCGATGAGAAGGCTCATCATGAAGGTGGGCTCCGTACTCGAGCCATTTCCAGGCAAATAGAGAGATCCCCTTGGTCCATTCGCAGATTTCTAGAGAGTCCTCATGCCGTTAGATATAACACCAACTGTGGACACCCATGAAAGATTACTACCCGTGACGAGCGGAAAATTCTGAGGACTGTTTCCAACAGTACGTCCTCCTTGAACCAGATCCGATCGGAATTAAACCTCTCTGTGTCGAAAACTACAGTCTGGAGAGCAGTGAGAAGATGCGAAAACATCACCAGGCAAGCAATGGAGAAGGTGCCACGAATCACCGATCGTCACAAAGAGGCTCGACTCGGATTTGCAAAGATGAACCTAGGGAGAGATTGGGCAAAGGTAGATCTGCATCGAAATCTCACCATAGAGCTGAATAATTCCTACTCAGGTCGTCTTTTCGGATGAAAAGAAATTCAATCTGACGGAAACAAGCGGTATTAACGCGACTTGAGGAAGGAACCAGTCTACTTCAGCCGTCGCAGTTTCGGTGGAGGAAGCCTATGGTGCGGGGTGCGTTCTGCAATGATGTCGTGTTGTCGTAAACTGCAGTATGGATTTCAAGGATTACCAGAAAGTCTTGGAGCATCATCTAGTACCTTTTCTATGCCATCGCCGTCACCTCAACTATGTCTTTCAATAAGATAACGCCTACAATCATGTGAGCCGTGCAACGGATGAGTGGCTGCAATGCCAATAAATAAGCGTCCTACCATGGCCAGCCTGCAGTCCCGACCTCAGTCGGATGGAACATATCTGGGACATAATATTCAGACAGGTTTATGCGAATAACCGTCAGTTCCAGGGCAAAGAAGAGCTGAAGCGAGCACTCATCGAAGCATGGAGAGCAACCGATGAGGAACATCTTCAAAACCTAGTTTCTAGTATGCCACACAGGCTCTTTGATGTTGCTCCTAAACAAGGAGGAGCTATGGATTATTAACTGTTGTACATATGCCATTAACACTGATAAATCATATACTTCCTCAGGGTGACCTTATAATTATGAAACGGTGCAAAAGCCGACACTATCCTTAAAAAATTCGTAAAAAATTTGAGGTGAAAGTTATTGCGACCAAAATTTGAGTACGGAGGTACATTGTGACGAGGAATCTACCAGTGTTTGCCAAAAAATTCCATTGAGGCTGCTTTCTCCGGAATCGCAAAAATCTGGGGTGACCTTATAATTATGAAACGCACTGTACAGGGCAGAAGTTGTGCAGCGGCAAGTGGTACACTTATACACACGCAGAGTCAGGGGATCAGGTCCCTGACTGGTAGCCGACCAGCTCAACCAGGTTTTCCATTCCTACTAATTGATACCTGCCAGGCTTAACCATCTCTACGAGGCCGGTCAAATGGAGGGACGGAAGCACCAACTTAAACATCGGCTGGCTACGGCAAGTCATTGTATAGGCCATACACGCGTTCAAAATGGCTACCACTATTTTGGAGGAAAGTCGAACGCTGGGCGCATCATAAACCTGGATTGATCGACGCCAAACACTTGACCTCCTTGCATTTTTAGTATGGAAAACACTTGAAACGAAAAAAAACGGGCTTCGTTTCCATCACATGGTAAGAAGGATCCCAAGTCAAAGACTTGGCAAAAGATAAGGAAAAACCCTAAATATTACAAGATATTCGCTCCGATATTTTGCTCTTGGACAGTTTACAGCAGTAGAGCTTATGCATTATACCATAATCCAAAAGCAACCCACTTATGGTATGGCAAAACTAGAAAACGAAAAAAAACTAGCAGAAATACTTGAGCACTGCCTGAGCAACCGAAGGATATGGTAGTTTCGGCAGCATAACGACGATTCACACGAAGACATCAGGTAGAAGACTAGGAAATAGTACCTGAAACTTAAAGAATCAGACAAAAATATTGAGTTCTGACTGAATGGGAGAGCATAACGACGGGATTCAGTATTGAACAGCAACGGCATACGAATAAAGGGCACTGAGAGGAGTTCAGAAAGGTTACCATGGCTCTGTACGTCAGAAAAAAACTTAAAGGCCGCTACTATGAAGTCATATGACCTAAGAAAAAGGGTAATCTGAAGTTATGAACCAGAATCGCACGAAAACATGACGTCTATCCAATAAATACGTATTTAAATGAATGCAACTCATTAAAATTGCGTTTTTAATTGGCAATTGTCGAGTGGCAATAAGGTCAATATGAGAACACGATCGAGAGAAACAGTCTGGAAGCAGGTCAATGTATCACTGACAAGTATATGAGATTGAGGAAGTAAACAACAAACAAAAAAAGAAGTCTTTATGCAACCCTTTTTTCAGTTATCAGATAGAGCAGAGAATAAATAAAAGCAGATTTTAAAGATTTTCCTCCAGAGCATCTGACAAGGTTCGGAAGAGTTGGTGAAAAAACTCTGAAATATTTTCGGAGGAGTTAAAAATCGATGCATATTTGGTCATCACTCAATCAATATAGGCCTCATAGAACTGAGAAAAAATCGTGAAAAATCCGAAAAAAACGATTATTTCTAAATTCATAATTCAAGCATTGGCTTTGTTACAGTTTTCTTACAATAAGTTGAATTCATTGCAGGCTCGATTTAAAGCAAGAAAAGCCCTAGAAAAGCAGTTGTACCTGTTTGTTATCCATCCTCTAACCACGATCAGAATGAATTGTTAAGTTTAGGATCAACCGAAGCATAAATTTGGCACCCTCATCATCACTCTTAGCTGTGAGGTCCTCTCATGTCGCTACCGTGCCCCAATCTATCACAGTTACCGATTTCACAATACAAAATACTCCACGTACGACTCTCGATGAACCTCGGCATATTTTCGAAAAACTTTATTTGTACAACTCCCACACGAGGTTTATAATACCTTAATGGCTAACGTTCGGGTGAAACCACCTTCGTCGAAGCCTAAAAGGATGGAATCAGTTTATGAGATTACCCGATCAAACATCTCCACCCCCCACAATATCTTCGAGACCAACTTGATCATCATACAATTCTAGGCGGATAAAAAGCACCGTACCTTCCTGATGAGCAGAACCGGCCCTCGCGAGCGACGTAGACTGGCTGTCTCGAGCTCAGAATTCACGGTGAAAAGCTAGTCTCATATAGCCTTATTTTCAAAATACTCCGTCGAGAAAAACCTTGAGTATAATTTCAAAAACCGAAGAAACCTTCGTTTTTTCGCCGAATGAGTTGGCAGTATTCAGCCAGCATGAGCCAACATTAGCACTAGCAAAGCTGAATAATGATAAATACACAAAATGCACAAATACCATTAGGGTCAAATACAATTTAAAGTGTTCCCAACAACACAATTGAAATGCCATTCGCGAAAGTATTATCTTCTGAAAATCAAAATTGTTTAGAGAAAAACGTGCGCCAGCGGTCCTTTTGAACTTCCTCGGAATTTCCGGAGAGTGACGAGAAGTTGGCGCTTTTTCGCTATCATTCGGACAACCAACTTATACCGTATCAAAAGGCAAATTGAAATTTCTTGCTTTTATACCGCTATAGCATACGCTTGAGCTTTAGAGCCGCTAAAACACGAAGTGTTCATCAGTCTCGTCAAGAGTGAGCCATGCAGTCAGTTTGCATTCATAAATAAAGTGTAGCTATAGTATTACTCATTACAGGCTCAGGAAGGTATAGACAGCCAAAGACCACTATCACTATTTGGTTCTGTCAAAAAGAGTCTAAAAGTGTTCCAAACTGAATTGTGGTGTATTGTGGGCATGATTGGGATTGTAAATGAATATCGCTCCCAGACAGTCCCTGTAGGATTACTTGGTTCTCCCACACTCTCCTCCACCGTGTCATCTCGCCTCAAATTGATGAACATTCAGCTAGAGAAAACTTAAGGAAGCGGTATGGAACAAGAACTCCGGAGTGATGACATTCCCAAGCCAACAGTCGGAGCATGAAATTCTGAATGAGCAGAACTAAGCTTATCTCTAATAAAAAGATCTACTTTCCCCATAATTCTATCCTCTATGAAATCGTTAACAATGAGCTTCTCGCTACCATTTCACTGCCGTGCCATAGAATTCATTCATGCATATCGTTCTGAAGGAATCTAGACCTATGAAATCACAGAATGCTCATGGAAATCGTTTTCAAAACGAAGAGCCTCAAAGGAAAGTCACGGAAGCGAAATGGAACAAGAACTTTGTGTAGGAGGCATTCATTAGCCGGCAAAAGTAAAAACTGTAATCTTATCCAGCAATTGTTCCTTAGCTACGGAACTGAAGCCCAGCCTTGTCTGGGAACTGGGAAAATTAAAAGAATGACGGATTCGATGCCACTGGATCGATTGAGACATGAGAAAGACTTCGAACGGATATTCCTTCTTTATAAAGTCTTGTGACTAGCAGCTAGTGTTCATCTCGAAGCCCTCCAGTCTCCAGGCTTCATCTAGCAACCTAAAAATGAAACAGAAGCTTGTTCCACCTCTGCTGGATCCGATCCATTAGATCAAAGATGGTATGCAGCAGGGACTCCCTGCACTCGGCCACTTTCATGACCGTGGGAATCCTACTGCAAACAAAACTTCAGAACGAAGGTGAGCTAGCGTAATTTTTAAGCACAATTCGGACAACAGGATACTAATTTAGTATAGAAAGCGCTTAGAGTGTGTGCTGGTTTGTCGATGTGTGTATGGGGTGTTGGACCGTAAATTCAAATCTTTGTTTCGGTGGACCTGGAACGTTCAAATTTGGTACGAGGGCAGTATGACAACACAGGTCATAGGCGGCAGAACTGACTCCGCCCACAAGGGCGGGTCGTGCATGAAAATTATTGATTTGGAGTGGAGCTTTCAAATTCTATAGGAGTACAGGCTACAGTACTGAACACTGATGGTTGGTGGTGGATAGTGGTTGAAGTGAATCTCGCCCGCAGGGGGAAGGGGTTGGGCAGGAGGGGGTGGGACATGGGTAACTGAGAGTAATTTGAGTGAAGCTTGGAATCAATGGGAGTCAAACCATATCATTCAAACACACACACGACTTAAGCTGGGCTTCGCTGATGGCGGGCGGGGCGCGGTCGGGTGTGTCATGTGTTTATGTGGGTGTGTCTATGTGTGTATGTGTGTCTGTTTGTATGTGTGTATGTACGTGTATGGATGTAGTGTGTGTGTGTTTTTGTGGACAATAGCTCCTTCTGTTCCCTTAGATCAGAGCTTTCAAATTTGAAAGGTTGGTGGTGGAGAGTGGCTAAAATGAACACGCAGCGAGTGGACGTTAGGACGAAAAAGAGGAAAGCCTGCTTGAGCCGGGCGATCCGACCGGCATTCAGATATATCGCTATTCTGTTTATTGGGGAAGTGAATGGTGAGAAGTAATGTGATAAATCAACAAAGCAATAAATACAAATAGTCGAGGAAATTAGTCAACAAAGTAATTAAACCACGTTGCCGTAGTTTATGGCTCTCGAAGGCATTGGCTGGGGTCGATAGCTACGCTGAGATCTCCTTGATTACTTCCTCATGCGATAAGAACGAACTTTGATGAGGACAGGTGATCTTGAGTTTTAGAAAGGGGAACATCAAGCGTTTGTTTAAAGATCGGATGAAGTTCATTCAAGCACAAGGAGAAGGGAAATATCGCATATTTGCTGCCCTCATTGGTCCCATACCGAAGGCCTGAGCCGAGTTCCACAAATATAATGGATTACAGGTTTTGTAGCTGAGGCATAAAACGCTTAGTCAATCAAGTTGCATAAAAATCACTGCTCCATCACGATCCTGATTGGCTATCTTCATTACTCAGTATAAGCCACTTCTATCCACGAATGTCCCTCTGCCCTTAAGGATTCAAACCCGGCCCTTTTCACTTAGAGCATGGTATTCTTATCCGCTAAACTACAGAGACACCGTGCCTCTGTGGTCAGCTTTTTGGTGATGTGTTCATCAGGATATCGAAAAAGACATGGCCAACTAGTATTAGCCTACCACTTTATACGCATTCAACTGGCTCTGAACTGTTGACCTGCAAATGATTGAGAATGTGTGAGGCACTCGCAAAATAGACTTGCCTCGGGATAGGGATCAAGGATTTAAGATGCTATACCACTCCAATTATCCTTCTTCCTCCTTCCCAGAGGATGATCTGGGTTTATGGGTCAGTGAATGATGTGTAAAATCTGATGTTGAAACCCCCATTCATCAGCTTAACTCCAGCTCTACTGGGATGATTAGCCGACTGCTACTGCTACAGGTGCTTCCGCTTCGTATCAGACGTAGTACATATGTACTCTTTTCTTTGACTAGCCTTCTCATCTGCAGGGGCATTCAACGTTGCCAACCGACGGACGCCTAAGTGCTTTTCCTTCATGACGATCCGGCACCAACTGACCATCCCCGGGAAGATAGTTGTCTTGGTTAGCCTGGACGAGCATCATCCGAAATTCGGATGGACTTTACGTGTGTGGCAGCGCAGCACATTCTCTTTTGGAAAGATAGGGAGTTCAGCCACTGATTGACACCTCCAAATTGAAGTGGTAAATGAAGTGCACGTTGGGGAACTTCATCGATGTCCTCATGGGAATTTAGATTTTTGTCATCTACAGTACACCGTATGACGGGGATGGGCAACGCCTACTCTCCTTGATACATTATATGCACTGTTCCTGCTAGTCCCACAGTTGCCGAAGTTTTTGTAAAAACACTGGAAGGTGACTTCAGAATTTTTTCCGTAGATCCAAAACCAACTACTTCGAGCCATTCATTAGTCAATCACAATCAATCATAATTGTAATTAAATAAGCACACTGGATCCATAATGCCAGTGAGTAAAGGTAAGACCAAGCCCTTTTTTCTGTAGAATTTAGCCTTCCGCATCCATAAGACAGATAACAAAAAAATACTACAAAATACAGATAACGAAAACAAAAGAAGGTTCTATGTACCTTGTTTGATCTGGTCACTTCGAAGTTTTCGTCACGATATACCTGGAAAACGGAAGCAATTCATGGAAGCCAGATTAAATATGAATGGTAACTTATTTCGTGTCAATCAGGCAGGTGAACCTAGCCCATAGATCTCACCTCGCAGCTGCAAGCTAGAGTATGATGAATGAGCTCAAAAGAAAATTTCAATATCTGGCCCAATAATTGTCTCGAGATTGGGCCATGCCCTCGAACACTATCCGCTAGAGTAGAAACAATTGGTACTACGAACAGGATAAAGAGTTTTTCATACCTTTTACACAAGTAATTATCTACATGAGACGTCACTGTAATTTGGTATAATTCTATGTATCTAGAACTTCAAGATCATTCATGGAGAGAACTACTTGAGTGATCAGCCTCTGTACAAATAAACTTCTACTAAATTAATTTGTCAATAAACTGAGTTAGCTGAAATTACTTATCCATCCCCTCCTCGAATTTTTTTACACCTTACCATAATAACGAGAAGGACTGCCAAAAGGCATGGCATTCACTAGGCATACCTTTCGACCAATTCGCCCAACCATTTGACCCCAAAAGTAAACAATAAACAATTGCTAACAATTAGATTCAGATAATCGACGTATTGTGAGAGCAAATAGAATTAAATGTGCCTACTTTTTGCTGCTGCGTAGATGAAAAAGGCATTCGCCGCTGATAAGCAAAGTAATTAAATCTATAAGTAATTAGATTAAGAGCCATCGAGGCAGTTAAGGCTGGAAATAATGAAAAAGAAGGAAAAAAGCAAAGTGCTAAAAACTGCCAAGGTTGCGAAGGATGGTTGAAATGAGAGATATACAAGGTGCATAGAGATGGGAGCGGGATGGCGAGAAGAACGGAGGTATGGCAATAAGCCGAAAGAAACACAACAACTATGTAAGCCTGACGCCGATTTTGCCCTGTTTCCAAGACAAATTTTGGTGTTTGAGCGACATCTATTTACTTAAGTGAAACAGTTTGTTTCAAAGTATTGATTGACGATATTGATTTGACCTTGTCTCCCGATTTTAGATCTAAATGTAGTTAGAAATTCAAGTTCACATAGAACTTCGGGCGAAGGAGGTCAGGTCCACTTGAAACTCGATAAATAGAATTGCGCTTTGCATTTCTGAAGTATGAAATAGAAATAGTTAACGGGAAGCTTCAGTAGGTCGCTCAGACACCAGAACAGAACGGACAAAGAATTGAACATTCAATCGAGTCACCTACCCTGACTGCTGGCTCTCCAGCAAGGCTCTGGTAAAAAAAAACTATTTTTTCTGTGGGCAAGGAACGATTCTAAGTACCCTTATGAGCTAGCGAAGCCGGCTACCTTCCTGTGAAACGCGGAAGACGGCAAAACGCGAAGACCCACATTTACTTACTCTACTGGAGGGGTTCTTTGAATAGTTTCTGGCCAAATTGGGACATGGCATAGCTGGAAGTGATACGACAGTTGGTCCATGGGATCAGATATCAATAACTCAATCAGATATCAACTTATTCCGGTTTTATTAATGGATTTATTTATTTATACACTTATTCATTCAATTGCGCTTACACGAGGTGCTGGCAACAAAGTTCTAGAGGAAGAAAGTTTATGTAAAAACTGCTACTGTTTGGAAATCGGATATCCACACAGCCTTACCCAAAACTATTTATTTACTCGTTTCTCTATGTGTTTATCTGTTTATTTACGTAATAATTTATTTACGCCCACGAGAAGCGCTACTCATGGAACATTGAAGAAAAAACCTAAAAAGTAATTATGTGATAGTGAGCAAACAACGAAAAGACAAAAAAGTCTTGAAATCTCAGGTCTTCTTCTAGACTTTCTCAAATCAAAACTACAACTAAACTACTCAACAGCATATTGAGCCAACAATTAATTCTTTTTTTTGTGCTATTCAGTCTATTTCCATAAAAAAAACCTCGCACAATTTTATGGTATATGGTATAAGCCAATAATTAAAATTTGCATTTATAAGGTTCTCCTTGATGAAGTCTCATTACTTTCCAGAACCCTCAATTTGCACTTTTTCAAATTAGTCGGATTAAAGGGTAATGCTTAATAGTTGAAAATAGCTGGAGACCCCGTGACGTCTCATTAAAGCTTACGTATGAAGAAATAAATGAGTAAGGAGGAATGACTATGAGAAAAAATGGATCGATAAGACTATAATAATAAGGAAATGAACAATCTCAGCTATCAGCAGACCGACCCTGGTTGATCGACGAGGTCGGGTATTTGGGTGGTCAACGTCCAGGTCAAGAATGAAATGATTTCAACATAAAGGCACAGTTCACGATAATTTTGGGTAATCCAGTTTATGATGAAAAATGGAAGACAAGATCGATACCAGTGCGACTGAGGTGAAGAAACTGCGTGCATCGGTGTTTCCAAAGTGAAAAAGGCATCTAAAAACCGTTAAAAAGGGGGCAGGACGAGAATGAAACAAGAAAAATGAAGAAGAGTGGGGTGTCCGGACGAGCTATACAATGTGTTTCATTGCGTGCGTGTGGGTCCTGGTGCGAATAACAGACTACGATAAGCAAAAATCAATTCACTTATAAGCATAAGTAAACAAAATACCCTAGTAACACCAAACGTAGCTCACCTTTTTCAGCCTCTAGGAGTAGGAAATAAAATAAGGGATCGCGGCAGCAAAAAGAAAAAACAGAGGGAAGTAGAATGGGAGAAAAACATCGCCTCATCTCTGGGCGATCAGCTGATTGTGCGTGGGTCCTAGAACGATAATAGCAATCTGTATTGTCTCGACACTCTCTAACGTGACATCGATCGAGGGGCGTAAAAGCTTACTACAGCAGCAACGGGGCTTCCACTATGCCCTAAGCGCCGAGATTGTGGGAGCGGAAGGGTCCCTTCCACCACTCATGGGGGGCGCTGAGTATTCTTGGAGGAAGAATTCAGTAACCTTTTTTACCGTGAACCGTGCCTTTAATTATTCAACCAAATTTCAATGAAGTCACATGTCTGTTTCAGGAAAGCCAGCTTTAGGGGCACCACCAGTAAAACCTTTTGAGACTAATTAGTTACTAGGCAAAGAAAGGTGAAATGAGGCGTTTGTAGTTTCGCCCATGAGGGAGAAGGTAGATAATCAGCGACAGGAGAGATGTATCTGAGGGACAACTTTGATTCCAGCCTCCAGTCATTAATCATTTGGTGAGCCCGGTGATCAGCTTGAAAATTTTCACCTCATAGTCCGGCTCAAGTGTGGCTCAGCGAAAAGTATTCCGGAAAGTAGGAGTATTACGTTATCCCTGTCCAGAATTTCCCTGCAAAATCCGAAGCTCTCATACCTATTCAATATCTAGAAACTATCGAGTATATTGAGAATTTCTGAGGGAAATGCTCAGTGATATGAAAAGGTTTACAGAAAATACGCCGAACTCGGATGCGAACAAGCCTCTAAAATCAAAAATTCACGTCGTGAGATTATCCATTAGCTCATTTGATTATAGCCTAGGAATTAAGGGATATCTATTGAATCCCTGTCAGCCTCTTTGAGAGAATACCCTGAGAATTGAAAAATGGGTGCTTGGGACGATCGTGTTGATTTTTTTGGAAACTCAGGATACATTCTACTTCGTTAGGAGTTGCGTAAACGAAATTCGTAAACATCTCCCTTCAATACGTAGGAAGTGAGTCAAAAGTTATTAGAGTAAGAAATTACCGACTGATTTTGTCCTATATTTTGGAAGAGGCCCTTTATTTTTTGGAGGCGTAGCGATAGGTACAGTGTGTATAAGCGCAGGATAAGTAATGCTCAGGGAGCTTTATGCAGAACAAACTGTTCCAGTTGAGGACGTATTCCTCGAGTGTAGGAATGAATAAGCGAGGCTTGGAAATGAAAGAAAAGACTCTAATCGATTCCCTACTTAAGGGGAAAACTCGAAGAAGCAGCTAAGAATTCGCGAAATGAGACTTCCTCGATTGCTGACGGCTTCAGGGAATGTATGAGAAGAACGCGAAGAAATTGATTGCGTTCTTGAGGTTTTGTTTGTCGATATCGCATTAAGGGCACAATATGCAAATTGGTTTTGGAGATTTCTTATTGATAGGGGCTACAACTTCTCACAACACCATATAGAGGACGGGGCCAGCCCAATAAAAGGTCTGGATAGGGTGTAATGGGGACCTGAAAAGTGGTCCCGACTCCCATTCAACACCTTCAGGGAGAAACTCGTTGACCTGAAACTTCGGCCAAACTTCCTCTTCGTCGTCAAATTTTTTCGGATTTTAGAAGTGATTGATATATATTTCGGTCCAGAGAAAATTTTCTATTTCGATTTTTTTCACGCCGATATACTTACTCATTGGACGATACTTCCTGAAAAGGCGTTGCTGTCGAAATCTAGCTCATAATTATCCCTTTCTTCAAGCATCAAACGATTCTAGTACGCTATTAGCAACGATTCACGACAAATATTCCTTCCAACACTGAGTGATCTTCTCGAAAGCTCCCCTCTCTCATGCCAGATTTTAATGGAATGTGGCAGCGTCCGCGTATGAAGAATAGACCCCATTGATACTAATCAGTTTTGTTGACTAAGTGAAAAAAGCAGAAAAATTGCTAATCATGCAAAAAAGTAAACACAGTTGATTAATATTACATATTGACAAGAGCTGATGTTGAGTAACAGTAAATAAAGTGAATCAAGAATGACTCTCATCAAAATTTAATTATTGGCGGCAACGGTTCTTAGTTGTTCCAAGGCTTACCACCTCAGAAAGTTGAAGAGTAATTCTCTATTCGAATATCTGATTATTTCACTATTTTCCTTCTCTCCAGAAATATTTAGAAGGTTATTTTCCTAGAAATAGTGCTAACAGAGCTGGACCCTGCCGTCTTACAATTATTGCAATCAGTCACAGCCATATAACTCACCTTTTCTCTATTCGATTCTATGGGAGCAATGAGGCTCTCAGTGTGAATCTCGTAGCTGGAAAAGATCGCATCACATAAATAAAATCTCAAAAAATCAATGGTGACGATTGGAAGTCGGAGAGAATCGATAATTACATAAATTGATTGACTTGTTCCCTACGCTGCGACGCAGGAGTAGGCAATAGGCTTGCTTTTCAGCGGGGTCTACTGTATCTTTGCGGTACTTCCCCTGTGGTATGGATATATATAGATGTGGGAGAGGTCTTCAGAATCGAGCCAAGGTTTCTTAGAATCGAGTAATTAAGTATCTCGAGGAAGGGAGTTTCTCAATGACGTCCACTTTCGATTGACTCGGAGTTGAGGTGACCTTCTGAGGCTGAAAGACCTGAGAGCTTTGAATCTGAGCACAAAACGTGAAACAGTGGCACTCAGCTCAGGGGCTGAAGGGAGAATGAGGCAAGCGCTTCATTCAAGCCCTTGCTTACGTGAGTTCCCAGATAGTTTTGCTAAATGCACTTCTAGAAACTTGCAGACATGAAAAGAGTAAAAAAAAAACAATTATTTAGAGTTCCCCATTCAGCGCTCAAAGGATTAGCACATGCGATCCTGCTGACGTGATACTTTGTGCCAGATCCGAGAAAGCATCTAACTTCATATCAAGGAACAAGTTTAGTAGAGAAATTCCCGGATAAAGGTAGCCCGGCAAGGAAAAGCGAGTTCCGGAAGGCCTAACCCCAGGCTTAGGCTGTTCACACAAATCAATGCGAGCATAGATGAATGAGTTTTTGTTCCCTGAGAAACCTCTCTTAGCAGAGCATTTCAAGAAATTAAGAGGATTCTAAGAGGAGCAATCGCTTCTCCGATATCTGTTTATCGAATTCAAGCCTCCCCTCTCCCGGAGCAATTTCAGCACGAAGATTGTACTTGATTCAACGCTCACATGACATATGATGTCATCGGTACGGTAGTAAAATACCTATTTGACAGTGAGTCAAAATAGCTTCATAAAAATTATATCCTTCTCCCATTTGGGTGCACTTCCATTCACAGGATCGTTTATAGGATCGTCGGACTGGATGTAAATGACTTTTATGAGGAGATCTGACGAAAAAAGAATTGGTCCTATCAAAAAGGACCTAACGACTCGGTGGAGCCGCTATAGACAGGGTGTCCTGACGAGCAAACTACGAAGGGAGCTGAAAGAGCATTCTATTTTGGGACCAGAATGTACTGGGAAATCTCGGATGTTCTCGAAATAACGAAGTTTTCCCCCATGAGATAAAAAAGTATCAAGGACCAGCAGAGAGGCTGAAGCATTATCGTCGAGTAAGTACAGATGAACCTGATGCTATAAGGGTACTTAGCTGCTAAAGCCTTGAGTAATCACCAGTAAAAGGATGTAGAAGGACAATTTCGCTTCCGCTGGAGATCGATAGAGAAAATAAAGGTTCTCGCGTGGAATTGATGTGTGAACATCTCTGAATGTTCCCAGGCTAATATTCAAAACTCGTTTAAGGGAAGACAACAGAAAATTGAGCGAGGACTTGAGAGGAAGGATGCTTGAAGTGTTGTTCCGATTGGCTAAACACGCATGAACGCCTTTCCCGTTTTTTCTAGTATTCCGACGAAGTTATTTTGTTCAAGCTTAAGCGAAGTGGAGACAAATAAAGAAAGTATTACACGACATGAAAGTGAAGGAAACAATGAGCGATTTTAGTTCATTAAATGAGGTCTAGTAATTTGAAGTAATCTTTTAAGGTGACGAGTAATGATTGAGAGTTTAGTATTGATAATGGGGACGAAAAACTGCCAAAAACCCTGCAATTCTCAGAACTACAAAAGCTACTAGTTGAGGGAAGCGGTTGAATGATGGCAGCTGGTGCTACCGGCACAAGCATCTGGCCTGGTAATCGAATCCGTCAGGAATAAAACTGTTCTAAATGAAGCTAATAGCATTTTTTGCAGCTTTGCAACAAGCTGATTGCAATTTGAATTGCATGGGAGACGGAAACAGCTGACCCAGTCCCTAAGTGGCCTACCGAATACTTATCACCCATTTATGCTTGACATTGGAAGCCGGATGACTGAAGCGACACGAAAGCAGCAAATCATCGCTTATGACTTGCTCCTTTTTGTGTTGGGCCAGGAAATAAATATCAGGTTAGGTCCCTGAGGCTCCAAAACTTTTGCGAACCCTTTTTTGCTGTCAAAGGTAGGAGTTTTCTCCTACCAGATGTCACCACTTCATCAGTTCAGATTATCGCACACAGTGATGCCGTCTCCAGAAGAGAAGTGATAAAAGGAAGTGGGAGAGAGCATGCTCCTATGCCATGCGACGCTATGAATCACAAAATAAAAGTAGTTAATAGTATTAGCAGTAGGTCTGTTACACCTACTGCCAAGCTCCCCTTCCGGGAATGAGGTTTTGTAGTTGCGGGAGCCCACCAGGCATTACTGGGTCAGCCCTAACCAAGAGAAAAGCCCATGCCGATCCTCAAGATGTGGCCCAAGCAGATTTAATCGCATGCACTAGGTAACCTCGATCATCTGCACTAATCCCTAAATTCTATGGTTCAGAGTCTCTCAGAGCTAAAAAGACATGAATAGCTTCAACTTTGCTCCGTTCTTCAGCACCTCAACACTCCTTCCTTCGACAGGGGGCAGAGCTAATTCAAGCACGAAATTGATGCTGAAGCTGAAGTCATTTTGAGCCCTGTCAAAGACATTTCCGTTCCGTTTCCCATCTATTTCCCTGCACAATTTTGCAGAATGACAGGCCGTTGTGAGGGCCGTTGTGAGGCAAACGAATGCCTTTGCTTCCTTTCAATATGGAAAAGCCTAACCGGTCGAAGGAAAAAAAGCTGACACCTCAGCGATATCATCAATCTTTCAATCATTGTCAGCCTAAGAATTAGGCTTCCGAGGCAAAAAAACCGCTCGGAAATTGAGCCTACCATAAACAAAGATATGACCAGGAAAAAAGGGTGAAAGCTTGGTAGAAATATCAAATTTATCGCTTTCAAGTATAAAAAAGCAGAATTCTTTGCAGTTCCAAAAAGAGATTGGCCTCCTCCTAGCAATGAGTAGAATTCCTTCGAAATAATCACATCACACTACTTCTCCCATTAGTTTTGTATATTTGAGAGCCTTACTTCACTTGCTCCCACCCAAAACCTACATCTCCTCACTTCAGATGTGGAGGCCATCACACTCGTGCTCTGAGAATCGAGTCAGTGATTAAAATAGGCCTGAGTCAATCGGGCTCCACATCTCTTCAAGATGGTGAACTCCTTGAGAGGCTCCTCGGGAGAGTACAAGTGCTAGCATATACTCGTACCTGTAAGACCCATTATATACGTATACCTTCAACATCTCATAGACTGGACCCACGTCCAAACACCACTACAACTCTGTATGGAATTAAAGCGCATGGCGCAACCCGAGAGGTCATCAACTACAGTCGCGAAGTTGATATTTCTTTATGTTATTGCCAGTAAAGCTGCAATTCACTGATCTACCTGACTGTTCCGTAGGCATATGTACTTGGAGCACAGGTCGTGTTTTGTTTATTTACCGGATACTTGTTTACGGTAAAGTTTGTAGAACGGGCTCCCTAACAGTTTCGTTTAAGCGCTCTTTGAATGGTGTAGTTAATGAATAAGCAAATAAACAAGCGATCAGTCTGAAAATAGCATTTAGTAGGTAAGTAAAGTAAGTAGGTAGCATATACAGTGCGTTTCATAATTATAAGGTCACCCCAGATTTTTGCGATTCCGGAGAAAGCAGCCAGATTGGAATTTTTTGGCAAACACTGGTAGATTCCTCGTCACAATGTACCTCCGTACTCAAATTTTGGTCGCAATATCTTTCACCTCAAATTTTTTACGAATTTTTCAAAGATAGTGTCGGCTTTTGCACCGTTTCATAATTATAAGGTCACCCTGAGGAAGTAAATGATTTATCAATGTTAATGGCATATGTACAACAGTTAATAATCTATAGCTCCTCCTCGTTTAGGAGCAACATCAAAGAGTCTGTGTGGCATACTAGAAACTAGGTTTCGAAGATTTTCCTCATCGATTGCTCTCCATGCTTCGATGAGTGCCCGTTTCAGCTCTTCTGTGCCCTGGAACTGACGGTTATTCGCATAAACCTGTCTGACTATTATGCCCCAGATATGTTCCATCGGATTGAGACCTGGACTGCAGGCTGCCCATGGCAGGACGCTTATTTATTGGCATTGCAGCCACTCATCCGCTGCATGGCTCACATGAATGGAAGAGTTTTCTTGTTGCAAGACATAGTTTAGATGACGGCGATGGCATAGAAAAGGTACTAGATGATGCTCCAAAACTTTCTGGTAATCCTTGAAATCCATACTGCAGCTCACGACAACACGACATCATTGCAGAACGCACCCCGCACCATAGGCTTCCTCCACCGAAACTGCGACGGCTGAAGTAGAGTGGTTCCTTCCTCAAGTCGCATTAGTACCGCTTGTTTCCGTCAGATTGAATTTCTTTTCATCCGAAAAGACGACCTGAGTAGGAATTATTCAGCTTTATGGTGAGATTTCGATGCAGATCTACCTTTGCCCAATCTCTCCCTAGGTTCATCTTTGCAAATCCGAGTCGAGCCTCTTTGTGACGATCGGTGATTCGTGGCACCTTCTCCATTGCTTGCCTGGTGATGTTCTCGCATCTTCTCACTGCTCTCCAGACTGTAGTTTTCGACACAGAGAGGTTTAATTCCGATCGGATCTGGTTCAAGGAGGACGTACTGTTGGGAACAGTCCTCAGAATTTTCCGCTCGTCACGGGTAGTAATCTTTCATGGGTGTCCACAGTCGGTGTTATATCTAACGACATGAGGACTCTCTAGAAATCTCCGAATGGACCAAGGGGATCTCTCTATTTGCCTGGAAATGGCTCGAGTACGGAGCCCTACTTCATGATGAGCCTTCTCATCAGAGGAAAGCAGATGACCACAAGCCATGTTGACAGTCAGGCTTAGAAATGCCTTTGCTACACATGCTCACCTTTACAAGTACCTTCAAACACGAAATTTCCTCTCTTTCGTTAATAATTGTTCACTTTCTCAGGGTGACCTTATAATTATGAAACGGTGCAAAAACCGATAAACTGTTCTAAAAAAGTTCAGAAGAATGCAGCAGCGGCTAAGAAACGGATACCTAGGTTATTCGTGCTGGGGAATCTGTTCATGATGCTAGAAAAAATCCTTAATGATTACTTTTTTTGAAAGTGCAAAAATCGAGGGTGACCTTATAATTATGAAACGCACTGTATATGTACATGTGGTATATATTATTAAGATCATTATTTATTATTACATCATTCATGGATCATTATGTATTATCAAGATATCAAGACATTGTTGATTACTCATTGACGTAACCTTCTAGAAAATTCAGTCTACCCAATAAAAATGAAACAAAAAACCTGCTTCGCATGTACTCTCTTAGCAAAAAGTAAAATGAGACCCCACGTTAGCCTTTGATTGCTGCACTTTTTGAAAATTACCCTTTCCCTTTCACGTTGACGTCTTCCTGTATGGGTATGTACTACGCTCATAAACACAGCTCTTACAGGTGTCCTCTGAGCTATCCCGCTCTGTTCTTAAAGTTCTAGTATTCGCTCCGAAGCCACCTGCCCACTTCCGTGGACCTGGAGACCAGGAATAGACTCAGTCTCCATAAAAAGCCAGTGGACGTCATCTGATTCCAACAACTTGCTTTGTTATCCACAAATCTGTCCTTTTACTTGATTTTCTAACTCGAGTGGTACCAAGCGTAATAGCCTCGTTGCTGCGCTCGGCCATACACAGACTCGCAAAAAGCCGACTGTGACCAAAAAGCCAGTTGAATAGTAACCGTACCCAGTACCGGTAGGCAAAATGAAAACCACAGACTAAATACTTGTTCCGTGTGGGCGGAGATGATGTAGTGGAGAGTGGCGCATTAACACACATGCATGGTCACGGGCACGAATCCCAGATCGATAGTCGCCGAAGCCAACCAAGCATTCCGTCCATCCGGGGTTGGTGAATTAGTACCAGGCACGTCTGGGAGACTCAAAGCACTGACTTGTACATTGGCTGGCTAGCGCAGGTCATTGTATAGGGCACATACACATCCAATACTCCCTACGATTCTGAGTGGAAGTCGGAGGCCAGGGCGCATACTCCAGAAGGAACTGAGCAACGCCCAAAAAATTATTTTCGAACATCATTCATTTTGTGAACACATAAGCTTACTGTATGCTCGATAAATGGAACAAAAATCAAAAAGTCTCAGATCGGAGGTTTAGGCAAAAATCATTTGAGTGTAAAGCAAATCGATGATAATATAAAATTTATATAATCTCTTGGACATCTGGGAATTTACTATCTAGAGAAAAATGTAATCAAATGGAGAGGAAATCCAGTCGAGAAGGAGCTCGCTTGGCAATACTTTCTTATTCACTGCCTGCCTTTGATAAAATGCAGAAATACTGAAGGAAACCCTGGAAAATTCTCGAGAGCTGATGAGAAACTCATTGGAGACTCCTAAGCTGATAAAGCAGGGTGGGATTCTGTTAGTTGAAAACAGTTATGATCGTAGTTACAATCTCATTCAGTCATCCAAAGAAGCCATAAAGGAAGACCCCCAAATAGAGAAGAGGGCTGTATGGCTATGTAAATCAGGACAGGTAGGAGGAGCATTTGGAATAGTACCGGGCATTATTTCGAGAGAAAAGGTCAACCTTCAACTTCCTGGACAAATTACCGTATATCGAAGAGTAGGATAGAAATCCATTCCCAACTTCATCCTTGACTTGTTTTACAGCCCATTACCCAACTGCACACCTATTAGCCGGGGCAGGATGGATATGCTGTTTCCGAGCAACTGCATAGGCCTAGAGGCGGACATTAATCTCTCAAAAGACTAGGTTCCGTTTGGATCGACCAGGAAGCCCATTTTTCTTCGTGTTCCCCTACTGGAACCCATTACATGTAATTATGGATGTGAATGTGGATAACCAGTAGGGACCATTTCGGGCTCCTCAAGCAGTTAACTGGTTTGGCAGTTCGACGGAATGGTCCCTACTGGATTTCCACATCCATATCCACGACTACACGTCCCTACTGGCACGAAAATATTCAAAAAAGATAATAGGGTTCACTGGTAGTCGATTGAGAAAATCATGCCCATATGGGGCAAAGACGACGAGACGATCCAGGCATGAAAAAAAGTCAAGTATTGGCCATTGACATGCCATAAATGCCTGTATTACTTGGAAATTCCCTCTGTTATCTATTCATTTTGGAGAGATGATCGGTACATGGCGCGTACTGGGGAACTAGCCACTGATTTCCAGCCGTTAAAAATCAAAACTTGCGCTGTCTCAGTAAATATTTCTATTCATTGTATAAATTCAGTGCCATAATTTGTTCGTAAGCAAAACAAAAAAGTTAGCCTAAATGACGTCATAGAACAACAACCCAATAATAAATAAAAGTACACGGAACTAGGAGATTCTTAGCACGTGGAGAGCAGGAACATATTCATATTCATAGATGACAGCACTCAGCGGATGTATTTAATTAATGAAACCCTGCCGATGCAATTCATAACGGATGTGATGGCTTCGAGAAATGAAACGTCATCGGTTAGTCGGTTCCAAGAATATGAACGTAATGAAAATACGAAGATATAGGGGGTACAAAAACGAGATATATGGGAATCCTCCTATGATCTCCTACAATGATGATCTGAGGATTTAAAGTTCGTTCCTGATATTCGTCTACTTGTATCCTCACCACTTTGGGCTACAACAAGCTCATCTAAGGAGCTCATAATGCCAGGGACTCTTTGCTGAAGTGAAATATGTAGCTCTTGCGCTGTAGTCGGAAAGTGCATAGGAAGTAGTAATGGCAGTGTAATCAGTAGCCCATCGGAAGGGTCCTTCGAAAAGCCTTCGTAGAAGGAAAGTAGGAAATAGAGGGAAATTTGTTTTAGCTGTCATTGTGGCACTAGGTAGCTCGACAAGGACGTTTGTGGGCAAAGATAGGGAGAATCACGAGGAGAAAAAGGGTGAAGGAAGGGCTGGAAGGCGTCTCCAAGAAGGGCTCAACGAAAAAAAAGTTTATTGAGGTATGATCCAAATGAATGGTGAAGGTAGGGATTTTCTGGGCTCTGGGCTGATGGCGGATAGAAGAAAAAGTACTATATTGCCAATTCAATATAGCCTCATCCCTGGAGTTTCATTATTACTTTTCATGATGGTTGCAGGCTGATTGTTTACCCAAGAAAAAAACATTATCTCCCTAGCTGGTACACTATTAATGGGACTACATTCTGATAAACATTAGATTCCCAGCGTAATAGTAAACGTAATAACACGAAGATGGGGAAACTTTCTCAATTTCAGAGATTTCATGATAAATTGCGCATTTTCCTCGAAAAAAATAATAGAAAAATACTAGAAAATGATAGAAAGCTCAGAAAAACTTTAAAAAAATATTACAGAAAAAACAAAGCAGGACGATTGGGGAGTGATCCCTCTTTGGAGCTGCGAAGCTCGACTAGAGCAGAATTCTGTTAATTGCTAATTAATTTTAACCACGCCTAAACGAAATCTTTTATTTTTTATACTTATTATATATCATTATTTTATTTATTTTTATTTTTATTTTTTATTTTTTTATCTTTGCCGGAAAATCATGAATTAGAAGATTGCTACTATTGGATTGCTGGCACGTCCATCCAACCTTTTGACTTGACAGTTGACTCAACGGAGCTGCTCGTCCGAGGCAACTATCATGTCTCATACGGTTCGAAACAGCTAACAAGTGTCACGAAGGACGTTTTTTCCCATACCTTTATCGTAAACAGTGCTTTGCTACGTGAACGTGGTAAGGAGGGGCTTCATCAAGGTTCCTTGGAAGTGACGAAAACGGGACTATTCAGAGTTTTTCAGGTCAGGGTAAATAGGTCGGGGTATGCTCAGAAAGTTAACTCCGACTCATTTACCCTGACCCTGTCCCATTCTAGGAAATCTATGCTCAAAAACAGCTACAGATGATAAACAGGTGTATAAAAAATACATTCGGTATACATCGATCAATCGGATAAATCATAAAAAACTGAAGGCATTATTGATGATAAAAAAACTCATTCTAAACACGTATAGTAAAAATATTTGGTAAAAGAGCTATTAAAGGAAATACAATTACATACATATTTTCTAAGAACTAGGATACAAAATTCCCATGTGGGCTCAATGTAGCTATCCCAAGTAGTAATCTAAACAGAGTGTTTTCGATCTGAAAATTGTTCCTTTGATTTTTGGTCATTGAAATATTTACTTGGCATCCAGTTCAGCTTATCTTTATCGCCAATCAGCTCAACAGCAGAAGGAAAACGAAAACACTGACTGGGAGGGGACCACCAACTGACACAACATAATGATTAGGAAGATAGGGAAGGAAAGATAAAAAGAGAGGAAGAAAAGATAAAAAGGGAAAAGAAGCTGTAGCTATAGAAAGCTTGCATTACCAGGGATTAATCGAGATATGTTGATTCTTAGGCTGTATCATATGGAAAACATATATGCTTACTGACTGAATACATGAACTTTCTTTCAGAACAATTCTAATTCAGCTGTGTTGTATTGAATAATAATTTGTTTACTAATGCGTTCAAACGACACGCTTCTATGGAAAACAAACAAGAGTCAGATGACCTCTATTACCATTGTTTTCATTTCAATTATCATTTGAAAATACAAAAGAAAACAAAAACAATCAGGAAGGACCCCATCATTGAGCAAAACAATGAATTACCGTGGAAACGGAAATCCAAAGTCTTCATTATGACATTTCAGGTACGAACGACGTCAGAGGCAAAGGGCAGGGCACAAAAATACTAGGGCTTCACATGTAGTCATCACTTTCAACTTTGCTGTAACTCGTGACACTATGTACTTACAGATTTTCATACTGATAGCCATAATTGAGCTTTTTCTCGGCCTGAAGGCACAATTCACGATAGAAATAGTTTCGGAAACATATCCCCCTGATGAATCTGATCTAGGAGAAGTAAGAAAGCAACTTCAAGCAAAAGCAACTTCAGCAGTCTTCCTAGAACCTTGGCAATTTGCATATTGTTTTATACTGCTGTGCCGTACAGGTTGGTTACGTAACGGTGGTGGAGCCGCAGGAGGTTGGTCACCTCCAGGAAACTTCTCGAAGTTCAAGTTTTCGGGAGTTGGGAGCTTCGAACTATTCTCAGGCTCTGAAGGTGACGATTGAGTCTGTATGACCATTAAAGCGGTTCAGCCAGAACAATCCTGTACAGCAGAGCAGTATAGATCGACTGGGGAACAATTTGGCATTTTCAAGGAATTCTCCACCCAGTCCCTCAAAACCTAGAGCAATTGGGCTGTCCTATCAACAGGATAAAAGGAGAAGGATACTTCATAAAAGTGAAGGTCAACTATAATCAAGTTTATGAAGGAGCAGGTGCTATGTGAGAATAATAGAGAATAATATTTATATGCCGTATTCAATCGAACTAGATAGGTGGCTTTGCATAGGAACCCACAAGGGGGGGGGTGGCTTGAAAAGGAGATATTGAAGAGCCGTAACGACTCAAAATAATCATAAGGGTCAACTGCCTCCTGAAATGCCCCACTTCAATCCGATAGTATTGATTCCGTTTTTTTCCCTAGAAGTGTTGAACCTTCTGGTCTGATTTACTTCTATCCTAATTCTCATCGAGCGCTCAGACGAATTAATGAGCCGGGCTGGAATATGTAGCTTCAGTCCAGTCCTTAGATGGCCCTAAGCCACTTATACTGCATTGAATGTAAGTTGAAGGCTCTTCAGGAAGATTGATAAAGGAATCGCTTGCAAAGATTTCCAGGAGACGAGTAGAGTATTCCTAAGAACCTTCAGGCGGCTGGGTAGTTCAGCTGGAATAACTCCCTAAGGTCGCCCTTATTCGGCTAATTTGATTTGGATGAACTTCATAACACTCAATCAGCAGCAGAATTTAGTGGTCCATGAGGGTTTCATAGGGGAGAAATGATCGACTTCCCTCAAATTAGGGCTTCAACGGTCAGCAGACTAATGTATCTGCGCTGCCATCACTGAGGAATGAGCAAATGGGCCATTAATTCAGGGATGGGCAAAGGCTCCCATTTACTTCTAACACCAGGGGATCAAAAGTGGAAAAAGTCACGAATACTGGGAATTTCCTCCAGGAGACGAAGAAGAGACAACGAAGGGAATGCAAATTACGAGAGCATGTCAGTGTAGGGCCGGCAGAAGAGAAAGTTCCTTCTCCGGTACACAAACGAGCATGAGAGAGGATTCGTTCACTGTCTAACTGTACGGATTGTTGGTCTCAAAAAAGACACTACTTAGGGCTACTGTTGAAGGGATAGCCTATAATTTGTTCTATGGGGTTTCGCTGTTTTTTCAAAACGCCCTCAGCTCAGAGACGCCCACTAGTGACGGACGAGTTCTCAGAGCATTGGGAGAACTGTAGAGGCTGCACCATCCGCGCCTGCACGCACACGTTTCACCACATCAATTATTATTAGGTATAAAATAAAAAAATAAAATAATAATTAAATAAATAATAAATAAATAAAAATAAATAGACGGAGTGTGGTTTTATTTCCTCCACGTATAGTCAGATAAAGGAATTGTTATTGTGGTGATCACGTCGCTTTAGATAATAAATAAACAAATAAACAACTGAAGGAGAAGGTGAAAGAGCCCTTATATACACTTACGTGCGATTGGGGAACTAGTCGGATTGAAGCCCAGAAAACGAGCTGATTGGTATGCAAGCAACTCTTGAATACTTTCACGTTCTTCGGCCGACGCCTATGAATTTCAATCTCTGAACCTCTGAGTCCAAGCAATCGCTGGGAATACGTCTAGACACCCTAGCAACAATGAATTCCTTCCCCGTTAATGAGAGCAAATAGTAGCGCTTTGTTGGTAAACTGAAACATGACACCTTTGGGATCGAAAATCCCCATAGCCAACTTGGCGAATGCATGAAAGCACATCACAGGGCGAGGGACATCAGAAATCACTCTGATGCAATTCAAATTTGGCCATATTTACGTATTATTTGTAATTAACAATTCATTTACATAATTTTCCAGCTGATTATTTGTAAATGATGAATAAATAATTGTGAATGACGAATAAATAATTTTGTAGATGACATAAAATAAATGAGTACTTCTCACTCTATCATTATCTACTAATGACTGACTCCCAGCTTTGAAGTTTGCGAACCATTTGACAGTTTTTTCTTCAAAACCTCGGATTATTCTTCAATATTTTTCGGAACAAGAAGAAATTATCGGCAATTATGTGTATCAAAAATACCCACTTTCACACCGTACCCGACATATGTAGAGGTAAGCAATGATTAGACTAGACGAAGAGGACAACGGAATCTTTCATTTGAACGTCCAACGTTAAGGAGTGGAAGCAAACTCGCGGCTTATGCCGGCGACCAAAGCACACTAAAGCACCTGTGGGGGACCAAATAGGTCTGAAGAATTGAAATTAGCGCTGGTCGAAGTTTGTAGTTGAAGTTTTTCAATCCAAAAGTCAAGTCGAGTGGTAAACGTCGAAGCATGACTACTCGGACCTGGGAAAGGTCTGACAGATGGAATGAGATAAGCGCTGAGCCCCATTCTAATGAAGTCGATGATCAAGCCTTGCAAACGTTTTTCATTCTAGTTCAAAGAAAACGCGACCTCCGACCGGGAACATCGAGGGTTCCCATTGAATGATTCCCGTAAAATTCCTGTAAAACTATCGAAATCGGGTGATACGGTAGCACTAGATCCTAAGTTGATTCGTGCCTTTCTCAGAAGTACTCTTACGATGAGTAACTTCTTGCTGGTGGCCCCTTCCAAAGTATCTTCTCAAAACAATTACAGTAATAATGCATTAAAAATGAAAGAAGGTGAAGAATCGTGTCTCAGAAACGGTAGAGAAACTTTAGTCCTTGTAGAAAAAAAGGGAGCATGCCCGTAGCCTATCCTCTAACTTTGGACACCAGGAGGAGGAAGATTGAAATATAACAAATAAAGCTGATCCCTGGAAGTAGCTGATCAGAGAAGACCTAAAACTTCATAAAACCTAGCGGAACTTCGATTTAATGGGTCCTACTAGGACACTGAATTCTGCTAACCGCTGCTCCACTCTCGCTGGTTACTTGAAGAGTATGGCGATGACAACAAAACGGCCGATTAACAGCTGCTGATTCATCGAAAGAGAATGCTCACCGCTGAGGAGCGATCCGTGGTCTCCCAGGCTCCGCCCAGTCTACCACTTTAACCTTTCATCTTAAATTTTTTACTTTTCAAGGAAATGGATGTATCAGTACTCAACATTGGTCTGTTCTTTCCAGTACGTGCATAAGATTACAGTATCTCATGTACAGTATGATGTAGCTCAATTACTAAGAAATTCGAATCTATTTGAGAATATTTCTTTCCAATTTCTCAAAAAAAAAAACAATGAGAAGTTTCTAACTTTCCGGGATAGAGGGGGTCCGGCTGTCCAGTAGAAGTTTCTGGCTAAAACGTACATCAAGCACTCAATCCGTCTGTTTTACGCTCTCAAGTCCTCAAGGAACACATCAGTCCAAGACTGAATTGAAAGTACAACCGGAATCCAGTTGCCTCAGTGGTTTCACGTGGAAGAGATACATCAGGAGGCAAATTTTCAGACATTCCAATCTCTCAACATTAGAGATGACAGCAAGATTGATTTCTGCCGTTGAAATGAAGTCGTAGGCATCATTTTGTCCTTTTCAGGAAGAAGTAAATAAATTCAATTGTCTGCCTATCGCCCAAATGGGAACTGTGTTTACCCACACAGGAGGTTCTTCAGAAACGAGCCGAAAAGAGCAGATCGCCTTGGATAGCTCCCATGTAAAAGACCGACTACATCAGTTGACGCCGTTGCAGCAGGGGTAAAAGGATGTGATTTTCGGCCTGACTATGTTGAGATTTTAACAACGTCCACGAGGACGGGTCTCCTATAAGTTTTTTTCCTTCAAAAGCACTGAGTCTCTAGTGGATAAATGCTGGTTTTCTTTGGGTAGCATTTTTTTTCGGTCCCTGGCTCGAGAATCCGAATATCTTTCTCTTCCCACAAAGTGAGTGCAGGAAATCTTCCCAGAAAAGAAACGATATCGGATTCTCTAGCCAGAGAATAACAAAAATGTGATATTTTTATCCTCTATTTGGCTGAAGTAGATTTTTGTGTGATGGAGAGATCAAAATTATAGTTCAATTTCAAAAATAAGCATTTCAACCGAAGCCATCAAAATATTCGACTCTGGAAGAACTTTGAGGTTATATAGAGTTGGCGGAACACCACATGTTCTTCAATTCCCCCCTTTCATGAGTTTGTTTCCAGACTTCAGGACCTTTTTCAGTAGGACAACCACAGTCCAAACGGGCACCTGTTTAAAACCTAGAAAATCCAGCTGTGCTACAGCTGGCAAGAATTTCTGTTTAGTAAAAACTGGTAGTTAGTAGGGTAATAAACCCCCCAGTGCAATGGTGCACCATGGGAATTGGTAGGGAAAATAGAAGAAACTTTCGGTGTAGGGGAAGTCGCCTGATTGAAGTGAAGGAATAGCCTAATTGAAAAAAAGTGGAAAACACTTCATGCGACAAAAAGGGGCAGAGACTGAATATTAAATAGCAAAATTTAGGCTCGGAATCCGGGATTCATATTTTGACGCTATAAATTCGAAATGACGAGCATTCTTAGAAACCTTCGATTTCGGCTAATATTATAATTATTGGACTAGGCTTCAGAAGAAAGACAGTAAGACATTCCAGATTTCGAGAGGCTTGAAAACATTTCTAGCCATTTGATTTACATTAAAATCGAAAACTTATAAGCCAGGTCGAAAAAAGGAGATCGCTAAAGACATCAAAATCAGAATTAGTATTTGATTGCCTCCGGTCATGCCCTTTTTTCTAGAAACTAATGTGAGCCTGTATGTCCCCGGACGATATAAACATGTGTTTAAAACCAAACCAGTGAGGGTTCAACTTGTTGAGTCTCACGCCTACGTAAGGGCTAAGGACGATCTTAAAGTCATAGTCCATGATAAAAATGCTTTCGGAAATTCCCCACCCCCCTCCCCTCCCCCCTCCCCTCCCCTCCCCTCGTATCCCTCTAGCTCTCCTGCCCTTAGCATTAACCTGCGGCCCCACAAAGAAGGGCAAAGGGTACTCTAGGGTCGAAAAGTCGAAAAACGGGCTGTATAGGATTTTTAAAGGATAATAAGGATAAAGACTCGGGGCGTTGATCATTCTCATCTGAGGAATGGAAGGCTTGATTGATCAATCCGATTGGGCTTCCATACAGAATCGCAGTGGCATTTTGATTGCGCATGCGTATGCAAAGAATCGCCGTGGCCAGTCGATGTACAAATCAGTGCTTTTATCCTCCCAGACGAGTCTGGTACCAATCAACGGACCCCGGTGGAATGGAAGGCTTGGTTGGCCTAGGCGGGCATTGATCCGGGATTCAACCCGCGACCGTGTGTGTGATATAGCGCGCCAGTTGCAACAACACCATCTATGTACGCCCTTAGGACTCACCAAGGTTTCCAAATCCGGCTTGGCCGACGTCCACACCTAAAGGAGGACGAGATTCCGGAGAAGTTGTTGAGGCTGTAGCGCTTGCACAATTCGCCTAGGATCTACGGATCGAGCATGAAATCAGATGATTGGGAGGCAGTCCTGCTGCATGGCGACAGCAAGAGGCATTTCTGCCCACTGAAATCAGCTTTACACAAAGGCACACATTAGAGGGCTCGCTCAAAGTTTCGTTCCAGGTCATTTATGTCTCATTCTCGTCGAGTTTTCCCTCCGAATTTTTCATTTTTTTGAGACCTATTCCTTCTATTGAACACCGAATCGTAATTTCTTCGCTTCCATCATTTGCCTTAATCTAGATACTCCAAAATAATCTCGAAATCTCCCTTTAAGGTTATGACCTTCGTTAGAGAATAAAGTTCTGAGATCTGGCAGACCTAAGTCTGCTGTGGCTTCGTTGAAAGCTCACATGAAACCGATCACGCGTAATCTGAGCACAATGCGTACACCTAGGGTTTCATGAATCCAGCGACCATTAAGTTCAATTCTAGTGAAATGGCGATTTCTAATTTTTTCCATCCTCTAATCGGAGTCAGCGCTTTTCAAGGGCTTCACATTTGACATTTCATCTGAGGTCTCTAGACAACAGAGTATCACTCATCTGTGATCCCTTTTCGAATTTTAGTTTTCGGAGTAGTTGGAATTGGTCATTTTCAAAGTCGCTCGAACTAATCAGCCCTCACACTTTCTTTATACAAATATACATATTAAATCACGTTGCATTATATGATGTCAAATAAGGGGGTGATAAAATGCTCAAACAATCAAACCGCTTGAGCAATTGACAGACCAAGCAATGAGCCTACTCCAAAACAAACGCCAGGCATCCGGACTGTTATGGTGTTTTATAAGGAGGGATGGGGGAGACCAAATGGAATAAGGAAGGAGGGCTGGAGGAGGGATGGTAAGGAACAAAGAAGAAAAGCATACTTGAGAGTGCCAACGCATCCGTTTCTTTCAGGAATCGGCGAACAAAGCTTTCAAAGTATATTTTATAGGGGATCGAAGAAATTTTATGTAAAGGTTGATTTAATGATTTAAATGCAATGATCATAGTTTCTGAGAAGTCTCCTATATGAAGAATTCCAATCTTCCGATTTCCACCTTCTTGGAAAGCTCTTTATTTCAATAGAAAATAATTCAATACGGCACAATAGTAGTGTTTTCATAATTATTTGACTCATATGCATTTTTTCCGCTTTGCAAGCTTTGCAGTCATTGAGCCCTCTGCAAAAAAACACTCATCAACTCGATGAGCAAGCAAGTAATTACGGTGTTTTTCAGCAGAAACCCTCAGCCGGAAGGTGTACCAATGGTAGCGCATGACGCATAAATTTTTTTTTCTGGATATTTGAATTTTTGGCATCAACCTGATGACTGACAGGTGACCAAAGCTCATTATCATCGATACGAACACCATCTTAAGGCAGAAAATGATTCAATTCGCTGGTATTGAAGCCTAAGCCTGGGCCTTAATTATGCCCGAACAGCTGTCAAAAAGGCATTCAAAAAAGAGCAGACATGACACATCAAATGACTGATGAAAATGAGCTGGCATCCATTTTAACTGAGCCTTCAACATAAAAAAGACAGCCCTGCTGATAGAGCTTTCCACGAATACAGAACTCACTTCAGTCTTTTTTCAGCACCACTTCATTAACTGATATAGATCAAAGTTAATTGGAGAGACGTTGAATAATACCGTCCTTGGATGCCGATTCTACTGTATTCGGACAAAAAAAAAAGGGAAAAGAAGGCAAAAGGGGAACAGATCCAATAATTTCGCAGGAACATGATTCCTGAGCAAACTATTATAATTATTGAATTAAATAAATTACTGTTCGAATTAAATAAATTACTAATCCAATCATATTCATTTAATTGCAATTTGCAACTCGTAGACTTATTTCTAGGGGTTCCTTACTGTATGGTTCCATCACATATGCATCAGAAAGGTAGCAGTTTTGTCCTTACCTATTACCACGCACTCATCAATCTAATAAGTGCCAAGTCTAAAGTCTTGGCGCGTTGACCAATCCCGTCTGAGGGATGCACCCCCACTTGACTTCCATTCAGAATAGTGGTGACGTATTGAATGCGTTCAGGGCCTATACAACGAATTGAGGTGGCCAACCAATGTACAAGCCTGTAACTTTATGTCTCAGACAAGTCTGTTACCCATTAGCTGACCTCGAAAGAATGGCAGGCTTTTTGGCCTGTGCAGATATCGATCCGCGATTTGAACCCGTAACCATGCGTGTGTGAAGTGCGCCACTTCCCACTACACCACCTTCGTCTGTTACCGAATAACTTGAAAAAAGAACCATATAAAATAGCACAGCCAAAAATTTGCCCTCTCTCAACTCGCAGATACTCCTACTTCATACATATTATCATTGCTTACAATAATTTTTGAAAAATTCTTCTGAACCCTTTTCTGAACGAAGCCACTGTGAAATGCTGAAGCGATCGCTATTACTGAAGGCCAACACTAACAGTAACAGTAATAGTTCCCACCAAGCGCGAGGACCGGAATCGAGATGGCCCAGATGGACATCCACCTCAGGCCGACTGAACCGTCCCTTCTTTCGAGGTTGACTACTTGGTGGAAGACGGTAAAAGCACCAATTAGTACATCGACTGGTCGCCCGTTAAGTCTCTCTATAGGTCACATACTCATTCATACTCAACGCAATTTGGATGAAATGAGGTTTGAAGCAGAGGGAACATCTCAATCGGGGCTGATCAACGCAAGCGGGAAGTTATCTTTTATGACCGTCTTTGTCTCGAAGGCTTAAAAAATGCCTCCCAGCTGCTCAATTCCGACTGACCACTGTCGCAATCTCATCTATCAAATTAGCTTTCTAAAAATTTTACTTCTAACAGACTTAAAACAGAACTCCAATTTTTTATGGGAAATGAACTGACGCAATGAAAAAAGTACATCTGTCATCTGCTATTATGAGGGCGGTGTTCTTGTCCCGTTAATGAGACAGTTCTCCAGCTACTAAATATAGGTAGGGCTTCCTGTGTTCTCATTAAATGCCGGAGAACTTTACAGAAACAGGAAGTTCCATTTGAGGAGATATCATAAAATGGGCGTTACAAAAATTGGACTGCAAAATAGGTTCCTAAGCAGTTTTTTTCTGACAAAAAGCAATGTTGAAAGCCATTCTCAGTGCAGTGCCCAAGATATGTAAGTAAGCAAGTAGAAAAATAAATAAGAAAGAGAGAGAGATAAATAAGTGAATAATGCAGCAGTATGAGTAGCTCATCAAAGCACTGTACTGCACTGCATGCTGCACAGGAATGGTACCGGCCACAGCTTAGGTCACCGTTGTCTTCTGGTTTCTATCTAAGAGGCCGTAATTGTTTTCAAGCTGACAACCTTGACATAGCTGACTATGCAAACAGAAAAAAATTTGGAATTTTATACTGATTAGTTTCAAGACTTGAATTTGAGAACCAAAATTTTATTTCACCTCTACTACAAATGTTGCGGCAAGTCACACAACAACAGCCACGTCCCAGCAATCATTCCAGACCGAAGAGAAGTGCATGGCGCAAACCGCAGCGGAACTGACCGTAACAAAAAGATGTGTCCTCTCATCTATCCCTGGCCTCCCTTGAGATAATCTCTCTTCTGGGCTAGGAAAAGGAGAGTTCGGTACGGTCACTCGGCTCTTACGGTATCCCTCTTGCTTCCTTACCACACATTCCCGTGTCCTACGCCGTTCCACTACGAGGCCTCATTTCGCACGTCTTACATTGCTGGTGAGAAATTAATTGCGTGTAGAAATGGGGTTATGCCACACCGGATTACTGTAAGAACCGAGTGTCGGACCGAATTTTCGTTTCTGTTACTGCCTTGCCGACTCTTTCGAGTCTACTACAAAAATTGGCAGGGAGGCGGCGACGACCGGTGTTACCGCTGCCGGGTTGCGGTTCCGATGATCCCTTAGAAAAATTAGAACATATAACGCTTGCCAATTAGGCTTGAGTACCATGACTGTCAGCACGAGGGGACTGAGACTTAACCAGGAAACTGGGCCCGGCTCCCAGAGACACAAGAGCATCGGATGCCCCACGCCCCTTGCCCGCCGCCGTTCCCTGGAGGCCAAAGAGCTCGTATCATGCCCTGGTTAGCCGGTCAGGAGTCAGCGGTGTAGCGTAGTGGAACGGAGTTTGCAAATGAGAAGTTCTCAACGTTGGAGAGAGGCAGAGAAGTGCTGCTGTTGTATCTTGAATGCTTCAGCATATGGTTCGATGAACTATTGAACGCCCGATGGGAGTTTCATGCCCAGAGTGTTATCACCAATGTGTAATGGCAGTTCTTGTAAAACCCAAAAAGAACACAAGTGCCATCGTTCACCAAATTACTTGCAAAGCATGCTTTTCGACTTTTTTCCTTCCCTCGATATAACCCCACAGAACCGCTTTTATCGGCACATTGCTACCCAGATGGCACCTGTGGCAATAGGCTTCCAGTCTGCCATGCCAATGCGAACGGACTTCTCCGTCCTTTATTTCAGTCGGTTGTTCAGAGGTTTGTAGCAAAGAGGCAGCGGAAGTGCTACATTGACGTTGTCTTACTCAGAGTTGCTTTTATTAATATCATGTGGTAAAGGTGGATTCGGATGAAAGCGAGAAATACAGTAGCGCTCGAAAGTCTTCGGTTAAATGCTTTGACGCTATTTCGTTCATAACTTTTTTCTTAGTAGACTGAATCGCGCAAAATTTGAATATGTTTAACAAGATCATATTTCACCCTATACAACACTGTTTGACTGCAAAGCTACAATATCCACAGATAGAGCAAGGTGTTTGTTGCGGTAGCAAATTTTGCTTTAAGTAAAGTTGTTGACGTCTGCACTTATTCGCACCTTATGTGCGTTTTTCTCATCTATTGTGTTCGGCATTACCGCTCGTATACTTTAGGCATGACAATAAGGAAAGAGGTTCTAGGAGGACCATCATCTATATTTCCAGTCGATTTTGAGTTCGTGCTCTTTGGAATACCTGGAACATGATCAGATGGCAGGTTAATAGTGGTAACTATTCATAATACATCCACGCTCCAAATATAGAAATTTCGCATGATTAGATGCAGTAGGAAAGAAGTTACGACTGAAAAGTGCGGCCGACGAACCATTTCGCCAAAGACTTTTGAGCGCTACTGTATGTACATATGCTCCTGAGAACTGCGATATGATCTGCGAGGTGCCGGTAGTGTTCCTGGTAAAAACGGTGCCTTAGCTATGGTGAAGGTCAAATCCCATACTGAGATTTTCTCCTCTAGCCTAGCATCTTTACTGTAACTAGTTTTTAAGACTGCTGTTGCCTTGGTGAAGTAATTTTCTTTATATGGAATTTACTGTCTATTTTGTTTACACCCATCGATTAGGTTTCTAAGAAAAAATAAATAAAGAAATACTCAAGGCATTATTATTTACATGCTAATGCTTATCGCTACTCATAGAATATTTGCATATACTATGAAAATGGGCGGAGGTGGTGTAGTGGCAAGTGGCGCACTATCACAAACCCATGGTCACAGGTTCGAATCTCGGATAGATATCGCTCTGGTCAAGGAAGCTTCCCATCCCTCAGGGGCCGGTTCACTGGTATCAGACTAGTTTGGGAGGATAAAAGCATTACCTTGGGCATCAAGCGGCCCCTGCAAACCATTTATGGGCCACATCCGCATTCACTACACCCCTATGATTCTGAATGGTAGTCGATGCGAGGGCGCATCCTTCAACCGGTGCGACAAAAAATTATTTTGGCAAAATCAATTCATATGTGATTTTATGACAATAACTATGATGTAACTTATAGATAGACTGTAAATTTTTTTATAATCATCCAGTGAATTTCAAGTTTTAGTATTAAAAAACAAATCTCCTTTTTGCGGGGTCGAGAGCTCAAAACCAAGCCGTATTTTAAAAGCAGTTTCAATTGTCGAGTGGCTTCCATTTGAGGTTCAACT
Source organism: Haemonchus contortus (assembly GCA_000469685.2). Taxonomy (NCBI): domain Eukaryota; kingdom Metazoa; phylum Nematoda; class Chromadorea; order Rhabditida; family Trichostrongylidae; genus Haemonchus; species Haemonchus contortus. Next base: position 5,051,557 of record LS997565.1, read on the forward strand.
TCCCTTTAGCATCTTAAGACTGCTATTTAAAATGGATATACTGGCTATACGGTACCAATGCATAACAGAACATGAAGAAGCCATCAACAAAGACATTTGTCTCGTCAGAAAAGGTCATTCATGTGCTCAGCATTTACTGGAGGAAAGCGGCAAAAAAAAAAACAAATGCCTAAGCACAGAGTATTTCAGCAAATTGATATGATACCGTAAGAAGCTGTGAAGGAATAGGATTTCATCGGGTCTATCAAGAATATCCATGGAATTGAAGACAATTTTCAGGATTGGGGGGAGCATTCACTCACGAAATTTCATTAAGAAAAGCAGAATTCTGAATTTTCAAAAAATATTCAGAAGAAAAAAATACAAGCAGGCTATCAATCTCGATATCCTCAAATACGATCAGGGTGCCGTTGCGAAAATAGTGGAGGAAAGTATCAGATCGAAAGCAAGGCTTAAAGCACGCCTTCAACCATTGGGGCCCTTGGAGAAGGCCTCGAAGGCGTGCTCCAATAGGGCGATCATTAGGCATTCATAAACTTAATTGGAGAGAAATAAAGGCTTCTCGAAAAAAAACACTTATATCGGTATGAGATGGAGGAAAACTGCCGAACGAATTCGCCTTGAAAAGAAAAATTCAAGAGCCGAATGCAGAACTTCGAAATTGCTCAGATTCAAAAAAGAAAAAGTATTTAGGATGTAAAATATGGTTTTCTTCTGAGGAAGTTTCCGTGTGTTGAAGCTTCCAGGGCTAAAATATGACCCTCTTGAGCAGTGTGGCCTATACGATAAGGCTAAGAGATATACCCTCCTATTTCCTATCGTATGGACGTGGGGTGACTCAGGGCAAGGATGTGCGCGTGTGTGACATTTGGTCATCGTTCTGTCTCGATTTCCATCCACTATTTCACTGAAGGAGACGAAGTGCTCCCTATTGAGGTAATGGCAAATTCCCGTGTACTTTCAGCTAGCAGGGCGCCCAATTCCACTGTATTGGGTATATTTAGAATCGCACTGCTTGACCTATCAGACGTGAAAATAAAAGGCGAGTGGATAGCTGAATTAACAGTAAGGTAGATAAGTAAATAAATAAATAAATAAATAAATAAATAAGTGGATGAAAAGTAAACGAACAGAAGCCCTCAGATTACTATTTTTTCATAATCCTCATCTTATTTTGATTGTTCCTTATATTATCTCTGTACTTATTTCTTTAAAATGATCCATGGTTCCTTCCGTGCTATATAATTAGGTTGGTTGGTAAATAAATAAAAGATAAACAATTTTGCCTTTCAACCCCACTCCTGTTCCTGAAAATTATATTACTCTGTGCCTCTTCTACATGGTCTTGCTGCTCTGAAAAATTGCGTTTTCTTAACAGCTGTTTTAACGCCGCAGTGCGCAGGACTTTCGTTTCTCGGTAGGGTAAGGGATAGAGCACGGTTCTCCAAAAGCACAAGTACGGGTTCGAGCTCCGTCCAGGACGAAGTTTTGCCCATAAATCGCCAACCTTGCAAGGCTCTAAAAAAATTGCTGTCTGGTCTGTTGTCAGATGTTCATGCCTATTCTGTTGGAGAAATCCATTGGAAAACCAATGAATAAGTGAATAAATAAACAAAGCCATGAGTAAGTAAATAAATAATTACGTGGTGAATGAACAAATAAATCTAGCAGATTTCCAATCTTGTTACTTTTCTTGCTCTTAAAAAACCCAGTTCCCCCTGGCTACTTCCGCTAATAGAGGGTTTTGTCGAGGTGACTACGTGAACCCGGTCATACCAACAAATGAACAAAGAGTTAACGGATCAGTAAACAAATAAACGACTGTTTTCAAAATTGCAGAAAGAAAAATGGGATTCTATGAAGTGAACGCAGTAGTTTCAATTAAAAGAAGCCCCATTCTCCAAATGTTATTTTACCCATGAGAACAAAATGAGCCAACATTCACATGCTATTAATTGAGACAAATTCGTAGCGACGTTGTTTATCCAACGACGATGTAGGGCTTCTAATTCTAAATGCATACGAAAAACACGAAAATATACTGAAGATGTTCTATGCCGTCGTCGAATCCATTGACATAGCTAAGAAATTTGGGAGGCATAGGGGTACAGAAAAAACTTGAATTAGAGAGGATATCTTTAACAATCAATTCTACACCTTCAAAATTTGAAGTTGCAAAAATCGCGTTTGCCAAAATTTCATTACGTTGAATTCAGACAGAGCTTTTTTGCCAATAATTCTGTATTGCTATCGAAACAAACGCACGCCCTGGAGTTAAGGCACCACGACCACGACGAAGGACTGGACTATCGTCCCCTAACGGTATAATGGAATAGGTTGAATATAAAAAAAATTTCAGAGGCCGCCTGGCGTTGCTCACATTAATGGCTACATATTCGTAGTTTTCATTTATCTATTTATTTATTTATTTGAATACACCCAAGGGTGTGCCGTACAATATAAAAGCAGGACTCTGAGGTACCTCCTGTCAACAAAAGCCAGAAGGAAATGCCCTGAAAGAAGAAAAAGGAGAGAGCCTTAAGGCAGAGCCCAAGGCTGAAGGCCAAATATCATACTGTGAAAAAGAGGAACGAAGAAAACAGCAAAAATGTCGCATGAAGGGCATCATCAGTATCACACTGGGACCTCCCCTATGTGTGAAGGTAAGCTGCTGAGTTGACAATATTGTAAAAAATATTAGCAAAAGTGAGAAAAAAAAGCCAAAAAGATTTCAGTGTCATGAACTTCCCGTCCATGATGACGTATTGTATGCCCGCCTTCCTCCGCCGTATATAAACGGCGGGGTCGTTACGGGTGTGTGTGAGGATTGTGAGCTCGATTCAGCCCACGCATGTTGCCGCTGAGGTTCTATCCTAGTGACGAAAGGATAGATAGTTGCGGACCCGCGGTTGACGGTACAAGTCATTCCAAGGATTCCAAGCAATACAAGTAAATCTCCTTCATTCCTACGGTAGATTTAATGATAACGAATATGGGCCGATTGTGGATATATGAATTCGGCTCGTACGTTTGTAATGGAATATGAAGTCGATTAATAAACATGTATCAACATATCTTGTAAAACAACGAAACACCAAAACACATATCTGGAATTGATGCCTCCAGAACATGGTGCATCGGCCGGGAATCGAACCCGGGCCGCCCGCGTGGCAGGCGAGCATTCTACCACTGAACCATCGCAATTGTAGCATTCCTTTGCAGCGGTGCGCGCGCAACAGGACATGAAACAATGAAAGCGATTCGTTGCGTGACAGGAGGAGTGAACATTGAAATGCCACAAATGCAAGATAAAGTTCACGTTTGTGCTGAAAATTACTGCTTAGAAATTTCACAACCGGATCAACATTTCAAAGTACAGTCTCCAGCTGAGATAACCCTTCATACGTACCGTATAGTAGTCAAATCGCAACAAGGCAACTTAACACATGCATTTCACTGGGTATGCCCCCCAAGCCCATTTTGCGAGCAAATATATTGCACTTTCTGCGCTTCGATGATTACAAACCCGGAGTGTTGGCCCAGAATAGCAATCGCTCTAACAGCGCTCCTAATATATGTCTTATTGTTAACAGTTTATCTCGCATTTAGCCTAATGAAGAGGATCCGTAAGGGTTTATCACTCTGTCATGGAGCCACCCGCTGTTTGAAACAGCCCTTGTTCTGGATCTCCGAACGGTTCTTCAGACGGAATGATTCCAAGCATTATATGCAGATGACAGAAATAGAGACTACAAAATCAAACAGTTGGCGCGTAGGGACAATAACGCGAATCCTAGCTATCATTTCCATTAGCATAACTTTAGTCAAGGGGTGCCAACAGACGATACTTATTTCATACTCCATGTCCGAATGCAATTCAAAGAACGAAACATGTGGTAACACGACGACAATCGTTGCGAAATTCAATACAATGCAGTCTGAACTTTGCTTAAGGTTACGCGATGGTGGCTATCAAACACACCTTATGAAGATATCAATTCAAGAACTCATATTAAGATGCCAGAAGGAAACCTTGTATTTCACTAGGTCCACAGAAACCAAGGTAATGTACAGTAAAAGATGCCCACTAATGGGCTCATGTACGGGCCCCAAATGCAGAAACATTTCACCTGACACGAAAGTAAAAGAATTAGACCTTGCAAATAACTTCACTGGCATTACATATTGCTCAGAATCTTGTGGGGGTCTAGGATGTTCGTGCGGATTTCCATCATCCGGGTGTCTTTTTTACCGTGTATACCACACTCCAAAAGATAATGACATATTTGAGGTATTCCAATGTCCGTCGTGGCGAGAAACTATTAAATTCAAAATAGAAGATACACATGAAGACAAAACATTTACAGGAGAAATCCAACCTTTCACGAAACAACGCATAGGAACAACTGATATGGAAGTAACCCAACTTTCTTTTGCACCCATACCAATACTAAACAAGCGATTTCTAACCAATTATAAAACAACAGCGTATCTAACCGAAGACACCACCTTGAGCTACGCATGCACCTCACATCCACAAAACGATAATTCATCCCATACCTGCATGATACGTGATACTTGTAAGTGCAATCCTGCAGAAGACGCCGTGAACTGCTATTGCACTCACAACGATATCTCCCAATTCATGCAACTTACGAACATCCTTCCATTACCAATCTTGAACGGAATTGTGGTACCGGGAACCAAGAAATTACCAAAAGTTCACACAACTGCAATTGCTGTGGAGCTCGCAATTCAACTACCATCCACGTCAATACGAATACAAAAAGATGTCGCAGAATTCCAGTGCAACGTAATTCACAAATCTCTTACAGGGTGTTATAATTGCGCCAAAGGCGCCATCGCAACAATTTGGTGTTCTACCAATATCGAACGATCCATAGCACAAATAACGTGCACCACACAACAATTTGTAGTCACTTGTACTCGTCAAGGAACCACAAACCATGTGACCTTTTTTTTAGTACTGCACGCGTAGAAGAAATATGCAAAATTCAATGTAGCACACACATCACAATAATCAAGATGCAATCAACCTTAAATTATGTCAACAGTATTAAACCCTTCTTGAAGTACTTACGACCTTTGAGTAATATGACACAACCATCCAGCTCACTTGACATTGATTGGGAGTTCCCAGATGTAATGCACTTCTTTGAAGTCTGCAAGGCGTTCTACAAGTACACAATAACCATGCTTCTCATACTAGCTTGCGCAATTTTTATCAGTGCAACGCATCTATGCTCGTCCGAGCATAACATTCCAAAACGACAAGCATCCACTGTCATGAACACAGCATTTCCCTTCGCACTGGCTTGCGGTTCTCTTACCGCTATCACCTTTTTTCTCAAAATGCCTGTCAAGGTTACAAAAGTAATCATCCGCTTAGTCTTTCGAATAATAAGACATCTTTTTCGACTCCAATAGTTTTTAATTCAATTGAAATTCCATTTGTCGTTCGCAAAAGATCTCGCACGTATCTCGAGTCCACTCAGACCGTTGTATAGGCGCATTTCAACTCGATTTTCGCTAGTCAATTTTCCAACCTTTATACAAGTATTACAGGATGTCTGAATCCGAACACGCCAAACGTCCGGAATCAGATGACACAAGCGAAAACCCAACTGTGGAACAGACGAATCCCCAGCCCGAGTCAGAGCAGCTGTCGAAGATCGACAGAAAACTTACGCAAGTTCAAGTCCGCACACTCGATCTCATTCAATTAAGGACAAAGTCGACACAATGCACAAACGCAAGGGCGATAGTACGCAGCGCGATCACAAACGGTCGAAGAGTAGTAACTCTCCTCCACACGTTTCCGAGATAGACCCTAAGTCCACTAAGGGAATGATGGTAAAAATCAACTATAGGCTGGACCGTCTTGAAGAAATTGTAAACGAAACATACAGCGAAATCAGACGCGTAATCGACGCACAAAACGGAGTAGAACTGGGAATCAAGCAACGAATCCACGACCTCCGTGATCAACTGGAATCGTTCATAAAGAAGAATCTCGAAGAGGTCGGTAATCATTTAACTAACATAGTTCAAGAATCCCAACCACGTCCAAGTAATGTACTCAACACAAACAAATTGAAACCCCGCAATGAACAGATCTGTCCATTTTGTGAGGGCAATCATTTCGCATCTGATTGCCGTAAATACTCGCGTTTATTTGAAAGACGCAAACAACTCAATTTAAAAGAGAAGTGCGAACGATGTCTTCAAGCTGCCAACCATATGACCACGTCTTGTAGGAAAAAAGACCCATGCCATTATTGTCTTTTGGAAAAAAGAGAAAGCGAAATGGGCGGTCACCATTCCGCTTTCTGCCCGTTCAAGTTCCCATATTGAGATTCCAACAAAATACAATACAATTTGAAAATACAATACAAATACAATTTGAATTCAATCATTAAAAATCCAATCCAAAATTTTTTTTGCTTTGTATTGTTAAACAGTTGATTTGTCAATTGTTGGAGCGTATTGTTCCATTCTGTTGGACCCTTAATGACGGATGTTGTGTCACGTAGGATGTTCCTGCTTTCGTTTTATAGTGTTTGTAACATTATCTCCCTTTTTTTCATATGACGCATGAAGAAGCTTCAATGAATCCAATTATCCCAAAAAAAAACACCGTCGCGGGTAGGATGCACGGTACTAAAACGCGTACCGTGATGACTTTTCAAGTCGTTGGGGAGTGTCATGAACTTCCCGTCCATGATGACGTATTGTGTGCCCGCCTTCCTCCGCCGTATATAAACGGCGGGGTCGTTACGGGTGTGTGTGAGGATTGTGAGCTCGATTCAGCCCACGCATGTTGCCGCTGAGGTTCTATCCTAGTGACGAAAGGATAGATAGTTGCGGACCCGCGGTTGACGGTACAAGTCATTCCAAGGATTCCAAGCAATACAAGTAAATTTCCTTCATTCCCACGGTAGATTTAATGATAACGAATATGGGCCGATTGTGGATATATGAATTCGACTCGTACGTTTGTAATGGAATATGAAGTCGATTAATAAACATGTATCAACATATCTTGTAAAACAACGAACCACCAAAACACATATCTGGAATTGATGCCTCCAGAACATTCAGGTAGCAGAAAAGATAGGAAAAATGTTGCACTTCCAACCTCAAGGAGAACGATATAACGCCCCTGAAAATGATTGCTCAAATTAATCGGACCATAAGGCCAAAGTCGACTAGAAAAGTACTGCAGAATTCTCCTGAAATTTACGCAGGTTCAACACTGTCGAAAAGTCACTATACTATCGCAGAGAATTTCCTTCATTTCTGAAATAACGTTGCCCAAAAGGGCCTGTGATTGGGGGCAATTGCACAAAATCGGAAACGAGGTCGTAGGGCGGTCATGCGAACTACCCCTGAACGGCTAAAGAGTGGAGAGCAGGGCCTGCGATGGTACGGACACGTACCAAAAAGGCCACAGAATCATTCGATAAGGAAGGCAATAGATTTCGAGCTCTGAGGAAAGCGACTATGAGAAATCTCGAAGAAGAGGTTGCGGGACGTGACCAAGAAGGATTTCGCCGGGTAACTGCAGATAATGCCATGGGTATAAGAAAGTGAAGACGACTTGCAAGAACAACGATCTCTGGGAACGGGATTAACGCTCGGGAGAGGAAGATGAAGAAAAAGATTAGTTGCAATGCCAATTTTCAAGTGCTTCAAAAATGGAATTTCCCAGAATCGCAAATATCACCGTTTAGTGCCGGATAAGGTGTCTCCATGGGAAGTCCCAAGCAAGCGAGGCGAGGTACCATCTGGCTTACCTGCTGGCATAGCAGGCATACCATAATAGCTTCCAATGTACTGATTGCTGAATTTTCGCTCAGTTCCTAGGAATCCGTTGCTTTTTACAACTTTTAGGCTAATTTTTAGGCCTGAAGTAGGAAAAATAGCAACTATTTACTACTGAGTATCACAAGAGTTGGAAGACATTAAATGTAGCTGGGGGTAGGAGGAAATTCGATAAAAGCGTTTGATTGCCTAGCAGTAGTGGTTCCAAGGAGAACGAGTAATTGCGAAAAACAGTCATACCCTGAAAGGGGCGGGCAGCAGTTACTAATATACTTCGCAGTTACGTCATATTTCTATGCATTTATTTATCACTATGTTTTTCTATCAAGACATGACAGCCAATCTTTCACGCTTGGCCACCTAACGGCTTTGTCACGTTTTCGAGCTCCATCTTCGAGTCTCAGACGTTTTTATATGGACAGCAACACGTATAAAAACCGCATTATTGCTGGCTAATTGAAATGGGGATAACTAACCATCCAGGATTATCGAGGGAGTGGTGAACAAGACAGCATCCGGCTCCGTGTGCTCACCTTTCCGACATTGCCGTCCTTCCTGCTTTACCGTGCACCTGGTCTGGTACGTCAGGGACATACTGGGATGGCCGTCAACCCGATGGTCACACTTCTTCACGGAATCTCTAAACGGAAGGATTGCTGAGCCTCGTATTCCTGAAGTGAGAGCAACTCACTGAACCACTCTGGCACTCGATAGGGACGGATAGAGACGTTGCTGGCACCCGATCGAGGAGATCCATGATCGGCGGAACGGCAGTTGACAGGTGTTGCAGGTGAATTGTAATGGGAGTCTGTTTGCGACAGAACGTCCAGCCACTACGAACAAATGAGCTCAACGCTCCCAAGATCGGCCCAGTTTTGACCCTTGGTCGAAAAGTGGGCAATATAAAGGGCTCTCCAAGCAATGCTGGCTCCATACTTTGCATGAAGGACTTGGAAGAATCATAGTTGCCTTCCTTCCTCACACAGATTTCCAAAAACTGAGCAACCTTTAGAGGATGAAAGGAGGTTATAATGGGAGTGAAAAAAGGGGCTGTCCTCGTAATTCAAACTAAACAAACGTTGACTCTTCCTAACCCCTTTGACCTTCCGTATACACAATTCTGCTCCTGAATAAACAGGAGAGTTTTTTGACTGACCCCATGAAAAATGTTTGACCTCGCACCAAACTAAAATGCAGAGCATTATACACTCCTGATGGGTATCTGACTGCACTCCACAATGACAGATTGAAAGTTTCCATGCCTTCAATCACTGCTGTGAAAATCTCTCTTTAAAAGCGGAATGGGTTTTTCTATCGTCGAAGAAAAAGAACCACAATCATCACCAGACCTGAGGGTCAAGGACTGAAACCTCTCTGGGAGACCATCGTTGTCATTGCCCTGGGAGACCATCGTTGTCATTGCCACGAAAATGTAGAGGTGTCAATCACGATTTTGATGTGGGAGCCCACGATCTCCACACGGAAAACTTTGGAAGCATTCTGAACTAGCGCGAAAAATCCAAGAATGAACCAGAAAGACGAATGGTTGGACATAACAACTGATCTCCGCTCGACCTGTGTGGGCTATAAAGGATAAAGGATAAAGTTTTTGGCGTTAATCAATCCCGTCTGAGGGATGCGCCCCCGCACTCAACTTCCATTCAGAATCGTAGTGGCGTAATGAGTGCGTATGTGGCCTATACAATGACTTGCGGTGGCCAGCCGATGTACAAGTCAGTGCTTTTATCCTCCCAGACGAGTCTGGTACCAATTCACCGACCCCGGAGGGATGGAAGGCTTGGTTGGCCTAGGCGGGCATCGATCCGGGATTCGAACCCCTGACCGTGCGTGTGATATAGTGCGCCACTTGCCACTACACCACCTCCGCCCTGTGTGGGCTATAATACGCAATAATTGTGCATCAACCAAATATATGTCTTTATTCATCTATAGGTGCGCATTGAACATTGCAACACAACTTTGGCATCATACAGTATTTCCTGTGTGCGATTACAGTGTTACGGTATTGCTTTTCTAATTTTTCCAGATTGTTCCCTATTTCTCTTGAATTTCGGTAAAGATACATTCATTCCGAAGAAAATGGTAAAGTCTTCTGTCCACTGTGCGACCATTATGGATTTGTGTTCCCAAGAAATGGTTTCTGTCTTAATCGCCGACATCCTCTTTTGCTTCGCTCGGTGATCACCCGTACCATTCACTGCTGCTACGAGGTAGCTTCACTCAATGACCGCCATAGAAAAGTGACTGCCGCGATCAATCATCTCGTTCTTGACATCAAGACCGTGATATATCCGAACGCGAAACAGAGCATGAAGAAGATGGTCAAGGATCTCAAAGTGGCAGAGAGGAGGACAGCCCGTAATATCGTCTGATGGCGACTCCAATTTACCCCTTTCCGTGTGCGCAAGGTTGTCAACCTGGTGAATATAAACATGCAGGACCGGGTAAAGAGACACTGATCGTCAGTGCGCGCACCAGCAAACACCTGCGTTTGTGCTGTCGTCCGCTGAGGGATTACTCATGGTTGGAACGGCTTCCAGCCCCCAAAGTCGCCTTATGCCCGCCATAACGCCTGAAGAAGCTGATAGCAAGGGAAGAGTCGTTGATAGAGCAACATTTGTGGCCCAGATGATGTTCAGGCAGGTATGAGCTCGACGGGAAGACGCCACAAGTGTTTGTCGCAGCTCGAGTTAAGATCAACGAGGAGCACTACTTGCAAAACATTCTGAAAGGTGCCTACTTCTCTGGGGTTTCATGCGCTATATGGCACAACAGAGGTCTATCCAGCAAGCCAGTGGATAAGCGTATCAGGAAAAAAAGGTGCAGACGTGGTACACGACCATTTGCTCGGGTTCATCACAAGAGGGCAATGGCCTGCTTTCTCACCAGGCCTGAATCCCCTAGGCTATACAATCTAGAGTCATCTGGATGTAGCTCTGCGCCTTTCCTCACCCCAAGCTCGGCTTTCTAAGGTTTTCTTCTGCAGAGAATGGGAGAAATTAGACGTGAACTACCTGCGTACTGTAAAGGAGTCAATCCAGAAGCGACTAATGTAAGTAATTGAAATGAAAGGACTCTTATCCAAAACTAGAATCAGAGAATATGATTAGGCTAACATCCTGCAGAGCATACCGTATTAATGAGCAAAACCGTTTTTCTTTCGTAGATGGAATGGCAGGGAAATGGGCTCTGTCTTGAAGGCCATCTTCTGATGACAATATCCTGCAAACGCTAATTCATGCGTATCGGATGGATGTATTGACGAAAACATGACATCTACTGGCGAAAAAAACGAGATGCAGGACTGGATAGCATAATAATAGAATTCCAGACAGCAGTAGACAAAGAGGTGGTATTCCAGGAATGAGCATTAATAGCATGATAGCGTTCTGAATGGGAACTAGCTGGGACGAGTAATTTAATTGGGTCTATTGCCAAATTCGCCCCCAGACGCTTGATGATACCTCTTTGATGAAGCAATAGCAAAGAAAGGGGCACCATTACTGAAACAATCCGATGGCCGAGTCCCACCTGGGCCAGTCAATTAGTTCTACAGCCTCGTGATAGAGGCCACAAATGTATGAATACACCTATACATCTTGACAACACCCAAAAAACAATATTTAAGCGTACCCCAAACTCAGTATTTATTTCGAATTGGTACCGAATTCGTTCGGATCTCTGGAAACACGGATTTTTTACGGAGGCTGCCCCTATTACTGTTCAGCTCGGGTCCTAAAGAGTCTTTATTCCCATATTTTTCGCATAAAGGGGCGAAAGCGGTGGCGCACCACATTTATGGCGCAAGATCGAAAAGATATTTTCAATGAGCAACTACTCCATTTTTCTGGGCTCGGTTAATGGTACGAGATTCGTGTGGGAGGATATGGAACGTGGCTTGGACATGGACTGGCCACCGGAAGTCATTATATAGGCCACATACGCATTTATTACACCACCACGACTCTGAATGAAGGTCGAATGCGGTGGCGTATTCCCAGAAACGAGATTAATTGAGAAGAAAGATTTAATCTCCAATTCTTTTCTTTCCATCAGAAATTTTTGTGGTGCTCCTTTTTCATGTTTTGATTGTGTTCACATCTCTAATGCATAGGGCGAGGTGGTGTAAATGCAACTGGCGCACTATCACACACGCATGGTCATAGGTTCAAATGCCGAATCGGTATCCGCCTAGGCCAACCAAGCCTTCAAGTCCTCCGGGGTCAGTTAATTGGTACCAGGCTGGTTTGGGAGGATAAAAGAACTGACGTGTACATCGGTTGGCCACTGCAATTCATTGTATAGGCCACATACGCATTCAATACGCCCTACGATTCTGAACGGGAGTCGAATGCGTGGGCACATCCTTCAGAGGGGATTGATTAACACCCCAGAACTTTATTCTTTTAGACATGTAAACGAATTACCTTGTACGTATTGTCAAGGGCGGCAAGTGCGACTATGGAGTGGGTAGTTCATTACGGATTAAATTAGAATTGCAATTGGTAAGCAGAAACACATAGGAAATGGAAATAAAAAATTCATCGGCAGCGACGCGTTCGGAAAGAGCTATTGCCGCCCAATGCAATCATCGAAATGGGTCTAGAAAAGTGCTAAACGAAAGAAAAACCCGTGACAAAAAGCCACTTTAGCGTCTAGCAAGGGTTGAATCCACACAGACAGTGAGGGCAAAAGCAGGACGTCAGAGTAAAGCACGGCTTACTACACATTGATGCTCTAAGGAGAAAACCTATCCAAAGGCAGTTTAATATAACCCTCAGCATATGCCCGGCATTACCATCAATCTAGTTGATGATGACTTTACTTTAATCCCTTGACTTAGTAAACAGCCCCCACTTGGTAATAGATGTCTTCGCAAATCCAGAAAGGTGTGAGACGTCTTCCCAAGTCAGAAAGGGTATGGTAAAATGGTGTGAGTAGCAGGCGGTTTACTGACCCTATAAATTTGATTTCAAAGCGCGGACAAATCGTCGAAATCCCTTCTCTCTATACCCTCTATACGTTCTGAGAAAAACGACCATCGTTTGTTAATTACCAGTGCCTCTCACAATCCGCTTATTGGTATTAGTCCAGAGATGTCTCGAGGGAAATTGAAGTTTTTATTGAATGGGAATATAGGTTATGGGAGAACCGCTTTAATGAGCGGGAAGCTTCTCTACCTTTTAGGGAGGGGAAAACAATACTGGACCCTTACTTATATGGCTCAGTCTCAGAATAGGATCATGAAAACACAGGTCTTAAGTTTCTACGATTCTTGTTTTTCCCAAACAGGACAATGACAAGGGTTTTGAACCGACCGCCTTGCAGTGGTAGACGGGCTACTGAAGTTATGGCTACAGTTATCACCCACAGCGCGTGGGAAAATTTGAGAGCGATAAAATTTTCAGGGGCCAGATTTGGTACTTCTTCGAAGGTGGATTTGTGGCCCACGAGTTGGCCGGGTCTGAATCTTCTAGGCTTCTCCTTTCCCTTTTCAAGCTTCAAGCTTCATGGAAGAGCAACGTAGGATTAGAACGGTGAAAAACCCGATGATTTGAGAGAGAATTGACCAAACGACAGAACCATCCAAATCTTAACCACCTCTGTCGCACCATCGATTCCTGGACAAACTAATTGACGACTTTACAAAACCTATTGACAGCCTTCTTAAAAATTTTACAACCAAAACACCTTTTGAATCGTTGTTTTCAAAATAAATGACTCGGAATATTAGCTGGAAAAATCAAGAGCATTCTTATAACACCTCACATATCGAAATTTCTGGAATAATAGCAGAAAATTTTCAGCAAAATTAGTCAGACCCAAAAAATTGCGTGGAAACTTAGAGATAGGGAGATTCATAGAAGAATTTCAAAACTCATATAAAAAAGATACACAAATTATTAATATTTGAATTGAGTAGTCTGCGCTCTAATGGTATCTCAACCCAATTCAACATTACAAAGCCGTAAGACAGATATGGCTTCTACTACTTTGGTCAGCAATTCCCGTTTTGGATGAACTTCGTTCTCATCAGACGAAGAACTTCGCAGGAATTGACGCGATGACAGTTTTCGTACTGTCAACAGTAACAAGACCCATATTTACAGCAAAACAGTACGGTAACTGTCCTACGGGTCAGTGCCTGTGCGAAGACCGACCTGTAGGACAGTTACCGTACTGTTGACAGTAACCCACCTACCGTACACCTACCGTACTCCAGATGAAGTCATATTTAATTGGATGTTTTCGGATTAAACAAGGAATTAATGCTCAGAGAACGTTCGAAAATTCGTGTAACATAGCAGCAAATGTGAAAAATGAATTCTCTGAGAGAGAATGAATTGTGACTGCAGCTATTCCACATGACTGGGTCGCCTACTGGATTGTTCCAGGGCGAAGAGCGTTTTTGTGGTTTCCAATTATCTCCCACCATCCAAAGTTAAGATAGAACGGTAGGCGGTATCCTACAAAAAAGCGTCTGCACACTGTATGTCTAAGGATGTAGGTGAGAGAAAGGGACATATTCTGTCGGTGAGCAAATGTCGAACTCCAACTAATCGGCTCTTAATAGGGAAACTCTTTTTAGGACGAATGGCTTTGATGAGGGTCATAGCGATTGAAATCAGGCCAAACTCCGCATTCTTACCGTTACCTCTGTCAGACAGCTAAAACAGTTTGCCAGCCCTTCAGGTAAAGATAGAGGAATTCATGGGGCACCACATCGAAGTGACTGAAACTTCTCATAAGCTCTCGGTGTGTGGATGGGGTGTATTGCGGAGTGAAGGTATGATTTCGTGCTCGAATCCCATGCCAATATTTGCCAAGACGACCAAGCATTCAACCCGTTCGGGCTGACTTGCATACGATCTGTCGGAAGCAATTTGTGCATTGGCTAACTAACGCAGGACATTGTGTAGGTTATATACGCATTCAGACGCCGCTATGATTCTCAATGGTGGTCTAATAAAGGGGCGCATTCCAGAATGGGGACGATCGGTGCTAAAACGCTCCAGGGCAAATGCACAACAGCTCCCTCCAAATGCCCGGGTGACTGAGCAAGCCGTACGTGAGTTCAGGTGGAGTTGGAGTGAGATGATGAAGCTTTTAAAGCGATTTCATGGTATGGCTGCTATGACTTTAGTCAGAATGAGAGACTAATTTTTATTCCTGGGGAGAATTCCTCACGAATTGTGTTCGTGCCCAACTGTAACTGCAATACTGCTTTTTCAGGCTTCCTTGCGTGAGCACTTATCAAGTAAAATGTTTTGTCACTTGCAAATTGCATCCACGATGGCCATTGAAGGAGCTCATAATTCTAGAATGCATCGATTCCATCCATACGGGTAGAGCTGAAATAATTTCTAACTTTAGAAACACTACATGGCACTCCTAGGAATTCTGTGCGCAAGACCATTAGGGTGACAGTTCAATAGTTGAAAAAATTCTTGATTGTCCTCCTAAAGAAAAAATGAGAAAAAAAGGACTTTCCCGAGTTTATGCAAAAGTCTGCACTTCGGTCGCTCATTAAGATGAAGAATCATCTAGAATTCCGTAGATGCGCACTTCTTTTGCCAACCGTCCACGATTGAGTAGACATTTGAATGGATTCATGGCTTATACATACAGTAACCTATGCACTAATAGACTATCATGTCGCTATATCATTCCATCCTACGATTGCGGTTTTGGGGGAGACGGGCAGTAGGAACGGTTTTGTGTGATCAATTTGCCGCACGCGACTGTCGCGGACTATTCGCCTCGTTACTACAGTTCTAGCGTTCTTCATACAGCTCAATTGCTATGCGATTATTACTTACGGCATGATGCTATTGTTAGTTTTTTGTTTCTGATCTTTTTGCTTGCTGCTGCATTCTGCTACATTCCTCCGCGCGCGGCGTCTGTCTCGCCGCGGCACGACCATTTCGTTCCTACTGCGTCACACCCCGGTTCTGGTCCGATACCAGAGATACGGTAAGCTTACTCGCCTTGAGTGAAACCTCAGTCACGTCTGGATCCCAGACTTATGTATAGGAGATCACTACTTCCTTACTTCCCACTGCTACCCTTTCATCGCCTGCTCTATTTTACATTATTTCCAATTCTGAATTCTAGTTTATCAACTAAACACGATTACGTAAGTTTTATTATATGATATCTGGAGCAGTTTTGCTCCCCATGTTTCCCATAAAATGCTTGAAATTGACATTTCTCGTATCTACTTCGAAGCTTAACACCAACGGAAATCGTCAATTTCTGCTTTTGCTTTTACTACTTAGTATGATATTTTACTTTCCCACTACGCCGAAATACCCACTGGGAAATTCACAAAGGATTGACGTAGCACTTAATTAATGGATGATTTTATATGAAAAAAACGGTCCGAGAACGAGATTCAGTCAAGAAACTGCTGATCTGTTCAATAACTTTTACTTCTCGTCATTGAGAATCTGACAGAAGCTTTGAACAAAGTACATTTTTTGGGAGAAATTCGAGAAGGAGACGCATGTAGCAAAGGAATTTCCTTTCCGTCACGCTTGACTCCGCAAATGGGCCATTAATCTCGACAACGGCTTGTTTTGCCTTTCTTACAACCTTTTTTCAAGGATTCGATTCGAGGACCGAGACGAGCATAATTTCCATTAAGCTGGCTCAAACAACCACCATCAGCTGCACGCTAATTTGTCTTTCCCCTTTTCATTATAGCACCGGTTCCTTATTTTTTGGATTCCTCGCGGAGGCAATGAAAACTGGCTAATGCTCTTTGAAAACTCGATGCTTTCATTAGAGCCACCCATGAAAATATCTTCATCTGATATTGCCTTCTACTCGGTTGGTGTCAGGAAAGGACAAGAATGATGCTCGAAATCACTCCGTACACTCAAAAGCAGATGCCAATTTGAGTTCCGAGCTCCGTCAATGAACGAAGATAAAGGCTGCCATTGCTTACGCTAGGAAATCGAAATCCAGGTGGACCGGACACCTCATGCAATATCGTGATGACCGTTGGACCAGGGGGTGACTGACTGGATAGCTCGGGACGTCAACGAACACCAGGACGACTGCCAGCGCGATTATCAGACTTTTCACGGAAGTTTGGCGAGCGGAAGCATAGCTGAACCTCGTGTCCCTGGAGGGAGGACGATCTAGTGGACCAGTGTGATTTTTGACATGGACGAATGAAGACGCATTTTGCGCCCGCATCAGGAAATTCATGATCAACGAGACGATCGGCTGATACACCTGGATATCCCCCTTTTATCAATCTCTATAGATACTGTTTATGAAACCACCTGGCAAGAAATACCGTAATCTGTTACAAATGCTTCGTAGTAGTGCATCCACGTGGATTGGGGTAAGACTCCCCGCTAGTAGAGCTTCCCACAAGCACGGACACACTTTAGAAGTCCCGATATAATAGGAACCTTTCAGGAGAAAACTTACGGTTTCAAGAAAACAATAAATAGTACATAGAGGAATCTCCGACCCTATACCATAAGATTTCACGACTTGCCGATGTCGCGCAGGCGGGTTGAGGTGTTGTGGAGCTTTTCAGGGCACACAAAAGAGTCAGACACCATATGAGGAAGTATGCAGATGTTGCATGAAGAGAGAATTTGGAGAATATGGCAGGCCCCATACTCATACAGCCCGTAGATGGCATATGTTCTGAGCAACAATTGACAAGAGAACCTATAGGACAAAGGCAGGTTGTTTTGAAATTGGAAGTCAAGGTAGTGGACTTGTCCCAAACTCCTCAGTTAGCTCTAACGAAGTTTGAAGAATTCTACCATCGCTGGTTTCGAGAGCGACTGTGTAGAGACGGGAGCACTGTGGAGACAGCTCGTTCGATGCTTTGCGCTTCGGCTAGTTTCTCTTTCGAACGATTTTCATGAAGGGGTTTGGCCACAGAATATGTAGCTGGCTGAAAAATGGCAGAAGAGCGAATGACAATTCCATATTTGATTGAAGGAATTTCAGAAGTCCAATTTCCTGGTCCAGATCAATACATCCAACATAGCATTGATCTTTGCGCGCTTTATATGGTGTTAACAGGGATAGATCACTCGATAGGATAGATTTAACTGACTCCCACCATCAGACTATCAGGATAAGCTCGGAAGCCATTTGTCAACTTCTTAGGGGGGGGTTCGAAATAAAGGGCTCACTTGAGAAGGAGATAAGGCGGCTATACAGATGAAGAGCCATCGAATATACAAGTTTCAGTCATCATGGTCTGAGGTGTCAGTCTGGAGTATTTGAGCTCTACTACACCCTTTGGAGCTTACTGATTTAGACTGTGGTACTTAGGAGTTACCAGTGATAGCAGTTCGTTTCGGACTGGTTTTGGACCCACTAAAAATGATCCTCAGACATTTTTCAAGAAGGGGAGGAATGTCTAGATTTATGAAACCCATTGTGAGGAGCTCGATGTGAGCTCTAATATTCGGCTGCTGCTGCAAACCACATAATGCGGGGAATGGGGCACACTAATAGAGCCCCAAAAAAAGGAATGACATCATTCCTGCGAAATTTCAACGGTCCAAGAAGGTCTTGCAAGCTAATGAAGTTTCTGGAACAATTCGGAGGAAATCAAAATATATCATTCTGGGACATATTCCCATATCTGAAATCTACCAGAGAATACTAGTCTGTGATCGACCTCTCCAAATTACGCCATGAACCTTGCATTTCATAAAACCCCCCACAAAGTACAATGAGTACTTTTGAGGCTGAAAAAGGAAAGTTTTCTATCGAGGAAGAAATCTGATGTGGTGACCATGGAGACTAGCGCTCCAGTCTCAAAAGGTCTATGGTCAAACAATGTGGCCCTTTTTATAGAAGCTCGTCTCTAACCTGAAAATGGAACTGCCACCCTAGAAATTGAGAAATTGGCCTATAAATCGCAAGCCAATCATGCTCCCCATTCCCAACATCACTGAAAAAACAAAGAACAGCCCTGTTTTGTACTTTTTATAGCGGTTCATAAACGAGGCACTTCAGATGAATAAGATGGATGATTCGAAGAAGGACAAATATGTAAAAAGGCGGTCATAGTAACCATCAATCTCTTGTATATCAGGTTCAAGAAAGAAGTGAAAATCAAGAAATACGAGAAAATCATCATTTTGCAGAGATAGGACATCCTGCCCTAGCTGGCTGGCTTTGGAATTAACGACCGGTAACCGCAATGATTACCTCTGACTTCGGGCATGTCCGTGGAGCAGCTACGCTTGGATATGGGATCCATCGAAAAAAGGACAAAGTAGTGGCAAAAACTGATCGAAGAGGATTTCGATTGAAAATAGATCTTTCATCATCCAATGGTATGACCCATTTATTGTTTGAGTTCATCCAGGCTGCAGTTGAACGGAGAGCCATTCACCTGTTCTCATGCGTGTCACGGTAATTAAACTGACGTTGACACTACTAGTTATGCCAATTCTTTGGAAGTATTCATGTTATTTCATACTGATTATTTGATGAACATGACACTGTAGCTCATTCGTTGAACAGTTCTTCGTTCGAGAAAATTAAGTAAACTAACTAGAAAGCCTGGAGAGATATGGAAGCAGCATCGGAAAGAAACACCATTCTGTTTTTGAATAATTCCAACCAAGTCATGAATGCTGGTGCCCGTCGTGGATCGCGACGTGTAGAATAGGGTTGGGACCTGAAATATTCACCTACTTATGCATGGTCGGTATAGAATTGGAAGAAAGCCAAAAAATCGTTTTGATGCTTCGATGCTGATGTTCGACGCTAATTGTAAGGAGCTTGAACAAGTACACTATAAATAATTCATTGTCTACACTTTGAACGGATCTACATAACATTTATCTGACAAAGTGACAAAATGCCATAAAAACATGGTTCGAGCGCCATTGAGCCTACAGGGTATGGCGAGCCCTTCCAAGCCCCTGAAGTTAATACTCTGCCATATTTTCACCAAGTTCAGAAATAAAGCAGAGATTTATCAGAAATTTGAGGATTACCAGAAAGATTACGATTACTAGACTTCCAAGCGACTCTTTAGGTATTGATTGGAGAATATCGTTTGCTATCGAGATATTTTGAGCGAAGTGTGTTCAACAAGAAGGGCGAGAAGTACGTTGGGAGGGCGCCCACTCAGGAAGGCCCGTGATGATCAGCAAGGTGATACACTTGAGACTAACAGGTAGTAGACTTGAAGCTATCGAAGTAGGCAAGCTCAAGGTTAAAAGTGAAGTCTGGTGCGGTAGCACTGCTGATCCTAAGACCTAGCTCTAGAGCTCTAAACGAACCTATGGCTGATCTATTTGGTTCTTTTATCGGGGGGGGGGGGGGGCTCATCCTCCGCCCCACGAATGAAGGTGGCACCATAGAAATTAGGCTATAAATCCTGAACCAAATATGCTGGCTCGTTCAAATTTGGATGCACAGAGAACGGCTTTGGATTCATTTTCACCTCACATTTCTTATGTGGTCCATAAAGGAGGCACATAATGGGATGGATAATTTGGAGCAGGGCGCAGATATATGGCCATGTGGCTTGTACCCGTTGATCTTTTAGAATTGAGTTTTGAAGAAAGTAAAGCTCCCGGAATACTGTTTAACTTGAAATTTCGCAAGCAAATTCCCCCAGGTCCGTCTCTCAGCAGGGTCATTGTGGCCACTATCCACTTATGTGGGAAGTTGTTCACTATGATAGGAAGCAAAATCAAGCTAATCTTTACAGACTGTCGCCAACAGGCTGGAAAAAGGATCGTAGAAAGAAAGATCGTTGGGTGATCTGACTCCCCCGTATAGGCCGGCACAGGTATGGGGGAGCTACTGGCATTTTTGCAGTGAATATGAGGCTCGTCCAAGATTGACTGATTTGGTAACTAGTTAGTGAATAACTTCCCTTTCTCCTCCCATAGAAGCGTGCTTATCTTTGCTTAGTCAGATAGAGATTCAGGGTGGTCATAGCAAGCTCATTAAATGGAGGAACGAAGAGAACGAAATGTTCTAAAAGCCTTCAACGCCCGGCAGTTGCTGGTAGGCGGAGCAAGCCATGTGATATTGTAAGTAAAAGCAAACAACCAGGCTATTTAGCTGAAATCGACCCCATTTGACAAAAATTCTGGTAAAATTGTGTCATTGCCTTTGCTAAATCACACTGGTACCTTCCACTGACCAGCTATGGAAGGCAGTACCGACCGCTGTCAAAATTAATTACACTAGTCATTACTATTTTCAACATAATCATAAGTAATTGATTAATCAATAAATCAGGATATATAGTACTATCAATGCCATCAGTGGTCATCATAGGGCGGAGGCGTTATAATGACAAGTGGTGCTTTTTCACATACGCACTGTCACAGGTTCGAACCCTGAACTCTGACCAACTATGTCTACCACTTTTATAGGGTCGGCTAATTGGTATTGGACTTGTATGTATGGGCTGGTAAAAACACTGAGTAATACATTGCGCGGTCACCACAAGTCATTATATAAGTCATATACGTATTCAGTCAATCGTCGATACAATTCTGAATGGAAGTCGGATGCGGAGGCGCATCCTAAAAACGGGATTGGTTGATGCCAAAGGCTTCTTCCTTCATTATCCTATATTACTGGTCAGTACGAGCTGCTATATGGGAAAACTGAACGTGATTATGTAGAATGTTCGAGGATCATTAGGAAGATTGAGGGCATTTGAACGGTGATGTCACCTCAGACATAGCTTCATTAATCTGAATGTTTACTTTTTTACTTTTTTAACCGCATGTAAATGCCATTCTAGATCTCGTAAAGGAGGAAGTAGTCGACCAAGAAAATTCCGCAAAATCTGCACTAATTGGTATCACGAAAAGAATCCCAGGGCATTGTTTACTGTGAACTCTCATTTTCATGGTTAGAGTGGATAAGTTCCTTGGGAGCGTTTTTCTCTCACACATTTCATCTTTCTCGAATAAACTTTAAAGAAACTCTTTTTGATGTTAGTGAGTCACAATTTCTACCCATTCATATCTACTGATCCGGGTAACTTTTCCCGGATCAGTAGGTATGAATGAGCATGAAAGAAATCCGCAGTCCAGACGATACTGAGTACTTAACAAAAAGTACAGTGAGTAATGGCAACATGTACTCACCTTTATCCTTTTGTCAGGAGAACAAACTTCTGCACTTTCTAAAAAATCCATTCAGAGGCATTCATCCATTGAATGAACATCTTCTAGAATGTACAGAAGGGTACAATAAGTAGAATGCTCCCACTTTTGAAACTGGGTTGATCTCTGTACGGTTGTGCAGTCGAAAAGCATCATCCTGAAACTATCATAAGCCTGACTCGGTCGGCGATTTGATAAAATCGTTGAACTCAAGGGCTCTAAACTGACCCAGAAGGTCTAATAGGTAGGATACCCGGTCAAGCGCAATGACACCCCAAACCAATGGCAACCCAAACTTTCTGGCCAAGATCGCAACATCTCACATATTCATCAACCTGGAACAACAAACAACAACAACCTCACTGGAATTAATGGGCGCAGAAGGACGAGTTTCCCGTTAACAATGGCGTATCAGCACGTGGCCTCTAGCACCAAGCGACGAAGAAAACAAAGGGTTCAAGAGGATCAACGCAGGTATGAAGCCTTACGCCTGACGTGACACCTGGTAGCTTCCACTTGAATGCTCCACTATTGGGTGGAAACCTAGCCCAGTTCGAGATCTTGAAGCGAAGATTGGGTATTCGCCCTCATTTCGGGATCAATTTCGACAGGCACCATAGGGATAACCAGGAAAGACTAACGCAAACAAATCGTGTCTTAGAAGGAACGAAAAGTTGAGACAGTATAGTAGAATGCTTACAAGACAGAGGCCCACCTCTTTCTGTAGTCCCGGTCCTTCATAAAAAATTTGCGCGTGCTACTCATGTAGAAGGCCGATACTAAACAGTACTTCATAGGTGCTCCGAATAGCAAGATTTATGTACGTTGGACGGATAATGAAAGGCCAACATCCAATACTACTAACAGAGAAGACAAGCTTCTGAAAAAACTTGGTCATCTTGCAGACCACATCACTAAACGAAAGACATAAATCGGTTCGTAATGGGGAAGCGTCACTCCTGTTTTATGAAGCCCACATCTAAATGTCCAGAAACAAAAAAAGCCATCAGGTTCTCCTTCAAGGATTTGTTCTCGAATGATGAGTTTTAACAGTCTTCTGGCTTTGACTAGTCCCGTTTCTGGACTGTCCCTCTCATTCGGCTCCCTTTAACAATCGTAGAAATGTAAGACCTACCTGTCTTCATGGCCTACCCACACAACAGTTACTGAAGTCAACCGATGCATGCAAGTTTGTAGTCTACCCTCCCACACGAGTCTCTGGTACCGATTACCGGGCTCAAAGTGATTTTAACGCTTGGTTTGGCTTTAATGGGTACCAATATGGGATTCCCGGATCATGTGTGTGCTAGGGTGTTATTGGCGTTATACCATCCTCACCCATAAATCATGCAATGGATACCAAAATTACAGCCCTGGTGTTCTTCCAGGCAACTCACTCGACTGCAGTTAGCAGGTTTTTAAGTCTTCCGATAGTTACTTGTTCTTTTTCTATAAGTACTCAACAACACTACCGGCTCATCAATATGTATTTAATTTGTTACCCAATGACCACTGATGACCTGCTGCTACATACAAGCTGATCCCTAGCTGTATTCAGTCTCCATGACATCCAGGGAATACAATAAATCGCAGGTATACGTCAGATCATACAGCCCACCGCCGATTAGCTGATGATTGACGACATCTTCTTGATGTCACACAAGACGACGTCATTCCGTAATCTGCTCAGGCAATGAACCAAAGAATACCTGCCACGACTTTGGCGGAAAAACCATGAAGGTCAATTAGAAATGCAAGAAACTCCCACGATTTTCGTCATGTTCTGTGCAAGAAATCAGTCGATCCACGTCGCCTTTCATCGGCTTTGCCGATAGTTATGGATGAAGCTGTACACTCAAAGTGGTCGATGTTCTTTTTTCTTTGAACTAAGCGATACTGGGCTCGGTGGTGCGTAGGTATGTCGTACTGCAACTGCTTTTCTTAATCGGTAGTCTGAACGAACTGTCCTCTCAAAAATCCTGGAATCCACTCCAGACTTGTGTTCTGTGTTTCCCCCGACAAGCGCCTTGACGTACGAAGCCACTGCAACACGGAGAATTCAGCTGAGAAACTAACAGTCCACAGTTTCAACTGTTCGAATGAGCGGCTAGAAACAGAAAAACCTTGCTTATACGATGAAGTGTGTGTACGATAGCAGCAAGCGGCTAAAGGAGCAGGAAACCCTAGCGGTTTACCATTTTAGTAAAATTTTCCGCCTGCCAAGACACTTTGCAGCTCCCGTCTTGCAACTTAAAGAACAATACCCCGAAAAGCTGATTACTACCCTACGGCTAACGACGACAAACCTTAGTGCAGAACTTTCATCGTAAACCAAATCTATACGTTGAATGTGTTGGATAAGTTGATCATTCTGCTCTAACCTGGTAAAATGAGTCATTGTGGGGCAGGTTTCAGCATTCTGACAGCAGCTCAACCCCAGTTTTGACAATCTTTCTGTTTTGCCTATGCACTAACGTCAAGCACAAAAAAGACGAGCTGGAAGGGTCTTATAAGGATCCGGAAAAATTCTTCAGAGAAGACCACAGTTTCTCCAAAGTTGACGCCAGTGTTATCGCCAAAAATCACCTAGAAGAACGGCTTAAGAGCTACGTTCGGAACTTATGGAACGGAATAGAATGAAGTGAGCAGGATGGAACACTGTCGAATTCATTATATCGATCCCGTCCATTCAGGAAAATTCGCAATTCTGGAAATCCTTTCATTTGCGACTGAGCTGGACAGACGACTTCAAACTTTTCTCTTAGGTCCGAAATCTCGATGCAAAATCCTTTTCTAATGTCTAGTCTATATTCTCCGTTTCTAAAATTCTTTTCAGAGAAAATAGAATTCGATTGGCCTTGGCCTCTATATTCTCCGTTTCTAAAATTCTTTTCAGAGAAAATAGAATTCGATTGGCCTTGGCTTTTTTTCGAAAGTAAATCGTTAGACATAAACTGTCTTTCAAAAGTATATCTGCTTCCCATTACATGGAGTTTACCAAGTTAGGAGACCTATAGGAGACCTAGAATTCGAACAATAGGCATATGCAAAAGCTGTCTCAAAAGACAACAGAATTCATCATGACTGAGAAGAAAAAACTATCAATTAACTTCAAATCATTCCAAGCTTTCGGAACTTCCCAACTCTGCAATGGAAGGGACGAAATTCCCATGATTCATCAGGTAGAATTCCACGACTTCGACAATTCCTTTCAGATGGAGTTTCTTGTCAATAATTAGTAGAAAGGTGTGTATATAAAGGAAGTAATGGCGGAAGTCAGGCAAAGTAACAAGAGTTACTAAAAAATGCTGAAAAACATAGCCATCGTGTAGTAAACATCAAGTTTTGAATACAAATCCACATGGAAATATATTAGTATTCAGATTAACCATGCTTATTGACATCGTTGTTGTGGAAGTATTCGAACGAGCATGTTGGTCAGAATACTTCTTTGAAATGCATACAAAAAGACCTCGACAAGTAGGAGAAAGGCTATCGGAACTGATCGATTCCTCTTGCAGTATACGCCACCGATACGACTTCTTTCAAGATTGTGAGCACATAATTAACTGCCCATTTCGCCCATGAGTTACAGCGGCCAGTGACTTTTAGAGCTTTTTACTCTCTCACGAGAAACTGGTACCGATCTACCGACTTTGGAGGAATGGAAAGCCTGGTGTATACTTGCCCATTCAGCTGTTTGTCTTGGATTATCACATGTGTTATCAGAAGGGATTGATCCAGTGGCTGTACCAGCGCTAGATTTCTACTTTCAGGGTATTCTTGGCCTTCACTTCGAAAAATCTTAGGATGAAACATCTCTCAAGTGGAGGGTACTGGCTAAGCGCTTTGTCGGCATACCCCAAGTCTAAAGTTTTTGCAAATAACTCGTCACAAATTCCATAATACTCACAACACCAACTGCGACAATAATCAAGTAAACAAAACAAAAACAATCGAATGAGCCTTGATGAAAAGCAGTTATTTCAGTCCAACTCGATTTCATCTATTCTACTTATTTCTCTCAAGTTTTTGATGTTCTTCGATAGAATAAGAAATGAAACCGGTTGGAAAAGTGGGGTTCGGCATAAAAATGCTCAGAAAAATCGAGAAAAGCCTAACTCACATCATCAGACTGAAAACTATGGGAGAAAATCAGATGATCGCTTTTGGCAATGGTACAAGTTCTGCGACGGAGAGGACAAATGGTTTGGAGAGCAGCGGCTCCATCTTACCTCAACACTTTGGGCTCACATGGTCATCTCCAGCATTCATTGGAAAGAGGTAAAGAGACGAAGCCAATTTTCTTTACAATGGGCTTTACCTATAGACGTATGAATCAGCAGACTGTGCAGAAGCTCCCCCAATTATTTTATAAAACTCCAAGATCCCTGAGCCATTTGCTTGGGTTACCTGTTGTGGTCTATCCGAGCCATGGGTACAAAACACATGCTCCAACTGCGATAAGAACTCATCTAAATCCACGAAATTCCATTCTCTCTCTGAGGTCCGGAACACCCATTCCCCATGACCGGGTAATTGTAACGAGAATTGCCCGGAAAGGTAAAAACATTTATTCAGGCAGAGTAGGCTCTAATAGGGCATTGCACTATGCGGACACGTTTTTCGCGATTTCAATTATTTTCCAATTTTCATGATTTCCATTAGAATTACCCAACCCACCACCCATTGGGCCACTCTATTATGTTATTCATTAAAGCTGAGTACAGGCTTTTACGCAGCCGTATCGAAGATGATCCTACCTCCAGTCATCCGACCTTTGTATGAATATGATCATTTGCCTTCACAGGACTTTTTTCAGCTTAACTAGGTCTTCTGAAATGCCATTCAATTGGAAAATGATCAATTTGCATGCAAAATAGATGGCTTCATCGACGAAATGGGGAAGAAGGGGGAGAAGATTAATCGGATAACTACGATCCCAGCAAAATGACTAATATGTACGTGCATGAAGAGAATATATGGGCAATATGGTTAGCTTCTGAGGGTAAAGATTATCGAAAAAAGACAAATTGCCTTTTTTCAAGTTGTATGGATAGA
The DNA here is from genome assembly GCA_000469685.2 of Haemonchus contortus. Taxonomy (NCBI): domain Eukaryota; kingdom Metazoa; phylum Nematoda; class Chromadorea; order Rhabditida; family Trichostrongylidae; genus Haemonchus; species Haemonchus contortus. The sequence continues at coordinate 5,078,622 of LS997565.1, forward strand.
GGTCTGTGCAAGGCGCTCCGCGCTGATTGACTACTACAAAACCACCTGAATATCAGTCTTTGGTCCCTACGAGAATGGAAAGAAGGAAGTCTGGGATAGTCTGAAACGGAATACGCATTGGAGGGTACGGTGCTTGATCATCTGAAAGAGTTCGGCCACCAGAGTGGTCGCTTTATTTCAATCGGTGGTGAGCTTCAAAGGAAGTTCAAATAGGAGATCCCAACTGAGTCTGTCAATTCTCACTCCCTTATGTTTGATCCATACGAAAAACCTTTCCAATTCTCCCTCTTTCTCTAATTTCTTCGAAAAGACGGTCTATACTTCTTGAAAATAAACAATTTAGAATAATCTAAATTCCAATAGAGAAGGCTTGAGGGCTAATGTGCCCAGGGTATTCCCATAGCTATGAAATATTAGGTTGAGTCATAAGTCCTCGGACAAAATGATAGCGATGGCTTTTAGACATTATAGCTCGGAAAAGAGGAGACGAAAATGGACGCGCGCGGCATTGTTAGATAGAGTATGAAAAGCTCTTCAGAACACATGCTAACGAACACACCTAAGTTTTTCCTTTCTTGCAACTATGCCCCATGATTCAAAGCCGTCGCAACTCCACATCCGCAACACCATCATATTTATTTTTTTATCTTGCCAAGAACCCACGGAGATCGATAGACGTATTAAGGACGTCTACAAGAAGGGTGCTCCTGCTGGATGCACAACTCACGAGTGGCACACGAAGTTCACGTCGGACGACCATTCCATCAAACTACTTGTGAGCTGGCAGTCACCCTCGAGGAGTCAGTCCACAGTTATTGTGGATTGAAGTCAATCGGCAAGGTGCGAAAGCTCGCTCGATAGGTGCCTCATGCTTTGAAGCAGTATGGCATAGACTTTCGCGCCGACATGACACTTTCTCTCCTCACGCTCAAGCGTAGGAGATAGTCAGGTGTACTCTGTAGTATGTTTTCTAAAGAGCCAAGTGATGCACTATCGCACACGCATAGTCAGGGGTTCGAATAGTTGATCGATATCAGCCTAGGCCAACCAAGCCTTCCATCCCTTCAAGGTCGGTTAATCGGTACCAGACTCGTCTGGGAGGATAAAAGCACTGATTTGTACATCGGCTAGCTACCGCAAGTCACGTTGTATAGGCCCCATACTGATCCAATCCGCCACTGCGATTCTGAATGGAAGTCGATTACGGAGCACATCCCTTAGACGGGATTGACTGTTACCCAGATACTTGATCCTTTATAAATTCGGAGGAAGAAAAACCTTAGGGAGTGGAGAGTTCTTACATGGAAAAGCATACAGCAGAGGAATGTTGAAGTCAATCGATCAGAACTGAGACCTTTTACCTATTCATTTAATTTTTCTGAAAAAAAAACTCTTATATAACTCTACCTAAATAGCTACTACATCCAATTTGTGAGATAAGAACGGAATTAGGACAATTCGGTCGTAAATAGCAAACGTAAGGGAGCCGAGTAATCTACTAAAAGTACATTTTCTGATTGTTTAGCTGCCTCTACGCTATCAAATTAGATCTCAGAGTACTTAGCTATAGAGAATCTTCAAGCATTTCTCTCCGGAGTCGAGAAAAAGGACTAACGATGGAGCACCGACTACGGTGTTACCCCACCCAGAACAACAGGCGAGCCATCAATGGCCACGGAACTGCCCATCCTCAGAAATTCATTACGTCCAAGTGCCAAAATTGAATATAAAATTGAATATTGACATTTCCGTCGAAAATGCTTTACATTTGCCACTAACATTTTCATATCGTTACAACTGAGCTTTCCTATCACCTTTCACATGACTCACCCGTTCGAGCGAGCTGCCACACCCCTTCACCCACAGTCATGACTGGTAAGGTAAGTCTAGGACAGGGGACGATAAAATGTAAGCAAAATCCGTAACGAAATCGAATGAAGACAACGAAAATGTAGTTGAAGCCTTCAAGCCTATAGCCCATAGTAAGATACGGTCCCAATTCAGTTCAAAAAACCTCCCTGCTCCACTTTTTTGGATGATGAAACGGTAACAGTCTCATCTGACAATGAGAGGACAATCTAGCACTTACCCATTGGCTGGGCACTTCAATCGATTTATTGATTTTTTAGAGGTTTTTCAACCGTGTGAAACTAAACAAATACGCATCTAATTCATACCGCTAGAAGGGAAGTATGTGCAGTACACGGCTCAACCCTTGTGGCAGAAAGCTTCCTTTGAAAGAATGAAAGTTGGAAAAAGATGGTTCAATTCTCGAGAATGATGAAGAAGACCAAGTGGGAAGACGAGAATCCTCCGAGGGCTAGAAATATAAAAGGCATCTAAACTTATAAAACTGAATGTATATCTATGCCTCAGATGCTCTTCTCTGAACCCTCGACCCAGATGTTTAAAGACAACGCTCGAACTAATGGTGAGCACTGTCTGAACGCCTTTAGATTAGGGTGAATTTCCTATGTTTTCCAGCTCTTAGACCCTGACAAAGGTGACTAACCGAAATATAGCCTTATTTTAAAAAATATAACATTTTGGTTAAGATTTCAGAGAGGAACACTCAAGACATCGAGATATCATGCCAAGGTTGAGTGAAAGTCGAATAGGTCGCTCCTGAATGTATGATTATCAAGCAGCAACTAACTTCGAGTCCAAAGAATCAGTCAATTAGTGGACGAAAAACGGCTCCAATTGCGACGCATTCATCTTGGCGATTAACGGGCGTTGAAATGAGATTAACTGGCTGAGTCACTTCACTGCATCCTGAAATAGGCTCACTTCAATTACTCCACGTTTTTCTATAACGTCAACAAGCTAGACAGGAAGAGAACAGGAAGGAAGAATTGGGCTGGGAGGTTCCTAATTAGTTGGCGAACCAACAAAGAGACAATAAACATCAAATTCATGACGGGATGAAGGTCCCCGGAGATTTTCTAGAAAAACTCCAGAAAACTGTGAACAAGGATTAATAGGTCATCCAAGTAAGTTTTGAGAAGCAATTTGAAAAACAATGAAAAACATAAACAAGGAGGGATGGTAAGCTGTCAGAATTTTTTCGAAACATATCGAAAACCTGAAAACTAGAAGTCGTTTGAATGCTCCCAGGACTTTATTTGATTCTGAGCTGACTGAAAATGGAAGAATATGTTGAGAACTTCAAGGAAGCACGGATTCTCCAAAAGAGAAATAAGCACAATTCGAAATATTCCGAATAGATTCAAAGCAAAAATCAAAATCGGCATCCATTTCTGTTGCAAAGTAGAGTCATTAGTCGATCTAATTTTGGGTGTATCATTATATACGTTCCGCTGTTCTATAGTTGCGCAAGCATCATTGTTAATACGTGTGAAATACTGCGATAATCGATCCTCATTCACTCGGGCAACCCCGCCCATCTGAGACAGACACGCCCCTCAACCCACACTGAGACCGTAATAGGTCTGAGCGTAGCACCGATGGAATCATAAGCGAAAAGAACTAATCAGAAATCAATGACATCATCAGAAAAGGGAACCCCAAGAGTAGGCAATATCATTATATCATTGAGTATTACAACTTCACCTGTATCACCTGTCGTCCCGTTGATCGTCGATTTCCTCGAGCGGGCGCCAGTAACGTCTCCATTCGTCCCTGTTACGAGCCAGAGTGGTCCAATGAATCGCTCCAGGGACACGAGGATCAGCATTCCTTTCGTTCAGAGCTTTCGTGAAGAAGTCTGACCATCTCGTTGGCGGCCTTCCTGGAGTTCGTTTGATGTCCCGAGGGATCCAGTCAGTAACCGCCCTGATCCAACGGTCATCACTATATCGCATAACGTGTCCGGCCCACCTGATCTTCGATTTCTTGGCGTGGTCAACGGCATCCCTGATCTTCGTTCGTTGACGGAGCTCGGAACTCCGGATTCCTTTCTGCACTTGCGTGTACAGGGAAATTCCGAGCATCGTCCTTTCCAAAGCGCGTTGAGCAACGCTGACAGCATGCTCATCCTGCTTTCGTAGAGTCCAAGTCTCTGAGGCGTACGTCAAAGCAGGAAGAACAGCAGTGTCGAAAAGGTGAGCGCGGAGCCGGATGTTCTTTGTCTTCTTCACTACTCCCTCGATATTCTTAAATGCTCCCCACGCAGCGCGTTTCCTTCTGCAGAGCTCCGGAGCTAGGTCGTTCATCATGTTGACTTCCCGACCTAGATACACATAGCTAGAGCATTCGGAGATATTCTTTCCGTTTAGCGTGAAGGGAGCATCAGGTACCAAACCGTTTTTCATGAACATCGTCTTCGTTAAGTTCAGTCTCAATCCGATCTTTCCACAAGCATTGTCAAACTCGGCCAGCATTCGTTCCGCCTGCTCGATGTTCGGTGTTATGAGAACGATGTCGTCTGCAAAGCGGAGGTGATGTAGATAGCGGCCGTCGACCTTCACTCCCAAGTCTTCCCATTCCAAATGACGCATGATATTCTCGAGAGCGGCACTGAAAAGTTTGGGCGATATGGTATCGCCCTGCCGGACACCTCTCTTCACGTTGATAATGACTTCCTTGTAGAATGGTGAAATCCTGGTCGTAAAGTTGTCGTAGAGCTCACGAAGCATCCTTATATATTGAGTAGAAACACCCTGGTTGCCCAGGGCTTCGATTACCGCTTCTGTCTCGACAGTGTCAAAGGCTTTCTTCAAATCGATGAACGTAAGACATAGCGGCATTTTGTACTCTCGCGATACTTCAATGTGCCTTGTTAGGGTGTGGATATGATCGATTGTACTAAACCCTCTCCGAAACCCTGCTTGCTCGCATGGCTGTCCTTCATCTAATATTCTGCCAATCCTGTTTAGGATGACACGAGTGAAGAGCTTGTAGATTACGGACAGCAGGCAGATTGGGCGATAATTGCCAATGTCGTCTGGATCTCCCTTTTTGTACAGCAATACAGTCTTGCTAGTTTTCCACGACGTGGGTACTTTGCATTCCGATAGGTACCGCGTGAAGAGCCTAGCCAGAGTTTTGATGATGACTTGTGGTATACTCTTCAGATGTTCTGGTTTGATCCTATCGGGACCGGGCGCTGTACAGTTCTTCATCGACTTGATGGCATGTCGTATTTCAGAAGGGAGAACCGAAGGAGCGATATATTCGTCTTGCCTGAGATGGTGAGTAGGCAGGTAGACGTGGCTGTCGAAGAGATCCGAGTAGAAGTCGTAGATGACCTTCTCCATTGCCCTCCGGGATGCAGTAACGGTTCCGTCAGGACGACGAAGGGAGGTCATCTTGGTCTTGTAGTTGGCGAAGCTCCGTCGGGCTTTGCGAATGCTCCTTCCGGCCTCGGCGGCTCCGTCCATGACTGCTGCTCTTCTCTCTTTCAGATCTTCCTTTATCGCTTCTCTGCATTGCTTCGCAAGTTCGGACGTTTGTTGATAATTGCCTGTAGCTCGCGCGATTCCACGCTGGCGTATCAGCTCGAGAGTCTTCGAAGAGAGTATTACAACTTACCACCAATAACTTATCACAACTTATCACCAATAACCGATCTCTCCCACGTATGTATTGAAATCAAATCATATCACTCGAGATCAATATTGAAATTAAAAGCAAGGAGTGATCGAAATTTTGGGCAGTCTTCGGTTATCCTTTTGCTGGTGGCCAATGTGCATGTTTACTTTAACATCCGTTAAACTTAAATTCCATCCAGACCATCGCGAAAATTGACTTCGAGCTGATATTTGCTTCATAATATATGCATGGCTTCTTCAGAATTGCTTCGCTATCACTAAATTGTTACTGCGAATATGCTGAAAGCTTCCACTATAAAGCGTTTTGAGCAAGAGCTTTGCAGAACACTAGTTTTCTTCACTGTATTTCGCCGTAAACACACTAAAGAGGTGGGAACGGGTAGTGTATCGGTCCCACGGGCTTACTCGTTCCCTTACACATCATTCAACACGGAAAACAGCAACGTTCCCACACTCCTTAAGGAATGTCTGAGATGATATCAACGTCTTATAGAAGATACAACAGAATTAAGAGGTAGTAGTTCTAGTAAGAGACAGAGTGCGGACCACTCGAGTGCTCAATGGGATGTGCGTTCCTACGGCCAGGACTCTCAGGGCTCAGAAATCTACCTACTGTTATGGTATAGCAAGTTTGTAGGCGATTATCTGAGCAGCATTAATAGGTAATCCTATGAAGGTGGAACAATAAGGGTCTATTATCAGCTAAATAGTCCAGCGATCACCTCACTCCCACCCAACCTCTCTATGTGTAATCTCCGTACGAGAACAGAATGAGTCATCCGCTACGAGACGTTAATGAAAAAGTGGGAAACCGAGCTGGAAGCCTAGAAGAATAGGGAGTCTTCGTGCAAACCAGAAACGGGCAAAAATGATGTTAATGACGAGTCATTAAGTCTCTTGAAAGGCATTTAAATGCCCTAATGCCTTCATTAGCAATTAAAATCGAATAAATGGCGTATGCTGAGAGCAGATATACCAGAAAAGTATGAAAGCGTCTTCAAGCAAGATATGACAAATAAGTCTGAACACGGTTTGAGGCATAATTGCTTTTCCTTCAATATTCGACTAAAAGAAGAAAAGTGTTGCTCAAGTGGTGCCGTCGAAATGATATAAAGGTCATATTTATCATGTAGAAGGTAGAAAATAAAATTAATTAGTGCAAGACCGTGAAAGAAAGAAGTTCTCATCCGCTAATCTGCTTGAAGTGTGCCATCGTCGCCAAGCAGATTGAGACTGAGCGATTGATTTCCCGATTGTCGAGCTACAGATCAAGACGGTACCTCCCTGGTCGTGATCGGTCCGATCACGGAATTACAGCAATCGAAAAACTTGTTTACTGGTTTGAGTATCGAAGAGGACCATAAGTTCACCGATCTAGTGAGCCAACTCAATATGAGCTACTCGGAGGTTAGCGGCTTTCTTTATTACCGTACTCAGACTTACTAAAAAAGGTAAAGTGGTAAGTATGACTGTAAATTAGGTCTACTAGCAGATCCTTCAAAACTTTGAGAAGCTTCTACAAGAATTTCTGAGTAGCTTCTATGTGGTGGAATCCTCACATGGCTCTGAGGCAGACTAATACATACCGTGGGATGAGAAGCAGACCAGAGGGTGCACCTTCAGGTGCGTCTACCTATTTTTCTATATTAGGCACCTGGGCTACCATAGTGTCTGTCATAATCATTTTCGTCAGAAATTGATTACTGCTGTAAAAATCGTTATTGTAGGAGTCGTTAAAGAGGTAAACTCAAGATCCCAAGATCTTTGTATGAGCTTTTCAACATCACTCGAATATATGCTGAACAGTTGTCAAAAACGCAAATGGGAAAGGGTAGTAAGCCTACGAATTTGGATTCTATGAGGAATTCCATTTAGATTCTGAGTAGCGCATCCTAAACAGGAGTGAACAAAGACGAATTTCAGTCGTAACAACAACATCAGACATTGTTGTGGACGATGGAAGTAAACGAATTATCAGGCGAACCAGAAAGGCGGTGATGTTTTCTCTTTCTTTCATTTTTTTCGCTTCTGAGGCTCAAAAAACATCAGCACTTCTGAGTAAATCTTTAATGAAGTGCCAAATGGAAAATATCAAACAGGTTTTCTATCAAGATTAATATCTGACCTTTTCAGTACACTTATTTTATAAGTTTTTGCTAGATGCTTTTTGTTGTGTTACGTGATGTGGTGGCATTTCCTACCTGATCGTTTTTTTTTATTTTGGTTTGAACGAATACTGCCGGTGATAGTCTAGTATGGTGCAAAAGTAGCGATGGAAATGCGATAACTGGCATATTTAGAAAAATAAAAGGTTTCAAAAGTAGTAAAATTCGGGAATTGATAAGAAAATTAAGACTTTACTATTTATCATTCAAGTAGTTGTTAATTATCAATTAAGTTAAGATAAGAGAATTTGCATTTAGGGGTCATTTGGACGAGTTACCCAAGTGTGTGTACCATTGCGTATAACTGGCTATAGTAAGCTGTTTGCATGTAATGTGTGCGTCCCGGCGCAAATGGTGAACATCGATTGTAACAAGAACGGCGGACGCTGAGAGGGATCGAAACAACCGACTTTTCTTCCCTGTCTGACTAGAAGCCAACGTAGGTCATGGAAAGGACATCAAATCTTTTTTCTCCCGAACCTAGGCTTTACTATGTACTTGAAAAATTTTCAGAATGCTGCTATCTCTGTCTTCAAAATGCAGTCTTGTTCATTGTACATGTGAAAAGATCTGCGAACTTTGAGGCACCGTCTACTTGATTCAATACGGAGTATGTGGAGAGAAATAGGTGGCGGAGACCGTAAGACCCTTGAAGATCCGCCTGGACGAACATAGAAGAGCATTGGCTAATCCTGCTGCCTATCCACACAGCAGCTTTCTCAGGCACCTACAGTCGAGCATGTAAAGGAGAACGCTCCATCTTCCGATGTGAGAGTTTTGCATAAATATTTGGCACGGCCTCTGGAAAGAAAAATCGTGGAAGCACGGGAAATATACCGTATCCGACCGGAAATCAACGCAAAGGAGGAGATGTGGGACCTCCTGAGACTGATTGAATGATAACATTCCGTCGCCTCAGGAGAAGAGCGGTGTCCCATTTCTCTTTCATGTTCCTCGCCAATAGGTCCACTCTCCTATTCTCCAACATTTCCGGTTGGGAGAGGATCCGAGTGTTCTATGTAGTAACTGATTGTTGACTGATTCTTTGCAACTATGTATTATAAAGTCAAGGTCTGAAGAAGGCATTATATGCCGAAAGTTAGCCAGTAAAGTGGAGCATCAAGAGCTTCGAAAATATATACGGAGAACTAGTTGAGAATTGTCTAATCATTTTTTTGACACCCCAGTACTTCCACCATTACCAGTAGAACGTGGAAGCATGGCTCATCCTAGAGGATTCAGCTCACGTTTTTTTCAAGCTATGCCGTTTACTTATAGAAAAAATCATAAGATACTACAATTGGCAAGCAATCCAATGAACAAAATCAACTCATAAATAACGAATAAATAAAGAATATCTTTATACAATTTTATTATTTTCATGGAAAATATAAATTTAAAGGTCGACACTCGTCTGAGTGTCTGTCGAATTATGCTGCAATATTTTTTATACAACTCTATCAATCGTCGATCCCCTCTTTCGTTCCTTCATTCCGCCGGTACTTTGGCGTCGCCCGCCTCGTAAGTATGGATTGTTCAATTGAAGGCCTTCATTACTCAACGCTTGTCGAATATTCTGATTCGATCCCTGGAAAAAATTTCAACTTGCATTATACACTGGTACTTCGATGAAAGGTTGGCTAGGCGAGAAATCCTCTATAAATCCGCCTTATTGCCAAGATTGAACCTTCTAAAAAGTAGTGGAAATAGAGGTTGTGCGGTACTGGAAAGGATGCCTGGACGAGATCCCAGTTGTTGCGATTGGGTAAAGAACTCGCTACACAAACTCAAAATGTGCAACATGTGCCCCTCCTGAACCGTACTGCCTTTTCAAAATTGCTGGAACTCGCCCACTTTTGGGCGTTCCATAGATCGATACAATGTTGGAGTCCTTACAACATCCCATCTAGGCAGTTTTTTGATCGGGTAGCGCCATGCATAAAATACCGGGTACAACAGATTCTGCCTGGGGTTTTAGAAACATTTCTATGGTCAACCGTTTACAGTCATAACGGAAATAGCATTTGACTCGTACTCGAGCAAGACGAGGAAGGCTTAGGTCCTGTGGGCGATATGGAACCTTTAGGCCCTGCATGTGGGAAAGGAGTAAGGTAGAAACCTTATTGTTACGAAAGGGAAGTGGATTTCGGACAACACGCGGTCCACAAACTGCGTGAGGTAGCGGTGCCCTCCCTGTTAGTAAGAATATGGTCAAGTTCAGTTCGTTATAGCTAGTTGATGAACTTACAGCATTGCTACTGGTAGCCATTTGTCGCATGTAATCGTCTTGGATATCTTCTCCTTCTTCCTCGTTATTCACTTTCACCTGTCCTCGGGTTGTATTCAATTCTTTGAGTTTTCTATCCAACAACTCGCTGAACAGCGCATAGAGGCCATCCACATTTTCACCACTGGCGAGGACCTTGAAATAAGGACATCTCACATACAGTATCTATTATTCAGTAGAATGAGTTACCGTACCTTATCGAGTTGCTTTTGCTGTGGAGTTACGGTCATGTCGTTTACTGATAGATCTTTTTCATAGCCCTTATTAACATATGTACCATCACCAAATCGTAGTTCTTGTCTGTAAAAAATCAGTACCTGTTCTTTAATCGTTACTGGTAATCTATGCTAAGAGAACCTAATGGCATACTCTCGAAGGGCCGAGATCCTTTTATGCTCTGCTTTTTGCATTTTTGTGAGATTCATCGCATCTTCAAGTGTGATTTTTTGATAAGCTCGAACGATAGACGAAGCATCGAAATTCTTCTTCTTCTCGTTTCGCATCAGAATTGGTCGAAGAACTTTTGCATTGAAACGTTCAAAACTGAAAATAAGTGGTTTATTTTCAGAAAAAGATTCTGAGTGCCTTCAACACGCTTCTTACAGGACACATTACTTTGTACCTATTCGTGAATCCCTTACAAACGTTTTTGAGCCATTTTTAGCTGGCCGCATGGTGCTGGAGAAACATCGGCGCGCGTACGCGACGCGCTAGGATGACGTCATTGTGGCGCTGCGCAGCAGTTCCCCGGGCGGTAGTATTGATTGCGTTGGCAAATTGCCAGGTTTAGCTCCGCTTAATCTAATGAATGAAGTTCAGTGAACTAGTACTTTGATATTTATTTGACAATGAGTGAGCCAAGCCGACTATCTGACATATCTACGATTCATAAGAAAGTGTCAGTAACTAATAAACTAAGGATAGATTTTCAGTCGACGCGTCACGGCTGCGCTGCACCGCTCGGACGTCATCTTTACGTTACGCGTATACGCGCTTCGAGCAAATCAAGTGTCATTTTTTCACCTGAAGAGAATAAAACCAAATACACTCTTCGAGGAGTTCTTTTCGAGGCACTAACCCTACGTCTTTGCCAATCAAGGTTTCTCATAGAACAGCTTCTTATTGGCTTTTTTGGTAAAAAAAACTCACTTATCGCGAAGTGAATAGTGACCTTGTTGACCGGCAATATCTTCCACACCTGACATCATGTAGTCCAAATACTAAAATATGTCCGGTTATTATGTTAACGAATAATATTGTCAAAAAAGAACGTTTTCACTTAGGGATTTAGTCTGGGAAAAAATCACTTCGGGTTCATGCTCACTCGAAATCAAGGTTCAATTATTACACGAGTAGTTTGCAGGGGAGCACCTCCCAATCATCAAAAATTCTGTCGACAAAGTTAGACCAAGGGATGCCACTGCCGATCAATTTATATTTCCTAACGATCACGAACTCTCTTCCATGGGCGAGAAGGTAGTTTCAAGCATTGTGTGGAAATGGGGAACTTTAGAAGAAAGTAAAATCGCTGATGAGAAGCCTTTCAACAGCCGTCCTGGTGGCCGTTATATGCCCCTAACATGGTTGCTGGGCTCATCATTGCCTACCCACCACCCTCAAGTGTTCTGAAATAATATTGTCAGCAAAGGGTGCTTCTATTTCGCAATGAATCGTCGTCTCTGTTCGCTCTCGATCCCATCGAGGTCTCAGTGCATCTATGTACGTGTTTCCCTCACAACTGGTGTTTCCCTCACAACTGGCACATGGCTCACTGCGAAATTTCTGCGCCATCCCCCCCCCCTCCCTCCCGGGTCTCATGTAAGCAAAAAGGACCCAAGAGTTTTACTACGGTCCAGATGGTGACTTCTCCTTCCATGAGCATCCTTAGAGAGCAGTAAGAGTGGATATAAGCCATTCCTTACGTCGATCTTGACGGGATTTGCATTCGAGCAAGACTTTTATAACAACTGTATCGTCTAGAAGGTTACTCTAAAATTTGTTCAGTACTACCTTATTGTAGACGCTCTCCGTCATCGTAGCTGGGCGGTCATCTTTCGTTTCCACGTTCAAATAATTTACAAGCGGTCGAATTGTGATGCCCTTAAAACGATGCCTTTAATGAGCGACATAAAATCTTAAGAACTGAAACAGCAACACTTTTTACCTAACTTTCTGGAACTACGAGGTACCGGGGAAAGGGTAGGGGTATGCAGAGTAGGCGAAAAATTCTTTGAGGTCTAGGGAGTAAACAACAATTCTGTAACTTATGAGCAAAATACTCTTACAGAAGGATGGAATTCCAGTCTTCTTGAAACTTTGTCCCTATTCTGTAGATCTTACGGAATTTTGCCTACAACTTCGACTGCGAAGTGATTTTTGCATGAAGACCCATACCCTTCTCACGGTACCCTTCACTCTCGTACTGCCTACTGCTTACCTGAAGGAACACCGTGAAGAAAATCACAACAATCGTTGTGGTGATAAACATCTGCCTTGCCATAATCGTTGCCGGAATGGACATAGCCAAACCGAATGCGATTGCACCTCGAAGGCCTCCGTATGACAGAATAAGTTGATCAATCTATAAAGCATATTTTCGAATTGGTCGAGATCGGACGAGTTCTCTTGTTAAGTGCACTGTTATTCCGTTAAATTTAGAAAGCATATTCTTGAATTGGTTGAGATCGGACGAGTTTTCATGCACTCCTATAAGGTAACCTATGACCCATAAGATAACCTTGCTCTAACTAGCGTGGATAACCCATCCATGCTAGTTAGAGCAAGGGCATTGTCAAAATAAATGAATAATTAAACAAATTTCGTTGAACACAACTCGCATACACACCTTCGTGAACTTCTTGTGACGGAATTTGTTAAGGAAGAAACACTGAGCCAATACACCTGAAACATAAAGTGGTAGTCAACAAAATACGTTTTACCATTAAGTAAAATGTAAAAAAATAGGGAGCTGACGTGAGCATACCGATTGTGCGGTAGAGAAGGCAGAATCCAACTGTGGCAACGACAAACGCCGTGTCCCAGTAGTGATTGGACGACATTGTTGAAAGTCCCAAAAACCTAAAATCAAGTTTTCAAACGTAATCAGAATTTTACTCATAAACCACTGATTACTTGTTCTTGCTATAGTTTCTCCAATTCCAGAACAATTTGTTTGAATAGTTTAAATAAAAATTATAACAAGCAATCTCACTAGTTTAAATAAAAATTATAACAAGCAATCTCACAGGGTTGGCGGAATATGGACAAAACTTCGAATTCGGACGAAACTCTAACCCGTCCGAGTCAAAACAATATCCAATTATGGCAGAAGCAAAAAAATTGATTTCAAAATTGGTCTACACAACTGTAAGGAAAAAACCCGACAAGGCCATCAGAAATATGGGGGTAAGCCGCAACGCTACCGCAACGCAACCTATGACCACGCCCACCTAACATCACTAATTTGGAACTGATTTTGCTTGTTTATCGAAGGCATTTGTGTGTAAATGAAAAACATGAAATGAAGTCAGATAAGAGAGCTCACATGAAAATCACCGTCTCAGATGATTGAGCCAACATTTTTACAAAGTATTTTACGGCATTTGCTGCTGTTGTGGTAATATTTCCTTTCACATACTGTTTCATTGCCATTCCACACACAGCGATTCTGGAAATGAGTAAGTCCTAAGTGGGACCACGGAGTTCGAAATATCAAACTTATAGGATAAAGTATTTAACATTGAACAATTCGCTAGGATAAACCTTCAAGCGTTCCTTCAGGGATAACCCAGGCTTCCGACTTAACCCCGAATTGAGGACCGATTGAAAGCCTCTACATATATTTGTACATCAAAACTAGGATCTGGGTAACGGCCACTATTGTTTTCTTTTCAAAAACAACACCCAAGTCAGCCTGTTGACTGGTATCTCTCATCCTGAGTGGTTTAGCCAGATTTGGATTTCCGTAGTGGTATGGTAAGGGTTGAAGCCTAGACTCTTTCTCGCGCAATGAACTTCTCTCAATTTATTTTCTCTCAACTGATTTTGCAAGTTGCAATAGGTAAGGGCCAGAGTAACCAGTATGTACTCATACACATAACTCACGCAATAATTGAAGATAGAGAAGTAATTTCAGCTGTAAGGTATGCCATATAGGGAATGACGAAAATAAATACTGGTGCAAGTATTCGAACCTGATTCGTATATCTGAAAATGAGGGGTGTCGCTGGAAAATGACGAATTCATTGAAGTAATCAGTAAGTTACAAACAAAAGTATACTTACTTTGTGATGAAACTGACGATGAACGCTGCAATGAGGCCAATGACTGCACCACCACAAGCCACCAGTAAGAATGACAGTACACCGGCTGCATAGTCAATGGGTTCGAGATTCTCAGCACCGATTAATGTGAAGCTTTTGAACATTTGGTAGAGCACCTCAAAAATTTCTCTTCCAAACTCCATTTGCAAGGCAAGTGGTACAAATCAAAAAATTTCGTTTTTTTTTGCAATCCCTTTTTTATCAGCATGACATAACCCATGGCCCAGTTCCGGCTATGCCACCCGAAGGGAAATGTCCCCACTTCTCATTGCTCTCCTATGAGGTTGAAGCTCAGCACTCTTCTTTGGGCCATTATCCGACCCGTGTCATTCGGTTCGAGCCATCGGAACAGTAAGGGGAACGTAGGAGTAAAAATACATAAACCGTACAAATATATTTGTGTTTTTTCTATATCTACATACTCATTTGTTTATGGGTTCCAAGTTGTTTATATGTTTGGTATTTGTGTGTCGATTCGGGCGCATAAACAAATAAGTAAATAAATAAAAATATCCATGTTGAGAGGAAGTGAGTGGTGTAGAAAGGAGTCCTCAAATTGCCAAATTCGAATATGAAACCACCATCTGCACTGTTACCATTTTACCTACTGTTCCCTTTCTTTCTCTGTTTTATTACAGTATGAGCTCGAGTAGATGCTCTCTCAATGAAAACAAAAACAATTAAATAAATATTGTCCCCGAAATTATATCGTACGCATATGACACTCGTTATGACAAAGGATGGATTTTCGATGACATCATTTGTGAACCGGTTGGTCTGCTCTCTCACTACGATCATTTCGTACCCGACCATCTCGACCATTGACTAGATTAAAATGATGATGATGATGATATCATTATCGACATTTATGGCGGAACTTCCATGACGTGCCATTGAACCCGAGTGATATCAAGAAAATACTTAGAAATCCTTTAAATAAAGAAATGTTCCAGAAACTGAACACACTTACCACAGTCACACCGTCGTTGAACAGTGCTTCGCCGAATACGTTCACAAAAATGAACTCATTCACATTGATTTCTTCAAATACTGCGATTACTGCCACCTGAATGTGGAAGAATAAATTTTCAAACGCATAAATTTTTTTTCTGATAAGAAAGGACTACTGGATATTAAATGATTCCATATTTGCTTTGGAGCATTTATTTTTTATCAAAATTTACCTTTTTGCCAAGCCCAATTAAAATGCTGTAAAGGGCGAAAATCCTGAAATGGGCGTCAACGACCCTCCTTCGGGTACGAATAAACTGAGAACGGATTGAGTGCATCTTTAATCCTGGACGGCATTCATATGCATGGCGCATACTGAGACATCCGCCCGCGACAGCTTTCTATCACGCTTCTAGCCATCATAATTATTGAACTCTTTATTTTTAGTCCTATAAAACAAGTTCTGGAAGGATGTTGCGGGTGGATTACGGTAGTCCCAATTTCCCTAAGACGTCGTTCCCCTTGGCCGCATTTCGTCTTCCACTACAACTGGGCTTTCGTCCCATGACTTAATATTTATCGCAGTACTGAACACCCCGAGTGTTTTACACTTGAGTACGAAAAAATGCATCGATACCGAAGTATCGCCCTATTTGCTCATTCTATCATTGATGTCATTCGGTACTGTATTTTTGTACTTTTGAGGCCCACAACAACCGTAACTTACCGGATCAACAGCGGAAATAAGTGCAGAAAATACAAAAATTTCTGTGGTAGAAAATTCCATAGAGAAAATACCGTAACTGGAAAGTACCAGTAGTGAAGCTCCTGAAAAACTGTACGTTTATGCCTTAGTCCCCAAAATCTGGCAAAATTGCGTTCCTTAAATTTGGCATGGGAGATTCGTGCCATGATTAATGACCGTATCTGGTGGTGTTCTATATTCAAGGGAAAGCGGAAGATCCACAGCGGTTTGGTCATTAGTCTTTCTCCAAAATCAAAGTTCATGAAATGAACCCATAGTTATTACTGTATGTGAGAAATATTTGTATAATCAAGTGGTCATACTCACATATATTACTATTCGTCGTTGGCATAGAGTAGTGCTTAGGGCTCATTGAAGGGCATATGGTTTACTCAAGTCTTACGGCAATTCCAGGAGGTTGAAATGTCCCTCATTACAGTAATCTTACGAGTAAAAACCCACCGCTACCTTTTAGAATTCCAGTTTGACAAAAATCGACGTCCAAATGTTTGAGTAATTTTTCTTGCTAATCAAGGTTATCCAATCTCATTACATCGATTTTCAATGATAGTGGAAAGCATGGCGTGTTTTGGAGAGGGTGATGAAAGGAGTGATTTGCACCGTGTACTACCGGAAGAATTTCTTTATTTTCCCCAAAAAACTCTTTCCCTCCTTTTCCCAAAACAGCACCTCCTCACTAAAACTGAACCTACAGTGAGGTCCCAATTGATTTTGGCTAACCTGTAGGGAAATTTTGGGTTTAAGCTTACATCTATGGGGAACATCTGTCTACCCAAGTACACTTACACGAACAATCACCCACCATCCCCACAGACCATTTCGGTAGTCGACTATTTTCGAAGAACCACTTTGTCCTTTATGTTCATTCAAATGAAATAGTAATTTGTAGATGTTTTGGGACCCCAAAGAAACCTACTTAGGCCTTCCCTGGGAATCTTGAGATCCCTCTATAGAATCGATCCATGATCGCGTTGCTTGATCAACGAACAATGGACGCTACTACAGTAATCCTATCAGCGATTAGACTAGCGTATTAGTGAATCGATCGGCAAAAACATTCGTCCACAGAAGGAATTCTACAAATGTGTTTACAAGAACTTTTGTAAAATCAATAAATTTCAATAATACAACTCATATCGCAGAATAGCTTCCAGGGACAAAAATATTGCAGACAGGCCTTTTCCGAAAAAATTGCACCTAGCAATGAACCGTTGACCTTCTAATATCTAATAATTACTTTGTAAATATTATTGTTGCTTGGGCCCTTACGGATAGGGAACTCCGGATATTCTTGGACTCTTCAAAAAATTGAAGAAAAGGTTGAAGCTCACCTATTGCCAAACAGTTCCATATCGTACCAACAACGGCGAAAAGAAGTACCGAGTCGAAATTTTCAAATAAGGCCCTGTTAGGCATGAAATAACCTGAAATTTTCGCTCAGTCAAACTATACAGTACCTTCAAAGTTTCAAGAAAAAAGTGAACATATGAGTCCAGACTGTACCCGCATCAAAAATGATAGGTGGTAGAAGATATAAGAAGAACACATGAGAGTCAAGTGAATAATTTATATGGGCTCCGGTTTCTTTTAGAAGTAACCCGATGACAAGACCGACTGCAATCAGTAGAGAAGAATCGGGTAGCACGTTTGATATCGGCTTGAACACATGGAACACTGAAAAAAAGCAAATTGCAGCTAAGAGTAAGAAAAAACAAAAAAATAGCCAGAAAGTTGCTGAAGGCCGGTTAATCCTTTTCGCAGAAGATCGCAAGTGGCTAAGAGAATTTCGCATAGAAAGTAACCCAACTCATTCCCACAGTTCCATGGAAACCGTGGGAAAAGACAGCTGGTAGTAGAGCGATATCACAAATGTTTGTATTAAAAAGTAGTTGATAAGGACTATTTTTTGAAAGATGACGTAGTGCATGGTTTGCCACTCATGCTTTGATGATTAATGGTAGGCACTGCATGATCTTCCACCCAGTTGAAACCAGTGGAGATTGCCTGATTGATCCTAGGTTTCTTTGGGAGGATAAATACCTCTATTCGGCAGCGGCTTACGGTCCAGGATGTTAGAGTCAAAGTGGGAGCCAAACACGCAATAAACTGATACTGCGAATTCGAGTTGGGAGCATGACAGATCTCGAAATTTTTTAGAAGTAAATAAAAAAATTAATGTAATTAGAGGCCATTAGCGTATGCATGAAAGATCTTGGAGTATCAAAGATTCTTCCAGAAATCGTTTTGAAGGCACAGTTCACGATAATTCAAACGAAGGCGACTTCACGTCAGGCTTCTGTGAATCAGAATATCATTGCACTCTTTTTTGCCATGATTAATGATTGGTGATATAACCATAGAGATAAATATTTTGATTATAATAATAATAAGCAAAAACCGATAAAAATAATAGCATTTCGTTTTTACATATCAATATCATAATCAAAAAATTCGATGTTGCAGAAAGGAAGAAGCTGAGTGAGCATGGTTACTAGAAAACCTTTGTTTCTCTTGAAAATCGCCAAAAACAAATAGAAGGCAAAACTTACATATTTTAGCTAAGGCTGCTACAAGTAGCCATGTAGCGATCATATATGGTGTCTCATTCGCCAGCCATCGAAACGTGACTACCTGAATAGTTAGAAGAATTTGTCGAAGTTGCTATGAAATAGTGGTTGAAAGTCTTTGAAAGTAAAATTAGGCAGTAGCTAGAGGGAACCACATTCGAAGTATTAGCCTTACCCTTTCCCCTAGAAATCCTCCTCTCAAAGTTTTGGTATGAACTTTCTCATTTTATATATTTTTCTCAAGTGAATAAAAACCGAATCGGTTTGATTTTTCAAATACACAAAATAAAAATAATCGATTAAACTGACAAGGATTTAATGAAGAAAAAAATGAACCTTTAGTACATGAATTTTCAGGGTGTGATGCAGTAGTAACGAAATTGTCGCGTCGCAGCAAGCGAGACGCCGCGCGCGAAGCAATGTAGCGGAATGCAGCGTCGAGTAAGAAGTTCAGGAACAAAAGAACTAACAGTAAAAGCATGCCATAAGTAATAGTCGCTTAGCGATTGAGCTGTAGGAAGAACGCTAGAACTGTAATAACGAGGCAAATGGTCCGCGACAGCCGCGTGCGGCGGATCGATTATACAAAACCGTTCCTACTGCCCGTCTCCCGAATTTTCAGAGCCAAAATTGGACCAAAGTGTACACCGGCTAGGAATTAATCCGTATGAAATATTTAAGTGATCACTAGCATTTTAGTAATCATAGAATGTCGAAGGGTAAAATGAGTGATATTTGTTGATAAACGTTTATAATTTCTTTCAGCTAGAGTCACGTGAACTTCGGATCAAAATTACCACTGAACCATCACTTCCACCAGCGATTAGTCGTCATTTTTTCTTCGATATTTACATGAGCCCTTTGATTTCTCAGTAACCGGTTATAAATCTATTTCTTTTCCGATGTATTAGGTTGAGTCATAAGTCCTCGGACAATGTGATAGTGATGACTTCTAGCGATCATAACTCGGGAAAGAGGTGACGAAAATGAACGAGCTAGGCATTGTTAGATAGAGAATGGAAAGCTCTTTCAAACGCATACTGGAAAAGGCACCTAACTGTTTTCTTTCCAGCAACTGTGCCTCATGATTTCAAGCCGTCGCAACTCCACATCCGCAACACCATCATATTTATTTTTTTATCTGGCCATGAAGCCGCGGCAATCAATAGAGGTATGAAGGACGTTCACAAGCAGGAGGTGTACAATTTACAAGTGGCACTAGAAGTTCGCATCGGGCGACTATTCCGTCGAAAATGAAGACCGTCCGGGACACTCAATGAAGTTGGATTTGAAAGTGCTGCGGAGCCAGGTGGGAGCCGATCCGTATCAAACTACTCGTGAACTGGCAGCCTCCCTTGGGGAGTCAGTCCACAGCTCTTCGTGAATAGAAGTCAATCGACAAGGTGCGAAAGCTCGGTCCATAGATGCTTCATGCTTTGAAGCAGTATGACATAGACCGCCGCGACGACGCGGCACTTTCTCTCCTCACGCTCGAGGGCACCACACGTGGCTCGAGTACCTAGTCACCAGGGGTGTGAAGTCGAACCTCTACTCTAACGTTCACCGGTGTGCTCAACGGATTGACAAAGGTGCGCATGCAGAAGACTCCCCCAAACCCAACGTACACGCCGAGGAGGTTATGCTCTGATTCTGGTGGAGCGCTCTCCGTGTCGAATAATGGGAGCTGCTAGACGAAGGATGCACAGTGACCGCACACGTCTACATTACGCAACTGAGGAATTTGAAGGCGAATCCCGAAGCTACACGTCCACAGCAGCACAAAGTTTACTTTCAGCACGACAACGCTCGCCCTCACATTGCAAGAACGACCAAAACTGAACTGACGAATTTTGGCAGGACAACTTTACCACGCCAACCATGTTCCTCAGATCTGGATCCCTCGTATTACCACCTTTGTCCCCATCTCCAACGTCATCTGGATGGTCAGGACTTTCAAACCCACGACGACATCAAAATGGCACTGATGCACTTCTCCAAGGGCCAGCTCCCAGCGTTCTAAAGCAAGGGCATCTACGATCCGCCCAAGCATTGGCAGAAGACCATCGATGCCAATGGGGCATATTTCAAATGATTCGCTATTGTCGTTTAAAAATTGTAAGATAAATATTATCGTTGCCAATTTGTCCGAGGACTTATGACTCAACCTAATACATGCCATTATAGCTACCATCTCATACATTTTTCTGTTCCTTTCAGTTCCTATCATAGCCCATTAAAACTAAAAAAATTCATAGGATACGTAACAGATCGTTATCACCCAAGAACATCGGATTTTATGCTCATGATGGTCTTAAAGATAATTCATTTCGATGAAATATTACCAAAATATGGCTACTGTAAATTCGATAAAGCAACATTCCATGGCTGGAAAACTTCAAGTTTTGATTTTAGCTTGCGATTTAATCCATCGATATATACAGTTTTCAATATCCCACATTTTGCTAATATTCCTTCGTGAGAAAAAACCTTTTTTCAATTTTTGTCGCTTTTCAATCGTATTCTTTTCCACAAATTTAATGGATGGCAATGAAAGTATAAGTTTATGGAAATCTTTGACAATGCACTTTCGTGACGGAGAGCTATGCAATGAATTATTTAGCAGAGAAGATCAGGGAGGTACTTTTCAAAAGCTGAACCGCCCGATGGGTGACTTACATCCGAGTTGAAGAATGTCCTGAATCTTTCAATCGCCGGCTCCGCTATTGTCTTTTTCGATAAATGAATAGTCTTCGGATCCACGCAAACACGTTCAGAATATGGTTCAACAAAAGGATAACTTTGAAAGAACATGGCACACTCTGGCAAACTTTTCTGGACCAAACATTTACTTGCCACTTCTCAACTATGTCCATAGAATTCCTTGCAGGTTGCAATAAAAAAAACTGAGTCGATTTGAACAAAAGTTGCTGAATGGACGTCAGAAAGATGAATAGACGCTCGAGTTATTTCTACTAGTTTATGAGAACCTTTGAAGTAACCAACTGATGAATATTCCTGACACAGTTCTCTTCTCGCCCGCCCTCATCCCTACCTCACCTTATTGTCTTCGCAGAGTTTTTTTTTTAAATAATAAAAATAAGTCATGCACAATTTTAATTCGAAATTCAAGCCTCTCCCTTAACACATATATGAATTTTGTTCACTTTGTGGTGTGACCTTGAAGTCTTACTACTGTGAACTTCACTAGATAGAAATATCCATCATCGTTACCAGCGACTATTACAATTATGTATCTAACCATACTACAAAAAAAAACTGAAGTGAGAAATCGTGGATACTAGTACCAACTTGAATACAAATTTTTCTTCATCCTCGGACCACCATTATACTTTTTACCTACTTTTTCAGTCGAATTGTTAATGTACTCGTGAGGAGAGCGAATGTGAGCAATGCCAACCTGAAATCGGGTCTGATTCTGATTTCCGCTGTGATCTTCATTGGCGGCTGAATAACAGAATAGAATAAACAGGAGGCAGATGAATCTACGCCACATCCGAGACGATCACCGGAGTGCGACCCCTGTAGGCTGAAAAAGATAGATAATATCGTTATTCTTAAAGGTAGGCGGAGCAAGCACACATGGGCGGTCGTTTTGGAATTCGGGACCCGGCTGTACCAGTACTGCAGTCTATTGCTATTTGTTGTTAATCGAGCCTTCGAGTTCAGAGTAAAGAAAAACTATGCTAATCCATCAATCCAGTCCAAATTTTCCTAACATAAGTGACCGCCTGCCTGTGCTACTGCTATCCTGGCCGCAGGAGATTATAGGTGCATACCGGAACGTCGAAGAAAGCAATACGAGGGAGAAAAGAAGACCAGTATAGAAGAATGGGAAAATACTGGAAAGAAAGGAAACTGCTCAGATGATTCTCCTCGGAATTGTTGAACGCAATGGAATTTTATGGTCTCCACTTTTGGCTGATGACATATCATGAGCCGCCAAGCGGAACTTAAACTTCAGTTATTCAGAGCAATTGAATCTACCAGTATTACCTATATTTCTGAAATAATTACAAACTTCAAAGAGTAGCGCACCCATTGCGAATCACTGACTCTTATAAAATATCAGTATAGCATAGAAAGAAATATTTTGAAAACTGGTACGATCGGTTGTAAGAGTCAAGGTTACAGTATGACATCCTTTTCCCCTGCCAACCATAGCCAGTCGTTAGTTCCCGCCCTCAATTATACATGAAGCCTTCCAAGGTATTCGGCATCAATAAATCCCGTTTTCTGTTATGCGCCGTGCATTTCACTTCCTTTCAGGACTCTAGAAGCATTTGGAATGCGTATGTAGCCTAGAAAGCGTATAACCCCGTCCCCTTCCTCAACCTCGTATATAAAAATCTGAGCATTTATCTTTCAATACGACTCGATACGAATTAACCTACCCCAGGAAGACAGAAGATTTGAATGGTCTGGAGGAGTACCTATCCAGGATTCGATCCCTGGATAGTACGCCACTTAATACCCCCCCCCCCCCTCCTCCAATACCCCGCGCTTTCTTATACATACAGAGAAATTTAAAGAATGGCTATATTATAATGCGCGGAAATCGAAGAAATTGCTACCGATAAAACCAAAAAGCAAGTTCTGTAGATAAGGAAAATGCTGGCTACAGTAAGAATATCAGTTTTTACAGTAAGAAAACCGTCCAGGAACCGTTTTTAACGACATTAAAAAAAATGTCAGTACAGTAAGCGACTGCCTGCAACAATAATTTGTAAAAATATATGGGTAAAACGTTAGAGAATATCATTTATTCACAGTATCCCTTCCATAGACCACGTACTTTGCGAAATGAAACCGAAGGTTAAAAAAGCCTTTACCGTAAGTTCTGGTGTTCAGGTATACAGTGTGTTTCAAAAGTATGTGCACACCCAACATTTTGTGTTTTCAGGAATACCACTGCTTTCTGTAACCTGTGACCTTCACCGCTCAATCCCTTGTGTGTGATAACCTACGAACACTTTCCCTGAGAAAACATTGTAGCTGCTAGCACAATTTTTTATTAAAGAACAATTTTTTCTTTGTTTCAAAAGTATGTGCACACTTAGCAAAAAACAAAGATACAACCAAGATCAAAAATCAGTCGGGCCCTCTACATTTCTGTTAAGGTTATCGACTGCGAGGAGTCGTTTGAGAATGGTTTCGTTACGTTAGGTTCTTTAGTTACCTTTCAAATGAAAAATTTTGAGTGTGCACATACTTTTCGAACGGCGACTGGGCCGCTCTTTTTCATGCATTGCTAGATTCATTCGAGACCCTGGCCGCCATCGCTCACAACCTATTCCTAGCCGTTCACGTATTATGACTGCTGAGGACAACAGGAAAATAGCCCGTCTTGTGGCGAATACTTCTTTGTCTGTGAGTCAGATAAGAGCTCAGATGGGTTTATCAGTCTCGCATACGACCGTTTGGCGCTCTATCCGCTCTGATGAGTATATCACACGAGAGACGATGGAGAGCGCCACTCGACTTAGTACTCGCCACAAGCTGACAAGGCTGGAGTTTGCTCGCCGGAACATGGCAACATCATGGAACAAGTTTCGGTTGTTGGGGAATTTTCAGGATTTTCCTATTTTTAGAACAAACAATGTGTTGCACCCATCTTGTTCTTGGGTGATCTTTTCTGATGAGAAGAAGTTCAATCTCGACTGGCCGGGTGGATTTCGTCATTACTGGAGGGACCTTCGCCGAGAGCCACTTGTGTTTTCGAGAAGGAATTTCGGAGGAGGTTCTTTGATGGTCTGGGCGAGCAGACTCCAGCCTTGTCAGCGTGTGGCGAGTATTGAGTCAAGGAGCCGCCTTGATCGTCTCTCGTGGGGTATACTCATCAGGGCGAATAGAGCGCCAAACGGTCGTACGCGAGACTGATAAACCTACCTGAGCCCGGATCCGACTCACAGACAGAGAAGTATTCGCCACAAGACGGGCTGTTCTCCTGTTGTCCTCAGCAGTCAAAATACGTGGACAGCTAGGAATAGGTTGTGAGCGATAGCGGCCAGGGTCTTGAATGAATCTGGCAATGCATGAAAAAGAGCGGCCCAGTTGCCGTTTCAAAAGTATGTGCACACTCAAAATTTTTCATTTCAAAGGTAACTAAAGAACCTATTGTAACGAGACCATTCTCAAACGATTCCTCGCAGTCGATAACCTTGACAGAAATGCAGAGGGCCCGACTGATTTCTGATCTTGGTTGTATCTTTGTTTTTTGCTTAGTGTGCACATACTTTTGAAACAAAGAAAAAATTGTTCTTTAATAAAAAATTGTGCTAGCAGCTACAATGTTTTCTCAGAAGAAGTATTCGGAGGTTATTGAGCACGAGGAATTGAATGGTGAAGGTCAAAGGTCACAGAAAGCAATGGTATTCCCAAAAACACAAAATGTTGGGTGTGCACATACTTTTGAAACACACTGTATAATCCATCGCCATACCGTTGCCGTAAATTATACAACAAATCACGAAACACGTATTTGCTTCTGTAACTAACTCATTGGTAATGCGGGCTGAGCGTCATCGCCGCTAGTATGCTACCTGTTTCACAAAAAAGGATCACCTCGGACCCTTTGTTTTTCAAAGGTTTCCACCGAAACTACCAGAAAATTGTTCATTCCCAAAGGTATCTCCCTAAAAACTCTTAAGTCTGAATCGAACTGGAAAGTATTCAGCCAGAAGCGTAACTCATTCTCCCCCTACACGTAGTCGGCAGTTCAAAAAGAAAACGGTGACACAAGATGGAGACGCCTAATAGGAGCACACTACATATGATGAAGCAAAAGCCTGAAGAATCCTTAAAAGACCGTCTACAAGAAGGCAAAGCGAGCTCGTCAGGTCTACAAAATTTCTAACCAGCATGCGTCTTTCATTTCTTCACGATAACAAATTCAATACCTAAATAAATGAGTTGAGTACTTCGTCTACCAAAGATTTTGCGTTCCAAACTTTACCCTGGATATGAACCCGCATGAAAATTCAGTCCCAAATTTCGAACAACAGGGCACTTTAAGGAATGGTGTACCCAATCAGGTATAGGGAAAAAGGTGCTCTGGGTCAGCTGACTCAATCGCCTATCTGAATTCCATCTCACATGACCATTTTGTACTAATCTACTGAGAATATGAACTAGCGGGGTTCCCGAAAAGGTCAATTTTGTTGTGGTGCTTACCGTAACTCCCTGACGTGAAAATCCGAATATACCTCTTGCTAGGTTGACTTTATGGCCCAGAATAGAGAACTTTGGAGAGCCCTCATCTTTGCATGGGGGATGACAGTACTTTGATGAACAGTGTCCTTATCGCATAGCCGACGTTGACAAAAGTGATTGATTTTTTTATATGAGTAGTCAACCGGAAATAGAGAATTAGCTACCGATTATCAGTTACAAGTAAAATAAATAAACAAAATCAGTGATAAGTTAACCCTCAGGAATTGTTGGCTATCGCTCCGAAAATATAATACACTGGATATTCGAAAAAAAAAGCAGAACGAATACTTCAAGAGATTTCTAACTATAATGAGAATATCAATTTTTCAGGCAAAGAAGATGATGCAGTTTTCTAGGCTTTACTTCCCGAATTCCGGAGATTTCTTCAGCAAACAATTGTTCCATCAAAATTTCCGGGGACAGCAATTAGGCGCTCTTTAGGACCTTTTTTCCGGAGTGTACTGTAGACTACCAGAAAAAATAGACTGTATTGCTACTCTGCAAGCAAGACCAATCTAACTGGTTCGTAACTGTACGTGACAATCCTTAGATCGTTTCTGACAGGGTATAACTAACAGTAAGTGGAATCTGGTTGCTAAAAAGTAGTTTCTGTTCAGACCGTTCCTTAGTCTCCTTCGGCAACTGCTCGAAGAATTCAACACTGAGAAAAACGCTTCCGTCATAAGCCCGACCATATATTTGAGTGATTACTGCTCAGAGCTTTTTTTTCCAGATTACATGGCCAATTGAAACCTTTGGCCCCATTAGAAAATACTAATATAACAAAAAACACTACAGTATAGTGTAATCAGATGAATTCAATGGATGTCACATGCTCCTTGTGATGAGATGAAACTCACGTAGACTACATTGATACCACTGAACTAAGGACAGTCTCCGAAGGGATCGAACCGGAACCCAAGCTTGCGACAAAAAACCCACGATTATCCAGTATTCTATCAGAAGCAATTGGTCCCTTCGGAAAAATCGATTATTGATTTTCGGATACGGTAGTCTTACAGGGGTCTTAGGTATAGTAATAAGATTCGACTTCGCTGAGAAAAGCGTGAGATGATCTTTGATGTCCGGTGCATTTTTCTTAAGATCCAGCGAAAGGAAAAAACTTATTGGTTACAAAAATGTGCTACAAATATGATCGATCCAGGGATCTTAACAAAACCCGAGTTCTCGCTGAGGTGTTCAAAATTAGTCGCAATCTCAATTTCTCTACATAGATCGTTGAAAAAAAAGAAGTGAGGGTTCTTTAAATTCAGCATGGTCGTTTCGAAAAGACTTTAAAAATAAAGTGAAAAAGTATCTTGACAAAATAATTAGCAGTAATTATAATACATATCATAGCTCTAAGAATTGAATTTAAAAATTTCAGGTCGCTGTACGATTACTACGTTTTGTATGCAAATATAGTAGTTATTTTCCTCCATCCCACTTCTCAAATAATCGAACTCGAAAAAATTGGAATCTAAGTGGGGAAGCTGTTATCACATTATTGAATATTATTGACAAGTGTGGAAATAAATGATAATAGTAGAATAAATAGTTATAGTAGGATATAAATGGAATTCTAGAGACCTTATAGATTATAAGAAACTTGTAACCAAGGGCTTTAGTAAGTGGAAGAACCACGGAGAAATGGGGTGTTGGAAGAACTGTGAAGAAAAAATGGGGTAACATTACTACTGTTTGTGGGTTCGTATATCATCCATCCATGAAAACCAGATAGAAAAAATCGGCACTGTGACCGTAACTTGATGGATCAGTGAAACATTCGAATGAACAACATTGACAGCTCGCTAATCCAGTAGGGCAAAAAATGAATAAAAAAATTAGCGATAGAAAAAATAGTCAATCTGATGTGACTGTATATTAGCGACTACTGAGTAGGGCGTAGATTTGTTACGTGAAACCGCTGCTCATCCCAGAACCTCAGATCGATTCCATGATAGAACTCCGACTCGACCAGCCAAGCCATCTTTCCATAGTTCGTAGATAGGTACTAAACTCGAATGGGACCCGAAGATCGAGGATCAGCGTAGGCATGAGTTTGTTCCCGATGGTCGCGCAGTCCAAATGACCGTTTGAAATTTTGAGCGTTTTCGTTAGAAGTACTCTACGAGACCTATCCTAGAGAAAATGAATAGGCAAAGCCAAATGCACATCCATGATATCCAGATGCTTTTGGGCGGAATAGCGCACGAAGGAATAGACGGTCATCTAAGATAGGGCTCAAGGGAAGAGACAACGCAGAAAAATCTCCTAAGAGAGATCCAATTAAATTTTTTGAAAGAGATAAATCGATATCATAGACCTGCCTTACACAGAAGAACAAACGCCCTTAGTAACACGGTCATCCAGTTGCGGGAGGGAATCGCTCACGATTAGCTAAGAAATTCATCAATGGCGTAGCGGATGACGTCGTTGGATCAGTGATTAGAATCGAAAGGGTCTCCCGTCACAGTAACAAAGATTAAGCGTATTAGTAGTTTGAGATCAATTGATATTCGATAGAGGAGACTGGAGAATCAGAGTTAGGACATTGCATGAGCACAGGGGCAGATGGGAGACAAAGGCGGGGCCCCGATCATGACGAAGAGGGTGATGGTCGTCACCGCCGCCGCGCGGCTGAGCGGCCGGAGCCGGAACAGGCAAACGCTCGATTGAATGGTGTTGTAAAATGCTTTTTCAAAGCCCTAAGAATTCCCTTAAAAGTTCTGGAGTGGAGATTAAACAGAAATTCATCTCCTTCCTAGAAAACAGGGGACGCTCTCTGGAGCAGGGCTCTTTGAAGATAGTAACCACTAACTATTCTGTTAGTCAACATCCAAGAAAAGGAATCAAACTCGGAAAGTGTTGAAGCCATCATCTCAAATAAGCTGTTATAGGCTGGTATAAAAATTCCAATGTAGAACATCTTCCTATCAAAAATTCCATTATTTATAGAAGTCATCTAGAGAACAATGAAAATTATCAAAGTTTAACCGTCAACTAGAGGCCCACGCCCAACACGTTCCTTCTGACACGGCCTTCGATCAGCGTGCTTGCCCTTTCAAATTTGGCTGAAACTGGATAAGAAATCAGAGCGTAAACTAGGATGAATTGCAGGTCTGATTGTCCTTGACGCATCCCAGTGAAGAACTCGTAGTTCCTAATCAAAGTTTACAAAGGGAGCAATGTCAGAGACGGATGCTACAGCAATCTCAATAGGACAGACTCTTCAAATATTATAAACAATGTCATCAAATCGTTAGCGAACTGTACCAAACCAGACTCGAATCTGATTTTTCTACCGCCTACTCCCCTACATCTCGGGAGCCACCACTCGCCGAGTTATAGAAGAGTTTCTAACAAGTGTTACAAAGACATAACAGATGGTAAGCTGTTGTTCTATGTATGTCAAGGGTTCTTTCTGGGAAGTGTATGGTACAAACAAAGAAGGAATGGAAGAGAATGTTAGGAGGAAGGGAAGGGAACCATGGACGAAGTAGAGCTTGCCTTCATTGAAGAGAACCAAGATAGGCAAATGCTCACTGATGTGAAACCTTATCGTATGCCTTTTTCTCCTGATACGTATTTCAGGCCCTGACGAAGGCGAAGCAGGCGAAACGTTGGCCGAATAAATGAATTGTTTAATCTTTAGAGGCTTGAAGAGTATCATCTCCTGATATGGTTAGAAGAGGCTGACTGTACGGATGACTATGCAAAAGGAAAGTGTCGTAGCTATGACCGCTATCTATTTTACGAATGAAACTGTATGGATTCGATGCAGTACTGATATTATTCGCTTTGTTTTGTTTCAATTTTAATCCTTCTCAGCCCGTCGCTTCGCCATAACTTTTGGTGAAGTGCCTAATTTGAATTGGTAAATAAGACCAGCAAATCGCTAGAGTACTAGATACATAGGGGATTTTCGATTTTCTCCAATTTTTCGCATTCGTTTCTAGAAGGTTCGAAAATCGAATCCATAGGCATAGCGATAGTTTGCGGCGAATTAATCCGTTTGCAATGGATTAATTTGTTGTATAACGTCGGTGTACTACGAATTAGTAGCGGTATTGTAGGTAGTCTTCGATATTCGGAGCAGCAAATTCACTGAGAGGGCAAAAATGAAAAATGACTAGAAGCTGACCACCACGACCCAATATCGTGTCTATTGTTCTGATAGAGCGGGAAAGCGTAACTTTTTTTATATCATTCCTTTTTCCCTCGTTCAATGCAACCAAAACTTCATAATCAAGGAAATGTGAGATTTATCCCCTGGAATTTGCTCAGATACATGAAACCACCAAAGCAAAAGATCGTTCCAACACATGTCCGAGTATCCCACACAAAGAAAATGATTAGTGAGAAGAAAACTGGAATCATGATGGGTACGAACATCTCGACGGCAAAAAATTGGCACGTTTGAATCCGAAATTTATCTGCCAGAATATAAAATGGAATACTTCATATAATAAAGTATTGATATACTCTTTCGAACTTGCCTTCTCTCCATTCTTATTTATCCAACAAAATACGTTCTCTGAGTGGAACTGTTCGAAACCAGTGACTACAAACTTCATCGTCATAACCCAAAAAATATTCATTATCCCTAAATCATCTTCGGTTTTTGAAATTTGTTGGGTTTTATTGACTTGTTCCATAACTGCTTACAGTAGCGCTCAAAAGTCTTCGATAAAATGATTTGACGATTTTTCGTTCATAACTTTTTTCCTAGTAGACCAAATCGCGCAAAATTCGGATATGTTTAACTAGAGCACATTTCACCCTACCCAACACTATTTGACTGCGAAGCTGCAATATCCACAGATAGAGCAAGGGGTTTGTTGTGGTAGCAGATTTTGCTAAAAGTAAAGTTTTTGACGTCTGCACTTATTCGCACCTCATGTGCGTTTTTTTCATCTATTGTGTTCGACATGACCGCTCGTACACTTTAGACATAACAAAAAGGAAAGAGATTCTAGAAGGGCTATCATCTGTATTTTCAGTCGATTTTGAGTTTAGGCGTTTGGAATATCTGGAACATGATCAGATTGCAGGGTAATAGTGGTGAATGTTCACAATACACCCACGCTCCATACATAGAAATTTCCATGATTAGATCCAGTAGGAAAGGGGTTACGACTGAAAAGAACGGCTGCGGAGCCATTTCACCGAAGACTTTTGAGCGCTACTGTATTATTTCATTCATCAAATAGGTACACAACGAGAAAGGGCCATTGAAATAAAAGCAATTTGAAAATAAGTACTATCAAGTCAGATACAATTTTTATAACAAATAATAAACGCGTTACCGATTCCTCTTTTTTGTAAAGTCTATTCCAACCTTTTCATGATCTCTACTCTGTCATTGCTGAACTGACTACAGTACTTGAGGGGTTAGCAAGAATTGTAAGGCCATTTTGAACAAATTCTAGGCAAAAAGAAGACCGGGGGCTCTGTCTCCAAAGATGCTTCATTGAAAAAGAACTCCGTCGAAGTTCAAGCCATATGAATCGGAACAAAACAGATCTTTCTTATCAATTTTTCGGTGTCGGCATTGGGTTTTTCGATACAACTTTACAACCAATTTAGTGCAGTCCAGTAGCTAAACTACGGTGAGCCAAAGCTCTTCCAATTAGAGAAAGGGCGACACTAGGAGAACGACCGGATATGCAGACACATCCCAGGTATCCAATGATAAGCCATGCCACCGACTGAGTCACCCACGCTTCGGACTGACTACTTGAGTGCCGATTTTCACAGAAGAGTGGAACAGGCGATTTTTCAAGAACTTGGTATTCATACTCCCCCTGATATTCGAGACCTTACTCTTATGAGGTAAACCCCCTCAAGTGACACATTCCCGGAAATAATTACAATACTTAAATATTTCTATAACGATAAAGCTGTAAGGACAGAGTTGTAAGGGGTAAGTGTAGAAGTTCGGAATGCTCCGAATCAGCGAGAATCGAGTTATACCCATCTTTTACGACCGGGAAAAAAGTTGTTTGCGTGTTTTTGTAAATAGAACGATGATCGACATCGATTCATTCAACTGTAAGGAAAGCTAACAGAACAAGCTGCACTTTTCCACACACCCACCCACATCCAGCCGTCTTCAGGGGTTTGACGTGAAGGGAACCATACGAAAGAGAAAAAGATGATCACGCGTAATATAGCAGTAACATCAGCAACATTGGTGGTAGCAGCCGGGTGGGCTCGGGTATGAAATCGCGTTGTCGCCATGATGGCGACGTCGACAAGAGACGGCGACGATAGAACAAAATGCTAGATGTTCCGCCTCCAAACGTTCGGAACTTTCGAAAAGCACGTGAAATGTCGGTATCAAACAGAAACGGCTTTTATGGATCACGAGACTCGTCCGACTTATGCCAAAGTGCTCGGTTTACAGAATCGGTTCTGATTTTATTATGTAAATCGGCTTTAATTTATTCACACTGTTTTCGATAGCGGATTAACAAACTGTCACAAATGAATGCAAACCTACTGCCTGTCGTAGACTGATATTGGAGTGTTCACCTATTGTTTCACCAGTTTAGTTGGATTCTACTTGATTGGGTACCTTGTGTACTGAGGGGAGGAGAAGCAGTAGAAGGATCATGTACTGAGGGAAGGTGGGAGAACCAGAATGGTCGTGAGTGAAACGAAATAAGCTGAGTCAGGAGGCTTTCGAAAAAAAGAATGCGAAACAGTAGTCAATTTTTGGCTGGGATGAGCCATATATCCAATGTCCCCTAGGTTTGTAGAGGCATTTGAATGAGCGTTCAGTCTGAACAACCGCCCAATATGGGGAACTCAGGGCTCCTGCCCCAAGAGGAAGTTCTGAGGACATTTCAATTGAATAAATCATAATTAATTAATTGACAATAAGTATTGATCGATATTTGGTTACATTATGAATAGTAACTTTTCTGAGGGACCTAAAAACTGATAGTACTCTTTTTTAGAGATACAGGAAGCGTGAAAGCTATGAGGAAAATTCAGCTTGAGATTCATCCTTGGACCGATTGCGAAAGGATAAGTGGCCTCCCATACCACCGAAAAACCGTCGGTTCCCCTTTCCTAAGGTGTTTTATTGGGAGGTACCTAATGTTGGAATCAAGGCCAAACAATTATTATCAATCAATTATTTCTTCAGATGGAATAGGGATTCTCATCGACCCACTCTGACGTTTGTTCACTCTTCTTTAAATGTTTCTTTTCGTGACAAGCCCTTTCTCTAAATCCAAAAATGGGGGTCATTTGGGTGAATCGCGGCCGTTGAAGAAAGTAAATGCGAAACAGGAGGTTGGACAATTTACAAATAGCCTGCCCAGCAAATGATCGCCATTTAGACAGTTCCTACTCAAGTACACCACTATTACCATCCTGTAAGTGACGATGGGGCCCTGTTCGCCGAAATGTAAGGAAGGAAACTAGTTACAGAAATTATCGAGAACATAATAATAACGATTGTTCTCAACGTTTACTGAACCATTCCAGTTTCCAAGAAGAAAGTGAAGAGGTACAAGTAGTAATTAATCATTGAGTTATTGATCCTCAAGATGAATTCTGACGCATTCCCTTCCAGATCACGAAGTCGGTAGTGCAGCTAGTGAGACCTTCCAAGAATACACTGTTCTTGAGAGAATAGGCTGGACCAGCAGACGACTGGTTCAACGATTTCTTCGGATGAGCCTTCTGTACAGTATCTTCCCTTCCACAGCAGTAACTTCTACAGCTAACAACTCGTTCCCATCTACCTACTCTTACCCTGAGCACGTAGCGTCTGATTTGAGATATCTTCGAAGTATAGACACTATGCGATTGAGCAAAAAACTGAAGGCCAAAAACGAATACGAAACATCGACGGAGGGCGTTCGTTCGCTCTTTATTTGGTAAAGGTACGGGTAAGAACCTAGGAACAGGAATTCCTGTTCTAGTAAGATTCCATCAAAGCTGTACTCTTTCCCAGACATTCTTCTGGTGAGTAATCGCGTGGAAAAATTATTACGTTACGGGTGTTTGATGTATTGCAGGGCAAATGATGCGTAGATGTTCTTCTTCGTTCTCCTTCAGCAACTTGTCGCGGAAAACGTCGCATGGCTGAGAGAAAGACATCGGTCGGTGCACTTTCCGCTCTGTACTCCCATTCTTATCCGAATACAATAAATCAGACAATTTTAGTGCCTTCAAGTAATGGAAGCAGAGGTATCGGCCACTGAGTAATGGAGACTTTCAAAACCTCACTAGAAGTCCACATTCAGTGCGCATGCTGATTTGATTCACTAGTTCACTGTACATGGCAGTACAGTACGCTGTTTGGATCCACTATTCAAGTAGCAGGGCTCCTGATCGAACATTGTCCATACCGTAATCACTCGACAGTTAGTCTATTTGCATAGTACTGTACGTCATATAGCATGAATCGAAGGCCAGGTAGGCAGATCACGTCATGCGATGTTGCCATAACCGACGAGCCGGACCTGATCTTTCGGATGTCAAGCGCGTACCAAGACGGTCACCTTTCCGATGGTCAGACCTCTATGCGGACGCTTTAAACGGAAGAAATGCTCTGTTCAGGTCCCTCCAGCCTCTTCATGTCTCTCTGGGAGGCCCACTGGATTACATTGGTTCATGATAGGAGCGAATGAGGACCGAACTGCTCGAGCAAATTGGTAAATACCGGGAAGACAGACGTACAGGAAGACAGATGTGGCCCACTTTGTTAACTCCTACTTCCATTCCATCCCAGAGAAAATGGGTAAGCTGGGCAGGTCAGTTTTCTACACATAGGCGTAGTTCTCAGATCATTTATCACTAGAGCCCAGCAAATCATTTTTCAAGAAAATAAAGGTAATTTATCTTTTCCCTGACCCCTCTGGATCATGTGTGCTGATAAATCGGTAGCAACTAGTTTGGGCACGACTTCTAGACGGTTTTATACACATATCAGAACCACTAGGCCAAGGAAGAATAAAAAGCAACAAGGTAGCTGAACGCAAATCAATGTGGAACCATTATAAATCAAGGAATATTAGCAGTAAAGTAAAAAGTAAAGATAATGCCCCAACGAACAATGAACGGTGAAGGAAAAAATCCGCTTCTGAATGGAGTTGGCCGAATTCGGACATATTCATTGACGAGAGCGAACCGGAATGATTTTACGAATACTCAGGCTCTACTGGGGTAACAGCGAAATAATACCGTCATCATTCTCGCATAACAAACATACTATGAGATTGATGATGCCATATTTTTGTGGTTGTGTAGTACTCGATCAACGAAGAACCAGCAAAGTCTATTCTATTTTTGACATAAAATTTCGGGTAAAAATAACCGCCATATGAGGAGGAATTGGTTCCATCGTAGGTTTTCATTCATAACAGTCGTCACAAGAAGAGTTACATGTGAATCAGCTGTGTTACTTTTCTACTACAATAACTTACGAAAAGCAGCACCGCCTCAAAATTATCCAATGAACAACGATTTTTGTAGTTTGTCGACATATGAGAGGTAGATAGGAAAATATGAAGTGAAGAGCATCATTCCATTGTGAAAAAGCTCAAACTGTCCTTCCAAATAATTCCCTATTCAATAGGGTGAAGTCACTCATTTCAATGTTGGATCACCGTTACTGAGAGCCACCGTATAGATGATGAAAGTACTTCTATAAACCCGAACGGAACTTATATTCGTGGCGGAAACCGGAGGGATTGCTGCTCACAACTCTACCACCATTCAAATCTATCACAAATCAGCCGTGAGGGATCAAAAGCTCGGAAGAAGTAAAGAAACGTGTACAGCTCGAAAGGTAATTGATTCCAGAAAAAAAACATTCTTCCATTTCTAACCCCTGTGTCGTGACGACAAGTAAACAGTAGTAGTAGTTGGGCAGTCCCAAAAATAAGCTCCACTAATTTGCCGGATAAATGTAGAAGCGAAGAAAGCAAAAATCATCTTTTAAGACCTCATATCAATCTGATGTTTGATACAACCTAATTTTTGCACGTGATCACCATTCCAATTTTTTTGTTTTGCTAATTCTGTGACAGTTTTACAATGTCTAATCATACCATTTAGTCAATATGGATTTCAGGGGTAATTGTTCAGCTTACGTGAATATTATTGAGAAAACCTTGAGCAAAAAGAAGGAAAGTGGTCTCGAGTAAAGAAATGTGAAAAGTGTCTTCACCCCTATGCCTCCGTTTGTTCACAGAGAAGAGAAAAGATGGAAAACCAAGCGAAAGGATATAGGGGATAGTCAGATGTCAAAGTGTGAGGTGGGAAGGAAGGTCTGGTTGTGCTGGGACCCTTTATCAATAAAAGGAAGACCCTAGTGAGACC
The DNA here is from genome assembly GCA_000469685.2 of Haemonchus contortus. Classification (NCBI taxonomy): domain Eukaryota; kingdom Metazoa; phylum Nematoda; class Chromadorea; order Rhabditida; family Trichostrongylidae; genus Haemonchus; species Haemonchus contortus. Next base: position 5,114,767 of record LS997565.1, read on the forward strand.
CATTCTGGAATGAAAGATCACAAGGCAATTTTTCTTGACACCAATCGTGATCCTGATGCTTAGCTCTCGCTCCGCAATCCTCTTTCGAGTTTCTTTACGGTTTTTTTTGACTTCTTCAGCGGCTTACTGGACCTGTTGGTCTTTTCTGCGATTCCAACCCGGTAAAAGTCGAGCAACAGCATCCCTCACGAACCAAAATGCAGTTGCTACCCTTTTCTTTCGCATGTTCTTCTAGTGTTTGTGCGATTCTTTCCCACTTGTTTCTCGGGTTGAAGGAACATCCATCTGACGGCTGTTCCATTCCGGCTACGACTTAAAAGATTAGGTTCAACACTTTTTAAAGTCATGGTGGCAAGAGGCGATATGACGTGGGCATCGTAAAACTGTCACAGCGTCTTCAAAGATGTATTGAATGAATTGGCGAATATATAAAAAGGAAGGAACTCAGCATCTGAATGCGTGGAAGTATTATTAAAATTAGACAATTTATAATAATAAATATATGGTAAACCTGATTTGGACCTTCTAGTAGAAGTAATTTTCTAATGATCTAGATGGAACGGAAGTAGAAAGAAAATTGACCGAGCGATTTTTTTCTTATCACGATATCTTTTTTTGAAAGAAAGTGAGCATATGCATAGAACCGAAAAAATGAATATATAAACTTGTTTACGTCATTTTTCTTCCATTATTCATCTAATCTCTTTATATGATCTAGTCGACTTTTTTTGTACAGACGGAAAGTATTTACTGAACGGAACCGGTTGGGGTCCCGATCAGAATTTAGATGTTCCCAGTTCAATGACTAACGTTCCTTCGCAATGAACACATGACAATAGGGAATGAAGAATCCTTTGCCCTGCTCTCCTCTGTAAGGGAATGAATTGGAGTAATCGGAAATCTATGCGTCGTTCACTCGGCGCGCGAACTTTCCGCGCGGCAACTGGCGGCGATTAAGCACCGTACCCGAACGACGCCTTTCCTAGAATTTTTAAATACATTCCTAATATGTTGACCAACGACAGTTAGGCTTGATACTGAACAAACTACAAACAAAAGAACGAACTGCTTTATGTTGGTTTCAGCAGTCTCAAGAAAGAACTGTTGCTCTACTTGTCATTGCCCTACCTTGGAAGATAGTAAAGGCAAGTATTCCAAATTGCCTTGGACTTGTTTCATTTCAGAAGTATGACATAACAGACGAAGGGATTGTCTTTGACATCGTGACAGTCAGAAATTATATGTAGATATGGGAAGGAATAATTCACTCGGACTTGGGACACGCAGCTATCTTCGCCAAACAAAATTACGTTAAAAAAATCAAATATTGCCTGAACAAAGGTCTGAGAGGCAGTGAATTAAATGCACATTCAAAATTTAAGGTGCAAAAGAAAAGAACGAACGTCAGTTGTTCAACAGCACTATGACCTGATGCCTATCTAGGATGAACTGAGAGAGAACCTGTTGCAAAAGTGCAGAAGTCGTGTCGGTCGCAAAACACCGAACGGATGTGGAATCATTGAAGGCGTCATCCTAATTCGCCCATTAAGAACAGAAATAAGCTTTGGAATGCGACATTGGATAGACGTTCTCCTACTGTAGTCTGAGAAAAATCTTTTCGACTTTGATGACTTCTGAGCACCTGTGAATAGGACGAGTTTATTGGACGGACGGTCAGTGGACGAGTTTTCGCTTATGATACTCGAGTTTACAAATTAAGCAATCACCAAAACCATCGTCCGATGGACTTATCCAGCATGACAAAGGAGAACTAAACATGGAGACAGAACTTATAGACTCCCTCTGTAGTAGACCTTTTGGTCGCGAACCCCATTCCTCCAAGACTGAGACTGTTCTTCGGTTGAAGAGGAAATGATGAAAAGTTGATCTGCGGGAGTTAATCACCGAGACGCCATTTATAAACAACAGCTAGAAATCCACCACTTCACTGAAAAGGACCTTTAGTCTTTGATGGTAATTGTAAACACTCCACCCAAGACATGGGGCCACGCAGTCAGGCTTGCGGGAGACTGACTGCCTGTAGTCCACCTCGGGATGCCCCATCCAATTTTGAAGCGACCCGCTGTTCAGTAGCAGGGAAGCCTCTTGAATTCGGTTTGAACCCCTCTTTCTAAGAAACGGGCACATATAATATGGGAGACTCCTATAAAAAGCGAGGAGAGTGATGAAAAAATGTTACAAAAGATAATAAAATGTAATTATAGGAAAGAAGAATATTCCTTTACGTCTCACTACAAGATATATAAATATACAGCAAGGAATACTACTAAACAAAGTAAAAGTAAAACGGCAGCTCACGGCTCGACGACGAGAGAAACAGTAGCGAAATGGGTCGATGTATGGCATTCCTACTTGAACGTTCCCAAAAAAGATTCGGGCGAAGTGATAGATAGTAAGGGAAAAGTAACAGAAATTCTTAATCCGGAGCTTATCCTAGACGAATCAACCACACCTGGGCCTCTCCTACTATGCGTAGCCCCACATCGGTCCCTCCCAACTACGCTATCACATATCAAATGCACTCGGGGTTTTCGATTGCACTCGGGGTTCCTTCCCTGAGCGTGACATGTCATTCAGACATGTCGATATTGCTTCCGTAAGAACTAATGACTGACTTCAATGACATTGCCACTGAACAGTCGATGAGCGGTCAAGTAGAAGAACGTTCGACTACCCTGAGAAATTCGATCAAATGAACTAATCCGATTAGGGCCGAGCATTCGATACTTTTCGTCTTGTCTCTGTAATAATCACATAATTGGCATACATCTAATGATAACAACTGTGAAATATAAGGGGAATCCCCAGGAATTCAGTCCATTACTCAAATAGGTCCCGAGGTGTATGGTGCTCCAGGAAAGACCTCTTGGTGGGACTACATCATTGTCAGAGAGCCTCCCTGTCCAAAGCGCAGATTGTCCAATCAGAGTACAGCTCGAGCCCAAGGTATGCTTCCATTCTAACAGTATGGGAGCTCACAGCGGTTCTTCTTGATGCAGTCCTATTGCCAGAATGGGAGATGAAGCCTTCTCTGACCTGTCATAGGGCAGAAGAGTTACTCAGCCGACCTTCTGGCAAAGGTGGTGCAGAGAAAAGTAGCTTCGCATGCCAAGGAGAATAAATCTCAGATCAGATTCCGCTATGACGTACCAGGTAAGCTCTCGCTCCCTCCTAGAAGGCCATTATCTGAATCGTTTATGAATAGCAGGGCCAAGTGTGCGATAAGGAATTTCCTGTGGGCGGGGTCATGTTAGGTGGTTTCGGGAGAAGAGAGATTAATTAATTGACAGGTGTCATATTGAAATTGCATTAGAATAAACTCCTTTCTTCCCGATCGAGGCTACCTGCAGAGCAGAATAAGGAACTGTTCTGCGGTTGAAGTTCGAGGAATCAAGGAGGTATTGGGTCCTGAAAATTCCCAGACGAAAATAGATCCTCGAGGGGCGAAGGCAATGGCCGAAACGAGAAAAGCTGGGCGAATGAAAGGCAACTGAGAAGGCCAACATTTAAACTGCACGACCCAAAAATTATTGTCTTTGTCAACGGATTCGACCTGTTCCTGTGTCATCGTTCCTCGAATTTGTTCCCAGGTACTAGTGGTCCACTGCTATCAGCCAAACTCTCTACACTGGTCTGTGTACTTTCTTTGCCTTCTGAAGGTACGGTAGACTGACTGAACTGGAACATTACAATGTTGCAAGATTAGATGGCAATTTTCAGACTGCCCTTTCACTTCTTCGCAACACAGTGACTAATTAGAGGATTGACGCCTAAACACCCACTTTTTCCTTTCCCAAAGAACATTCTGTCATTTTCGGCGAACGATTTCGTCCAAGACGTCAAACGTCCGAATTTCACGAGAATTTCACCGACACGAACTTGTACTGTTCCAGATGAGGGAGAGAAGGCGGTTCTGAGCAGCTTCAAGATGTTAAGGGCCTGATGGAAGATTCATTGACTCAGATATCACGGATAATTATAAAAGTGGTAATAATAATGACGTTTCAATAAAATTAGCGGAGTTATAGCGATCAATAATAATGAGGGCGATCACGAATACGAGTCCCCTATAAGAATAGGAGCTTTGCCCTAACTCGCCACCCCTGTGAGACTAATAATAATAATATTTACAGTGATAATAATAACAATAATAATTATATAGACAGCATTAATAATAACAATAATAATAATATTAATATTAATCCTCCGGATGTTCTCGGCCTAGCTTTCAACTCTCTTGCCCTCTGAAGACTAGAGAGGGTAATTACGACAGGATATCTAATTCACCAAAGGTATCAACCGTTGCTTTTATGGTTACCATTTATGTAGGTGAATATTTGAGGAACAGCGAAACGAAGGAAATTCAATAGGGAAGGCAGCAGTTACAGTGATTGCAGTAATATCAGCAATAACAGTCATAGGAATATTCTCACACACGTCACTTGCCACCACATTCTTACATAAAGATGGAGGTAGTAGGTGGTATACTATCACACATGGTACCGGATTGATACCAGCCCCACCCAGCAAGCTTTCCACTCCTCTCACCCCCCCCCCCCCCCCTCCTTCCGGTGGCGGGTCATTGTCATTTGGTATTGAATTTGTCTAGGAGGATAACAGCACGAATTTTTACATCGGCTGGCCCAGCAAGTCATTATGTAAGCCACATACGCGTTTCAATACGCCTCAACGGTCTTGAATAAAAGTCGAATGCACGGCGCATACTGACAAGGGGTTGATCGACGCCAAAGAGACCATCTCTTCACAACAACATGATCAACAACAACATTAAACATCAACTGTGCTCACAGAAACTGGTGACTGAATTGGTCAACGTTTTAAAAATATTTTCAGAGAAGCTGTCGGATTATTGAGGAGTATGAAGGCAGTATCAGTTGCACGATGAATTTTGTAAATGAATAATAAAGAAAATTATAATGATAAGGTCTATACTTTAATTTCCACTGTATTAGCTGATCATTATTATTATTAATGGCATTATTATTATTATACTTCTACTAGTATCACTACTACAATTATCGCTATCACTATTATCCTTCCACTTCGGTGCACCAACTAGATAGCTGCGGGGTTTGATGATGTTATTTATTGATGCATTTAGTAGTAAATAAACAAAAACGTGACTCCCACATTCGCAGACCTTGCATGGTACGGGATAAACCAAATATCTGCGGTACCGATGCAGCCAATTCCAACGGAAACCGACTGCATGGCGCAAATCAATAGAAGAACAATAATAAATGAAAGTAAACATTACTAGCTGCTTAGGAAATAGATGATAGGGCAGATTAACAAAACGAGATACTGTAGCGGTTGTTTACGTTGGTGTCTTGATAGTCTGCTGCAATGACTATGACGATGATGGCTAGGGCGAGTGAGTGCAGATGAGTGCGGATCGTGTGGTGGTTTCATATCGCCGTCTGCGGTGCCAGCTGAGATGATTAATCTGCGGTAGAATCCGTGGCGACATCGTCGACGATCTGGTTTCGACGGCTGTAGTTGTTTGATCTGTATCCACTCTACCGTAGTCATCATCCGATAGAACACTTTTCGCTAACGTCGAGAGATTTCTGAACGATTCTCAGAAATCCCCACGATTGGGACGAAATTGCTCAATCCAAAAAGGAGACTACTCTACCCAGAAACGAATACGTCACATGAACATAAAGCACAAAAGCGGGGAGAACTTGGGAGTTCTTACAACCTAGATAGGAGCTCATCCCAATGACGAATTATTGTTGACAGCTGATATCGAGTGATTCCAGGGTTTTGCATGAAACGTGGTGAGTCCAGAAAGGTCAAGCCGAGCAAGACATTTTTTGAAGACATTTATTTATTTATTTATTTATTTATTTATTTATTCTTATAACCGTTCAAAACGTAAACAAAGGAATCAGAAAAATATAAAAATTGGAATCGTAAAAGCTTGTTGACTTTGCTGATGCTGATGCTGAATAATGAATTTAAAACTTCTATGATCATGAATAAAAATGGATCGATAGTTTGGAAGACTCCCCTTTTAAATCATTCAGCCAAAGCAAGCCTATTTATAGGTTTTCATTATAGTTATTATATTTCTATTAAAGTTTGAAAACCAACAAAAAATGTTTTAAGCATTTTTTTGTTCATTGAACCCCTCTGATTTAATGTATGGCCGAACACCGAGAATAAGTGTTGACAGTGTTTTTGTACATATTCGAAATCTGGTAAAAAACAAAATCCCTACAGTTGTTTTTATACGCAATCTGGGCGGGACCCATGCAGTCCTGTGATTCACCCGAGTTTGAAGACCAATACGTATAGCGAAGCGATTGGGGAAGCAGCTCAGGGTTTCTTTTCAGCAAACTGGAGTAAAGAACTGGCCATGCAATTGGAACCCTTGCGTAAAAGCTCTTAGGAGGCTTAAAAGTCATTGATAGACCACAACTGAATGGAACGAGCAAACTTCTAAGGCACGATCTCACAGGAGAATAACTATTCAACCAAATTTTGATGTAATAATCTCTGTTTGCCAATAGAACGGGTAGAGTGCGCTTGGAACAAAAAATGAGGCAGAATGGTTTTCATCTGTGACTAAAGCATTGGCGTACACAGTAGAGATGTATGCCTTCCTTTTTCCTAACGAAGCAACATGAATCAACTAGTTTCCACTTTAAACACCATTGTTAAAAACTATTGGCTTAGCCAACAAGTATTCTGATATTGTATAGACAGTGAAGTACCCACTCATCACTTAGGTGGGATCGGTGTATCAACTCGCTACGAAGGGACAAAGGAAAAGCTCGGGAACTTAGTCACAGCTCTTATGCATCCCAATGCTCATACTCTCAGCTAGTCGGACTGTTAGGGATCGAAAACCACGGCGCTGTTGTCCCTCGGATTCAGATCAATCAGGGATAGGGTGTAGGGTGAGAGCAGGGGTCCCTTGAAAGGGTCTAAACCCTGGTCAAAAGAATAAAAAAGCCTGTATTTTCTCCTGAGAAAGTGAGTACCTCAAAAATGTAAGTTCTTAGTGGAATTCAGCCTAGTAAAATTCAAACATGCATAAAAATATGGCGAAAACGGACAGGTAATCAATCAAAAACAATTCCAAACATATGGGAATCGCATTGTTGTGAATGTGGCTATTCACGTGTATGTTGCGTAGTCATGATCACCATCCTCGCCGAATTGGGATAATCGACGTCTCTACTACATTATAATATTTTTGTTTATTAGTTTACTTGAAGGCACAGTCCACATTAAAAAAAGGTTTCTGAGACTTCCCTATAGTATGAATCGGCTCAACCTTATAGGCTCAACCTTATAGGTACCATATCTGCCGCTATAAGGTCGAGAAACATCATGGATCAGGCACAATAAGGGGCCAGAGAATGTATTGTGTGAATGCCACACCCATAGTGGACGAGTTTCAACGGTTTTGTGCAGGCTGCACTTTCTCGAGAGATTCCCATGTAGGAAGTTCAAATAACTATGAAAGATAGTTTCGGACAATGTCTGCTTTATTTATTCACCTCTTTGAGCAATGGGAGCAAATTAAATACCGTCCAAACACCCCTTACATGCCATTCCCGTCACGGTGATCTCGTACAACCTCCAGTTCCACTACTTTCAAGAAGCCCTGGAGTAGGCGGGTTCTCGCTTCCTTCGCCACCGATGTACTCCTCTATATCAACACTTCTACTTTTCTACCTGAAAAGGGTACCTCAAATTATCGTGAACCGTGTCTTCGAAAGATTTTCGTTTCTGCTTTCGTGAGGGACATCTAACACAACTTCCTATGTTGCCATTGGTATTTCATTCGTGCAGTTAAATATGAATGATATGGTTTTTTTCGGAGTCGACCCATGCCAAAATGGGATAAGATAGACCATGCACCCAACTACCACTCGGAATTGCAATGACGTTTAAATGCGCATGTGGACTACACAATAACTTGCGGGTGCCAGCCAAAATACAAGCCTGATTTTTGTTTTTCCAGGCAGATGCGAGACCAATTAACCGGCGTCAAAATGATGGAGAGCTTGGTTGGTCTCGGCTATTAGTCCCCATGCGGTCCGCAGGCCCAGAGAAGACCCTCACACGACGGCGCTAAACTCTCAACATCATTATAAATGGAAAAAATAAGTAAACAAATCGTCGATTGAGAAGGATTACCGCTAGGGAGAAGGAGAAGTGAATAAATAAACCAACGATTGCAAAGTTTCGTAAAATGAGAAGACTGCATTCGTGTAATGAGTGGTGAAGGAGAGACGAAGAATCGAAGGGAGGGGACAAAGAATCGAAGTGCACGGGGAAAGGAATTTGATAAATGATCATATAATCCTGAAGCGGAAAAAGAAACTCTTCTCCCTGAGAAAAGTAGTATATCAAACCAGTTATCGTTCTACATTTGTAAAAACTTCAATTGATCAATATAGATAACAATGAACAAGGAATAGAAAGCTACCAGTGTAAAGATTGGGCCTTTTGCGAGGTTTCCATTCCGACAGTTACTAAGAGTTTAGAATTCGAGAACATAAGAAATCGGCCGTATTTTTGGAATACAAAGAGTGTAATTCTAGAGAGAAAAAAAAGTAAAAAAAACTGTCTGAGAACTGATCTTGATTACAATTGAATGAAGTACAGGATTCACCATTTCTGAGATCATCCAGATCAGCTTTTCTCTATGGACATCCTTTTATCCTCGGTATATGAATAAATAAAATAATGAATTGTGATAAAATAAATACATGAGGATGGATAGCGCTGGTGTAGTGGCAAGAGACGCACTTTACACACGCGTGTCCAAGTTCGAATCGCGCTACTCGCTCAAACCCAAAAAACCAAACCATCCCTTCCTTTGGGGTCGGTCAATTGGTACCAGACTCGTCTAGTAGGATGAAAACGCTAATTTGTATCCATCGCCTGACTCCGCAAGTAAATATATAGACCGAACACGCATTCAAAACGTTAGTGCAATTCTGAAAAGAAGTCGAATGCGTGGCGCATCTCACAGCCGGGCTTTATCGACGACGAATGCACTTTGTCTAAAATTTTTGGGTATTCAAAGCCTGTGAAGCACCCATTACGTCTAATGAAACAGTAGTAAATGCTAACAATTCAGTCCGAAAGGGACTGATGTTTGGAATTTTGAACGGAGATAGATAGAAAAGTCATGTAAGCTGAATTCAGAACCTATGCTTGCGAAGAATTTTCCTCCTCACTGCTCCTATTCAGTGAACAATATCTGAAGAATGCGACGACGGCTTTTTCTTTGGAAGACGAAAAAAGGGAGGGGCAGTCTTAGGACACAAGACTGTAACTTTTAAGACACCCATTTATGCAAATCGATGTGCCATTCCACTGCTCCCGAACAAGAGATAAAATCTAAAGAAGAAAAGTTGATAGATTGATGACTAGAGTTCGGACTTTTGAAAGGTAAAAGGCCAGAACCGGAGGGAACAAAATACATACTGTCCCTTTGTTCACTGTTAGTTACACATTTCCTCCAGCTCAGGAAGTATCAGTTGACTGTTACTGTTGTGGACAGTAATTAGTATGGCCTAGGGCTTCAACGGTGATGATGGCCCTTCATGTTTTCTTTGAAGATTGAACCTTACAGACAATTTCGATGTGATAAACACCTAATTTGGCAAACTAAGTATACTCACAATTTCTTTTTTTCAGATTATTTTACAATAATTCAATTAGAATGCCTATTCAAGTGAAGTAAATATATTCAAAATTTCTTTTTTTTTCTATTTGGCTCAAGTACATTTCTTGTTCGTGCATGAGAAAAGATAAATAGATAAGATTAATTTTTTTGATCGAACACCTCGGAAAAGGCAAATTAGATCTTGAAAATAAATGAATATATCGATTCGAATATGTATTTATACGTATGAGGCTGACAACAGAGTAGAAGCATATACTAGAGAAATATTATAAACTTTTTCACACAAAAATATCAACTCATTCAGTTGTATGCCAGCCATAAATCATCCAGTAACCTAGTAGATTAATGTTCAAAGCACGTGCTCAGAAAAATAGCCATTTTTTCAGTTGCCAAATTAATATCACAAAATAACATTATAATTAATGCTGCTGGTGGTGTAGTGGCAAGTGGCGCACTATCTCACACGCATGTTCACGGGTTCGAATCCCGGATTGATATTCACCTAGGCCATCAAAGCCTTCCATCCCTCTGGGGTAGGTTAGTTGGTACCAACCTCGAAGGAAGGATAAAAGCTCTGATTTGCACATCGGCTGGCCACTACAAGTCAGTGTTCAGGCCCATACGCGTTCATTATGTCACTACAACTCTGAAGGGAAGTCGAGTGCGTGGGCGCATCTCCGACGGGATTTATTGACTCCTTAAGACTTTAAGATTTGAACCTGGTAACAGACAACCTTTGTCTTTACTATAAAATCAAAAAGAATTTTTTTCAGAGAGGAATGAACGAGATGGACGGAACTCGTCATATGAATGCGATTTGAATGCGAAATTATTGGAATTTCAAGTAGACAAAGAAAAATGACATCAAAGAGGATTACATTCACACCAACAGGATGACATGCAACAAACATATAGCTGAGCATTTCGCCAGCCATAGGTTTGATGCAGGGACCGTAGGAGTCAGCAGGTACCAACAAAGGGTAACCCTATGTACATTGTAGGAAGATCTTAACAGCTCAGTACCTGAATGTAAATGAAAGGCCAATTCGTGAAAGGGGATTGGATTACTATAATACTACCTTAGGTTGAAGGTGTATATGGTAATAATTCGTACTACTCATCGCCTGTTATATATATATATATATATATATATACATATACACGAATATATATGTATATATATATATATCCGTGCTCATACTTTTCAGTCATAACTCCTTTATTACTGGATCTAATGGAGCAAAATTTCAATATGTGAAGCATTGGTGTAGTGTGAATATTTACCACTGTTAACTTGCAATCTGATCATGTTCCAGATGTCCAAAAGGGCTTGACCAAAAATCAACTTGAGATAGGGACATTGGCTCTGAGAGTCCTTTCTTTTTTGCCGTGTCTTAAGTGTACGAACGCTGATGCCGAACCCAGAAGAGAAGAAAAACGTACATAAGGTCCGAATAATTGCAGACGTCACAAAGTTACTTTCAGCACAGTCTATAAACGCCTCCCCATTAGTATGTGGATATTGCTGTTTCGCAGTCAAGTAATGTTGGACACTGTCAAATATGCTTCAGTTAAACATATCAAAATTTCATGTGATTTGCTCCACTGGGAAAAAAACTACGGCAAGTTAAAGTTGGCCGAGTACTTTTGAGCCTATTGTATATGCATTTAACTTGTTATTGAGAGATGTTTATACCACGACGGTGAAATAATTAAAACGCGACTTCGATCAAATAATTCTCACATGAAGATATTTGACCTATTTTTAGATTCGAAGCGACTCTTTAATGTATATTTCTTGAAGGCACAGTTCACGATAACTTCGGGGTATCTAGTTCCAGATGAATTACAGTAGCCTTTTGCCTCGAAACACCGTTAGCGGTTCGTGCTGTGAGTCTTTCTAGAGGCCTCCTGGGAGGGTAACGAAGAGGGGTGAAGGATGGAAGTCATAATTGTATGGCGGGAAACGGGCTCAGAATTGAAAACAACCATCAAAAGATGTAGCGGAGCGAGACAACTCGTCGAGAATTCGAGTACTCTAGAGTGTGGGGGTACTTTCGCCGTATACCTACGAAATGATGAGAGGGCAGGCCAGGATGGAGGTAGGAGAAGCGAGGAGGAAAGTTAATCTTTGTGCTTCGAGTAAACATCGTATAGGTGAAAAAACCATTTTCCCAGTAATCTGGATGAAAGGTTCTATTTTGAAGCAACTGGCTATAAAGCCTACGTAGCTGAGAGCTCAAGGACTAAGAAGTTTCCTTATGCTCAAGGATTGAGAAGCCTCCTTTTGTGAATTCAAAAGGAGTACCCAGAATAGAACTAACTTTTTTTGTCATTTTGCTTCGCCTTATGGGAGACACCTGCGCAAAACGGTAAGATTCAGAAGAAAATCAGACTTGAAATTGAAAGAATTTACCAATCCCCTCTGTTAAGAACTTCCAATAATTAACTCTACCAGTAAAAGGAAGGCGGAGACAGTGTAGTACCAAGTGACGCACTTCACACAAGAATGGTTACGGGTTCGAATCCTAGATAGATATCCATCTAGACCAACGAAGCTTGGTACCAGACTCGTCTGGGAGGCTGTCCACCGCAAATCATTGGATATGCCACATACGCACTCAACACGCCGCTACATTCTGAATGGAAGGAGAATGCAAGGCGCACCCCTCAGACGCTGATAATCAATGTCAACGAGTTTAAAGAGGGCTTATTGGTGAAAAGACCACTTAAAGGATGAAAGACTAACATTTGAGCTGTAGTTATGGAAGAAGATGGAAGAGCACAACGTCATGGTTCAAATTCAGAATGAGAAGTCCAAAGGGAACAATAAGAACAGTAAGAATAGCTCAAGCATTGTAACGATCAATTCGATTCCGGTTTCCACTTTATTGATTTACTGAGAAATGCGATTACAAACGGAAAAAAATTGGCGTAGATAAGAAGCCTCTTTGGAATGCTTGAAGAGAACCATTGGAATGCTTGAAGAGGCTTCAGAGATGGTCCTCATAGCTTACACTTTGGGTTTTCTCCATATGGGGCATGTTAGATAGTGTCAGCACTCCTTAGCTGTACAGCTCTTTTATATTTAAACACCTTGATTTCGTTTTGAACAAGTCGCCAATCTCCCACTAGGAACTTTCCGAACAACATGAGTAAGCTTCTATGCTTTTCCAGCTTATACTACATACAGGGTTGCCATAGATATGGTTACCAAATAGTTATGAAGGAGAAACTGCAAGTCAAATTGGAATCCGACAAGCTCATGAGCAAAATTGACTTCATTTGCATTGTTCCAGTAAAGTCAAACCGAAATGAATAGCTCGACGACGCTTGGAAAACGCATCGGTGACGTTACACAGAGTTCCTTGAAGAAATCCAGTCCATATTTTCGCAAACTATTTCTCATGTGCACATGTGCAGGTTTTACAGGAGTGTTCTGAATTTCAGGTACTGAGGAGAGCGAGCAGAGCCCTTCTAGAATACGCCATGCTACAGAGTTCTTTCAAAAATCGCCCTGGCTTCGATGCATACGAGACGCTCAGCCAAACAACCGCCCTTGTAATCATCTTCTCGAACAGATCCAGCATCATTAACCCATTGACGACCATGCAGTCCACATGTGGACTGCAGTTATATATTTTATTTATCGCCACTTTTTAACGATCTTTCTTATCAAATCATAAGATCAGGTCTAAGTTAAACTATATACTGTGTGGTCCAAAGAAATCTTCTAATTTTGCAATTAACAGATGATAAGAATAAGCATAGACATCATACATACTTATATTTTAGCCTTTGGTTTTCAGGGTATATCTACCTTCCGCACTAATTTAGACAGTTTTACACCACACCGGTGTTTTTTCGAAGAAACATGTGGCCCTTCTATGATTTCTTTTTACGAAAGGAATTAGTGATTGGTGAATTAGTGACTTCTCCTCATCACTATTTATCACTAGCTGACTTAAATTGAAGTGCCACCTACCATCATCAATAGTCATATCCTAAATTTGCAAACTCAGAAAAATTAAACAGCTTCCAGTTCAAAATTAAAGAAATTGGCCGTCCGGGACCATGCAGTCCACATGTGGACTGCAGTGATGGTCGTCAATGGGTTAATTGAATGCAAAGAAACGTTAGGCACACGGCTATGATCCCTTGATTCAACCCGACATTTCACTGGTGGTCTGAGCTCCAACTAATGGTAAATGGTAGCTTTATATACTTCTCCTACACAGTGCTGCCCGTATGCCTCTGTACCTTTTGTCAAAAGGTAGTAAAGTTCACTAATACAAAACGAGCTTCGGTGAATGGGGGTCTTATTTCTGAACAAAGTCTTACAATTATTTATGCAAATCTATAGGCAACAAACGAACTTCCAATGTATGACATGTACTCGTCCTTTTGTTTGCTGGCATTAGTTTTTTCCAAAAATTGTTCTGTTCGCATATCGTCACGTGTTTGAACTTTACTTCTACTTTTATGAGTTAAGTAGGTTCAGGTGATAAAAACGTGCAATCAGATAAGAACTGGTTAAACCGAGTGGAACACCCCTAAAAAAAGTGTTAGAACAACAAGCCAAGCCGACTTCGTGGAGAAAAGTCGCCAATACTCTTCTCTTACCCTCCCCCCTTTGCCAAAATATACAGGGTGCGCCATAAATATGGTAACAACTTTTCGGACGTCCGTAATTTCCTTGTTTGGAGGGTTTCTCCAAATTTGCACCTTCCCTTATGTTCACGATATACCTTAGCCGACATATCTACTTTGGTGCTCTCCATTCGATAGATTTCGAAAAACGGTGGAGCCTCGCAGTCATCCACCAGCCGTTGCGCCTTTGCACGTCTTTGGTGAGTCTTTTTCCGGGATCGCTGCTCGTTTCAACATTTCCCACATGACAGTCCCTAGAAACGCTATGCGTAGACAGGTCAATGACAAACCTCAAAACGGCCGCCTTGTCTCATATACAGCCCCTTTTCCGAATAAAATTGCTTGGGAAGGAATACACTGCGGAACCTGCAGAAAGCGAGAGAAATGACTGCCGATTTGTTTGTGTGCTCTACTCCGATGACGAGAGTCTACCCCGAGTAGATACTAATGTATCCAAATAGGATTCCAAAGCCTTATGAGCTTCTTGATGAGAAGAAGTTGGTGAGAAAAAACAAATTCCGTGCACTGCTTGCTGGCAGCACGCGCTTCCACAAACCTTTTTTTGACTAAAGGGTGTTCAGCGTGGAAGAAATGTTGAGACCCCAAAGTATGCAGATATTTCACATTGCGAGTGCTGAAGCCGCTGAAAAGAGTCAGATCGCCTCTCGTAGCCGTTCTCCCTATTTTACGATGTTTTTGCTAGAATCTCTACCACCACATCGATATCGTAAATTTGGTCGAGAAAAGTACAAAACTTAACCAGACTTCGTTGAGAAGGGTTTTCATGATAGGATGCAGCTGAGGGCCAAAGATTTTCGGAGGGGTACGATTTAAAAACTACGACGCACTTGCTCATGAATGGGAAAATATTAAGACTGGCGCTGAGGAAATGTTCGCGACTCCATCCCAGCTTGCAATCCTCCTACAAATTTTCTGGACCACAGTGAGATGGATCGCTAGGTATAGTCCATACTGGAGAAAGAAGCCTGCGCTTTAGAATGCACTACTGTTGCTGCTCATAAGGGATCACTGGAAAAAGCCTGAGCTGGACTTCCTCAAGAAGCTCTGCGTGCCACCGCTGATGAAGAGCCGAAGCGTTCTCGAGCTATAACTAGTACAGAAGACGGTTATATAGGATGACCGTGTGTTCGTTTTGTAGATGCGATGCTTAGTATATAGTCCACAGAGCTTCATCATGTATCAATATGAACTGTGGTTTCTGTAGCCCAACACTCCTGTTACCATAATTATGGCGCACCCTGTAGTACTAACGTTGTGAACTGCATTTTCGGGAGAAATATCTGGGGTACTGAAGATTATAAAAAGGGAATAACACCATACATATGTATGATACTGATTGATGAAGAAAAAATCCAAAGTCCCTAAAATCCTCGGCTATAAGGTGACTGTAACCCTTTGGAATGAATATCTGTAAAAATTGGAAATGCACATCTCGTTTGAAAAGTCGAAATAATCAAAAATGAGCTTGAAAGGTACTGAAATGAGAAGCGATAGCTCAAGCTTCGCCCCACATCACTTTTCAATAAATGAAGAAGCTCATTGGGAAACTTGCCTACACAGTAGAGTTTGGCTTAATTCTCGGGACTTGGTATTAATTGATTAGAAAATTAGAAATCAAGATTTCAACAGCAACAGGAGTAAAGAAATAAAAACATATCGAAGATAACAAAGAACGAATATATTGTTTCCTTCGGGAAAAAGGCTTGGGAATCATTTTAGAACATGAGATCGTACGCGCCAGTTTCTAAAAAATGAGCGCTCAACACAGAAAACGAAGAAGATCTCATGGTTTCAGCCCTTCTGCAGTATTCTGAACTAAGCGGTTCTCAAGAAATGTACGGAAAAAGAAGAATTTCGGAATCCGGTATGAAAAGAAGGATCATACAATGTTGAGGCCATGACGGTCAGTTGAGAAATTTCAGGTTTTTTTTTCTCAAAGACCCATGGTCACTACAACGAATAACTGAATGAAACAACGACCACCTTTTCTCTTTACGTGACTTCTCTTGCACTTATGCGGAAGAGTGTAGTCAAATAGCGTGGTGCCAGTGAAACGACTTAATCTTTTTGATAAATTTCACGCCCTACAGGTAACATGCCTGCCTGTCTTACGAAAACCAGCTCTAACAATGCTCAACTTCAGAAGCGGAGATGCTCCTCTGTCCCTACGGAAGGATGATCTCATTTCTGTGAGAACAATCAGAAGATGACTAGATTTTGGATTTCTACTCCGAACTCGCCCTGGATCTGTTCATTTGTGAACAGCATAATATTTATTGAGAGAGATTCTGCCGTTTGTTATCATCCCATCTATCAATGCAGAGTTCCTTTGCCACGTGATGACCTTCAGCTGGGGGGATGGGGAGGGGGGGGGGGGCGTGACCTCGTTGGGTGGGCGGAGCATTTGCTACAAAAAGGATCTTCTATTACGAGATTCTAACTGACTGAGTCTGTTCTCCCATTCTCAACTACAATATTTCATGAAAATTAGAAGGGATTCGTTTTATCCTGATAGTAATCGTCGAGAGAACAGAAGTTGATGGCTACTTTCTGCTTCATTGATCGCTAGATAGGTTCGATGAACTTAGCTTTTATAGCTTGGTCAGACAAGCACGACATGGAAATAACAAGCCCAGGCAACAAGACATCATCGAGCCAACTTCGTTAAAAAACTTATAATATAACATAATTAGTGATAGATATGAGAAAGATATCAGTGAAAACTGAAGAGAAATCGAAAATTTCAATTTATTCAAGAGGTGGACGAGCTAAGGTTAAAAAGGATTGATGAGAAAACGGTACAGAAATCGGTGACTGTTTCGATGGAATCGAGGAACTTTTGAACCTCCTCACCTGTCCCTTTTGTACCTTTTGAACCTCCATTGGTTAAGAGGTTTGCACTATGATGACGATCAAACGATTATCATTACTGCTTACGATGTTTCTATCGTTGACAGTGAGTGTACAAAAAAGCATATTGGGTTCTACATGGAAAGTGCAAGTGCATCTAATGGGTTTCGGTCGTACTTCACATTTCGAAGGTTATCTCTACCACTGATTTTGAGGTTCTCTTACTACCTCGATAAATGATATGAGAGCGTTAATTCGGTAACTGCCAATGATATAGCGCTATGTCATGGTTATTTAAGGAAATCCCCATGTCAATGAGATATATAAGGATTTTTCTCTTGAAAAGAATTGGTCACACTCCTCAATAGGGTAGTAGGGATGTTTTCGACCACTTCCAAAGCTTTTTATACTCGAGCTGTCGTACATATATGCTACACTTTGCCGCTCCCTCCTACCTCTTCACCACCACCCACTCCCACATAATAGCAGTATGCCCAAATGGAGGGCGATGATGGGTAATAGCAGGAACCTATCCACCTAGCTCCCAGTTTTACTAAAGACTTTGATACGAATATTAGTAACAGTAATCTGTTCCACCCCAGACTTAGCAGATCCCCATTTCTCCGCCGATCTGTTCAGAGAGTCAGGTAGGCCGTCCAATAGTTGGCCACAAATGCATAAGTGGCTCTCAACAGAGCTTCATGAGCCCTTTCTATCATCTGCCAAATTTGCGACGACGAACGGCGATCGAAATGTGTGAAATTGCAAAATCCTCCGAGAGCATGGCTGCGACGATTCTGCCTACTCTTCCGTCGAAGATTCCTCGACATACGCATGAATCTTCTTGTATAATACATCGGCTCAGACCCTGGAGCTTAGGAATGTGATCTACGAGGTCGTTTGTCATACTACATAATGACAAATCCCTTTGCATCCTTTCCGGATGTATACACTCCGATGTCCCCTACTGTAGTCAAAAGGTTTCCGTCATCGAACACTATCCTTGCACTGGGCCCCTGGCATGAGTGTTAGTATAATCTATACCGAATTTTTCCGCTTGTCCTGCTTACTGTCAGCCCGTTTCCACTCTTTCCCGAATCGCAAAGAGCCAGAAAATCTATCAAACCCTATTCCTTTCTATATACTCAAAACCGTTTTGGTTCCTATCTTGACAACTTGTCAGTAAAATAATATTTCCACCCTTCTTCCCTTGCTCCTCAGCCCTAGTCGCGGATAGGGTTCGCGTCTTTTACTACGTCTCTGGTGCATTTGCAACCAAACTCTCTGATCGTACGCGTTTTTACAACTTATCATCGCATTCGCTCACAGCCTGTTACTTACATTCGTTTTATTGGTTTTCTCATCGTGTTTCCTTTCGTTTCGAATTGTTTATGGTTCGGAAAGCTTTTTTCTTCCAGGCCAGAATCACGATTGCTGTCAAATATGAGCAAAAAGTGAGGTTCTCGTATTTCTTCAGATGAGCAGTTATTTCATAAGAGAAGATATTCTTACCAGGCCGCCTTTAATTGAAGCAGCTTTTTTGATTTTATTTAGAATTCATACCTTGTTGAATAGCGGCAAGCATGATGATGCTGATAGTGGCGAAGAATCGGATGGTGGTGGCGAACGACAAGGTTTTTTCGTTGGCGGCTCCGAACACAGGTGCTTTGGTGGCATTGATTTTCGTCTAAAAGTTGTATATAACATCTGAAATCTTTGTATAGTTGAATTATCAACTGTTTTCCTTTTTTTCCCTAAATCTTCCATTTAACGCTGCTTTCAATTAGGTCCCGATGTTAAAAGATTGAACTTGAGCTTTTCTGCTGGAACTTAGCCCACAGTTTTCATTCTTGGCGAGTCCGATTTTCAGTGGCCAGCAAGTTCTGGGACCGCCTGGACGGCCTGGACGTGCTAATATTGCCGAGCGCGTTTTCGATGCAGCCAGACAACATGGAGCTGAAGCACTTAATTCGAGCGACCTTTCGCCTCGGGTAGGTGATCGAATGAACACTTCCATCGTGGGCGATACTTCAACGGTTTGACTTCCTCCATAATTTTTAATTACTTGAGTCTCGATTCTTGGGTTTCCGTATCTGTAGGGACCGTTTCGTAGCACTAATAACCTATATTCTTAGCCTCGTCCTGGCCGTTCTGGAGGTGGAGTGCGTTTAGGTGAACCGAATCGGGAAGATTATAGTAGTGGGGAAAGTGAATCGGGTGAACATGAAGAGGTCAGTCATTTCTTTTTTTTTCTTCCTAGTTATCTGGTTGTAATATTGCTTCACAGGTTGTGGTTGAGCTTATCATGTGGGAGAATGGTTTTTCCATTGATGACGGACCGCTGCGTTCTTTCGATGATCCGGCGAGCCAACAGTTTCTTGAGAGCATCATGCAAGGGTGAGCTTTGCCATGTTCCCATCAAGGCTTCGGTCGTCTTCTCCCCCTTGAGTTCGTATTTTTCCATGAAAATTCGTAGCATCTTATGAGCTGGAGTGCTTTTCTCACTTAGATTCCTGCGTTGCCTTGGTCACTCTTTCTATTATTAAGACTGTTATTCTGTAACAAAATGATTTATTCTCCCTACATACACGTTACTTCAGACGAGTGCCTGCAGAAATTTTAGCTGCCCATCCTCGGAGACGTATTGATTTCCGTATGCAGAAACGTTCTGGACCTTATGAACCTCCAAAATTGAAGCCTTTCCAGGTAAAACTATTAGTTGCTGACGTGCTCTTATTCGTTAAACGTAAAGCGCTAGGTTCAAATGAAACAAGAATTATGCACTTCAATTTCTGAGGTTTTAAGGGAGCTGGAGCTCGCCTTGGTGCTGTGGTGCCAGAGATTGTGTCGTCCACACCTCCACCATCTGCATCTGCTAACACAAGTTCGCTCAGTGGTGATTTAACCTCACAAATAACCGAATAGAGATGAATCATGTGCACATTCAGATTCGGTGGACAATGTTGCGAAAGCACAAGCTGAAGTGAATATTGATGCTGATGCTCCTGTTACTCAGGTAACTTTTAAAAGACGTTTCCTAATGGTGGTGTTACTTTTAACGCCTCTTCAACTCATTTTTAAATTTCTCTGTGTTTCTTTGCCCAATGTTTCTCCGCTAGTGTTGTATGATAGTATGAAAAATGAGTAGGTAACATAATTTTTTTACACTCACCCTACACCAGCAGTCTTCCGAAGTCTTTTTGTCCTATTTTCTCAATTGCTCGAAAGCTGGACGTTTTTAATTATAAATTAAAAACGACTTAGGTTCAAATTCGTTTGCCAAATGGGCAGCGTGTTAGCGGAAAATTCAATCAGGCGCATACTGTTGGAACGATTAGAACCTTCCTTGTCACGTGGGTTTACATATTCTCGAATTTCGAGCCTATCAGTCGCTTTCTAACGGCAGATCCTGTTTAGCGCCTACCCGGATATGGCTGCTACACCGTTCCAGCTTATGACAACATTTCCGAACAAGGTAGGTTGCTGTACAGGTCCAACTATTTTGCAATCTATTTATTGTATGATTTTAAAGGTAATCGATGACGAATCAATCGATCTGAAGGATGCTGGCCTTATTAATGCTGTTGTTGTGGCTAAACTCTGTTCATAATTTCGTTTGCGGGTTATGCTAGCTCGTTCTCTTTTAAATGGAATAATCGCGTGTAAATTTTCACCGGTTTTAATTTTGATAACGCTAATTAATGTTTCCTTTACCTAATACCACTGGAATTGTAAATGGTTTTACCGTGTGAATTATTTCAATTGATTTTTAGCTTTCTACTTCCTTTACAGTAACTGGAAATCGTACATTTTTTGGAATAAATTTTTTTGGCATTTGTTCCAATTTTTATGCATATTTCGCGGTAAATGTACTACCGTATATCTGACAATTTTGAAGGTTTTGCTACATTAAGTTCTCTTCGAAGATTCACATCAGCAACTTATAGCAAGCCAAAATGGGTGTCATGGAGTTGCTGGGTGTCGACAAGTTAATAAAGTTTGGAAGGATTATCAAGCAAATTGGAGGTGTGCGTGCTGCTTTGAAGAAGCGATATCTGTAAGCTTTCCTCACACTTTATAAATTTTTCTAGTCAACATAAGACAACATAGTAAGAATAACGTATAATGTAGCTTAAGACCTTTCTTTTTGGTTTTTTCGTATCCACCTGTATCAACCGTGATCTCTACTGGGTCAGTTTACTCTTTATTACAGTATGGATGTCACGCGTGCTGGTACACTAGTAGGGGAAGACAAGTTCGGCAACAAATACTACGAAGACAATTCGTATTTCGTGCCCCGTAATAGATGGGTCGAGTTCCCAGAAAAGGTAATCATTGAATCCCGTTTTTGGTGCGGTTTTTTAAGTGTGAAGGCAAGCTTTTATGTTAAAGGTATGGCTCGATTATGATGCATCACAAGTTCCTCCTGAGTGGTAAGCTAATTGATTTCGTTACTTTTTTTTCTTTAAGTAACATCCACTTTTACTCTCTGTTGATATCGTAATGGTGAGATTGAGGGGAGGATTTAAGCTCGTTGGAACAGCCTGGGAATGGGTTATTCATCAGGATTGTCGTGAATTACCAATATCTTACATCAAATTATTTTGGGAGCAGGTTTTCCTAGGCTCTTGTTTTTGAAAACTGCTTATTTTACTTAGGTTTTTTTGATAAGTTGACCCTTAAGAATCGCAGTAACTCAATAACCTACACGGGCTCCTCATCAAAGTCGACCATAAAACTAAAAGCTCTAATACAATCGATTCCATCATTTCGGTATAAATTGCTCTATTGACAATTTAGGCATCGCTGGCTCCATCACATAACCGATGACACGCCTACTCAAAAACCCCCTCAAAATGAAAAGTGGGTAATGCAGCACGAAGAGAACCTGTCTATTTTTGAGTGAGTTTGACAGCCTAAAGTTTCAGTTCAGTGCTGCCTATTTTAATAATATTATCTAAATCTGCTAGGATGATGGTTCTTTACTTTTCTTCTTTCCGAACCTCTTCTATTGGTACTCTTTTTTTTCAGAGACAAGAAATATATTCCCTACTCAACAACTCGTACGAAGATCCAAGCCTGGCAACCGGGACAGAAGAAACAGCAATAGACGAAATTATATAGATGATTTGTGTAGTTAGTCTAAAGAACCAGTGCATTCGAATGAATTGATCAAATTCTCTTGTCTAGAAGCATGACACACTCAGTTTCCCACTTGATGTTCAGTCGTCTACGTGACTCAGCCGAAGCTTCGACGAAAAAGTGACGAGTAATTGATAAAGGTGCTATCTCAACAAACTTTGCGACGCTATTTAAATTTGCTAGTGGCGCGATAAGGCGCAGTCTGCATCTGAGACCATTATGTTGGCCCTACTGCTTTTGTCGGTCCCCCTAGTACTTGCAGTCTGCCCCAATGGTACGGTGTATCATCCCGAATTCGGAAGGTAAGTGTAGTGTTACACGCATCATCTACCTACTAGCTTTTTTCATGAAAATTTCTTTCCCAATTGCTCGGGCATAGGTAGCAGGTGATCAGTCGTGGCATCATCATATGGGCCTCCTGTGTACAGGTCTATAACAGCAGAGCCGTAGATCTACTTGCGGTCACTGAATTTATGGTGTACTCGTTCTGTTCAGAGGATTCAGGGCTACGTCCGTCTTTGAGACCCTTAGAAACCTGGGAATACGGGAACACTAAAACCTGGGAATACGGGAACACTATATTGAACATTTCAGTCTGTATGGGTGAGGTAAACACCCGAATGCCACTGTAATTGCGGGAATTCCCAAAGAAATAGGGACAGTCACTTCTACATGCCTTTTTTTTTGGAAGTACTTGGCAGTATTAACTCAAAAATCTTGCTCAAGTAATATCTGAATGACAATCTTCTGTCATAGCTCCTATTACAGATGTTACAAATTCTCCAGCACCAGGCAGTCATTTGAACTGGCTGAAAGCGACTGCTTAAGTCTCGGAGGACATCTTGTTTCAGTTCAGAACGGCTATGAAAACTCAATGCTTATAGGTGAGATGGGTTTTCGCTGCCTTTTTTGCTACAATCTAGTGAAGAATCTTGTCTACCACAAGAGTTATATGCTAAAACTTGTACCATAATCTTGAAGAGTAAGTAAGTAGATTGCTTCAGAATCTTATCGGAGGGGGTAGTACTCGAAAAAAGACTAAATAGACTCGTAAGAATGATGGTTTAGCACCTCTTATGGTTAAGAGTTTCAATGTATTAGTTGCACTCATACATCCTAACACCTTGAACTTTTCTCACCCACGACCTCACCAACCCTTAACTTTTCGAAACCCTTTCGTGGAAATTGGATTGGGAAAAAGTTTTGAGGAAGAGGGCCGTATATTAGAGGAAAGGTCGAGGGGTTGGGCAGATAAAACCATTGTCTCCGATATCGTTCATTATTCTACTTAGCAAATATCTCCTATGAAATAACTACTCGGTGATAGGTCCAAACTCTGAGTTAGAACAAAATCCAGATTGGAAGGAAACAAACCATGAAATATATGATTCTCTTCCAGAAGCAATGCGCTTTTTATATCCGTTCTTCATTGGTTTGAGTGATCTTGGAGGAAACTGGACATGGATTGATAATACTCCTGTCACCTATACAAACTGGGCCAAAGGTTCGTTCACATTTATCCATAGTGGGAAACCAGAACGCCTAGAAGATGAAATTTCCGGTCAAACTGCTCATACAAAGATGGGTAATCGTTGAAGTGGCAATAGTGGCATTTCCACGGTGGGAAATAGAAGTGGTGGTCGACAAGGTAAGGATAGAACGCTCCCTTGCTGAAAACGAGCTTCTACATCAGTCAAGCTCTATTGGAGGGGTTGGACTTTGTCATAATTTACTTCTCCCTGAATCCTGTATTATCAAGTGGGAAGGTTCTGAACCGAAAGTTCGTCCTCGCCTTGTAGATCCCACCTCGGATGCGGAATCTCAGTAATTTTTCACTTTACGTTGTTTCAAATCACATCACCTCCACATCTAGGTCAACCGAATGGCATCAACCAGTGCGTCATTTCGGCTTTGGATAATGGTTTTTGGTCGGCGAATTCATGCTTCGAAAGGCTACCATACGTATGTGCCATTTCGGCTAATCCAACACCACCGACTTCCTGTCCACCTCCACCTGTCTGCCCATCACAACCTGGTATGGGCATTCTTACTGTATTCGTACAGATATCATTTATGGAAGTTATGGTACTTCACTTTTCATTCAGCCTGTACGCAATGCCCATCTCAACACCCTTCATGCCCTGCACCATCAGGTTTGAATTATCTATTTCATCTTCTAATGGCACCACACTTGCACCCCTCCTCCGCCGTACACTCATCATAACTTCGTCTGACAGAGTAGCCAACGTATAGCCCAAGAAAGTCTGGGATGACAGGATCACTACATTTCCCAAAAGGCAGTCGAAAATTAGTTGAATAAGTGGGAATTTCAGTTGTCTGCAAATTTTTGTTGGCTGGGAACACCGCTTGAATAGGAAATGCTGTAATTGTCATATCTACTAAGGTCTCTAGATGTACGGTGCTACCGCATAACCTGCCTGAAGAGCCCTAACACACTAGCTGCAAATGAGAACCTTGTTGCACTCCGAATCATTACTGTTAGACTGGTTGTTGTCTGAGGGACGTTAATCAATCCTGTCTGAGGGATTAATTAACGTCCCTCAGACAGGATCGATTAACGTCGATTAACGTCCCCGCACTCGACTTCCATTCAGAATCGTAGTGGCGTAAGAGTGCCTATGTGGCCTATACAATGACTTGCAGTGGCCAGCTGATGTACAAGTCAGTGCTTTTATCCTCCCAGACGAGTCTGGTACCAATTCACCGACCCCCTGAGGGACCTGAGGGATGGAGGGCTTAGTTGGCTCAGGCGGGCATCGATCCGGGATTCGAACCCCTGACTGTGCGTGTGATAAAGTGCGCCACTTGCCACTACACCACCTTCGGCTTGTTGTTATCATATGATTTAATAATCATGCTTTAGTTGTCGACCGTTGCCCGTCGGAATGGACTTATTTTACTGAAACGAATTCCTGTTATAAGGTAATGTAGATCATTTTTCGTGTTTGTTGAGCGATGTCAAACTATCGAGAATTTTGTTTGTTCAATACATTTTTACACAATTATTAGGATAAAAAAGGATAAAGTTTATAGCGTTAATCAATCCCGTCCGAGGGATGTGCCCCCGCACTCGACTTCCATTCAGAATCGTAGTGGCGTAATGAGTGCCTATGTGGCCTATATAATGACTGGCCAGCCGATGTACAAGTCAGTGCTTTTATCCTCCCAGACGAGTCTGGTACCAATTCTCCAACCCCGGAGGGATAGAAGGTTCGGTTGGCATAGGCGGGCATCGATCCGGGATTTGAACCCCTGACAGTGCGTGTGAGATAGTGCGCCACTTGCCACTACACCACCTCCGCCCTACACAATTATTAATCATTATATTGTTACAGTTAACATTATCTTACCATTACTTTTTACTTGCTAAGCATCTTGGCTTCTGAGGCAAAGTTGGGCAGAAGCACGCTGTGCCGCTAGCGCCATTATTGTATCAGCATCAACCTCCATCTTCGTTTTTCGAAGAATTTCCATAGAAGCAGAAGTGAACTCCCCAGCCGCTCTTGTAGGTTCTTCCCAATTGCGGTTCAGTGATGAAGGCAGAGGAACCGGAGAAACGAAAGAGTGACAACAATTTCGAGCACTGGTAGTGAGCTCTATACGGCTGTCTATGCGATAGCTTATATGAACTCTATACGGCTCACGGTAGATAGGTGGTGATGACAAGGGTGCATATGCTCGTAGCAACTGCAAAGGGAGTCTTATTCAAAACCGAAAGGATCCTTAGTTCTGACTGTTCCAGACATTTCTTGCTGCAAGTTTTGACGATGCTGAGCACACTTGCGTGGTAAGGGGCTCGCATCTCGCCTCGATTCACAGCTCCTCAGAAAATCGCTTTGTAGCAGGTGAGTGAAATGATTTTCCCGTGTTAGATAGCATTGTGACCATTCAAACCTCTTCTAAAATATGGCAACTGCTTGAATTGCCCTGACCAAGAGACCATTGAGCAAGCATTCTAGTCAAGAAAAGGGGTTGGTTTTGCCGAGTGGCGGCGTTACCGCTCGTACGATACTGGGATCGGAACTTCATTCCCTCCAAGACCCTTCAATGGAACATCGTTTATATGTGATGATGGAAGCACTGACTTCTACACCTAAAAGTCACTCTATGAGCCCAGTATGCAATCAACGGGGGCCTGAAAGGAGCTCGACTGCTTGAGCACATCTCGCAACTGTACTGATCAGCACCGTACACCCTGACACCAGCTTTCCTCTTCAATTAATCTGTGATTCCTTCCTTTCAGGCTTGACGAGAACTGGTGAAGCGTATGGGAATCCGAGCGCTTTGACGTGGATCGGTCTGCGACAAGTTGGTTTTCTCTCAAGCACGCCATGGACATGGACGGACGGAACGAACGTCGACTACACCAACTGGGCGTTGGGTGAACCAGATAATGCTGATGGCAACGAACACTGTGTTCAGGTTAGTAAGCAAAGATTCTAACCATATCGCAGACTTTCTTCTTATTTGCGGCTTCGATTGGAGCCATTGTATCAAGCAATACATGCTCACCATTTTTCGAGAAAATCAAATCGGAGACTGTAGCCTCCGAGCTTTGCTCATAAGTCGGAGTTCTGATTGGTTTCCGTCTCACGAGCGAAGCTCGGAAACTATTGTCTGGGTCTACTTTACAATTTGTATCGAATGTAAGAAAGGGGCAGTGGACGCTGTGATCAGATCGGCGACTGAATCAAGTCTCACCAAGCAAAAAGCCAGCGCCATCAATTATTAGAATTTTAGTGGGTTTTCGAGGGTTAACCTTCTCTACACGCCATTCCGGTGCCCATAACAATTCCGATATCCCTTCGATTCTGCATAGAACCGACATTATGTATTCATACAATCCTTCTGCTTCCAACTTCGACCGTCCTTCAAAAGTTCACGACGTCGTTCGAAACACTTCGAGAATAGGCATCAGGTCCTGTACTAGAACTACCCTCTCACTGACGGACCAAGAAGTTCGCATTTGAAACTCAACATATTGATTTTCCCACGAAAATTATAATATTTGTAGATCTACAGTGACCACAACGGAGCTGATCCCACGAAGGACACCCAGTTCCAGCAATGGAACGATTATTACTGCAGTGAGACAATGAGAGCTTTCGTTTGCAAGAAACCGGCCTCATATTAGATCTATTCTAGTTCATTTATCTAATGTGAAGATGTTCTTGAATGATTTTTTATTAAAGCTGAATATTGTGTTACGGTAAATAGTGTGTCGGGGGAAAACACATTTTCTATGAGGTAAAGACCGTCCCGAAACAATGAACACTCACTCTCGACTTCGACGAGAAGGTACAATCTTGCAGCGTGTCTTGGGTGTAGCCACCTAGAAGCTCTCACTGGCTACTTTCAGAGTTCGACGACCGTCCGTCCGTCCGTCCGTCCGTCCGTCCGTCCAGCGCGTGCTGCGACGGCGGTCGCTAGAGTAGTGTTGACAACACTGGATCACGTGCCAGCGCTGTCAACACTACTCTAGCGACCGCCGTCGCAGCACGCGCTGAACGGACGGACGGACGGACGGACGGACGTCGAACTCTGAAAGTAGCCACTGGTTCCAGGTCTCGGTCACACAACGGTGCTAACCTGATGGTCCTTCATGTAATGAATTATAGCACGGGTTCATTCGGGTATCAATTAGTCATTTCCTCCTTCTCAGCAACACGAAAGAAAATTTTTGGGAGTAGGTAAATAGCTGAGACGTCTACGATTCCAACACGAGTCCTGCCATAGAGGTCCCCAGAATAGACCTCAGAAGAGAGACCCGTCAAAGCAAGCCATATCGGACCCCCAGTCCATGATGTCTCTTTTGCTAATCTGGGACTTCCGAAAAATGTATTACGTGCTGCTTCCGCAAAGACAAACAGTTACCGATATCTACGCCATTAGCCCCCAGCATCGCTGGTGCTGTTCGCGAAAAAGGGTTGAGACGAGTTTTCCTCACCTACTCCACGATGAATAGACCTCAAATAGCTTATGAGACTTGTGAAAACGCGGAGAAACTGTGCTGACAATCATAAAGATGCCCATAATGGTATGAATTGAATGTAGACGCTCCCAAAAGCATTTTGCATATGATAGAAATCTTGTAACTAATCATCTTTTCTCATCCCATTCAACAAAGTTACGGCTCAGCCAGTTACAGTTACAAGATTATATTACATTGCGAGCTTAAGGCATAACAGTTATGCGAGTTTGAAGCCAGAGTGCACTATAAATATTTGGGAAATCTAGTTCAGGATAAATGTGGCATTGATAGGCAAGATTACTGCAAAAGTGGCGAAGAAAACACGAAAATCGGCATATTTAGAAAAATATAAGGCTTTCAACAAGTAGAAAGTTAGGGTTGGACGAGTATGCGACGACAGAATTTGCATTGAAGGGAATTTGCATTTGAACGAACTGTCTAAAAGTAGGTGTCATTGCATAGAATTGGCTACAGTAGCTGCCTGCGTGCAAAGTGAACGTCCCGGCGCGAATGGTGCAATCTCTGCAGCCTATACAACTCCTTGAAAACCATCAGCCTCAGGTGTGAACATAAGCTAAGCCAGTTTTGGCGCTCCTGAACACCCGATTGAGACTGATTTTCGGCCGTACAACGTCCCTTGTATTATCCTCGGGATAACAGGTCTATTCTATGGAGAAATTTTAGGAGCTGTTCTTACCTTGAAAACTTGAACTGTGCCTTTGAAGGAATTGTCACTTTCGTAGCTGCTTCAGAGCAAGTGTTCCACAGCAAGCAAGTATGCAAGTGGGAAGATGAACACAGTTTTTCAGGCTCAAATGACCGTGAACAGACAAGGGAGTTTATACGTGATGTACAGCTTGTGTAAACTAAGTATTACAGGGTCTAAGTGTCCACTATGCACGTTTTATCACCTGGAGTGTATGGCATGTTTAAATAGAGTCTTTGAAAAGAATAAAGTCCTTAATCAATCCCATGTGACACCTATGAGGGATGCGCCCACGCTAAGCGGCGCATTGAACGTGTATGTGGCCAATACAATGACTTGTGGAAGTCAGCCATTGTACAGGTCAGTGCTTTTATCCTCCCAGTTGAGTCTGGTACCGACTAATCGAACGCGAAGGGATAGAAAGCTTTTTTTTGGTCTAGGCGGATATCGATCCAGGATTCGAACCCGTGAGGTAGCTCGCCATTTGCCTTTACACCACCTCCGTTTTAGGAATATAGCTTTATATGTATCTTTATCATGATCATACAGAATATAGTGGAACAATAGACCTTTCTATGCTACGGAATGTTCCTTTACAGTGCAGAAAAGCAGGAATGTCGCCAGTGACATAAGAAGGCGATTTAACAACGATTCCGACAGTGCACAAGGATTATGAAATGTTATACGGAGTCACGAAATCCTGTGGGTACCTAATTCTCTAACACTAGGAATCGGAAAGTAAAGGAGGAGGGGTGACCGGGTCTGCGAGCACCGTTGGTCACATAGGGGCTCCAGAAGGCTCAAAGGAAAGGTGTACCGAGCTGTGGCTAGGCCCACATGCACTAATGCAGGGAATGCTGACCCGAAATTGAGACTCATGTAAAGCAGCCTCACGTCTCTGAATCGAGGATGCAGCCTCACGTCTCTGAATCGAGGATGCTCAGATGGGCCTGCGGTTGGATGAGACCTGAACCTGATCACAAATGAAGGCGTCAGGGCGTCAAGCAAACGCCCCTGTTCAACTAGAAGTGAGAGAGCATTGCCTGCGATGCGGCATTTACTGAGAAGGCCAAAGACTCGTCAGGTGAAGAAAGTAATGGTGCTCCGAGGGAGCGACCACGGGAAGCCACAAAGAGGAGTTGGCGGAACTCGATCAAGAAGGACCATGAAACTGAACTTGACGAAAGTGGGAACGGCTGACAAGAACAGCGGATTCTGTGACGACGAGAAGTAACGCTATGATGTCTACTACTATTATTTCGCCTGTTCAAACATTGCTCGACAGTAAGAACCCTCCCTTCCATGAATAAGATGCTTCTGTGCTAACTGTCACCTAATCACTGAAGATGCTTCTAATAGCGCCCGCTCCTTTTCGAGCCATTGGTAGGGAACTGACCTTTTACTCGCTTGTCTGTCCTCCTTCTCAGACGATCTTTCACAATCCTGCTCACCGACCTCTTAGAAGTCGACATCTACTTTGCCCTATTTTTGCACCGACTATGCCTGATCCAGATGGAGACGATCCCACAGCTTGATGGTTACAGAAGTATTCTTCCCCATCAAAGTTGGTCAGAAAGGTTTCCACTTTTGTGTTTTTCCTGATAGCTTTCGATACTACACTTCTTGGCACATTCAAACACCGAGAAGTGGCCATCGTCCTGAATGCGAAGGGTAAAATCGGCAATGGAACCTTCCGTTTTTTTTAAATTTTCGCCTTTCCCGAACTTGAACGAACACATCTCGACTATCGAGCTTGAGTATGTGGGATTATCTGGGTAAGTTTGATGAATGAATTGAATTTATTGATAAAAAACGCTCTCGTGCATTGTCATTTACTGAGCCCTCTTGCCCAATTGAGATGCTAGAACGTCCCCCACCCCCCACGCAATAGGTCCCAACAACAATGTTTTCGCAATCTGAGGGCCTGGATACCGTTCGCTAACTGCGCTTAACAGCCAAAAACCCTTGAATGAAGGGTCCATTACTTCTTATGAATGACCTACGATTCCAGTGACTCAGATGCTGCTTCGGGGAAAAAAATGACGTTCATTTGATGAAGGTGCTATCTAGAATTACTACTTGGCGCTACATAAACTTGATAGTAAGAAAGATAAGGGTAGTCTGAAAAGCGCGGCCATGATGTTCGCTCTCGTGCTGTTGGTTCTTCCGGTGACGATTGCTGTTTGCCCCCAAGGTATGGTATATCGTCAAGAATTCGATAGGTAAGTATTCATGGGGATTTTGAAAACTCCCATCTCGAATATGCGCATTGTCCTTATCGCTCTCACTTTCTTTTTCAACATGCCAAACTTTCAGGACATGAACGCTTTCACACTCAAAAGTTCGGTTGTAGTTGAATCTGTGTTTGTGTTACTATCAGTTCAATTGGTATAGACATAAAAGTACAAGGTTTTTGGCGTCAATCAATCCCGTCAGAGGGATGCGCCCCGCATCGACTTCCATTCAGAATCGTAGTGGCGTAATAAGTGCGTATGTGGCCTATACAATGACTTGCGGTGGCTAACCGATGTACAAGTCAGTGCTTTTATCCTCCCAAACGAGTCTGGTACCAATTCACCGACCCCGGAGGGATGGAAGGCTTGGTTGGCCTGGGCGGGCACCGATCCGGGATTCGAACCCCTGACCATGCGTGTGAGATAGTACGCCCCTTGCCACTAAACCACCTCCGCCCCTAGCATGGACATAGAACAAATAAATAAACAACAGTACAAGTAGTAATAAAACAACAATCATAAACAATATCACAAATAACATAAGTAAGTATATAAGTAAGAAGGTGTATCCTATTCGAATAGTCAAAAATTGGCGTTAAAGGACCTCTAAATAGTTTTCTAAGGATGAAAGACAGAATATTTGGCCCAATAATCCTTCTTTGGGATGTGCCTGGCTTTCGACTCCATCCAGAGTTGTAGAGGCGGTTTGATTACGTATGTAGCACATACAATGTTGCATTGCAGTAGACAGACGATGCACAAGCCAGAGTAATCATCCTGTCCTGTCAGCAAGGTTTCGTTCCAATCAAAGACACCCGATTAAGCGAAGGCTTGGTTGGCCTGGGTGTGTATTGGGTCAGAGCCCTGGACGATGCACGTGTGACAACACACCACATGTCACTTTACTGCCTCCGCCCTTCATTAGTTATGTTAATCGAAAAGTACTAGTCGGTTTTAGCTTACTGTAGAATAATCTTGAGTTGATATCATTTCGAAACGATTCCCTTTTGAAGTCGCTATCAGTGGGAGTGTACTGATTGCAGGTGCTACAAGTTCTCCAGCGTAGCGATGCCTTATTCTATGGCTGAGACTGACTGCATAAACCTTGGAGGACATCTCGTTTCTATAAAAAATGGCTACGAAAATGCTATGCTTATTGGTAAGGATGCGTGATAACAATAATTAAACGTCATTCCCGTTACCATAACTATAGTCGATAACCTTGCCCACAAAGGAGTTGTATTTAATCAGTTCTAGATCGAGACCACCAAAAAATGGAGTTGATCACATTACAGTTATAAGTTGAGAAAAAAAAATATTCTCACAATTAACAGTTTTCCATACAGAAACCGCCCAAGCTGATCGTATTACACTTCCATTTTTTATTGGATTAACTACCCTCGGTGGTGGACTTTGGACATGGAATGATAACACTCCTGTTGAGTACTTAAACTGGGCTTCAGGCAAGTTTGCGATACTCCTATTTTTTTTTGTTTCCACAATAAAATTGAAGGCAAGGCACCTCCTTTCCCCTTCTTCAAAGGGTTTCGAACCACTCCTGGAAACAGCTGACCTCAGCCATTTCCAAGGTTTCCCATCAACACAACTGTGAAAATGTTGGGGTAATAGAGATCCGAGGAGTAGACAGGCGGATAAACCTAGTTTCGGCCATCCTTGTGGAAGGATCAAAAGCGTATTGTTCTACTTAAATGCTAAGTCTGAAAGTCATTCTTAATTGATTTCTCAGAAAAAAGAAGAAGTATCAACAAATGACGTCGTAGTGGCCTCCTGGGCCGAAGATCGAATCCTAAGAGATTCATCCTGGGTTGATAGATTCTTCCTACCCTCGTTATCCCTCTCTGAAGGGACATCTATCTCTTGTTATGAAGTAACGTTCCATCATCAGCTGGGGCAAGTCAACTTATTATTAGAGAATAACTACCCACTTAATGGGACATTTATTTCGGATAAAAATCGAAAGGCACGAATGAAGGAGTTAGCCGATACTACAAGTCCTGTAGTCGGGAATCAACTCAGTGCAAATAGCGCTTACTTATTTGAGCCTGTGGGCTCAAACGGGAGCCACTCATAATCAACGAAAACTCTCTTCCGCTACATCGTATAGAACAAATTCAAGTCTTCGATCAGGATCCTATCTTATCCTAGTCTCAACAACATACTTTGCCAAAAGCAGCTCCGACCGTAAAACCATTTCGGATTTTCAGGTCAACCCAGTAGTGGCTACCAATGTGCCGTTTCGGGCTCACCAAGCGGTATCTGGTCGGCAAAATCGTGCTCCGACAAGAAAACATACGTGTGTGCGGCTGCACCTGGATCGTCTCCACCAACTGTCTGTCCACCTCCACCTATTTGTCCGCCACAACCAGGTTCGTACACTACATATTCTTCACTATTTTGCCAGTACCGTTACTAAAAATAATTGCACTTGTCAAAATTTTTTATTCAGCTTGCGTAGAGTGTCCTACCCCTGCTCCTTGTCCTGCACCACCAGGTTTGAAATGCGACTTGCTTTTTTTGACGAATTTTTAAACAAGAGTTTTCAGCCTGCCCATCCTGCCCAACAGTTCCAGTTTGCCCTGCACCCAGAGGTTTGTTCTGACTTCCCACCGCTAAAAGCTTTTCTTCTACCCAGTATAAGCCCTATTTTCAGTTTGTCCAACCTGTCCAGCAACGCCAACATGCCCTTCACCAACAGGTAAGCATTTGACTGTATAATATACAAATAATAATTGTTGTTGAATAATTTGGTGAAAACTTGTTTTGATTTCTTACTTTCCAATCAATTCTCCCAGAAATTTGCCCCAGAAAGCTGTGGCTGGTTTACGCAGTTGAGGTGTACACCCCGCCCCACATCAGTCTCTCGGCGAAAAGTTGATCAAACTGGCTTCTGCCATTTCCAGATGGATTGCTTGAGTTTCAGTTATTCCTGGCCACTGCCCATCAGAATGGACCTACTTCGCTAGTACGGATTCGTGTTATAAGGTGAATAGCATTGGAATTTCTTTTTTGTCTTGCTTACCTCATCGCTATTTCATTTTGCATTGGTATTTATAAGACTATTTAAGGCCTATAATTACCCCATACAGCATCGAATCAGACACATTATTTCAAACGGTTGTCAAATGAACTCACCTACCGACAGCGGGATCCCTCCAAATGCTCATTCGCATGAGAGAAGATACCATCCTTAAACTATTGAGCCTTTCTTCGTAGTTTCAGTGAGCAGAACTTCCTGCTTGATAAGTAAGGAAAAAGACATCTGTAGAAAAGGAAATTAAGAAAAAAGTTCATTGACTCCTTTGGGCAAGTGTTAAGAGTGTCACCCACCTATCTTCATGATTCGCAACTGATCACAGTTCATCGTATTGACAGCAGTATAGCAGTTTTTGAAAGGATATTGTACAAACCTTCGAAGTGCAGCAGTAAGAACCCGTAAGATTGCAGCACTGACAGTTACTGTTGTACTTTGAGCACGAGAAAATGGTTTTTAACGGCTGTCATGACCTGTAAAAAATAGAATAGAATATTTAACTTGAACTAGTTAGACAAGACTCGATAGCCACGGCGACAACTGGTCGAAGTTGGCTACTTCAATGCGATATATAGCGCTGTTTGGAGAAAACAGAAGCGCCGAAGTTCATATCTCAAAATAGCGACTGCTATTCCCCAGAAGAATCCCACGTTTATCAATAGGTTACTGAACATTGTAAAACAAATTAGATTTTATCCACTAATCTGTGATTATAGACAAAATCTAATTTCTTTCACAATGTCTCGTAGCGAAAGAATCCGTGAACACACGAAAATTTACACGCTAAGAGACGTGAGTACAGATCAGCGAGAACAATCACCTACATGGGTGAAGAAGATGCTAAAGATGATTCGTAGTTCAGAAGGATTAGCTGATGCATAGTTGAGAAGGAGTTCGACAAAAATGATCGATTACGAGCCATCCATGATGCATCACACAAGTCCCGTCCTTAGCGATTCGTTGGGATTGATCTACAAGCAGAAACACCCGAATCATTTGACATCTACAGTTTTTTGCACCAATTTTCAGTAGCATGGGCTAAAATCGTCCACATTATATAAGCCTGAGATCTTTTTTTCCAAATTCGTCTCCCAAAGTTAGTTCTGAAGCCTTGAAACACTCTGAGATGCTGCAATAAAGATCATACGTTGGGATGATCTGAAGGCTAATTCTAGGAAGGAACTTACATTCCTAATTCTTCGGCTTCGACAGAAATTCATCGAGTACTTTGCTCCCGTTTACACTGGATAAGGTGGTAGGGTGAGAGATTATTAAAAGAAGACAATTCTGCATGGTAGTATTCAGAATGATGTTATACCGGTTGAGACACAAATCTGCTTTCATTTGGTATTCCGCTTTAATTTCGGGTAAAAGTTGTGTAAGACGATAGAGCTGCTGTTTCAAAACATAGCCCTCCACAAGAACGACCGTCTTAAAAGGTCTGTAGAACGGACAGCTCTAATGCTTTGCCAGGAGAGTATTAGGCAAGGGGACCCCCCCCGTTTGCCGGTTGGTTCTGTGGTTTTGCTACTTCTCACTATGTCGAAGATGTAAATTTTCATCGACCAGCTTAACGACGATCACGTATAGCTTTCCTGGACGGCTTGTACTCGACTGAATTACCTACGTTTTTCTGAAGTGATGCAAACTCGAAGGCGGATTAATACCTTCCATCGTGAATCGCATATGTAGTTGTCTGTGATGATGATTTTGAGTGATTTTGGTGAAAATATCTGAATATCGTGATGGCAGTACAGTTGTTGGCAGTTGTAAGCCAATTTTCGCTCTTTAGACATTGTTTGGTGCCAACTTTTACGAAGCGGAACAGTCGTGCCAAGTTGCAGGTTCTCATCTTGCCTCCATACACAGCTCGGCAGAAGACCGTTTTGTTGCTGGTGAGCTAAATATTCATCTTCTACGTTTTCCTCGAAGCAATTTCTGTCATGGTTGGTGGTTCTCCTGCTCTTCTGACTTCCTCAATGTCTCTCCATTCTTCCTATAGAAACTGAAGGCACTGTCCCGGAATGCTAGCCACTCTGTACATGACGGGTATGTAGGTTACGAATTTCTTCACAAGATCCTCTTTTACAGGTATGGCAAAAACAGGAGAGGCTTACACAAATCCAAATTCACTGACATGGATTGGTCTGTGGCAGCCTGGATATCCGATAAGTATACAGTGGACATGGACTGATGGAACGAGTCTTGACTACACAGCCTGGGCAGCTGGAGAGCCAAATAACGCAGATGGAAATGAGCACTGTGTTCAGGTCTGTGGGCTTTACGATTTGGATCTTATTTGCTCAGTATTCTCTTGAAAAGTAGAGAGTGTAACTACTTTTCAATGCTGCTACATACAGTAGCGCTCAAAAGTCTTCGGTGAAATGCTTTCACCCTTTTTCGTTCATAACTTTTTTGTTAGTAGACCAAATTGCGTGAAATTTGGATATGTTCAACTAGAGCATATTTCACCCTACCCAACACTATTTGACTGCGAAGCTGCAATATCCACAGATAGAGCAAGGTATTTGTTGTGGTAGCAGATTTTGCTAAAACTAAAGTTGTTGACGTCTGCACTTATTCGCACCTTATGTGCGTTATTCTAATCTATTGTGTTCGGCATTACCGCTCGTACACTTTAGACATGACAGAAAGGAAGGAGATTTCAATAGGACAACCATCTGTATTTTCAATCGTTTTTGAGTTCATGCTCTTTGGAATATCTAGAACATGATCACATTGCAGGTTAATAGCGGTAACTACTCACAATACACCCACGCTCCAAATATAGAAATTTCGCTTGATTAGATCCAGTGGGAAAGGAGTTACGACTGAAAAGTACGGCTGAAGAGCCATTTCACCGAAGACTTTTGAGCGCTACTGTACATAGAGGAATATTTGGAGCAGATAAAGGCGGTGCATCTCACGTATTAAGCTCAGTGGACCTGAATTTCTTCAACAGTAATGAAAAATTTATTAGGAGTAAGGGGCTACTTCTCTTTTTATAAGTTGAACACAATTGCTTAGCAACTTTTTTTGACAACTTTTTTTGTTTGAATATGCCGGAGATACTAAGCGGCAGCAATTAATTCCTTGAGTACTCGAAAAGGCTCATCTTCAGTTTTACTTCGAATAGATAAGTATTGCTGTAAAGTATGACTTTGTAATTTTTGCAGTTCTACAGCGACCATGAAGGAACAGATCCATCGAAAGACCCTCAGTTCCAAAAATGGAATGACTACTATTGCAACGATGCTATGAGAGCATATGTCTGTAAAAAGCCAGCTCTTCATTAACCAGAATTTGAGAGTACTGGTAGATAAGAAAATTAATAAACTATGTAGAAGTCATCGGAATTGCACGAACTCTTTTAGAAAGCTCAAAGCTACGACAGGAGGTGTTTGTATCCCCCTCTCTGTCCTCCCTCAATTTCTTTTGATTTTGTCCCACCATCGTATGTCAGGAACTTCAAAATATATTGGGACTACGATAACAGGTCTCAGAGATTTCACTCAGGCTATATTTTCAAAGTCATCTTTGGAAGCTTAGGGTATAGAAGAGATTTCCTTCAATATGTATGTATATCACACAGAAGCTGTATTAAAAAAAACTTAGCCTATTAGTCAGGAAGGAGGGAAAGACGTATCAGTTCGTGATGATGAACGTGTAATCTGTACTACTAGTTATTGCCAACTCATCTATTCCTCGTCAGTATGTACTACATGAGCAAGATATTCTTACCAAAAGTTAAGAACTCCTATTCCAATTATTACAAGGCTCGAAAACCCTCTGCTAAACGAAGAGCTCACACCGTAGTCATATTTCGGGAGCTCCACGAAGAATCCAAGCAGAGAAGTGTGAAGGGATGAGTTGCAAAATTCAAGTTATTCATCAACTTATTGAATAACAGTTTGGCCATATGTTTCGAATCATACATCTAGGAGAATAATATCCTCGTAGAATATGTGTTATCGCAAAATATTAATTCGTCAGTGGAAATTATAGAGTTTTGAGACATTTGCGTTTTGTTTTCAGCTAGAAATTGTTCCTGATCATTGAGTGGAACTGGACTCTTCTCGAATGACAGTATTTTCTAGTTTTTGTTACGAAATAGTGGGCTAGTCGTTACATAGGAAGCTAATTCATCCCATGATACTGTGAAAGCCTGTGATTTCTTTCACCTAGAAATTTCAAAAGATGTAGTAATACTTGAAAAAGGTAAGGTAATCATAGCCTTTGTTACGACGGTTGCATGCCATCCGATGATTATGCCCGCGAAGGCATGTAACTGTCAACTACCTGCCACAAAAAATTTTTTTTCTGTCTGATACATTACGATCGGAATGTTGGCAGAGGAATCACTGCCGTTCATAGTCTACGTTATTACCACCTTTTCACTATTGGCTAACATGATTCTCATTATCGTCTATTTTTGTTGTCCATTGAAGAAAGTAAAGTCGTATAAATACTTTTTCCTATTTGCTGCTATGCAGGATATCATATATTCAGTTTCGTTTCTACTGTCACTGCCGGTAAGGAGTTTTATCTTACTCAGATTCCTAGGCACTTTTATCACATCCTTGTCGAATAAATGATTTTGAAAGGACTGAAAGTGTGTGGTGAGAGCCCTATAAATTGAGGTTTACTCTCAAAAAGAAAAAGAAAGTAGTCAAACGGATACTCGGAAGTAGACAGCCGTACATGAGCCCCATCATTCAACTCCCAATCAAGGCCAAAGGGCCAAAGGAACGTTTTGAAGCATATGTGCCATAGGCAATGCTTGCTATGGTAAGCAGATTTACAATTTTTTACTTTCATCCTCCCAAACAAATCTTGCACCAATTCGTGGCTCTCAGGAGAGAGGAGGTGGTAGATTCGCTTGGCCTGGGTAGAGATTCCGATCTCGGGACCATGCATGTGATGGCGCACTTGGGAAGGCATCCCTCCTAACACTATTTGTACATAACAATACAACAACAACAACTAAGAGTTAGTCTCTTGGCTGACTTTGTTGGCTCTATTACTTTGATGAACATTTCGGAAACCAAGAGTACACATTCGAATGAAGCCTGGAATCTCTCCATACAGGAGTGAAGCCCCCATTCGTCAGTAGTCACGGAAGTATCATGAATTTATTTCAGCAAGTCATCTCACAAGACTACTTTCTTGTGTTCATTGCAACAGGAGTGCTTCGTCGTCGACCTATTGGATTACTTCTCATTTCTCTTTACTATGGATCATTTTTTGTTTCAACTTTAATAGTGACCAACAGCTTTATTTATCGTTATTTACATTTATGCAGGTACCAAGGAGTACATGACTGTTGCTCATTCCAAAGATGGAAACTTTAGAATTCTGATTTTAGGACTGAACTTTTTGAAACCCTTTCTACAACTAGATGTAGAACGTTGGGCTTCATTATCAACTTACTGCTCATGGTGATTTTTTTCGTGATTCTTTACGTAGTAGCTCTTCCTAGTGAAGAACTCGAATATTTCGTAAGGAACACTGTTATTATATCAGGAGTTAATATTAATGACAGCTCATTTGTTGGCTTGGCCGTGAAGGTAAGTTACTGTTTCGCTGAAATGACAGGATTGGAACGATCAGACGCACCGTAGTCCGTGCATATTAGGTTGATGCATAATTATTGCGGATTTTTTCAACGGATTTCATTTAACGAAGCGATAAGAATGTTGAACAAAAACATGTTCGAATAATTACTCCGGAACTTATCCACCTTCTACGTCAAGCACTGCTTCCCAGTAGGCTAGATAGTCGGATTCCAAAAGTTTTGATCCCTACGGGCGATCACGCCTTGACATCGGCCATCAAGTCATCCGAATCGACTTAACTTCTATTCTCTAGCCATTTTTTCGATGAGCGGTTAACGAGATAATCCCTAAAAGTTTCTGCTGGCAAATATGGCAGATTTAGGAGCAGATCCCATTTCTTGGTTGGCTTTGGCTGTTTGTTCCATCGCCGAAAAGTTGCTGAGATCGCGGAGTGACTCTGCCACCTCCCAACCTTTCTCGAAGTAGTAGAGCCTAATTTCGCGAACATGCAGATGGTTTTCTACATTTTACATTTTTTATATCTTTGTAGAGAAAATCAAGTAGAACACTTCAAAAAAAAACCCTGAGTTTAATATTCAATTCTATCAAGAGAAAAAAAGCCGCGAAGAAATCCGCAGTAGTTGTGCATCAACCTAATAGTATCGATTGTATGGAAGCCCTTTCTTCCTGACCATCCTTCATTGCTGGAGCATAGGAAATGATGTTCTTGATCCAAAGACCGTCATTTTGAACTGACAGGGCTCTATTTCCAGCACAGCAGCTCGTTGGATCTGATCTTACTTGCTAATTTGGCTCTCCTTGTTATGGCAGTAGCCATTATCAATATATTTTGTGCGAGACGAATAGCTGTTTTTCTGAAAACTGCCGCCCTTCGCCACAACACGTTCCAGCGTAGGATGTTCACGCTGCTCCTTTTGCAGGTATATATTATATTTACACATACAAAACAGGTCCTCTTAAAAATTCCGGTGGCTGTTGAAATATTGGCAGCTATTATGGCTAGCTCTAGCTCACTATAAGGCCATGATTACTAGACTCATAGACTCTTTCAAATGCCTGGCAAATGTATAAATAAGTTTGTTTGGTACCAAAGATACCTTCAGTTGATTAGTAGCCTTTCGCTCCAGCTCATGATCGGTATTACTCTTGTGAGCTTGTCTGCGGCAGCAATAGCATAGTAGTAAATGATAACAGTTAGGTATTCAGGGTGTGGTGCATTAGGAACGCAGTTGTCGCGTCGTGGCGAGAGTGACGCCTCGCGCGAAGGAATGTAGCAGGATGCAGCAACAAGTAAGAAATTCAGGAACGAAATAACTAACAGTAGAATCATGCCATAAGTAATAACGCATAGCGATTGAGCTGTATGAAGAACGCTAGAACTGCTATAACGAGGCAAATGGTCCGCGACAGCCGCGAGCGACGGATCGATTACGCAAACCGTTCCTACTGCCCGTCTCCCAGGTACTCGCAGTTCACTGGAGCTCGTCCGGCGATGGAGAAGACCAGTACAGTAAGGCGAAGGATGACCAGGTCCCGGCGACGGCGACGAGACCAACGTGAATGATGCAATCGTCGAATGAGTGCGCGCCATGCCAACGCTCCTATGAAATAGAACGCCAGGCAGACAGTAGTTGACTTCACTTGTGACCACAACCGGTTCTTACCGAAGAATTGTAGTTTTTACCTCAGTTGTAGGAGGAGAGCAGTCCCGAACATTTGACCATTCAGTTGGCACACCCACACCAACGACCTATCCTCTTGAAAGTTGAAATAGCTACACTCTTCTCCCCCTAATGAATTTTCACCGAAAAAAGAGAGATGAACTAGAAAAACAAATTAGAGTCCATACACGTCGTTTTTGTTATGCTAGGCTGAAGATTTGATACCACGTTGGAAGGTCATATCACTTAGGCCTAGCCTAAGCGCAGTTTTCTGCTCCCAATAACTCCTCGCTTCTTCTGTGTTGACGACACTTACCAGTGGGGGCTGATGACCGAAATTTGTAGTTAAAAATATGTAATATTAATGGATCGATTCAACAGGAGCCTAAAAAGGAACCAGTAGCTGTGATAAAAGCCACATAACCAGCTCATGTTCAAGTTCTCAGCTCTATATTTCAGGCAGGAGGGCCGATCTTCTTCGCACATGTGCCATTGCTCTTTGTGGTGTTTCTTCTTCTCGCAGGTGTCGACACCACTCCGCTCATTACATCTCTGATTGATATCCTAGTGTCTTCATTACCACTATTCAATCCTATCATAATTATAGTTTTCATAACAGACTACAGAAATTTCGTTCTTTTCAAACTGAGGTTTAAGAAGAGAACTATTGGGTCAAAAACAAACCCCGTTCCTCTTGGCACGGTAATCAAAATGCGTAGGGCTACAATTGTGAAATAAACTCTCTTTTGATGATCTTCCACCTTGGGTCATCTATGCTCCTTCGCCTTCTACTTAGCTTCAATCCTGCGCCGTAGATGATAGGATTTGTTTAACACAATGTCTATGCAGAAAATTAATTTTGTACTGGTTGTACTCGTCTCTGTGTTTTCGGGTCATGCTTTCCAATAAACACTGTTGATTTTAGGTCATTGGAAAAAAATAAATTTTTCGCAAGGGCTAGACAATTTAATAAAAAGATCTGTACATTTAAAACGCCAAAAATCCCTTCTTGAACAGATTTACTCGAACGAATCAGCATGTTCAGGACCATTGTGGAAATGACCACGGCAGAGCAAGTATAAAACATAGTTTAACTCTTATGTGCTGAGGGTGGAGCATGGAAAGATTTCTACCGTAACTAAGTCAGCCATTTGGGTTAAGTGGTTTGAGCGAATATTTCATGGAATAACAGATTCGGGCGGCATTTTGGAAGACGAAGTGTTGTCGTTCCATCGAAAAACTCTTCTGGATACAATTAATATCCAGAGGCAGAGAAAGTTCAGCATTTCTGAAACTTAGTTTCATTGAATCTCAGAAATCCTGTAAAGCACGTCTCGAAAATATTTAGACACTCGAAAGGCCTCTGAGCATGTCAGCACTTTCGAAACTCACTAGTAATAGGTTGCCTGGAGATTTCGCTCAAGCTGTCCCTCCAAAGCCATCTCCGGAAGCTCAGGGTCTAGAAGAGCTGCATTTCAATATATGCATGTGTGAGCCATACATAGGCTGTATGAAAAAAAACAGTCTATCATCAGGAAGGGGAGACGGACTTATCAGTTCGTGGTGATGCTCGAGTAGTGTGTTTGTCCCAATGATTACAAGGCTCGTTCACCTCCTACTAAACGAAGAGCTCGCACCTTGGAGCATTTTTTAGAAGATCCACGTAGAAAGGTGATGGATATACAAGGTTTGCTTCTGAGTGATCAAATTTCCTCTTCTTTAACGTCCAAACAGAGAGGGATGAGTCGCGAAATTCAACCCAATCATTTACTTACTGGATATCGGTTTGGCCATATGTTTTGAATAGTACATCTATGAGGATGATATCGCCGTTGAATCTGTATTATCACAGAATATTAGTTCGTCAATGGAAATTATGAAGTTTTGAGACACTTGCGTATTGTTGTTAACTAGAAATTGTGCCTGATCATTGAGCGGAAGTAATCTCTTCGCGATTGACGGTATTGCCTAGTTTTTGTTACGAAATAGTGGGCTGATCGCTTCATTCGAAACATATGTAGTTAATCACATGGTACTGTAAAAAATTGTTATTTGTTTCACCTAGAGAATTCTAAATAAGTAGTTGTACTGAAAAAGGTAGGCTAACCATACCTCTCGTTATGACGGTTGCACACTACCTGATGATTATGTCCCCGACGGTACGTCAGACTGTCAACTACTTGCCACGCTCACCATAAATCTCATTTTTTCCTGTCTGGAACGTCACAATCAGAATGTTGGCAGAGGAATCGCTCCCGTTTATAGTCTACATTATTACAACTCTTTCACTGTTGGCAAATATTATTTTTATAATCGTTTATTACTATTGTCCATTGAAGAAAGTAAAGTCGTATAAATACTTCTTCTTATTTGCTGCTATGCAGGATATTGTATATTCAGTAGCGTTTCTTCTCTCACTGCCG
Source organism: Haemonchus contortus (assembly GCA_000469685.2). Taxonomy (NCBI): domain Eukaryota; kingdom Metazoa; phylum Nematoda; class Chromadorea; order Rhabditida; family Trichostrongylidae; genus Haemonchus; species Haemonchus contortus. Next base: position 5,158,774 of record LS997565.1, read on the forward strand.
GTAAGGAGCCTTCCTTTTGTGTGATAGTAGTTGTTGTGCGAGAAATTAAAAATGGGGTTGAAGGCTCTTCAACTCGAGGATTACTGTGGAAAAAAGTCAAGGGAAAAAGCCGTCCAAGAACTATTCCTTTTCTCATTCTCGGGTCAGGTACTCGATACTAAGTAAACGATTAAATAATAACAAGATGAATAAGTTCGCAACAGTTAGGAGATATAGATGAGGTCTTTGAACTTGATCGATCCCGTACTACCTCATCATTCAACTTTCACTCTGGATCGTAGGAGCGTTTTGAGGTCTCTGTAACCTATACAATGAGTCTCGGTAGCTGATCGATGTTCGAGTCATGGCTTTTATCCTCCCAGATAAGTATGGCACCAATTAGTCGCAACATAGGGATAGAATTTTTGATTGGCGCGGCTAGGCATTGTTCAGACTGGATTCCGATCTTCGGACCATGCATGTGATAGTACAATATCGCTCGAGACTAGATCAGCTTCACCCAATATATTATATAACAATACTTCAAACAATGAGTAGTTTGTGGGCAACCTATAAATGGTCATGTGTTTCGTGAAAAATCACTTTTATAGGGCTTCTGAGAATAAAAAGTAGTCCTCCAGATCAGAATACAGTACTCAAACGCATTTACGTTCAGCGACTCATCTCACAAGACAACTTTATGGTGTTTATTGCGACAGGAGCTCTACGCCGTCAACCGATCGGATTCATTCTCATTTCACTTTTCTATGAATCCTTTTATGTTTCGTCACTCATAGTGACCAATAGCTTTATTTATCGTTACTTACAATTATGCAGGTATTCAAAGTTACACATGAAAAAAGTTCATACTCAAGGTATCAATGAAGCTGAAATTTTTGAAATGCTGAGTTTTCAGGACAGAACTTTTCCAAATGCTTTCTGCAACTAGGTGTCGGATAATGGGCTTTACTATCAACTTATTGCTCATGATAATTTTGTTTGTGATTTTTTTCCTTGTCGCTCTTCCTGGTAAAGAACTCGAATTTTTCGTAAGGAATACTGTCGTCATATCAGGAGCTGACATCGATGGCAGCTCATTCGTTGGCTTCTCCGTAGAGGTAAGTTACTATTCATTGTAAAGATATGATTAGAAGAATAGTCTATAGTCGAATGGTAGACAGATTTGATGCTATGGAAGCGCATTCTTTCTACACACCCTTCACTGCTGGAATACTGGCAATGATGTTCTTGTCTCAAATGGTCATTACAGAAGCTTTAACGAGTTGTTGTTTTCAGCACAGCAGTGTGGTGGATATTATTTTATTGACCATTTTGGTCCTCCTTTCTTCGGCAATAGCTATCATAAATCTATTTTGTGCAAGACGAATAGCTGTTTTTCTGAAAACCGCCGCCCTACGCCACAACCCTCTCACCTTCCAGCGTAAAATGTTTACGTTGCTCCTTTTACAGGTGTGTGTGTGTGTGAATTATTTATTCATTCGGAAAAATCCTTATAGTAACTTTAGGCGGCAGGTAAAGGATTGCTAGGTTAAACTAAAAACCTCAAGAAGGAAGGGGTCCTAGAAGAGAGAGGGTAAAATGGGTAGTAACTCACGCAATAAGGATAAAAGGGTAAGTATGAAGTCTTGGGGCATTGATCGATCCCGTCTGAGAGATGCGCCTACACATTTGACTTCCATTCAGAATCGTAGCGGCGCATTTAATGCGTATGTGGCCTATACAATGACTTTGCCAGCCGATGCACAAGTCAGTGCTTTCATCCTCTCAGACGGATCTGGTACCAATCATTCGACCCCGGATGGATGGAAGGCTTGGTTGGACCCATGACCATGCCTGTAAGAAGTGCGCCACTTGTCACTAAAATACCTCCGAGCATTGCAAAAAGGATGAAATAAGTTTAAACATCATTGCCTGAGTGCTTCTTACCTCATGGGGTTTGGGGTAAAAATACTTACATTACCCTAATTGAAAACCGTTTGCGAGCACCAGCTCTAGTTCTTCCATGTTGGAAAATAGCTGTGGCCTATCTCCCAAACAAATTTCTACTAAACAAATGGAAGAGAAAAAAGCAGAAAACAAGTAGGATTCAATCCACCACTTTTCTTATCAAGCTAGGCCAAAGCACTGATGCGACATTGAACGGTCACACTACTTGCGCTTAGGAACAGTCTTCCCTACCAGACCACTCCTCTTCTGTTTTTTACTGATGACGTTGGTGTTGAGGCGCAAAAACTGTACAAATAAAGGAGATTCCGAAGTTATTAATTGACCAGTTTGATAGGAGCTACCAGAAAGGCCCAGTAGCCCTCATAAAAATCGCATAACCAGCTTGTTTTCAAATTTTAATCTCTTCAGATATTTCTATTTTAGGCTGGAGGTCCCTTCTTTTTGGCACACCTGCCATTGTTCTTTGCGGTGTTTCTACTTTTTGCAGGTGTCAATACTACTCCACTCATCACATCTATTTTTGATATCCTAATTTCTTTATTACCATTACTGAATCCTATCATAATTATAGTTTTTATTACAGACTACAGAAAATTTGTTCTTCTTAAGTTGAGTTTTACAAAAAAAGTAACAGGTTCAGTAACGAGCATTGTTCCTCAAAGCGGAGTTGTGTTAATGCGTAGGGTGACAGTGATCGGATGAAGCCTCCTTTGATCATCATCCATCCCTTTCCTTCTATACTCCTTCTTCTTCTTCTTAGCTTTGATCCTGTGCCGTAGCAGCTCGAGATCTTTTTACACACTGTCTATAGAGCATAGTGGGCTTTCACAGGCTATAATGTCTCCTCTCATTGTGTTCCAGCCATACTTCCATTCTTGATGTTAGGTCGCTAGAAATGTATTGAAGAGAATAAATCTTTTGCAAAGGCTGGGCTATGAAATGAAAGGGTCTGTACATTGAAAGCGCTGAAAATTTCGTCTGAAACGTGGTTAATGTTTATCTGTTCTCATGTTCAAAAACCCGGCTAATAAATGAAAAAGTTGCAAGCAAAACATTTTTGTGGATTACTTTCCGAGCTACTGTGAATCAGTTAAATAGAAGCCCCAGAATTCTTTGGCTAATTTCAATGCAGACTTTTCACTGTTTGTACATATTTTGATCTCTTTCTACGTGAAAAATAAGGCTGTGTACCAGCTAAGCTTTATATAGTTTCCTCACGAGTTTCTGATGATTTTGAAAAAAACCAGTTCAATATTTTTCAATATTTCAATATTTCCGAAGTTGCATTCGCAATATTCTTTTGCCGTTTAAGTTTTTTAGGTGGACTCAGTTATCAAATAACGGCCTAATGTTTCGACGATTATCGTCTTCAGAAACTAGGATTCCACTGTCAAAGCGGAGTTAGTTCGCTGCCGCTGGGTGAGACAGGAGGCTGCCTATTACGCTATCTAAGAAGAAAATGCCGATCACGATCTTCTGCTTCTCCAAAAATTCTTGTTGCGAAGCTAAAGTCTATCATCCTGTAGAATAAATCATCTGTATGTAGCGGTTGTAATTACTGTTTTTGATTTGGAACTGCGATTTGATACTCAAAAACAAACGTACACAAGATGTGCAAAACTCGGATTGCTAAATACGCCTAATTCCATACAAGCCTTCTTCCATAAATTCTGAATGTCTTCGACGGATGCCCTTCCGATCGCCATCTTTTCGATATCGGCCTTGCCGCTTCTGAATAACGTGATCTTCCTTATCGTATATTATCAGTGCCCATTGCAAAATATAAAATTGTACAGATATTTCTTTTTATTCGCTGCGGTACAAGATATTACGTTCTCAGCGACGTTTCTTCTTTCGATACCGATAAGAAGTCATATTATTTAAAAGTGACAACAGGGATTTCTTCTCAGTACGGTTAAGAGGACCCCAAATATTTAAAAATAGTAAATCGAACAATTCACTCCAGATTCTGCATTTCTAATATATTGCAGGACAGTGCTAGCCATTTTTTATTTGCTACTAACACCAGAGTGGCGAGCATTTCTATGAGTAGTTTCCTAATCATCGTCCTTCGCCGATGGCTAGAATCGCTTTTAGAGAGTCATTTCACAAGACGGCTTTTTCACTTTGATTGCAACGGGCTTGCACGCTAATCGACCCACAGGAGATATTCTACTTGTCTATTTTTGTGTATCCATTTTTGTTGCCACACTTCTCGTCACAAGCAGCTTCATATATCGCTACTTACAGCTGCGCAGGTAGCGATAGAGGTCACGAGAAAAATTTGGCTTCAAAAGGAGGTAATTTATGAAAACTAGCACTTTCAGAGGTCAATGGCTTCAGAGATACTCCACTACAAAGACCATGTATTGTAAATGCATCACTTCTGATCGTGTATTTTGTGTCATGTTTCCTGATGGCGAAGTCATGTTTCCTGATGAGAACTTGGATAGCCTGATAAGGAGCACTATCTCAATATCAGGGGTGGACATGAATAACACTTCTCTGATTGCTATGTCTGGGAAGATAAGCCACATTACGACTCACTAACCATGATGTTACTCGAGACAGTGATGTGATTTGTTCAGTGTTGTGTTAAGAAGCCGTTCCTTGAGTTAAAAATGGAAATAGGCTCGAGAAATAGTAAATTCGAGTTTGTTTATGAAAAACTAAGCGGTCGTTCAAAGATAAGTTTTGAGTAGTGAGTTGAGATTTGTTTCCGAATGATCCCAGCCAAAGAACCTTTCATCTCAGCACACAGGATCTATTATCTATGTTCTTGGTTTGATTTTATTTGAGTTCACTCCTCTAAAAGGACGGAGGTGGTGTAGTGGCAAGTGGCGCATTATACCACACGCACGGTCAGGGGTTCGAATCTCGGATCGATGCCTGCCTAGGCCAACCAAGGCTCCCATCCCTCCGGGGTCGGTGAATTGGTACCAGACTCGTCTGGGAGGATAAAAGCACTGACTTGTACATCGGCTGGCCACCGCAACTAATTGTATAGGCCGCATACGCACTCCTTACGCCACTGCGATTCTGCATAGAAGTCGAGTGCGGGGCGCATCCCTCAGACGGGATTGATTGACGCCAAAAACTTTATCCTTTACATTTCTCCGAGATTGTTACAGCAACTTTACCAGTTAACGTCTCAGCAGAAAAGACTTCTTCGGAGTTTCTAACTTGAAAACATACCTGTGATTACTCACACTGCTGTTTTTACTGATTACAAAGAGGAAACCAGGAGTTCAATCTCAGTAGCAGCGGATTGAGCTGTAGGTAGGCACCCTAAATGTGAGTTTTCTTGCTGTGCTTGAGTTTTTGTTTGAAGTTGTCGATGCTTTCATAGAGCTCGAGGGGAACTTTTCAAGATGAAAAGTGCCTTGGGGTTGAGTTGTTACAAACACATGAACAAGAAACAATAGCTAAATAAGAACTCCATCATTTTCAGTACTCTATGAGCGCCGCGGATCTAGTGCTCATCGTCAATTTAGTTCTGATTTTCACATTGATAAGTGGTATAAACATATTTTGCGCTAAGGAAATCGGTGCCTATCTGAAAAGCGCTGCGATACATCTAAGCTCACTTCCATTACAACGTCAGATGTTCACTCTGCTTCTTTTGCAGGTGAGGATTATAGAGCGATACGGGTGGAACCTTCGAGACATTCAAAAGGATTGGATTGCACAAAATTACTTTCTCATTTACTATCCTTTCGAAATTAGTAAGAAAGTGGTTTTGCATTAAATATCACTCCCACAACACATTTGAATATCAAAATGCGAATCAACGGCAGAATTGGTTTAGAGATAAGTGGCGTGGTATCTCACGCGTGCATTAAGTTGTTCAAATCCCAGACTGATATTCTCCGAAGTCACTCAAGTCTTGCGCCACGCCAGATGGTCGGCTAGTTGATGCAGATTTGTCCGAAAGGACGAAAGCACCAACTTGAACATCGGCCGGTCATCCCATGTCATTATATTGCCATATATGCATTCAAAAACAACCATTACTCTGATGAAAGTCGAATGTGGGTACGCATCTCCAAAACGATATGAATCAACGCCAAAAACTTATTCTTCAGACATTGTTTCAAGTAAAATTTATTTTTGAACATGCAGAGTACGTTGTATCCTTTTTGACTGGCTGTATCTTTTTTTAGACTGCTTGTCCAGTTATTTTCGTGCAGGTGCCGTTCTTCATTTGCGCCATTCTCTTTTTTACTAGCATCGACACCACTCCACTAGTGACTTACACGATTGTTATTCTGATGGCATTATTACCGCTTGTAAATCCTGTAATAATTATAGTATTTCTAGGAGATTACCGAAATTTCGTTCTTGCTAAATTGAGACTGAAAAAGCCCATACAAGGGGTCAACATACGCACACGGTCTACGGTAGCTGTCATTCAAAATACAGTACCCCCAGTTCGTGGATCATGGGGGCAATCAATCCTTGATTACTGAAATTATCGACTACTGAAAAATCTTCGTTCTCAGTTCTCATCTTGGACTCTCTTGTTTGATAATTTGGAAGTGGTTCAAGCAGAAGATTTTATTTTAAAGGAATAAATTCTACCAGTGAATACAGTTGAAGTGCTCAACGTCACGACTATATTGAATTCGAAAGCAAATTTCATTTCAAAATACTAGGTTATGCGAGTGACATTTTTGTAAATTTTACAGTTTGATTCGATCAATTTTAGCCGGCCAACTGTCTAGTGTTTTTGACTCTCACTATTCATTTCATTACCTCGTAGAAGTTAAAGTTGATGAGACAGTTTATTGATCAAAGCTTCTTGGGAAAACGTGTGTCCGCTTCCGGTGTAAAAGGTACAGGTATCGAAAGAGGAAGGTAAGGAGCTACTAGTGATAACCCAGGATTGCCAGGTATCCAGGTTTTAAAGGCACAGTTCGCGATAATTTTTGCTATCTAATTTTTGACAAATAATGGAAGTTATGGCCCAGAAAAATGCAAAAAATGCGAAGAAAGTGCGAAAATCGAGGTTCCAGAAAAATGTAAGGCCTTAAATAAGAATAAAATCAAAGGATTGAACGAGAACATGACGACAGAATTCGCATGGAAGGGGTATTTCGGCAAACTGTGCAAATGCGCACGCCATTGCTTACAGCTGACTACAGAAGCTGTCTACGTACAAAGTGTGTATTGCGTTCCTAATGGTGCAACCTCTACAGTCGCTGCAAAGCCGTGAGAATTCGTCCGTCTTTGGGTGTGTACGTCGGCTCAGCCGGTTAGGGGCCCGCATCCAGGCCGTTTTTCAAACCGAGAACGTCTCTTGTGCTATCCACGGGGTCACAGGTTCGCTCTAAAAAGGAATCTAAAAACCCACTTTTGCCGTGGACTGTGCCTCTGACACAATCAATTGAGAAATCACAATTACCATCACTTTTTCTTCTGTGCTTACCAACCCAAGCAATTCCTTCGTTTGTAGTTACTAATACATAGCAAGCACCACATGTCAAAAATTTTCGCTGGCTACTACCTTTTACTCGATGCATCACGGGATCAAACATAACTTCGAGAGATTTCTTCGGTGCAAAACGGGACACGATTCTCGCGATGCCGAATCGGTTGACGAACACTAATGTCATATGAAATCATCATATTCCTAAATTTGCTTTGAGGTAACAATTTTCAGGGATTGCAACACAACGGTGTGCCACTCTCCTGGAGTTCCCAGTTGATAAGCCCAATTTGGTCGACAATCTCTGATTCAGACGATTTCGCCCACGACGAAATTTATTTTGCCTTTTTTGACATGGAAACAGCGATGCTGTGATAACAGCAATTACTCGTCTGCATTCCAACATCAAAGACTTGAGCTACACGACAGAAATTGAGATACAGGCTCTGATTGATATCGAATTTGTTATCTCCCCACAAAAATATGGTCTCAGATTTTTACTGCGCACATTAAGCTGAAATAAGCTTCTTGTGCTCGTAGACAAAATGCTCTCATTTATTTGCTATACTATTTCATCGCTCTCACTACTCGCGAACACAATTCTAATCATCATATATTCATACTGCCCCCTGAAAAAAATGAATTCGTATAGATATTTTTTCCTAATTTCTGCTGTGCAAGACATCATATATTCAATGGTGTTTCTTTTTTCATTTCCGGTGAGATATTTTCTGCAGCTTTAAATTCCGTTTCAATAAAGACAGCTAAGAAAGTAAAACCGTATCAACGGTGGCATTCATGCGTCACAGTGAAAATGGCCCCTGATTTTGATCGCTGCCGGAAAAATCATAAAGGCTGTATCACCTGTCGCCCCGTTGATCGTCGATTCCCTTTAACGAGCACCAGTAACGGCTCCAATCATCCCTGTCGCTAGCCAATGTAGTCCAGTGAATTGTACTCGCTTGAGGGACACAGGGCAAGACTGTTGTTCAGAAACAAACATTCCCATCAGGAAAATAATAAAGTAATTGCCAAGAACCTATAGGGCAAAAATGCTTTCATCCTTCCTTTCAGCAAATTATCTCAAAAAACGACTTCGCTGTCTTAATTTCTTCTGGAGTACTTAGTTACGAACCTTTTGGATACATTTTAATAAATATATTTTGTGTATCATATTTGGCTTCGATTCTGGTGGTGACTAACAGCTTCGTATATCGATACTTACAACTGTGCAGGTATGAACGGGTCCCAGATTTTATTCGGTCACTGAGAAAAAATTCACAACAATATTCAAATGCAATTTCAGGATGCAACTTTTCCAAAGATTTTCCTCTTCACGATCCATCATGATGTGCATTACTATCAATGCTATACTTATGGTTTACTACAGTGTGATCCTTTATTCGGTCACTTTCCCCAGCGAAAATCTCAGAGATTCAGTTGAAAGCTCTATTATAAGGCCTGAAATGAACTTCCGTGGAATGAATTCTTTCATCGGGCTGTCGGCTAAGGTAGGCCAATATATATCATCTATAGAAGAAGAGCCATCCATTCTCCCAAGTGTGCAAAGAAATTCCTTTCTTCAGACTACACAGCTAGTGAATGGTTACACCTGCCTGAAAATTTTTTTGTGAGAACCCTGCTTTTGCATTTGGAAAGGAGGTGACTAATTCTGTCTTGCTGGAGCGGCAATAGCTCATTTTGAACAGTCTACGCGAACATGAGTACTCGGAACTGCCTGGAACAATCGAGTGGCACCCCATAACAGCAGGTAGTCAAAAATCGGAATAAAATCACTGCAGCAAAAATGAAGCGAAAGCCGACCAGAAGGCCCTTCACCTAAAATCGTTGTCCTGTAGGAAAAAATGTATTAAGATTCTTCTTTCCTACGATGAGGTACACAATTAGCTTGACAAGGGAACACAAGCAAGACGACGTGATGGTATATATCGCTTGTACTTGGTCCCTATGTGAGACCTTTTCGTTTCAGTATACAATGAGCCCTATAGATCTGGTATTAGTCGGTATTTTATTTCTTGCGCTTGCGACTCTTGCGGTCAGCAACATATTTTGTACTTGGAGAATCAGCGTCTAACAGAAAAATGCTGCAAGTCGGCATAATCCTTTGAAACATCAACGTCGAATGTTCATCTTACTCCTGCTACAGGTATGCTTTTCCTAAACTTTTGTTTATTTCTAACAGCATCTCATGCATCAATCAGTTACGGGTAGGAAAGCAATCATTCATTCGAAAATAAAACTTATCCAGGTGTGTCAACGTGAGAGTAAACGGCTCAGAAAGCTAGTAGTTAATGCAATTTCTTTTTTAAATACTCACAACTTCAGGCTGCCTGTCCTTTTGTCTTCATCAAGTACCGTCCATCACCGTCTCGATCCTTGTGTTCGCTGGAGTCGACAGTACACAAGCCATCACAAATTCCATTGATGTCTTGTTTGCTTTGCAACCATTTGTTAATCCTATTGTAATAATAGTATTTCTTAAGGAATATCGAAATTATGCTCTCATTAAACTTAAATTGAAAAGACCTCTAGTAGCAACAAGAAATAGACTTTTCGCCGTTAGAACGAAAGCTAACTTGCCTACTAGAATGCCTGTTCTTCCCTGATGCTTACAATTTCGAAATAAAACCTGCTCAAGTCAACTACGTTTTGGTTCATACTACATATCCCACCGTTGTCTATCGTGAATTGAATGAATCTTCTTTGAACTCACTGTGCGTCCGCTGCCCTCATTACAAAAGTGAATTTCAAAAATTATATTTAAGTACTATATTGCTCTCTTCATTAAGCCCCTTTTCACATTCTATCAAAAGGCTACTGTATTCCTTTCCCGTTGAAAGAAATCCAGGTCTTACCGTTTCATCGTTGTTAGACCCGATCAGATAGCACATTTTAAAGGGTCGCGAGTAAGGAAGCATTTATGAAATTTGAAAAAATGAATTATAAGAATGTACAAGTTGCCATTGCTGCACAGCGCATAAACACTCCCAACAAAAAACCACTCACTCAGTAAGTTTTTTCGACTATGAATTCGAGAGATTGCTTCGGTGCAAGTACAGACACAATTCTCGATCGGTTACCGTTTGCCGAATATCTATAAACAAGCAGCTACGCACGCACGCTATCGCGCGCGCTAGGGGCTCTAGCCATGAGAGACGGAGCCACATGAGCTCCTGATTATCATTTGAGCCTCTTCCCTGACACTTCTATAGTGGCCATCATTTTTTTGAGGTGTGCAATTGAGCTGTGTGTGGCCATGAAGAGTGCTCCGATGTATCCAAATTAAATACCTCTACAGTCCATGCAGTCGAAGAAACCCTGTGTAGTTTGGGCTCTGTGTGGCCATGAACGCTAACTTCGGGAAGAAAGCCAATTCGGGTAGTTGTAGGGATTTACACGTCTCTACAGGGTATGCACCTGTGTGGCTAGGGCTATATGGGTTATTGTAGGATTTATTTCATGAGGTCCGAAGCTGCTGTAGTGCACTTTCTCTGCAAAAAAGGGACTACTATGTGTGGAACCATGGATACTAACTTTTGGAAAATTTTCACCCTACTTTCTGAAAGAGTTTAATGGTAGTGGTATTAGGTGATATTCCCCAATTCAAACGATCTGATGCCGTTTTGTGGATATTGATCTCTTGACGCTAATGCGTGATCTCTATTCTAACCTCCTATAGTTCCTAAGGGTTTGATGTCCGAAGGCGAGTTTTGATATCCAGTCTATGACGTCATAAATAGATTGGATATTAATCAGAAAACACTTATGACTTTTCAAACACGTTTCATTTCATAACTGTTTTCTTGCTGTTGTGATCTTCACGCTCTTGATCGTGCCTACGTGACTTTTGAGAGGACACACTAACGGGCATAGAAACGGACACACAAAGTTAGCGCTCCATATATATGAAGGATACAGAGGATAGCATAAGGGATCGTCATGTTTCGGAGCATACTCATTGTCAGAAGTGAGAGCTTCAGTGTACAATACGATGGTGCACCATTCCTCATAGTTTCCTAGCTGTAATCCCATTTTAAGGAAACTTCTTCTATCTAGACAACTTTGCCTCGAACAAAATCTGTTTCTCGATTTCCATCATTCGAACAGTGATTAGTGTGATAACAGGAATTACTCGACTACATTATAGCATTAAAGACCAACTCATGACAAAAATAAAGAAAATAGGCTCTTATTAACATCAAATCTCTGGTCACTTCACGAAAGTATCAGCTTAAGTTTTTGTTCCCCACTTCAAGCCTTACCTCGCTATGTTCGCAGACGAAGGTTCCTCATTCATTTCTTATACTATTTCGGCACTCTCTTTATTCACCAACACGATTCTAATCATCGTGTATTTATATTGCCCTGTGAAAAGATGAACTCGTACAGATACTTTTTCCTTATCTCTGCGATACAGGATATTATTTTTTCTATGGTGTTTCTTCTGTCATTTCCGGTGAGATATTTGTGACGCTGTATTTCTTCTAAAAAATCTCTCGTGTTAAACGGATTCAATTTTGAGTGTTGGGTTATTAGAGTGCCTCACATGGTAGTTTAGAAGACTAGGTTGTTCCCGGATGATGATGGAGTAAAAAATCAATGTTCAAAAGTTGCAAGTGCGTTAATTGAAATAAAAAATAGGATTCTAACAGTGGTGGTCAAGATTTTCTTGACTGTAGCTACTACTGAGAATATGAAAATCACGGGTAACGGAACCTCTCCCCCATTGCGGCATTCTCCCTTGCGGCATGCGGCAAATGTCGCTGCAATTACCGTACTCACCGCGCCCCCAGCCAATCGATATGATGCAGTATTGCTTGGATCGTTTTTTATCTTTCTTTTTCTTGTTTTTATGTATATTAGACTTGTTTAATTAGTATTACTCCTCCTGTATTAACGACTATCAAAACCGCATTGGATTTGGAGGCAGCGGCCAGCCAATTCAAATAATTAAAAGACTCCCTACCTCATGAATTGCGCGTTCCAATCTTCCATCGCAATACTGCGATGCCTCTTCGCAGCGATGTTCTCGGACCCAAAAATCACGACTGTCAAATCTGTCAGTAACCTACTCTTAGCTCTCCATGGTTTGCCGTTCGAAAATCTTCTTTCAGAGACTTCTTTCGAAAAACAACGTTTTCGTCATAATCTCCTCTGGCATACTTAGTTTTGAACCTATCGGATACTTCTTAATAATTATCTTTTGTGTATCGTATTTTACTTCGGTCTTAGCGGTGACTAATAGCTTTGTATATCGATATTTGCAACTGTGCAGGTATGAACGAGTTTCAGATTAGTTTCTGGATCTCTGAAAAAAAAATTACATGAACACTCCCAGGATGCAACTCTTTCGGAGGCTTTCCTCTTCTCGAGCGATTGCGATGTGCTTTGTAACCAATGCTGTGTTTATAATTTACTATAGTGGTGCCGTTTATTGGATCAGTTTTCCTGACGAAAATCTCAGATATTTCGTCGAAAGCTCTATCATAACGCTGGAAACAAAGTATTGTGGGGCTTCTTTTATAGGATTGTCAGCGAAGGTAAGCCTACCTGTTTGTCGCGATTCTTGACCACTCTTTTGACTTTTGGGCGAGAACCGCATCGGTAGTACTCGAGCCCTAAAACCTCCACGTTCACCGGACCACCACGCCCTGCCTGTGCCCCGGACAGGAAAGCCTAGGGACTCATGACTAGGGGAGGCCGACAGCCTTGCCACGGCGACCAAGACAGGGTATTCGCGACAGGGATCACTTCCCCAGGTACAGGAACCAGCTTTGTGAACGCGGTGATACAACCTACCTTCCGTGCCCTACTCCTACTTGGGTGCCCCACCTTACTCACAGCCTATGCGGTACACAATGGTAGGGAACACTAGTTTACTGGTAATATACCATGTACTACAAACACGGATTTTTAAGGGGCAATACAAGAGAGAGAGAGCAATCAAAATGAGAATACACAAAGAAGCATGAAGGATAATTGAGGTATATAATAAGAGTAATAAGACTACATACGAAGGACGCTTTGCCCGACACTCACCCTTCCTTCGATCTGCAGGCGCCCTCCAAGCCAAAATGGGTCGGGCGCGCGCGGAGCGCTCAGCGGCCACCGTCGCATCCGCGACACTGTCCATCATTACCTGTACACGTCTTCAAAAAAGATAGGTGTGGAAACACGAGTGTGTCATCCGAGTTGACAGAAGGAATGGGAAAGAAGGTTCCTCACGCTCTAAGCAACGAACAAAATCCCTACAGCGAGATTCTGTGTCTGTAGAAGGACTGATGAACTTGATTTTCTGGAGCGGCAGTGCTTAGAATCCATAGGCAGAACCTTAACAGAACAAGGTTAGGTATCACGCTCTGGCTCACTTAGATGAAACCGGTAGCACATGTTGAATATTGTAGGTAGTCAAAAACTGGATGAAATCGCTTCAGTAGAATCGGAGTGGGTCTGATGAATAACACATAATAATACACTTGACTTAGTATAGCCATCATCCGGAATCCCGTCAGCCGTGAGCAGACTGTTCATTAGAGAAACCTCTCCAAAAAGAAGTTGTGGCATGCATTATCAATTTTCCATAGATTCGTTCCGTGATCTGTATTGTACAGCGTGCACCATAAATGCGGTGACAACTTTTCGAACGTCAACAGTTTCCTTATTCAAAGGGTTTTTCCCAATCTGCACCTTCCCTTATGTTTGTGATATACCTTAGCCCACATATCTACTTTGGTGATTTCAATGTGTTGGATTTCGAAAAAAGGTGGAGCCTCGCAGATATCCACCAAGCGTTAGGTCTTTGCGCGCGTTTGGTGAATTCCTTACCGGGATCACTCCTCGTTCCAACATTTCGCACATGACAGTCTCTTGAATCGCGATGAATAGACAGCTCAACGACAAACTTTGAAACGGTTATCTTGTCTCACATACGAGCCCTTCTCCGAATACGATTACTAAGGAAGGAGTAAGCTGCGGAACCTACAGGAACACGAGAAAAATGACTGCTGATTTGTTTACTTGTCCTACTCCGTTGAGAAGAGTCTACCGCGAGTAAATACAATCGTAGGCAGATAGCATTCGAAAGCCTTACAAGCTTCCTGACGCGAAGAAGTTGAAGAGGGAAAGCAAGTGCCGTGCGCTTCTTGTGCACTTCACGCCCTTCGACTCTTTTTTTCTGACTAAAGGGTGTTTAGCGTGGAAGAAATAGTGAGATACAGAAGTATACGTTTATTCCAAACTATGGTTGCTGAAGCCGCTGAGAAGAGTCAGGTCGCCTCTCGTAGTCATTTTCCTCCTTTCATGAAGGTTTGGGCTGGAATCTCTACCATCGGAGCGGTATCGCAAATTTTAGTTGAGTAAAGCACAAAATCCAATCCGAACCTTTTCAAAGAGGGTTTTCTGAAAGGATGCAGCTAAGAGTCAGAAATTTTTCTAAAAATACGACTTGAAAACTTCTGCGCACTTGATCACGAATGGAGAAAGACCAATACTGGTGCTGAGGAAAGGTTCACAAATTTATTCCAGCCTCCAGTCCTTTTACTAATTTCCTGGATCACAATGTGAGCCGTTGGATAGAGTCTATACTGGAGACGAAAGCCAGCGCTTTAAAACGCACCACCGAGCTGCTCCTAAAAAAATTTTGAAAAAAGCCTGCGCTGCTGTTTCTCAAGTAGACGAGTAGCCGAGGCGTCTTCGAACTCTATTTAGTACAGCACGGTTGTATAGGAAGATCGTGTGTTCGCTATGTAGATGCGATGCATAGTAAATAATTTACATGAATTCACCATGTACCAATACGAACTGCGGTTTCTGTAGCCTAGTTCTTTTGTTACCATAATTATGGCGCACCATGTAGATGGGCAAACTATAATAATAGCAGTAAATGTTCAATTTGAAGTTTTTTTAAAGCTTTGGGAATTTTGGTTGTTCTCTATCATATCCTTGTCTGAGACAAGTTCCCTTCTTGTTCCTGGAGATGCACACAAACAGCCCGACAATTAAAAAACCCTATTAGACACTAATAAATTGTATTTATACTTCACCCTCATTAAAGCATCGATATAGTAGCTCTGCTCACGTCTCCCTTGTGAAAACTTTCAATTTCAGTATACTATGAGCACTACAGATGTGGTGTTACTTGCCGTTCTATTTCTTGCACTAGCAACTCTTTCAGTTATCAATATATTTTGTGCTGGAAAAATCGGAGCCTTTCTGAAAAAAGCTACAAGTCGACATAATCCTTTGAAACATCAACGTCGGATGTTCACCCTACTTTTATTACAGGTATGCCCTCCTTTATTTATCAGGTTGTTGTCTAAATATTGCGACATGGTAATCACATATTAGGCATACAATATCCCGATTATTTTCTTGATTGATCACTTCGATTTTCAGGCTGCTTGTCCATTTATCTTCATGCAGGTGCCAGCGTTCATTGCTACGTTCCTTGTTTTTGCTGGAATCGACAGTCCCCAGATAATTACCAACTCTATTGACATATCATTTGCTTTGCAACCGTTTTTAAATCCTGTTATTATAGTATTATTTCTACGAGAATATCGAGAATTTGTTCTTGTCAAACTGAAATTGAAGAGACCATTAACATCAAGAAATAGGCTGTTCACTATAAGTGTGAAGAATAACATGCAAAATGGAATGCCCATTGTTTACTGATTTTGATTACAGAAAAATGCCCATCATCCAAATGTCCTTTAGTTCAATTTACATATTTCAGTGTTGTTTATTGTTGAGAATATTTTTGCACGTTTTGTGTTAAGTTCCACTATGAAACATGAATTTGGTCTTTTGTGTAGAATCAAAGTCAACAAATGTTTCATGCAAGTCGAGATAGTGCATAGATTTCGACTCCGTCTGCGGACATGAAGAGGTTACCTCAGCTTCATGATGACACTTGGAATCTGAGATGGTGCATACGATTAGTGGCTTGCTTTTCTAGTTGGAACAACATCAGAATTTTGATGACTATCGTTATTAAGCTTAACTGAATACCTTTTGATTCTTCAAAATGTGGCGACAACGCAAGATCATTTCGGGCTCGATCGGTAGTTCTAATTTCAATAAACAACCCTTGACGCTTGGTTTCCTGGTAGCCATCCAATTCCATAATTTTACATAAATATCGGTTACGGAACTGAATACTTATCAAAAAGCCAAGCTTGAAATGAAAGCATCGACAGCTAAGTTATGCATTTATATCACAGGATAAAAAATTATTTGAAGGAAACATAGATTTTGCGCCACTCTTTCCTAACTCTTGGACAACCCTTGCCACAAAACTGTAGTTTATCATTCTAGGGGAAAAATAGGCGTATGTAACAGTTGTAATTATTGTTTTTGCTCTGGAACTGCTACTTAAAACCGAAGAACAAATGAAAATAAAATCTGCAGGACTCGGATTGCAAAATACGCGTTACCTCATACAAACCAGTCTTCTCAATATCCGAATGTCTGAGCTGGATGCACCAACGATTGCAATCTATTCGATTTGGGCATTATCGTTAGTGGACAACGTGGTTCTCCTCATCGTATATTATCAGTGCCCACTGCCAAAAATCAAGTCGTACAAATACTTCTTTTTGTTCGCTGCAGTACATGATATTGCGCTTTCAGCGACGTTTCTTCTTCTGATACCGGTAAGAAGTTATATAACATAGTAGTATCAAGTAGAATTCCTCAGCAGACCGGTGAATCACACTCAAACACAGTATTTTTACAACATTGATGGTTAGCTCTACCTATTTTTGTAGTTTTTTAGCCCCAATAGCGAGTATTGCTTCCATCTGTTCCGCTTTTACGAGAATTGTTTTTAGAGAATCATTTCACGGGATGGCTTTTACACCGTTATTGCAACAGGTTTGCTCGCTAGCCGACACACAGGAACTACTTTACTTATTCTTTTTTGTGTATCCTTCCTCGTTACCACACTTCTAGTTACAAACAGCTTTATATATCGCTACCTACATTTGCTCACGTAAGCAAGGCCATGATACAGAGTCGGCTTTGAAAGAAGGTAGACGATGAAAAATAATGAACATTTCCAGAGAACAATGGCTTCAAAAATATTCCACTACAAAGATTATAATGTTGGGCTTTATTGTGAACGCATCACTTTTGATCGTGTACGGTGTGACAGTTTACGAAGTCGCGCTTCCTAATGAGGATCTGGATGGTTTGATAAGAAGCACAATTTCGATATCAGGGGTGGACATGAATGAAACTTCTTTTATTGGGCTATCTACGACGGTAAGCCACCTCATGACTCGCAGATACAATATTTCTCGAGGTTGTTGCCAGTTGTCCAGTGTTGTGGTAGCCGAATAGGTGACAAATTTGATTTTGTTACTTTTTTGAAGCTATACCTGGTCTAAGATAAGTCATACTTGGCGGAACAGCAGTGGTTAGTTGGTGCTCCGAGGCTTTCTCACAAGTTTTTGTCTTTCAGCTCTCCTTTGAAACTTTGGATGTTTTCAAGAATACCGAAGAAATGAGATGAAAATTTTTTAGAGAGAATAATAGCAAAAAGATATATATTACTGAATATGACTCCATCATTTTCAGCACTCTATGAGCATCATGGATCTAGTGCTCTGCGTCAATTCATGTATGATTTTCGTATTGACGGGTGGTATAAACATATTTTGTGCCAAGGAAATCTACGCGTTCCTGAAAAGCGGTGTACTACGTTTTACGTCTCTTACATTACAGCGTCAGATGTTCACTCTGCTCCTTTTGCAGGTACAAATTACAGTACATTGCCCTCAAGAACTTTGAAGCTTCAGAATAACTGGTGCTGAGTATTTGTGGTTTCGAAATAGCCAAAACCATCATGCTCATGGTAGAGGATTAATACACATGTACATATAGAAACAGTCGCCCTTTGTGCGTAGGGTTAATGATCATCTCAATGGACTGGCTTGTTCAAGGATGTATACCCCGCTAAGATCCCATCGGTTTTTATTCCACGTGGTTTTTTCCTCCAACGTTTCCTTGTCCATATTGGCGCTTGAACCCGAGATGGCGGCGCGCAAGACCCTGGAAGAGTTCTGGATTACCGCTGAAGAACCCCTTATAAACAGGAAGGAGGAGTGCGTAGCCATAACCTGCGAACTCGCACCCTTCCTTGACCAATTATGCCTCATTCGATCAAGGCCTCTGAAGGTTTGCTGGTCTACTCGAAGTTTTGTTGTTCTGTTGCGGCGTTTGGGCGAGTATGCCACAAATCTGCTTTGCACTATTTCAAGCCCTGACGAAGGCGAAGCGCTCGAAACGTTGGCCAAATAAATTGTTCGATCTTGAGTGGTTTAAGGAGGATTCATCTTTACTAGACATCATGCCAAGATTGAGAGAAGGTCGATCATTGACTATGTCAACAACTGAGCCTTCATTCCTACTGGGTCAATAAATTGTTACC
This sequence comes from Haemonchus contortus, assembly GCA_000469685.2. Lineage (NCBI taxonomy): Eukaryota > Metazoa > Nematoda > Chromadorea > Rhabditida > Trichostrongylidae > Haemonchus > Haemonchus contortus. The sequence continues at coordinate 5,177,601 of LS997565.1, forward strand.
AGGCTCTCGTCTGGGAAGACAGAAACACTGACTTGTACATCGGTTGGCGATTACTCAGGATACATACGTATGCGAACGTAACGACGACTCTGACTAGAAGTTCACCGCGGGATGCACCCTAAATGGGGTTAACTAATGCCAAAGTCCTTGTCTTACGGAACCTGGTTCTTGGTGAAATCCGATTCTGGACATGAAAGAAAACGTTTTTTCTTTGAGTGATTAAATCTTTTTTAGGCTGCTTGTCCAGTTCTTTTCGTGCAGATGCCGTTCCTCTTTACATCCATTCTCTTCTACACTGGTCTCGACACTACTCCACTCATGACCAACTTACTTGATATTCTAATGGCATTATTACCGCTTGTGAATCCTGTAGTAATTATAGCGTTTCTGGGAGATTATCGGGATTTCGTTCTTACCAAACTGAGAATCAAAAAACCTTTCCAAGGGTTCAACATACGCACACGCTCTCCGGTTGCTGACATGCGAAATACAGTACTAACAGCTCGCGCAACATCGGAAGCAGACAATCCGGTGAAAATGTAGTTTTGGGGGCCACCCATCCGAAGGTAGTATATCAAGTAATGAACTCAGTCTAACGTGTTAGTCCTCGTTATATCAGCACTGTATCGGATGCGTAGAGGATGATGGGAACCAGCCACCTTAGCTCTTTTATGCGTTTCAGCTAAGAAAATTTAGTTTTCCAAATAGGCCTGGGTAGGGTATGAGCACCTGGGTGGCTGGGATGATCACCTCTTGCAAAAAAAAAGAAAGAAAGAAAGAAAACCTGCCCACCGCGGTGTTCCTTCCCTACGAAAGCCCTCATTTGAAAACTGGCATGTCCGTGATATGACACGACATAACGCGTTTCACTGACGTCATTTCTTGATATACTGACCTTCGGATGGGTGGCCCCCCAACTACATTTTCACCGACATTCCTTGATAAGAAAACCACTAAAAAAATCTTTGACATTTCATTTTGACTCTATTACTTGATGAACTGAAGTTGTAATAATAAAACATCACTTCCAAGAAATGAAATTTTTTGTTGACGTGCTGTTGAAGTGCACAATGCCGCGACTTCAGAGTGATTTCGGCAGCAGAATCTCAGCACAAAAATACTGGTCCGTTGGTGTACGTATCTGCCAGAAATTTTACATCTCCTCATCTCAGATTTCTCCCCAGAATTGCGTGGAAACTTTTAAAGAAAGACAAAAAAAGATGCTTCTTACTTGCCTGCATAACATGACAGTAGATTCTCTGATAAGGCAAGTGGTCCAAAAGATTTTCCCAGGTTGAAGGCACGGTTAACGATGAACAAAAGTTAACTGAGCTCTTCCTTCAGGATCCTCAGCGCCCCCCCCCCTCCCATGTGTGTTAGAAGAGACCCTCTCGTTCCCACAATCTCGGCGCTCCGTATGGAGAAGTAGGAGACTGTGCACAAAGATCTGTGGTTAACCAACTTCAGTGTTTGACTTGTTATGATTGCTATATCAGAGAAACTGGCAGACAGTTATGCGTTTATGAGAAAGAACATCTAAGTGCACTCGTTCTCGTTATTCATGCTTGGATTTCGGTGTCTTATCCGGAAGCCTCTAGAGCTTTTCCGGCACCATTACTGTCCTCGAAGGCTAAAATCGTGCATTTAACGTCAAAGTCACAACCAGCATGACCTTCTGTTCTGTGCTTCCCAAGCGGGTCAATCGAGCAGCACCTTCGCTTGCCAGCTAGATGTTTTTTCACATAAACGCATAAGTGTTTCCTAGTTTCTCCATATAGCAAGCATAACAAGTCAAACAATGAAGTTGGTAAACCACAGCTCTTTGTGCAGTCTCCTACTTTCCCATACGGTCAGATTACGCAGTTATAAATGATGCAAATCCGGTTATGGAGACGATTTCTAACCAGCTGGTGTTTAATGTTTTCTCTTGGTGTGTTAACCAAGAAAACGTCGTCGACTAGATCCGCTCCTTTCAGGCACTGATGAATAATTGCGCTTAATCGATCTGATCTAAATGGTAATTGAAGATTGAAGATAAATCTTATCTATAGTCCCATATGGAAAAAGCCTTGATCTGCCTTGTGAGCCATGCTGCCGAGTTGTGTATCTATTGTGATTAGTTATTTGGCGTGCCAACCTTCTATACTCTTCCCGCTCCTCGTTACCGAAGCATACCTCCACACCGCTCTGTACATGTTTCGTAATACTGCACCTTTAACAGCTCTGGGGTCATTTCATGTATGATGATATGTATGGTAATATGAATTTTGTCTTTCTCGTAGAATCGAAGCCAGCAATTTCTACATGAAGTTGAGGTGGTACGTGGATTTCGACTTCGTTGCGGACATTAGAAGCTTAGTTGGGCTTCATTATGGCAGTAAGAATCTGAGATGATACATATGATTTGACAAAGATTGGTTTTGATACTGATGTACTGTTGGGCTAGACCTTAGTTTTTATCAGGTAGCTCTTTTCGTTTAAACCATTTGGACGAATTATTGCTATTATATTACACATTGTTGTATCAATGCTGTTAGAGGCTCACATACTTTTCCTCAGCTTAAACGAAATCAGAATTTTCATCATAATCGTGATCAGTCCGGAGTGAATACCCACTGACTCTATCAAAGAGCGAAGAAAACGCAAATTCTACTTTGGGTCTCGATCAGCATTTCTTTGATTATTTCAATGAAGAACCGCTGACCCCTGGCTTCCTGGTAGCCATTCAGTTCCATTAAAGGAAATATCGCTTACGGAACTAAATGCATATCAAGTAGTCAAGCTGTATGCAAGCACCAAAGCTGAGCTAGTATTTATATCACGGAACAAAAAAATCTAGGAAGAAACAGCAGGAGTTGTTTTCCAACTCTCAGGTGACCCTTAAACAAAGACTGAACCCTATCATTCTTCAGAAAAATAATTATAACTGGTGTGTATACCAGTTATAATTATTGTTTTGCTTTTGGAACTGCGAGTTAATACCGAAAAACAAATGTAAATAAAATCTGCAGGACTCGGATTGCAAAATACGCCTCGTTTCACACAAGCTTGCCTTTCTAACGTCTGAATGTCTGAGCTGGATGCGCTAACGATTGCCATCTATTCGATATCGACATTCTCGCTTGTGAACAACGTAATTCTTCTTACCGTATATTATCAGTGCCCACTGCCAAAAATCAAAACGTACAAATATTTCTTTTTGTTCGCTGCAGTACATGATATTACCTTTTCGACGACGTTTCTTCTTTCGATACCGGTAAGAAGTCATATTACTTAAAATTATCAACAAAAATTTCGCACGCAGACCAGGAAAGAGGCTCCCATACATCAGCTTTTACAGCAATAGATCGTAAACAAACAATACACACCCAATGCCCGGTGTTTTTAATAAACAGCTGGTCAGTACTGCATATTTTTGTGCTTTCCCAGTCACAGTAACGAATATTATTATTGTCGCACCATTTTTCGCCTATAAAAAAATTGATTTTAGAGAATCATTTCACGGGATGGTTTTTACACCGTAATTGCAACAGGTTTGCTCGCTAGCCGACTCACAGGACTTTTTCTGCTTTCTTATTTTTGTGTGTCCTTCTTCGTTACTACACTTTTAGTCACAAACAGCTTTTTATATCGCTACTTACACCTACGCAGGTAAGTGAGGACACGCTGCGAACGGATTTCGAAAGGAGATAGTCTATAAAAGCTAATCTTTTCAGAAAACAGTGGCTTCAAAAATATTCCACAAAAACGATCATGCTGTCGGGTTTTATTGTGAATGCATCGCTTTTGATCGTGTACTGTGTGACAGTTTACGATATCGCGTTTCCCGATCAGAATCTGGAAGGCTCGATAAGGGGTACAATCACGATATCGGGAGTGGATATGAATGAAACTTCTTTTATTGGACTATCTAAGAAGGTAAACCACCTTATGACTTACGGACAACGATATTCCTCGACGTATTGTTGCCAGCTGTCCAGGTTGTGGTAACTGAGTAAGTGGTAAACCGTTCCGTTAGTGAAAAAATGGATATCGGCTTTAAAAATAGAAAGAACCCTGAAAACGAGCTTGTCCCTACGAGTTTATTCTCATATCGCAGAAGGTGAACTTGGGCAGTGATTAAAATTTATTGACGATTGATTTCGTCCAAAAGTTAGAAAAGACTTTTATCTCAATATTCAGAACTAATCGTCTGGTACCATTTAATCATGCTCCAAGATTTCTACAACAATTTCAGCTGGATTGACTTCTTCGGAGCCTCTAGTCTGAAAACGTACCCGTGATTAAAGATGAAAGCATGCCTGTTATTATAGGCGCAGTTCATGATAAAAGTAACTTTTGGGGATAACTTTTTCATCCCAAGAATAGCACAAAGGGCGCTGTTGGGTCTGAAACGACCTACATGGGGCGTAATAAAACCTTGAGCTGGCATAGCCGACACACACACCAAAGGCAGGACGAGGTTTATCGGCGTTGTAGAGACTGTAGACATTTTCTGGCACGCGGCTCCCTGTGTTATACGCAGCCTACTGGCCTGTGTGTTAGGCGGCCTACTATACATAAGCTCTACGCAGTGACCCATGAATTTGGACAGCTGGTTGGAAAACACCTCTCATGCAGTTTTTGTTGTTCTATTCTCAGCTGAACCCTTATTTTGCTACCTCGTTGGAAATGTAGCTAATCTGAGATCAGTTTTTCTCGGCAAACCAGTAGTGGTTAGTAGAAGTACGGACTGTAGGTTTTCTTGCAAGTTTTTCTCTTTAAGCTTTTATCTAGAACTCTGGATGTTTTCAGAGACCTCAAAAAAAACCTTCCAGGTTTAGAAGAATTTCAGGCTGAAAGGATTTCAGGCAGGTGGCAAAAAGATGTTTGGTAGCTGATTAATGACCAAATCATTTTCAGTACCCTATGAGCACTATGAATCTAGTGCTCAGCGTCGATTTAACTTTGATTTTCGTACTGACAAGTGGTATAAACATATTTTGTGCCAAAGAAATCGCTGCATTCTTGAAGAGTGGTGTACTACGTCTCAGCTCTCTCATATTGCAGCGTCAGATGTTCACTCTGCTCCTTTTGCAGGTACGGATTATGGTACACTGCTCTCAAAGGCACAATTTACGATAATTTTGGGTAATCCAGTTTATGACAAAAAATGGAAAGATGGGAAATTGTGTGATGAAGGCAAAGGAACTGCGTGAATCGGTGTTTTCAAAGTGAAAAAAGGCTTCGAAAAATCGTTGAAAAGGGGACTGGACGAGAATGGGACCAGAAGAATGAAGAAGAGTAGGGGTTTCGACGAGCTATACAATGTGTCTCACCGCGTACGTGTGAGTACTAGTAATAATAGACTATGGTAGGCAAAATTTTATTCACTTACAAGCATAAATAAAAAAAACATGACAACAGCAAAAATAACTCACCTTTCTCAGCCTCTTGGGGTAGGAAAATAGATAAGGGATCGCGGTAGTAAAAAGAATAACAGAGGAAAAAGAATGAGAGAAAAACAGCGCGATCTGGCGATCAGCTGATTGTGTGTGGGCCCTAGAACGAATAACTACAATCTGTATCGCCTCGACATTCGTCTGCCGCGACGTCGATCGAGGGGCGGGAAGGCCGCGCGAGCCGGGAACAGAATCCCACTATGCCCTAACCGTCGAGTTTTTGGGCGCGAGAGTGTCCTTTTTATTACCCTTGAGGGCCACTGTGTATTCCTAGGGGAAAAAACTCAAAAACCATTTTTATCGTATACCGTGCTTCTACGAATTGAAGACATTCAGAAGAACCGGACATGGGACTAAATCCTGATTGAAGCCAAAATTATCATTCGCCATAGAAAAGTAGAAAAGGAATGCGTTAGCACGGTGGAGAGTTGTATCCCCTAAAGTGAAGAAGGTGCGTAGTGACAAGTGGCGCACTGTCACGCATGCACGGTCTGCGGTCCGAATCTCGCATCGACACTCCCCAGACCAACATAGCCTCACATCGCTCCCTCGGGGCAACTGATACCACATCCATCTGGAAGGATAAACGCACTGACATGTACATCGGCTGGACACCGCATAACATGATACAGGCCACATAAGCGTCTAAATGCAACGGCGATTCTGAGTAGAAGTTGACCGCAGTGTGCATCTCAAAGAGAGGATCAATCAAATAGGACCAATTCTGAAAATGAAAGAGATCGTTGTTTTTTTTGGCTGATTATATCTTTCTAGGCTGCTTGTCCAATTCTTTTCGTGCAGATGCCGTTATTCTTCACCGCTGTTCTCTTTTTCACTGGATTTGACACTACACCACTCATAACTAACTTACTTGATATTCTTATGGCATTACTACCGCTTGTAAATCCTGTCATAATTGTAGCATTTCTAGGAAACTATCGTAACGTAGTTCTTATCAAACTGAGACTTAAAAAGCCCACACAAGAGGCTGACATACGCACACGACCTGCGGTTGCTGTCATCCGAAATACAGTGCCCACAGTTTGCGCAACATTCTAGCCTGTTACTCCTTGGAAAACTACTAGAGAACCTTTCGTTTTGGACTCTCTTGTTTGACGTAACTTAAAATTGGTTCAAGTAGAACGTTGTTTCACAGGAATAAATTTCACAGGTAAATGTTGGTAAAAGGCTTAATGTCTCGACTATAGAATGAGATCGAAAGCAAAATCTTAGCACAACAGTACCAGGTTATGCGAGCTATATTTTTGTAAGCCCAGCAGTTAATTCGATCAATCTTAGCCGGCGTTTGTGATGTGATGTGTAGCGTTTTTGACTGTCACTATTCATTACTATGCAGAACATGAAAGACAAGACAATTCATTGGGCGAAGGCACAGTTCACGATAATTTTAGGGTACACGGTTTTTGACGAAAAATGAAGGATTTAGTCTAGAATAGTGCAAAAACAGAAAAAAAGCGCTGAAAAGGATGTATTAAAAGGAACACAGAGGTTTAGAAAAGTAGACAATGGGGATTGGACGAGTGCTAGGGAGGAAAACGGCAGTGAAGGGCGTGTTTGGGCGAGTAGACGAAGGTGATGCAATGTCTACAAGTCAACAAAAACCAGAATAGTCACAACAGAAAAATTCAAAATAAAGGTATAAATTAACAAAAGAATGACTAACGGCCAAAATGACTCACTTATTCAATCCTAGAGCGGTAGAAAATTAGAAGAAGATTAGTAACAGGAAAAAGAACAAGAAAGAATAGTAGAATAGCAGTGAAAATTGTCTCGTCACGTCCGAGAGAAGCGTTTACACACTTTCGGTGTAGAACACACAGACATCGTAGAATGCGGGAGACAAAGAGCTACCACCGATAACTCTATAGGTAAGTATCCAGGTCTTGAAGGCTGAATTCACTATAGTTTTTCGAATCACGATTAATGAAAGTGAAGGTCCAGAATAGTGTGAAGAAAGCGCGAAAACCGGCGTACTCAGAGAAAGGTAAGGCCTCAAATAAGAATTGAAATCGGGTGATGAAGGAGAATCTGGAGAAGGAGGTGGAGAATCTGACGACAGAAGTTACATGAAAGGGAAATTGGACGAGCTGTTCGTATGCGCACGCCAGCAGAATACAGTCCCTGCTACGCCGGAAAAAAGACAAAAAAATAGAGAGATAAAAAAATAGGATTAGCTCACAAAAAAAAGATTTGAAAATTGTTATTAAAATTTGTCCAACTTCGGGTATATGTGTCGGCTCAGTCGCGCAGTAACAAGGCTTAGGGGTCCTTATCACGCGACATCCAGGCCGTTTTTCAACCCGACAGCGTCGCTACCTTTTGCTATCCTTGAAAGTAGCAGGTTCTTAGGAAAAGATCTCAGCAGCTACATGACAGAAATGAAGAAATAGGCTCTTTTTAACATCAAATCTGTCATCACTTTACGAACGTGTCAGCCCAGATCTTCGCCCTCCACATAAAGCCAACCATACTTTCCTATGTTTACAGACGAACTGTTCCCGTATATTTGTTATACAATTTTGATGCTCTCGCTATTGACCAACACTATTCTAATTACCATTTATGTATTCTGTCCTCTGAAAAAAATGAATGCGTATAGATACTTTTTCCTAATCTCTGCGATACAGGATATCATATATTCAATGGTGTTTCTTCTTTCATTTCCAGTGAGATATAATGTATTTGATAGCTTCAAATTTGTTTCAATAATAGGTTGGTAGTTTTACAAAGGTCTTCTCTGGAGTGCTGCTTCAATTATAAGTTTCAGAAGCGATGGGCACATACATATGTATATTCTATAGGTAAAATAAAAATGCTTTTTGATGTTCTTCTTTCAGCGACCTATCTCGAAAAACCATTTTTTTTCATAATTTTTTCTGGTATACTTAGTTACGAACCTATTGGATTAATTTTAATAAATATATTTTGTGTATCACACTTGGCTTCAATATTGGTGGTGACTAACAGCTTTATATACCGATATTTGCAACTGTGCAGGTATAACTGGGCCTCAAGTTACATTCATTCTTCAAAAAGAGATTTACAATAATATTGGCGAGCGTTTTCAGGATGCAACTTTTCCAAAGGCTTTCCTCCCCACGAGCCATCACGAATGCATTGCTATTAATGCTATACTTATTATTTACTATAGTGTGACCGTTTATTTGGTCGCTTTTCCTAATGAAAATCTCAGATATTCCGTTGAAAGCTCTATCATAGAAGCTGAAATGAATTTTCGCGGGACGAACTCTTTCATAGGCCTGTCGGCAAAGGTAGGCCAATCTTCTTCTCATACACATTTTCAGAAGAGCAAAAAGTTTCTACAAGTGAGTCATGAGTATCATATCCCCAGACTACAACAGCTAGTGAATTTTCGCATCTGCCAAAAAATTTCTGCCAAGATATTGCTTCTGTATCTGGGAAGAAGGCACCTGACCTATTTTGTCCGGAACGGCAGTGCTAACGAATCTATGAGCGGACGTTCAACCAAACTACGTAAGCTTCCGCAGACCACCTGAACAGTCCAATAGCCTCCAAAAAAATGCAGTAAAATACACCTAGTGAATTCTCCCCGAAAATCGCGTCGCGCTAGCCACACCTGATCGCGTGCAGTCGCGAGCTTTGAAGGTAAAGGTATGAATCATCAGTGGAAGGATACGGTAGTTGCCGCGAAAACGCTGTGGGAATTCGGGGAAAAGTACCGCCATCAGTAACGCTACTGACAAGGGGACACAAACAAGTCGAAGCGGTGATATAGCATTGTTTGAACTCGGTCCCCTATGTAGAATTTTTTTCAGCACACAATGAATTCCATGGATCTGGTCTTAGTCGCTATTTTATTTCTTGCACTTGCAGCTCCTGCTGTTATCAATATATTTTGTGCTGGGAAAATCAGTGCTTTTCTGAGAAATGCTGCAAATCGTCACAATTCTCTGAAACATCTATGTCGAATGTTCTTCTTACTTCTGCTACAGGTGTGTCTTTACTGAGTTCTGTTTATTTCTAGCAATGCCTCATGTGCGCCATCGACTAACACTGGAAGGTAAGCCGTCAAATACGAATAAAAATGCATCACTCATTTGAAACTAAAGCATTGATTACAATTGTTAGAACATCTGCCCGCAATTGAATGGCTCAAAAAGTTAGTGGCAAGAAAATTTTATTTCTTAAATGCTCCTGACTTCAGGCTGCTTGCCCTTTTGTCTTCATGCAAGTGCCATCATTCACTGTTTCGGTCCTTATTTTTGCTGGAATCGACAGTACACAAGTCATCACGGAATCAATTGATATCTCCTTCGCATTACAACCACTTGTTAACCCCATTATAATAATAGCGTTTCTCAAAGAATATCGAAACTTTATTTTGACTAAACTTAAACTGAAAAGACCTCCAGCAACAGGAACCGGACTGTTCACTATCATTACGAAAGCTAAATTGTCTTCTAGAACACCTGTATCTCACTGATGTTCTCTATTTTGAGGAAAAAACAGCTCCTCATGGAAGCTACTTTCTTCTTCGTACTATATATCATACCGCATTGTGTTGTAAAGATAATAAAGTTCACAAAATTTACTGTGGGTTCACTTCTAATATTACAAAAGAGAAATTCCATCACTTCTTCGTCGACTGATCTTTGAAAATTTCTATGTGGCTCTCAATGTGCAGAATGTAATTTTTCTATGAGGTCGTACATCGTCAGATGAGTAGGAGAGCAGTATTGGATCAGAGGATCGTTTGCGACCAAGAAGGTGTGGTTGGATGTGGTTCATGTCGAGGGCAGTTATTTTTGTGGCCTGTTGGTTACGCGATGACAGCCGGGATCCAAAGTTAAGCGGTGTTAAATTGAATGGCATGGATCCTAGCTTTTATCGTGCGCGTAACCCACCTCAATAGAACAATGTAAACGGTTAATTGTTACAATGAATAATAAATTGCTGTTTCGATGCTGTTAATGGCTTACGTGGCTTACAGATTCGCTATCTTAGTTGAAAAGGGTCCAGGATTCCCGTCACAACCTTTATTAGACCCGAATGAATACACAACTAATGGCTCCTTCAAATAGTTACGAAAACGCAAGATCGATTTTGGGATTCGACCACTGATTTTTTAATTAGCTTCGATGAACAACCCTTGACACCTGGCTCTGGTAGCCACTCAGTTCCATGAAAGGACAAATCGCTCACGGAACTGAATGTATATCAAGAAGCCAACTTGCAAACAAGTATTGGCAGCTAAGGGTTGTATTTAAATCACAAATTGAAGAAAGTATTCGGAAAGGAATAGCATTAACGTTGCGTCACGGCAGTGGTGCAGTAAGAGATGCGAGAGAGACGCCGCACGCGAAGAAATGTAGCAGAGTGCAGCAGCAAGAAAGAAATGCAGGAACAAAGAACTAACGGTAGAATCATGCTAAAATAATGATCGCCTTGAGTTGTACAAAGGACGTTAGAACTGTTTTAAGGAGGCAAGTTGTCCGCGACAGCCGCATGCTGCGGATCAATTATGCAAAAGCGATCCTACTGCCCGTCTCTTGCGTCACTGTTCTCTATCAAGGCGTAAAATGCTTTTTGGAAATGGTTTTTCGCATGGTGTAGGAGCATGAGCACTTAGTATAGAAAGATGGTTCATGTCCGCTAAATGATCCTCTATATGCCAAAAAAGGAGTGAAAATGATTTTGTCAGGAATTGCCATTTTAACCCACTTAGCGTCGTTCGTTTCATTCATGGCGTCATCTGTCCGCACAGAGAAGGCGCCAGTGGACTGCATACTGAAAATAACGTGAAAGGTAGCCAAAAAAGGGAGCCACATGTTGAAATATGTATGTTGAAAAGTGCGGGGAATTTCCATGTATGCTCTCCACAATGAAGCTCCTAGCAGTGAAAGATGGTTTGGTGGATAGCGATGCGGACTTCGAGTTTGGAGGGCCAGGTTGGGCTGATGGTTCGGACTCCCGAGGCTTTGTCGTTTTTGCAATTTATGCTGCCACCTCCAAATTGGCTTCATATTGCACCAGGGCCAAAGCAAGAGCCTACTGGTTATGATCGTGACCAGGACCGGCGATAACCTCTACAAGTCGCTAGAATTTTATGTGTGGAGCATTATCATTGGAGGAGCTTCGCACTCCATGGAGATGGCCAACCATAAGAGCGAAAAAAACCATTCGACGGGCAAGATCAACGCGCACATCAAATTCTCACGACTTGTAGGGGTTGTCGCTGGTCCTGGTAACGGTCATGACCAGTAGAGCACTTGCTTCGGCCCTGGTGCAATATGAAGCCAATCTGGAGGTGGCAGCATAAAATGCAATAACGCCAAACTTCTGAGATCCGATCCATCAATTCAGCCTAACCGCTCCGCTTGAAGTCCAAATCGCTATCAACCAAACCATCTGACGCTGCTATCAGCTGCACCTTGGAGAGCACATATAAAACTTTCCCCGCACTTCTCAACATGTGGCTCCCTTTTCTGGCGACCGTTCACGTTATTTTCAATGCGCAGTCCACTGGCGCCTTCTACTGTGCCGACAGATGACGCCATGAGTGAAACAAACGACGCCGCTTAGTGGGTTAAAACGGCAATTTCTGACAAAATTATTTTCACTCATTTTTTGGCATTCAGAAGGCCATTTAGAGGAGAGTTCTATACTCAGTGCTCATGTCCCTATACCATGCAAGAAACCACTTTCGAAAAGCGTCCCTGAAAGACCTTCCTTGTGAGCCTCAGACGACCATTGTAACAATGTGAAGCCTATCATTCTGTGTCAAAAACAGGTGTTTCTAGCGGCAGTAATTGTTGTTTTCGGCTCAAAACCGGGACTCAAAACTGATAAATAGTAGTTCACAAAATAGGCAGGATTCAGATATCAAGCACGTCTTATTCCACGCAGACCTTCTTCCTCAACTTCTAAATGTCTTCGCCAGATGTCCTTCCAACAGCCATCTATTCGATATCGGCTTTCTCGCTTGTGAATAACGTGATCCTCCTTATCGTATATTATCACTGTCCACTGCAGAAAATCAAATCGTACAGATACTTCTTTTTATTCTCTGCACTACAAGATATTACGTTTTCAGTTTCGTTTCTTCTTTTGATACCGGTGAGAATTCACATTACCTGGAAGTATCACGAAATTTCTAGTAAACCAGGGGAAAAGCCCTCATACATAAGCTTTTACAACATATGATCGCAAAACAAATAATTGACACTCACACTCGGTAGTTTTAAATTATTGCTGGTCAGTACAACAAATTTTTGTGGATTTCCAAACGAAGTATTTTTCCATCAGCTTCCACCTATGAATACAATATTAATCGTTTCCAGAGAATCATTTCACAGGATGGTTTTTTCACCATGATTGCAACAGGCTTGCTTGCTAATCGACCCACAGGAGTTGTTCTAATTGCTATTTATGCTGTATCTTTTTTCGTTACTACACTTGTAGTCACAAACAGCTTCATATATCGGTACTTACATCTGTGCAGGTAAGTGAAGTTACGATGCTATTTGCGCACTGGAACGAGGTTATCTGGAAGCTAGTATTTTCAGGAGTCAATTGCTTGAAAAGTATTCCACCAGAGAAATCATGTTATTAGGCTTTTTTGTAAATACATCAGTTTTGATCGTGTACTGTGTGGCATGCTACGAAGTTGCGTTTCCTGATGAGAATGTGGACCGTCTGATACGAAACACTATCTCAGTATCAGAGGTGGACATGAACAACACCGCTTTGATTGGATTATCGAAAATGGTAAGCGTATAGGAAAAGTATAACTGAATAAGGGAACGTTACCAAGCAAACGGAGAAATTGCTTGATCGCGCCGCTTATGAGGCACTGAAGAGAAGCTCATGCTGGTTGTGACTTTGACGGTAAACGCACAACATCGACCTTTGAGAACAGTATCGGCACCAGAAAAAAAACCCAGAGGCTTTTTGGATAAGACACCGAAATCCATGAAACATGAACAACAAGAATGAGTGCATCAACACAGCTATTGACCTCTTGCCTTATATCCGGGCTGAGTCACTCCACGATGCCATTAATGGGTGGCGGTAGACCGAGCAGTCTCAATTGCTCTAGCGTCTCTGAAGTTGAGTAACTGTTCGGTGATGGTGTAACTAACGTGAGAAACGTGCTGGAAATTTTCGTTAGTTGGAAGTTCATAAGTCTGGGTTGGTCTCCGTGAAGCGTGATAGGCAAGCTTCTGAAGTACCGGAACGCTTTCATGCCTTTATAAGGACAAAAACATCGTTAGTCGAAACGTCAGGTGTAATAAATGTTTCACCATTAAAAAACCTTTCGGCACAGAAGCACTCTTAAGCAATCAGAGAACTAATAGCTGAAGAAGAACCCTATCATTTTCAGTCATCTATGGACACCGTGGATCTAGTGCTCAGCGTCAGTTTAGTCCTGATTTTCATTATAACGAGTGGTATAAACATATTCTGTGCCAAGGCAATTGCTGCGTTCCTAAAGAGCGCTGCTCTTCGTTCAAGCTCCCTTACTCTACAGCGTCAGATGTTCATTCTCCTTCTTCTGCAGGTACGGATTAGGATACATTATCCCTAAAAACTCAAAGACTTTCAGGGTAATTAGTAGACCTCATACTTTATAATTTGCTCTTGGTGGAATCCAATTTTGGCCACGGAAGAATAAGTTGTTCTTTTGTGTGACTGAAAGTTCTTTCAGGCTGGCTGTCCAATTCTTTTCGTGCAGATGCCATTCTGTTTCTCCGCTATTTTCTTTTTCACTAGCATCAACAGCAGTCCACTGATAACCAACTTAATTGATATTCTGATGGCGTTGTTACCGCTTGTGAATCCTGTGATAATTTTAGCTTTTCTAGGGGATTACCGGAATTTCGTTCTTACCAAACTCAGACTAAAAAAATATTTACAAGGAGCCAACGTAGCCACACGCTCTATTATCGTTAACAATCAAAATGCAGTACCGACAGCACGAGCTTCTTCCTGAGCGATCATATGTTGATTAGAAATCTACCAGTGATTTCTTCAAATTTCATTTCTGACGTTGGTGTTTAATGGGTTAGATGGTAATGCTAAAACATTACTTTTGAAAAATAAATTTTCCTACAGTATTGCTGTTGAAGTGCTCGAGTGCTCGATTTCTCGAAATGAATTCATTAGCAAAATCTCGAAGTATTAGGTTTTGAGGGACGTATCTGTTGGAAATTTTTCATGGGTCCAGAATTTTGCTGAGCTTCCTGTAAGCTTATAATTGAATACAATAGAAATACGCTACCTGCACACCCGCATTACTTATCATGAGTTTCAGATATCGCAATCGGTCTTTCATCAGATCTTTATAGCCTGAACAACAAGAACCGGATTCATTAACTTTTTTTATTTTAAACTGTGAAGGGGTAAAAGTAGGTGTGCACAGTGTCACTGAAAAATGCTGCAAGACTAAATTCTCGCCGGAAGTTCCAATGGCTTTCAGCAACGGGATGGCCGGACTCGAAGTCGTAAAGAAGAACTAGTTAAATGTAGTCAGACAGCAAGATCATTACGCGGCTAAATAAGCACTGAAAAGGTAACCGAATATGCAATGCATATGAGCAAGGGTAACGCCTTTAGATAAACCATTTCGCCCTCTGGCGCCCCACGTGTATGTATGTATGTCTGTATGTATGTATGTATGTATGTATGTATGTATGTATGTATGTATGTATGTATGTATGTATGTATGTATGTATGTATGTATGTATGTATGTATGTATGTATGTATGTATGTATGTATGTATGTATGTATGTATGTATGTATGTATGTATGTATGTATGTATGTATGTATGTATGTGTGTAAAGAGATAGCAATTTGCTCGAAGTGGACTGAAATCAAGACGAATAGTTAACAAGCGCGTTTGTCGTAATACTCTCAACAGAGTAAAGTTCCAGCAACACCAGACCTGATCAACTGAAAGGAAAGATGGTCTTCTCACTGAGTCGGTGTAGGAAAGAAGATTCGTAATGTCTCTCACACAGGAACTATATTGTGTCGAGAAACGACTTTCTTCAGGTCAAGAAGATTGTTCATTTGTCTATCAAGTGTTTGTGAGGCACGGGCATTGGTGTCATGTTGAGCTACTACTATTCGGCCCTTCATTGGACAATAATCTTCGACGTGAATGGTAACAGACAGTATTGTATCCTAATGTTATTCAATGATCATCCCCTTACGCTATAAATGATGTTTATTCGATGCTAATTTTTATTTCAATTCTGTTCAGTTTCCGTTGTTTGTCGAAATTCAGTAATGTATTCATTTCTGACGATATATTACTGCAATAAATCATTGTTTATCGTCATAACCTTATTACTACGGCTACTGCTTCATTTATGCCTTTTCTGCCTACCCCATAAGAGCAAGCAATGTTGTTTGTCAGTTCGAAATTATCATGTTATCAGGAACACTTTGAGGAAATGTGTATGACGTCTCTCAAAGAAAATATCCACGAATACTCCCTCGAAGTATGTATGCATAGCTATTACGATCGAACGTAGTGATTTAAAACTACCATCTTTCAAAGACGATACCTCCTAAAGGCAAAAACGATGTTTGATGTATTGGTAATGCCCTTGTTTTCCTGTATTGCTTATCTGTTATTCCATAGAGCACTTTGGCCGAGCTCTTTCATACTACTGTATGAGCTAAATAGTTCCACCACGTTCTGCTGATAACCTCGAAATCATTGGGTAAGGGCTTGTCTATCCAGGAGCATTTCATGCGGGGTTAAACTGATTCTTTCAAAACATTTTGTTATTGTAGTGGAAGAAGACAGAGGCATACAAAAGGAGCCTCTTGAAGCGCAAACTGTGAATAGGAAATATTCATTAGAGAACTAATTGTTATGAGATTCATTTCACTGTTCGGACGTGATGCATTCAAACGCATATCCGGTTATTCCACTTATAGCTTATAGCTGTGGTAGTCCCATACTTTTTGTAGGAATCCAAGATGACATATATGTATGTAGTTTTCGTAGTTTGCTCAACCTCAACTGGCTCAATGCCTGGCCTCTATGCCTCTCAGTACGCATTGCCACTCGAAACAGAGGTTCAAAGAAGTGACCCGGCGATGACCCCTCTCTGAAATCGAAACTCTCCCTTTCGGAATCCAGGGACCTCAGTTCTTTTGACAATCTGTGACGAAATCTGGTACCTAATCAAAATTTGCTAGATTTCGAATATGAGGAACTATCTGCAAAAAAAAAGATCAAACCAGGAGGTTTCGCTGCTTGTCCTTTGATAACGTATTTTTCCGATGACAATTGTTTAACTGACTGCACGCTCCCTCATTTCCCTCCCATCTTCTGATTGATACGACCCACCACCTGTCTTTGAAGATTCCTTACTGCCCCTTCTGTACCTTGCTTTTTCCGCCTTACTCTATTTGCATTTTCAGAAATTAATTTATCCTATCGTTCAGAATGATTCAAGCGCGGGACGACCCAGTATCAGTGACGATCTATATTAATTCCGCGTTATCCTTATTTTTCAACATACTTCTTCTAATCGTATACTTCCGATGCCCATTAAAGAAAATCAAATCCTACAAGTATTTCTTTTTACTGACGGTTCTCGAGGATTTCATTTTTACTGCATCATTTGTGTTGTTGATACCGGTGAGTATATTTTTTTCATTTGTTGGAAAACAGGCTTGGAATTTTTTGAAAAATGGAACTAGCAGAATAAAATTTATTTGGCTCTTGTCGCCAGCTTTTATTTCCTTTGACCGAAAAAAAAGCTCCTGGGTGTTAATCAATCCCGTCTGAGGGATGCTCCCCCTCACTCAACTCCCATTCAGAATCATAGTGACGTAACGAGTGCGTATAAAGTCCATATAATGATTTACGGTGGCCAGCCGATGGACAAAACAGTGATTCTCCGACGAGTCTGCCAATTAACTGACCTCGAAAGGATTTAAGGCTCGGTTGGTTTAGCCGAAAACTGATCTGGATTTCGATTCCCCGACCATGTGTGTGGCCACTTATCACTACCCCACCTCTGCCCTCGATTTTTTAAAATATCATTTCACTGGCATTCCCTTTACAAGGAATTGCAAACCAATCCAATAGACAAAATAGCTTCAACATCTTATTACAATAAGCTTATATATGTACGTGAATTCGACTAGAGAAAGGGAAGTATAAGGTTATGTTTCAGCTCGTAGTTTCGAACAGCAGCTTCATCATATTTTTTGCTACCGGAGTAGACAGTGGTCGAATACCAGGCTCTACTCTACTGTCCATATTTACCCTGTCTTTCTTCACTTCTCTGGTTCTTGTGACGAATAGTTTTCTTTACCGTTATCTACAGCTGTGCAGGTAACATCTAATACTCACTGTTCTGTACGATTGCAGTTGGCTTCCATTAATCTATGGAGCGAGCGACCTTTGTTCTTCAGGAATGATCTCTTTCAAAGATGTTCTGTCAAGAAAACTATACTTATTGCTTGCCTTATCAATCTGATTATCACATTCAATATCGCCATAGCCATGTACAAAGTTTTTTGGCCGGATGAAGAATTTGTACAGTTGGTGACGAGCACAGTTAGCCTTCCTGGAGTCGATATCAGAACTGCAGCATTCATCGGGTTCTCTCTGACGGTAAGGAATACTTGAAGTTATCTACAGGTGATGCGTATGAGGAGTACTTGTTCAAAGTCCTCTTTTCGCTGACTTTCCTGATTCCTGAGATGATGAGCTCGAAAAGGAAAAATCTTCTGGATTATTAACTAAAATACATGATGAATTTCAAATATCATATCGTGCTTTAAGAATAATCTTAATACTATCGATCTTTTGTTACTCGCTGATTTGGTAGTCACTGTTGTTCTGATGGTACTCGTAAATGTATTCTGTGCGAAAGAAATCGTGTCTTTCCTAAGAAACGCCTCATCACAGAGCAAGACTTTCATGGCTAACCAACGTCATATGTTTATTCTGCTATTACTACAGGTATGCATTGCTTCAGAAGTCATTTTGGCTTGTTTTTTATGAACGATCCTGAAGTTCACCTGTTAACCGGTTGTCCGAGTGAAGGGCAAAGCCAACGAATGACTCAATAGTTGTTCAGAAGAAGTATCAATGATAGTAGCTGTGGGGGAGGACTCAGTAAGCTTTGTAGTAGAAAACTAGAAATTCAAGTGAGTGTTTGCTAACTAGAAAAATAAATTTATTCTCTTTTCCCCGACTACAAATCGTTTCAGTCCTTGTTAAAGTTGACTCAGACTTCCAACTTTTTTTATGTTTTCAAGAGAGATCCCATGCATACCTCCGATGAACGGAATAATTTCAACTCTTATGATTTTCAGACAGCCTGCCCCCTCGTCTTCCTGCAAATTCCATGGTTTTTTTCAGTAGTTTTACTGTTCTGCGGCATCAGCACTAACACATTTACCACCGGTATCATATCGATATCAATTTCATTATACCCAATTTCTAATCCAATCGTTATTATGGCTTTTATGAAAGACTATAGGAATTGTATCCTTACTAACTTAAAATTGAGAAATCCTTCACAGCATATGACTGAACGGCTCGTTCACAGAAATGTTTTAGTGGTTGACACTTTACAGACTGCCTCATTACGTACAAGTCCCAGTAGATAATTTTTTCGTTCCATCATGTAGTA
Organism: Haemonchus contortus; assembly: GCA_000469685.2. Classification (NCBI taxonomy): domain Eukaryota; kingdom Metazoa; phylum Nematoda; class Chromadorea; order Rhabditida; family Trichostrongylidae; genus Haemonchus; species Haemonchus contortus. The sequence goes on from LS997565.1 coordinate 5,196,717, forward strand.
TCGTTGTAAATATGGTTAAGTAGGAAAGCTTGTTGCTAGTATTGTGCTTGTGGAACCTTCAGAATTGTGGTTTGTCCCTGTTAAGCTTTTGTTATCCACTTCTGTACAGTTCTGATAAACGGTGAATCCTTCAAACGGGCTGTTGTGGCAACGAATGAGCAAACAGAATGTATGTATATCAAGGAGAATCATACAGGTTTTATATACTCTCTTATCTGATAATCTGGAGAGGATCGGTAGTCGCCGTCACCGTAAGCAGTCACTTGAAGGCACAGTTAGCGATAATTTTGACGCACCCATCTTAAGTTGCAAAGCTGAAGCATCGGATCGGTAAAGCGCATTGGTGGTGAAGGAGCCGAGAATGTTCGCCAATTTTGCGAAACTTAAGCCTCCTTGAAAGTAGTGAAAATGTAGCTTGTTTGAGATATCATGACGGGAATGACATGGATATAGGGTATTGGGTTGTGATTTCAGTTGTTGCAATTGCGCCAAGAGCTGGCTACATCAATACGAAACTGTCCAGAATTGCCTTTCACGGTCGCTATGGTCCATGGCAAGTTACTTAATATTCCGTGGAATCTTCCGTGAACGGTATCCCTACGATGGCGTTGAAACTCCTCACACAATCTTTGAGCCTTTGTAACTACCTAGTTATTCCGCCGTTTTTCGACATAATAGCACAACATATGGTGTATAAGGAGCCACAGATTCATCCTAGCGGGGAAAATCTCATAAGCAATTTCCGTAGTGATCTGTGCTTTCAAGAAACATCCGTGTTCCTTGTTTGGCAATTCCTTTCATGATATCATTGTTGTGATGTCTCCTGTTCCACCATTATACTCGTTCGCCGAAGCGAGGGAACAGTCTAGTGAGTGAATAAAACTGGTTGTGAAAAACAGAAAGAGAATACAAATCTGCCACAAAACAAATTGCTCAGTGATGCCATATTTCAGTTCGGTTGAGTCAGCTTAATCCTTCAAACATTCAAGGTGTTTGAGCAGCACAGAGTCTTGCCTAAGTTGTACAAAGGGTATGCTCCTCAATTGCAAGATGTTCTGAACGTTACAAATTTGATTAGAATATGACAAATGCCCATGAGAATCGGATAAGATGAACTCAGGTACGCTATTTTATGGTGTTAAGTATGGCTGTGCCACGGAGAGGCTTTCAAAAGTTGGTCCTCTATGGAGAGAGCGCCCAAAAAAATTCGTGATAAGTTTTGAAGTTAGCCCAGCCCTCATTCCACGTCAAAGTACTACCCAAGGAAAGTTTCCTCTTTCAGAAGCCCATTGAAAAATCAACGCATTTCCCATTCAATGTAATCGGCAAAAAACATTGAGGGCACGAGTTACTGTGAAAAAGCAGGATACAAGTTGAATATGTACGTATGGATGACCGACACGTCAAACGTTTTGGTTGATCGATTATAGCTGTTCATAAAACCGTACTAGTTGAAGATCGATTGTTTGGATCGATTCGTTCGTTTCAATCGAAATCATATTTCACGCAGACGCTTCAGTGCCCCAGATCGAGGGGCCTATCGTAACCTTTTCGGTAACCTCACATCTGTTGCGGTTCAAAAAATACCATTTTCGATATATTTAATACCATCGTAGAAAGAAAAATTAGTAAAATAAAAAGAGGTAAGGATGATAGCTGGACACTTTACCTTTAACAGTAGACGTTAGTTCTGTTGAAGGGTTTCACCGTGTTCTTTTTTTTACTGGTCCCCGACCAGTAGATAAAATACATTCGTAGACAACCGCTTATCGTACGCGAAGTACGACCAATTGTAAGGGTGATAAGCTGAAGATCATTGGCGTAGATGTTTGTGCTTCTGTTGGCGCTGCTGCCTTTCACAGTTGCTGATTGCTCTATTGGAACTACTTATCATCCAGAATTCAACAGGTAAAGATAATATCTCGATTTTTGCATTTTTTCGGTTAGAAATTTTGGGACGTCCTTCAAAACCCACCTTAGTAGAGTTCAAACGAATCACATTACTTAATTATATTATGCTTTATATGTGTCTTGTAGTGATTTTGTTTCTGTTGCCATTTGGCAACCACACATGCTCGACATGTAATAAGTAAATAAATAAATAAGTAAATAAATGTAAAGTCATGGTCAAGGCTTCATCTGACGGACTTCAAGATTGTTCCCATACCAACCCTGAATCTCCAGTGGAGAATGGAAAATTATCATCTGAGGATGGCTCAGATACTATGTAGTCGAGGTCCCTGAGATCTTAGGATGCAGAACGATTTCAAAACTGAATTTTCCATTCATATTTATAATCCAGATACCCAACAAACAGGTAATTAATAATAGTAGAATATGATAGCAGTCATTGAGAGTGATTGTTAAATACATTTCTAGCCATTTTAATCCAACATTTCTATAGAAAAGCATTTAGATTGACAGAATGTTCATTCATTTGTTTATATTGACATTGATACTTATTTATATTGACAGCCTCAAATTTCAGATGTTATCTGTTCGTTTCTGAGCCCCAACCTTTTGGTTTGGCTGAGGATACCTGTGTTTCTAATAAGGGCCATATTGTTTCAGTTACGAATGGGTTCGAGAACGCAATGCTTGCAGGTAATAGCCAGTCTCATCTCTCTGGTGTTCGCTTTTTAGGCACTTACCGATTACTTCCGCTACTAAGGGATAGAGCTGTTCAGAGTCGGCTGTTGCACAGAATATAAAATCTCCATATTTCGTCGGAATGAATAAGCTTCAAGGAAATTGGAGCAATTCGGATGGGTCATCGTCGACTTACACAAATTGGAGTCCAGGTACAAAACATTTGCATTGACCGCATATGTCATATATTAAAGTGGAAAAAGCACCGATTTATTCGAAGTCCGCTATTCCGTCTCTATCCGCAGGTCAACCGACCTCTGGTGCCACATGCGCTGTGGCAAAAGCTCCAGATGGTAGTTGGACATCGGTCTCCTGCTCCAATCCGTCTCCATTCATCTGTGCCATACCTGAGGATGCTCATCCGGCTTTCACGTGCCCCACTTGTGCAACTCCCACATGTCCGGCTCCTCCACGTAAGCAACTTGATGATAAATGGTATTCCTTCAGACATTGTTAAGATCAGATCACACTCCAGAATTAGGAGTTTGGGTGGATGTAGTAGGTGAACTGACTATTTTATTATTCTTCACTTCAAGTAGTAATTTTACTTTTTTTACCTATTATATATTTCAATTACCTTCAAAGTTTCTAAAGTACCCGCATGTAAGGTCTGTATACTCGAGTGGTACATTTCAGGTGAGCCAGGTCACTGCGATTCGGAATGGGCATACTTTGAAGGAACGGACTCTTGCTACCGTGTGAGTCGTAGACCCACTATTTGAGACATTCACTATCAATGAGTTCGAGGTTTCTTCAATATGTACCAGCTCAGCTGCCATTAGCTAAAAATAGTTATGGCAGAATTGAGTATCATTTTTAGTCGGAAATCAATAGTTTGATATAGATAAAGGAGGTATTATGCCATCCTTCTCATTAAGGAGGTTTCAGAGATTCTTTTGGGCAACATTCGATAATGCTGAGGAAATCTGCGTATCAGAAGGTGGACATCTAGCTTCCATTCACAGTTCGGAAGAGAATGGTTTTGTCATAGGTACTGTATTCTGCTCAAAATAATCTTCCCTTGATCCTGTGGACTGTATCCCACCATTGGTCAAAGAATATCGCTCCCGCCATGGGGTTATTCAAAGTGGGCTACGGTGACATAAAAGATCTTCAGCTAATTTGGCTTGCTTGTTGACTCCAGATCTCCAGATCACTGCCACGGTTCCCCTTTGCGACAAAGGCTTAGAACCTGCACAGCACATACGTTTTAGACTCTAAGTCTGGATAATACCACCCAGGAGCTTCGGCTCAATTTCGGTTTATATTTCTCTGGATTGTGGCTTTTTGAAGGGGAAAATGTGGAAAATGACGTATTTATCAGATTTGCTTTCGTTGAGCTCAAGCTTAACTCGAGCTCTTTTCATCTACCCATACATGAAGAAAGAAAGAAAGCGCACGGTTCTTTAACGCAACATATTGCATAAAGAGCATCAGCTAGAAAACGAATTCACTAAATTAAGAGATTGCCGAGTCTGGTAATGATTACGGGAGTGGGAATGACCTAACATGGATGGGACTTCATCAAGCCGACTATCCCACGAAGACCGACTGGACCTGGACTGATGGAACACCATTCAACTATAAAAACTGGGCACCCAAACAACCTGACAACGATCATGGCACAGAACACTGTGCACAGGTAAGTTACGATAAAGTTAGTTACGATAAAGTTTTCATACGGAAACAGGTAAGAATCATAAAGAGAAAATAGGGGCGTATTTGGGTCACTCGAGGGGCAGTCTAGCGGCTTGGGTACGCTACAGAACGAAAGTTGCGTGTTCGTGCCATTTCAGTTTGAATTTTACTGATTGTCCCATCGTACCCCTATTTCCCTTCTGTGCTTCACGCTTTTCGGTTGTTTTTGCAAGTAGGTGCGGAATATCATTGTACGGTGCTAGTAACTTCAACTTGCTATGGAAGCCACATGGGTATGAAGGTAAAAGTGAGGATTTTTTGAGAGAGTTTCTCCTTCTTTCAGAGCGCTCTGATTATATTCCTCGACCACCAGGTTCTCATACAAGTCTGGACTCAGAGGGCTGTATCCAATCGTTTTGAGAATTATAGAAGGCATGTTTCAGATGTATAGCGACTACACTGGAAAAGATCCAACAAAAGACAGCAGCTACCGGCACTGGAACGACATCCCATGCGCAACGAATATGAGGGCGTTTGTCTGCAAAAAGCCAGCACTGCATTGATCATGCTCAATTTTGATCGATCGATATTAATAGACATATTAATAAATAATTCCTCCTAACTTGCTGTAACTAGCTCACACTGATAACCCATCATTATCAGACCTAACTTCAAGGTTAACATTTTGGTACAACAGGGAGGAAAAACTTGTTTAATCCATGAATGTATCGTAATTTTCTTTAAAAAAAATGTGCATATCAGGGAAATGCGGAGTTGCTGAGCGCTTCTTCATGATTTTGACAGATGATTTACTACTTTCGTTACTCTCATGCTCGTCATAACAGAAAAACTAGCCACTACGCGAATTGAGAAGGTGTTTGATCCCGGATTGAGCGTCATCTCGTCCAGCCTATCCCGTCTATACCTCCCAGATCTAGCAAGAGACCTCAGATCGATCTGAAAAGATTAAAATATTCACTTTCGGAGAGGCTGGGCCCCAGAACTCGTCGGATACCTAGTTTGAATTTCGGCGCAGTCAGAACTTCGATTGGAAGTACGGTTCTTGGCACCCTATGAATTGGCATATGCCACGGAGCACACTAATATCGGCTGACCGTGAGATCCTCAAAACAGCCCAAGTCTCCAGGTCATTTATAGCTCCCTATAGGCTGGAATTTTGCGTCTTTTGCAGAGTTGTATGCTGTGGAATCATACACCAACGGAGGTCAACTCTTATCGTTTCCGCCATGCACATGACTTTCAGCTGAAGTCGCCGAGAAATCTGGTGAACTTCAAGCTTACACACTGTCTGTATGGCACAGGACGGATATAAAATTGTACTGATTCGGCCTTACGAAAGTGCGAGTGGAACTGGGATGCTTCCATCAACTTCTCCCGAAAAGCCATAGACTAACTGGCAAACTTGTTTTTATTATATTGATTCTGGCATGATGCTTAGAAATAACTATGTATATCGAATCGAACCCAATGAAGAGGTCCTTTTTATAAAGCACCTACACTGATCCTGTATAGATGTCGGGTTTTTGGAACCATTATTGTCAGGCAACAAGACTGCTGAGAAAATGCTGCGAGCGGGCGCGTTTATCGCGATAAGACGATTAGATCGGAATGCGGTGGCTGCTACTTGTTGCTGTTGTACCTCTGGCATTGACCAGTTGCCCGTTCGGTTTCGTCTACCAGGAACAGTTCAACAGGTGAGCTTTCTGATTTGAAAATTCGCCAATCTTTGAGTCTTCCACCTCAATGATTAATTTTACTGATTTTGGATGGAAGGAAAGAGCTTGATCAGCCTATAGTTGGAAGTCTTTGTGGAAATTGAGGGAGCACTCATTTGGTAAAGCCATTCGAAATGGTGGTCGTTTTAGCATCGCGTACCAAAAATGGATAGTACAGTCTTTGTCATTTTTTCTCTTCTCTTATGCAAAGCTTCCGGAAGACAAATAATTAGATTGAAAGACCCGGTGGAATGGTATTTGCTGATTTTTCAGATGCTACCAATTCACCAAAACCCGTCGAAGTTTCTACATGGCCGAGGAGAGTTGCCAAGAAGTTAGCGCTCATCTGGTCTCGATCTTCAGCTCGGCTGAAAACTCTTGGCTTTCAAGTGAGCTGTCTGAGCAAGTGTAACTTACTCTGTTTTGAAGTCTCTAAACGCTGATTCAATTCAGTCCATCACTGACCAGGGAAGGGTTTCTACTTCCCATGGAACTTTGAATAGAGACCTAGGTATATCGATAGGGCTTGGAAAGTTATTAAGGAATATGGAAGTTAAAACTGCAAAATGAGCCTACCAAAAAAGTTGTGAGCGTTCAAAGTTTGCATGCTTAGGCATCGAGACATAGTGCCAGTTGATAAGCCCAGCTGCCCGCAATGACTACAAGGGTCCCCGCGGCGTAGTGGCAGTGCTCTCCCTCGCCAAGTGAGCAGTGAAGGTTTGCTTCCCGTTGTCGTTTTTCCTTTTGCAAAACGTGCTTTCATCCAAATAAAAGCTCCTAAACCGTTTTATATTACTAATTTGAGCTAACACTTTGATTCGGCCACCATTTGCTATCACTTATCTATCACCTATCACCGCACTTATTTAAAATTTGTTGAGGTGGAGGGGGAAACCCAAATCACTCAAGACAGATATGCATGAAAAACGGGATATTGATAAAACAATCCAAGAAATGAGTGTTGCAGATATGTTGTTCACAAAATGCGAACCTCATTTGTACATGCGGTCTCTCTACAACCATCACAATCTACACGTTTTCTCTACCCATTTTTTGTTGACTTTTCTCGCGTGTCCGAAACTATTTTACTTTAGGTGTGGGTATGTGTGTTACGATGTTGAAAATGAAAGATCGTTACAAAAATGACGTTTAGTAGTTTCAAATAAGTGCGGTGATAGGTGATAGATAAGTGGTAGCAAAAGATGGCCGAATCAAAGTGTTAACCCAAATTAGTAATAAAAAACGGTTTAGGAGCTTTTATTTGGATGAAAGCACGTTTTGCAAAAGGAAAAACGACAACGGGAAGCAAACCTTCACCGCTCACCTGACGAGGGAGAGCACTGCCACTACGCCACGGAGACCCTTGTAGTTATTGCGGGCAGCTGGGCTTATCAACTGGCACTATGTCTCGATGCCTAAGCATGCAAACTTTGGACGCTCACAACTTTTTTGGTAGACTCATTTTGCAGTTTTAACTTCCATATTCCTTAATAACTTTCCAAGCCCTATCGATATACCTAGGTCTCTATTCAAAGTTCCATGGGAAGTAGAAACCCTCCCCTGGTGAGAGATTTCTTCAGAATATCAGAGTTTCATTAATACCCCTGCCTACTATAGTGTTTGCTCGCAATTCGGATAATTTCAGATTTTCCCTGATAGTTATATGGTTACTCGTGCTACTAAATATGCGTGGGCACGAAAATTGGGCTCAGTCAGTTGTCATAAATCTGAGAAATGGATACAATTCGTTTTTAAATACAACTTATGTGGACAACACACATCGCTGACAATGTGACAACAACATTAAAATCATGAAAAGATCACAAATCGGGGCATTTAGAAATAAGTGGCATGCTTAGCGATTTTTGAGACATACACAGAATTCATTCTGTCAGATAGACACATAGGATGAGTACTTTGCATGGCTCAAAAATCGGTAACCGTGCCACTTATTTCGGAAGCAACAATTTCTTTTTTTATTTACGGTCTTTTCATGACTTTACTTTTACTGTTACTGCCTATAATTTCAGTTCGGGATGCTATTTCTTTTCACCGCAAAGTACTATCAGTGTTCAGAAATCTGCTCGCCAATCGAAAGTATGTAAAACAGACAGAAGGACACATTTAGACCGAGATTACTGTACCTCTTGTGCTCAAAAATAGGCAGTTGAGATTCATGGTTCAGGGGTTCAAGAGATTGCGAGCCCTTGAAGGAGTAAGCATACTGTTGAGAACATATACAGTAGCGCTCAAAAGTGTTCGGTGAAATGCTTTGACGCTTTTTCGTTCATAACTTTTTTGTTAGTAGACCAAATCGCGCAGAATTTGGATATGTTTGACTAGAGCATATTTCACCCTACCCAACACTATTTGACTGCAAAGCTGCAACATCCACAGATAGAGCAAGGTGTTTGTTGCGGTAGCAGATTTTGCTAAAACTAAAGTTGTTGACATCTGCACTTATTCCCACCTTATGTGCGTTTTTCACATCTATGATGTTCGGCATTACCGCTCGTACATTTTTGACATGACAAAAAAGAAAGAGATTCTAGAAAGACCATCATCAGTATTTGCAGTCGATTTTATTTTCATGCCCTTTGGAATATCTGGAACATGATCAGATTGCAGGTTAATAGTGGTAAATATTCACAATACACCCACGCTCCAAATATAGAAGTTTCGCACTATTAGATCCAGTAGGAAAGAAGTTACGACTGAAAAGTACGGCTGATGAACCATTTCACCGAAGACTTTTGAGCGCTACTGTAACAAATTCAAAAAGGAAGGCAGTTTGAAAGTATCTCTTTTTGGTTGATTTTCTATCTGAAATACAGTATCCTCCAGGAATGGTTTGATTTTGGTGTTCCACTCGAGAGCGTTAATCTAACATATCTTTGGGAACATTTTTTCATAGAGTGATGTTATCATCCTAATCCATCCTAAGTAGCCTACCACCCTACGCCTATAACTTCTCTGAGATTTCGAAATTTGAACGAGATCCTCCTCTCTCAGGAGTGGTCCACCCGTCAGCGATCCTTCCGACTTCTATATCCATTACCATTACAGAAGCATAGCCCGTCTTGGAAGAGAATGCGGACTAAAATATTCTGTAATCTACTTGCTGGCGATCTGACGATAAACTACTCAATTTTTCAGTGTATGCAACTCAACAAGGGATAAAAGGTACATTCTACACTGGTTTAAATCGACTAGCTCAGAACTACTGGGCATGGACCGATGGTAGTCCCCTTAGTTACACCAGATGGGCGCCAGGTATGAGCCCTTTTTCAATTGTGTTGATTTCCATTAAACGATCATTTCATTCTTTCAGGGGAGCCTAACGCTACTGCTCAGTGTGCAGCAGAAAACGCAACAGATGCCACATGGGAAAGTGTGTCGTGCTCGGATGCTTACCCATACGTGTGTGTTCAACAATTGGCAGTTCCTACAAGACTAACTTGCCCGCCAGCTCTTCAACCTACTACTTGTCCAACTTGTCCCGGTAAGCTCTAGGGTTATTGCTTAATCTTGTGGAAGCTTTGCAAGCAAATTTATGGTTGCGCCTCGAAGCACTTGCAGGAATCTAAGGCGTATTAGAAGAATCTTTGGGGTCAAACGGAAAGATAAAAAGGCAAGCAAAGTAATTGACTTCAGATCAGAACCTATAGAAGTTTTTTCAAGAGGTCTTTTTTTTCATTCTAACACCTAGCATCAGAAGTATTCTAAAGGCTCAAAATTACCAAAAGGTTGTACTTCGGAGTTCTATCCGGGCCACAAAATGAGAAAGTACATTCAGCTGTACCGGGACACTGCCCGTCAGAATGGACCTACTACTCGAAAACGGATTCTTGTTACAAGGTATTTCACCATATTTTGTGAGGAGGTACAATTCACTTCGATTACCTATTCACGCAACTCGGCTGCTTACTAGTCTAGTGGAGGCTCTCCTGAATTGCACTAATCAGACACTCCTTAGACTATTGTTCTTTCAGGCTTTTCTAGATTCAGCGTTTGATCAAGCCGAAACAGTGTGTCAATCAACTGGCGGACATCTTGCTTCCATTCACAGCGATGAAGAAAATGTATTCGTATCGAGTACGGCTTTCTTCTATAACATTCTTTGAGAGAATCGAAACCGATCTATACATGATTGGCTTGAACTTCAGGCTTGACTCACATGGGCATTGAATACAGAAATGAGAAGCAATTAACATGGATTGGTTTGAGAAAACCAAATTCACCTGAAAATAGTACATGGGCATGGACCGATGGATCTACACTCGACTACCTTATGTGGGCTCCTGGAAAACCACAAGATATTACTGGTCTTCAAAACTGTGCTCAGGTACTCGATTTACCAGACAAGGTTGTTCTGCTTCTAGAATTCACCATGCCTGACTTCATGTTCACTGTTCTTCAGATGTACACTGATTCTTTGAGCAGAAACCCTGCCAGCGATGGAGACTTCCGACGTTGGAATGATGTTCAATGCGCGACAACAATGCGTGCTTACGTATGCAAGCAAGCGGCTCTTCATTGATCTGAATATCAAAGACCAACCTAAAGAATGACAAAGCTTGTGTTTGCTGTGCGATTTGTCCGAGCATTACTACGCTTTATTCAATATGAAAAATTGTGGGCATAAAGAAGTACTTTCTGAGAATAAAGTGTCAAAAACAGTATTTGTATCTTTTTGGATAATTACAAATTTTGAACTGTCCGTATTACGGATCACTTTGAGAGCCACGTAACGTGGCAAAGGAGGCAACCGTCGAGACAAGGCTACACCTATTTTGATTCGCTCGATTTTCAGGCATTTACTTCAGAACACCTCTTACTGACACAGCTCTTGAAAATATTGGGCCGAATAGGGTGATGAAGAATTTCAGATTATATCGAACTGTTTTGTTCACTACTGATTATTTGATATTACCATAACTACGACTCAAGGTAAAGTCATCATACCACATTTACATCTGCAACCGTTCTTGAAGAGCTCCTCGGCAACCTTTATCGAACGATACTGGAGGTTTTCTCGATGTTCAAAGTAGCAAAAAAGTTCGAACTGCAGTAGCCTCGTAATTTATGGCGACGCTCCTTTTGGGATGTCTTCTCCTGTGTTTTGACACAATTTCAGAATGGGCGAAGAAGAACGAGTAACTCTTTTGACATTGTGCTTAATCACTTAGGCATACAAATATTTTCATTCAAATAAAATTTGGACAGCATCTCTTGATTACAAACACATCAATGTCGAGCGAACTGACAAAAGTCCATACACATTGAGAAATTAAAGCAGTGACTGCTAGAAAAGCTTAGTTTCAAATAGGAAATCACTCATAATTATGAGCGAGCATGAATACAACTTCTCAGGAGAAAGACGAATTTCAAGTTAAGCTGGTCGGGTGGAGGATGTTGGATGAGTGTCGAGTGCTCTAGTTTTGCTTTGATAGAACAATTTTACTGTCTGCTCAGGAGTTTTCTTCAATTTTAAAAGAGCAAGAACGAAACTCCTGTATTCTTTTACAAATACAATCACAACGATAGGATTGAAGACTGGGAATAAAGCGAACGAGATCGATATTATGTTTGTGATGAGGGTGGTAGAGTTGACTCCAGTAAAAAGCATACACATTGCAAAACAATACGGAGCTAATAGGAAGACAACCGGACAAGCAGCCTGAAATCGTAGTCACGTGAGAGAAATCTGAACACATGGAAGGGGTGTTGGCGGATTACACACCCAGAGTCACGAACATCTGGAATTTTTAGGCTCCCTCAGAAGGCGCTATAGAGTCGACCTCTCAATAAAATTAAAAGAATATCGTAAACAGCTTCATCACGCTACCTCGCAGCCAACTTTCCTAGAAGGCCATCAGTGGACAGCAGATCCCCTTCCTTTTTGTGGCGCCGTCGTGCCGTCCGACGAAGCCTTTTCGCATCGGTGGTTGACCTCGGCTCACGCGGTGTCCTTACGTCCTACGGGTTGTTACTGCCTCCGCTGTAAGCTAGGGAGTGTCCGTCGTCCAGCGCAGAGTTCCCTCAAGGCGCTGGACGCGTGGTCCTTGAAGAGCCTGCGGCATCCTCATCCTAGCGACCCAGGGTGATTGCGAAATATTGAGTGATCTTACACTAAACGTACGCTAGGCACACATAAATGAATTATATGGCTTCATTGTTGACTACTTCTATGTGTGTAAATGAATAAATGGCTACGATTAAACACGATTGTGCATTGATGTCTACGACTACGACAAACACTGTGAAAAATAGTTATGGACAAATATATACACATTAAACCACACTGTAACCTACAGTGTGGGTGCGATACTGCTCTTAAATTTGGCCATCCAATCCACGCAAGCTCGTTGCAGTACTGCTGCTAATTGGCCCATCTTTGGTTGCGAACCAGTCCTCCTCTTCCTCGCGCGAGGCTGACTACGACAGCGGTGCAGCAACGGTAGGTGGCAATAGGATAATGCCTCGGATTCCTCCGGAGCTGCGACCGGCAGTGGCGATGTTGAATGCGCACAGAAAGACGAAGACGACCTGACTCCTGCGACGGTAACGGCGACGAGAATGAATGATGCAATGAACTCGGCGACTTTAACGTCCAGAGTCCGTGGCTAGGCATAGCCATGTGGCGTCCTCTCGTTCTCTGCAGCATACAGTACCTTACCGAGATGACTGCTAAGTCAGCCGTCCTATAAAGTCGAACGGAAGGCACGACACTTCTGCACAAAACCGATAACTTCTTTTTATCGTCCGTAGAGTGGATTTACATTGACTTCCCACTATAATAGATAACAAGCCCATGTTTTACATGTACAAATGATTTGGACTTGTTTTGCAATTCTCTTTTCTATCGCTCATACTTGAAATTCCCGGTTTTTCCGAATTGTACAAAAAATGTCGGGAAAGTCTCACCTGTAAGAGAAGTAGAACAAAAATTTGCCGTTGTAGCAATAAAAAGCTGTTACTCTGCTTGGCATTTTTTAGAAAATCCTTGATCTTCATTGCACAATAAACATTTATAAAACAAACGATGACCAAAAGGAGTATCAACTCTACAACCAGGCTCCGATGAAAGGTTTCCATTTCATACTGAAAATACACATCATCATTGCTTGGCCCAATCTAGATTTAGGGTAATGTATATCATAAGGTTCAGAAACCATTTTCTAAGAAAACCTCAAAATATTGTGGTAAAATCGATCAACCAACCGTGACAGATTGGCACACACTAAAGATTTCCTCACCTTCAAAGAAAAACCAAACAATGCCGCTTCTTCGACAAGGATTCCAGGAATACTGATGTAATTAGACACGAAAGCAGAAAAAGCTTCATCAGGCCAGAATGAAATATATAAGACCAGGAATATATTCCCAACAACGAGCAAGTTTATTAAGAAACCGAGTAACATGGTTTTCGTTGTGGAGAATTTGTGAAAAAGAGCGGTTCTAAAATAAATATCTGTGCCTACACGGAAATTTCATTCATTTTCTCTGCAATAATAATATACGGATGAGAAAAGTATTACAGCAAGCAGAAAAGCTCTCATCCGATCCCTGATCATTGACACGTATCACCTTCCTATGTTGTGTAAGGAGAAGACCAGCCATCAAGAGGTAAAAATAAGAGGCACTATGAGAGGTTAGATAGAAACTGGAAGTTCTTCACCTGCACAGCAGCATGTAGCGATATACAAAGCTGTTGGTTATTGTGACCATGGCGATGAAGAAAGTCATACAGTAAGCCACATGTAGAATATGTGAGAATGGCTTTTGTCTCACAATACCCGTTGCGACGAATATTAATAGATAACGTTTCGAGATGATTCGCTGAATGAGGACTTTTTTTCTAAATATGTTCATCTTTGTATTGATCCTCTTTAACGGAACGTAGTTTATTGGTTCAACTTAGCAAAGCGGCATTTGATGGTTTTATTTCTGCATCACTCGTGCAGCAGCGTTGTGAAGTTCCATCAATTTTGTCCCATCTTTGTAAATGAAGAATTAGCACTGTTAACATGTTTCTCAACAGATGCTTTGATGAGGTAAGGCTGAAACCCGATACGCGTTCCCCAAGAGTACCAGCACTACGCACAACGAGTTTGATGTAAGAAGTGTCACATATATGCCTTTTTTTATACTTTATATATACTGTTTCTTCTAGGACCTGTTCATATAATTCAACAGAAATTCTAACGAAAAAAGAGAATTTTCTATTTCTGAGTTTTTCTGTTATAGAATGTATGTGGCAGAAACAATTCTTACCGGTGTATCGAATGCGATTCCAATAGAATAAAGAGTATCCTCTATTATAATGAGCAGGAAAAAATACCTATATGAGTTCATCTTTTTCAGAGGACAGCGAATATATAAAATAAAGAGGGTTGCGTTTATTAATAGAGAAAGGATAGAAATTACAAGTACGGTTATGGGTAGAGAGTCGTCAATCTCTGCAGCCATTATGACAGCGTGATGGCACAATGAGGCGTGTGCTAGACGTCAACAAACTCGAGTGGATAGTTGGATTCAAAGCCTACGTCTGTACAGTAATTTGCAGTTATGATATTTCTTCTGATAATACTGACATCATTTCCATTTCATTACTTCAGTCTAATGATTTCGTTCAAGTTTGCCTAGATGACAGTCTCCACCTGTTTATAAGAGATAACATTCAGCGAGCTTCCACTGAGTCTTTTCATAGGCGATTCTAGGCTAGTATCGATAAGCGAAATTATATATCAATATCATGTTGGTATTAATTTTTAGGATTACAGTATCATTGTCATTGAAACATGTTTGACGCTATCAAGGCCGGTGGGGTCCCATCTGGATCTATCGCTGGAACTCTACAGCCTTTCATGCTGTACCTGAATCTAAATACATATGACCGAACAAGAAAAATAAGCAAACTCTTACCTGGTTATAATATTCTTGTGCCGTGCGAGGTTAATAGATAGAACAGCTTAATAATCAACGGTCTAACGTTTTGCGTGGCCTTACCTCATCGAAGTCTCTGTTGAGAAACATGTTAACAGTGCTATTTCTTCATTTACAAAGATGGGACAAAATTGATGGAACTTCACAACTCTGCTGCACGAGTGATGCAGAAATAAGACCATCAAATTTCGCATTGCTAAGTTGAACCAATAAACTACGTTCTGTTAAAAAGGATCAATACAAAGATGAACATTTTTGAGAAAAAGTCCTCTTTCAACGGATCATCTCGAAACTTTATCTATTAATATTCCGCGCAACGGTATTGTGAGAGAAAAGCCGTTTTCGCATATTCTACATGTGGCTTACTGTATGACTTTCTTTATAGTCATGGTCACGATAATCAACAGCTTTATAAAGACTTCCATGCTTTTCATTATCTGATTCTCAACAAAAACTATTTCAAATGCGCGCAAAGAGGAACGGTCGATGGATGACTGCGAGGTTCCACCGTTTCTCGAAATCTGAGGAATTGAGAGTACCAAAGTAGATATGTAGGCTAAGGTATATCATAGACATAAACGGAGGTGCAGATCTGGAGAAACCCTCCAAACAAGGAACTTACGGGAGTCTGAAAAGTGTTACCATATTTATGGCGCACCTTGTACACGACCCATGAATGCGTGCTCATCAGCATTGGCACACGCTGAGCGTGTTTCCCTGATTTATTCAATGCAAATTTCTCAGGAGTCATCGTTCTAAATCGTACTCCAATTGATAGGAAGCTTCTCATGCATGAACTGCGGAGTAGCTAGAACATGTTTCAAAGTCAACGTGAAATTTTCTTCTTTACCAAAACTTTTACAAAGCGATTACACTAGCGGTAGTCATTTTTCAACTTTTTCAATACAATTCTGAAAAGAAGTCTAAACAAGTACTCACACATCCCTAAACAGAATTAGGTTCGTCAGTGCAGATAAAAACGAGAGCTCAGGTGACAAATGTAAACAAGAACACTATAGAAATGTTT
The DNA here is from genome assembly GCA_000469685.2 of Haemonchus contortus. NCBI lineage: Eukaryota > Metazoa > Nematoda > Chromadorea > Rhabditida > Trichostrongylidae > Haemonchus > Haemonchus contortus. The sequence goes on from LS997565.1 coordinate 5,212,716, forward strand.
CTGCTTTATTTTTTGAAACAGAAACTGACATTGCACTCCACTGATCACTTCAGTTTCAGTTTGGAAACGACAAACTCTCTGTACTCCGGTATGAACGCTATAATAACAATCGAATTGATGATCGGATATAAATTCATCAAAGTGCAAGTAATGTCAGTAATGAATAAAGTCGTATCGACATCCGCAAACACTAGAAATAAAGCGAAAAAGCCAGGTATATACAGGAAGATGAACGGACTGCATGTCTGAAAAGGTACACTTCGAACAAACAGTTACAAAGAAACTAGAATTCGGTTGCATATCCAGAGAAGGGCAGAACAGTGTCATTTGTTCTATAATTAATCAACGCTTCTATGTGAGACAATTTTTTGTGTGCCTTTCTACTTATTTATTTATTCATTGTGAATCTCAACAAGCCCTTTTCAAAAGCTTGAAAGCGTCCTGAAACTACAGGTTGTCACTTAAGAGACTTACCGCAATTCAACTCCTAGCCAGTTGCTGCTTAGACCAACTTAATTCTAACAAGTTGAAATCCCATTGGTTCGTGAACTCAGGTATCAGGCGTTCTTCTGGGGCAAGGCATCTCCCGCCGCGCTCGCTGCAGGTGCCACGCCTATTTCAGAAATGGGAAGGATGTTTGGAGCGCGCAATCTGCTAGTCACAGAGCCCTTTAATTATTAGATTGGCATTGGCAAGAAAGCCCAGTGACAAAATGGGAGCCATTTTGTTTTCATTTCTAAAATTCTCTGAATAATTCAATTTTATATATGCCTCTTCCATGGAAACTCCATGTTCGAAAAACCAGCTGAGCGACGATGGATTTAGGATAGTCCAAACGGCTGAACGCATACGGAAATAGATCATGTTCTCACTGATCGACGCTGGAGTCTCGAGTCACAGAATGGCTTCCGAGAAATAAAAGAAGAACGCAAGACGCCCTCCCAAACACTTCAGAGAAAACGGCATAGATTGGATGGAGGAGCTGTGGTCTGAATGGCCTCCTGCCGACCGGACCATCGAAGTAAGTAAGTATCAAGTTTTGGAAAGATATTCACCAAAGAGATTAACAACCTTCTCTCTCTTTGAGTAAATCACGGTCCTTTTTGTTTAAAAGTCAGGAAGCTGCGACTCTAGAAAATTATTGACTGTCAACCATATTCGGATCACGTTAAGTTACGAACTTTTTTCCCTCTGAAGAGACGCCTGTGGAGGCTTAACAAATGGTCATGAAAAGGTATATCGTTTCGGGTGTACGACTGGTGAAAAATCTGGGACGACGCGAGTTCGGTGAAATTTTGAGGGATGTCTGAAGAGGAATTTCGACGTGTGCTGTCCTTTCGTGGGGCGAAAAATAAGATTCCGAAAAGCCTCTTTCCACTGAGGCGATACCCAAAAACTGGCGTTCATAGGGTTAACGGGCAGCTCTGGCTATCTAGTCTGCTCTTAGCAACTCATAGTGGATGAGTGAACCAGAACACGCATATGATTGCCAGGAAAATATCCCAAAAGTTTATCAGCCTTGCTATCCTGTTCACATTGTTTGAGCAAAATTTAAATGCTTCAAACTATTTGTTTGGAACTTTCTTGCCAACCGAAACCGAATAATTATTAGGGTGTCTCAAAAGTTTTGAGAAAATTTATTTCGTTTATTCAACACAAAAATACTTCAACAAAAAGGTGAGATCAGTAATCGAGATAGTGGCCCTCTTTAGCCACGACGTCCCTCCATCGACTGAGCAGAGCACTGATGCCATTCATCCAGAAAGAAGAGGAGCGCGACGCGATTCATTCATCTACTGCACTTTTGACCTCCTGACGGTTATGAACTTTTTTCCCTTTGAGGTAAGCTTGCAGAATCCTGGAGGCGTGGTAGGGCTAAGGTTAGGTGAATACGGAGGATGGGGTAGCCAGGTAATCCCAAGCCTTTCCAGCTCCTCAGCCGTCGCCCTAGCATGATATGGTCGAGCGTGACCCATCAAAATCGGAAACTTTCCCTGCATTCGGTGTGAAACCGTGGCTCGAGACACCATCTCCCGCAGCTGTTCGCAGAATACCCTTGCAATCACAGCAGTACCCCAGGTAGGATCTCATAGTAGAAACAGCCGGTGGAGCAGAAGAAAAACGATATCATCTCCTTTTTGACGCGTGCCCCACAGTTTGCAGCGGCTTCTAGTCTTATGTCGATTGGTAGCCACTGCAACTTCCTGTGTGGATCATCATAAGGAATCCACTTCTCATCGTGAGCGATGATGGAGGTTTCGGTTGGCAAGAAAGTTCCAATCCACCGTTCGCTTGCGGTCGAGTAGCTTCCGACAAACATCGACCCGCACCTAACGCTCGCTCTCAGTCAAGGTGTGGGGGATAATTGCAAGAATTGCTGCGCGTAAGCGACGTCTGATTAGGATGTCTTGGATGGTGTAATGGGGAGCAGAAGTCGTCCTCTCCATTCCCCTTAAGCTTTGAGAAGGATTGCTTTGGATGGAGGCTAAGACAATTTCAGTCTTGGTGGAATGGGGACGTCCGTTCCGTGGCACTTCGTCAAAGTGAAACTCTCTTCTAGAGAAGCGGCCGTACCACCTATAGCAGGTATCGAGGGAAGGTGCAGTACTGCCCATCGATGAATGCAATTCATTCCGCTCTTGATTGGCGGAGTGACCAGATCGGTTGTAATGAAGCAGAAGGCCCCTGTAGTCGTGTCAGTCGAAAATAATTCAAATGTTGATAACCCACTTCCAAAGATAAAGTGCAATACGATTCTATTGTTTTGACGATCTACCAAGTGTGCCCTTTTCTCTTTCTCGCGCAACATGGTTGCGGAATTCATGACCGAAATTTTCTCAAAACTTTTGAGACACCCTAATATCACTACTGACCAGTTCCTTCTTCCCTCATGCGGTCTCGATCGTTGACGATAGGATAAGGAGCGATTTATTGCATGTTTGTGAGTTATTGTGCTTACTCGTGCTATTAGCTACCATTCAGGTTCAAACGACCAGTCAAAAAAGCAAGGTAGTCAACGAAAAGAATGGTGCCTATCGATTGCGGGGAGGCGGACTGAACACTGTAATACCAGTTCGAAGACGCGAGACAACCAAGAAGGACCACTGCACGCGTAAGCGTAATGAGTGCAGCTCCACATCATTTGAATTTGTAAGACAGTAATGTGAAATCGTAGCCCATCTTACCTGTAGCTGCAACAGTACAAACAATCTTCCCTGAAGTGAATGAGAATTGCTGCTTCGTGCACCGCTTTTCAGGTAACAATGAATCTTCACGGCACAAAATATATTTATAAGTACCATAGAAGCCATGAAGAAAAATATGTCAATGATCAGAGCGAGTTGGAAGCCGCTCATGTTGTACTAATAACAAATGAAATTAAACAACTGAAAAAATTGATTATGCTACAATTGCGAAGTAATCGTCATTGTGTCGTTTGGACAATGTCTTAAGTTTAGTACCTTCATGGAAACTCCAAGAAAGACGGCACCATTAAGGTTGATTCCAGTAACTTCAACGCAGTTCCATATCAACCGCTCGAAATCTTGGCTAGGCCAAAAAGCAAAATACGCAATAATGAAATAATTCAGTATAACGAGTAAATTCGAAAAGAATCCAACCAAAATGGACGTCTTTGTCGAGTACTCTTGAAAAAACTGAGCTCTGAAAATAAATATTTTCATGTGTCCTTCTCCTGCTTCCTAGTGCTTTAATACTGTTTATGTTCACACTTGGTTCGCGAAACTCTCTAGAGAGCTTCGTGTAGTGAATTGCTGAGCGGTCACTTGTCTCATTTCTGATAGACATGGATTTCTCTCACCTGCACAAAGACAAATAACGATATACGAAACTGTTCGTTACCAAAACTATTGAACATATATAAGTTGTAACGAATATGATCAGCAAATCCATCGCAAATGGTTTAGTTCTCACAATCCCAGTAGCAACAAAAGTTAGTGAAGAGCATTGTGAGATAACGCGCTAAAAATGCTATATATACATAAAACATGTTGCGAATACATATATGTTTGGTGCTTGCATCAGAACCATCACCACTTTGTTTGAAGATCCAGAAAATCTGCTTCTTTCTACCCTTATAAAGCCCAGAAGCACTCATGTACGCTTGTGGCTTACCTGACCATTCTACTTGGTCACATGATGTATTGGTTGATGTTTTTACTCTTTCAGATAGATATGGTACCCATCTACATACGCTTGCACCGCAATTTGATAATGGTGAATGAAAATGCCTGCTTTTGCTATATTTTGCCCGTTCCTTCGTAAGTGAAATGTGCCGACAGCACTCCGACTGAGTTAATGATTTAGTTATGTGCGAGCCCCCTTTTTCATCAATGTAGGGCTAATAACAAGTGTGACCGCAATCTCACTTATATCTGAATGTCTTAATAAGTTTTCGATTGATACCCCATCTTATGAACTTGCCTATTTTTCTGCGAATAGTTGTAAGAGTAAAAACTCCTTCACTACCTAGGAACAGCAAATGGCTTCGCCTTATCTTCAGAGTTAAAATAGGTAGACCAGTAGTACTCAGCCCAGCAATTTACGGCTCATAGCTTTCCAAGAGCGCAATCACGTCGAAATTCAACAGGTATGCAAACTCTACTTTTTCTTTGGGCTTGGGCGATTTTCAGAAGAAAAATTCTCTTTCAAATCTCACCGGTCTAATGAGTAAAAATGTAATAGAATATACAATATCTTGTATAGCAGATATTAAAAAAAAATATCTGTATGATTTGATCTTCTTCAAATGGCATCGAAAATACAGAATTAGAAGAAGTACATTGCTAAAGAGGCCAACTGCAGCGATGGCATAAAATGTAATCGACACGATATCAGCTTTTTCCATGTTTGATTCAGTTACAAGAAACTGTGGTGGATAGACGAGCTCACAGCTTGTATTTCATAGTAACTGTTATTGTTTGTACATTGCGTTTTCGCTAATGTACGGTTAGGAGTAATGATTTTCAGCTATAGCAATTTTCACCGGATTTTTTTTGATATTCGGAAAACAAATGTTGCTTGATAATGACTCCCTAGACGCAGGTGTACGGTTATGTATTTGCTTGGAAAATATCATGGCGGTAAGATGTTTTCAATGAAATATTCGACAACTGGTGGTAGCACGTCGAGACAAATTGCTATTTACACCAGGATTTCTGTACACGTATCATTACCCTATCGTAAAATGATAAACATCAAGTCACACTGTGCTTAAAATTCACCAAATTTCTTCTATTACATCTAACAGCTTTTTCCCGCTTCGAGAACGTTTTTGAACAGAGTTATAAATCAAAACCGTGAATAAGAAAAAGTATTTATTAGGATGTATCTTTTTTGGTGAACACCAAAATTACAGGGCCAGGAAAAAGGCGTTGAAAAAGAGCGAAATCGAAGATGTGACGTAGATCGGAATTGGAAGAGGACCGTTTTGCATCGAAGACATAGTCAGGGAGGATTCAACAGGTATAGAAAGGCGGTACGTTCACTAAAACTGTTATCCAGTGTTTGGTATGTATAAGTAGAAAGACGGTACGTTCACTAATCTGCTATTTAATGTTTGTCGAAAATCGCTCAAGCCTAGAAGAATGCGAAAACTGGGAACTCCTTTTCATAAACAACTTTTCTAGTGAACTGTCCAGACATAGCCTCATGCTTGTTGTCAGAACGAAACTTCAACCCACCTTATTTAGCATGTCGACTGTATATAATCAGCTATGCGTGTCCTTTTGTGTTCATTTTTTTCATCACAAATTGGTTTAATCTTTTTGGAAAATGGCCGAGAGTTCCCGAATAAGAACTTGAATGTGTCGCCAAAGCCAAGCTCAGAAGGAAACTACGACTGTAAAGGTGAAGAAGTGCAAGGAAGGAAGTGAATCAGTAATGGACACTTGCATCGAAATAAGGATCTTTTTCTAGTGAAGGATAAAGGATAAAAGAGAGGTGGCGCGGTGGCAAGTGGCGCACTATATCGCACGCACGGTCAGGGGTTCGAATCACGGATCGATACTCGCTTAGGTGAAGAGAGTCTTCCATCCCTCCGGGGTCGGTGAATTGGTACCAGACTCGTCTGGGAGGACAAAAGCTTTGACTTTTACATGAGCTAACCCCCGCAAGTCATTGTATGGGTCACATACGCATTCATTACGCTACTGCGATTCTGAATGGAAGTCGAATAATGAGCGTATTTCTCAGACGGGATTGACCAAGGACTGATTTGATTTAACAACTTTCTATGAACTTTGTGAAATGTCAGATTTTCATTTATTACTGCCTATTGAGGTAAAATTTTCCTATGCGGGAAATTTCAGAATTTTTCGGTTAGTCACGCTCCAATATATGCGTAAGCATCGGAATTCGGCTCAGTACAGCAGTTATCGCTCTCAGAAATAGGCACGATTTGTTTTTCAGTACAAAGATTACCATATATCTGGACAATACACATAATTAACACTGAGACAACAACATTAAAACCATGAAAAAACCAGAAACCGGGGCATTTCAAGATAAGTGGTATGCTTGCCGATTTTCGAGCAATACACAGCATTCATGTTGCCAGATGCACACACAGGCTAGATTCTGTGTATGGCTCGAAGATCGGCATGCATGCCATTTATTTCAAAATGCCAGAAACTATGGTCTTTTCATAATTATACGATTGCTGTTTTTGTCTCTCACCTCTGTTCGGGCATTTCTACCTAAATATTTTCACCGAAAGCTGCTATCAATGATCAGAAATCTGTTTGCCAATAAAAAAGTCTGAAATCCACTGAAGGAGCAGATCATAAACCGGCACAAAGTTTCCGTACCTCATAAGTCATCGAGCTGGCATGTCGGAATTTACTGGTTCAGGGGTTCAAGAGATCGTGAGCTTTCAATGGAATAAGCATCCTGTTGGGACATGGAACAAAATGAAATAACCATGGGGGCACAGTAGTATCCTTCTCGGTTGTAATGGAATTTTTCTCTGAGAACCAGTATCATTCAAAAATGACTTCATTTTGACGATCCACTCGATAGCATTTATAATTTCATTACACTTCTGGATAGAACTTTTCAAAGGGTGATCTTTTCACACAAATCTATCTTAGGTAGCTTACATATTACTTCCACGCCTGAACCTTTCCTAGTCACGAAATTTTGACGGAATCCTGTCAGTGAAGACTCCAATTCCCCTGCTCGTTTCGTTTCGAGACGGGACGTTTCAAAACGTTCGAACTCCTTCTACTGAGACAGCGACCGGGTGGAGGCGGTCGAATATGATGACGCTTAGGGGACATAGGATTGCTATCAATCACTGTTAATAATTACTGATCATTAATTATTCCTTCTGAATGTAGTCGACTTGTCATGGAAGTCCTGTCTATGCGGCAGAAAATCGTACTAGCTAGACAGGCCATTCACTTTCTCCACCGATGCTTGCGAAACAGAATAGTTCCGAACTTCATAAGAAGGAAGAATTTGTTCGAAACATGTGGCAAGCCAAAGGAAAGCCATCGTCTGCACGCAATCGAGTTTCAAATCCTACGCACAGCTATAAGAAGCAAAAAGGATCTCATGTATTCTTTGTTGATGAAGTGTGCTTCCAAAGAGTTGCGTTGTGAAAGATTGCTGCCGAGCCGAGTCTGGAGGAGAATAGTGGGTGAGTCAAAAGTCATTTGTGATTCCATTCGTTCTAGGACTAAAGTAAAACTGCAGGGAAAGTTCAACGGGTTAGTGGATGAACAGCGAAGTCGCGTACCAGGCACGCAAGTTGCGTGTGAAAACTTCGGGAGTAGCCCTACAGCTGGTGGATGTGGGGAGAATGGGGGCAGCCCAAGGGTCAAGGGGTTGGCAATATCTGTTTATCCAACGATGCGCTATCTGCTTTGGACTTAGGACCCAGCTTTTCCCTAGCCGTTCTCTAAGCCACATCATATCACGCAAAATTGTGGGTAATCTGCAATCATTGCATGATCGCTTGCGGTATAGGGCAAAAGTCAGTAGACAACTCGGGGGTTGCAATAGTGTGAGCAGCTCTGGCATACCGCCACCACCCTTCCCCTCTACGTATCTCGGGTCACAGGAGCCTGATCATGAGGTAGATTCCAAGTTCCGAATCTTTTCGGACTCGTTGTTCGCTATTCTGCGCTCAAATATTGCAAAACCGACTATAAGGAATCTTACCTTGGCTCAAAGAAGGGGTTTAAGGGAGCTGAAACAACTTTCAGATGCTGGGGCTATAAAGATCAGTGTGAGCGACAAAAGGGGGAGAATTTGTAGTTTTGTCGCAGGATATGGAAAGAGCGATCACTCGTTCACACTTACAGGACATGACCGTTTATCAACATGCAACATATGAGGAATTCACTACACAGTACCGCCGCTTGTTTAGGAAGTGGACAGAATTGGCACGAGCTGCCAGCCTTCCTAAAAACATCATAATGCGACTGAAAAGTGAACTCCCTATCTGTCCGGTCTTGTACGTGCTCATAAAAACCCATAAAATTCCCCCGGGAGGCGCAACCTTGGATGACCCGTGTCATTTCAAGGTTAGACCTATCGTTAGTAATGTCGGTGGCCCAACGGATAGAATTTCATGGTTTCTAAATTTAATACTTGTACAGCTTTTAAAGTATCTCCCTGCTCACCTTCCCAACACCAACGCGCTGCTAATGAAACTTCGTGATGCTAGGTTAGAAGGAGAAAGCGTGATGGAGTCCTTTGACGTCACCTCGCTGTACACTAATGTGTCAAACGACTGTGCTATGCAAGCAATAAGTGAAATTCTCAACGAACATGAAAACTCTGTTAATCTATATGGCCTTTCAATACCTCAGGTCATGACACTCCTCGGAGAGTGTCTATCGTGCAACATATTTAAATGGTCGGGCGAGTATTACCAACAGATTAGAGGACTAGCGATGGGGCAAAGGCTTGCACCAGTACTCGCAGTGGCATTCATGTCAAAAATTGAGCAACCTATTTTAGAACGTGGACCCATTCTATACTGTCGGTATATAGACGATTGCTTTATTGTGTGCTCCACCCAAGTGGAGATGGACACCTGTTTCGAATTGTTCAACCAACAGTCGGAACATATAAAGCTCACACGGGAGAAACCGACAGACGACTGGCTCGCGTTCCTCAATGTCCAGGTTCGGATAACTGCGGGTACCTTTAGGACTAAATGGTATCGTAAGCCTACCAGCAAGAACATACTAGTCCACTTCCGTTCCGCCCATCCATCGAACACTAAGAAGGCCATCATAAGGAATATGTTGCACACTGCCTCTCGGGTTTCCTCAGGAGGCGAGGAGAAAACAGAGTCGATACGACAGGCGCTCCGCATAGCACAGGCAAACGGCTACGAAACCTCAGGGTTCCCATTTCGACACAGGCGAAGGGCAGTCGCACTTAATCTTCACGAGGAAGGGGAAACAAAAGTCCCATTTTGTGTCCCGTTCATATCAGACGAATTAAGTGCGGCCATACGATCATGTGTGAAGAAGGCAGGTCTTCAGGACATGGTGAGAGTCGTGGATATTCCACCCTCGAACCTCAAACAACGATTGGTCCGAAATCGCCTGTACGACCGCTTGTGCACAACGCCTTCGTGTGTCGTATGCCCGTACGGTAAGGAAGGAGACTGCATGTCATCCGGTGTTGTATGTTTAATATCGTGCCTGCAGTGTAAAGAGGAGTATATTGGGGAAACAGGCAGGCCTCTTTGCATCAGGATAAAGGAGCACCTGGATGGCATGCAAAAGTCGAGAACAGCTACTCCTCTAGGAGAACATAGGGTACGATGTCATGGGAACATGAGGTTCGAGGTGACGGTCACGATATTATCACGTGAATCTGATATTGCGGCGCGGCGAACCTTAGAGGCCTTTTGGATCATGGCCAAGGCCCCTAAAATTAATCGGAGGGAAGAGTGCGTGGCGGTTACCACAGAGCTGGCGCCCTTTCCAGCACTATGTGGGTTTTGACCTACGCTGTCGATCCCCCGCGGGGTCCTCTCGGCGGGGCGGGGTCGGGGGCTTACACAGTAATCGATAGGAGTTGATTGGGAAGGGGTCAGCGGCGCGCTCAGCCTTGTGTGGCTTTTTGAGGGAGTTTGATCTTCGTGATCAGCCTCTTGGAGGCCCCTAAAGCAAGTTGACCTGAGGCTCACCCCTATTTAAACCGCAGCCACACCAGCTTAGGGTGATCGGTGGACCCCAAAGGTCGACTGTCCCAAAGGTTAGTTACCATCTTTCGACTTCCTAGTAGTTCGCGCCCTTTGAACTTTCTTTGTAGGTTGAAATAGTGCTTGATCGGATGGTTTCTCAAGTGCCTTTTGTCTTTCCAGGCTCCGAGGAAGGTGAAGGCACCGAAACGTCAGCCTAATAAAGTGTGTTAATATCTCGGTTGTACAGCTTAAACAGTCAACTTCAAATTAATTATTCCTATTTTAACTATATCGAGATAAATTCGCTTACATCTAAGCCACTTCAGAATACTCTCCGTTACCTTCATCAAATTAAACTGAAGGCTTTCGCGGGCTGCAAGCAGAAGAAATCATCACTTAAGGTTACGGTGTAGCGCCGTAATCTATTGTTATGGGCCCCTTGTGATGCCTTCTATGCTTTGAATTAATTTCCATTTTCAGATTAGGTGAAAAAGACCGAAAAGTATTTTCGATCATGTGCTTCTTATTCTTTGGAATTTTCAATATCTCTTCAGCAAAACAAATTCAGATGACACGTCTTGATTACAAACACAACTTTGACTTACATAATTATGTACACTTGAAGAAACTGTAGTTATGATTACTAGAAGAGCTCAGTCACTGATCAGTGACCATTTACAACTGAAAATAAGCATGAACACAACATTTCAGGAGAAAGATGAGTTTCATGTAAAAGCTCGTTGGGTAGAGGATGTTTAATTAGTATCGAGTGCTCTAGTAGTGCTTCGAAAGAACAGTTTTACTGTTCGCTCAGAAGGTTTCCTTAATCTCATGACATCAAGTATGAAACTCCTGTATTCTTTTACAAATACAATTACAACGATGGGATTAAAAACTGGAAATAAAGCTATTGAAATTGAAAGGATATTCGTGATGAGAGGAGTAGAGCCGATACCAGTGAAAGGCAAAAACATGGCAAAACAATACGGAATTACCAGGAATACAACCGGACAAGCAGCCTGAAATGGTGATCGTATCAGGAAAATCTAAACGTAGATAGGGAAATGGGTTTGTGGATTTCCTTTTTACAAAGCCTCAGAGAACCGTAACAGTTTGTGCTTAACCGATCGAACTTTTTCTCTACCCCAATTAAGCTCGATATATAACCAGGTACGCAGGTACTGAGGAAAGTAACTACTGGCTGAGAACCTCTCAGCTCCTGGAGGAGGCAACTCTGCCGACGCGTGAATGAGAGCTTCATCATGCTAGCTTCTTAGCCACTCACCTGTATGAGAAGCAGAACAAAAATTTGCCGTTGTAGAGATAGAAAATTGTTACTCTGCTTGGCATTTCTTAAAAAATCCCTGATCTTTTTTGCACAGTAAACGTTTATCAGACAAATAACAATCAATAGGAGTATCAGCTCAACCACTAAGCTGAAGTGGAAGGTATCCATTCCATACTGAAAATGCACATCATTCCTTTTTGGCTCAATTTAGAACTAGATCAATGTATTACGTATATGTATATCCAAATATTCAGAAACTTTGCTTGTGAAAAACTGGGACTGTTCTTTGAAAAATTCGACCAATCACTCGTGACAGTTTACCACATACTGGGGATTCCCTCACCTTAAGAGAGAAACCAAGAAATGCGGCTTCTCTAACATTGATTCCAGGAATATCGATGTTCTTGGCAACAAAACCAGAAAAACCTTCATCATTCCAAAATGAAATATAAAATACCAGGAGAATATTCAAAATTATGAGTGAATTCACTAAGAGACCGAGTACCATGGTTTTCATTGTGGAACACTTGTGGAAAAGAGTGGTCCTGAAAGAAGAAGTTTGCGTACCTGCAGGCAAAACCCTCTTCAATAATACATAATGTTAGCTAAATAATCTTCAGCCTACACTCCTTGATCTAGGAAAAGCCCAAACAGGTAAATTGAGTACTGGAAAATAATCGAAGGGGCTGAGGTCAAATTAGTTTTTATTGAGAACAAATAACGAGAAGCATGGAAGTTTTTTCACCTGCACAACAGCATGTAGCGATATATAAAGCTGTTGGTTATTGTGACAACAGCGATAAAGAAAGTCATACAGTAAGCCACATGTAGGATATTTGAAAAAGGTTGTTGTCTAACTATACCAGTAGCGATGAATATCAATGTAAAACGTTCTGAGATCACTCGCTGGAACAAAATTTTTTACATGTTTGCCTCTGTCTGCCGGTCCCCTCAAATTATAACTCCTTGTAGTTTACTTTTTTGCTTTGGCAGTTCGGTAGCCCCTTTAGTTTGAATATTATGGACAGATGTTATGATATAATATTTGGAAGGGCACTTCTCCAACGAAAAACGATATGCGTAGTTTGACCACAAAACCCATCCCATACCCACTTTGCCCGATTGGTAACATGGTGTTTCTTTACTTAACAAGCTCAAAGATTTAAAAAAAACCTTAGAGATCTTCCATCACATGATTTCATTACCGAACTGCTAGTGCAGCAGCGCCGCTAAGTTCCATTTATCCAGTTTCGTTTTTGTAAATGAAGAATCAGTGCAATTAGAATGATACCTTGTACGAAGTTCTGACCTGGTTAGGTCGGATCAGCGTTATCTAAGGGTACCAGCTTTATATTCAATGAAGTTTTTTCTATTACAGAAGCTGTTCTAAAACCCAACAAAAATTCTGTTTGAAGGGAAGAAAATGTGGAAGGAATTGATGTGGAGCTTTCTATTGTTGAGTTTTTTCATTTCCAGAATACATGCAGTGATGACAATTCTTACCGGTATATCGAGCGCTATTCCAATGGAGTAAAGAGTATCCTCTATAACAGTGAGTAGGAAAAAATACCTATACGAGTTCATCTTTGTTAGAGGGCAGCGAATATATACGATAAGTAGTACTGCATTTGTTAGAAGAGAAAAGATTGAAATTATAATTACAGTGATTGGTAGAGAGTCGTCAAGATCGGTAGCCATCATGAGCAACGTGATGCGATAAAGTAAAGAGTTCTCAATGTGGATGTCAACAAACTTAAGTGTATGGTTTGTTCGAATCCACGCCTGTACAGTAATTTGCGGTTATTTGAGATCTCTTCAACAGTAATATTAGGTTGACGCATAATTATTGCGGCTTTTTCAACAAATTGTATTTAACAAAACGATAAAAAATATTTAACAAAAACATGTTCAAAGAATTACTCCGAAACTTTTCCACTAGCTACGTCAAGCACTGCTTCCCATCGGCCAGATAGTCTGATTGCAAAAGCGAAGAAGTTCCATCCTTGAAGGTATTCCTTCCTATTTTCCCTGAGAACGCATTTAGCACTAACGGAGAAAGGAGGATAAAAGATAAAAAAGTCTTAGGGTATTAATCAATACCGTCTGAGGAATGCGCTGACGCATTCGACTTCCATTCAGAATCGTAGTGGCTATTGAATGCGTTTGTGCCGTGTACAGTGACTTGCGGTGGCCGCCTGAGTCAGTCTTTTTATCCTCCCAGACGAGCTAGGCGACCTCGGGGGGTGGAAGGCTTGGCTGGCTCAAACGGATATCGAGCCGAGTTTTGGACGGTGACCATGCGTGTGTTACAGTGCGTCACTTTCCACTGCACCACCTCAGCTGTTGCATCGATAATAAGCAAATGAGTGACCGATGAAGGTAGCTGCAATTTTCAACGAAAAATAATTTTCAATGGATTGTATTCTTACGTTTCTGAGCATTATCTTGGCACACTGGGCCACAGTTTACTGCTCTCAGACATTGAAAAATAGGGGAACATTTTATCACTTACTACTTTTCGTCAACTTGCGCTACTTTTCAGGCAAACTACTCCGATTCAGAGCTGTTGAATCAGCTTGAAAGAATTAAGAGACCTACTACGAAGCAAAAGATCACCCTGTCTGTCCTGCTTTCATCTAATCTTCGGCGTTTTTTGAGTGTAATGAGCAATTCTCCACTTTTATTTGCTTGGATTGTTACGAGCAATAAGCCGACTTGAATTAAAGTTTCATCTAACTCCAATTAGGAACCATTGCTCAAATACTCACTGCACCGTATGACATGTAAAACCCTAAAACTGAGCAAATTGCCATTTGCAGGTGCATTTTTGCGGGATTATATTTAAGACCCATAAATACCTGGTTGTCAACAATGCCTTTGTGAGGGCTGAGCGTGTTCCGCTGATTTCTTCATTGTGTATTTTTCAGGAGCCATCGTTTCACAACAAATTTTTATTAATAGGAAGCACACACAGATGTTTACAACGCGATCAACAATAGCGCTAGTCATTTTCCAATTTTTCAATACAAGTTTGAAGAAATGCATAAACAACACGTCAGCATGTCATAATGATGGGATCAAGTCCATCAGTGTAGACGAAAACGAAAGGTTGGAGCACCGTAGCTAGCTTTTTACTGCAATAATGAAGAGAAAAGTTACACTTCAAACAAACAGTTTCAAGAAAATTTCAAATTTAAGTTAATCTAGAGAAAAGAACAATTTTGTCAGTTTTAGAGTTTGCAGGGCTGTGCATGGATTTTATCAACCTCTTTGTATTATGTCAGTTATGAGGTTGATTCATAATCACTCAGGCAAGATTGTATGTCCTTTTTAATCAGACCGATGAAAGCTAACCCTTGGAGGTGTAATGTTGTTTGAATGGTCAGTAAGTCCTTACTATTCCGTTAACGTCTGAGACAAGAAAAAGAAGTAAATCAGAGGTAGCCAAGTCTTGAATGGGTAGATATAATAGGATGGCCCGAAAGAATTACATATTTCCGCCCTTGGTCACTTTTGCGAAGTAGGCTGAGCATCGTCGTGCTAAAGTTTGTTTCATGCTTTTAGCGAATATCTCTCCGGTAGTGCTCGGGAACGCCACCTGTATTACCCCTTGGAGATCATCTGCAGTCGAATCTTTTTCGATCCATTGAAAACAGCGATGACGTTACATTGCAGAATCCACCTCTCGTTTGCAATAACTAGGTGCTTCATCCTCGTGTAGGTCCAATCTAGCTTTGACAAAGAAGTCACCATATCGGCGCCTACATGAAGCATGAGCTACCATTCAAAAGTACCATTCGGAAGCGAATGAAAACAGGATCACACCAAATTCATTCATAGCATAATAAAACGAAATCGCAACCGACTTTACCTGTAGCTGCAACAGTACAAACATCCTCCGTTGCAGTGAGAAAGAACGACTGATTCTTGCACCGCTTTTAAGATAACAATGAATCTTGACGGCACAAAATACATTTATAAGTACCATCGAAGCCATTACGATAATTACATCAATGACCAATGCAAATTGGATGCCGCTCATGTTGTACTGATAAAAATAAAATTGGGCATTGAAAGTCAAAAATATTTTACCTGTGGTTCATATCAGCTGTGCGCTGTAATCGTCATTGTCATTACTAAGTATCATATGATATTATATTCAAGGCATAGTACCTTCATAGAAACTCCAACAACGGCAATACCATCGAGCTTGAATCCAGGGATTTCAACAGTGGACCATATTAACTGATCAAAATCTTTGTTGGGCCAATAAAGCAAGTATACAAAAACGAAGAAATTCAGTATAACGAGAAAGTTTGAAGAGAATCCAACCAGAACGGACAATCTCGTCGGGTGCGTTTGGAAAAAGTGAGCTCTGAAAAAATTGTATGTTATGCTTTTTTGCGTCCTATTGGTTTAGCATAGTTTTGGCTGACATATGAGATTAAGAAATTCTCCAAAGAACCCTGCCCAGTGAACTAATGAGTGATCGTTTTTCGTTTTTTAGATTGACATTAGTTGCACTCACCTGCACAAACACAAATAACGATACACGAAACTGTTTGTTACCAAAACTATTGAACAGATATAAATTGTCGCGAATAGGACAAGCATATACGATGCAAATGGTGTGGACCTCACCATTCCAGTTGCAACCATTATCAAAGAAGAGCTCTGTGCGATAATTCGCTAAAAATGTCACTTATACAAATTTTTCTTCGTGAATTCAAGACCAACAGCATTCCATTTCAGATCGTGACGGATTTACTTTTTTCTATGCTTGTGAGACCAAAATGCCTTTCGACCTGAATTAGTCCTATTCCGACGTGCACAAAGCATTCTATTCCCACTCAGAAAAAGAGATCGTGGAATGGCACTTGAGTACACTTGTGGCTTGCCCAATGATTCGCTATGGCCACATGATGTACGGGTTGATGCTCTCATTCTTCCAGATGAGTATGGGGTAAACTCACAAGCCCTTATTGCCAAAATTCAACAATCACGAACGGAAATGCTGAGGGGATGCAATGGGTAGTATCTTTTCAGTTCCGTTGGTGCTTTTTTTGGTAGTCCCCTTGTAATTGAAATGTGCCAACAGTACAACGACTAAATTCAAAAATTAGCTTTGTGCGAGGTCCGATTTTGCATCGAAAAGTAGACCTTATGCCAAATGTTACCGCTATCTCGCTTGGTTCTGCGTGAAAATAAGCTCTCGATTGATAATTCAGCTTAAAAATTTGCTTATTTCTCTGTACAATTGTGAGAGTAGAAACCCCCAATCTTCGAGAACAGCGTATGTCTTCGCCGTTCCTTCCGGGGTGAATCAGAGGTTGAGTAGGTAGGCCAGAAGTACTCAACGCAGCATTTTACAACTCATGGCTTCTGCTACCTTTCAAAGATGCAAAAACGCTGCACTTATTAGGTGTTCTCACTTTTAAATGCTATTTTTCAGAAGAAGTATTCTCATTTCAAATCTCACCGGTCTAAGGAGTACAAATGTCACTGAATAGACAATATCTTGTATAGCAGATATTAGAAAGAAATATTTGTATGATTTGGTCTTCTTCAAAGGGCATCGAAAATACAGAATCAGTAGAAGTACGTTGCCAATGAGGCCAACAGCAGCAATGGCATAAAATGTAATCGACATCATATCAGCCTTCTCCATGTTCGATTCAGCTCGATCAAACTGCGATGGACAGAGCTTGCAGCTCGTTTTTCGTAGTAACCGTCGTTGTTTGCCCAATATGTTATCTCTAATGTACGATTAAAGGCACCGCTCGCGATGATTCAATGGGCGGGTGTGGCGATGACGTGTCCGCCTCTCATTCGACGCCACGTCTGACTGTCTGACGTGACATCGAATGAGAGGCGGACACGTCATCGACACACCCACCCATTGAATCGTCGCGAACGCTGCCTTTAAATGTAAGTGATTTCTAGCAATGGCAATCTAAAACCACACCGGATTTTTTTTTTTGATATTCGGAGAAAATTCTGTTTGATAATGACTCCCTAGAGGCGTAGTGTATGGTTTGGTATTTGCTTGGGGAATATATTTACCGTAGAAACCGCCTCGATGACCGTAAGATTTTTTCAGTGAAATGTTTGACAACTGGTGGTTGCAAGTCGATACAAATTGCTATTCACGCCAGGATCTTTCACACACGAGACATTACCCCACCATATCATGATAAACATCAAGTCGTTCTGTGCTGGAAATTCACCAGATTTCTTCTATTACGTCTGACAACTTTTCCCTGTTTTTGAACGTTTTTGAACAGTGTTATGAGTTTAATTTTAGCTCCGCCCATCTGAGTGCAGACCCCCGTCCCTTTCCGGGTTTCCACTATACTAATTCCACTACCTCCAACTAAGTTATTCCGCTTTCAAAATCGTTCCTGAGCAGAGTTATACATCTTCTGAAAAGTAACTTTTTTATTCAGACGCAGGCTCCTTGATGGGTGGGGGCATGGTGGTTTTTGCCGCGTTTACGTATGCCAAGCACGCACAGGGCTTTGCTCACTCCCTTTTTTCTGACCTCCCTCCACGATTTCTTGAGTCGGGTTATGAACTATTAGAAAGCCCACTGCAAGAATGCTCCCCGCGGCCGGTGAGTCACCATAATTTCGCTTCTCGACCCACCCCTTACCTTTGCTCACTTTTTCTCGGCGTCTGGCTGTTATGGAACAAAATTCAAGAGCTTTGTCCAAGACATCGTCCACCCCTGTGCATGAATCGCCCCCTTTGTGCGGGGCTCCGCTTAGCTTACATGTGCTCTGTTGGTCTTATCTTAGGCCCAACCCATCCCAAAGTTGACTCGATTTCTGCACGTTATTCTTCAAGAAATACCTAAATCCCGCTCAAACTAATAAATATTTATTTGTTTATTCACCAGACATGCTGTAAGCGTGTGAAATGAGGGAAGGAACATAACCATGGAAAAAGGAAATAAAGCAAACAACAAGATCCAATAATAAACTCAACCTAGTGAAATCAATTTGTCAATAGATTTCTTGAAAGTACAATAACTTGGAGGGATGAGATTACGACGTAGCAGAGAACTGAAGCTAGATCTAACCCTGTTACCGAAAACTGTGACTTAATCGGGGTTCTTGCTGGCATGGTTGAAATCTTAGCTGAGGAATCTCGCGCGCTAGAAGAGACGATGATAGTACAGTGAAAAACTTAGCATTATCCACGATATTTATGCCTCTTAAATTTTATATACCATAAGTATATCAAATTTCTTTCTTCTCTATTCAGGAGATTTTCAACCGAGTATCTTATTACGCTCACTCCCACTAGGTTTCTTACTATACTATACCATACATGTATAATCCACAAGTTTGGTGTATCTGTTTGTTTGTATGAATGTGTGTACAATATGTATGTGTGTATGTAAATATGTATGTCTGTGTGTCACGCAAATCGGTTTCACCGGAGAAAACACCTTTAGAGGTCGGGACAATTTGGGATGGGTGGGGCCTGAGACAGGACTAACAGCGCACATAAGCTCCGCCCGCGGGGGGCCGGGCAAGTGCCGGAATAGGCGGTGCCAAGAGCCAAACATCTTGTTTTAGCTTCGAGGAGATCCAAACGCCGGGAAAAAATGCGCAAAGGTGAGGGATGTGTCAACAACAAAAATAAAAAAAACTTACCGGCGGTGGGCGGAGCATTCCCGCAGTGGGCGGTGCTTTACACAGAGATTCATAACTCAATTCACGAAGGCGTCGAGGCCAGGAAAAAATAGAAAGAGTGAGCAAAACCTTATGAGTGCTGGGCATGCGTAAGCTTAGCGGAGCCGCGCCCACGGTGTTCGGGGCGTGCGTTGGGATGAAAGCTACTTTCCAAAATTGAATGTAACTTTGTTCGGAATCCTTCTAGAATGCGGAAAAAAAGCGATTATAGGTAGTGGAACAAATGTGGCAAATCCTCGAAGTGGGCGGGGTTGGCACCAAAGTGGGCGGGGCTTAGATCAAAAATTCGTAACTCCATTCAGAAACGTTGCGTAACGTGCTGAAAAAAGGTAAGATGTATTAGAACAAATGTGGTCAGATCCCACAAGTGTGCGGGATTGGTATCGAAGTAAGCAGCCCTTACATCAAAATTATCAAGTCTCTTTAAATGCGTTTTAGAACTATCGGGAAAAAGGTATTTGAAGGTAATAAAAGTAATGTAATGTGGTTCGAAGTCTGAAGTGGGTGAGGTTTGCAAAGAGCGGGGGGGGGGGGGAAGTGGAGCTGTGGTCAAAAATTTATACATCTGTCCTTCACACTAACCCTGACCACATAGGTGTATAACTAAGGGATACAACTGAACTCTTTCGAAAATTAGGCTGAAAATTTTCTAAAAATAGTATCCATGGTTCCACATACAGTAGTACCTTCTACACAAGAGCAAATGCACTACATTACCGTTCAGACCTCATGAAATAAATTCTACAACAGCCCCGGCCACACAGTTGCATATCCTGTAGAGACGTGTGAATCCGTACAACCATCCGAAGATTCTCTCCTTTCGAAGCTAGTGTTCATGGCCACACACAGCCCAAGCTACAGAGGGTTTCTTCGATTACATGAACTGCCGAGGTATTTGACTTGGATAAATCGGCGTACTCTTCATGGCCACACAGCCCCATTTCACATCTCAGAAAAATGGTGGTCGCTACAGAAGTGTCAGGGAAGAGACTCAGATGACAAAGGTCTATAATGGAAATCAGAAGCTCACGTGGCTCCTTCTCTCATGGCTAGAGCTCCCAGACACTCAATAGCGTGCGTAGCCGCCTGGTTTCA
This sequence comes from Haemonchus contortus, assembly GCA_000469685.2. Lineage (NCBI taxonomy): Eukaryota > Metazoa > Nematoda > Chromadorea > Rhabditida > Trichostrongylidae > Haemonchus > Haemonchus contortus. The sequence goes on from LS997565.1 coordinate 5,232,970, forward strand.
TCATAATTTGAACGATGACTTCTCAACATAAGTTTACGAGTAAAACTATTTAGTGCTTCTTCCGGAGCATGAATGTCTTTTTTCTTGTATGGTGTGAAAACAGTAGATCCAATTTTCAAAATAGGTCGAAAGCGACGAGCGAATATGAACCTTGAGAGCCCTAAGCAAAGAATTAGAGGCATCAGTGTGCAGCACTTTGAAAACATTGAAACTCCGACGGAGGGCTTTTGAAACCATTACCTTGTAATGATTAGAAAAATTAAGTGTTATCATAATGGAAATCCAGGTCACGGACTTCTGATACACTTTGAGAGTCGAGCCACCCAACCGACATTAAGGATTTCGAGCATATTTGCCCAGGCACAGCACTTGTGTTTTCTCGATGGAAAGTGGAGAATAAATCATTACAGACCATTTAGCTACTTTATCGATTGCTTTTTGGAGATTCATGTCGGAACCAACTTCGAAGACCTCTTTATAGATTTTTATGTCATCTACATAAATGTTGCAAACAACATCAAGATCCTTAAGAAACCAAGGAACGTCTAGAGCAAATATGTCAAACAAAACCGATGAAAGTACCTCACCTTGTGGTACTCCTAAATTTGCGGTACGAACTAGTGAAAAAGAGTCCTTCACTAAAACTTGCCTGGAAACCAAGATGTTCCAGCTTTCGAATCAATGACACATGGGAAACCATATCAAATTCTCCTGAGAAGTCGAAATGAACCACATCTATGCTTTTTCCCCCGATCCAGAGAGGTTGACTAGTGATTTAGATAACCTAGTAATGAAATCTCAATAGTTCTACTTTTAACAAAAACCATGAAGAGAATTCGGAATTACACCAAACTTATCAAGATGAACAGCCATAAATTTCTTGAAAATCCTCTCGAAAGTTCTGGCAAAAACAAAGGTCGAGCTTATAGGCCTATAGTTTCCAGGATCAGACAGTGGTTTTTTTCGGACGGCGATGTTTCCATCTGCTAGACACTTCACTGATAGGAAAACTAAGATTAAATAGGAATTTAAGAGGACCAGTGATTTCATGAATGCATTGTATGATAACTGAGTATGGTAGTCCATCAGCGTTATTTGATGCAGAAGAAGCCCACTCAAGCAGCATCATCGCAATTTCCTCATCATAAAACCAAAGAGCAGGGTTAATCAATGCTATTGTACAACAGAGGTTTCTTTACAGGTAAAGATGAGGCAAAGGCCTTTCCAAAAATATCAGCTAACATCTTAGCTTTGTTTTCATCAGTTGCTGCCCTCATTGAATCCCTGCATAAAATAGCAATGCATGGCTCATCTGAAAGCTTCGAATTCAAGATTGAATTGAAACCTTCAACCCCATCTTCGGATAACATTTTGGCCTCAACATGAGCATGGCATTTACTTAGTTCCTTAGTGTATTTTTATCTAATAAATTATGTCTTTCCCATTCCGAGGGCAGTTGTGTACTCAAGGCTAAATTCCATAGCTGTTCCCTTCAGTTCCACAATGATACAAGATACGGGGGTAACTTGAACCTTGATGGGAAAGCCTTTCAAGAGGTATGAATAGCTCCATTGCACCGTGTTAATCGTGAAAAATATAGAAATCTTCCATACTTGACACCCACTCCATTGGCACTCTTAAAGGAACCTAACTAATCAACATTACTCAGATAATTACGCATAGCACGAAAATTAGCTCTACTAAAGTCTCTACACCACATATGTACTGGGGATCGTTCAGAAGATATAAGAAAAACTTGATATCGGTGCGCTTATAATTTGTGAGACCTTAGAAATTGAGAGTAGTAATGACGAATTGTTGCGTAGTAATGAATCGAGAAATGAATCAAATCTAGTCGAGAGTGGGATAATTTAGACAAAACCATGAGCGGCGAAGCATCCTGTATTCCTAATCCCTAGGCAATCATTGCAATTAACTCGAGAAAACCAATTAATCTGTGGTATATTAAGTCTCCAGCAATAACAGAGGGTTTATTGGGAGAACATAGATCACCAAGGGCCTCAAGAAGCTGGTGGCTGTGAAGAGAGGAGCAATTAGGTTCTCTGTGAACAGCGATTGAACTTATTTCATCGGAGTAGGAAGCTATGTCACAAACCAGAGTTCCATAAGAGCTTTGGATAGGTTCACTTAAAACAACACTCGTGAAATGCTGAGGCTTAACTAGTATGGTAACTGTACCTTTCTTCCTAAGTTTTCTATCAGATCTGAAACATGAATAATATGAAGCAGCAATACTTAAAAGCCAGGCAATGTCGTGCTTAGAATTCAACCAATTCAGTAAAAATTGCAATCACAGTTTTCCTTACAATGGTATGGCGCCAAAGCATCTGCGTTTTTTGACAATGAACAGATATTGACATAGAAACAATTCAAGAAAATCCTGAGCGGACATTTTGTGCGTTTTACGAGATATTGCCGCTGAACATTGAACCAGGAGAATCTATCTGAGTAAGCTCGCCAACATGCTTAGAATGGTGAGCAGATTTATTCAAGTTTATGTTGGCCAAGCGCGTTTCGCGGATACATACTCTTTCTTCTTGAGTGAGAGGAGCGGATGAAGATCCCTCTATGGGTGAACGAACGCCACCGAGGAGCACGCTGAAGAACAATATTTCAAAGCTCAGAGGACGTAGACCAGCTCAGAGGACCTTCACAAGTCGTGATCTAGTATTATCGTGTTTACCAACGCGATGAACAGTGATGGGAATGCATAGAATATCAAACGATTGAGTATCGAATCAGCTGCCTTTAAAACACGACGAGCCCTATCAGCCGATAATGTGAAAGAAAACTCAGGGATCCCCAAAATAATGATGAAACGAGATCTTTTTAATCACAACGGGTTTCAAGTCGGAATTACGAGGAAAAGGGGCTGGACGAAGTGCCTTGGAATATAGTTGGGATGCTTTACTTTCTAAAAGTTTCTTAAGTTTAGCGTTCTCCTTCTTGAGTTTTTCCTTCCCATCCGATAATTTACTAGACCATTCGCTGACCATGAACAACTGATCTCTAGTGTCCTTGAGCACAGCCAGGATAATTTTGACATACTCAGGAAATTTCTTATCCGAGTTGATTAATTTTCAAAAAGTGATCGTCCTTGTCAGGGATTAGCATTCAACATGTCTGCGCTTAGCCGTTGAATCAGGAAGAGCTCTAAGTGTTTCCATTGACGAATGACGATCCAGTCAGACACTTTGGAATAACCAAGCACAAGAAATAGAAATAAAGTTCAAACAATTCACGGGTACATGTGGCTATGGAATAAGAAATTTCTATCCCCGCCACAAGAAATCTCGATTATATATTCTTCAGCGATAGCATACTTCCAGTGCTGTTAAATAGATGATAAACAATCAGGTAAAAGAACTGATTAAAAACAGAGAGTCGACCAATTGCACCTGAACATAGGCGCGTTCTGTGTAATAAGAAGATGAATAATGAATAATGCATGATGCCCGCCCGACGGTCTACCACCTCAACGTGGTGGGAGGGTGGCGTTCAGGCTTGTAGGCGTGTCCGACTTTCAAAGTTTTGTTTATGTAACAATAATACTCCTGTTTCTTTCTGGTTTTTTAGTATTTTATCACAAGCTCTAATTCAAAGCTCCGGTGCTCTTCAGTCACGCGGGGTTTATCTTGACCGACTTGCCGCTTCGCGTTCGAAGCTGTGGTCAGGTAGACGTGCGAAGAACCGGAGGGATGGCGGCCCCCTTGCTTGAGTCCCCCTTATCCGTCCGCCCGAGGTCGCGGTTGAACTCGTTCCTCACGCGTTAAGTTGCACAAAGCAAGCCCCGGTACGTTACGTCTAATGTAAGTCATCGCGTTCTGGATCAAGGACCAGGACTCGCTCGGGGAAATATCCGCCTACTAAAGGGGAGGCGTCCTGTCGCCCTGCCACATGCTCTCGTCACTACCATCAGATGTCGGCTTGTATGGTCCGAAAACTCTCGCCTAAATTTCCTACTGGTCGACTGAGTTTTGCGTTGGAGCCTTCATCATTTTTTTTTTCAATTACCATTTATATAAACATCTCTATATAACTAATAGTTCAACGGCACGTCTGCATGTCTGAACGGCTAAGAGTAGGCCTCAGCTCCCTCTGATCCAGAATGGCTATAGCCACGATGGTGAAGACTCAGCACTGGCCCTGGCAAGGCAGTGTTTGAGACTCCAGGGGGCAAGCTCGCTAAAACAGCAATAAAACAGCCTCAGTACCCCGCACACTGGGCCCAGCCGTCTCCGGCGCCGGACGGTATGGCAACCGGTAAGAGGCGAAGAAATCTCGGGTTGCGCAGGGCGCCTTGGATTTTGGACTATGACAGCACTCCCCCCACACGACACAGAGACTGTTTCCTACTCTATACCTATAACGCGAGAACAGTCTCTTCCAATGCCGCTCTCCATGAGCTCCTCGATGCGGCCTCTCACATTAAATATCATGTGATTGCGCTGCAAGAAACCAAGAGCAGGAGAACCGACGTGCGACGAATGAACGATGGAACCCTCATCATTCGTGGTGAAAAGCTTCCATCGCGGAACGTCGGCGGCGTTGGTTTCGTCGTGCACCCATCTGTCGTCCATCTCGTCGATTCTCACGAGATCCTGTCTCCTCGCTTTGCCATCCTACGCCTACGACATACGCACATGAAGACCATCTCTATCGTCAACTGCTACTCTCCACACTCAACAGCTGACGAAGAAGAGCTCGATGCGTTTTACGACCAACTTGAGGAAATCATCCACAACGAAAAGTCCTTTTACAAATTCGTTGTTGGAGATTTCAACGCTAGGCTTGGCGAAGCACGAGAGGAGGAGTTCAGGATCGGAAAGTTCGGAATGGGGGACAGGAACGAGAACGGAAACCGTCTAGCGGGACTCCTGTCCGCGGCTCGACTCTTCCATGGAAATTCTTTCTTCCAAAAGAAGGAACATCGCCGCTGGACATGGGAGTCTCCAAACGGTACAACTCATGCTGAACTGGACCACGTATTAACAAACAGAAAGTGGTGCTTACTAGATGTTGGTGTGGTACCATCTTTCTGCAGTGGTTCCGATCATCGACTCCTTCGCGCTAAGATCAGATTCAGTCACAAGTTGGAAAAGATCTCTCAACATCGCGCGAAAAGCTCGAAGCATGCTGTATACGACGGAGATGTTCTGAATGACGTCTTGTCCCGATATGACTGGCAGGTCCTGGATGACCCGACCGAAGACTACGACGCGCTGGTTCGGGGTCTCCTCTCCTGTGCTGAACGGGCTAAGCTTCCGCGAGTGGATACCTCCGGTCGCATTTCAGATGCGACGAAGGATCTTCTCAGAACAAGAAGAAGCCTGAGGCTTGACCAGAACGCCACACATCTCGAAAGGCTGCAAGCGAATATCAGCTGCAGACAAGCAGTGCGGCGAGACCTTCAGCTATACAGGGAGAGGAGACTACTGGAGGCAGCCTTGAACAGAACTAGTCTGAGAAAATGTCATCGGGATCTTCAGGACCACAGTATTCCACTTTCGTGCTTGAAGAAGGAGGACGGAACACTAACAACATCGAGACTTGAGATGGAGGAAGTTACACAAAGGTTTTATACCAAACTCTACCGGTCCACGACACACGTACGAAAACCTAAAATCCCCACTGGCGGAACAGCACCTCGGATCCTTCCTTCGGAGGTGAGAGTTGCGATTGCGAGCATGAAAAAGGGCACAACTCCAGGCCCCGACAAGATCTCAGCCGACCTACTCCGCGCAGGAGGCTACGAACTTCATGCGCTTCTCGCAGCACATATGACATCCTACCTCCAAAAGGAGAAGATCCCCGACCAGTGGAGGAACTCGCGGATGGTCATTCTTCACAAGAAGGGAGACCGGGATGATCTTCGCAATTACCGCCCAATAAGCTTGTTAAGTGTGCTTTACAAGCTATTCACGAAGATCATTCTGACCCGCATATCGCGAACGCTGGATGAAGCTCAACCTGTAGAGCAGGCCGGATTCCGGAAGGGATTCAGCTGCTTAGACCACATCCAAGCGGTCGCAATGGTCATCGAAGTGTGCCGGGAATTCCGAATGCCTCTTGTCCTTACCTTTGTCGACTATGAAAAAGCTTTTGACAGCGTCGAAACGAATGCGGTTCTGTCAGTGCTGGTCGATCAAGGAGGGGACCCTCCCTACATAAGAATTATAGCTGACTGCAGCAGTCGCTGCAGCGCGACGGTGCAGCTATTCCAACGACCTCTCCCCATTCCCATAGGGAAGGGTGTGAGACAAGGCGACACTATTTCGCCGAAGCTGTTCACAGCCGCGCTGCAGTGGGTTATGAAGTCGCTCGACTGGGACGAAAAGGGCATTCGTGTGGACGGACGGTTCCTCTCAAATCTCCGCTTTGCGGACGACATCGTTCTCTTTTCAAGCAGCATTGCGGAAGCTGAGACTATGCTTGCTGAGCTTAATAAAGCAGGAAAGAAGGTAGGGCTGCGGATCAACCAAACAAAGACACAGTTCATGAAGAATGCTTGGGTTGACGAAGGTCAAATCAAGATCGATGGTACACCCATCAAGGAGACCTCGTCATACGTTTATCTCGGGCGTTCCATGAATATGGACAACGACATGAGAGAAGAACTGGTGAGACGGCAGAAAGCAGCGTGGGCAGCCTTCGGACCTCTGAAAGAGGTCACCAATCATCTCGCTGACCCGGAACGTCGCGCTAATCTGTTCGATTCCACAGTTCTTCCTGCGCTCTGTTACGGGTCTGAGACCTGGGTGACCAGTGCATCCACGTCAAGGGCTCTGAATACAAGTCACAGAGCACTCGAGCGATGTCTTTTGAGGTTCAACCGACTCACGCAATATCGAGCCGGACTCCACAGCTCCGATATGCGCAGAATGTCTCGACTCCGCGACCCGGTGGAATACATGAAGAACGCAAAATTTCGGTGGGCCGGTCATATAATGAGAAGAGATGACGACAGATGGACAAGAAGAACAGTCGAGTGGGCTCCCATAGGATCTTCACGACCTAGGGGCAGGCCTGCTGCGAGATGGGGGGATGTGCTTGTCGATCACGTGAGACAGCTGCGACAGCAGCTGAACGACTCCTCACATCGCCATCTTCGTCGAATCCTGAGTCTACCGTGGATGGCGATCGCGAAAGACAGAAGCGAATGGTTTGTTGCTGGTGCTCGCACATGAGTGAAGACGAGCCGTATAAGTAAGTAAGTATAATGCATGATATGAAAGAAAGTTGTATTCATAACAATAGACAAATGATATCAGACCATATAAACGAAAAAGATGCTGATGAGCATCTGCCTACTGGGCCCTTCGTGTTTCTTCTCCCTTTTGGAAAGATCAGTGTAAGGGTTACTTGGCCCTGATGTTCACTGAAGTAAGATATGTATATACAGCCAAAGGCTGCTTTCATAGTAGGCAGTGCTATGGGGGAGGAGGGAGGCAGACAGTGTAAGGCGAACAGTCCACGCCCCTTTGTAGGTTGTTTGTTTTCAGCCCTTCGAAGGGGCGTGGACTGTTTGCCTATACGTCTGCCTCCCTCCTACCCCCTAGCACTGCCTCCGCCGGCACGCCGGCTGACTATGAAAGCAGCCAATGTTTTCTAGCGCTGATCTCTTTTCTTCTACATTCCTCTCATGAGCATGGGAATTCTGAGTGTTCCCCGTAGGAAGTTAGTTTTTATTATTTCGCTTTTTCTCTGACGAAATATGGATTGATATTCTAACAAATTCTGGATTGATAATGTACATAGTTATTGATTTCGTTCACGAGAAAAGTGGGTCAGAAGACCTTGCTCAAGCTTCTTCCAAGGAGAAATCACTCAGTACGCAATTTTAAAAGGGGGCAATTTCACTGATTGATGGACAAAGGAACTATTCCAACGAGGAGGAGAAACTGCTAAGCATATGTTACAAATGTGGAATGTCTGCGATGTGCGTCCGATCTCTTGCTCATCTTTTGATCCACAGTGCTAACAATTTGCCTAGGTGGTTTCTTGAGCCTCAAGTGGACAAGAACGTAATCTCTATAATCTTTGATGAAAACGATCATAATTAGAGGATTGAAAACCGGATACAAATTGAACAAAATCGAGCTGATATTGCTAGTGAACGACGTGGAATCGAGACCGGTCAGAAGTAGAAACATAGAAGAACAGTACGGCACCACCAGGAAGATAAGTGGACAAGCTGCCTGAAAATATTTATGCATTCCCACTGAAGTCATCCTTTTTAATGGACTCAATTTTGAAAATGGTAGGGGACAGAAGTCAGATCACTTCTATGAATATGGAATAAGGCAGTCAACGATCCATGGAGCGAGCAAAACTCGCCCTAATAGATTCATGCCCTTTGTTTCTCTCATTCCTGTCAACCCGGCATTACTACATTGCCCTACTGCTTGCCTTTTATCCTATTCCTCTATTGCAGTCACGTTTTCTTCAAATGAATGTTGTTTAGTTGCTTGCACATTGTTAGGAAGTGAACAAAATACGATGAAAATTGCACCAACCTGTATCAAAAGTAATATAAACATTTGCCGTTGCAACGAAATAAAACTGTTCTTGTGTTTGGTGTTCTTCAAGAAGCTTACGATTACCTTTGCACAGTACACGTTCACAAGAGTCAATGCAACCAGAAGAGACATCATCTCGATCGTTAGTGCGAGATGAAAAAAGTTGACGCTGTACTGAAAATTGTATATAGTGTGTGGACCTCGTCATCGAATAGTAATTTATCAAGGTAAGAAGTAATACAGACTTAGCGCAGATGTGGCACCATAATGATTACAGAATAATGATAAATACGTTGTAAAAGGGGTTACATACATGTAATCAAAAAGGGAAGGGAGGCAAGAAACTCTTAGGAGTCGATGTAGGCAGCGGGGGGAGTGCAGTCGTCCTGGGCCAGAGGTCATTGGTGCGAGCCGCCGTTCCTCGCCCTGTTGCCACCACACGGCGTTGTTCTCCGCGCAGCCCGTAATCAGCTCTTTCATCTAGGAATTCTATCGGTCACCGCCTGCTCCCACCATCAACGTCGCTTGAGTTGTTACCGTACCCCGCTAAACCCTTACAAGGTGAAACACACTGTTTATGGTAAAGAACCGGAACTTTCTATCTTTCATGTACCTCAACTTCAAGAATTTCTCTCAGGTTAATCCTACTTTGCGTTCCTTATCGAAGATGTGCCTTATAAGGAAGTAGAGGGTGCGGCTTTGACGTTGGCCGATTTCGCTAATCGAGGTGCCCATTGCATTTATCTCCTATTCAGAGTGAAGATCCCAAGAGAACGTTTGAATGTTCGACCTGTACAAGAGTTACGTGGATCCTTCGTACAAGCCAGTATTTATGGGCTCGCAAACTTTTCTCCTACCCATCGACCAAAGTTTAAAAGAAATAGAATCTTGTTGCTCACTTTGATGGAAAAGCCGAGAAACGCTGATGCATTGATATCTATTCCCGGTATATCGACGTGTTCTGCTACAGTATGAATAAATTCGTCACTTGGCCAGAATGCTACGTAGATGACGATGAAAATATTCGATAACACTATCAGATTAACAAAAAAAGCAATCATGACAGCGTTTCGCCTTGATAAATTTTGCATGAATTGTGTCCTGAAGGATGAGCTTACTTTACATCGTGCTTTACTTCATAGACATAGTACATTTCCTTCGACTTTTGCAACTTTTGTAAGATGATCGTATTTTTCACTTAGAGAGCTATTACCCAAACACGGAGAGTGTGCATAGAATTACAGGAATTCTCTTGCCGACCTGAGGTATTTGACTGACAAAATATACAGCAAGAACCAGCGCCAGCCTTTTTTATTTTTGGGAATCATCCCCTAGACCACCCCAATGCGTTGCGGTTCGAGTGTTTCCTGATAAAAAACATCACATGTATTTTGCTGAATCCATAAGTGCATAGCCGAGGTTCCCAGATCCTGGCTACCTGTGCCTCTGGCATACATGTGGTTCACCTGTATGCCTGTCACCGCGTTGGTCATCAATTTCCTCGAGCCGGCCATTGTAGATTCTCCATTGGTCCCTGTTGGGAGTCAGAGTAGTCCAGTGAAGCGTTACAATGGCTAAACCCCTATTGTGCCCCTTCTGAGCCGTTTCGTCTCATTTGCTAGATGTGGGGCCTAAAGCTCATACCCTATATCTTTTCACTCATGAGCGAGCGCCAGCAACGAACCTTTCGCTTCTACCTTTCTCGATCGCCACCCACGGTAGACTCAAGATTGGACGAAGATGGCGATGTGAGGGGTCGTTCAGCTGCTTTCGCACCTGTTTCACGTGATCAACAAGCACATCCCCCCATCTCGCAGCAGGAATACATTTAGATCGTTAAGATCCGACGGAAGCCTAGTCAACTGTTCTTCTTGTCCATCTATCACCATCTCTTCTCATTATATGATCGACCCACCGAAATTTCGCGTTCCTCATCTCTTGCACCGGGTCGCGACATACTGCGCATATCGCAGCTGCTGAGTCCGGCTCGATATCGAGTGAGCCGATTGAACCTCAAAAGACTCGAGCGCTCTGTGATATGTGTTCAAAGCCCTTGAAGTGGATGCACTGGTCACCCAAATCTACGATCCGTAACAGAGCGCAGGAAGAGCTATGGAACTAAACAGATTAAACAGATTAGCGCGGGTCAGTTAGATGGTTGGTGACATCTTTCAGAGGTCCGATGGCTGCTGACGCCGCTTTTTGCCGTCTCACCAGTTCTTCCTTTATGTCCTTGTCTATAGTCATGAAACGCCCGTGGTAGACGAAGGACGAGGTCTTTGGATAGGTTACCACAGATCTTGACCTTCGTCAGCCCGCAACCCTAACTTCTTTCCCGCTTTATTAGGCTCAGCAAGCATAGTCTCAGCTTCCGCAATGTATCATAACAAGAGAACCATGTCGTCCGCAAAGCAGTGATTAGAGAGTGCAATCCACACGAATGCCCTTTTTGCCCCAGACTAGCGACTTCATTATCCACTGCAGCGTGGCTGTGAACAGCGAAACGCTGTGAACAGTGGAGGGCGGAATAGTGCCGCCTTGTCTCACACTCTTCCCTACGGGGATGGGAAGAGGTTGTTGGAACAGCTTCACCGTCGCGCTGCAGCGATTACTGCAGTCAGCTATTGTTCTTATGTGAGATGGGTCCACCAGTGCTGACAGGACCGCATTCGTTTCGGCGCTATCAAAAGCTTTTTCATAGTCAACAAAGGTAAGGACAGGAGGTTCCGGGCTTCTCCGCACACTTCGACCACTATTGCGACCGCTGTGACTGCGGGTCAGAATAATCTTCATGAACAGCTTTTAAAGCACACTCAACAAGCTACCCTCTTGCAACTCACACTATGGGGATAACTCGAAAACCACTTTCACCATAAGTGCGACTCTAATCTTTTCGGAAAGCCCCCTCGATACTGGTAAATTTTAATACTTCGTGGCAAGCTAAATTCTCACCTGCGCAGGTGCAAGTAGCGATATACAAATCCATTGGTGACTAAGATAGACGCAACGAAGAACGACATACAGTACGTAATATGCAGGATAAATGCGTCTGGTTTCCTATTTATTATGCCAGTAACAATAAATATCATGAAATAATTCTTCGAGAAGATTCGCTGAAATGTCACTGAATAAGATGCTCTTGCTTTCTTAGCTTATCCGAAATCAGGCTATTCCATTGACTTTTCATTTGGTAATGTTGAAAGCTATGGAAAAATTTGGCACAAAAAATCATTTTTTATCGGTTGCATTGGCTGAGTTAGGGATGCTTCTTACTTTCTAAGATAGCGATTCTTAACGAGCTATCATGAAATTGATTTTATTTATGACTTTCAAAGGTAGGCCTCTGAAGGTTATTTCCTTCAACTAGCTAAAGGGTGACTGTCCACATTTGTTGGACGAAACAGTACTCACGACTTTCCACAGAACTTAGATCTGATGCCGACTAACAAGTCTTCAGGGCTTCCCATTGAGAAATAGGCAAAAAATCTTTACAAGTCTTCTTACCGGTATAATGGGTGTGAACGTGATGGTATAGACGATGTCTTCCAAAGCCGTGAATAAGAAAAAGTATTTATAAGCATGTATCTTTCTCAGTGGACACCGAAAATACAGGACCAAGAAAGAGGCGTTGCACAGGAGCGAAGTCGCAGATATAGCGTAGATCGGGAATGGAAGAGGATCGCCTTGTATCGAAGACATAGTCAGGGAAGATTGAACAGGTATAGAAAGGCGGTACGTTCACTAAAACTGCTACTTATGTAGGGTAGCCTGTGTGGCACGTGTAACCTGGGGCGTGATAACCTGGGGATGCGTCCTATCCACGGGATATGCGAGGCCGTGGCTAAGATAGCTGGGGGATAGAGCACGCCCATAAGGACAGCTATAAATATAGCTGCCATAATCTTTTGTAACACTCTCTCTTTTACTGTCCTTTTTACCTGCTTTAACTTGTTTTTATTAAAATTGTTTATTGCTTTTGTGTTTTCTCTCTATTTATAACGAATAAAACGTTATAAAAAGTTACGACTTGGGGGCCAAGCCAGTGACTCGGTTGATAGTCGCATTTCCAGATGAACTCTGAAATAACTAACGCGGAAAACGCAGAAAGTGTCGGAATCGACATCACTATGGAACATAGCGAATCTGCTCCCCAACCTCTGAACGATTGGGATGATATAGGGGTGAGTTGTCAGTTAGAGGATATAAACGAAACTTTTCGAAATATTCTCCTGCAACTAGATGAAGCCCTCAGAGACCAAATTAGACATTTGGCTAGCATAAAGCGTAGAGCTATATTAGATGCAGTACGCGGATCGGTGCAGTGCGCGATCATTAAAGTGAAAGAAAGTTTTGAAACAAGTAGGCCTGCTGCTGATGTGACATTTTTCGAGGAAATTCAGATGTCGCAAGCAGAGCTGCGCGACTTTTTACCCAGCGTAACTGCTCACAGCCGCATGCTTTGCAGAATAGCAGAGAACCTAGAATGTGGACTAGACCAAGTCACAGAAACCGTAGATAGGAAATGCGCAAAAATTGCGGAACTGCAAAAAGAGAAAAATGAGCAAAGCAAAGTGATAAAAGACCTCGAAAATTCGATGAAATTTTTGCAGGATCAGGTCAGAAGTATGGAGAGAGGGTTCGCGCCGGCAGTGGCAGGGAATCCCAATACTGCGCCTACTGCAGGTGAGAAAATTGACAACTGGTGTGCAGTTCGCACCCATTATGCGTCCCTTAAAAACAGAGTAACTGATCATTCTGTTCAGGCGCGGAACGAGTCGCGAAATACGACCGATGGGCATCGCTCAACCCGAACAGCCAAGTCGTCAAGATCGTCTAGGGTATCCTCACCGGAATATTCCCAAGAATTGATCAGTGGTGAGACATCTTCCGTTTCGTCATACAATAGTAGGGCCAGGTCAGTTCGTAGCGATAGGATTGATGACATGTTCACAGTTTTCCGTGAAGTTTTCAAAGCCCAGACGGTGGCAAATGTGTCCAAGTATGACGGTAAAAATTCACTGACGGATTTCCTACGCGCATTAGAGGTTAAATTCCCTTCTGCCCTATGGACTGACTCCGATAAGCGAGATATCCTTGTAAATCATTTGGAGGGAGTAGCTCTTTCAATTTACAAAGGATTGCCACCCGTGATTCGGGAGGGAACCTATGATGGTATTGTCAGCGCCTTGAAAATGGCCCGTAGAAACCCTTGCGAACGCCTAAAAAATATACGAGATTGGGAACAACTCTCGAAAAGACCCAACGAAACGGTAGTTGAGTTTTGCTGTAGGATGGAGGACTTGTCCCGAAGGATACATCCTAGCTCTGAATGGGATTTCATACGAGGATCCAAACTGTACTCCTGTTTGCAACATTGGCATAACTCGTACCATATGTTAGCTGCCCTTGACGCCTCTGGTGACGTTTACACAGAGGTTAAGCGAGTGGCCATGCGGTTGGAAAAACTGCAGGCTGATGAAATTCCCTACTTCAGCAGGTACCGAGGTTTCCAGAAGGGAGTTGCGGATCGGCAACCGATCGATTCTCAGAGATTTACCGCACCAAGTGGCACTGATGACCCAACAGGAACCCGTCCATTTGCCAAACCTATAAAGTGCTACACTTGTGGCAAAGAAGGGCATATAGCAGCGGACTGTAGGAGAAGAGCAAAACCCACTGGGCGCAATCACCAAGATAACGGTCACAGCGACGCAAGTTCGAAGGGACGAAAGGGTCCACCGTTAGGTAGTTCACTTGTGACGGAACTAGATAAGTGGTGTAAGACGGTACAAGGTAACACAAAAGATGTGGAACCTCAACCCAAAGCTGTAGGCAAAAGGCAGCGTGGTAGAAGAAAGAAAACAGTGGCGGTTATACAAGCCATGCCAGCAAACAGTAAGGATTTGATGAGTAGATTTTTATATTTCAGCACAGTCAATTCGTCGTCGACCAACGTGCGTAACGGACAGCACGTCGCATGCACCGCACCGCGAACGCACCGATCAACAGTCCACTTCCGTTCGCTCCCCCCGTCCACCCGTTTTTTGCGGAAAAACAGAACTTCGAAAGACGTTCACAACGAGGAAAAATTCGGGACGCGGCGGTCTTTATGAGCACAGTGGAAGTGCTGTTTTTTTTGAGGGGGGCCATGTAGGGTAGCCTGTGTGGCACGTGTAACCTGGGGCGTGATAACCTGGGGATGCGTCCTATCCACGGGATATGCGAGGCCGTGGCTAAGATAGCTGGGGGATAGAGCACGCCCATAAGGACAGCTATAAATATAGCTGCCATAATCTTTTGTAACACTCTCTCTTTTACTGTCCTTTTTACCTGCTTTAACTTGTTTTTATTAAAATTGTTTATTGCTTTTGTGTTTTCTCTCTATTTATAACGAATAAAACGTTATAAAAAGTTACGACTCTTAATGTTTGGTAAAAATTGTCCAAGCCTAACAGAATACAAAAACTGAGAATTGTTTCACATAAACAGTACTTGTAGTGAGCTGATCAGACCTAGCATCATGCTTATTAACGAAGCGAAGCTTCAACCCACCTTACCTAGCATGCCAATTACATATAATCAGCTATGCGTGTCCTCTTTGTGTTCACGTTTTGATCACGAACTGGTTTAGCCTTCTTGGAGAATGGCTGAGACTTTCTGAATAAGAACATAAGTTTGTCATCATAGCTGAGCTTAGGAAGAATTTACGACTGTAAAGGTGAGGAAATTGTTAGAAGGAAGGGAATCTATAATGGACACTGGAATTGAGATACGGAGAAGATAGGTAAATAGGATACTTTTCATAGAGCAGATGCAATCAAAGAAAGGTGTTGAGTTTATTGTTTTTCTGAACTCTTCACGAGGTTTTGAACAAGCTTCATGAGGCTGACGTTTTTCTTCAAAACACAAACAATTTTGTAATTTGAGCGTGACGATAAGGAAGTTTGGAGCCATACCAAGAGAGAACTGTTCATCTTCGGTAAGGTTTACCATAATAGCTCCGCAGTACACTAAGCTAGGTCTACAACAGTGGATTGCTTGGCTGCCGTTTCTTCAGATTCCGGAGAAAATTTCCTCCAAAAATTGAAAAATGCCACGAAAAACGACTCCTTATTTTGCCGCAAATTGATGTCATACTCCCAATGGAACCTGTAAGGGGGAGAATGGAGTGCAGAGACCATAGATGCACTTATCTACAGCCTCCACATTATAAATGATGATGGGAACCGCCCCTTCAGACCACTTCAGAACTCCCATTCAAACTGCCCCACTTTCCCGTCCCTACAGTACTCCGTCTCCTGCAGATCTTACCCCCCCCCCCACTAAAGTAATCATTAGTCGATCCAACCCCCCTTCTCGCCACTTCAAAACCCGCCACCAGCAGATCTAATCCCCCATTCATATAATTATCATTCGAAAGCCTCCGAATTCCCGCCACTACTGTACCCTGCCGCATGCGTATCCAAACACGCCCTGCAGGAAACCGCTCGGAGACAGGTCTACTGCAGGAAGTGGTTGTGGGGGGGGGGGAGGTTTTCTTCGCGGGTCGACCTATAAATCATTCGATAGGATGTTTCACGGGGAACCTAACAGTGTACAACGCAGCCACAAGAAGGCCAATGGAAAGGCAAAAAACATTGTTTTATGATTTGGGCTTGACGAAGTTCGCAGTTTGGGGCCATACCAAGGGGGAAATTTTGATCTATGATAGGGTGTGCCACTACAGACTCGCAGACAATAAAGAGGTGTCTACGACAGCGGAGTGCCTCAACACCATCTCCTCAGATACCGTAGAAAAATTCCTCCAAAATTGGGAAATGCCAAATAATCGACTCCGTTATTTTGCCATAAATTGATGCCATTCTCTCAATGGAACCTGTAAAGAAGAGTGTTGGGTGCAGAGACCGTAGATGCAGTCATCTACAGCCTCCAACTTAAAAAAGGAACGATGGAGGCTGAACAAAACCAACAATCATTTTCACATCGTACTGAGTAAAGTCGAGTACGTGGCACAATCCAAAGCAAATTCTGAACAGATCATCTTCAGTGACCAATGAGCCCCTACAAGCACTGAAGCGTGCACCCCATGTGCATGCAATATTTTTCGGATGAGGCTCAAGTGCACGGCGCAATCCAAAATAAAGCATTTTCGAATTTTAGGGCATCAGCTTGTAGAGCTTAATGAGCTGAGTTCAACGGTATTTTTTCTCTTCGATTACTTTATTTTAAAACGATTTATAAAGAAAAGACGAAAAAGACGCGAACTCGCGGTATTATCGTATACTTTTGAGTTTTTACAGCGAATACTGTAGTTAACCTCACGTGGCCTGAGCGGCAGCTCTCTACTGATATCCTACTACACTTCTTACTATATACGATTTTGCTTGGTCTTGCCTGCTTATTAGTTCACTCGTCGCAGTGCTGTTCAGGGTGGCAGCTGGGCAAAATTTGTTTGAAGAACTCTGCCACCAGTACAGGTACATCTGGTACTTTGTTGTAATATAAATTTGTTGTACGCGGCACGCGCTTCGACACACTTTTTTCTGACCAAGTGGTGTTCAGCGTGGGAAAAAGTTACGATCCTAAAGTATACGTATATTTCACACTGTGCGTTAGTGCCAAAGCCGTTGAGAGGAGTCGGATCGATTCTCAGAGCCATTTTTCCTTCTTCATAATAGTTGGTGCTAGAATCTCTACCATCAGAGCAATATCGCAAATTTTGATCGAGAGAAGTACAAAATTTTTTCCGAACCTCATTAAGAAAGGATATTCTGGAAGGAAGCAGCTGAGGGTCAAAGATTTTTTAGGGATCCTATTTGAGAACCACGGCGCACTTGCTCACGAATGGAAAAAGATCAAGACTGGTGCTGACGAAATGCTCGCGACCATATGCTACCTTCCAATCCTTCTACGAATTTTCCGGACCACTATGTGATGCTGAATGTGCGCTTCAAAACGTACCACTGTTGCTGCTTCTCAGAAGTCACTGAAAAAAACGTCAGGCCAGACTTCTCAAGAAACTCTGCGTGCCACCGTCGATGAGTAGCCGAAGCGTCTTCGAACTCTAATTAATTCAGAAGACGGTTATATAGGATGGCCGTGTGTTCGTTTCGTAGATGCGATGCATAGTAAATACTTCACATTTAATTCACTCTGTATCAATATGAACTGCTGTTTGTGGCCAAATTATTTTCTTACCATATTTATGGCGCACCCTGTATTAGAAGGTAAAACTCATGGATACGAGGCTATCGATAATTCTTTTGATTGATTGATAAACACTGAATGTGTTTTTGTAAACACTGAGCGTGCTTTCCTGACCTCTTAGTTTGTTTTGACCCCTCAGTGAATAAGTTTTTAGATGTCAGCGTTTTACATGGAACTCTTTTTATAGAAGCAATCCCATGCATGACTTACAATGTCTCTTGAACATTTTTCGGAGTGGTCTTGTGTTTCTCTTCAATAGAAGCAGATTTATCAGTGCAGACAAAAACGAGAGGCTGTATTCAAAAAAACCGTAGCAGACTTTTGTTGCATTATTTTCTGAAAGAAAAACTAACAGCGTGCTCTGTTGGTTGCTTCAATTTCAATTTGACTAGGATAGAATTTCTATATTCTGGTATGAACATTATGATAATAACGGAATTGATAATCGGATATAAATTCATCAATGCACAAATAATGTCCGTGATGAATGGAGTCGTATCGACTTTGGCAAACAGTAGAAATAGTGCGGAAAAGCCTGATATATACAGAAATATAAATGGACTGCATGTCTAAAAAGTTGCATTTTATACAAACAGTTACAAGGAAATGTGAATTCTGGGAGGTATCTGGGGAAGAACATCAGTTGTAGAGTTGCAGAGCGGGTTTCTCTAGTGTTAATGATAAAGAGCACGGTCCCCGGAGAGCACAAGGACAGGCTCTAGTAGTTCTGTACGATGCCGTTTGCCTTCATAGAAGCCATTCTTGCGATTCAATGATTTGACTTATCCTTCAACTGACTGCCATCATAGCAGCTGGATGGACACTATGTATAAGCATGTAAAGCTTTGTTGCTATTTCTTCCAGATCTTTCCTTCTGCTCATCTCCCGAAACAATCTTGCCGTTTAGTATGCTCACAGTTGTGGCATGAGGAATAGATTCGGATTCCGCGACGAGCGCCCCGGATTTTCGGAGAGAAAGAACCACACTCGGGATGGGGGTTGGACGCAGCCGGGTAAGAATCACTGCTTGCCTAAGCGGAATGATAACAGTTGCATAGCAATGGCACTTGTAACATAATAATGTGAAATCGTAGCTCACTTTACCTGTAGCTGCAACATTACAAACATCCTCCGTTGAAGTAACAGTGAATGACTGCTTCTCGCACCGCTTTTAAGATAACAATGAATTTTTACGGCACAATATATATTTATAAGTACCATTGATGCCATGGCGGAAAATATATCAATGACCAATGCGAATTGGAAGCCGCTCATGTTATACTAATAAAAATAAAGTTGGACAAGTAAAGTCAAAATTTATCTGTCTGTATTAATATCAACTGCGCGCTGCAGTCGTCACTGATATACTAAGTATCATATGATATAAAATTGAAAGCATAGTACCTCCATGGATACTCCAAAAAAGGCAACTCCATCGAAGTTGATTCCAGGGATTTTAACACTGTTCCATATTAATTGCTCGAAGTTTGTGTTAGGCCACAAAGCAAAGTAGATAACAGTGACGAAGTTCAGTATAACGAGCAAGTTTACAAAGAATTCAACCAAAACGGTTACTTTCGTTGAATACTTTTGGAAAAACTGAGCTCTGAAAAATATTCTTCTGTGCTTCTCTTGCGTCCTATTATCTTAATATGGTTTTGTTTGGCATATTGGCTGCTTTCACAGTCCGCCGGCCCGCCGGCCGGCGCGCCACTAGGCAGTGCTAGGGGGAGGAGGGCTTCTGACCGTCTGCCGTGAAATCCTCCAAAGAATGTTTGTTGAGTCATTTAGTGGTCGTTTTTTGTTTTTCTGATCGACATTAATTGTACTTACCTGCATAAGCACAAGTAACGATATACGAAATTATTCGTTACCAAAACTATTGAACAGATATAAGTTGTAACGAATAGGATAAGTAAATTTGAAGCCGATGGTTTAGACCTTACCATTCCGGTAGCAATAAATGTCAAAGAAGAGCACTGTGAGATGACAAGCTAAAAATGCCTCATTTATGTACACAGGACGTGATTTTGCTGCGTAAATTCAGAACCATAAGCATTTCATTCCAGATCGTGAAGGATGTGCTTCCTTCCACCCATGTGAAGCCCAGAGCCTTTTGAAGGTGATCAAACCCTTTCTGAGGTGTACAACAGCATTTCACTTCTACTCAGAAGAAAGGGTTTTTGAATGGTTGTTGAAAGCACAGTTCACGACAATTTTGGGGTATCTAGTTTTAAACGAATAATGGAAGTGACAGCCCAGAGTAGTGCAAAAGTGGAGAAGAAAACGCAGAAAGCGGCGTAGTTTTGGAAATATAAGGCTTCAAAAAAAAAGGAAGCAAAGTTGGGGGTTGGATGAGAATGTGACGGCAGAAGTCGTATGGCAGAGGTACTTGGACAAGCTGCTTTAAGGTGCGCGCTATTGCATACAGATAGCTGCAGTATGCTACCCGCATGCAAAGTGTGGGTCCCGGTGCGAATGGTGCAACCTCAGTAGCTGTGGCTTTGCAGGTACTGTAGTAAGAGTTAGCGAGTACACAGCACAGCAGTTTGCATCGCACGAATTGCGTTATTTTTGAGTAGTACAGAACGCTGACACTCATTGTGAGCTTTCGTTTTACTGCTTTTTTTTTTTTTGAGAGAGAAAAAAACTTCTCATTTCAGCTCTCACCGGTTTAGTCAGTGCAAATGTTACAGAATATATGATATCTTGTATAACAGAGATGAGGAAAAAATATTTGTATGATTTGATATTCTTCGGAGGGCATCGAAAATATAGAGTAAGAAGAAATACGTTGATAAAGAGACCAACAGCAGTGATGACATATACTTGAATCGACGCCGTATCAGCCTTATCCATGACTGATTCCGCTCAATGAAAATTGCGGTGGATGGAGGAGCTTACAACTTCCATCTCTTAGTTGCTACCGTTGTTTGTAGAAAGATTTGGTGTTAATGTGCAGTTGGGATTGTTTGACTCTCAGCTATAGCAATTTGAGGCTACGCCTTCGTGGTTTTTTGAATATTTGGAAAACATAGTTGTTGACAACAATAATTAATAATTACTCCCTAGACGCATAGTGTATACTTATTAGCCCGATGTTTGGAGAATATTTTCGTTGTTGGTACTGCTTCGATGCGATGGCGAAAAATTTTTCAAATGGAATAATCGACAATTGGTGGTTTCCAACTGCCCCGAGATGCTATTTATGCCAGAATCCATTGCACACCTATGATTTCACTACCATAGAATGATGAATATTGTGCCATACTGACGTATATCGATCATTTGGTTTTTGTGGAACATATATAAGGCACGTGTAAGATTCAGAATTATTGACAATCATGGCAGTGTTACTGCCTTTATTGAAGGTAAGCTAGCTCACAAATACTCATAATGAAGAGTCCAAGCTTTCGCAAACCGTTAGCAAAGCCGTGCTCCACCGTAGGATGGTGCTCCACCCTGGAAGATTCCATGGGCGACTGCGCACTTCGAATGTACAAACATATGTGGAGTGTAGGAGCGAGTCCGTTTGTCGTCTGCTGTTGTTGTGGCTCTCTAGCAGACCAGACGATCCTACAAACAATATTTCTCTTACATATTTAATACTTGAGTAGCTTCAGAACCACAATTTTTCGTTGCTACAGCTGGAAATAAATGGTCTCTACATCCCGCATGACAAAATTTTTTTGAAGGGTGAATCAGACCCATACTCCAAGTTGTCAGGAATTATCAAATAGGAGACGAACATAGAAAGTGCTTCCGTGGCTACGCGCTTTGGCGAGCACGGGTGTGTGTGGTTTGCTATAAGGTCATGCAGTCGCTCAAAGGGTGAAGGTGTGGTTTGAAAACGACGAAGATCATATAACAATTGAATTAATTTTTAGCAAACAAAAAAAAGCTTTCTTTAGGAGCTGAATATACTTTTCTGATATGTACTCGGTTTATTTGTAGAGGAAATTGTGAGTATGCATCCAATAAACTGAATTATGTTCAATTAACATATGCCATAAGCCGTCCATGAAGCTAGCATTAATCTAACCGGAACCAAAAAAAATGGAGAGCCATGGGTGAACTGCGACTCACAGACTTTTCCGCTAGAGGAGCGCTGGTGTAGTTTCCTTCTATAAAGCTTCTATAGTTTAAAAACAGATGTTGCCACATTCGCCAACTTAAATTTGAGGAAACGCGCAAACTAGAAATATCAACTTGTATTTCATGGCAGATGTTGTGAATTGCACTTGAAGTATTTACACATTCACGTTAATGTCATATAATATGAAAAAAAGTATTTCTAACAGTATACAGACGATGTCGTACCAAGTGAACGAGGAAAATGCTGCTGAATTTCTATCTACGTAGGGCTCCTTGTAGTTTATACTCTCACATTCCTAAGTCCATTTCAGTGCTATGAGGAAAAGGATACTGGGCCCCGATAGCCTCTCAAGTAACATCTATACCGGGTGTTTTTCGGGCGCTCATTTTTTTCGGACTTCTTCCGTGATGTTGAAGAATTCTTAGACCAGCTTGGTATAAAATTTGCTTCTGTAATTTTATTTTTTTTTCTGGCAAACTGGTGCTCCATCCCGAAAAATATGGGGATTCAGATGACTCCTGTCAACCTCCTGGCCAAAGAAGAAAACCCTCAGAACGCAGTTTCAAGAGAGGGTGGTTCCACTGAGTGCTAAACGGCGGAGCGATCCTGAAGAGTAGGAGAGCTATGCATAAGTTATAATACAAATGTGGAACGTCTGCGATCTGCGTCCAATTTCCTACTGTTTTTCCGGTCCACAGTGCTAATAACTTGTCCAGGTAGTTTCTTGAGCCTCAAACAAACAAGGACGTATTTTCCATAGTCCTTGACAAAAACGATCATGATTATAGGATTGAAAACCGGATGCAAATTATAAAGAATCGAACTGATATTACTAATAAGCGTCGAGGAATCGAGAGCGATCAGAAGTACGGCACCGCCAGAAAGATAAGAGGACATGCTGCCTGAAAGTATTCGTTTTTCATATTTTCACTGGACTCAACCTTTATAATAAACTTGACTTCAAAAGATGATAGAGCGCATGGGTGACGGTATTCCTCCCGGGGCAAGTCTGGTGGCAAGGGGCAGCGGTTTGACTGTGTAATACCGTTTATTTCAAGTTACAAACTTCCCCTTATAGCGCGCGACTGCGGGCGATCAGGTGCGGTTAGCGCGACGCGATTTTCGAGGAGAAATACCCTCACCCCTCCGATAGATTTGTGTCATTTTGATACATACATTCCCCTATCGTCCCCTTGTTCCCGTCAGCCCAGCATTTCTACGTTATCCCAAAGTCTGCCTTTCTTCCTATTCCTCTATTAGTGCCACGTATTCTTCGAATACGTACTGTTCGGAAGTTTACTCTACGCTTGGAAGTAAATAACATATAGCGAAAATTGTACGGACCTGTATTAAAAGTAATATAAACATCTGCTGTTGCAAGGAGATGAAGTTGTTCTTGTGTTTGACGTTTTTCAAGAAGCCCACGATTTTCTTTGCACAATATACGTTCACAAGTACCATTGCAATCAGAAGGAACATCATCTCAATGGTCAGTGCAAGATGAAAGTAGTCCGTGCCGTACTGTAACTGATGCTTTGAAGACGTTATTATTTCCGAAGACGATGCCCTATGGATACTCAAATTTTTGGCCTGTACAAAGTTACGTGGGCCAGCTGATATTCAAGCCACTATTTATATGCTGAACGTTTCTGTTACCCATTGACCGAACTTGTAATGATAAGGAGCGGATTTTGCTCAGGTAGATACCATTCTGGAATTTAGTACTGAGATTATATTATTGTTCAAGTTTGGTAGCACACCACTTAGCACTACGCCTCCTTCTCTCATTGTCAGGAAGTTTTTGCTTTCACATTTTTTACCATATGATTTCTTATGACACAGCTAGTGATATCCAAGAGTTAATTCCAGTTTAAAAGGAATAGTATGTAAATTTAGGTGCTTACCTTGATGGAAAATCCGAGAAATGCTGATGCATTGATATCTATTCCCGGTATATCGACGTAATCTGCTACAGTATGAATAAATCCGTCACTTGGCCAGAATGCTACGTGGATGACGATGAAAACGTTCGATAAGACTGCCAAATTAATCAAAGAAGCGATAATCACAGTTTTCTTCCTTGATAAATTTTGTATGAATTGTATCCTGAAGTCGTACATTGTATTTGGGAGCATACTTATTCAGATTCCTGAGCTATTCATTGCTTATGTATAAAGAGTGCATGAGAAGTTGAATAACTTCTAAAAATGACCCTGTTTTCCAGTTAGGGAATCATATACAAGTATAGATAAGGTGCAAAGAGCTCTAGCAGTTCTTTTGCGGATTTCAGCCAGAAAGAAAATATGTAGCAAAGCGTCAGCGGTTACAGCACTCCCTTTTACCCTTGGGAATCACCTCCCGGACCTTTTAGATATATTGCAAATCAGGAGTTTCCCAACGAAGACATTACTTGTGTTCACACGCATCACTACACATCCTGTATGCTCGTTATGCATTTCTGAAGCTGCTTGCAAGGCTTCCTTACACGAAACTTCTAATCCTATAATTTTTCAGGAAGGGAACTGTAATTATAACCAATCGAATGTTCCTAGAACCTAGAACTTTTTATTTCTTAGATTAACTTTTATTTTATATTTATATCTATATTTCTATTTTATAGTTTTGTCCGTTTTTTATTTTTAGATTGACCTTGATGTAACCTTAGAAACTTGGAAAAAGGTTGGTGATTTTCCCACCTGCGCAGGTGCAAGTAGCGATATACAAATCCATTGATGACTAAGATAGACGCAACAAAGAACGACATACATACAGTAGGTAATATGCAGAATAAATGCATCTGGTCTTCTATAATATTTATGATGCCGGTAACAATAAATATCATAAAATAGTTTTTCGAGACGATTCGCTGAAATGCTATTGTGTTGGGATGCTCCAGCTCTAGCTTAACCGAGTCCGAGAAATGTCATTTAATTTGCAATTTCGAGGCTAATGTTGAAAAATATGGGATGTTCTGCCCATGAAATGATGTTTCACCTGCTCTACTACCTGAATTAGGGAGGTTCTAAGTTTCTGGGGCCGCGAGTGTTCATAAGGAGCCTCCATGAAACCGATTGGGTTTATAACCGTGGGTTCCCATACGCTGTTCCCCTTTACTGGCTGAAGTGTAACTTCTCAGAAATAATGGACCGAACAGCACCCACGAGCGTAGCCTAGAACTGATGTCGATCATATGAAATCATTTGCTTATTCCTTTTAATATCACGGGATTCAGCAGAAACTCTTGCTCTCTTCATACTGCACTGTCTCCCACAACTCTCCCTTATAAAATTGATAGAAACTCTTCAAAAATCTATTTACCGGTATAATGGGTGTGAACGTGATGGTATAGACGATGTCCTCCAAAACCGTGAGTAAGAAAAAGTATTTATAAGAATGTATCTTTTTCAACGGGCATCGAAAGTACAGGACCAAGAAGAAGGTGTTGAGCAGAAGCGAAATCGCAGATATGACGTAGATCAGGATTGGCAGAGGATCGTCTTGTACCGTAGACATGGCAAGGGGTGAATCATCAAATCTAGAGGCGGTACGCCTCAAAAATTTGTACTTGATGTTTGAAGTCGGTCAGGCCTAATAGATTTTCGAACTTCGATCAGACCTTCATAGCCTTATGCTTAATGTCAGAACGATGCCTCAATCCCCCTTATTTTGCATGTTTGTTATATATAATCAGCCAAGTGTACCATTTTTATGTTCGTTTTTAACTTTAATTTTCTCGGAAAATGTTGCGATTTCCCGAATAGGAACTTGAACTTTTCATTTAGGTTCCCTTCTTATACTATCATTCTAATGGTCTCATTCACCATGTTTTTGTTGTTCGAATTGCACCAATGCTGGTGGAACCGTATTGGTTACTTGGATGAGACTGTTGTGTTTAAGTTTCTGGACTTTGCGACTGAACTAATTCATTCGGGTGCTTGACTGAGTAGGCCAAAATTAGGGGCTGCAGATAACCTTCAAATCCTTGACTACAGAGATCTGTTCGAAACGTCGACCAAACGTCGAAACGCAGCAACACGAACATGTGCGGAAAAGCACTATAAGTTGCTGGAAGCAATTTTGTTTGAAGTTGCCTGTGTAATGATACAAAACATTATCACACGTTATCATTTTTTATCGTTCCAACAAGTTTTATACAGTTTTATACAGCTACAGACAAAAATATCCCAAGCCTTCCTACTCAGGGAATGAGGACAAAAGCAAGTCAAGGAGGGAAATTGAACAGACACATACATTGACTCTACATTACCGAACACAGCAAGATTCATCAAGGCAGAAAAACTGAACATTAAGTTACAATTGGTGGCAAAGGAGCTCTAGTAGACTTTGTTGTAGCACTTCTGATTTGAGAACTGACAGTTCGCTCCGATGATTGCTTCAAATGTAATTTGTATAAAAGAAAATCTCTGTAATCTTTTATAAACACGACAATAATAATTGGATTGGAAATCGGATATAAAGTCATCAAAGTACAAATAATATCAGTGATTAGTGGAGTTGAACTGATTTCTGCAAACAGCAGAAAGAATGCGAAAAAGCATGGTATATGCAAAAACACAAATGGACTGCATGCCTGAAATGAACAATTTCAATCAAGTAGTCACAGAAAATATTCATATGAATAGATGTGGAGGTATCTTAGAATGCAAAATGTTACTTGCAAAGCTTCCATGGCCAATTGCGAGTGTCCCTATTCATAATACGAATTTTTGATGGATTACTACTCCATTCGTTTCCTTATTTCCTTTCCTTTCCCTATTCTGAGGTTAGAAATTAACGGTACTCCATTCCATGATCCTTTATTTTACAAATCCCCCTTCTGTTCAAAAGTTCTTTAAATCACTTCACTCTTGAGTCAGTTCTCGCACTGTTGTTATGAATAGATTGCGCATAGAATGAGCAGTTGAGAAAATGCAGCCAAAATGGCAAGCCTCGCCTGGTAAGGGCGAGACAACTAGCTAAGAATCATCGCACAGTATGAGCGGATTGAGTATATAGCCAGACACCATTTGTATTGGATTACACAAAGATATGAATCTGGATCTCTTCCTACCTGTAGCTGCAACAGTACAAACATCCGTCTTTGTAGTGATAGAGACTGACTGTTTCTTAGAGTGTTTCTTAAGGAGCCATGAATCTTTAGAGCACAAAATAAATTTACGGATACCATAAAAGCCAGTACGAGAGCGATATCAATAACCAGTGCAAGATGAAAGCCACTCATATTGTACTAAGAACAAATACATTGGAAAACACCCTTTTGACTGTACAGTAGTTTGAAGATTAATGCTGTAGTAAACGCTTCTGTCCTATCAATTCAACCGCAAACACTTACCTTCAAAGACATCCCAAGGAAAGCAACACCTTTGAGGTTTATTCCAGGAATCTCAACGCTATGCCATATTAACTGCTCGAAATCTTCATTAGGCCAAAAAGCAAAGTAGATAACAATGATAAAGTTCAATATGACAAGGAAGTTGACGAGGAATCCAACCAAAACATATACTTTTGATGGATATTTTTGAATAAGCCGCGCTCTGAAAATTTTCTCTTGTAACGCTTTTTGTGTTGTTTGACCCATTTGTAGCCTTAGTTCTACTTCTGTTAACATCTACGGATTGGTGGGATCGGGGCATCTGCCTAACCATCACCACCTCATCTAAGTTTATCTCCGTAGACATCATAATCAGTTCATCTCTTTACATATTTCCACTTTAATGAAAGATCAAGATCCACTCACCTGCACAATTGCAAATAACGATACACGAAACTGTTTGTTACTGATACTATTGAGCAGATGAAGACGGTAACGAATAAGATAAGCACATTAAAAGCAAGCAGACTGTACTTCACTGTTCCAGTGGCAATGAATATCAGTGAATAGTCTTGCGAGATAATTCTCTAGAAATTACCCTATTTAAGTTATCATGTTTGCTGCTTAATTGCCAGGCTTTACTCTTCAGTTGACTCAAAATATTTCAAGAATCTCACCAACGAGAAATTTTTTAAAGTTAGAATAATTTTTTAGTGGTACTAACAAACAACAAATAATCTTAATTCCATATGAGAGGAATGCGCACATCCTCCCGAAACCAAGACTTTCACTTCAGTTCCAATTAGACTAAAACAGAATTTTTAATTTCAGGCCTCACCGGAATGACGAGTACAAATGTAGCAGTATAGATGATATTTTGTAGAGCAGTGATTAGGAAAAAATATTTGTACGAGTTGATATTCCTTAATGGGCATAGGAAATACAGAATAATAAAAAATATGTTGATCAAAAGAGCAACTGCAGAGATAACATAAATTGAAATCGGTTGGATATCAGTCTTTTCCATTTTATTCTGCTCAAAATGATGACACAGCCTTCGCTTACTGTTTACGGTCGGTAGTTATAATCGCTGTTTGTAGAGATTGACACTTTAATGACCGCTCAGTGGTGAGCAATGATCAGCTAAAGGATCTTCGCGCTAGCAGTCTCGTGAAAATCGTCTCAATTTCGAACTTTTTCAGAGAAACAATCAGCCAACAGTCACGTCTTACAATTAGACGGGTAGTATCGGTAGCGGGTAGAGAAACAGATGTTTGATCCATTCACAAGATGCATCAAATTATTCGTCGATGGTGAGCTAAAGTAGGGGATTAAGTTGTTCAGGCGCTACACATTGCCTTTCACAAAACCTTATCGGGTTCAGCCCTGAAAAGAAAATGGTCCCTGGCATTGATGGGGCAAAATGGGGACTTTCTACGATATTGTGTCGTGCTGATAAGGCTTGGTGAGTGGCCGTGATGATGCTGCCGTTGCTGTTGGTCTCCGTACTCTCTGCTACGGTTACCGCTCAATGTCCGCTTGGTACAATTTCACATCCAGAATTTGGAAGGTTCGTTAGAATAGCCAACTTCAAAGTCTTCAAAAAACGTCGAAAAATCTAAGATCGAAATAGATTGAAGATGGGTCTTCAGAGTTTATTATGGACCATCTGGATTGTTTCTTTTTTGTTTGACGAATGTTTCGCTACAAATTTGTTAGTAATCCACGAACCTTTGGATAATTCAGCTTGATGCTTTCCTAAATATTCGAATTTCTCTTAGCAATTATTTACTTGTCAATATACAACCATGCTTCTGATGAGGTTTCCGATAGTAGCAAATCCCTCTACATTTTTGACAAATGTTGAGTTGTATTCAGTTTGCCTAATGAAGATTTCAACAGGGTGATAATCAATTTTGAAACTTAGGAATGGGCTTATTTGGGTTGCATAAACTTTCTCACACAAGTCCCCTCCCACCTTCTCCCACATTCTTAATATAAGTTTAAACGGAATGAGATCTTGGTGCTTCTGACACCTCCTTACAAGTCATGGCACATGGTTTGTAATGGAATTTTTGAGAAAAAATCGAAAAAAAAGTCGAAACCGAAGCTACTTCAGATGTTACAAATTCGTGAATGATCGCCAACCCTTCTACTTAGCGGAGGAAGCATGTCAGGCAATTGGAGGCCATCTGGTTTCTGTGGAAAATGGTTTCGAGAACGCTATGCTGGCTGGTTCGTTACTACACACATCACGTTTTACCTTCAACTTTGACCATTCTGCTTTTTTAAGAGACGGCTTCATCTCAAAACATCAAAACCCCGTTCTTCATTGGATACAATCGTATGTTGAGCAGTGATTGGTCATGGATTGATGGTTACAATGCGTCCACGTTTACAAGCTGGGGACCAGGCACGTCATAATTATATCCATAAAACATAATCAACAGTTTTATAGCTATATAAACTCCATCATCAAATGCTCTTCGAGTTCATGGATGATGGAATAACAGGGTTTTTTAGGTCAGCCTGATACCTCCTCACAATGCACCGTCGAGGCGCTCAACGGTACATGGTATTCGGTGAATTGCGCTACAGCTTATCCATATATCTGTGCCATCATATCAAACTTTCCACCTCCAACCTGTCCAGCCTGTCCCGCTTTACCGACGTGCCCTTCTGCTCCACGTTTGTGACCCTTTTCACTGCTTTTTATAGACAACATGAGAGTAGAAGGTTTTAGCGCAACCAGGACACTGCCAGAATGGATGGAGCTTCTTCAACAAGACAGATTCTTGCTACAGAGTAAGTTGATGGTTGTTTAAATTTTGAAAAATTAACATACTTGTGTGCTCGTCACGCCCAAAATGGTCATGGTGAGACCACTGCTTGTTTTTTCCTTCTTACATTTGTTCATGAATGAACTCCATCCCAAGAATCTCATACAGGTTCTTGTTGTGTGTTATACCCAGCCTGGGTGGTTGCTGCGGCTGTGGAGACTACTAGTTACAATTGTTGGAATTTTCTGAATATTTTTCTGCTTAAATACGCCAACAGGGTGTTTCAGTATTTCTTATGGGCAACGTTTGACAATGCCGAACAAGTGTGCAAATCTAATGGTGGTCACCTCACCTCAATTCACAGCACTGAAGAAAACATTTTTGTCGCCGGTAGATGAGACTGTCTTCAAAATTTTATTTTACTTGCATTTCTTGAAAAATCGGAACCTTTCAGATCTCTCCAAATCTGGTACGGAATACAAGAAGGATTCCGATCTCACGTGGATCGGACTGACGCAGGCTAACTATCCAACAGACACCAAGTGGACATGGACCGACGGTACCCCTCTAGACTACTTCAGATGGGCGCCTGGAGAGCCTAACAACCTCAAAGGACTAGAGCATTGTGGACAGGTAAGAGAATTGTTCGGCTGATTGAGGCTGCTTAATTATTCTCAGGCCTACTGCAAGGTATGTCCAAACTTTGCCTTTTCAGACCCATAGCGATTACCTCGGCAAGGATCCGGCTAAGGACGATGCATACCAGAAATGGAACGATTGTCAATGCACTGAAGAGATGCGAGCTTACGTTTGTAAGAAGCCTGCTATGCATTGATCGGTGGTAGTGTACAGAATAAATGTTAGATGTTTGGTTTTGTTTGCCACGGGTGTCTAGCCTAGGTTCAACCAAAATAGGGTGAAAATCGCTCTGTTGGCAACATGTCATTCGTATGTGCCCGAAGTGCTATCATCCCCCATACGCTTGCCACCAATTTTTCCAAAAGTTCAACGGAGCTTCAAAGGATGTGGAAGGAGCACCAGATGGGGATCAGAGGAAGGGGCTGTATAAATTTATCATAAAGCTTTGCAAAAAGCTTCGTCATGTTACTTCCAATCACAACTATTCTGCCCATTATCCTATGTGCGATTTCCTGTTCTCTTTCATGAGTCAGCAAAACGACCCTAATTTTGGGGATACCACGACACAGTTTTGGACCTGACCCCCATTCCGTCCTGTTTCTAAGTGTAAACCTTATTATGATAGTTTTGACACCCTTCTTATCTATGACCTTCTTATTCACGAAGTGAAGATGCAGTCCCATTGTCTCTTCTTGTAAAATTCTTTGACAAAGGTCGCTTGGTGGTGCCATCTTATCTATAAGCTCATCACTTGTTCGGCGGTAATAGAGCAAAAGTAGGGTCAAAAAACAACAGCAGTAACTGCAGGGCTCAAAGGGAATATCAAAAAATCATAACCCATATTTGGTATGCTAGAAACTGTAACCAATTTGTTCTCTTCATGATTTGAGATCCAAAGAAGATAGCTTGGACTCTGCAGGTGATGCCATGCTCATGCATCATTTGACAGCGCCTTTTCATGCAAAGAGTAAAGGTGTTGTATAACGCTTTCATCCATCTTCAAAGAGCCGAAACATAGTCAGAAACAGTGGACGAGCTCTTTTTTTCAAGAAGAACAAAATTCCTGACTTGCTTAATTCTAGCACTTCATAGTTGTCAGTTCACCAGCAGGATCTAAACAGTAGCACCCCGCAAACCAATAACTGAGCTCACACTTATGGTGCAAAAACAGGACCAACGCAACCAAATTTTCAGTTATGCTGAGCAATCCCGTACGACACCCTCCTTCCTCGAACGTTTTCAGTCTCATACAGTACCGTACCATAGTACTGCAGTTTCACAGGCCAGAGCATGAGGATTGACGTCGCAAAGCACTAGATGGCTTAAAAAGTCTCAGTGAGTAGCTGTCTACCTGTCAAATCCACGATGGTCTTTCTGGAACATATTTCAAGAAGAAAGAAAATATTCCAATCGAGTTGGACTGATGATAGGCTTCGAAGTGGTTCCGGAGGCCACTCGGTTGCGATAAGCGCAGTGTTGCTGTCATGCTCGTCTTTCTCGCCGCTCTTGTGGCGTTAGCATCTGCCGACTGCCCTCTCGGTACTGTCTATCACCAGGAATTCAACCGGTAATACTTATGTATTGTTACGCAAATGTTCGAACGTTCTTGATCATCAGATTTTGAGGAAACATTTGCAGGGATGTGACTTACCACAACCATTTAGAACTAGCGGATTAAATGGGTTCCTTCTAAAGAAGTTGGTAAAATTTCAACCTCTGCAGGTGCTACAAATTCGTTAGTACAGCGCAGCCATTCTATCTCGCCGAGGAAGCATGCATTTCAATCGGCGGACATGTGGTCTCAATATCCAGCGGTTATGAAAACGCCATGCTTTCAGGTAGCACTAAAAGAGCATTAACACAGCTTATTTAGGTTCTTAGAAAGTCAAAGGATGATTGAATCCAAAAATTCAAAGGTGCCACATATTAAAGCATGTCTCATAACGAATTCTTTTCCAATGCATTTTTGCATAAAATCGAATTCAGAGAGTGCTCAAGGGCAGAAAATCGCTACTTTCTACATAGGCTTTAATAGATTGAGTACGGACACATGGAGCTGGTCTGATGGCTCCTCATACAATTACACCAATTGGGGCACAGGTAGGCTTACTAGCCTCTAATGGCTTCTGGCGAATATGACGGTCAAATATGTTTCTTGATTCCAGGTGAGCCAGCTGATGGAACTACATGTGCAGTGCAAAACAGTAAAGATGGCACATGGAAATCTGTTTCTTGTAACAGTGCCTATGCATACGTTTGTGCCGTAACAGCCAGCTTCCCTGCACCCACATGCCCTCCTTGTCCAACTCCAGCCGGCTGCCCTACATTCCCACGTAAGTCCGACTTCTATTCGTGCTCGAGTATTCTTTTTCTTACTCTAATAACCCATGAGCGTATCCATGCAAAGAATGAATATCGATTATGTGTCGCAGTTGCGATGCTCTGAAGAGCTACTCAATTTGGGAGAATCGGCGGGTATGTAAAAAGGAGGAATAAGCCAGTAGAGAGGGTGCTAAGTGGGTTGGGTGGGGCCACGCGGCGGCGCGGCGCCTTTTCATGTCTGCGCGCTCTCCAGCGAGATAGTAGTACTGGGCCTGAGTCCGGGAAGGGATGGTGAGGTTGTACTGAAGTGTTGCGTGATTCAAAACAAATTACACCATGGCTCATGTGCTATGCTTGCACATTTGGTTACTCTTCTTCTGAGCCGAAAAAATCCTATTTTTAGGAAGGGTAGGGGCTCCGGGATGGGTGAGATGGTTATCTCGTGTAAAAAGCCGAATAGAGATGAAAGCTGAACGTCCAATTGGCTCACCCACCCCGGAGCCCCTCCTCTCCTGAAATTAGGTGAAAATACGCAGTTATAACATAAAAGAACTAAGAAACGTTCCTAAACACCATTACGGGCTCGCCTACCCTTCCATGCCTACTATCTCGCCGAGTAGGGGGCAGACATGAAACGCCGTCGCGCGCCCCCCTCCCCCCTCCCAATCCATTTAGCACCGTAGAGAGTAGCACATCCCACCGCTCGACGTTCCCACGTTCCGGCCTCCGATTCATGCTCGCCTTGCCTCGGTAAAGGACCACGATTTGGCCATCTTCCAACCGTGCGCTGATTTCGAAATCACCATGCTGGAAGATTACCAAATCGTGATCCGCTGTCAAGGCAAGGCAGGCATCGACTGGCGGCTGGATGTATTCCAAATGTGTAAGCGCCAAGAGAACGCTGTTGAGGAAAACGAGTATTGGCGCACGGGCTAGAAAGGAGAGGTTTGTGTGAAGCCAAAACTGATGGTCCAGAACTCCCGTAGCTGCTCTCGAATAGCGGAAGGGTGTGCTGCACTATTTTGGATTACTTTTTGAGCTCACAAATGAAAAGATGTGGTAGTTGACCTCTCTGTGATCCATTCATTTATAATTATTTATTTATTTATTTATTCATTTATTTCATTTTGTGGCCTACTGGCTTCACACATGCTTGACATGTAATAAACAAACAAACAAACAATAAAAGCTTTTTTATAGCCGTCGTGGGTCACTGTGATTCTGGATGGGCCTATTTCGACAAAACCGACTCGTGTTACAGGGTGAGTAACAGTGATTTATGCGATAAGTATCCGATTAACAAGATCCTATTCAATGTTACCAATCTGGTCGGATTCCCCTTCTTCTGACTGTCTCCACAGCTAAGGAAATGGAACGAGCGCGGTTACTGGGAATGGAGGGTCTCAGAACGACTAGCCATCGCCTGGGTGTGGTGCGTTAGGAACAAAATGGCCGCGTCGCGGTTAGAGGGGCGTCGCGCGCGAAGGAATGTAGCAGGATGCAGCAGTAGTTAAGAAATACAAGAACAAAAGTACTAATAGTAGAATTATGCATAAAATAATGATCGCATATCGATTGAGCTGAATAAAGAACGCTAGAGCTGTAATAACGGCGAATAGGTGGTCCGCGACAGCCGCGTGCGGCGAATCGATTACCCAAAATCGTTCCTAACGCCCGCCTCCCCCATCGCCTTCCTGCAGCGGAACTGGCTATCATTCCAGGACGCTTCATTTCCAGCCCGCTTAAAGCGAAATCCCTGAACTGAGAGCCACGGCTGCCACGTCCTGCCCCTTCAACCTGGGATCTGCCTTGAAGCCCATAACCCCCGCCCATTCTCTATCTGCATAAACCCCTAGCACCTTTTGAATTTGGCATGGGTCTTGACTTATAGATGCGCTTATTAGTTTAGAACTCATCAAAAACTACTGAACTGCCAAAATCGACTTATGTGAAGGTATCTACTCCTCGGTAACTCTTCATATTTAGTACTTCCTTTGGTCCACTTTCGATAATGCTGAAACAGTGTGCATGTCCAACGGAGGCCATCTTACATCCATCCACAGTGATGAGGAGAATATCTTTGTTGCCGGTAAGTTGTTTCTCATCTATGTCCTCCATCATCACTACAGAACGGTTAACTTCAAGTAGCTTTCTAGCACCTTACAGGATAGGATTTTTCATGAGTTCCTCTTTAAAAAACCTTTCAGACATCTCCAAGGCCGGAGTTGAATACAAGAAAGCTGATGATCTAACATGGATTGGTCTAAAGCAGCAAAACTATCCCACGTCAGAAGCATGGACATGGACTGATGGTACACCATTTGACTACAATGCTTGGGGTCCTTCTCAGCCGGTAGATAAAAAAGGACGGGACCATTGCGCTCAGGTATGTTCAGATTCCCTCTTTTTCAATGTTCTCGTTACAGTAAAAGTTTTTGTCCGATTCGAGTGATTTCAGACCCACAGTGACTATCTTGGACGGATTCCTGCCAAAGACAACAACTATCAGCATTGGGATGCTTGTGAATGCACACTAACCATGAGAGCTTACGTTTGCAAGAAGCCTGCACTTCATTAGAGTTACTGACTATTAAAGAATAAAAATGTCTTGACTACTACATAAATTATATGGCAACTTAATAAGTGAAAGAGTAAATGAAGGATTCATCAGTTTCTCTTCAGACATCAGCTCAAAGCGCATGGTCGAGTGGGGAGCTTGGCCTAGTGAACCATTTCCTCCGTGGGCATCTTTCTTTTGGAATGCTGTGAAACAAATTCGTTTTATTATTTCAAGTATACCTGGACTTGTATATAACTTTCTTTGATTCTTTCAGTAGAGCAATACTAGTCTCTAGCTACTGATAAACCTATTAGAGACCTTTTGGGTTTGGAATTACAACATAATCTGACGGTATCGTAAATAACTGCTATTTAGGATAATGGCAAATTATGTAGTAGTTCCCAAATGCTTCCGAAGCATGCATCATTGGGAATATGAACCCGGATCAGACGTTTTTCGCCAGTAAAGTAAACCTGGCTATGATCACAGCACTCAGAGTTCCTGAATTTGGTGTCATTACATTACACATTACAGAAGGAAACAACGAAAGTGTTTCCCAGCGGATTGTTGCTAGCTGGGAGATGGGGGAAGGAACAAGGCGGTGCAGGTGGTGATGACCGCCCTCTCCAGCGCCTTGTTCTATTCACTCATCTTCCTCGCTCAGCCACTATCCGTTTGAAAGCCGTTTCGGTGCCACTGGACTCTGCGTCTCTAACCCCAAAGGTTGAAGCACAACGAATGGCCGCGAGCTGCGGAAGTGGTACGAAGAGACGTGAAAATTTTGAGCCAAAATGATGAAGTTCCGCCCAAGCCCAAGATGAGAAGGTGCACCAGGATTAATATGCCAGTAAATTGCATGAACTTGGTATGAAAGTGGGATTGGCTTGTAATATACTACCTCACTGAGAGAGCGCAACTATGGACACAAAAGGCATGTTTACTCGCGTTCTGAAAGTATAAATAAATATATGTGTATAAGAGAGCTACATGTATGCTCACCTGTGACACATACTAATTCCAACAAAGGGTGAAGAGGCCACCCACCGTTTGAGTATGAGACGAACACCAGCAACAGCTTCGACTCATTGTCAGGTTTTTCGCGAATCTGGTGGAGGCTTCCCCAGGAACCCTAAGGGATCTGCCCCCATTCGAAAATCCCTTAGTCTTCACTATTAACGCAGATGCGCAGAAGCGGGCGAGATCCGGAGCACTTTACAAGCCGGCTTCCTGACTACATACTCTGTATTACTGGTAAGGAAAAGCGAGGAAAAGTGAGAAATTGTTGGAAATATCCATTTCGAGGCAATACTAATCATAGAACATTTTTGTGCATGGGTGCAAGTATATCTGAGGAAAATATTCTGTAAGTGCAAGTTTGGTTGTAAGGTTTGGAATAGATGTGAACGTCGATGTAGCTACATATGGCTGTAGGAATTCAAATACTAGGTCACGTACTTTCTCATCTCAGCAGTCTTCCCAACCCAATATCTCTCCCCAAGTAGACATCTGCTAAAGTTTCTCGGATAGTCTTATCCTGCAACCGTTACTACGCTGGAACTATGGCCTCGTTTGACGCGATAAGCCTAAGGTGGTAGCGGACAACCAGACGAAAACGGGAGCTGATAAAGAAACAAGAGCTTTTGCGATGTTGCTGCTTCTGTTTGGACTATTGCCATTGATTTCAGCCTTTACCTGTCCAGCCAATACTATTTATCATGCCGAATTCAACAGGTGAACATAATTCGATTCTCAAAATAAAATTGAAGGTTGTACTTTAATTTGAAAATGCAGATGTTACAAATTTTCACCCGACACTTTGCCTTTCTATATGGCAGAAGAAGCATGTCAAACTCTCGGTGGACATCTTGTTTCTTTTCAAGAAGGCCTAGAAAACGCGATGGTAGCAGGTAGGTGAATTCCACTTTTTAGAACATTTTCTTAAAACTTTTTCTCCGGATTTCTTTAAAACAGTATTATTTAAAATACAGGCAAAAGTATAATTATAATGGCAAAAACATTCCCCAACAGAAAAAACTCTTTCCAGAGACTGCTCAACAACAGCGTATTGGCTCTCCCTTCTGGATTGGTTTGAACAAACTCAACGGTAACCAATGGGGTTATACTGACGGCAGCCAATTCAGTTTCGCAAATTGGCAGGACGGTTAGTGACAGCTTTGAATGGTCTTTCTGCATGTTTGCACAATAATCGGCTCAATCGATGGTCACATCGATGAGAATCGCCACCCGCCGAGTATAAAACCGGCTTACTCGAAACTTTAATGAACTGCAAAGTAATCTCCGTTTAGATAATTACCTTAGTTCTGTATCTGATCTAGTATTACCCGTAGGATAATCATGAAGAAGGAAAGAGAGATTCATAGTTTTCTGTTCACTTTACAGTCACTCATCATTTTCAGGTAACCAGTCCACTTCAGCTCCGAACACATGCGCAGTCTCTACCCTACCTGACGGAACGTGGCAATCGATAGCTTGTTCCCAATCCCGAGCATACGTATGTGCCATATCCACCATCGTTCCGGTCGTCACGTGCCCACCATGTCCGACTTTAGGATGTCCAGCCCCTCCAGGCATGTCTAGATATTTCAATAAGCTTAATTACAGAAGAAGGCCTAGAAAAGTAAAGTGTGATGAGAGAAATAAGATGAACATGGAAGATCGATTACGATTAATGAAACGTCACTGGAATCAGCTGATGTGACGCGGCGGTCCTGGTTAGTCGTTTCAGGACCCTTGATCTCTTGCATACTAAGGGTGAGGGTTCCTGGAAAGAATAGAAAATCGCGCTCGCATAGACTATCGTATCAACAAACGACATGAAGTAAAGAAGTGACAGTGGGCACCATAAAAGTTCTCACTTATCAATGGGATGGAAACTCGACTATTAACGTCATTTTTATTTTCTATTACCTAATGCTAAGCACTCGACTTCCAGGCCCACCCGCTCGCTGCCAGTCTGGCTGGACCTACTTCGCTAAGACCAACTCATGTTACAAGGTAATTCACTATTTACTGAAAGATGAATTCGAGACTTTGAAATACAAATCTAACCCATAAGCATAGGGTGAGTGGATCGCTCACTCGTATCTCCATCCTTCTCCCTGTAGGGTTTGCTGAGTATATCTTAATGCAGATCTATCCGTCTTCTGTCTAGCTAAGGAAACCAATTTAACGCCTCAACACGACTGTGTTTGATACGCGAGGCCCAGACATATTGAAAGCTTTTCTTTGAACACATGGGTTTGAAAATAGCTAAAAATTAAAAAATAAATAAATGCCTCATGGAACTATGACAATCATCAAATGTATTCCTTAAGTACTTTCTATGGGCAAGCTTCGAGAATGCCGAAAACGTCTGCAAAGCAAATGGCGGCCATTTGGCCTCCATCCACAGCTTGGAGGAGAACAACTTTGTGGCAGGTGAGTCAACCCTAACTATCGATTTTGGAATGCGACGCGTAGAATTTCTCGGTTTTGCCGCTCGCAAAAGCGCGCGTAACGCTTACGTGTCAAGACGCTTATGGTTTTGAGTCTACCATAAACTCTACGGCAGAATGATAGAGTCAATTTAGAGACACCTCAAACCAAAAGTTTCAAGTTCAACAAAAAGTCATTTTCGATTCCTCCAATAAATTGAAGTTCTACCGCAGTATTCAACATTTAGCAATGGGAATGTCGGGCATCACATACACCGATGACGCTGATTTGACATGGATCGGCTTGAAACAGGCAACGTATCCGACCAGCAAAGACTGGACATGGACAGATGGCAGCCCAGTCGATTTCTTGTTTTGGGCACCCACACAACCCGATGACGCCGGAGGATCTGAGCATTGTGTTGAGGTCTGATTATTTTGAAAGCTAGTTTCTCTAATGTATTTCTGTAAAGATACGTAAAGCGTAATAGGCAAAACATTGCTCGTGGTTTGGTAGCGGACTAATCGTACGGCTGCGTAGTCTGCTACCCCCAAAAGATAGGTCCATAGTGGGATGACCGCAATATCGCACAATTCGCCAGTATGGGTCAAGATGAACCATTGCGGTTGCTACGTCGAAAACAGCTCACCACTTGTAGTCCTGAAAAAAGGAGAACGGAGAAGGAGACATGATAAGCCGCAATCTCCACATCCATGGGTTTGGTTTGTTGAACCTTGCTGCTTTGGAAGTCTGCTCAGTGGGTGTGGTGCAGTAGGAACGAAATTGTCGCGAGAGGGATGTCGCGCGCGAAGAAATGTAGCAGAATGCAGCAGCAAGTAAGAAATACAGGAACAAAGGAACGGACAATAGAATCATGTCTAAAATAGGGAACGCATATCGATCGATCTATATGAAGAACGCTAGAACTGTAATAACGAGGCAAATTGTCCGCCACCGCCGCGTGCGGCGCATCGATTACACAAAACCGTTTCTACTGTCTGTTTCCCCTGCTCAGCCTTTCAGCGTCCATTCCGTATTCGTAATATCTCAATCAATACCTATTCGGAACCTTGATAGAAGGTGCCGCTATTTTTCAACTTCGCTCAATAACTTGGAAATTGCACACTGTTAGATGTCTAACCTGCACTGACTAATTAGATTGGATTTCAGGTCTTCAGCGACCACACAGGCAAAGACCCCTCCAAAGATGGAAACTATCAACGGTGGAACGATATGCCATGCGCAACGAATATGAGATCCTATGTCTGCAAAAAACCATCCTTACGTTAATTTGTATTCAAAAGTTCAGTTCGTAGATGTAATGAACCCTAAGATAACGATGTAAACAAGAGTTCATACGTGTTTCATGAATATCAAATCGCTGGCGAAGTAGAAACCTATCTTACAGATTTGGGAGGCTGCCCCATTGGAATTAGTCAAAGTAATATGAAAGCAAGTACGATCATAAAATGATAACTTCATCAACAGAACGATCGATAAATTATTCTCAACGATTCCATAGTTCAAGCTCGAATCCCCCTGAGAAAGTATGAAGGTACTCTGTGGGTTATTTAATTAATCCCACTGGTTTCACCCTTTCGTCGCATTTAGAAATTTTTCTGAACTTAAAGTTTTTTTTTTCAGAATCAAGCGTTGTTCAAAGCAATTCCGTTTAGAAGGCTGTCTCATTTCTCTCGTTAACAGAAATAATGTCAAGAAGAGGGACAGGACGAACCAAACTTTAGTGGGTCATTGATCATCGGGTCAAGAATAATCTAGTGGTCAATGACCCCCTAAAGTTCAGGTCGTCCTGACCTTCTTCCGATGAACAAAGTTCGTTATAATAAAACAGATCGTAATTCAGGTGTCTACGATCAAGTTCTTATCTGTTGAAGGAAGTCACAAAGGGTAACTAGATAGGGCACAAACCTCAACACAGTTTATGTTAAAGGAACCATTCACAAAAAGTTAGGGTACCCTTTTTTGACGGGAGTTGATAGAACTACTCTAGAATGAAGCGATAACAACGAAAAAAACGCAAAAAACGATGAACAAAAAGAATTACAAAGGGCCAAAAAAAAGAGCTGGAAAGGGGGCTGGACGAGTTTCGCATTGAAAGAGCGTCGGTTAGAGACAATCGGTGTCACGTTAAACGAGTGTCGAGACGACACAGTGCCATGTAACCGCGTCAGGACCCATACTGAATTGCAAATTGGCAAATTGCCAGAGACGCAATGCAATAGCAGACAACACATTGCGTCTCTGGCAATTTGCCAAGTTGCAGTTCAGGGTGGGTTCTGACGCGATTACATGACACTGTCGTCTCGACACTCGTCTAAGGTGACGTCGGTCGAGGGGCGGAGATGCGAATTACGACAACACTGGGCCCGCCACTGTGCCCTCGACGTCGAAATTGCGGAAGTGAGAAGGACCCTTCTACAACCCATGGGGGACGCTGAGTATTAATAAGGTAAGAACTCAATAACTTTTTTTTATCGTGAACGGTGCCTTCAATTCGACCCTTCTCTATAAGTGATGGATAAAGAAAAAAAACAAAAGGTTTTGGCAGTAAAAGGCAATAGTAGGCCATTCCAGACACATTATGAAATGCTTTTTGATAAACGGTGAACTCTATCACATTCGCTACACAATTCCGAGTTCAGCAACATCACACTAGCATCCCAACTCTGCATTTACTAATGGGTTCAGAGTTCAATGAGGTGCGTAATTCCAGCCGGCAGGCGACCGACCGACAGCGTTGCTGGCCACGCGCTGACAATGCAGGACCGATTCACAAAAGATTTTATTAGAATAGATGGTACACGGTTAGTAAAAAAAGGTAAAACAAGCATGCACGATTTAAGAAAATTTTGAATCAATACATAAGGACAACCAGTGAGAGGGAGCAGGCTCAAGGGTGGACGTACACATATAACATTCTTTTGTTCTTCGGAGCGCAAGTCACTTTAAACGAGAAACAATCTCAGCTAATGCAGATTATTGTAAACAACACCGGAAAAACTTTGAACCAGAATTTCTTTCTTGAAAATAATGCAAAAGGCTGGTAAAGGAGGGTTAGAAATAAGAGATCAGTAAAAGAAGTAGATGAAAAATATATGGTGAGATTTTGAGCGGCCATGTCTTTGCATATTGAACAGGCAAACATTTCAAAGCTATCTGTTCAAGTGATTGAACGTGATCAAGTGAGTTCTGAGTCCGGTTCATAATCACCGAAAATGTCGTCAGGTATGGAATCAGACAAAGTCGAACAACGGGGAAATTCCATACGACTAAACTCCTTCAATGGAGGGGTACCAAAAAGACGTTCCTTGAACACCTGAATAGAGATTTTCAAGGGCGCCGATGTAGTAAATTTGCGTTTCGTGCACGAAACCTTGTCATCAAAAACAAGAACGGTGATCACAAAAAATGTTACTATAATACTTACGTCGACATTGAAGCGATTCCGGCTTCTGATCAAACACAGGGCCTTCAAGTAGCGACAGTACCTCGCTATAATGATAACTGCATAGACGATGAACATCCAAAGACAAATGAAGCAGATGAATTCCGGAGTCGTTAAATCTGAATACATGGTAATCAACTGTTTTCCTCTAGTGAGTCAGCAAAATCGAAAGCTTATCGCCCAAAAGCGCTCACAGCTCTTACTCGGTTCTTCTAATTCTGCGACCCAGAGGCTGACAACAACACCTGTCATACCACCACCGAAACACAGCTAAACAGATATGCCTTGTGGTGGTAAAAGACAAAGTTAAATTACTAGTGAGTAAGATATTAGACGAAACATTCTGTAAAAACACGAAGTTTTGCAGGCAAAGGAACAGCTGAACCCACTGGTGGTACCACCAACACAGTCGAAAGCGTGGGTGAGCTGCATATCCAGCCTACTGTTCCAACTGATAGCGCTATACCATGTAGACCAACAATGAATGATAAAGCCGAACATTCGGTCGAGTCCAAGCAAGTATTAATTGGCTGCAAATAAAGGAGTGACGGGAGCAGAGTGGTGTAGAAAGAAATCTGAGCTTGGAGGAGACACTCTGTTTGCCGATCATTCTGCTTTCTAGCCCTTTCGAGTAGATGTGCAAACTTTAACCCCGAAACAAAACATTTTCGTGGTAATTTGAGCGCAGTTTCAAGGGCAAGATTGCTATTAATTCGAACGTAACCTTACATCAGACTCACCCATATAGAGTAAGAGAATAAGAGCTCAGATAAGGCAATAAGCCAAAGAAGCCAAAACGATAGCAGCAGACAAGCAATTGATATCTGAAACTGGAGTTTGGGATTCTCTCCAAATAAACAAGTCTGTTATGCGAATATCGAGGAGGAAATCCAAACCAAAAAAATACTTACAACAACAATCTGTCGATTTGTGTTAGAATTCCTTTACGATATCACGTCATTCTACTAAGTTTATTCACTGTTACACTTGCATTTCTAATAGATTGTAATCCTTTGCAGATATGATTCGATGGAAAACGAGACACTTTCTCTGTAAAGTATGGTCGGGAACTTACTCGAAGATGACGTGTATG
This sequence comes from Haemonchus contortus, assembly GCA_000469685.2. NCBI lineage: Eukaryota > Metazoa > Nematoda > Chromadorea > Rhabditida > Trichostrongylidae > Haemonchus > Haemonchus contortus. The sequence goes on from LS997565.1 coordinate 5,276,440, forward strand.
GAACAGAATTCTAGCGAATCTAGCTTGCAACCGTCGTGCTTGAGACTTTAGGTCTTCTTGACTGAATGTTAACATCACTCCCTAAAATCATCGGTCTAACAATTTAATATACTGCAACGTTCAAGCAGTTATTGTTATTTACTCGGATAGATTTCTGAAAATGGCCCATTCTCTTCCAAAGAAGAAAGTAGATGGAGGAAGATGATAGGATACAAACCATTTTGAAGGAACGCACAAGAATGCACTGGCTTAAAGGGCCTGTACTTCGGATAAAAAAGTTCTTGACGCATGAGTATTACCCTTCAACAACAATAAGAGAAATTAAGAATCCTTTTGCCCAGATTAAGGTCATTGAAAAAAATACCGTGCCATTCTCTTGTCCACTGAATTCACTCACAACGGACCACTTTCACGGATAAAGCAATAAAAGCCGAGAGAGGATAGATTCCCTTCCCGACGCAGTTTCGGAGTTCAGTCGAGCTTGGAAAGGAGAAAAGAAATTTGACGACAACCGGCTGCGCCAGGATTTGCCGCGCGCGGAAAACGGTTTGAAGACATTGGCAAATGTCCAGACCACGGTGACCATTGCTGGCAATGGCACAGTGCGCTGGGAAACTTGCTCCTTCTATGAAATATGTTTATCTGAGGACTTATTGGTAGTGTATAATGAGGCGAAGATCGAAATGAATAAAAAGCATCAGTTTAATATAAAATCCTTCTTTCCAGAGAGAGCGAGCACGGTCTCGCAGAAAGGCTTCATCAGTTCTTCTGCAGACACTCTCCTTCGGAATTCAAAAATCGTGTCGAAACCACGATCAGAAGAAAGGTCGAGTGGTAGGTAAAGGGATGTGTGCACATTCGTGCGATCCAAACTGCGCGCGACGATTTGGACGACTCTGGCGCCTACTATTGGGGCACAAACTTGAAGTAGCTACTTCTGTCCACTTCAAATTTGGGCCCCAATAATAGGCACTAAAATCGTCGAAATCATATAAATTTTGCCCCGCAATTTGCCGCACGCATTTCGAATCCACGAATGTACTGTCCCTCAGCTAAAGTGTCATTTGGAACGACTAAGACTCGAAAATCTTTTGAAACCCACCAGACCGTTGGTAACTATCTCTTAAACCCGTTTCAAAGCACAAGCCACTTTACGGATGAATTAGCATAAATTTTTATTCCCGATTCCAAGACACAAGCTTGATTGACGCATAGCAGAAAGGCCATTATGGATCCTGTAGGTAACGACTGGCCTCAGAGGGATAAGAAACGCAAATTTATTGCCTCTCTAATAAACTCTGATGTGTCTCTAGCTTTTCCAATTGTCTGTCCATCTGCACTTTCTTAACAGTGGAGGGGAAGAGTCGAGAAGGCGATGACTACGGAACCATGCAGGCCTGCGCTGGTTCTCCCCGCGATTGTACGTTTCTATTAAAGCGATAACATAGTCGACGTACCCAATCCTTTGTGGGAATTTCGTGATCACCTGTGTAAGGTCAACATTAGAGGGCTGGCGGGGAGAATATCTGTTGCGCGCATCCGTCGAAAGTAGGTCACCCCGCCCACTTCGCGTGCGGCGCACCCCAACTGAAGTCTTGACATGACGTTACAGAACCGCCAAGTACCAAATTGATGATTGACAATGATTTGCATTTGTCCGCGTCATCTTCTCTTTGGCTCACTGTCGTGGCCTAGCGCAATTCGTATGTCCCACAGACTAGGGCCACGGGCTAACTCTTTGCGGGCGTCGCATGCGATGGCTGCGGCGTGATCTAGTTTTGACAGACGCGCGCAAAGAAGCGCACCCGGTTGGCGGTGTTGCGCAGAGGGTAGCGGGTTCGGTAATGAAGGCGGCCATTCCTTCAGTACAATCCTCATACTCGCTGGGCTTAGATCGCTTCCCGCGATCTATAGCCCAGCGAGTATGAGGATTGTACTGAAGGAATCTCGCGATAGAACCTAACATTGGCACAATAAATGAGGAATAAACTGCCTTGGACGACACTTTATGTAGAGGCGGAGCTTACTAGCGATGGTCCTTCTTATTCACTTTAAAAACCTTTGTTCACCACTCCCATGCGCAGTATCGTTTTTGCATAAGCATGAACCATACGACACGGCTTAACTTTATTTGATAAGATGTTTGTCGAAATTTTCAGTTTCTGCGGTCCTTCTAGACTTTCTGCGTTTCCTGCAAAAAATTCATGTTTGAGAACTCTGAATATCAAAAAAAAAAAAATGAAATTAAAAGCAAGCAATCAGGCATTGTTGTTATTAGAGGAGAAACTTACTTTTTTCTCTAAACGTCCGCTATCTCGTTTTCTAGCACGCTGGAATGCAATGGGTCTCCTGTTATACATTCATTAGACATTGCTATGGTAGCAAAAGTCTCAACTTTTCGTGATAGGTCGAATAGCATGCAAAAGTAAGCAGTCACATTGATGCCGCTTTCTAGTTAGGAATCGTGAAAAAGGATTTGGCGCCGGATGCAATTGTCGGGTGGTGTTCATAGTTTGCGTCAAGTCTGCGAACAGTAATGGAATGCAGCATATTCTAGAAACCTGCGCTCAGTCGAAGTTCCCATTGTTTCCGTAACCGACCTCAGCACTGTTCCCGGTACCGTCACTCGACAAAGTAGAAGCGTGGCCAGCTTTTGATAAACTTGATAGCAAGGAAGTTTCTAAGAGTCAAACTGTTCCAGACCAAAGCCTTTGGGGAATACAAATGGGAAAAGAGGACGCACCAATTCTGTTGGTGATTAAGCTCTGAAACTCGTTTAATACCAGATCCTTATGATCCAGTTGTTCATTTGAGTGAATGCTCCCGGAACAAAAGCCTCCAGGGAGAATTAGCTGAGAAAAGGTCCCGAGTTTCTAGCAATATTCTTGCCTTACCCTTCACTCCACCGAGCTCCCATGCGGGGAAAGTGCGATTCGTGCGTTTCCGGGTGCGTGCGGCAAAATGCGCGGCGAAATTCGCGATGATTCAAACAACTCCTGCGCCTATCATTGGGGCACAAACTTGACGTAGAGTACTTTAGTAGGGTCGGGCAATCCTACTTACCTTCTTTATTACAAATTTGGACCCCAATGATAGGCGCAGGATTTGTTTGAATCATCGCGAATTTCGCCGCGCAATTTGCCGCGCGCACCCAGAATCGCACGAATCGCAACACACCCCTCCCATGCTCCAACGTGCAAAAGTAGCCGCTGCGCAGCCGCCCGCGAATCTAGAGCGTCACTTCCATTGAATTAACACCCTCTTGCCCTTTATCGCACTTTGCTTTTAATTCTTTGTGATTTTCTCTCAAACTTCTTTGTTGAGAATCGGCTCAGTACATCTACCTTTGCGTATCTGCATTATAGCCCATTATCGTTATTATTTTTAGGGACAAGCTTAGCCGGGGGCTATCGAGAACGTGTATAGCTAAAGTGAATAAAAAAATGAAACTTACAATCCTGTCACGGGATGAAGACCTCTTAGCAGTCTGAAAGCAAATATTCAGATATGCCAGCGGAGGTTTTTCGTTTTTTTGAGTTTAGTTCCGAAAGTCTTGCAGCACTCCTTTGATGGCTTCCTGAGCGTGGGAATCCCAAAGCAGTTGAATAAAGAAAAGCATGGTCTCAGAGCTCAACGAAGTCCATGGCTTCAACCGACCGGGCAACCGACGGAGTTGCGTTAACGGTGTTCACAACGAAGGACAGATCGGGTTCAGGGCCGCGTGAGCGTCGGCGCCGCCGACGACGTGTGGTATCGATCGGTGTCCAGCCTTGTCAACACGTGGCCAGCAACACCGTCGGTCGGTCCGTTGAAACAATGCGCGTCGTTGAAAATTTCGACTTTCGTGCTATTCTTCTTGCCCATCTTGAAAGTGTGAGAGTTGGTTTGCGATACATGGTTTCTGGGCAGGAGCATTTCCTAGAAGACGAAAATCTCCAAAGGGCGAATCGGTCGTGAATGCTGAGAGCTGAGAGCTGCATAGGCGACTTGAAGCTTGAAGCGCGTCTGGCTCCAGATGACCGTCCCAAGTGAAATAAAATCGCATTTAGTGACATAAGCTAGTTTTAGAGTTTTTCTGAGTTTGTTAGTGTGAATTTGAACATTGCATCCGGTGCTGCAAGACTTTCCAGATACTCCATCCACAAAACAAATCTTAACATCAGAATCTAACCTTTGTCGCCATTTTTCTGGCTTTTTCATCCCAAATGTCAGGCATCAGATCATGTCGTGCAAGCATCACATCCAATATGGCAAGTTTTGCCTTCAAAGAAAGAATACATTCATTACGTTTCCTTTTTCCAAAACGTAAATGTATCCAGCTAATATTGTAATGTAGCAGTGTTCATAGTTGGCGTCGCAGTATGGAAGACGGAAAGGGTGAGGCTCCTAATGGATGGAAGCACCGCGAGGTTGAATATTCCTCCTACTCTCATCGAGTTCTTCGAGCTCTGATTCATATTACTTATAAATTCCCTTGAAATAGTTATCAAACTTACATTGTGCCTCTCTTTCAAAAATGCGCGAAGTTCATCGTTATTAGGTTCTTCCAGAACATCCAATGCATGGCTTATCGCTTTATCAATAAGCGTAACAACCTGAAAATCTTTCAGGTTTTTCAGTATCAAACACAAAACAGCGTCTCGTTAGCTATTTAGTCTCTCTCCCTTGATATTCTTTGGTGGAGAACTGCTCAAGGGTTATATCCACCTTCAGATTTCACTCCCATGAAATTCGACCCATACCTTCCCTTAGCGAACAAAGCAGTGCTCATTCATACCGGTTCAAATCGCGTATCTGATCTTCACAGTCACTTCCCCAGTTTTTTCATGAGCTTTCTATCGAAAGTCACCTCTTTTGTTGGAGGTAAATCTGGTGTCGCAAAATATTTTGTGAGAACTTCGTTTTCTTCAGTCGATAGTGATTTTTCGAGTAGCTGGTTTTTCTTGAATGTCTCGAGTACTCCCTCGGCTAGTTTCTTGTGTGAATCAGGCTGAATCCATTTGTTTATTTAGTTGCATTAATTACGAGAACATCCAGATTTGTTGATAGCCTTAGCAAAGGTTAAGAGTAGAAGCGCTCAGCGATTTCGTTTAAAGTATAAACGCTACGTTTTTAGTTTTACTCCAGCTCGGGTACTCGAACAAAGGGAAAATCTAGAATAGTTGAGAGGTTCCTGAAATGGGTTTGATTCAGTGCTGACCCCGTCTCCCCCTGAAATTTGTGGATATCTGGAGCCCAGTCAAACCCCGGGTACTTGATAGTCGAGCAGAGGACGTGCTCATGAGTAGACAGAGTGGCGGAACTTCTGCCTGAATTCCCACGTGGCGAATGTTTCCATTGTATCTCCTATATTGGGCGTTCTAGTCTCCATTATGCTTCCGCAAAGTTCGAAATTGTATAACGAATTACTTTGTACTGACGTACTTTTTCTAGAGAGTGGATGTGGCTTAGTTAGAAACGTACCAGTAGGTCATCGTAATCATAATCTGTCGGTATTCGTGAACTCCTTCCTGGATCGAGCTTTTTCAGTTCCGCATCCTGTTCCATCAACAGGGTCCGCAGAAATGCTATTTTCTGAAGTGAAGAATTTTATCAGGCATGTTGCTGCAGCAATGACAAATAGTCCACTCGGGCTCACTTTATCCCTTTTCTCGAGTTTTGCCCGCAGAGCAGCTATGGTTTCCTTGGCTTTTCTGAGTTTCTTTTCAGTCTTGGTTTCATTTTCCCTACCCTGTTTACTTCGTTGTTCTTGTTTTGATGGTGCTTCAGTATCTGATTTCTCCTAGATTCGACTCAAATAAGGAGCAATGTAAAGCTGAGGACATGCTATACTAATAGGCAAAAAGGCTTGAAATTATTGATAACCATAATCGAAGGGCCCATAAAGAGGGAGAGGAGAAAGAGGACTAGCACCGCTTCTCCTTTCTCCTTATCCCACGAATGTCTGTCAGTTTTCTATGGCCCTTTCAGTTATGGGTCAGGACGCGCCACCTATTGGAACGAAGTTGGTCACTTGCAAGTTGGTGTACATGGGTATGTTAACTCATGGGCTTTGACTTATTCCAAGGACCTGATCCAAAGGGCTGGATCCTGGAATGACTGGAAAGGTTGTGATGCTTTACTTCTGCAACCTCCAGAAGTGAACATTATTTGAAAATGCTGACTGACTGCATGCCATCATTAACACGCTAGAAATGTGGATCGAGGAGTTTGGACCTCATGGCCCTTGCTCGATCATTCAGTAAACATCATACCGAATGTGGTGAATCGCTGTCGTCCTGAAATAGTTATTATTAGAATCCTTCTCAAGCCCTACTAGGGAGAATGACTTTACAAGATAAGTTTGGTGAAAAACCCTTTAGTGTTAACCTGACGTAAATCGGTGTCAACACCAAAAACGGCTATCATTTGGGTTATGTCAGGAATGACCCCGTGAATGCATAAGTTTCTTGAGTTCCTCGAGGAGTTGTAATTGCTTGGGAAGTACAAAATTGTGTTTCCCAGAGACTAGCCGAACTCAAATTATCGTTTTCGCCGTTGCTAACAATAGGTGTTGTAATTTTTATGTGGTTAATTCTTTCCCTGAGCTGGTTTTTGTTTCTCGCGCAGAATATCGACATGCTGTAAAGCTCAGAACTGCTACGAGCGAGGCGTCAGAGCTTACACACTCATGTGCTGTGTCTCTTTGGTTCAAGAATCCCAAAAGACTTGATATGAAGGTGTCGCGCACATCATGAGATTGGCTTTAGTTGCTCTTTTGTAAAATGTGAGGAGCTCCTCTACAGTTCTAGCTTCTTCTAGATAACTGTAGCCCTAGAGATGCTATTTTTCAAGAGGCAAGATATACCGTTTGATCCTCGCGGGAGACATCCTTCCATCTGTAAATGGGCTTATTACGAGAGTTTGTCGGGATCGATCTTCTCAATTGGAACTGACCTCAGCTCACGAGTACGCATATGAGCTCGTGCTGGACGTGGTTGCGCTACATTTTCAAATTCTTCTCTTTCTTCATCAGAAATTGTTGGTGTTTTGGGCGTTATAACCTGAGCGGTAGAGTTTTTACCGTAATCCCGTTCAGTAGCGCATGTGCATCGAAATGAATGTAGATGATTTCACATGCCACTAATTATTACGTGCTTTCTTTACGAGATAGCTGAAACCCGGTCCCAAGGGTAAAAAGAGCCTAATAAATGGGATTCAGTATAAATACGATTTTTACTTGTGAACATACCCTCCTTGGTGTAGCAGTTGGTGTAGAAGCTTCCCTTGGGCCTGAAAATGTAGGTATTCTAGCCTATTGAGGAATATCAAATCTAATCTCCGATTCCGAGCGTTAGTTTTCACGCTTTGGATTCAACTGGTCTGAGCAATGTATGTGGAGTTCTTCGACATTCGCGATTCGCTGACTTTTTAAGTAATTGTCTACTTGAACAGGAAAGGGTGACTGAATTTACGCCTCAATTCCTGCGGATGCGTGCTGCACTTAGCAAATTTTTGACAGTTGAATCGACATGTAGAGCTGCAATGACCGTTACTACCACCCAACCCAAGCCGCATTCATTCTTATCTGATACATACACTGCAAACTCCTATCAACCGCTCATAAACTTCCACTGATTCTGAATAAAGCTTCGAGGCCTGACTAACAAGATAGCATTTCTCTAGAAGGGTGGTCGCGGTAGGATGTCGGCTTAATTTAGCGCTTACATCGTTCAGAGGGTGGTCGGAAATAACTGTACGTTGTAGCTGATTCGAGTGATAAGGCATCACAACTATGTACTCAGTTTAGCCATTCAGCGCTAACTAACCACTGCTCTTTCTTCTGACTTCTGGCTCTGGCCTCCTCCTCCCATCTGACTCTGATTTTACGCGCTCTGTGCTTGGGCGCTTGTAAATCTGAAAATGCAGTACGGACAGAATTACCAAGCAGCAAGTCAAACTATTAGTATGGTTAGGTTGCTACCTTAGAACCTAATTGATGGCGGAACATCTTCTTTAAGCCTCGATTTCTCTCGGCGCTTCCTGAGCTTCTGCTTCTAGCTTCAACATTTTTTGTTGCCATATCCAGGTAATTGATGCCTAATATCTGCTCTGATCATGCAAAGCTGAAACTTATAGTCAACCAGGTTTGACGACAGGCACTAGCTTACCGGCTTATGCGACGGTGAAGGGAGACGAGAAAGCGGCCAGCAAGTGTAGTGAGCAACCCTTTGCGGTTGTAACCACTCCGGAAATGTTGCTCACCGTGCTTACCGGTTCATCGGTTATTGGATGTTGTATCACTATCGCATTACTGGAATGGTCACGTTTTTGCAGAGACAAAGATGGGCTGTGGTCCTCGCTAATTTATTAGAATTTCTTTACATAAATTTTTTCAAATGCCTATGAACTTTGCATGCCTTAAATTCTTGCTCCTGCCTATTTCGAATGTGCGTCGGGACATGCCATAGATTGACACGTGCGCGACAACCTTCGTTTGTCCTACCAAGACTCTCCATCTTCTATACTTCTAGCACGAAAGCTTAGGTTGTGAACTCCTCGCCTAGTCCTGCGAGGCCCAGAGGCTTGTGTGAGATAAAGGATAGAAGACAAAGTCTTGGGGCTCCACCCAAGCCCGTCTGAGGGATGCGCCTCCGCTCTCGACTTCCATTCAGAATCGTTGTGGCGGATTGAATGCGTATGTGGCCTATACAGTGACTTCTGGTGGCTAAGGGATGTACAAGTCAGTGCTTTTATCCTCCCAGACAACTCTGGTACCAATAACCGACCCCGGAGGGATGGAAGGCTTGGCTGGCCTAGGCGGATATCGATTCGGGGTGAGAGATAAGATACGAAATTTTCATAAGCCGTATGCGTCTTAACAGTACGAGGGGCCATTGCTCTATCCACACCACGAATTCAACAACAATTGTTTCCTTGAGAGGGTGATCGATTGTGCCCTCTTCTGGAGGTATTTTCTGATATTTCTTGATTATTGAACGCCATTTTATTATTAGAATTGCGACTATACACATTTTTATCAGCATAACTGACATAGACACAAGCTTATGTCGTTCCCATGAGTAACTTTTAAGTTCTCACATTTTGAAAACGTCGATTTTTTTCGTCATAATCTATTCCCTTTAATGCTGTGATTTAGAGGCCTTAGAGGCCAAGTCGTGGGTTCATCACAGAGAATGTTATATAAGTCGTTGGTTGTGGGAGGATTATTCCAGTTCCAAAGTTGAAGAGAACTCGGTGTCAATCACTAGTTCCGCAGACGACGCACCAGTAGCGTCGACGCACAAGAAGCCATCGCAAATCTCTGTTGAAAGCTCATGCTAGCTTATTCTATTAGACCTTGACTATTTACTATAGAGGAGGGGCAAGGAGGGAAGCGGGGATTGTAGAGGAGGTAACCAGCAACCAACACTGATGCTTTTATTTTTGAGCGCTACAACATAGCTTTTGCTGTATGTGCCATTAACATTAAAATAGCGACGATTTAAAGTGACTTACTTGAAAGAGAGAACACTCAAGCGAAACGATGATGGAGAGTTATCATATGCCTCTAGCTCTGCCGATATTAACGTTTAAGTTTTTTATACACATAGTAAAGAGTTATTAGTACAATGAAGGCTAGGGTGAGTGTGAGGTATGGTGGCGACGATGACGGTGGCGTCGGAGATGCTAGTTCCTCTTCGGTTGTATTTTTTTCTTCGGAACTTTTCCATCTGAAACATCCAGTGATTGAGATGGTGCAATAGGGAAAGCGTTAGACTCGAACAAGCGAGAATGGAATACATAGATTCGAAGGAAGGGGAGGGGGGAGGGGGTGATTGACGAGGAGTACGTCGATGGATGCATTCGCTATGTGATTTGCTATACTTTCGAACAATTCATTGGAGTGAAGTTGGAGTGGCTTTTCACGCCATTTCCAACTTTGTTGGGCATTAAATTTGATTCAGCGATCCATTCAGTTCCTGTGGTGGGGACCGCAACCTTCATATTCTGAAGGGAGCTGCTGGAGTTCCTTTTTCTAGATATATGTGTCAAAGGCCCTTAAAAAGGGCTGTATAAAGCCTTTCTCCGGCTAAATCAAGGTGACTCTTCCTTGAGTCTTCGTCGATTCACAGTATCGCTGTTAATGGGCTGAAACTAGACCGATTAGTCATGCCAGGACGCTTCATCTTCGACACTTCGAAGATCGAGAGCCTTAATATCTTATTACCGTCTCTCATCACGAGATTCCGATTCACTGACGGCAGTCACCCCCGTTTTCAATAAGCTCGCGGGGGCGTTTAACAAGACTGCCCTTCGCATACTCACCTTAGCCCACGTCGCGTACGTAAACGAGTTCGTGCTGGTTGTACTCGTGATACCTGTTCAAATTCTTCAAGTTCTTTTGGATCGATTTTCTGAAATATTGAGAACTGCTTTTTGAACAGAATGAGTTAAGTGGTAATGATTTCGCAGAATTCCTTCTCTAACATGTAAGGATATAGATTTCAGACTTCAATGGCCAACCATAGGTATTCCACACTCGCACCTCCGCTGAAGGTCTGCTCAGTGAAGGCAGGCTAATGATAATTGGGACCCCCATACTATGCATTTTCTCATCTATGAACGTACCTCGATTTGTGCAATGGTTTCTTTCATGCCTGAAATATACAGGTATTACATAGTAATGACGCAGCAAAAGAAGGGTTCCCAATTGTAGTGCTGAAAACATGCTCTCAGCTTCAATTGGCCTTCTACACTGTTACAACTTGCCATAATTGTGTGAGGTTGCACAACTCGGTGAAAATATAGTTGGGACAGGGGGGGGGGGTGGCACCCATTCGAAGGTCAGTATATCAAGAAATGACGTCAATAAAACGCGTTATGTCGTGTTATATCACGTACATGCTGGTTTTTAAATGAGGGCTTTTGTAGGGGAGGAGCACCGCGGTGAGCAAGTTTTCTTGGTGAAAATGTAGTTGGGGGGGGCCACCTATCACAATGTCGGTATATCAAGAAATGAACTCAGTCTAACGTGTTAGTCCTTGGTATATCAGCACTGTATCGGATGCGTAGAGGATGATGGAAACCGACCACTTTAGCTCTTTTATGCGGTTTCAGCCAAGGAAATTTAGTTTTCCAAATAAGCTTAGGTAGGGTAGGAGCACCTGGGTAGCTAAAATGATTACCTCCTGCAAAAAAAAAAAACAAAAAAAGAAAGAAAACTTGCCCACCGCGGGGCTCCTTCCCTACGAAAGCTCTTGATATAACACGGCAGGTCCGTGATATGACACGGCATAACGCGTTTCATTGAGTTCATTTCTTGATATACCGACATTGTGATAGGTGGCCCCCCCAACTACATTTTCACCGTTTTCTTTATTATTTTTTCTTTTTTTTGCAGGAGGTAATCATCCCAGCCACCCAGGTGCTCCTATCCTACCTAGGCTTACTTGGGAATCTGAATTCCCTTAGCTGAAAGCGCACAAAAGAGCTAAGGTGGTCGGTTCCCATCATCCTCTATGCATCCGATACAGTGCTAATATAACAAGGACTAACACGTTAGACTGAGTTCATTTCTTGATATACTGACCTTCGGATGGGCGCCCCCCCCCCCCCCCAACTACATTTTCACCCACAACTCTCCCAAATGTTTGGAAATGCTAGTATCCCTACTTGTGGCAGGAAAGCGCAGGCTTCAAGAGTAATCTCAGTGTGTATCATGAACAGAGTGACATGGGAATACATGCTTGAATGGCGGGTGTAACAAGTGCACAACGTGTTTGCCATACCCGCTACACGTCGAAGAAATTTAATGGGTGATTAGAGCGCATGATGCATGGTTAGAATTTGGGTTAGTGCGGCGCGATTACGGTGGGTGATACGGTTATTGCAGTCTGATGCTGGAAGACCGTTTCACCAATCGTGATCGCGCCGCACTATCAAAAAGTTACTGCATGTGTGCGGGCGTCCTTGAGAATGCATGTTCTGCTAGCCTTAACAATCGACCATTTCCTCCTTCATGTAACACACAATTGAGTTGCAGAATTTGAGAGGTTCGCTTGATGAGGGTAAGCGAAAAAGCTGCTGGAGGCCTGTCTCGCGTGATGTTCTCCTCTCCCGTGAATGCTCCGCCTTATACTGATGGCGCCGTAGTAGAAAAGCGACTTCGTTGTTTGAAAAGTAGTTGGTCGTTGTAGATTGATGAATCACCGTATTTGGCACCGCTCAACTCCTTTTTCTTCGCTCCTGCGCCACCTGATGTTAATTGTTTGGCATCCTAAATATCAAGTGTAGAGAGGGCAACATACTACACCTTCAACTTATATGCTGCCACCTTGGAACTTGAGCGACTTTTTTTCCTACGGATTTCGTTTCTCCCATCAGGCTTTTCTGTCATCTGACATAGTATTGCGTCAATAAACTTTATGGTCATGTAATTCTGTGATCGGACCACTTACCTTAGCATGTTTAATATAGAGCTACTGTATCAAATAGTGGTGGATGGAAAAGACAGCTAATGATCAAGTAGGACGATTAGCAGGCAACCTTATTAGCTTATACCAACTCGGAAAATGAGAATCACCTGGGTTGCTGTTTGATGCCATTATCATCACTTATATCGGCATCACTGCAGGCTTTCTTTGCTCTCATGTTTGCGTTTAACCAGGTTTTGCCAAAGTCAAAGTAAGAAGATGGATGTCTAATTACCCTCCCGGATATCTGATCGGATTCTCCATAACTACATACATACTTTACCCTGAACCCACGAGTGCAGTTGTCAAAGTTAACCAGAACTCGTGGTTCGTTTCGGATTTTGCAACATGCAAAAAAACTTAGCAAGCCCCTTTTTTGAACCACTTTGTAGTCTCCTTTAGTATACACCATCCTTCTCCAGCTAGTGGGAAAAGAGAGAGTATGTGCTGTCATTGTGAGATTGTCAAGTAATGAAAGTTACCTCAGTGAGAGTACCATAGACATAGCAGACGTTCTTTTCCATGTTTCATGTTCCTCTGATTAGCGAGAAGTTAGATGGCCGTTGGCCGTCGAACAAGTATATCATTCAATAAGCTTTCTTTTTTGAATCGAATTCGAATTTGATGCCAAGGCCTATACTGTGAATCACGATTGGCAAAAAAGGAGCTCACGTCATGGAGGTCATTCGTGGTAGGACGTTTAAGGAGGCTTAAGTACAAACCATATACTGTGTGCTGAGCCACCTCACTTCAGGCGCCTAACTGTTAATGAACGCAATGAGTATCGAAGAAATCATGTCTGTTTCAGGATTAGCATGGAACATTAACGTTTAAGTTTTTTATACAGGTAGTAAAGAGTTATCAGTGCAATGATTGTTAGTCCGACATATTGATATATTGACAGCGACGACGATGAGGCTGATGATTCTTCCTCAGTTTTACTCCCTTCTTCTGAATTACCTTCTTTCCATCTGGAATCACTTACAATTAGAAGTAGTTCGTAAAACTGTTATGTTCGTATCAGATCGTAAAAAGGGGTAGCGTAACGACCAGGCAAAAGGTTGAAGGGCGGTACAATTTTTAAAGGGTACACACAGTACACACTATCAAAGTGAATTCTGAATGAAAACTGACTTCAGCTTCCGGTTCCGAACATGTGCTCGAGCAGGACGTGCATTTTGAAGGTTTTCAAAATATGATGGTTTCAAAGATTCAGTATTCTTAACAAAAATCACGGTTGTTCACATCTATAAGAAAAGCTGGTAATAACAGACGTACCCTTTTTTCAATAATGTCTCCATCGACACCTAAATGAGCGCTTACTAGTTAACTTGTATCAATGTATCCTTCGCTAAAGCTTGAAATGTAGCCATTACCGTATTTTTGACCAGGCGATCCCGGACTATTCTTTGCCGGTTTATCTCTTTCTGCAGAGCCTGGTGAATCCGTACTGTTCCTTGACCGTTTATTACTTCCTGCAGAACCTGGCGATCCCTTCGACCGTTTTTCCACAGGGGATCCACCCTTAAAAGCGACGAATATTATCGTTCAATTTTTTTATACACGATTGAGATGGGGTATGCTTGCTTTTGCCTTTGTGTTGAATGATTTAATTTTATAATTTTGTTTAGTTGAAATTGGTTTGTCGTTTTCTTCAGTGAGTTTAGTTCGTTTTTAACCGTTTCATTACACGTTTGTCAAGTTTGTTGTCCTATGGGGCTAGGCGAAACCACTTTTTCCTAATTTTCTCAAGTCACTGATTAATCGCTCGTGTTAAGAAGTAATTTTTCTAATGGAAAGAATAGATTCTCCGAGAATGCTCAGAAGAACGCTTCATTACACATAGATCCGCCCAAATACTCATCATGGGCACGATCCCTAAATGCTCCTCACCTTAGAGCTTCCCTTTTTGCCAGGGCTCGGCATGTTCCAGCAGGCGATTTATCTTATAGTTGTTTTCGAAGGTCTTCTTTGTGTTCAGTGATAATACCCTGCCGTGTTTCTCTGCAAAATTTGGAATCTTCATTAGGCAGCTTGAGATGAATTTCCACCAACCTTCCCTCCAAGATTGTGATCTAGTAAATGAAGAAGAACCTCACCATTCAGGAGAATGAGGGTCAACCTCTCATTTTGCTGTTGTTATCCCCATTTAGTGGTGATAGGAGGCATATGTCAACTGAAACAGCAAAGGCTTTACAGTAATATAAGAGCGTCTTGACGTTGTCGATGCGTCTGGAATCAGTGAAACCGTGCCCTGTGGTTCAAGCTGTATTTTGAGCTCTCCAGTTTATTTTTATGTATTCTGCTGCAATAAGTTCAGTACCACGAGTATAAGCCCGAGACCGAATGGCTGCTCATCTTATCCAGTTTAATTATCGTTGATTCGTCGGTAAATTTCATTTTGATTTACCTTAACTTTAGAAGGATGAGGCAATCGTTCTAGCGAGAACGACAAGGGTTTTGCATTGGCCAACCCCTCACTTTTTTATGGAGGCACCCTACACTGTGGTGTCCATCCGAGATCTGCTACCTGGAATCAGAGAGTATGCATCTCAGGCCTTGGTTAATCACGACAGGCCAATATTCCAACTACCAGCAGCTCAAACAATACCCGAACCTCGTGCTCAGAAGATTGTTCCCCACTTCACTGAATTGGTGCACTGTTTGAGGGCCGGCCCACTGTTGGCAGGCCATTGCTCCAGATATCTTAGCGGGAGCGTTTTGGGAGTTCACAGCAACAGCGATAGGTAAGCGTCCAAATAATCTAGTCGCCCTTCAAGACAGGGCGGACTTCATAACCCAAATTGGACTCTACTGAAATATAATATCCGTAAAATATGGTTGGTGATACTTGGTAACATGGATTGATAGTAACTGGCAACTGATCAGTATAAACCGTTTGTCCCGAAAAGAAGAACGGAGGAACAGAACTGCATTCCGCTCCTTGAAGGGAGGAGGGATGCCCTGATCCTATTTGTAACGACGGTATAATAACGAGACTAGAATTTCAAGTAATATTTATTTCCCGATCTGTTTATTTAGGACGATATAAGTAGATGACGAAAACATAAGTGACAAAACGAGAAGTGGTAAGAACCGTTTTTCATGGGTTCACAATGACAACACCTGAGGTATGCAATGGCAAATGTGAAATGACATAGAAACAGCCATTAAAGGTGCCTAAATCTCGAAAGTATGAGATGTACAGAATTCAAATAGAATATGGTATAGAGTTTATTCAGACTGAGACGTTCAGCATTCTCTACAAAAGACCCGTCATAATATAAGAGAAATTGAAGTCAGTAAAGTCTTCTGCCGTTTCTTTTGCCTGAGTTCTGATTTGTATATGAGTAAGTGAGTGAATAGGCGTGCAGAAGCCTTTCACTCTATCCGTAATTGTTAGTAGCGGCTCTGTCACTGCGCAGATGATCAGTTGAGCGAGATTTAATCTTCTGTGCGGGACCATTCCTTTTTCCTTATTGATTTTTGTTGGTTTTCGTTCTCTGCATTTCTCTTGTTTGTAGAAGAAACCACGGACAAAAGATCTTATCGTTGACATGGAGGAAGCCATACCTCCTAATAAGGACGGTGCTTCTCAAACTATCACCCTTGCCGCCTCAATGCTCACGTTGGCCGTTCTGACCTAAATCCTACAGGCTGCTTTCATAGTCCGCCGGCGTGCCGGCGTGTCGGCGTGCCAGTCAAGGTAGTGCTAAGAGGGGTGAGGGAGGCAGAGGGGCGGTCGAAGCGGTCGCGTCGCGCTGAAGCCTCTTCGAAGGGCAAACGCAAATGATTTTTGATCTTATTTTTCTTTGTTTCCAGCTCTTCAAAGGTGCTTAAATCGACGCGACCGCGTCGACCGCCCGTCTGCCTCCCTCCCCCTCCTAGCACTACTCGGCTGGCACGCCGACCTACTATGAAAGCGGCTACACTGTTGCGTCCGTATCAACATTTTTATAAATGGAGTAGTTCATTCCTACTTAGACAGCTTCCAAGAATTGGTCCCGCTGTAAATAACTACCCGTTCGTCCCCGCGCTTTAACTTCGCAGCCGTATTTCACGATCGCGAACATCACTGATACTCTGCGTAATGTAGTACTTAGGGATATGATTGGGTATCTATCAGTCAACACCTAGATAAGAGGAATGGATAGTGGAAGAAGGCTGATTGATACCACGAACGTTCACCAATGCTGTCGTAAGTGTAAATCGAATGTTAGTTCTCCACGCATTCCCGCAATATCGAGGGCAACTATGTGGACGAGGCACAGCTCAACCATTTCGGATATCTTCTGTAAACAAGGTTATTAGTTTATTGGCAACAATGAACCTGTTTCCAAAATGTTCACGTTACTATATGCATAATTGACGAAGTGACTCGTGAACTACAAGGAGTAACTTCAACAGTAAGTGGAAGGTAAATGTAGGAAAGAACGGGGATGGTCGTTAGACCAATGGTGAAACCTCGAGCGACTTCTCGCTGAAAGAGCATGCTGTGTATAGGTGCTATACCTTACAAACGCTACTTTATAGAGTATACTTTACAAGAAGTGCTCCGCCCATAAATGGTCAATGTGACTGTGAAGAGTGAAGGGTTACGACGTTAGAACAGATAAAGGAGGGATATCTTCACATCACCAATCCTTCCTACTGATTCTTCTCGTTTTGGACTCTCGAAATGGATTGTAACGCCTTTGAAGCGCTTTTTTGCTCTGTACAGCGGTCGACGGGAAACGGGTCTTAGCATAACTGCAGGAAAACTAGTTTCGAGGATACCGAAGCTCAGCTGGTATTCGAATTGAAACTCAATAGTAGATGAAATTTCTTATGCTGTCTAACTTGGAACTAACATTGAGTGACGAGAGC
Organism: Haemonchus contortus; assembly: GCA_000469685.2. Taxonomy (NCBI): domain Eukaryota; kingdom Metazoa; phylum Nematoda; class Chromadorea; order Rhabditida; family Trichostrongylidae; genus Haemonchus; species Haemonchus contortus. Next base: position 5,293,761 of record LS997565.1, read on the forward strand.
AGCTCAAAAAATGACGACATTCGATTTATTGTTCTTTCAGTTGAGCAGTCCTTCTGTGATTGCTTTACAAACTGGAGCAATATTTGAACATATTTGCCTCGTAAACGTATCATCATCTCATTAGATTCTCCTCCGAGTGACTCCTCTGAAAATTCAAAGTAAGTAACAGCAAAACACTACTATTGCAGCCTTCTGTCGAAGAAAGTCCATATCCCAATCATGTTATCATAACACGTAGACGACAACGTCGGTCAATGTTGACCGACAGCCAGTCTGTCTCGTGGGACGATGTCGGTTAACAGTGACCGACAGTACTGTGAGTCAGCCAAATGAAGAAATTCTCACATTCTCTCAGGTTGTTTTGGTTCATGTTTTACATTTATTTACTTACTCACTAACTTTAGCGTCGACCCATGATCCTTCTAGATCTAAGGTTATTATAGAAATATTAAGTATCGGGTCAGAAGTCATAGATCGTATCAGATAACAATTAAATTTTGAACTCCTTCAAACAATTGGCGCCTTACCTCTAAAGTTGTTCCCGCCAAACGTTTAAATAGTGCCTTCTATGAATGTTCACTATTCAAAGCTTCAAACACCGAAATGGTCTACAAAGACCATGATTTTGGGGAATTCACCCAAATCTTAACAGAATACAAGTTTTTCTTTCGTTTCCAAGAGTTTTTACTTGTTTCACACGAATAATAGCTTATTACTTATGAATACAGTAAACCAAATATGGTTTCTGTTCCGTAGGGCCATGTCTGTAAATGGTGACCGACGATTAGTCAGTGCTTTCAAACGGTCTAGTCCCGTGGGCGCGCAAACGAAAAACGCTCTCGTCGTCAACGTGGTAAAAAAGTTCTCGTCAACAATGACCCAAAGGTCCAAAGACCAGGGCAGCTAAGAAGAGGATAACGTCAAACGTCACCAGGACGGCCGCCAATGCGCTGGTCAGATTTCTTCAAGAACGCTCTGAGCGAAAGGGATGCTTTGCCCAGTGTCCCTCGAGCGAGTACGATCCACTGGACTACTGTGACTCTCGACAAGGACGAATGGAGACGTTACACGCGCCCATTCGAGGAAATCGATGATCAACGGGACGACAGGTGATACGGGTGAAGACAATTCACTTTCTAAATGACTGCCCTGTATTAACAAAATGCGCAGGAAACTGGTGAGCATTAACTGTATGCTATGTTTTGAATAAAAACCGTTATTACGAAACATAGCATGTAGTTAATTCCATTTGATAATCCCAAAACGGTGTTACTTGGTTATCATCCCTATTCGCATGAAGCAGAAAGGGATAAACTTATTTGCCAGCGACAAGCTGATGCTGTTTAACAGACGCCCTTATTAGAGGCATGACGTATCCTTTTCTTGGTCTACTGCTTTATACGTCAGTCTTTACGTCTGCAAAGTGCTTCTATCAACTCAGCAAATGTCACGGTCAGTGCCAAAGCCGAGTGACAATCCGTGTATTCTTACTTTTATAATCGCATTTCTTTTTATATAAAGATGGGCAGAAACTCTCTGGGATGAACGTCACAGCATAGAAGGTTCTGTGGACAGTTTTATGGACGGGAGTCAATTCAAGGGTTGGGATTTCAAGTAGACTGAAGACAGATAAGGTTCTCGGTAGAACTGGCTTGGAGAAGACTCCAGATTTTGCTTCAGGAAACTCCTGAGGGAGGAAAAAGGGCTCAGACGTTATAAAAATGGGTAACACGCAGTGTCGAAGTATTATTTGAGTCACAATTACCAAATCTACTTGGTGTTTAAGAGCAGCACTTAACTGCCGACTGAAGCTATTCCACTCACTATGACTGAATAGCAGGACCAATTTCAGCAACACATACTCCTCTTCACATACGTCGAGTTCTCGGATTCTGTTCACAATGCTCCTTTCTAGTTCGTTCACTATCAACTCTGTCACATCTCTGAAAAAGCTGATATCATCTTCTATGAACAAAATGAACTGAGCAGTTCAAAAATTTAGGTAAGACCTCGTTCAGATGGAATCTACCATTTTCCATACCTATGTTCATCGTTGGACTGTTGCTTCTTCTCGGAGAAGAAAAAACCTTTGCACAAGAGTAATCGACCACTCTTATACTTGAAGGTGTTGAAGGAAATAGTGAATAATATTGAAGGAATCACATGCATTGACGTAAATTTCAACTGAAAAAAATGATTGTAACCCGTAATGCAGAAAAACTAAGATGCTAGTGACACAAAATCGAAAAAAGGCTTGAAATTCGAATGGTGAGCATCAACAAGCAAAGTACCCGTCGTTTCTCATCCAACGTTGCCAGCTCTTCAACAGCAGCTAACCACTCCAGGTAGTGCAAAACAAGTCGGCAGTAGGATGGTTTCGCAGTGCTCTCTAGTGCGTCTAGAGCTTCTAAAGGTTGCCAGCCCACCTTAAAGTTGTTTGATAAATTGGTAAATAAAAATTGTGGGTCCGAGGAAATGATCCAAAGTAATGTTTAGGTTGAAAAGAACAATGTAATTAAATGGACTGACCGGGGTGCGCTCTGAGACCAATAAAGGATTTTGAACGGCTTTCCTAAGAGAAACATCCAAGCTGTGAAAATTTCGTTCAGCTACAGAGGTGGCGAACGTATCGTTATCACAGGATCTAAAGCGATATGAGAAAGTGAATCAACTTGTTCCGTTGAATACTGTACAATTGTAAGTCAATACTGAGCCAGAGGTTACAAAAATGGGTAATCAATTAGTATAATTGAAGGGAAGGTGATGTGTGACTCACCGCTCAAGGTTCACAAATATTCGGGCTATGTATTTCACTCCCTCAGCCAGACCAAATCGATCAAGGAAGGGTATTCCCATGTGAGAGATGTTTTCAAATTGTAACTGGAAAATTCTATTGTAGTGACTTACTACTTTTTGCAGATGCTGATGTTCCACAGTGGCTGCTTTCATGGTCCGCCGGCCGCCCAGCCCACCGGCGTGCCACGAGGCAGTGCTAGGGGGGAGGAGGGTGGCAGACGGTCGGTCAGCCCCTCGAAGGGCTGTAAACAAGGAGAGACAAGATCAAAAACCATTTGTACAAGCCCCTGGTTCTTTGGTTTCTGATCTTGTCCTTCTTTGTCTGCAGCCGGCCGGCGGACTATGAAAGCAGCCAGTTGTTTCAGAAAGCACCGCCATTACATGCACACCATTTTATGCAAAAAATGGATTCAGAAAGTGTCAGTGGAAGCAACTCAAAGGCATTACTCAAGAAAATGGTTCTGAGATTCACTGATATAATGAATCCATGGATCCTAATAATGGTGCATGGGCCGCTGTCGGGCCAAAAACTGGCCCAGACAGGGTGTATTAAGGGCTCCAATACCGGTCTCCCATGCCGACCTTGTTATTACTGCCAAATGAAGAGAAGATAGAAAGCCTAAATGATAGATAGGTTCCATAAACTGGAAACTTGCGTCTTTGCTTGATTTTCATTCTCACTATGACGATTAACTAGTAGATTCCTGTTTTTATACCAATTGATTCTAAGTAATCGCCCATTATCCCCGTGCAGGAATTCTGGCATGTTAGAGTTATAAGGAATCTGTTTGTGAGCAGCGTTTTGACATTCATCAATCTGAAAAGTGCTTTCGTAGAGTGTCGGAAGACTGATTGGAGATTTCAGCAATCCTTTCACGACCTTTTGAAACATCTTATTTGAGAGAGAGCCTTGTGAAAGGATTAGAATGGCGTCACAGAGTTGTTGCCCACCAGCTAAACTTTTTCCATTTCTGCATTCAATCCTGATTGACAGAAACATGTAAATATTCAATTTGGCTATGATTGAAATTGCTGGTGATGGATGTAAGCGGTTCCAACTAAGACGCCTGAGAAAAAGTATATTAGCTGGTGCTTCTTTGAACATCTGAGCTAGCTTTTCCATACTCAGATTTCTATGCTAATACGCTTCGCACAGAACCTCGCCGCTGATTTCCATCCTACCAAGACCCCGAGAAATCCTTCCGTTTGAAGTTAGGGGTGCTTCTTTTCTGGGGCCGGGAACTTCTCCCTGAAGACTGCGTCGCGCACGCCGCACCCGCCGCGTATCGCAGGATTGGAGCGCGCGATTCGTGAGGTAGGGAGTCCTTTGATTCTTTGATTATTTGAATTGGTTGACCGTTCTCTTCAACATAAAGGCAGTCTTGATCGCCGCTTACATAGGACGAGTCATTCTAGTTAATCAAGTTCAATAAACATAAAAGTTAAAAAGAAATAGAACAAAACGATCGAATCTTATAAAAAAAGGCAATTAACAAAAAAGTTCCGCGCCCTATCGATTGGCGAGGAGGCGGGGAGAGTACGGTAGTTGCAGTGACATTTGCCGCATCCCGCAAGGGAGAATGCCGCAATCGGGGAGAAGTTCCGTTTTGGGTAATTCAGATCATGACGAAGAATGGAAGATAAGATGGAAAATATTGCGATGAAGGCGAAGGAACTGCGTGAATCGGCATTTCCAAAGCAAAACAAGGCTTCGAAAAATCGTTAAAACGGGGGCTGGACGAGAATGAGATCAGAAGAATGAAGAAAAGCGGAGTGTTTGGTCAACCTATACATGTGGTCATTGCGTACGTCTTGGTGCAAATAACTGACTACGATAAGCAAAAATTCATCCGCTTATAAGCATAAGTAAACAAAAGACCTTAGTTACAGCAAATATAGTTCACCTTTTTCACCCTCTTGGGGTAGGAAATTAAAAAAGGGATCGCGGCAGCAAAAAGAATAATGGAGGAAAAAAGAATGGGAGAAAAACATCGTCTCATCACTCGGTGATCAGCTGATTGTGTGTGGGTCCTAGAACGAATAACTCTGTGTCGCCTCGACACTCGTCTGACGTGACATCGATCAAGGAGCGGGAAGACCGCGCGAGTAGGGAACAGGGTTACGATATGTCCTAACCGTCGAATTTTTGTGCACGATAGCGTCTTTTCTATTACCCTTGGGGGCCACTGAGTATTCCTAAGAGAAGAACTCAGTAACCATTTTTATCATGAACCGTGCCTTTAAAGTTTAAAGGTCACTTCGGATCGAACTGTCGCTAATTGGCACTGGCATTGAAGAACCGGTCAAGATTCCGTGTTAATTGCCTTTTTGATAGCAGTTTAAAATAGGTGCGTACATTCCATCATGGAGGTTTGGTGTCGTTTTTTCCAGCTGATTATGACTATTGCGCATGTGATAAATAGTGATAATGATGGTAAACGAACTCACACAGCGAATATCATCACAGTCAAAATACGGTATAACGCTGTTCTCCTCCTCAGTTTTTACCTTACATCGTTCAGGCCCTTTCAGATCCCGCAATTTACCAACTTCTGAAATTATATATATACTTATTTATGTACTTCATGCAATATCAGTATAGAATTTGAGAAAATGTGGTGGAGAGGAGAAGGGAGTTGGGCAACACTCTTTTCAACGTTGGGTGCAAAACTGCCGAGAAGGAGAGCAGAGGTAGTTCTTCTACCTAAATCTAAGGAGGGAAGGAGCACGGGACGTGTGAGACAATTGAACGTTCAATCTCACCGCCCCCTAACTTTTTGCTTGAGGTGATCTTCTCACCCATCCCGGTCCTCTTCCCTCCTAAGACCCAGATAGAAATCATATTCCTTTATCGATGAATCGTCTCTAAGTACAAGTTAAGTTGACTACCCCTCCTCCTCTGCGCTCTTTGTATGAGAGTACGGTAGCGGTGCCCCGTCCTCCTCTCCTCTCCCATAACTTTATTTTCGCTATAAAATTATTAAACGATGTCTCTAGAAAACTGCTTAGCTTTACTCTATATATTCACCTTCTGGGCACATCCGCGCTTTCAAACACCGTTGAAATCGACACGACCTGCATTTTGATCTCTTTCCTTAAAATGATAATCGTCAATAAAACAGAACATCTATTAATTGAGTGTGATTTTTACTTAATTGTAAATTGTTATTAAATGCAGCTGCCAGTTGGATGTGGTATCTTTTTCCCGAAAACCGCGTCGCGCTCGCCGCAAACACCGCTTATCGCACGCAAGTGCGATGGATGATCAGAGCACGCAATCTGTGAGTCAAAAAGCCCTTCAATTACTTGACATTCCTAGCCACTTCCTCTATTTCCCAGGCGGTATCGATCTTTAATGATAGGACAAAGAGCGAGTCGTCGCATATTTGTTGGTTATCGTGTTTACCTGTGCTACTAGCTACCGTTTAATTTTAAACGGTCAGTCAAAGAAGCAATGTAGTCAACAAAAGAAATTGTTCCCTATCGATGGGGGAGGAGGGCAGAACACGGTAAATGTAGTTTAACGATCGTGTTTTCACTATATTCTAGTAGAAAAAAGTTGCAGAAAGAAGAGGCAAGAGACCTTTCTCAACTTATATTAACTCTACCTTTAAACACCTTTTGTGTTCCTACTTGTAGCTAGAGACAGGAGCCATTCGTTTCCGATCAGCTCAATTCTCTCCTTCTCTACTCCAAACTTTTCTTTACTCCTCAGTCTCCCCATCATCAATAGACTTTCATCGGAAATTTGGCTCCACATCGTTTTTTTCCTTATTAAGGGATGGTTTCAACTTTCCATTCATTCAACTTTGAGTGGAGACCTAGGTATATCGATAGGGCTTGGAAAGTTATTGACACATATGGAAACCAAAACTGCAAAAGCCACAAGGGTTCCCGCGGCGTAGCGGCAGGGCTCTCCCATGCCAGGTGAGCGATTGGGGTTTGTTCCCCGTTGTCGTTTTCACTTTTGCAAAACGTGCTTTCATCCGAATAAGTTCCTAAACCGTTTTTTCTTACTAATTTAAGTCAGTGCTTTGTTTCGGCTATTACTTGCGATCACCTATCTATCACCTACCACCGCACTTATTTAAAATGTCTCCACGTGATTTTTGTAAAGCTCTTTCATTTTCAACTCCAAATCACTCATACTCACACCCAAAGTGAAATAGTCTTGGACACACGAGAAAAGCCAGCATCAATGAAACAACTCAAAAAAAAAAGAGTAGAAAACCAGTATTGTTTGTTTGTGTGTTATTGTATATTTTATTTAGGGAGACAGAGACGGTTTGGTGAGAGACATATGAGGTTCACATTTCGTGAACAAATATCTGCTCCACTCATTTCTTGGATTGTTTCATTAATATTCAGTTTTTCTCTTATATCTAATTGAAAGAGATTCGGTTGTAGCCGAAGTAATGGCCGAAACAAAGCACTGACTTAAATTAATAGTAAGAAAAAACGGTTCAGGAACTTATTCGGATGAAAGGCGAGCAAACCTTCATTGCTCACCTGGAGAGGGAGAGCACTGCCACTACGCCACGGTGCTTGTGGTCTTCGCGGGCAACAGCGCTTATCAACTGGCATTATCTCTCCATGTTTTGAACATGCAAACTTTGAACGTTCACAACTTTTTTGTTACACTCATTTTGCAGTTTCAATTTCCATATTTGTTATCAACTTTCCAAGCCCTATCGATATACCTACAGTAGCGCTCGAAAGTCTTCAGTGGAATGGTTTATTAGCCGTATTTTTCAGTCGTAACTCCTTTCTTACTGGATCTAATAAGCGAAATTTCTATATTTAGAGCGTGGGTGTATTGTGAATATTTGCACTATTAACCAGCAATCTGATCATGTTCTAGATATTCCAGAGGGCATGAAAATGAAATCGACTGAAAATGCAGAAGGTGGCCCTTCTAATATCTCTTTCCTTTTTGTCATGTCTAAAGTGTAGGAGCGGTAATACCGAACACAATAGATGAGAAAAACACACATAAGGTGCGAATAAGTGCAGACGTCAACAACTTTACTTTTAGCAAAATCTGCTACCGCAACAAACACCTTGCTCTATCTGTGAATATTGCAGCTTCGCAGTCAAATAGTGTTGGGTAGGGTGAAATATGCTCTAGTTAAACACATCCAAATTTTGCTCGATTTGATCTACTAACAAAAAAGTTATGAACAAAAAGCGTCAAAGCATTTCACCGAAGACTTTTGGGCGCTACTGTAGATCTCTACTCAAGGCTACACGAGAATTTAAAGCCTTCACCTGTTAGTCCCACTCTCTCTCTCTTCCTGATGTTTTTCTCTTTGCTTTGCTTTTGCTTTTCATGGCCGTCTTCGTGCTAGGCGATGCTAGTTCGTGGAAATCGTGCGATGGCGCTCACGCCTACTGCTAGGATGCGATATTTGCACAGAGCCTGGTGAACAGAAAGGTACTGTATGTGCTGGGATCCACCACAACACGAGTACAGGTTTTTTTATTATTTACCCATTTAGTTCTTGATGTAGGGAAGTGGTTTCTACAAACTTAAAAAAGAACGCTTATGTCCTTAGCTAGTTAGATTTGTAGGGTTTTCGAACAGAAAGATGAGTAAAGCAAAACCTGAAATCATCCGACAGCAGCCTGACTTCTCGCAAACGTAATAGATTTTTCGCTGAACAGCTCTGGCGAAAAAGATTTTGCAGCCGCTGGAATTGAACTTATGGAAAAATTATAAGAGAACACATAATTCTCACATTTAACCCTTTTCTCTGTCAAGCGCCGCGTCAATGGATCCCCCTCTCTCTAAGGTGTCTTGATTAGGGAGCGAAGTTTTGATGGCAGGATGGCAACGATATTGATAATGTAAATATAAGAAAAGAAACTTATTCCGAGAAATGTCAACGAACGAAGATCAGGGAAGAGTGTTGAAGATCTGCAGATGCTAGCTGTCTTGACGCCCCCGACGGGTCTGGAGAGCATACGTTGCGCACGTCCTTCGAAAGCAGGTCACCCCGCCCACTTCGGGTGCGACGCTCATCACTGAGGTTTCGAGGACGACATTCGACAGTACAATACTACCAAGTGTCGGTGGAGCGAATGGTTTGCATCTGTCCGAGTTATCTTCTCTTTGGCTGACTGTCGTGGACCAAGCGCAAGTCCTATGCTCCGCTGACAACTGCGACGTTCGTCAAAGATCGCGGACTGACCCGAAGCCTGCGGCGGCTGCGGCATGACCTAGTTTCGACGGACGCGCGCAATGAAGCGCACCCCCAGGGAATGTAGGGAATTCTCCATCGTATAATATTAGACGAGTTTCACCGTCTCCACGTTCAAATCGCGAGCAGGCTGCCAATTGGCGGCATCCCGTGCTGACAATAGCCACGTGGTGTAGTGTGTCTGCACTGTCATCTTTTGTTCGCCCTTCGCCGACCGACATGTTCATCTGTTGTTCGCTTGCTCATCACTTTGATTATTCCGTCTGCCTTCCTTCCTACTCGTCTACTCTTATCTCTGTCTTCGGTTCCATCTTCGCAGCGGCCGTCGCACTCCTTGCTCGTCGCCTACTCTCAGAAACACCTGCCCATCGATAAGGATCGAACTTGCGATTTGGTCATAACATACGCTCCTAGACACTGCACTAATTGCAGCAGCGAGAGCAAGGAATGCCGAAGACTCTTAGCAACGCAGAATCTCTTCCGCAGGTCCCTTGATATCTTTTCCGTACTTTGTTATCAGAAGGAAAATTCAACGTTAAGTTGTATTTCGCTAGGTAGCAGTTACTGGTGCTAGACGCGAGTTTATTTTATTCCCTAACGGGCAAATCGTGAAGTGGACTAGCACGACTTCATTTCATATAATCTATTCATTAGATCCTGATTAGAGATGCGCATATACGTGATGGGATGTAAAAAGTGTACCAAAGAACCAAATAACAGATCGTGGTGAGAGTATGAGTAAATACAGGCACCAGAACCGTTAGAGCTAACATCTAGGTGGCCTGCATCAGATGTTAGGAACAAGAAAGACAGAGGCAGGATCGCATATGCGCAGTGGCAGGTCAGGTGCGAGGGGATTCTGTTCGTGCAGTACAGTACGACACTGGCCATCGAACAATATCGGCTACTCACTACTTAGTGATTCCTTCGGCAGTGAACGTCAAAATTCTCAGACTAGTATAGAAGTTGCTTGGCTCTTACTGGGAGCTAGCTAATGGTTTCACGACGCGCAAGACTCGAGAAATCGTTGAGAGCTGTACAATAACCAACAGACAACTGAGAGAGAAGAAATTTTGGACTCAGCAACAATTTGTTGGTAGCTTCTCCCACATTCAAGCTTAGTTATCCGTAAGGGCCAGTCAGCAAACGGAAATTGCTCCAATGTGAGCAGAGCCTTGCCTTCGCCCTCCAAGAAATATCACGTTCACAACCTTTGGGAGCCGAACGAGAAAGATGCCGTTCCAAAAAAGGTAGAGAAAAGCGTTCGACAACGAATTCAAGATCATAAGATATTTCCAGGGATGAAGGAGCAGTTATGGTGCAAAATCGCAACAGTAGTAAGAATTGATCGTCCGATATGCTCAACAGAAAAGATGGAATTAAGTGTATGTGGGTGTATGTTACAAATGACGAGTATAATTAAGTGGATAGGCTGATAAACAAAGGTTTCTAGCAATTCGTAGAAATACCGAAACTGACCCGCAAACCACTCCTCCATAGTGCAGCGCGGCACCTTCCGCAGAGCATACGAGGCAAGTCGACGATGACGGTCGGGCCATAGCCGTCGAGTGAAGCTAAATCGTAGAAACTAGTAAAAAGCCTTTCGGTTTAAGTGAATAAGCTAGAGATCTACAGAGAAGGACATTACTAAAAGACAAAGTCAAGGGCTATGTAGACTGATCATAAAGTGCGAGGGCTTCGAGCTTTCAGGCTTCGAAAAGGCTACAATGTGAAGTTCACAACAAAATAAAACTCCTACTGTGAAACTTGCGTGTCACTCAAACTCCACCTTCAGGAGGTTTTTTTGGTAAATTCTTCATTAATCCTCGTGTGGTCATTATGAATGCTGAGTAATAGGTATTCAACAATGCGTCTTTCGAGACATAGCTAATATTTTGTTATTCTCTGCACAAACTGTTTGTGATATTGCATCATTTTATCGTCATGCAATTTTCGAGCTCCCACTCAATTACTGGGTAAGTCAAGGATCAGCGAAAAATGTTTTTAAGGGGCACTAAGCAAACAGAAACTGGTTCCTAGTAGGTTTTTGCAAACAAAAAAATCCTTATAAACACCACTCTGAAAAGTTTCCAAACATTCTGTACAGATTGATCATTTCCTGGTATTCCTATCGTCGGCTCTTTATAGTAGAGCTCTGTGGATGATTCATCTAGTGCAGAGGGCTTATCTGCACTAGATGAATCATCCACAGCAATGAGGGCAATTTCGTGAATGAATCACCGGATGTCCAGCTCTCTTACATTGCGATTAGCTTATTTTTAGTAACTTGTATTCTTTATTGTTACACCAATCAGTTGTGTCATTCCTATTATGTTAGCTTTCCTATGTACTTCTTTTTGACCGTGATTGAAACCTGACACTATGTATCTATGATTATGTATTTATCACTATGTTATGATGAATATTGAAAATTATAACAAAATAAAAAATTCAATTGTTTTCGGAGTGATTATACGAGAAAATGAAGTAGGATAAGAAACATGGTCTTAAACTATCCCGTTTTGGAATGCGTCCCAGTATTCGACTTTTATTCAGAATCGTAGTGCATATTCAATGCATACTTGCTGGTACTGACTGGATCCCTCGGGACATCAAACGAACTCCAGGGCGGCCGCCAACGAGATGGTCAAATTCCTTCACGAAAGCTTTAAACGAAAGGAATATCGAACCTCGTGTCCCTGAAGCGGGACGATTCACTGGACCACTTCGGCTCGTGACAGGGAGAATGGAGACGTTACTGGCGCCCGCTCGCGGAAATCGATGATTAACGGGACGACAGGTGATACAGGGTGATACAATGACATGCAGTGGAAGCCGCTGTACAAACCGTTGTTTAAAATCTTTCAATGTATGGTATCAACTAACTAACCCCGAAGGTTCGAAAGATTTAGTTGGCCTAGGTGGATATAGACCCAGTATATACATACGTATGTACAATAGTAATAGTGCGGAATTTGCCACCGCACCCCTTTCTCCCTCGAAATTACTCATGCGCTTAAAATTCAATGGCCTTTCAATATAAACCTTTGCAAATCAAGTCTAACTTTCAAAATTATTACAAACACGAAAATACAAAACATGCTAACAGTTTTCAAAATCGCCTTCGCCTTCCTACCGTCCTTCAAACCTTGGACGAAATTTCGCATACGGCACGAATGAGCCTGCCATTAATTTCTTGATAGTATTTGAGAAGCTTTTCTTCGAGAAAGACCAAATTTGGGTGTCGATAGAGCAAGCTCTAAGATGACTCACGCAGAATACGCCATCGAGTTACGGTTCGAATACCGGCCGGCCATTCGTCATGTATGACGAAGTCGGACTGGGCTTCTGGACCACCCCTCTTTGTGTGCAGGATTAGAATCCTGCTGAAAGCTGCAGTAGGATTTTCCGATATGGAATAGGCCTGTGACCTAAAAGCTTTTTTTAGGATATCTTTGCCACCGCCCTGATTTTCACAGCAGCTTCCACAGAAATAAGTGGAGTTTCTTCGGAAGACGTTACTGCTCCCTCATCCATGATAGATTGAGACTGTTTCGCACTTCCACGAAGTCGTTCTTTCTCCATAGCATCAGCAGAAGAATCCCCAATAATCCTCTCAATTTAGGAATCGAAGACCGGATTCAACGGGAGAATGTTCTCATAAATTAAGACGGTTTTTCAAGCAGATGCCATTAAGAACGGTGCAGCGAACTTCCTCTTTCCTTCTTTCCAGTCTCCCCTTCTTCTTGGTGGCTGTTAGGAGCTGGTATTGCTGCAGACCATAAGAGAACTTCTTAAGCCTCTCCATGATCTCACTCCTCCTATTCCTTCATCTTTCGCCATATGACGCATCATCTCCCGGCGATCTTTCTCACTTTCCTTCTCGTGAAGATTCTTTCTCTCACAGGTCTGACATTTTTCCTTTTCTTAGGTATTGCGGAATGCCCTCTTCCATACTTATCCTCTTCGATCTTCGATGCCACACAGCGTCTTACTGCATGCTGAGCCATTCTCCTGAGTAAGGAAACGACTTTCTCTATACCTCTCATTCCCTTGCTGGCCTTCTGAAGTTTGACAATAACACTTGCAATTCATAGGTTGGAACGCCTACCAACATGTACGTATGAGTTCCACAATGTTCAGTTGACATATCTGAGGCACGTGAGGAGGAAAATCTTAAGACTTCAATTCGAAACGTATAGGCGTACCAGCAATTTTGCCGCAAGCTGTTTAAAGGCACCGTTTACGATAAATCTAGGGTACCCTTTTTGACGGGAATTGATAGAACTACTCTAGAATAAAGCGATAACAACGAAAAAAGCGCAAAAAATGATGAACAAAAAAAATATAAAGGGTCAAAAAAGAGCTGGAAAGGGGGGTTGGACGAGTGTCACATTGGAAGCGGTTAAGGGAGTGTTCGGGCGAGTGCACGAAGGCGAGGCAATGTCTGCAATAGCAGACAACACACCCAAACAGCTGATTTAGACTTCAGTCTTGAACCTGGCAATATGCCAACCGGCTTATCGATTTTTCACCAACTTCGCTCCAATGCGAAAGTGGTGAACGGCAACTGGATTTCGTAGTCAGCCTAGCGAGGGGCGGAGGGCGACCGTGGCTCACTCTCCGGCCCCTTATTGTGCCCTATCCAGACCGGTTTCCGACCTCATTCCTGCACAAATGGTATCAGAGAGGGCGTCGAATTCAAACCATGTGCAAATCTCCGAAACCATTTTTTCGTGAACCGCGCCTTTAAATATTCAAAAAAGCGTACAAATTTAGTTTTTGGGGGTGATGAAACTAAGCACAATCGGAAGCACTGTAGTCAACCTGCAAATGATGGTATTCAAAAGCAAATATACAAGCAAGGAATGACGAGAGGGTAACAAGCGCTGCTTTTAATTATTGTAGAATCACGCGGATGCACATTTACATTATTCACATTATCGTCTGATCCGCTTTTAATGATGGCGCCGACACCGTCACACACTAACATCTACTTCCTTGTACGATTTCGAGAGATTAAGACAGAGTAAGACGGAAATCCTTAGTTCCGATGAAAGCTCATTTCAGTAAAAATCAATATGGATTTTACCGAGCCAACGAATTCTGTCCATTCAAGGAACGACTATATTTTGGTACGTTTGGAAACAATAGGCATGATGTACATATAAATATTAAAAATCGATTTTCTTTAGTTGATACGAGAACAAAATTATTAAAAGAGTGGTCGTGCTAAGATTAGGTTTTTGCTGGTCTTCTGTTGGACGACATCTAAGCCGCCTAGAGGGAGAGTTTACGATAATCTTGTGTTATCTACCTTTGAGTGAAAAATGGAAGCATGGACACAAAAGTGCGAAGGTGGCAGAAATGGCGTGAAAATTGGTGGCTTCAAAATCGAGGCTCCTTAAAAGTAGTAAAAAGGAGGTAACAAGATAAATGCGACAGAAGCGACATGGGAGTGGTACTCACGATTGAATGAGTTGGTGCTATTACATGGAGCTGGCTACAGCAAGCCAGATGCCGTTTGTTTGAACTTTCAGCATGTGCGCTCTATCGTGAATGGTGCAGCCTTTTCAAGGTTTTTGGAACACGGCCAATTCTGGGCGTTGCATGCAGTGAATACAATCTTAGAGTCCTTATTAAGCTCTATCTAAGCCGTTTTCCGATCTGACAGTACAACATGTGGTATGAATACATGGAAACCACAGATTCAAGAATTGGCGTTTCCAAATAGAAGAGGTTTCTTAAAGAAAATTCTTTCATAACGGATTATCGGTATAGCACCCTCTGATAATTTCGGAGGCCGTGACTGTTGTGGAGACGTAGGTGGTACAATCTCTCAGACTACTTATTCACTTCAATGAAGAGTACAGCATAATCCATACACAACCCTAATCCTTCCTGCTTGATGGCCGATATCACGCAAAGCATCTTAGTGGCACACATGCTGAGCTCAATAATAGTGATGTCACAGATGAAATGCATTGGGCTTAATTTACAAAAATAATCAATGAACTTTACTGGAAACTTAGGAGTACCTCAAGTTTTCCGACCACGCGATTAGAACAATCCGGCTTGTCCATTTGAGCTATTCCACTAGTTGAGACCGTAACAGTGGATGATATGTTAGGCGTTTTCTCGTCATTTGAAGCTGATGTCATCATTTCCTTCATGGAAGAGGAGACGTGAGGTGGTATGTAAATCTCCTCACCCATCACTAAAAAAAATATACCTTCCCGTACATTTTTCGTGCAGTGTGGAGTCTAGGAACAGAGAACAGCTCGAAATTTGAAGCTTGAGAGTCCCAACTAATCATTGCATGAGGTCGCACAAAAAAACTTACACAAATGAAGTGAGTGCAAGCAGGAGTAGGTTATACGAGGAGGACGAGGTTTTGGTCGCTACGGAAAAGGGAATTCTTGGCCTGGTGCATCATGGAGAAAACCAAAAAAGATAAAGCTTGTCGTTGTGCACGTAACCCTTATAGAAAGTAAAATGAAAAGCAAAATTCGAGAGGAATCAAAATTCATCGCTACAGTAAGTTACAATGAAAATCAACAACATCCAAATTCAATATACGCATGAAAAATTCGATTGAAAAAAAGTTATGGCTGCATTGGGGAGGAGCACGGACTGCTAAATCCCAGACAAGAAAAAGATCCAATTCTGATGCATATCAGCTAACCCCACCTTTTTATTCAGTAAGGATCAAATTTCTTGATCGGCTTACCTGTAAGCATTTAGAGGGGATTTCGGTCTCGAATCAGGATTGCTCTCATCTGGCCTGAATTCCTAAAGTCTTTCGTATCTGTTTTTGGGATGAGCCGCCCCGCATTCAGCCTCCACCCAGGATCACAGTGGCTTTGAAGTACGTACATCCATATTCTTCAAATATATCTCTTATAGTGGTCATTATCTCTATTACTCAACAATTTTCTCTTATTTTTTTGCTGATGTCATGTTTTGAGCGTTGTCCCTTGAAGCGTACTGATTAAAAATAAAGATATGCTGCCTACACAGTGATATGCGGGTACCTACTGATGTTTGTGTACAGGGACCACTGGTTTCATCCTCCCATACGCGTCTGGTACAGATTAGACCGAATTAGACGGGATTAGAGGATATGAAAGCTTTGGTTTAGTGAGGTTAGAATCGATAAGGAATTCTATCACCGGACCATGCATGTGTGATAGTTTGCGCCCCTCGCTGCTACACCACATCTGTCCTGCATCTAAACTATAATAAAATTAGTACATGATGTTAATGTCCTTAGGTTATACGAGAATTTCAGGTGAACAATTATGAAAAAATGTTCCCTATCCCACACTAGCCCACGGGCGTCCATTCCGCTTCAGCAGTTCCGACGGCTTCTTCGAATGTCAACCAGGGATCGACCACGATCCCTGATTGACATTCGAAGAAGCCATCAAACCATCGCATTGGTGCACTGGATTTATCCTTTACCCAGCACGTGGAACTATCCAGTGCCACTGTTAGGCGATCAATGAGAACTTCTGATGTCTTTGGGGCATCAAAATTCATGGGAGTAGCGATGACGAAGGGAATGGAATAATCAGGGAATTGAGGGGGTGCCTTTCGAAATAGGAGGAAATTTGCCTCAAGTGAAGTAAACATCCAGCAGTGATAAAGGTAGATATTATCCCTGCCCTGATCCCTCAGCATTGAGGGCACTTGGCTAACGATCGGCTTAAGGAACAAGACTCTTACTCGACTAAAATAATTGTTTCACTAGAATCTATCTGCCTGTCATTGGCGAGGATCGTAAGGGTAGCATGTACGGTCTGCCCTTCCAAAATTTCTTTCTTCTTTACTGTCTACTTCTTAAATCCTACTTATATAATCGGCTAAGTGTGTCTGTTGGTGTGTTTGTGTGTGTGTGTGTGTCAGTATGTGTGTGTGTTTGTCTGACCGGAAATTCATAACTTCTGTCCCACTGAACCTAGAACATTCAAATTTGGAAGAGAGATGGGTGGCACGATGGGAACAGCGATGGTACGTGGTAGGAAGTGACAACTATCGATAGAAACTGATAAGGAGCCTTAAAAGGCAATAGCCAAAGGGCCCGTAACTCCGTTCGTATTAGCGATGAAGCCTTGGCACTTTGACAAGTGGTGTAGGGTGAGAAGGGACCGCAAATGTTTGGTGACGGGGACTGATAGCAAGTGATAGGGACTGATAAGATACCATAGAAGGCGAGAGCCACTAGATCTGCAACGCACTTTCTGTTAATAATGGAATCTTGGAATTTTGATAGGTTATGTAAGATGTGACAAGATCGTAGGTACTCGGTGACGGGATCGAGAATGGTTGGTGCCAGGCAGTGGCTGATAAAACTGACAAGGGTGAATGAAAATCCTACAAAGCGTAGAGCCACTAATGATGGCATTAATAGTGGAGCTTTGACAGTTTGGCATGTTGTGGAGTATGGCGGGGTCGTAGACGATCGATGATAGGAACTGATAACAGCTGATAACAACTGATAAGAGCCCTTACCAACTGAATTTAACTCCTGTGGTATTTACGATGTATTCATGATTACGACCATAATATAGATTACGACCGCTACCCAGGTTTGTAACTGGGTGGAAGATCAAGGTCACTTTATGTTTTGATATCATTTACGTCAAAGCTCATCCGACCGCCAATAGTTTGGGACTCTCAACTAATGATGTACCCGTGGAGGAAAGAAGGTTCAGTGATAACGACATCTGATAATGGTGGGCATGTGGCGCACGAATTAGCGTGCGTAGCCCAACTGGTAAATAAATAAGCGGCCTTAAGACTTTAAAAGGGTTTATTTCCATTCAACTTGGTGTTAGCAGGCGTAGTGCTGATACAGTGAAAGTGTCAAATAATTTGAGGATAGCACAAAATAATTTTCGAATATGAAAACACCTCAATCCATGCACGCGAAAAGTTTACGCTCCTTCTAAGGGAGTCAGAAAAAAACTCCAATAAACTCGAAACTTTACATTACTGGTCTAGAATGCACATTTATTTCAAAGTACCCAAACGTGATAACTTTCATGGCGAAGCCTCTCGCAAAGAGCCGATCCGAGGATCCGGTCAATGAAATAAAGGAAAATGATTGATCGAAAGACTTAAAAGGATAACGTCACACTTGGAAGTATGTATCTAACAGAAGTGCAGGGGTCTACAGACTTGAGGCCTATTGCAACCACTTCCATGAAATCAGTTCAGACAATGGGCGTGGTCCCATCATCCTCTTCAGTTGCTTATGGCGATAATCTGCTGATACGTTTTAGTCGCTCACAACGGCGATCTAATACACAGAGAACATATGTGCCAAACGACAAAATGACAGCTGCTGACAAATTTCAATTAACGTACAAGGGTCTTTTACATAGGATATCGGACTTGCAAATCTGCCTTAGTAGGGTTTACATCAGTAGCATTCCCAATATAGCCTAATGTTCGTAGATAATCAGTTTGAAGCTCATATGCAGTACATCAGATCTACTAAAGCATTCAGCCAATTCCGCCAGAAACGCTTCACACCGTTTTGGGTTTAAAGTTCCACTTTCTTCGAATAAACGCATTACGAAACGACTTTATTAGAACTCAAAACAAGTCAAACCGGTTTCCAACTTACAACTGTATGGAAAATACAAAGGTGCATAAATAAAACCATACGAAGTGTGCTCACTACCTAGTTTTACATTGACTGTATAGCTCTGTTCCAGCACTGAATGCCTCTGAATTTTCGATGCAAAATGAAGAAGAATACGATAAAAGGGGGACGTATGCACATCATCTTTACCCAAAAAATAGTAAATACTATGTGGAACAAGATTTTTCCTAACATTGGGCATAATGCACCAACTGAAAAACCGCTTACATGGGATTATCATTTTGTCAACATTCACTGAATGCCTGGTAGACCAAAGACTAGCGAGCAGATAAAGTGGTAATGTCAATAGACTGCGACGAACGTCGTCTCTCAATTCTGTAATTGATCATAATCATAGTTTGGAAAAAATCTGGAAAATTAAACTATATCGAATTCAGACGAAGCACGCGTAGACGGCTTCATTTGAACTCATACATAATTTTATATCGTTGCATGTTCAAGTGGAACGGGAATCGAAAAATATCAGAGGTTCCGTTGGGCACAGTACGCTAACCTTATTGTGAAAGGAAATCTCATACTTCAACCATTTCATAAGTCTTTATGCGAGCTTTATAGAAACGAAGGCAAACATCTGATTTCAGCGCCCTCAGATTAAAGTGATCCCCAAATGAGACAAAAAATCAACTTATGGAACAAAAGTCCAGATTTCAACCAGTTGGTTATTATCAACAATAGGTTTTCAATAATGCAGAAAAAATTATAAAATTCTAACATATAAACACCCAAGACCCATTGCAGACAGGGCGAGCGAGCGAGACCAACCTTTGACCAATATAGCTGGCAGCTATAATGACAAGTCAGATTAAACACAAGCATCACATGCGATAATTGTTGATCTCCGTAAGCATATTCTCTCGACTCCGTCAGAGCGGTACCATAGCAATGGACGTGTGCACGCTCGGTTCCACAGATTAAAGCGATAACGACTAGCTGAGTGCCAAGTAAAGCCACAGAGTTACGATGAGATTAAACATCCATCATCGCATATTCATACTTTACAGACAATCTGAGCAATCGCTTCAAAGCTCCCTGAATGCTATGAATTTCGTGACGCATGTGCAGTGCCCTGGACTTCCACGCAGCAAGCTATTAATAATGCCGTTTGAGAAACTAATTAGCTGAAACCCATGTAAACTACTGATCTTTCTACTGATCCCTCTAGAGCTTCCCTCTGCGCCCACTCCAGACGTCAGGGCGGCAAGAATGATAATGTTCAGATCCCTTTTGATCGCCTTCATATTTCAGACAGAATTTTTGACTACTGTATTTCGCTAGGAAACTGTCATGTTCGTTATTCCATATTTAACATCTCCCATGTGCAATCTTTGACATTATGGAGAGGCCAGTGAGAGCTTAACAAACCATCCAGAAGGCTCAGACATATTCGCATTCTCTATTTCTTAATAATTAGTTTGTTAAGCACTCAGTGGGCTATCACCTAATGTAAAAATAACATATGGGAGATGTTAATATGGCAGGAAGATGACAGGTTCCTAGCAAAATAAGTTCATGTTGTGCTCTAGGCCCGGAAATAAGCTCAGCGAATTATAAAAATTTCAGGATAAAAAATAAACAACAAAGAGCGAACGGAACGCAATCGAAGAAATGAAAAAGAGCTGAAAATTCAGTAATACCTCAATATGGAGGAGTATTCCTTGCCAAATTTTTCACCATTGACTCATACTTGGCTAAAAATCCAATTCCTGGCCAGGACAATCCAAGAGCAAAACGTTGATATAATGAGGTCACGTAAGGGGATATCTGAAAGATGTAACACTTCACACAGCTAATTATAAACTATTACCATTTCTATATAAAATTAGGTTCGGAGTGTTCTGGTATAATTAAATGGGAGTAACAATTGTATGTTCGTCAAAACTAAGAAACATTCATGGCTCTCCATCACTCTTTTTCGAAATGATAACAAAAAGCGAACGAGAAATAAAAGATTTTACTAAAGTTACAACTACAACTTCAAGTCAAACTCACCCAGTGAAGAATTGTGCGGTAGATGAATAAGTAATGAAGAGCAGAGGATACAGCGAGGCGACGTTGCAAACGTACGAATAAAGCCGATACAAGAACGGTGTCGTCTTCAAGAGGAGAACCTACAGTATGAAACAATTTGATGAGAGACTAGAGACATGCTTCTAAAAAAAATTACACTAGCAAATCTACATGTAAATGAGAAAATGCAAATAAAGGGATCTAAGGGGGGGGGGGGGGTGGCAATCAGGACATAACGAGTAAGGAGTAATCAAGGAAAGTACAGGGAAGTTGAAAAGCAGTTGAAGTCGGCAGTTAAAGTTAAACAGATGAGCTGTAGATGTTACGAAATTTAGAGAACAGGCCAAAGGAGCAAGGACGTGAACGAACTTACCACGAAGAAACTGCATAAGCACAGTTTCGATAGTAACAAGAGTACCGCTGCGGCCGCAACCGTCCAAACATTGGACTATCGTTGGTCCTTTTGAAAGACGAGCTCTAAAAATATACACCAGCTTACTTATTATCATATAATAATCATATCACATAGAATTTTATAGAGTAAGAATGCTTGACAAAGGCTAAACTCAGCATGTGCACAACGTAATCATTCCAGCTGGTTCTTAACACCTTGAACAAAAGAGGCGTTCTACTCACTTCCTCAAAACACGGAAGGGCCAGTGCACATCGGACATATTCTGCCAGTCCCACTGCCAGTGCTCCACACGCAGGATATCCTCATCGCTTTCCTTATCTACTGGATGTACTTCCTACAAATTTTGTTATGAATAGAAACTCTCTACTGTAGTAGGATTATCTTTTTATGATATACCAAATAAGTGACGTTGAATAAAGGATCCATGGTACAGTCAAGTCGAACGTTGCGCACGATGAATGAACCATATCTTTGCGAATCACCCACTGACCTGAATATAGCCACAAAATAATTCGACAAAAATATTAATAATATTAATATTAATACAGTTGACTAATTATTCTAAAGCTCCAGTTTTCTGGATTACAATTAGATAACTTCGAACCAAATGTAGTAATTTAGCTCTGAGTTCGACATCTAATGATTGAAGCCAGATACAGAGTAGAATTTCACCTTGGCCAATAGTACTGACAACTCGGAGATGGAGAATGATCTAGGGGTCCCAGAGAATGTCTGTCCATAGCACTACACAACATGATAATAAAGTGTGATTTTTCTTGGTAAACCTGAAACCAATGATGTTTCAAAAAAAAAGAAGCCAACAAACATCCGCTGGTAATTATAATCAAACACTCATATGAATATTAACTAGGAATGACATGAACGCCAGAATATTACCATTCTCCAAAAATCGGCCTGCGTGTTTGGTAAAGGAGCCTGAGTGCAAATAAATGTGTTCAACAACGGACCACCTCGGACATAGTTTGCATGAATGAAGTCTGGTGTACCGCTAAAAGATGAAACTGAGCTGTGGAAACAAATAATTGAGGACTCATTGCAGTCCTGTTCAGCGCAACAACTAAGAGAGGTTAAAACATTAATATAAGTCAAAACCTCGACTCTGTGCTCTGAGTAACCCAGTAGCAAATCTACTATCGCTGAGCAGAACTCTGTCCAAGAAAAACCCGTGTCGTAAAGCGGGGTCCATTTCTAGAGTATAAGGGCTTGGAAATAATAGAGAACATACTAAGTTGTTTGCTCTTTCGTAAATTCTGTCGTGTGTTCCCCTGCAAATATCTCTCCCAGGAGATCAGCGCGGTTGACCTTTGGGGCGTCGTTTCCTTGCAAACGAACACGAGAGATATCGCAGCAAGGAATCACTGAAGAAGTAATCCTCCAGGAAGCATGAAAGATATCAGAAATTGATATGCAAACTAGGAAAAAAAGAGTCAAACCAAAAGGAGAAACAACATTAAATGTTACGCTTGCTCCGAGCTTTCGTGAGGTAATTCATATTGAAAGCGGTCTGTGAAGCCTCTTCAGGACTTAGCTCATTCACAGAAAAGAACGAGTCTAAGCGATTAAATTCGGCCGTAAATTCCTGCAAACAACCTTTGAAAACAATAGGCGACTTCCTTTGTAGAAGAACAAGCGAAGAAGCTCACCATTAAATGGCAATTGAATTTCCCCGGCTCAATGAGAATTGACCACTTCACGCGATCTGTCATCTGTTCAGCAAACCTAGAGATGCGTGCAGCTATATGAGCCGATAGTTCTTCCGGCTGGCGATACCAGTTGTGAAGAGGGTCACGCTGAAAGCTGAACTAAGAGTAATGCTGATGAAAGTAAAAAAAAGGAGAGAAAATGGAAAAATGCGATTGTCTTCTAACAAAGGCTCTGACACAACCCTAGAGAATGATTCTTCTTTTATTTAAAAAAAGGAATCAGCTGTAAAAACGTCTCACGCTTTTCAGGCAATTGAAATGTGACGCAGCTTTGTAAATCACATCGGTGCAGTCGGTGACCGATGGAACTAAGCGATCCCTGATCCAACCAGTCATTTCCTCACTGAAATTGTAGCCATAGTCAATTATGGACTGTTAGTTCGATACCTAACCTAGAATTCTGTTAATAAAATTTATCACCCGTATTTTCTGACTAAGTCAGTTTCGTCAAGTTCAAAGAAAGCCGCCGGCACAGTCATGCTTTGTATCAGTTCTAGCCGTGTATATTCATCGCATAGTATTCCATCAACTTTAAACAGTTTCTGAGCTATGAACGTCTTCAACTCAGAGTCCTCATAAGCCTCCTTAACAAGAAAAACAGCAATATCAGCGAGTCTCATGCTGTCACTATAACGTAAGAACACCGGATGTACTCACAAGACGCTTTAGAAGAGACCTGTCCGTGAAATATTGGATGCAACGTTCCAAGATGTTGCTCTTGTACTAAAATGATGCATACAAAAGACTGGATCCAAAGAAAATGTAAGATGGGTTTGATATTAATCGCGATAAGTACGGCAGTTAATACTTCGCAAAGCGGTTTGATCTTTTCAGTCAGTATAAGAGGAATTGGCGATCTTGAGTGATTTCTTCAAACAGCTTAGAATACATCATGGGATACATGAGATCATTGGGAGTGCCTAATTCACCTTCTGTCCGTAGGATATAAAAAAGCTTACAGCTGGCTGCCCGCTCCTGACTGGTCGTCATGCCAGCAGAACAATGCCCCAGAAGGTTTTTTTCTTTTGAAAAAAAAACTACGATAATCGTCATAATTCAAGAACATTGAATAAAAAAATCACCTCAAAAAGTTGCTCGACAGTTGACTTATTATCCTTCCAGAAGTTTTCGTCTATGATGGCATCCTGGAAGATTGAATAACATATTAATTGACTTTTGCAAAAATAATACATCTTGTGATTGAAAGTAATAAAAATCACGACTCATTAACCGACTGCAAGGCTAAATAGGAATGTGTAATGATTTCGATATGCTCGCTGGTCATTTAACGCCACCCGGACACTGCTGTTTCGAAATACCAACTCATATAGAAAAGGACATCCCAAAACTCTACTTGACTAGTCAGTAAGGAAAAAAAGAACCGTGAAAAAAAATAAAATCACAAGCATGCCTCCCTGCAATGACACAAATAGTATGAGATTATTCTGCAAAGGGAACTAACATGGAATTCCAAACTGCTGGCAAGAGAATTGGCGTCGAAATTCGGCGATGTACGCATCTCGGTAGAACCCTTAATGAATGAACTCTTTAATTGATGGCACGACGAAGTAAACATTTGCCCATGAAAACATGGGCATTACAAACTGAACTAAAGAAATGTTCCCGCTCAGGAGAGGGTTACAGGGCTGTTGTCAACCAGAATTTCTCTCGCTGAGAGAATCAGACGGCGAGGCAATCTCTGCGTCTCGTGATCACCAGCGGAAGGAGGGCGTGTCCGCTCGTTGTCGATACTCTCCTACAGAGCGCTATCTCGTCAGAGTAGACATTCGAATGGGTCCAAGAGTCGAAGAATTGACGAAAGACAAACTTCTTCAAACTAAGAAAACTTCGTATTTCAAAGTCCAGGTACTCTGAGAGAAACAAAGGCTTGATCCGTCCAAATATCATTAACGCGTCTGCATAGAACATCTGCAACAAAAAAAATCTGTGTGACTTGTAGAAAATCCAAACTTGCAATCGCTTTGCAACTTTGTTTTGTAAGAATCAGCGCTGAGATCAACAATATCGTCTGGAGATCTCCAACATCACTGATTCAATCTTAATCCGGCAGTGTTCGCTAAGTATCCTACTGTTTAGGATAGTTAGCGAACATATAGTATAGTAATAGAAGGCATTGAGGAATGGCGAGCTCTTTCGTCTGTCCTCTATCCTCTTCGCTGTGAGGTGCCTATTCAAGGAGACGCAGAGAAAACGACAAAAACGCTGAGTCACTACACACGCGGTTGACAACGGTCCTGTAACCCTCAGGAGAGGCTAAGTGTGTAATTACAGACCTATAAAAAAGCAACTACCGTACCTACCTCCTTGATGGGGGGGGGGTGTGTACAGGGTGGGCCAAAATTATGATTACAGTGCGCGCTGACGTTCATTGCAAATTTTTCCTATGTTCATAGCAATTCATTGAATTTCTTCCATTTCACAAAGTAGCTTACGTTACTACCTTTCTAATGATACTAAACATTCGGTAGAATTTTAACATAATATAAGCGTAACTAGTCCGTGAATTAAACGTCGCTTTGCATTTACAAGCACTTTTGGCACGGTGCATCTACAGACGAACTAGCGAAACAAGGCAGGTATTGCATTCAACCATAAGACGCTATCGAGAGTTGGGAACAATTGCAGATAGGAGTGGTGAACCTAGGAGAGCTGTGGTTATATTCAGGGGAAGTGTTAAGGAAGCAGTGCGAAGGTCTACGTAGGAGCAAAATTCATTCTGAGTCCAAAAAGGCTACATGAATGGATAGGTCACGAAATTTTCTGCGTGAAATCGTGAAGCATCACTTGCACAACGAGACCCTCATACGATCAGAAAGTGTTTTCCTCAGAGAGCAGGTTAAAGAGAAGAGAAAGGTTGGCTAACAAAAGCTGCGTGTTGCATCCGAAAAAATTGTCCTACGGAAATCCTGTTCACCAACGAAAAGAGATTCACAGTGAAACAGGTGCTCAATAAGTAGAGCGATAACATTTATATGAAGTTTAAAGAAATGAACGTGATACAGCGCCCGGCTCACTAACTTTCTGTGATGGCCTGTGCAAGCATCACCGCCGAGGCAAAGACACCGATTATTCTTGTAAATTATGGAGTGAAAGTTGGTTTGGAGGCCTATTTGATCTCTTCGTGCGCAATAGAACACTTTCGCGATTCAAATAGGACATATTGTTAAGATTAAGCTCCCGACCGCAGATCAGAAATTGCCGAGAAATTTCGTAAAAGGGGTTTTTAGACTTCATAACCTTCGAACAGTGATCACTCTGGAGCCCTGACCTAAATCCCATGAATGTCTCAATGTGATCAGCCTCTGAGATGAAAGCATCCTTTAGCCAAAACAAGAGAAGAAATAATCTCGAAAATGCTAAGCAAAAAGCCGGGACCAACTCGATGACCCTAGCTGCGTGCCACCGTCAATGCCGTCCATCGTCGTCTTTGGGGTTGTGTGAAAGCGGAAAGCAACAGATCCCAGTTTCAATGTACAGTTTTGATAAGAAATTTGTGATAAACCCTTCAATGAAATTGGTTTTCTCTATTGCCTTTCTATTCGTTTTCTGCGATGTAATTTCTGTGTAATCATAATTTTGGCCCACCCTGTACATTCGTGCGATTCGAGCTGCGCGCGGCAAATTGCGCGGCGAAATTCATTGCGATTTTGATGACTTTAGCGCCTATTATTGGGAACCAAATTTGAACTAGGTTAGATCAGTAGGATCAGCCGACCATACTATGTACTCTACCTCAAGTTTGTGCCCGAATAGTTGGCGCCAGGGTCGTTCGAAGGGCTACGAATTCCGCCGCGCGGAGCTCGAATCGCACGAATGTGCCGTCCCCCCTCCCCCCCCCCCCCTTGTCCTTGATGGTGCTACTTATTTACACACCGGTAGCAGTCTGCACTTGTGTACTAACAGTAACTACGGTAGCTCTACGCTTACTTTTATTCAGTTTTGAGAACTTGTTGTCTCGATTTCATGTGTTTTAGGACTAATTTTAGTTGATCAGCTCAACTCTTGCGTTCGATTTGGCCTAACTGTTCTAAAAAGAGGCAAGGTCACCTATATCTCCACGCATGTGGTCCTTGGAACTACTGGCGCTGTTTTGCTCTGCAGCCGAAAAGCTAGCTCTAAATCAGTGAATTAGGGTTATGATAGGTGAAAAATGCGCTGCGTGTCTGAATTGATATTGAATTGTGTGTTTTGACTTCACTTTTTATGTTACCTGTTAATCCATATTACATCGCGGACATGCAATTTTCAAACTAAAGCATTTCCTTGATTTTTTTTGATTTTTTTAAATTTTTATTTTTTATAAGTAATTAGCTAAGTTTGCACAGCTGCATCGACACGTCTAGTGAGAGGTGGGGCGGTCTGTGAAGGCGTGGATGTCACTGGGGCAAGGTTTGCTGCTATAATTCATAGAGAACATTTGCATTCAGGAATTAGAATTATGTGAACCTTCTTTTTTGAATATGCTTTTTTTTTTGGAGATTATACCAGGACAACTGTATTTTTTCGACTCTGAACTGTTATTTTCGCAGATGTAGAGAGAACAAGTGGTTGAACAGTTCCCGTAAATCATTTCATGTGTCGGATGCGCACTCGAATACCATACGATTCTGTGAAAAAGCCGATTGCACGGCGCACTCTGAGAAGAAACCACTGGTCATCGAAAGCAATGTTTATTTCAACGTATATGAATTTTTTTTTCTAGTCGAACCTTCATAATGTGATAGATAAAGGGGAACTCAATTGAATCTCGCCACCGGCTGCCATTTGAGTTTGTTTCCTCTGGCTATATTTCTGCAGTAGTGCTTTTACATATTATTGTATATGAAAACTACAAGTTAGATTGTTATCAGTGAAGCTTAGTTACTAATCTCACAAAGAACTTCCGCACGAAATTATGAACTGGCTGGAAGGCAAGCATGAAGTTCTTTCTTCGCCCCAAACCTTCCACAGTCTGATTTTTCGCCTGAGAACTATACAGCATGTATAAATCTGCCACAGGAAAGTAAGAAAAAGGGTCAGCTCAGGTCTATACAGGCGTATTTACAGTTCCGCGGAAATTTACCCTAGAAATACATCAGGGTGGTCTGAGTCGCTCTCATTGTCACTTGTTGGAGCATGAAAATCGCCATATCACTTTTCATTCTTGGTCGCTCAATTTCTTTTTATTTGCGTATTTTGCAGAGATGCCTTCGAGGATGGCAGAGTGAGTCCGCAAAAGGATTCGAAAAAGAGAGGAATCGTTCCTATGAGCCAGTTTCGCAACCTATGAACCGGAGTCGACTACTGGGCTGAAACTATTGGCAAAGGTAAGTCATTAGATATTCCGTAAACTTATAGGAGAATTAGTCAGGATAAAGTGGCGGAATACGGTTGCTTTAACAATTCCTGAACTAATTTTTTCCAGCGTTTCCCAGTATTTTCGAAATTTCTTCACAGGTATTTACTCATGCATTTAGCAGAAAAAAGTTTTTCCTTAGGTCGCTTCTCAGTAGTGATGACACTTCTTCGTAATTTTTTGAAGCTCTTTTCGACTTTCTAAATAGAGAGTGCTCCAGCATAATATACGAGCCTTCATGTCCGAAATAAAGCTGCCGGTTAAGCCGTGCGCTCTGTTCCGTCATAAATCAATGCGGTTCTTGTTTGATTCCTCGGTCTTTGCAACTCATAGACCTCAGGTTTCTCCTTCCAAACAACTACGGTAACAATTTGTCATACCTTGAGTCAATACAGACTTCTTGTGACCCATGTATTACGAACGCTCGCGAGCTCGGTCAAGAGCAAGCCTTAGGATGGCGATTACCACGATTGTCTACCTATTGGAGAGTGTGATTGTTGGACTAGATTTGCACAACGAACTGCACAACAACACTTCCTTTGAGGTATATTTATTAATGTATTATGTATAAATTTCATTTATATTTACATATCTATCTCTTCAACCTATATAGGATCTTTAATTTGTAGTTCTATAGTAGATACTCTTGGTTCCATATTGTTTGCTGATTTTTCATTCCGCCGTAAAGCATGTTCACGGGCTTTTTTGGTCATGAATAGTAGCTCAACTTCGTCGATTGAGCAACCACGTGTTTCTGGTACGAAACAATAAACGAATATCAATGCAATAAATGTAAATCCAGCATACAGGAAGAATGTACCTGAAAATTGATCGAGTAAGCTCATTTTCTTTGTAATCTCAACTACAGGGACAATATCCGCCAAGGATTAGGGGATGCGGAGGAGGATAAAGCAGGGGATAGGTGCTCCTGGAAGGTGTTAGCGGAAGAAGGGAGGAGGATAAGCCATTTGATGAGGCTATTTTCACTGGCTCAGCGCTAGGCTCGGACTGTGAGTTGATTGCTGGAGTGGAGCTTTGGGCGAGTTGCAGGGATTTCGGTAATTTAGAAAAGGGGAAGGCATAATGAAGGTCTCCCCTAGCTGCGTTTATAAGGTGTCAAAGTGAAACATAACTTACCATATTTGGTAATTGCTTGTCCAAGTGATAAATAAGTCAGGGCTATGATAAGATTGAATATCCAATTGCATGCGGTAGTAATTGAAACGCATGTACTTCGAGCCCATAGTGGGTAGAACTCAGCATTCACTACCCATGGCAATGGTCCATAACCTGAAGTGGCAGAGCTTATGGAATTTCTGTCAATCTGAGGTCTCCGAATATGGCACTGGTAAGTCTAAAAATACTGATTATGTGAGCTTTCCAAACGCAAGGCTTTAAGAAGTATTTGTAACATAGTTCAGACTTCTACTTACAATTTATCTTCCAAAAATCGTTAGGGCTGTATCCGTACGTGGAATGAATAGGTAAAATTTTTATCATTGTAATTGTTAAAATAGTCAGATCGATGTTTATAGCCGTAAGTGAATTAATTACTCCTGATAGTGCTCAGACGAGCGGCTCAAACCGGCACGACGCTGATGGGGTGTGCTCGGGCTCCCAAAGTCAGATGGACGTAAGTTAGGGTTGCTTCAGATGTCTCTGATGTCAGAGAGCCAACTCCAAGTTCAGCGCCTTGGAGGGTCCTTTGATGCAATCGCAAAGGATGACCTATTTTCAGTGTGGGACCCTGGAGGAACTCAAGCACAAGGGCAACGACCGAAAATATAGTTTGAAAGGCCAAAGGAGTGAAGCTACTATTATCGCAATGAGCACTCACTTACAAATAAAAGTATAGCTTACCACTTGAAAACGACAGTAAATAGAGAACCATAATTACAATAGGGAGTACTGTGTACTTTGTTTCACACGTTTTTGCATCCCACTCATACGTTGATCCTGAAAGTGCTCTAGTCAACTTGGTAGTGAAGAGCGATCCGTAAGAGACAGTAAGGTAACTATGCTCACCCATGGATTCGAAGGATGCACATGGACCCATAATAGAAACTGGGTGAAGGGTATCGGGATGTTGATCCCGTTGAAGGCAATAACCTAAACAAGGAATAAAAGAATTACAAAAGGCATAAGCCATCGAACACAAATGGACGTACCAGTTTTCAAGCCTTTCACCGCACAGAAGCCACAGTTGTCATCAGTAACGCAAAAATCGCAGTTACTAAAAAGTTTCGATGATTTTTTCAATGTGAGAGTTTGACGGAAATCAAGTTTCTTAAAAGGCGTCACCAAAAGTCAAGTGGCTCGACTAGGTTGGCTTTTTAGACAGGCAGCCAATCAGAAGCGTTAACAGGGGTCAAAACGCTTCTGGATGCCTTACAACCTGTGATGTAAACCGGACAGTCCTGTGGAAAATCTTTTTCTCACCTGTACTTTTCACAACGTTCCTCGATGTGGCTTGGATACGACTGATTTGTGAACGTCTGGTTATGAAGAGTTATAGCCGAATCCTTAAAAAGCTTTGATAGCAGGCTCTGTAGAGTGTGCTGAGTTGTGAGTTCCTCTCATAAAGTACTCTGACGAAGTGTTCAAGCCTTCACAGAACAGGAAAGCGAAGGAGGAGGATTCGTTGAAGTCTAGGGAAGAGCCGGTGTATGTACCAACCCACTCCTCAAAGCTCCCTTCACAACACTCACTCATTTTCCAATCGCTACGGCTTTTTTCTAGCTCCGATTCGGCCATGCATGTACCCCTCCTACCGGTTCTTTTGAGAAGTGGATCTGATGCTCATATGTGGAGAAGCCATTTCCTCTCCTCTCGGGACCTTCCACATCCCAGCAGGACCTCCCACTCTCGAAGGCCCTTGAAGTCCTGAACTACCGCATACCGTATATTACTTTGCAGCATTAGCCATGGAAAAGCTATTTCGTGCATTCCTTCTGAGATCATATGGATCATGCCCAGTTATCTGGCTGGTGCTTGGTCGTTATGGTAATAATCATGTGCCATGGCTTGGGAGATTATCCCATAGCTGAGTTAAAAACAGCACCATCAGTTGATCTCATTCAGACAACGAGCTCTTGGAATGGAGATTAAGCCAGTTACATTGAAATGTTGCAGTGATGGCTCAGCTACTGATCTCAGTTGAAAAAAGGGGCTAGCGACTCAAAGCATAAGCCCTTTAAAAAGAAATCAAACCATAAACCCCTCAAAAAGAAGCCTTAGTCACACTTCGTGATCGTGACATCTACCCCCTCGTACACTCCAAAATCAAATTGGCCATGAATCTACTGATTCGTCATCAATAAGTTTAGAGGACGATGCCACTCTGCAAGAGAAAGCAGATGGCACCGGGTACTCAGTGATTCAACTGTCCTGATGAAGCTCGCGCACTGGTTCACTCAGAGGCGTGACGGGATTGAATGGCATAGTAGATTGTGGTTTGTACCCTTGTTATATTTATTTCAAAAAAGTTCGGCTATAGAAGCGTCAAACACTCTCTTCCACTCGACCTCCTCCGCTGAGCATAAACATGTTGTTTATCTACGCGCTTAATTTCTTGAACTCTGTATCTATATGTTTTCGTTAATGTTTTTTTGTGAAGTTCACTCACTTTATTGATAAGGATGAAAGCACCGCCCATTGCGAGAAGAGAAAGAATCACAAATGTCATGGAGATCATAAAAAGGACCCGACGTCCCATACGTTCCACTAACGCGATCGGAATGAAGGTCCCGAAGGCGTTTACAGCTAAAAAGGAAAATTCGTCTCAAGACTCTGTAGCAAAAGACTTATTTTTACATACTTTCTTCTGGTTAAAAACGAAAATCTGGGTGAGGAAATATTCATCTCGTAAATTCTACTGCCAATTCGTCAATATTAACAACCAGAGGTAATAAAGTGAATGTAGGAGCGGAATAGACCTCATAGTGAGCCAGTGATTAGGTCCCTGAAGGAGGTATCCTTCTCTCGATGTGAGGCTCCGAAAGGGTAGAACTCAAGGTTACTCAAGATATCTCGAAGTGTTCCAAGACACAGGTCAACCCTATCTGAACGTGGGCGTGGGTGGTTTTGTATAAGGTATACCCCAGATCAAGTATATGTCCCCAGAGGGGACATGTTACAGTGGAGTGAGGGAGATATGACGTATTTGAAGAGAATACAAGTGTGTTCAGGTAATCCCAATCGCTCATTCACCTTGTTGCGATAGCACCTTTGCTTGCTGATGTACCACTTTTCACAGGGGTCGCCTGAGGGGTTCCTTACTATCGACTTTTCAGTACCCACTGGGCAGATGAAAATTTTGTGAGTACAGTAAGAAGATTTGCGATCGTGGTAGTCCTTCACACAACTTATATCGTACCCTTAATTGACATTTCATTTCTACATATGTATTTTGAAGGGAGAAGCTAACTATTTAGAAATATGCTTTACTGTGAACAGAATTTCAATCAGCTCTACCTGAAGTGCCTACAGCTATCCATATCGTAGCATGGTTATCAGTCACACCAGCGGATTGGATTATGTTCGTTGTGTAGTACCTGAAGGTTAAGACGTAGAAATGCCAGCGGAGCTTTCTTTTCTTACAAGCTTATCAAGAAAATGTCATGTCTTGTGCCATCTCTGATAGCACATTTTTTACGACGAATGATGATCCGGATAATTTGGTCCGGATTCGCAGGAAAACACTGATAATGACATTTACGTTGTGCGGAATGTCTGAGAAAAGCTTATCCACATATCCACCTTTTTACCCTCCCCTTCCCCCTCTCCTCACTATGAGGTTTCCTGGGAAGTCTGCGTAAAAGACTCCTTTCCGTTAAAGAATGTCTTTGACCATAACAATTCCAACTTTCACAAAAGCTCAAAGCAGGTACGGGTAAACCTCCTGAGTATGCCCCATCACAGTGAAATAAATAAAGTAAATAGTATGTGGTTGGAGTAATTAACACACTTACATGACTGTATTGATACCGGACAGTTGCTGGAATGCTTGTATGACACTTCCAACGGATAAGGCTTTCAGAACATGAGGTGTCCGTATAATTCTCAATAGCATTGGACCATTCCCTAAAAGGAGGCTATTCTGCTTCTATTACAGGGTTAGAAAGTT
Organism: Haemonchus contortus; assembly: GCA_000469685.2. Classification (NCBI taxonomy): domain Eukaryota; kingdom Metazoa; phylum Nematoda; class Chromadorea; order Rhabditida; family Trichostrongylidae; genus Haemonchus; species Haemonchus contortus. The sequence continues at coordinate 5,327,057 of LS997565.1, forward strand.
CTATCAGAGCAAGTTTTATTTCTTCAAATTAACCAACAAGGTTAGACCATCACTGCACTATTCAGGCTCCCACGCGTCATACCACAGGGTAATTGAAGGCTTACCATGGACTGTATGGGAAGTAAATTCGATTCAACGCAAGAAATCGTTCCGTGGGTTTCGATCAAGGAAGCGATCCGAGTTCGCATTTGTCAAGCAAGAAATCAAATAAATCGAAATCAGAAGAACCATGGTGAAGTGGGATGCGAAGAACTTACCGTACATATACCACCCGTACTGGTGCGGTTGGAAGGTGGGAGAGCTCGGTTAAAGGCGTTAAACCGGAATCTCTCTCTCCCAGAACATGCTATTCGGTTTCTCACTTCCTGGCAGAGTTTCTAGGGCATCTACTTAATTGATCTTGAAGAATTCCTCATTCTGTACGACCTCAATTCGACGTCAGGAAAATCTGAACACCCGCCATCTTCTGAGACCGTACCTCCCACGTATCCATTCCAAAGCCTCTTGACCTAACACGAACCTATTTTTTTATTACTGGAAGACAGTTATTGGAGAGAATCTGTATTTCCTCATAACGGTCCATAGTAGTCCATTCTCCCAAAACTATTATTTCTTTTTATGGTTCGGTGAGAATCTTGAAAAAATTCCCGTTTGTATGTGAAAGAACCTTGACGATCGATCAGTTGATTTCAAGTCAGGTGTTCCGATTCCAAACCCCGGGATATCCATGGGGAAATGATTCAGATTGCTTAAGACCTCCCCCACTCCTCACTGTGAAGGAGATGAGATGATGAGTCATTAGTTAGCCGCACATACTATATATATGTATGTGCTATTCCCGAGAATCCCGAAATGGACTCATCGGATACGAATGAGGGTATCGAGGAAGGGAAACACGAATTTTGAAAGTTGAAATAAACTAAGTGGCGGGGTTTGGAAAAATGTCAGTGAATAAAGGAAGTCTCCAACCAACCTGCATGTTCTTCCTTTGCCATTCGCTCCATTCGATGTCCATGTTTGATTTCGGCCATTTCATACTTAACCCATTCTTCATCTCCGTTGTAAATTTTTCTGAGTACCTGAACTTCATCTGTAAATCCTCAGTAAGGGGTGATCAGACCTCTTTTCCCCTTGACTTGAGTAATTTGTTCCATAACTGGTTCTATGTACCCTGAATTGATGCCAGAGCGCCGACATGCTCTGCGGAGTAGAGATTACGGTAAACGGTCAGTCGAAGGCAGGGAGTGTATTAGGTAAACCGCTAATTATTAGGTGTTTTCATTGAGTCTCACCAGAAGCTTCCCATGCAACTTACTGGTAGCTGCATAGCTGAATGGTAAGTTTATGGTTGTGGCTTACGCCACCAACATTACGAAGACCCCTCCATAAGCAGCGTGTGGGGCGCACTCACCGCACTCTTATTTTTCGGGTAAGCCTTCCAAGTCCTCACCGTGTAAGAGTGAGTAAGGTGAAGCAAAAGTGAAATGAAATACTAAAAGAGTATAGTACCGCTTCGGTTTCCTCTGTCCTGTTGTGTTCAAATAGCCATCGAGGGCTCTCTGGCAAAAACAGGAAGCAGATGAATTGAATTATTGCTGGTACACCGGCAAATCCGAACATTAATCTGAAACAGTCAAAGGCTTTTCAAGAGCTCAGTCGCGTCGAGGAAGTCTGAGAGGGAATGTGAACGGGGCGACGAGAAAGAGGGAAAGCTTGTTTCTTTGTCTATGGTTCCCTCTGATTCTTTGGAGTCAATGTAGAGACAATGCAGGTATCCAATAGGTTCTTTTGCCTTGGTAATGTGTACCTTGAAAGATTTCGGTATGTTCAAAAAATGATAATAGTACTGAGCCTGAATTTATACTGATGGAGAATCGTAGAAAACCCGGAAGCGTCCCCCTTGCTCTGCTGATAGCTGTGACCTTTGAATTCGCCTGGGTAACACGCCTTCTCTGAGACGCTTTGAATTCTCAAAGCACTCGTCGAGTTCAATTAGTTTGCTCAACCCCCCCCCCCCCCCTCCCCCTCCTCCAAAAAAAAAATAGAGCGGTTTTCTGAGCGCTGCCTAGGAGTTTTCTTCCAGGAGCATTCAAAGTATGGAGCAGGTTCGGGTTACCGTTTGCTAGGAAACCCATTGGGTCATTTTGGTCATGAGCACGCAGCATCATTTGGTCATGAGCACGCAGCATCATCAAGCATCACCCTGATGAAGGGCAACTTGACCGTTTGTCAATCGGAAGTGAGCTCACTGTCTCCTTCTTCAGCTGCCATTTGCGCTACGCAAAGCGTTTCGGGACATGCCGGATGCAAAGGCGCAGATATGGTAAGGGAATTTTGAGCTCCTGGGGATTATCGGCTTTTATGTGATATTGAGAAGAAAGCAAAAATAATTGGGTAAACAAACCTCCATCCTACATTTACTGGATCGAGGTAACTGAAACCAGCACCAACTACATTCGCTACCACCATACCGACCGTAATCATCAGTTGAAAGCCGGTAACCAGCCGTCCACGAATGTGCGACGGAGACGCTTCACTCACGTACACCGGCACTATCATTGAAGCGAAACCTGTAAAAAAATAATCAAGAATTAGTGGTGATAAGTGGTTGTATCACTGAAGAGAGGAAAGTTAACAGGTGTTCCATCTATTAGGTGAACTCAATTCCATTTCGCAGGTTACTCTTCGACCCCTTCCACCACCCTCCCCCCCCCCCCCTTACCCCACAGTTCCGAGTCTACGACTAGGGGCGAGCAGTTTTGCCAACACATTCTGCAGTCTTACGCTGACCGAATCATCAAGGCGAAAGCTCTAGGGGTGTCATAGAACTGGAAGACCCATGTTGCAGAAGCACTCCTGACCCATACCCTGTCTGTCCGCTCCCTTGCTTTTCGGAGGCTCTGTTTTGAGCATTACTTATCATCGGAATGCTAGTCTGCTAGGCATAATTATTTGTCGGAAGGTGGGTGAGTAGGAATTTTTTTATTTTCTTGTGTAATGAGTGTGTCATGGAACAAAGAGGAGCAAAATTAGGAAGTGGAACATAGTATAGTAGAGTAAAAAAACACAATAAAAGTAGTGAGGTAACTTCACAGAATAACTAAAAATTAAAATTCCGTAAAGGACCCTAGTGATACTGAAATTAACAGCACGGTAGCACACCTACCGATGGCGATACCAAGCAGTACTCGTCCAATGACCAGTACCACTTTAGTCCATGCTACTGCGCATACTACCGCTCCAGCAGTGAAGACAATACAAGCGGCTACGATCACCTTCTTTCTTCCGAACAAGTCTGACCCACGGGCTGAAAGCAGTGCGCCGACTGCGGCGAAGCCTGAAAACGTAAGTTGGAGTATAAGAGTCTTCGAATGTGGAATGTGAGCCAATGGCTCTGGTTGCATTTTTTTGTGCCGAAAACTGCTGTCTATTACCGTGCCATATGACGTGCTTTGTGGCGAGCGTGCCAAGACGCGTGCGTACGCGACGCGTAACGGTATAGGGATGCATGCATATCAACAGGGCTCGCTCGTGAATCGCGCTCCCAACTATTATTTTTACTTTGAGCGCTTCGGCCAGGGTGAAAGGCAGACATCATCTCTTCACATTGTATTCCATCCTTTTTGGATTGAAGCCACAGTTCACGATGATTTTGAGCTACTCTTTTCGGGCCTGAAAGCGGAAGTGTTTATGTGGAGGAGTACATCGGTAGCGAAGAATTCGATGAAATTCGCCTCCTTCAAAGGATCACGTCAAGGGGTGTTTGGACGAGATGCTCCCATTGCGCAAAGAGCTGACTACATCAAGCCGAAATTGTCCGAAACTGCCTTTTACCGTCGCCATGGATTATGTCAAGTTGTTAGGACTTCCAAAATGGGAGTCGCTTGGGATATTGGAGCCTCCACAAAGCCGTCGAAACTCGTCCACTATGGGTGTGGCATTCACACGATACAATCTCTGACTCCTTATTGTGTCCCATTCAGAACGTTTTCGACCTTATAACGGCAGGCATGGCATAAGGTCTTGGAAAGTATTTTTATCGTGAACTGTACCTTTAAAGAGGCCAATCAATAGCCATTTAGTGATTGCTAGTTTGTCCCATGGTCTGACGTGAGTTTGAACACATCGATTGAATCGATTAGGGCCTAAAAATGGAACGTACCAGATGTGATGCTCACGATTACTTCATGCCATATATTATTGACGGGTTTCATGCCCTTGTTATCCGGCACGTACATCATCGCCGCTGTCACTACTCCCGTATCATAGCCGAACAGAAATCCACCTGAAATACTTCTTCTAATCTAACTGTTGATTTGCTTGCTGTGCAGTGGGGGGGGGGGGAGGGGGAGGGAATTAACGGTTGACAGCTGTCTCCAAAGGAAGTCTGTTCGAGATCATTGTGGATTGAAAGAGCTATTCCCTCGCGATTGGACTAATGGGGCATTAGTGTAAAAGGCAAAAGTTATCTTCTCCTGCACTGAATTTCCCTATTGGCTGGTATTGAGTTTGCACTCATATGATCCTTTTTTTAATTATTCACCGGCGGCCAAAACTTCTTTAGGTATCAGTGGGAATTTTTCAGGTCCCTTACTAAACCAACAGTTTTTTTGAGGAAAAGACTACCGAAGCTTGGAAGCGGCCGATAGGGACTTCGTCAGTTTTAGCCTTTCAATAGTGAGAAATTCACATATTTCGCATAGATGATATTGTTTGTGACCACTAGAATGACTTTTCTGAAAGAACTTTGCACAGAAAACGCCGGGTGTCGAACCTCTTCAATGTCCGAGTGAGGTTGTATGAAAAAATAGTTTTTCCTCTCCCTTTTTCCTTTGAACTTCATCAGAAAGAATTGTTCTTTGCTTGTAGGTGCAAGGTTTGGTGCATAAGGAGGAAGTTGTGATCACGCCTTATTAATCCCCCCAGAATGGTACACTTAGTTACTTTCTTCCAATATCTTTTTTGACGCTCCTATCACCTTGCTTGTCTTTGAACGATTATTGAAGTCTCTTTCTCTTCGTTGTTGATTAGGTTTGTAATAACGGATGGGATCCACTTTGATATCCCTATATTATCGATTCCCAAACTCTGTACAAACCTATATTATTTGGGGTGATCGAAAATTGGGAGAAGCCGGTACGTCACTCTCGAAGTATTGAGCGATAGTGGGGCGGCATGATTTGTTGCCGATTTTATGACTTCTGAAACACCCTATCAATACAGCTGTAAAAGCGGATCAATTTCTTTTGTAAAGGAATTCCAATGTCTTCTAGTAGTTGATTAATAAAAGGCAAACACTGAATGTGAGTTCTTACTGATAAGGAGAAACTAGCTCTTCCAACACGGATTCCTCACGTCTCTCCCCCACCGCCTTCTCATTCTTAAGGATGAAACTGTACTATGATAGTTTGCTCACTGGGTTACTGCTCATCCAGAAGAGCCTGATGTTGGTGATCAGTAAGGGTAATTATGCCACCTGATGCCAGCTTTCAACTGCAAAGTAGTCTTCTAAGATGCTCTAAGAGGATTAATTCTGACGTCAGTCATCATGCCGTAGTTCTCATCTCACCAAATATGGCTGCAATCTCTAGCGGACGTCTAAGGGACTGATACTCCTTGTTTCAGAATCTCAAGCCTAAAAGAAGATCAAAGAGTTTCGATGCCTACATCTGATTCCATTTGAGGATGCGCTTCGCACACGCCTTCTATCCGAAAGTTACTGGCGTATGAAAGCTATTCGGGGCCTACCAATGTAGGAAGCGATACTTTCATTATATTCTACCAACGAAATTAGTATTTTTGTGAGTGCAGGGGCAGTTCAGGATTCGGAGGACGGGCCATAAATGTGTTCATAAGTGTCAGCACCTCTTGACAATCTGTCATTTACTTTTCTAAGTCAATATTTCGCAAAAAAGGCAACCCTTCTATTCCTGTAAATCGTGAACCTCACAATGCAATTGCAATTTCAAGGTAGCTAATTTGCTCTCTGTTTTGGGAAATTTCTCACGACTCACAGGAAATTAGTTTTGGGTCTTTCCGAGCTTACTTCTCAATCGGTGAACCACTCAGAAGGGTGGCAGAACAAAGATTGGAGCAGTGTGATTTGGGAATGACACCCCACCCACTTGATTATGCTATCATAATTTGACTAGGCATTCACATATTCGGCGGTCTCGAAAATTAATTGGTCGAAAGGGAATGTGAGTCCCATAGGTGACGTCTGGGTGTATTAGAGGAGCTTCCTCCTAGAATGTCAAAATTCAAAGAAGGAGCGTTGACAGGGTGTTAGATTTATGCATGCAGTGTTCAAAATAATTATAATTGAAAATTAAATAAATGCTACGTCTTCACTTATTAAAATAAGTAGATTGGACCAAAGGGTAATAGAATGGTATGAAAAAGAAGACCCGAGTGGTTCGTGGATAAAGCTTTGAGGTAAAAGTCTAGGAACTCATTGGAACTATTCCATCGAGAAGACTCACCGATAACAGCTGAAAATGCCAATATGTAGACGAACCAGCCAATTTTCGGCAAATTTTCTGGCTTGGCTATGCCACTGCTGCCCATAGCGACCTAAAATGAATCGGGTAGAAACCAACACATTGCCCTTTCTGAGTTGAAATCTAATTTGTTAGGAATTTCAACGTTTTTCCAGGAAAAACTAGCTGTTCTCGGTTTATCTACTAAGGGGCTGCAGTAATTATATTCAGAGGCAATCTTCACGTTGAGCTAAACAAATCGGACTTGACTTACTCAGTCCGTGGTTGCCAAACTTAGCTGATCTAGTGACCCAGTGTTGAGAAACAGGTACCATTTTGCCGACTTCCCATCACTAACCCCACCCATTGTAGAAACCACACCTATGACCCTAAAGACTCCTTGAAGAAAGTTTAGAACTCCTGGCACATCATAGTAAATGATGAAAATTTCTATTACTTAAAGCGAAATAGTTCATCAGTCAGCTCCCCTAATGTCTAAATTTCATTTAATGATCATAGAATGAACTGCAAAGTTAAGGTGTTCATGTCTGAACCATAAAACTCTTAGGTGGACCCTCGTTCTTACCTATCCACTGATATCAACCCATTTGTTTTTATTTTTTAGGGCAACATCCAGCCTTCGAGTTTTATCGGGCAGTTTCTCATCCCTTTACGGATGTACGAAATAGTGGTGGACAAAGAAAGAGAAAATTCTGAAAAATCGTTCCCATAGGTGACGGTAGTGATGGATTTACTTACCACGTTCACTTGCACCATGGTTACCAATCAATCGTTGTTCCTGATGGTTTAACAGCTGAAATGATCGAAATTCATGAGGTGAACACTTTACCCAAATGTTCAGCAGTCGAAGAAAACGACATTGCGAAAAAAAGTGCTGACAGTCCGAATCTTCTAAATTCCTTCAAAATAGCAAATCCAGATTCTCATCGAGATCGAGGACGTCAGAAAAAATGGGACTTGATAGCGGATGCAAAAATTTTCTGAAATTCACCGAATTAGTATAAACCCAGTCTTTACGCGGACCCCCTCCCCCCTCCCCTCTCATAAGTTCCCTATCCGCTCCTCCTCGATTAAGCAAGTGCGGTCGGCTTTGACTGTCGATTATTTCTCGAACAAGATTCACCGTGCTCCACTTCCTGGGCCCCTCTTTCCTAAGAAAACGCGTTTCCATTCCCAGTCGTGAAGTATACTTGGCATAGGTAGCAGTGGTCAAGACACACTGGGCATTAAACAACCTAATGAGAGGCAGATCCAGCCCAAGCGGATGAGAGGAGAAGAGTATAGCAAAGTATGAATGAGGCCACGGAGGAAACTTGAAGTGGCATTCAGAGTTGGCGATTTGAGGAGTATATAAGCGTCACTTCGAATTACACTCTACATACGATTATGAGGAGAGGGTGAGAGGGAGATTCAGAAGAACACCCATTAAAATGATAACATGTCACGCAGTTCAGATTAGCGATAACTGTTGCAACGAAACTGTCTTGAAAGATCTGGCGCCAATATGGCGGCCATCAGAAATACTACGAGGCAAATGGGAGTTCTCCATTTCATGAGCCTTTTTGCCATCCACACACTCTCATCTTTTTTTCTCTCGAAATAATTGTCAACTATTACGAATCATGTCGATCGCTGTCGTCACGCTTCCAGAACAGGCAAAAAGTCACATCTTTTATGCCTGAATAAAGGGATGAAGTCGTGCTGGCGAGTGGGCGGAGCTATCAGGAACGGATCATCGATCACTTGTGATGCGCAAAATATCGTGCTCTAATCACGAAAAAAAGTGGAAAAAGTTTGGGAGTACGCATACGGGTTCGGCCGATTATTGAGAGGAAAGGCTTGGACCGAAATGATCCGCGAGGCTCCGCCCACATCCTGCACGTCTGCGCTCTACTAGCGATGCAGAGTTCAATGACGTTTGGTGGATTCCAGAGAAAAGTGTTCCAGGATAATTTGAAATAACTGAGCTACAACTACAAGAAAAATTTGATAGCAGTATAATGTTTTCAACAGCCCAGTCGAACATCAATTTTAATCATATTCCCCTCAAAAAACCCAGGGTGAATATAACACCAGCGAAAATACCTTCACTAGAGAGCACATACAGACATAGAACTCTCAAGCAACCCTCCAGTGAGCACCCTTAGGAGGTCGGCAGTGTGAGAACATGCGTCATGATTTTGGTTTTTAATGAGATTTCCTCGCGAAGTGCAACCGGCAGAGTACTATTGAGCTAACCAACATTGCACAACTTGTTTACCTTTGGTCTATAGATTATACACAACAAAAAACAAACCAGAACAGAGTTTTTTATGTTGGTAGTAAAACAAGGGGAACAAGAGAGGAAACACCTATCATTGTACCAACCCAAACCGGTTTAACGATATAATCCATAGAGATTTAGAATTAGGGACCGACAACGGGGCGACGATGAAGTAACGGGCGACTACTGAAGAACAAGTTACAAAAAGGCGTTGGCACGTGTCGCCTTGTGTTTGCGAAAGCTGGCGATTACTTAAGTGATAAGTGGCAGGAGAATTCTTTGATAAGGTGATGCCTAAGCTGCTCATAATCGGACGATTTCGATCCTTTTTTTACTACAATTCACTTCACACCCATCTATGATCGTTAGTGATTTCCTTCCCGAATAACTCTAGCCTTTTGAGGCACTGGAAAGGTTTTTAGGGGCAGCACTCAGGTTTTGGAGAAAGGATGGTGGGAATTTGGGCATATACACCGACTTACGCAGAAAATTGACATACTCAGCGGATAGTGGTATAGTTAGGCTACGGAACCAAAATGATTAATTGGTTGTTATAAAAGCTGTTGAAAATGCGATTCCCTCATCAATTTTCTTCCGAACCTCCCAAAATTGGTCAACATCCCTGGATTGATATGAAAGTCTCTTTTGTTGGAAACGGAACCATCTAGAAAAGCTCAGAAGGAGGAGTTCCTTTTATGTACTTTTACTGCAGCCTTTCCAAGATTTACAACTTTATGAGGCTGTTTCGGCTATCTCGCCTTCGTCAGACCCAGAGATGGTTCCCCTCAAAAACAAGAATGCTTTGAGAAATCTTCCAGGAGCGGAGTTTCAGGTGGTTATGATTTGGCCCAAGACTTCAAGGGGAACTGGAGAATCATTGAAATGACTATTACACGTGGGTATGGTATCAATGCCATTCCTTAGGACCAGTTCTTTGTGGGATTGACGACGAGTGAAGATTCCTTTGAATTCTTTCAAGATTACAAAAAGAAGTCAAATAGGCGTTGCATTCCAAGGAAGATAATTATCGTTGGACGCTTTGGATTACATTTTATTTACTCCGAATCATTGTGAGGTTCAAAGAACGACTACAGCTTGTTAAAAAACTTTCAAATTCCGTTTTACGTAACAGACAACGTCTGAAAGGATCTAACGTCCGTTATCGCTCTTTCCCATTTTAAGAATTCTTTGGGAAAAACGATGACGTTCTAGGAAGAAGTGTTCTCTCCACGTGGCGGTATGAATTTACTTTGTGGACATTAAGCGAAATTCCTTGATGGATGAAAACCCAGGGATGTTCAAGTTCGCCCAGTACTGGTAAGTGGGAAAGGACACTTACGTACCGTAGTAGGGTGCCCACCACTCGCGACACCTTGAGTAATCTCGACCAGTTCGAACCCTTGTAGTAACTACCCAGGAGGAACACGATTCTACAGTAACCTAGCCCGGAGTGCAACTGGGTATCTGCTATTCTCGTTAGTTCAAAGTTCCAACAGTTTCCTAGTCAACAGGACCAGCACAACCCTCTTGGTACACTTCAAAATGCCATTGATCGGTATCGATTGATGGAGAGAAAATTGTGGGGTTACAACGATTCCATGGATTTTCACCGTTGTGCAAATTGTAAATAAAGCCCTGCAAACAGCGTTCATCAAAAAGAAGTAGGATTATAAGCCTGGTTTTAGATGACGTAGCCATCGGAGCTTCAAATACCACGTGCTCTGCTCTAATGCTACGGTTTAGCGAATGATGATTGAGGTGTTTTTTGGAGGACGAGCCCTTTTCCCCCATCACGTTCTCTGCTCAGTGTGTTTAATGGGTTATCACTGCCTGGGAATTATGACACATTAACGTTAGGAAATGTATACATTTTTAGGGCTATATAATGTCAAAAAAGGCAATTATGTAACCACAAACGTAAATGGTGTGATTCACGAATGAGGAGGTAAAAAAAAGATGCTTAGGAAGCGTGACATCGTCTGTGAAAGCTCGTTGTAGTCGAAATTAACATATACCTTCTAATGTCCCTTATTCCTGGAATTTCAAAAATTTATACCTGAAATCTCAAAAACTATTTGTCGTCAGCAATGCACTAGATTCTATCCAGTCGCTTGATGTAGAGGTGGAAATCACTGAAAAGGAATATTCCTACCAATTCCATAACCTAGGGTCAATCTCGGACTCAGTCCCAAGGATTGTCAAGCAATCACTTCCCCGGGTTGGTAGATAAGTTGCTCAGAAGCAGTATTTGAAGAATGAGTGAGAACAGTGGATGAGTACTTTCTTCCCCATTCACTCAGTTTTGGCAATTTTCCAAATCCCCATATGTGCTCGATTATACCTTCCCTGATCGTGCTACAGTGAGGGCATTGTCGGGTAGTGAGCATTTTTAAGGGGTCAAGGTTTGAATGAACTTTTGCCGTCGACTTGAAAAGTAGGGAAATTGGGGAAACAGTGTAGGGAGGGAGGGGGTGGGGTATGGGTGGACATTGCTGTTCATGACAGTTAATAGCTTCCCTGACAGGTTGATGGATCCACGCCACAAAAAGAGGAGATAACTACGAGTGAAAGGGCGCCACAACTTTCACCAGTATCCTAGTCGTTACTAATACTTTATAGGTGTCATTAAGAGTTATCAACGTTATACACTTTCTGGACGTCATGGCCTCCTTCGAAACTGCCCCGCTCTGCCACTGGTCGCTGGGTGATCGACAACAGCAAAGATTGCAAGAAATTTAGCTGCTTCATTAGCATCTGTTCGAAAGCTATAACTCAGTTTTCTTAAAAAAAACCTACTGGTGCAACATGGTACCACCCACAAAGGTGAAAATTGAGTTACAGCCTGCAAATCATGGCTGCGAACGAGCGTTCCAGTTGAACCTATGCAGGAACTAGTGACATCAGTAGATTGGTGGTGGAACAGTAGCTAACCTTGAAGTATCGGGCTAGGTAGATGGTGATAATCCTCATCCTTCTTCTGATTCAAGATAAATCGTTAGCTGATTCTCACGCCAAGCTGCAGGAGCTTAATGAAGGCATTTTTAAGTTCAGAACGCCTCTGGGGACAGGCAACATTCAAGTCAAAGTTTTCTTTTTCATAAGAAAAAGGCTGACCCCAATCAGCTGCCTCTCGTGGAAATAAGCTCCAAGCGCCTCAACGACAAAATGATTCTGAGCAACGGGTTCAGGTCTGAAATAGGCACCTATGGCGTCTACATTACCTAAGCTTCTTCACTCATTTTGTTCTTAGGAGCCCTAGTTTATTGTTTGTTTACAGAGTAAACAATTGGTCGATAGTAAAAGTGAAAAGGGGCCCAAGTAAAGTACAAGAATAAGGTAAAGGTAAAAGGACAATTTGTGGAGAAATTCAACGCAGTTAAGTGGCATTGCCTAATTCTAATTAGGATGCGCCAGGCATTTCAGTATCAGTTCAAATCGTAGTGCCAGTTGAATGCATACCTAGTTTATACAATGTTAGTAATGAGTGTAAGCTGAATACGAGGAGGTCCATTTCATCCTCTTCAATTAACCTAGTGTCAATAAGGCTTGCACTTTCTTAGACTGTTCCAACTTTACTCAAATTCTGAGAGCTGCTGGGACAACATAGGCCGTTCATGCATTGAATAATGAGAATTTTTCATTTATAGGCGTTTTTCCTGTTGTGAATTCTCTCATTAGACATTCATACGTGAAACAAAGAGCCAAGATTGGCGTGTAATAGGTTAGGTAGACGAAATCATTGGTGTAGAAACAACAGAAGACAGAGTAAACATATTAATGAGGCTCTTCTCGAATATGGTTTCCATGATAATAGGAAATAAAGATTCGGATGAAATCTTTCATGTCAACTGTGATTATTTTCGAAGATGCTCCCCCGAATTCTCTCCAACCTACAGTGGTAGTGGTGTGGGAATGCGTACGTGGCCTACACAGAGAAATGCAAGCCGATTTATGAGTCGGCCATTTCATCCTCCCAAATAAGTATGGTACAATTTGCCGGACCTCGTTAGGATGAAAGACGTGGTTGACTCAAGAGGAATTCGATCAGGGTTGGAACCATTGACCATGCGTTTGTGATATTGCGCCACCTGCCACTACCATACCCATCTGCCCTTCAATAATAGGACTTATACTACCAAAACGGTAGGTGTCGTCAATAATAAAATAGGATAGATACGAATTGCTTCGAACGTATATCAAATAAATAAATAAATAAATAAATAAATATATATATTTAAAAGTCATAAGTCAGATAGAGAGGTACTGCAAATGCAAGATAAATGCTAAAATTTTCCTATGAGAAGCTTCGGGAAGGTGGTCCCGAGACCCGTAGTAGTGGGTTTTAAGTTGCAGTTGAAGAAAGGAGTTATTTCCAAGAAAAACAGAAACGATGATACAAAAGAAAGCTCGGAATTGAGAATGGTAAGAAGACAGGTAAATTCGTGACAGTATAGTAGGAAAAACTTGGAATATTTATTCTGCCTATTTCAATAAATACTGAAAACGGTCGTTCGTATTGAAAGACAGCTTTTGATTGAAGTTTGCAATGCAAATACACAATATCAATAGTCAGCGTGAATGCATGATGTCAAGAGGTCTCAAGAAAACAACTCAGAATTTTTCAATCCGATTATAGATGTTTAAAAAATCACCCATTTTTGCTCAATTCGCTTTGGTCCCTCCGACTGCTTCTGACGTTTAGGTCCGCTATGCCTCTTGCCTCTTGTCGCTCTGATGATGGGGAACTTAATTTTTTTGGGAGAATGTTTACATTCGTTTCCGTAAGGTTTTTTCTGGAAGAATTTCCAAAGCGCACGACCTTTTGTGATCATGCGTAATACGATGGTTTACAGCATCATAAAGAAAAGGCAGACAGCAACAAAGAACAAACCTTTCGGAGGTTTTTCTCGTGGGTTTCTGAATAAAAATATGCCACCCCAATATAGCAATTAACTTGCTGTTTGTTTCTTATCTGTTTACTTGTTTTCTGACGGTTACGGCGGGATTTGGACCGAATGGAGGACTCCCGGAGTGCACAACTAATGGCTTAATGCAAGGCAATAAAGTAATAGCTATAAAAGACCTCTGCAGACAGAGCCACCTTGAGTCCCCCTGCGGCTCGACCACGACCCAAGAGAATTGGGAGCTATTCCGTATCTGATGCTTTGGAACTATCATTGTACTGACTAAAGAGGCTCAGATTCGAAAAACCTAATTGTACTGAGTGAGATCTCATTTGGCGATAACTTTTTATATGACATGAAGCCCAAGCCTATAGCCTGCCTATGTATGCTCGAAGAATGACGAGAGGTAATGCTCAAAGATTTTGTTTTCTCTCGATTTTCACTGATTGCTGAAGAGGCAATTCTGAGAACACTTATACTCTCGACGGATGGAAGCGGCATGAAGAAAAAGGGACTCTAGGCTCCACCTTCCTCCTATTCAGTTAGTGAAGGACTAGCTGCTTTGAATTACAAAGAAACTTGATTTGCTTAATGAAATCACCATTCTCAGCTAGCTTTACAGTGAATATAATTTACTTCAAAAGACTCTTTACCGTAGACTCTAATTAAAAATATAAGCATTTAAAAATGTAAACAAAACGAGCTGTTGTGATTGCACTCAACTTTTTTAAAGCAGCTATTCGGATGCAAATCTGAAAAGGTTTTCGAGGAGAAATAAATCGTTAACTTCAGATATTCCTAAAATTATGAATCAACACCTTTGAATGCATCGCATGGTGCATATAATTTTGTGTGGGAAACATTTTGCTACCACAATTACGCCGAACTATTCGTAACCTTTACCACTGATTACTTGGCTCTACGAAAAACACGACTAAAGGTGTTGCCATATTTATTTTTGTTTTGACTACGACGATTTGAAAGAAGTCAGTGAACTCGGGCTCGATATGGAAGAACGGGCTCAAAACAGAGCTCTGGCATAGCCATATCCCCTATTGCTAACACCGAATCCTCCAAACATGCTTTTAATCTGTTCAAAGACGAAACGAAAACGAATGAACTGTACGCTGTTCTTTAAATAGCAACTATGAAACGGTAGAATTGCTGTAATAAGCGATGCACCATTTTGTTGCATCACTTCGGAGCTGCTCACGACATTACCCACGACCATGTGTCCTTCTTCTAGTCCCAGTTATCGCTTATCCGTTTCCTGAACCATTTCAAAAATTTACCTTCACATTTCTAGCAATTAACCAAATCCGCTTGACTATTTCCGCCGGAAAACGAGTACATGGCGCATAGCATGGTGTACGAACGTGGCGAAAAAGTAAAATATTTCTCAGACAGCCTAGGCGATTCTTTTATGGAAAATTCGATAAATAATGAGAAGTCGTGGGACAATAGTTCCCTAAACTCGTGATTTTTTTCTACTCCTTATCTAGACTTGGAATGTAAATTTTACCTATTCGAATCACTAATCACCGAGAAGTTCTCTCAGGGAGCCTCCTAAATACTCAGGGAGAGTTTTAATTCGTGGCGCAATCTGGAAGATTTTCTATTTCTGACTACAAACGCTTTAAATCCCCAGCTGTTTCAACAGGAACCAAATGATCATTGTAGATTGTAAAATAAATCTGAGAAAGCACACCTGCCGTAGAAGCCTGCTTAAGGAAGATTCTTATGCGTAGTTGGTTTCTGGTTAGCTAGATAGTAATTGCTGTCGCGTGCCTATCATTACTTTGCGGCATTCTGAACTGATTTTTGTTCTTTCAAATTCCACTGAGCACAAAGAAACCAACTAGCAGAAGAATCACTGGTCTCTAGATTGGAAGGGGATCCGATGAGAGACACTTAAAAAATTGAACTCTTGAAAAATGCTAAATTCGCCACCTTTACTTGTTGTTTAGGAGCCTGTTGGGAACTTGCTTGGGAGCCGCGCCATGCTTTCTACTTCCATTCATGACAGTGTAGCCATATCGATGGGCTGGAAGTCAGTAAAATAATTTGTTATGCTTTGTTCAGTGTCCAGATGGGTGTGCTTGAAGCTAAAACATTAGAAGCTAGCTTAGGGTCATGAGTAGGGATTTGATCCTGCAACCATCCCAGACGAACACCCCGCCTCTCACCACCCAGCTAAGTTTGTGCCTTCTTGCCTTATTGAGTTCAAATTACAAGATACAGGGTGGCTGAAAAGTATAGGACGCCACATTTGTAAGCGTAATTTCAAAAATAGAGACCAGTGAGACGAATCAACTTTATTGAAGAATAGAGTGAAACTAAAAGATCACTTAGGACAACAGGTGTTCAAAGTTCGATCCTTTTGCCCTACACAAGGCTTCAGACGCTCGGTGACTGAATCCACCGTACGCCGCAGGTAGTCGACGTCGATATCGTCCCACGCCTTCTGAAGCGCCAACTTCAGAGCGTCCAAAGCGCGGTAGGATCGTCTTGCAATTTTACTCTCCAAGTACCCCCATACAGAGAAGTCCATCGGGTTGAGGTCTGGCGAAGAGGAAGGCCAGATGTCTTTGCCCCAGTACCGGGGAAGTACGCGTCCAGTACGGCTTTTGTCGACTTTGAGGCATGAGAAGGGGCCCAATCCTGCTGAAGGACAAACGGTCGGTTTCGAAAGTGTACTGCGATCCAGGGTAGCAGAGTGTCTATTAAAACTACCTTTTGGTAAACTTCGGAGTTGATTTTCACATTTCTGTCGATGAAGACCTAAGATGTTTTGCTTCTGATGTCACCCCGGCCCAAACCATAACACTTTTGGGAGATAGCCTGCTGTGCACAAGACGACGTTTTGGGGACCTGCTGTCAGCTTTTGACAACAACTGTCTCGGTTTTGACGGTTTGGATAGTGTTCTACGGTGAAAATTTTCTCATCGGTCCAAATCACATCAGAGATGCGGCGTGCCCTGAGCTCTCGAAGAAGTTTTTTGCATTTTATCAGTCGACTTTGCTTGGAGTGCTCTGAAAAAAAAACAGGCCTCGACGGAGCCGATAACTGTTCAGCTTGAGGTCACGTTTCACAATTTTCTGGACTGTTTGACGGTTGATGTTGAGGTCAGGAGCAAACCGATTCATGCTGACACCTTCGTTTCGGGTGCTCCTCTTCCTCATGATGTCACGAATCCTCGGTGTGTTCACTGTTCTCGGTCGTCCCCTTTTTGGCATCTCAGAGCATGTCCTCGTTTCCTGAGAGCAGCGGCAACATTCCTTACGGTCGAAGAGGGAACACCGAGTCGTTTCGCGATGTCGCAGCTCCTGCAACCTTCTCTGAGCAGCTTCTCGATAGTGGGTCGATGCGTAGAAACTTTTATAATGATAGTTCGGACGAACGGTCAATCAAATGACCTTTATGGATTCTTGTACAGATCCCGCGCTTTCTAAAAGTCCCTGAAGATTTTGAGAATACCCACTGGCAAGGAGCCAGTAAGCGCCAAACGGCGCGTCCTATACTTTTCAGCCACCCTGTATATGGAACAAATACAGGTAATTTTTACGAAAGCGATATTTTCTAATTGAACTTTTGTAGATCAAGGTTGCATCGAAGTTTCAGCTGTGATCTATCAAATTTATCGAATGATTAGAGCTGAAAAGCTACACTGACCTCGTCGAGCTTCATCCTTCTGACCGTTGCAGGCGAATCTCCGCACTTAGCCCTTACGCTAAACTAGTTCTATTGATGTGTTCAAATTAAGTATCATAAGAATCTCACAGCTTAGGTGTAAAGCAGTTCACTGTTCTATGAAAATTCCGAAAAATCCAATTCTTAGTGAATGAACTTTGTTAGATCAAATGGCTGCTGTGATCTACTGGATTTATCGGATAATCAAAGCCCACCTCACTTATTTCTCCATGACTCCCTTTTTCTTCCTAACCGGGTTTTTCTAAAAGTTACAAAGGTCAGTACTCGTTACTTCGTTTCTAGAAGGTTCCTTCTAAGAACCTTTTATTTCAGCTTTGGTTACTTATCATAACGGCTGAAAAAAAAATGATTTTGGAGCAACGTCAAGCAAACGGATGAGTGAAAATGGAGATTGAGGTTCCCACATTCTGATATCGATTCGGAAATGACAGCCAGGGGATGCAGGTACGAGTTTGAATTCAATTTCAACTTCGAAATCAAGAGTTGTGGACTGAAATTTTGTTTCGAGCCTCAAGCTTTGGATTTAAGCGAGGAACATGTGTATTGATCTGTAATTTACAGTTTCTATTTGGAGATCGAGATTCGAGTTGAAATTTCGATTCCCCCGTTTAGAATAGGAACAATCTAGAAAGAAACTTTAATGACCGAGCCGAAAAGAAAAAATTTCACGGGAAAAATGGGAAACAACAAAAATTTCATTCACTAAAAATTGAATTTTTCGGAACTTTCATAGAACAATGGGTGGAAAAAACCTTTGGTTCGATGTCAACTGCAGGGTGGTACTCAGCTCATAGCTTAAAAACATTCCTGTCGATATGAACACATTGTCATGTGCACGTTTCAAACCATTCTTTCCTGGTTTTGAACAGAGCTTTCTCAATTTCTCGTAATTAGCTACATGTGGTGGGGACCATTGGTGACCAACAGGATGTCAATGAACATCAGTAGCATCCAATAGCGCACAGGAGAGAGGGTCTGGGAGGAACGTTTTGTAGGAGACTCAATGAAATAACACTAGAAAGACGCCTAGCTTGTTTCGACACAGGAACGTTAGTTCCTAGCAGTCAAATGGAGAAATTCTAAAAATATGGGTCTAAAAAGGTGAGAAGAAAGAGTTAAGTCAAGGCACGTGGAGAATTTATTTGTAGTTTGATCCCAGCGCCTCTGAAGGAAGAGAAATTGGAGATCTAAATGCACGAAAAAATCCCAAGCGTATCTTTAAATTCCTATGAAATAGCGATTAAAACACGCAGCTGTGGGAGAAACATGATGTTAAAAATATGGCTCTCATAAACAGTGGTAGCTGTAAAAAACCGTGCATGATCTGTTGGCTAGGAGGTGGAGGTATAAGAAGACGAGGGTTCTCATGCCATTTCAATGGTCCTGTTATAGGTTTAAGGCCAATTGTAGCTCGACAAAACCATGCCATTAGTTTTTTTTTCATTTTATGATCTTTCTTTTTTTTAAAATGGGGACAAGCTCGGTGCATAGTATATAGTGACTCAGATTATAGCATGCGCACTGCAGATGGCATGAAGTAATACCTATCGGATGCTTCGACTATTTCGACTCAATTTGAGAAGTATGTAGAACTCCTAAATGATCACTCCATGTCAAGCCTTGCACTAGGGAATCGTTGGGGTTTTTGTTGAGGTTTAGAGTGGTACCAACATCCGTTCTAGGTTCATTCAAGGGTAACTGAATTTGTTAATCTTTTTTTAGTTTGCCGAGTTTTCTTTTGGAACCGGCATTTCATGCGTGCTCCTTGGTCTTAGAGCTAACGGTATCGAGAAGCCCTTCGATATTTCTGGAAGAAAAACGAAATTTAAAAAATAAATCCAAGTTACAGTATAATGAAGCTCACTAGAACACCTTGGGAGTTTGGGTTAGGTGGGGTTCGCAATTACCAGTACGTTTGGGAATGTAATCTCCGACAATTTGAAGATAGATTGGATCAAAATATCGCAAAGTAAGGGAATAAGAGCTATTCAGTGATTATAAGTATTTGACAATCGTATCGGTGACCTCTATAATAAATGGTGAGAATCGATTGAAAACAAAGAAAGGCAATTTATTTCATTTCTTTCGGTCTTCTTTTTTTTGAAAGAAAAAGAAAAGACGAAGGGTACGTAGCAGCCCTAGAGTAGTCTGTGAAAAGCGACGAAAAAAGGAAGAGAAGTAATTTTTATAGAATGAGTCTCCAGGTGCCGACTGATGAACCGGAATTTTCAACTTTTTACAGTCGAAAATCACATTTTCAAAAAGAGGAAATCACCATAATTATTTCCTAGTGGTCTGAGTAAGTTGGGCTGTTGCATGCTACTGTAGAAGTTTCCTTTCTTCCCGTCCTAACGCGGACCGACAGAACTTGATACGGGTGCGTTTCGATTTGCGATGGTCTTTGGTTGTATGTAAATAAAAACAATTTCTAGCTCATCAACTCATTTTTTTGGAACCAGTATTGTGCATAGCAGTAGTAGTACTGAACCTTTATGGGCACTCAACAGTGAATATATTATTAGTAACTATTTTTATTTACATTTGACTATTCATATAAATATTAAAATATATTTTTTTACATTTCTAATAGTATTTTTTGTCATTTACATGTGATTCAGTAGTATGACGAATATGGTTCATACTGATGAGCACTCATAGAGAATTTCTGTCTTAAATCTTTCTGACAAAAATCGATTAATCAAAAATCTTTCAAAAACTACAAGAAATGTTCACGATAATTTAATAATATTAATATAAGTGTATACGTATCGAAGGTGGGGAAGAATCGAGAAGTATGTGAATGACTTTCGCCAAGTGGGTGGCATGTATTGGGTAAATGCGCCGTCAAGGTTTCGTGTCATATGTAGATGTTCTGAATAAATCGATACATAAACAAGCATATGATTTGTTTCAATTAACATACCTATCAGATCAAGTGATTTTATGCAACGTCACCCCTCTCCCCACTCCCAAATGGGAACTAAAATGACAAGATGGGAAAACCAGAATGATCACCCTGTGCAGAAGAGAAACAAAAGTTACTTTAAAGTAGATTGTGGAAAGATTTCATGGTTGGATCTCCAGATCGATTAGTTCATGTTTCACAGTTCATGTCTGTTTCGCTTCATGTTTCACAGAGTAATACAGTGCTTGTAGTGTAGGAAATGCAAATTTATGCTAACCTCTTTAGATTGTCAACATAAGAGTTTTTCTGGCTCTGCCGCGCGCGGTCGCATTGCAGAGCTTTGTTAATTTTTTATCCGATGGACTAATAATTTTCCTGCAACAATGGTGCGGATCGAGTTGTGGTGGTGTTCTGTGAGCACTGAGATGTGGGTGTTTTAAGGTTTAGTTATGAGAAAAATTGTAATTCCTGAACCTCGGTCTAGTCCCTCGAACACTTTCTCCTAACTTTTCGCGATTCGAACCTGCAACCCGCTTGGCGGATGTCCTTAACTTAGATTTCGACTTCGTTTTTATTTCACTACTTTCCACTTTATGGTTTTCGTTTGCCCTCCAGATTTTACCAGGACCCGGCTTTTCCTGGGTTTTGAGGTGTCTAGGGTTACTCGAGGAGCTCAAGTGAACAAAATTTTCTTGGCTCTGAACTATGAATATGATGAACTGGTTCGGTACAGTTTCCTTCGGATCCAAGAATTTTTCGTTCCAAATATAGTCGGAATTCCTTAAAATTGGATGACGTATATCTGAAGAAGCAATCGAGGTACTGGCTTATTCCCATTTGCAACGCCTGCAATTAGAGCTCCATTTCTCTTGCGACGTAGGTGATGGCGTTGCTGTGTGAATAGAGGGACTGCCGGAAAATTATGTACGTCGAGTTACTCCAACGCGGAGCAATCACATCATTCAAGTGATAAGAACCACTCACTGGGCTTGTCGAGGCTTTCCGAGAAAAACGTTCGGATTGGTCAAAAGAAAAACCACAACAACGCTAGACCGCTCGTTTCCCAACAGAGATTCTTAAAGTTGCAGAAGTGCGGAAGTGCTATCATCCATTCTTCAGCTCCCTTCATAATTTCCGATTATCATTCGCTTTGATTCCTGGGCAACATCGTGAGTGGCGGTGCTCCACGGTCCTATGAACCT
The DNA here is from genome assembly GCA_000469685.2 of Haemonchus contortus. Classification (NCBI taxonomy): domain Eukaryota; kingdom Metazoa; phylum Nematoda; class Chromadorea; order Rhabditida; family Trichostrongylidae; genus Haemonchus; species Haemonchus contortus. Next base: position 5,348,543 of record LS997565.1, read on the forward strand.
TGAGAAAACCATTCGACGGGCATATAAGTATGTAAAGCGATGGCGATTTTGACATCCATGCAGAAAGTCAGTGGCATTTGTGGAGGGGAGAGTGGTGGGGAGGTCAACTTACAGCGTACCCACGGTTTCCATCTTCCCAAACGAGTGTCTGGCAGCAGTTCATCGGTTTCAGAACGGTGGAAAATCCGCGCAGCCTTGTCAAGATTACTATCATTGGATCATGCGTGGAGTGGTTGTGGCTTGACTCTGATTCGACGAACATAATCTGCAGCACCTCTGTCCAGTCTATAGACTTGCTCGAGTTTGTTACGTGACATCTCCTTCGTGCGCGTGTAGTTCACTGGACTCTGCTCGCTGGAGGAACTCGAAACAGGTCATCGCTTCTGTTTAGAGCTTTTGCGAACAAATCTGACCTTTCGGCTAGCCGCGGTCCTCGAGATAGTTTGCTGTTGCGAAGGGGTTTATTCCTCACCTAGCTTGTTTCAAGGTCATTACAAAGTCGCTACCCGTGCTCTGCTTTCCTTAGCAGATACGGCAAGGCCTTCCAAGGAATAGAAGATGAAAAGGGGAAAAACAATGTTCGCTTCATGACCAAGTTCACAACTTCAGAGTCCCCTCTCCTTTTGCGAGAATCTGGAAACATCGGACACAGTCCCTTCACCAACTATTAGTACAAAGTCTTCTACTCTTGAAAGCTCTCGTTTCTTCTGCTCCACTCTCAAACTGGCTGGCTCATTATGTTGAATTGGAGACCATTGTACTTGTAACCGAAGCATTCGAAGAGGTTCATCTTCTTGGAAGAAGGCAAAGGATCAAGAACTGGACCAATTCCCTCAGGCTCTTCTTCATTAAATTCAGCTGCCACTCAACGTTATCATAAGTGCTACCGAAATAGGCTAGCCTGCTTTCGCCTGCGCGATGATCGCTTTAATTAATGACAACTTCTGAAAAGTGGAGGTATAACTATCAGTCATCATCGTTCCCCTATCCAAGTGACGCATGACGTTCTCGACAGTACTATCGAAAAGTTTCAGGTGGAATGGTACACCTAAACTTTCGAACTCATCTCTCTATGTTGCTAGTGACTTCCTTCAGAGTATGGTAAAATGCTAGTCGCGAAGTTAATGTGGAGTCCACACAGTATCGCTTCTAGACAAGCGAAAGTTTTGATTATAACAGGAGAAAGTCTCTTCCGATAGTCTGGTTCAATCCAATCGAGCCTAAAAGTTTGTGCAATTCTTCACCGACATGATGGCAAGTAGAATTCGAGAAGGGGAACGAAAGACGGCACTTTCATTCAACTCATCCTAATTCCGCGTTGGGTTATTGGCTCGCGAGTCCTTGAAAATAAGCGTTTCCAGGTGACTTTTACGCTATCTCTCTTCCTAGCATCATGTAACCGAAATAACCCCATTTCATGACGGTGTTGGAGGTTTCTTCCTCGAAATTGGCAATTCTCCCTTAGCGCACTGGGAAACAGAAGCTAGCAAGGAGAAGGCGATGGTCCGTTTTCTTGTAAAACATCGAAACAGCAGCGACTTCACTCCGACACTCCATTCGAATGAAGATGGCGTGTTCTGCTCACTATGGAGGTTTCCAAAGGTGACGTTTGAAGGTGACAAAGTGACCATGTACTGGCAAGAAGATGGTCCGTGAATTTGCCAAAGCTTCCGTAATACTGCGCAGTGAAGATCTGGCTGCGCAGTACAGGCCTCACCTAGCAGACATCGCCATTGAGCTTCTTAAAAAGTAGAGGACAAGGATGAATTTGTGGATCTGGTGGAATTTGCACCGATACGAAAAAAACCTCAAATGGAGTATACTAAAAATAGATTTACCAAATTCCGAAGGAAAGATCCAGCAGATTTTGAGCATCGCAGTGGAACTTATCCTATGATGTGTGATTGAAGCGCTGGGTAGTGATACGAGGAGACAAAAAAGGGTGGTTCAGGAGCGATGAGTTGCGAGGCCGAAAGCCCGCTTACAAGCGTTGACGAAAGATGCGAGCCTGCCACCAGAATTGCAAAATCGTAGTAGGGTCGTCGAGGCTGCAGTAGCGAAGCAAAGTATGTGGAATGGGCCTCCTCGTAGGAAAAGCTTGGTAGTCGAGAAGGGAGAAAGTTTACACCTCGGCTGAGAAAGGGCTCGACAGGGAAAGAGGAAAAGTTTGGAGTAGTTAAGGCTGTTAGAAACCGTGAAGGTGCAATGCTGAAGATACCCCGCGAAGTTAGACGTAGGTGGAAAAAATACTTCGACCGGCTCCTAAAAAAAAGTCCTCAAGGAGAACAGCTCTTAGGTTCACGCAACCGCTGGCCCTACCACATTCTGAACAGAGAATGAGGTCCGTCGAGCAAAAAGGAAGATGAAGGTTGGGAAGGCAACTGATCCGGATAGGGTACAATTGTGGCATGAAAAGCACGCGGAGAGCGCTGCATCAGCTGGCTCATACGATCCTTAAAGACTGTGACCACCAAAAGAAGAATTCCAGATGTTCGGAGGAATAGTACCATTGTCTCTATTTGCAAGCAGAAGGGAAGTTCGATAGTAAGTAAAGAATCAAATCAGGTTGACTGCAAAAACGACGGAAATTTATAAGCTCATAAGACCAAGGGAACTCATTACTTCACAGGAGTGGTCCAGCTTCGTGCCAAAAAAAACTACGACGATTGTCACCTTTATTGTCAGACAAATGATGAGAAAATGTCGAGAATAGCGTAGATTCTGCTGCCTAGCCTTTCGCGATCTTAAGGAAGCTTTGAACCACCTTCCACGACAAATCCGTGCAGGCGTTACGAGAATGGAACGTTACTGAAAACTTGAGCTCCCTCGTAACAAAAATGTACGATAAGTCTAAGAAGGTCATACGCACTCCTCACGGTTCAACAAAGGTAAAAGTCCTTACGGTTGGGGTGCATCAAGGATAAACTCTGAGCTCGTTCTTCTTCCTGATCTAATGAATATCACAAAAGAACTCATACATGGTCCACAGAAGACCATCCATCTACACCGATGACATTGCTCTGGTAGCAAAGAGCAGGAAAGAACTCCAGAATAAGCTGCAGAAACGACAGAAAGTACTGGCGGTAAATAGGCTCCTGCTGAATGTGGAGAAGGTCAAGTTTCTCAGCTCCCGAGAGTTTACGGAGTCAATCGCAAGGGTCTTGGAGAAGTTCTCAAAAGTTTACAAGTCTCTCGATACTTGAGGAGTGACCTGGCTGCTGATGATTGCGTGGACAGGCCCATGAAGGCCATATTGCGGCATGGATGAACTGGAGGGAGTCTGCTGGTACATCCCGCAGGCGACGGTTATTTCGGGAACTCAAAGGAAAGGTGTATTTGGCAGCAAAGAGGTCACGAGGCTCTACGGGGCAGCGAGGGCTGCTCCTTAGGTAATCGCCATAAAGGACAACTCCCTCTACTGACGCGAGGTTTATGAGAAGTGACCACGAGAAGCCACAGAGAAGATTTTATCGAGGACTCGGCCAAAACTAGAGTAACGGCAGAAGATGCCGTAGCCATGTGCACCCTGGACTAGCCTATTTTTCTATTATGCCTATGCCTATTAAGAGCCCCACTAGTAATCTTGTGGATGTGGGCGATATGTGATCCGGTCCTCAAAAACGAAGAATGTACTATAGGCATAATTCAACAGCAACTCGATAACGCGACGAAAAAATCCACCTCCGTTATTTTCTGGTTGATACTTTTTCTGATCGAGCTCCTCCACAGCCGTTCAAAGAACGTGAAGAATAGAGAATAGCTGTTCCAGAATATTTGTCTTGGAATGGAAAGTAAACTATTGCTGTACAGGATTGAGTTTCCTCTAAACAAGGAAAAGTAGAAGGAAATCGAAGAAAAGACGGGAATGAGGGATGTTAAACTTTCAGGACTCATCAGTAGGAACCGTTTCATATTCCGAAAATCACGGTCTATACTAAGATTGAATTTGCAAGTACTGTTGCGAAGCTTGACTGACTTATGAGACTGTAATCACAACGACCACATGTAGAGTTACAACCGAAATGATGGGGTACCTTAAAAGACCTAGATCCCTATTTGTGCAGGGAAAGACTTTTTCCATTACTCACGAAGAATGATGGTACTAGTTGGGCGGGACAATCCCTTACCATTAGACATGCTCACTTTTGATGCCGTGTATAGATAAGTGAGACTTTTTGGAGCAAGGAACATTGAGAGATTGTCATCATGGTTAGCCTCAACGCGGATCAGATTTATTTTCTGAGATCATCCATACATGGGGCAGCGATTATTTCCGCGGTCACGTTCCATATAAATCCTTTAATAAGAATCTAATGGTTAGATGTCGTGGCAAGTGGTGTAAGGATTCCACATATTAGGCCCCCGGGTTTCTCAGAAATAAGGAGTGGTTAGAAGTGGCTTCAGACAGCTTAGTAAGGGAGCAATAAGGCCGTGAATTTGCTGAACCTGCCCCTTAGCACTGATTGGCAGGATTAGTGAGATTTATGCCCTTTCGATGCTTTTTTGGTCGTTTTTTGCCATCGCAAAGCAATCTATCAACTCCTCAACAGACCTAAGTTCGTCCACGGTACAGATTCTGCAAAAGTCATATGAAGCGATCCGTTCCTGAAATGTAACTACCTTATAAAGTAGTGTGCTAGCGGATTGACATTGGCAGATTGATCAAATGAAATTTCTCTTTAAAATAGGGAAAATTAAGTAAAAACGGTAAAGCAGTTGTAAGTACACGTCTGAAATGGCGAAGTTTCAATCACATAGTGACGGAGGTGGTGTGATTCCTAAAAATAATCACTACTAATCTCAGTGTGGGAATGAGAAAGATATTTGAGGTGCATAATTTAATGCTGAATAGGAAAGGTTGACGAAGATAAGCGGAATTATCCTAGAATTCCCATGATCACAGGAATGACCAAGGGCAGCAGTTTTTGCAAACCTCAGAAGCCTACTACTCGTGAAACGATGTGGGAACAACCTTTTCCATGTCATTCAGAATATGCTCTGTCCCCAGAAATATAATCGTGGGAAGTCATTATCCCAGGAGTACTCGTCAGCCAAGATATCACTCCTGGTCAGGCTTGGCTCACTAAAGCTGCAAAATAGGGCCTGTCGCCCCACTCTCCTCATTGGCGGAGTGTCGCACTGCAATACCGTAATCCAGGCGTAGGTCGACAGTTACCTACCTAGGTATTGGTCAGTCAAATTCTATTTGTACTTTTAGGGCACCAGTCAAAGTGAAAAATCATTCTGCAAACAAGAAATATTTAAAGCAGGAAGAAGGGAACGATTGAAATAAATTTTGCTTTGTTATCAGAAAAACTAGACTGCCTACCCCACAGTTGGTTTTGGTTTCTCAGGGAAAAGATTATGGGTAGCGATTCTTCGCCAGTGGAAAAGGGTTCGTTAAGGCAGGAGACCTTGAGAAGATTTCTCAGAACGAAGCTAATAGAAATAAAAAGTGTGAAGAGAACAGAGGTAGTTGAAGTAAAGATTTTTGATGAAATTTGAGGCGGGCTATCCAATTATATTGGAGAAGCTCGCCTGTGAATTTTTTACAGAACAAATCGTTTGTTGAGCTCTTCAAAATGCTTTTTTCTCGAAAACTGGGTTTAAGAGAATTTTTACTATGTAGTGAGCGCAGAGATATGACTACGATGAGATCATCATCTGCTCCCGACTTTCATCTTTGCCTTTGAGTGGCTGTAGGTTGAAAAACGAATACCAATTGATACTAAGGTCGCAGTTGTTCAAAATGATTTGCCTCTGTACATTTCATGGTGGATGAGATAGAAGATAAATTAGGCGCCGGAGTTTTTTGGAATGCGCCATGCATTAAACTTCATTTGCGAATCGCAATGCAACCTAAGTGGGAGTATTCATGTTGCGATACTAGCCTTTTATTGGTGGGCCGGTAGAGGAAAACGCTTCATAAAAAATTTTAATTTGCCCACATGGCTAGGTTACGTGGTTACTTTTTTTACTAGAAATGCCTACAGGCTAAATATTGTAGCTCGAAGGGTCCTGTGGGAAATGCTTGGCGACATTGCAGATCTGGAATCATCCCTGCAAAGTTTCAAACTTAATGTCGGGCCTTTAAATGAGACGCTGCTGGCAAAGATGTAGCAAAGATCGAGAGCGAAGTATCAGAGTCCTTTGCAAGCTCTTTGCAGGAAGTACATATTCAGTGTTTACGTCTTTGACTCAAAGAACATTTACAGTAGGTCTGATTACATTACCTGTCTCCTAAATTACCTTGTTAGCCATTCATCAGCATCAAAAACCTACTTTGTATACATAATATCTCTTAAGTAATACAAAATATATTATAAGAGTCATAGTTCTTGAGAGCTATGAGATATTGCTCAGAGAACTAACCATTTCGTTTTTGTAAAAGAGTGTAGCTCGAAGGCCTTGTTCGAGGTGTGCCATACGGATTAATAGTTGCCCTTCTGGTAAACCCCCTAATCAAAAGCTGTGGATTTCCTCGCCAAAATTGTAGCACTATCGAAAAGATTGCTCCCTGAGATTTTGATGGCCACATCATAACTTACTCAGAGCCTTCCAGAACCAAACTCATCGTCGTCGAAATTTCTTTTTAAAAATCCGGCAACCTTTTCATTTAGATAGAGTCTCTGAGAGTAAAAGTCTTCGTTGACCAATGGGGTCTAGAATTTGATTCCCATACCCACAGCTGCTTAGGCCTTCCACTTCTTCGGGTTGGAAAGAGTGGGGTATTGTATCTCTTCCATTTTAATACCTCTTCCCCTAATACTAAATAAAAAATGAATGGATTAAGTGAGTCATTCTATAATGAGCTTATAAATAGCAAATATTCAGGGCAGATCACTTCCATGGCTTTCACTTATAATTATGAGAGCCGAGAGCTTTCAAAATTTCATTAGGGAAGCATCAGCCTCAATGAAACGATTGAGGAAACGTTCGAGTGCTAATCAAGAAAGTGCTTTCCTAGAAAAAGAAATTTATCACCCTCACGGAAGATTTATTTATCTAGCTACAATACCCTCCCTAATTATTCAAAAAAAGGCGAAAAAGACGCGGATTCGCGTCTTTTTCGCCTTTTTTTTGAATAATTAGGGAGGGTATTGTACTACGATAAGTTGTGGGGTGAGAAATTCCCCTAGATCTACTATTTTGAATTCCTTTAGTTCGAAGCTCTGGCACAGATAGCTATGTAATAGGTAAGCTAACACCATATGTACACAATGAGTAACAGTGAGACCACATCAGAAGCAATTTCACCAGCAAAACTTTTTTTGCAACACGGGGACCAGACAGACTGCCAAGCCTAGCGAGGAGGTTATTTGCAAGAAATATTTCAACCATGACCAATTTACGACGCCTCCCAACGTCATCAAGCCCATGTCGGTACAGGCGATTCACATAAACCGAATTGAATTTGTTGGCATCAGAGTTTCGAGGGAGTCTTCGGGTGGTCGTGCCAGTTCCCTCTCATAAAATCTCTACTTCTACATGAGGCTGACTCGAAAATCTCTTCAAGAAGATCTCCGCAGCTGAAATGGATCTTTTTCGAGGTATCGCGAACAATGAAGCCACCAGACTCTAACAAGCTGACAGACGAAGGATACCACTCTGGTCTGGGCTCAGCTCGATGATACCTCTGCGGCTGCTTGTAGAAGCCCGTTATGTCGGTTCTCCTATGATGTCTTGTGGAGAAGGCATTAATTTTGACGAGGCATTCTGTGGGGTGCTAGAACGTTGCGATCAAACCATCCATCTCGAAGCTCAGTACACTACATCACGAGTGGAGAGACGCTACTGATTGTGTGGTCCATGACCTGGTCATAGGTGCGTAATGTCGATAGTAGAGAGCACAGCGTATGCATGTGGCATAAATGCCGAGAATTAAATGTGAGGGAATGGTTGGACGTTCTGGGAGTGAGAAGAACCAGCAATATTTGTTTGGTCCAGGTTGGATTGTTGAAAGAGTCCGTGCTCCTGGTGGAGCCGAGATAGACTGCAAGGGCACCAACGTATTACCAGCTACATAACGTGACACATGCATAAGTTGGTAGCGAACAATTCGAAAAAGGCATCCTCAAATTGGTCGCTGAGAAGAATGGATCGCTTCTTACAGCTGAAGGTTGGTCTTAAGCTAGTTGAGCTCTCATTAAAGTCAAAAATGAGAAATAATTCTTGGAGTGAGGTGCAACAACGTCATACAATGGTAGCCCATATCTGGGACATAAAACTGCTGTGCACAAACGTCAGCAAAAAGAGTTTCCGGAATGCTGGTACTCTTCCTAATTGTCATTTCCTTGATCACTATCAAATAACATCGAAAAATTCCTCGGAAACGTGGTAGACGTGGTAGGGGAGGGATATTTCCCGGAATATCATCGCTCCTGCGATAAATTGCCTTGAGGGTAAATACAATTTTTCAGATGTTCGCAAAATTGCCCGGGCCTACGTCCGAAAATTGAGAAGTTGTAGGCGGAATTAGATGAAATTCTTCTGCAAAACGAATGCAAATGAGGAGAGTTAGAGACTCTGGAAGTGAGAAGAGTCGGCAATATTTCTGATCCGAAGGATGAAAGAGTTTCTGTACATTCTGCAGCCAAAGTAGGATGCAAGGACACCAAGTGAGCACGAACTGAGCCGAGGAAGCTCACCATCTGTAGAACTCCACTTACACCGTAATTTATCCCTAGCTCATTTTCGATGAGCCTCGATTGCGGCGTGTAGAGATCTCTCACGGCTTTCAATAGGCCTGGTGCAATTCTACCACCCCTCAATTGATGAGGTCTCTTTGCCCATGAAAGGATCGCTGCGAAAGGGCAAAGAGTACTCAGATGGGCTGAGTAGAGTCCAAAGCTTATACGAGCTTAGCCATTCTTGTCACGGAGTTTCATTGAAGAAATCCAAGAGTATTGTATAAAGAAATCACAATTTCTGTCGAATGTCGATCCTCACTTCTCTCTACAAACCCACTTCTGAGCCTCTTAGGAAAAAGAAACATAAGGCCGATAGCAAGGAAAGCCCTCTATAGAGCTAGCTAGCTTACAGGGAAATTAGAACCAAACTAACGACAGGGTGTGATGAAGACGGAAGCTGTGAGCCCCGCCTTCATTACCATTATTATTGTGGCTTTTCTGTGTGTTGGTGCTTGCTGACAATGAGTATAGCCGGCCTAACGAAGTGCATGTGCCCAAAATGATATCAAACAAATTTTGAGTCGAAGAAATTAGGGTTGCTCACTCTCCCCTGGCACAGCCAGAATATTATAAATACTTATGTAAGGCATATAAAAGAAGTGAAAGGCTGTAAAGAAACTGTAGTAGTAGGGAATCAATCACATTTAGAGAAACAGCAGTTGGACCTCAAAATTAAACTTCACTACGGTATAGGCGCACATTGCGATGGAAAAGGTTCTTGGGATATCTCCGAAGAATGAATCTGAAGCCTCTGGTATCAAGTGGTATGTGGTACTGCCAGATTGGGAAAGAACGTTGTTGAGGTTGCAACACTGATACCCATGTAGGAAATGGGAACAAGTATAGGTTACCCATGGGAACAGTAGAAGGCTTCACCAGGCTCTTTCGACTCGATGTAGCCCACTCTTTACGCCGTTTCAACCATTTAAAACACGTCCGAAAACCCTTTCCACTTGATTTCCGTCAAGATAATCCCGATGAACCCCGATCTTCACTACTTTTGAGAAGCCTCAAATCCTCAGAAGTTGACAGAGAGATTTTGCCGCTTTCTGCCCCAACGTTGCGTTGTTCTTTCTCGACAAACCTATAAACGATGCCTCGAAATAATCGTAAACTATGCTTTTAACATCCCAAGAACCTCTGGAACCTGTACGTTCGGCATTCATGAATATCGTTATGATATCGGTGCAATAGAATTTGTATTAGCTCTTTAGTCGGATAGTAAATCTTGTATGAGCTCGCATTTCTGCGAGGTCGCATCTACTGCAGACTGAAAGGGCCAAAGCGATTGTGTTTACTCCACAAAAAAACCCCTTAGCTCTACTGATATTCGAAATTCAACGAGATTCTCACGTAATCTCGAGATGAGCCACTCGTCGCGGCTTTTTGAGACCCTCGAAATTTTCGAGCAGCCAGTCTGACCTCTGAGTAAAGACCAACGCTAACTGTCACTAGTCGGATCATCGGCTGCTGAAGAGTTTCGAGCAGTAACTGAGCTGCGATTAGTGGTCCATCGTCAGACTACGTGAATTCCCTTATGAGCCGCAACCTTTGGCAGCATTGGAGAGACCTTTAGTTATTTAGACGGGAATTGCTCTTGTACTTTCTGATATTTTTGGGCTTTGAGACATTTCTTACCAAAACGACGGCGTGATGAAGTTAGAATACCAACTTTGCGAAGAGTTCAAACGACTCGATTTTATCGCAATCTGTAGTTCCTCGCGAAGAAAGGTCTAAAGATGAGTGTTCCCCTCGTAGCACTGAGAGATCACGTTTCGGATTTTTGACACTATTTCGAAGAAAAGGACTTACTGTACATGGTTGAACTGGACATGGTTGAGGGCGACAAATTGCAAAGAATACCGTAGGGCCATAATTTGCGAAGACAATTTAGTCGTTCCTTGAGGTAGGAACAAGAATCTTTGATCATTGTGCTTATATATATTAGGTCCAATAGGCCCGCTCAACTTATTCGTAAGTTCAGGTCCAGAGGGATGTTTCAGAGTGCAAAACATTCATAGACTTATAGAAGCGCTTTACGACTGCAACTGCTCCATACCAGGTGTGAGTACTAAGTATCGGCTTCCCCAAGTGATTATGAACGGCTAAAAAAGAAAGTAAAGAAGAAAAGTAACAGTAACAGAAAAGTAACAAAGGTTGTATGTCAAAGCCTTTCAAGCTACTGGCTTCTTTATCCTGCCTCTGTCTACAAGAAGGGAGCGGAAGTAACCCCCAAATCCAGCAAAAACTTTGAGCAATTGAGAAAAGTTGGAAGCAAATATGCTAATGGGGTGTCCTTTGCCATACTTCCTCCATCGCTGCTGACTCACAGCCACCCCCTCATTTTTCTTCGGACTCGTCCAAGCTGCACTTGGGGTGCAAAAATAGGTCTGCTGATGTTCTCGGGATGATATTTTGCTCGTTTTCAAAAAATATACATGCTTGTTTATTTTTTGCTCAACAACAAGTAAACAGGTGTATCAGTTAACATAAATAATCAACCGTGCATAACGGTGCGGAATGATTGAAGAAACTCAATCCATCTTGGAAAATGCCCCTGAACTTTTGTGCATCTATCAATGAAGCTGACAATTGAGTGGGTGAGGGCTGGCGTTGCTTACCCAGAAAAGTGACAGCAAGCGTGCACTCTGGAATGAACGAACTGCATACCTAATCTTCTCGAGTAACGCAGTCAAGAGGTACGTGATACCCCTAGGTAAACATTACCCAAACTTCACCACTTCTCAATCGTTTCAATGGTTCAACCACATAGGTTCGGGTTATGTTTACCAGTAGGGCCTACAGTTAATATTGAATTCCTTACTCTCCTCCCTGCCAGTTTCTGTAAGTTATGCTAGCTGATAGAGTTGGGCTAGCCACAGGTCTCTGAAGTGCCTCTGAGCTTCAGTAATCATTTCTTCTTTCGGTTTTTTTTGTAACGGCAAAAATGGCTATAAGCTGCGTTCGGAGTTGGCCATGTAACGGTCGACCGACAGTGAGATGAATAACTATCAACTAAATATCAGGTTAAAAAAAGAGAAAAGAAGTGACGAAGTCAGCAAATGTCTCCAAAAGTGCATATATCGCAGACTACGAACATAGCTGTAGGCTGGACCAATAAATAACTCCCTTGAGACGAGTATGTCATCAGTGAGTGGCTTCGGCGTCATCCTGTAGTTCTAACGAGCTACTTCAGAGACTACATATTGTTCTAGTTTATTAGGGAACCGAAACCAAAAATGGTTAAGCGGCCAGTTTCTTATTCGGCTCACCCTTTGTTCTGAAATGTGGTCTTGGATCGGAGTTCGGGCAATGTGGTTGGGTGTCGAATCCCTCATTTCTTCGGGATGGTCAAGAAGTAAAAAACACTGCCTTATCTGTCATTCGAGTAGTGTAAAGAGTTGTATAGGTCAGATGGGTACTCGAATATCAACAAAACTTGTGAGGGGAACTTGACCTTCCGGTTGTCCTCGAGCTTGTTTTGGTGGGCTTACCGGGACGGACGACAATTCCCTTAGCAGGATCTCTTCCTCAGTCTCCCAAGAGCGAGTGTTTGGGCCGATTCATGCAGGATTTCCTAACTACTAGTTCACTACCTGGTTGCTGCTAGGAATGCCGTTTCTCTCAGACAGCACTGGGGTTTTACTTCTGTGGAGTCCACTGTATGTAGTTATTCGCGAATCGGCCGCATAAATGGAGAGACAAACAAGTTGAATGCATGGCTTATCCCTGAAAATCTAGAAGAATTGTTTTATCGCTACTATTTACCAATTATTCCCAGAATTCACCATAATTGCAATAAAGTGTTTTCATTTTTAATGAAGAAAAGTCGAGCAGCCATAGAATGCCTTAGAGGATATGATTGCTGAGCCTCCAGAGAAAATGAAAGCGAATGACTGAGTGCGAGGAAGATAGAAGGAAATTTTCCGGAATTTCAGTCCAACGAAAGGATAACGGGTTGGACTGGGGCGTAACTTAATTTGCAAGCTGTGACGTCCGTTACAGTTGTACTTAAATAAAATTTGGTACTGATTCAGGCAAATTTGTTTAAAACTAATCATCACCAAATAAAAATAAACGAATAACGAGGGCTCGTGCAAAGACCAAATGATTCCTATCTTTTCTGAGGTTTTGTTAGGTTTCTGCTGGTCTTTTGGTGATGATTTGTCATTGTATGGGGCAATTACTAATGCGACTATATGTGTGTTGGCCATTGCGTTGAGTCATGTTTGGAAAAGAAGGTGTTGTATTGAAAGATTGTCCCCTCAGCAGTCACAATAAAAACACTCTGCAAAAATATTTGAAAGCAAAGGGTAGAACTGAAACTAGGGCTAGGAGGCGAGGCTACCATAATCTGGGGATCAAACCCCTATTTTCCAGAGGAGCCAAGCACTATATCTTTCTATTCGATAATTGGTACTATGAGGGTAGATGGAAGCATAGATTAGAGGGTTGGGTGATCCTCGCAAGTCAATGAAAAGGCCAAGCCCAGCCAACGACACTACGACTTGGAATAAAGTTGAAAGCATGAGGCCAGCATTGTACGCCACGAAGTTTTTGATTTTACCTTGTGAGACAACGGAATTGAGAAATGGGCCGAACTAAAAGGATTTTTCTTTTCTGAGTCCCTTAATCTTCCAGTAGTAGGGATTCCGTAAACGGAAGGAGTTTCATTACGCAAGGTGAACCGAAGAGAAAGAAGTTTTTCAAACTGGAGGATTGAACAATGATTCAGTGGAGTGGATTGGCTACTGGATTGGAGCAAATCCAAATGGCATATCGCCATGCCCGGCAATTCTCAGAGTCGTTTCATTTGGCACGATTTCTATGCCCTGTCTCTCGATGTGCTCGTTCGATGCGGTTTTCGGATGAATCTCACTCATAGGAAATGGAATTGAAATCCAAAAAGTTCCCTCATGTCCCGAAGTAATCATGTATATCCCATCCCTATGTAAAGAAGGCATCTGCCATATATTATACTAATGGATTTAGGTATAAATAAAGGGAAACAAGCTTGGGTTTGGAGCATTTCTTCGGGGATTGTGGGGTAAGAGATGGGAAAAGGCTGGAAAAAGTGATCTTTTACATTTTGTTATATCATGCTCCGGTAATACGTACAGAGAGGGTGTGGTGATATATGAGATGTGATTAGGAAGAAAAAACAAAAAGGAAATTATTCGACCAGGAAGGAGTACCCAGCCGCTAAAAGAGTAAGGCTGATTGTAGTACGGATCAGAAAAGGCCAGAATAAAAACGAGGATTCGATGATAAGGTCGTACCACTGAAATCCATCTGCAGTTGACATCCCGGCAAGACGAATTTGGGTGCCTTTCAGCTATCCTACTAGAGAGGCTTTGCAAAGGAAAAACGAAGCATAAAAGCAGTCCTAACCTAATCTACTTCTCTCCAGGGTATCCCGGGAATAAATGACGGGAACGACTTTTTCTTCACTTGCTCCGCCCTTTGAGTACTCAACAAGCCCTGAGACCTAGTAACAGGATATCCTATGATTGAAGTTTTTATCGATATTGGCTATTTATGGTTTCGGTTTTGAATGACCAAGGTGGAGCAGGGTAATTGGAGTAACTAATCACCAAAATACCTTTGGCCAGTTCTTTAACCGCCATAGCCAGGTGTTAGCTTTACCCAGGCACTTTAGGCTTGGTGTGGGAAAACTCAATCGAACGATTATTCAAATCCGCTAGTAAGTGAAATGCATGGCGCGAACTACGCAAATGTAATTCGAATACTTCCTTGGATGAACGCTTTGGCGTTATTCGCACTTTGTTTAGAGTTTCTTCGGCTCTAACCCCTCCAAGCCACTGTTTCCCTTTGTGAGTGCGAACGTAGCTACAGCCATGACCAATAAATCCTTGAAGTCTCTGAACGATAGTTAATCCTGCTGTGGCATGCGCCCCGCAATCGATTCCATTCAAAATGGTAGTGGTGTTTTGAAGTGTAGGTGGGCTGTGCAATGGCCTGTGATGGCAAGCTGATGTACAAATCACTTGCTGGGTGGTTTCGAAGATACCACGAAGCTACGGTGAGTGCCTCTCCTTTCGATCACTTGAATGCCCTGTGGGTCTCGAACTTCGGTGAGTTGTTGGAGACCTTTGGTCGAAAGTCGCGCGTTGCTATGATCTTTTCAGGCTCTGAAGAAGGCGATATCGCCGAAACGTCAGCCTAATAAAGCTTGTTTACAAAGCTCGTGAAGAGTTCAGAAAAACAATAAACTCAACAGTACAAGTCAGTGTTTGTATCTTCCCAGATGATCTGGTACCAACTGAACGAGCTTGAAGAGATAGAAGACTTGATTAGATCGAGCGTGTATCGACAATGGCTTCGATCTCAGAACCATGTGTACGGGCTGCGCCTGTACGGGCGTCTCCTGGCGCTACACCACCTCCGCCCAACCATGCCTGATTGCGATGGCTAGCTTTTGCTTGCAGTTATATCGCTGGATGATTCGTGAATATTTAATATCCATAATATCTGCCATAGTTGTAAAAGTCTGTTACGTTCTCTGAAAAATGAAAGATTGCTATCGGTGAGCAAGAGAGGAAAACGGCAAGGGAGTATGTAGGTCGGAGGCGTGGCGTTTTTCATCGAAGATAAGTAAAGCACTCGAGGTACCAGGAGTTCATGGTATTTGTATTGTTTTAATGTTGTCATAGTTATAAAAACTCTGTACCAGTTCCCTTTGCGTCATCAACTCACGTGGGGCTTTCAACGTGCTTGGTTGCACTGTTACTAATCAGCTTAAGAAACGCAGCTTACAGATCGTTCGGTATGCATGAGAAAAACCTGAGCGAATTTCCTCCGCTATCTTAGAATTTCTGGTTCTCTAACAGTACAAAAAGTTTATTTCCCTAGACAAGGTAAGGTAAAATCATCAACTGTCATAAGTTGCTCAATTGGTGGTTTTGGAGATATATTTTTTATATTTTTAAATACAATACAAAAATGACGCCGGAATTTTGGAAAAAATTCCAAACGTAGTGACCTTTACCCACCGGGAACTTTTGAACACAGAGTTATTCTCTATCATGTAGGGCTGAGGGGGAATGTTCTCCAAGACTCACTGGAGGCTGGATGTGGGTACTCCCATGGCGAAACAAATATTATTTGATTAATAAGAAACGTCTGAACCGGAATGAAGTTCGAGAGAGCTTCTAAAAGGGAATTTTTTTTTCTTGAAAAGTTTTATTTACTCAAGACGAGAGTCACTATAGTAGTTCCCAATGGCCTAGCCTTTGTGCGGGACTGTTTTTCGCTTTTATGCTCCCCCTTCCTCAAATCAACTGTGCTGTGTTCAACCTTTTTCTTCTTTAACTATAATCGCCTTAGCTTCAAAGTCTAACATCAGCTGCTGGCAGAAACACAGCGTTCATGCTGTCTTTGTCTTATCATTGTAGTAAGGTCAATTTCTCGGGATCTGGCGGTGTTAGAAAGTTGAGATTGTGCTAAATCAGGAGGCCTCTTTGAACTCTTAGGTGGAAGCGGAGAACGTCAGCTACAGCTCATATCAAGGGAAACATGGTACCACATCCGAAGAGGTTTAAAATGCTTTTCACAAGCCTCTTTCCTCTTCTTTCCCGATCTGAACCTAGCTTCCACTCCCTTGGCTACATCCTCAGCCGCGTAGAGGGTGGTTGACCTTCGCTTGGTCTCAGAAAATGCTAAACGTTGCTGTCGGAATAGTTCGAATCATGATGGTCTTCGGTGTCGCAGGCCATTTTCCATAACGAAAAGTTCAAGAATATTGTCGGATCGAGGAGCTCGAGCTAGTGGTGTAGTCTCCTGATCTGAGTTCATCCGGATCAGGAAACTGTATCTACACAGTTCCGAAGAGGGAATTCAACTGCTGTTGTATTCCTTAACACAACAACAATTAAAATTCATCCATCGTGGCCCGTTTGAGTCTTGATGATAGCTACACTGACAGTTGAGACTTCGTTTCATGATCGAACTTTTGAAATTAAACAAGCTTACTCTCTGCCTACGATTTATGGGCCCCTTGATGATAGTTCTCCTCGAACGGGCGGCAATGACGTCTCCACTTGTCCGTATCGTGTGTCACAGTATCTCAATGGCACTTCATCTCTTTCTTATCAAAAAAAATGAAGTGCCGAATAATATCCAGATTGCATGACGCTCTGGTATTCAGACATTTCGGCGTCTGGAGAATGGTGATTTCGAGGAGTCGAGGGGAGGTATATTAGTGGAGGTGAAGCTACGTCAGAGTATAGACCTGTAGAAACAAAGGCTTTCAGCTCGTCTTAATGGGGTTAATCGTTCGTCCCGTAACCTCAATTTGTTTCACGTTGGAGCTGGCTGGTCCCGACACGACAGTCCGATTTGGTTTTGAAACGATGACAGCCAGTAGCGCGTTCTCCACCTCGGACTTGGAGGGTCCTGATACGACAATCCGATAGGGTTTTCTCGAAATTACCCATCAGTTTGAAGTCAAAGCACCAATTCCTTTCATGCCTAATTGATTTATATTGAGTCTTCCATCTGAGAGCGTGAAGGTCAATACATATCTACCACTTGTGTCGGATTCTGCAAATCCCCAATCCCATTACTGCCCGAATTACTGTTCCTTATGGAATCCGCAAAATGTCGTATGTCACGTTTACACTTTTCCTCTATGTTAGAGATGTGGACTCAATCAATCAATACACATTTGTTCCGTGGTGTCTTTCAAAGGTTCTTCGATCCCACTACGGGTCGATTCATTCATAAGTCATTCACTTGGTATTAACGGAATTAGTGCCTGTTGTAAAATTGCTAGAGCTATAATATTCATCAACTAATCTCAAAGCTCTTGATTCCTTTTTCCCGAATTGTTTCTAATAGGACAGCGTTGAGTGGGGCCACTCGAAAGGCCATAGTCTCTAGGTCCACTACAGGCTGCCAAGACAGAAGAAGGACCAGTTGTATCCTGACGATCTCCGTTTTTAATGGACGAACACTTGCACCGGAGGTGTGTGTAGCAACCAAGAAGATCAAGTACAACGCCATCGGATTGACTGAGACAGTATGGCCTTGTCGGTTGTGCTCGTTTTCGAGATTGGGGAAGAAGTGCTGCTTGGTATCCTGGGATTACTAAGAGATGTCTTTTGAGTTCATCTTCTAGTACTATCACCATTTCTATGAAGTTCTATAAAATAATTTTTTAGTTGTGTGTAGTACTACAATAACAACCTGCAGAAATTTTTTATTAGTGACCGATTTTGAAGGAACAAAGTCGAATGAGCGGAATGGCCTCGTGATATCGTCATTAGTTAAGCTGAAATCAGACTCTCTCTTCATCTTTGTAGTGAACATATCGGATAGGGAGGATTCCCGTATCGAGCAACATTTTGAGCCTATTCTCAAACTCACCGAATTCAAGGTATTTCACGGAACGATGGATTAGTTTAGGTGTATTGGCCATCGCCGAGAATTGTCATCGATTGACTATTTGTAAACAGTAAATCGTACACTCTATCATATTCTGCTTGAAGAACGTATGCCTAAACAAACAGTCCAGTAGTGACCGCTGAGTCGCTCAGCGGCTCCCATGGCCGAAGTAAACTCACTTCTTCACCATGATACTCGCTAGTTTCTGATAATAGTACGCCTTCAAAGATATCGATGAACTGGCCGAGTCGGTTGAGGTACCTTAGCAGTCGTATCATCAGTCTGGCTATGGATGGTTCCGCTTTATCATATTCCAGAGGCTACTAGTAAATTTTAAGGGCTAGCTAAGTGCACGGGGTCGCGGTCTACACCGAGGCCCTTTTTGTGAAGTTTGTGAAATGACTCACGCGATATCATCAGGTGGGATAGGTAATTGATTCATTTCGCCGTCGTGGATCTCGTCGAAGAGGATCGGATTCATTTTTTCGATTAGGGCCAAGTAGGACGGTGGCATCTCGATTCCTTGCCTACGGGGGACGAAAAGCGACGGCCCGGACTGTCTTCGAGCGGCTGCATCCCGACCGTAACGTCGTGCGTACACCCTTCTTGTCGAAGCATCCAACTTTGCTCGAACCTCGTCCATTATCAATTGACGTTGAATGATTTCTGAAAGGTTCTCACTAGACTCCCTGTCGTCCATGCAATGAAATCCTGGCTGTAAGTCAATGATGGCTTGTATTTTTCTCAGCAGACTCCTGCTCCCATGATGTGGCATCCATTCGACGTCGTCCAACGAGAAACTGTCTTGGCTCATGGTTGAGACCGATTCCGAGGCTCTAGATGTTCCTTCGATCGGCTCTCCATTAAGAAAGCTACTAGTATTCGGCAGAGAGTTCTTCATTATCAAGTCGAGTAAGTCTCCAAGATCTTCGTCCGTATGGCTGTCCCACATGAGCTCTGAATCGATTGTGGGGAGACTGGTTTCCATTCCGTCGAGGTGAAGCTACAGAATTGAACCTTACCCATACGAGTCCCTTTTATTCGCCCTGATGTCGATATCACTGAGTGATAATCGCAGTTGATTAGAAGCGATCTGCTACTGAATATTTTAGAGTATGGATATCCAACAATGATCTATACCACAACTGAGAAGGTCTTCCGATCCGGAACTTCCATTCCCTATTCCGCGTAGCCAGCGTTGTCCCATAAATTGGAGGGATTTGGCCCTTCTTCTTACGTGATTCTGGAGCCACACTGCCTTTTATGGACCCTACTGGTATTCAAGTTGTATACGAAGGTCAGACGAATATAATCTTCTCGGCTATGAGTTTGAATGCCTTGCGAAGCATCTTTCTTTGCCGTCATAACTATTCCTTAATTTTATTATAGTAACGTCCTTTTATAAATAGTATTTCTATGAAAACTTCTCCCTTTACCTGTCGGCGGTTCCTCGTCCTTGCAGGATCGGCTGTTGTCAGCGCTTCGACTTTATTTCATTTAAAACATTTAGTCGTCACCTTAGTTTCGGTCACTCTCTTTTTACGTCAAATCACATCTTTTTTTATACACTTCGTAGTCGCTTCCCTTGATCCTCGAATCCATTTCCTCCTCCGGCTATTCGCGTAAGCATCCACTGGCATCTTCGTTTTTGATCAAGCCCAGTCGGGTATAGGTACATACGTGCGTTCGAGGATGCGCGCGACAAATCGCGCGGCGAAGTTCGTGACGACTTGAACGACTTCAGCGCCTATCTTTGGGGCCCAAATTTGGAGTAGAGTAGATTAGAAGGATCATCTAACCCTACTAAACTACTCCGAGTTTCTGCCCCGAAAATTGGCATCAGAATCATACAAATCGTCATGAACATCGCCGCACAATTTCCCGCGCGCGCCCTCAAACGCACAATTTCCCGCAGCCCAGTCACGTCCAACCGCAGACCATGTGAGCATCCCGATTTGGGTGAAGTGATGCTGTCGACGTGCATTGTTTCCACATAACGACTGACCGAGCGACTGGCTGCTTCCATAGTCCACGACCAGTCGCGCGACTGATCGCGCGATCTGCTCTGGACCGTCCACGGCGGCACCCATAACTAGCGCGGTCTCCTCGACCGATCGAGCGACCGGTGGCGCGACCAGTTGAGCGACCAGTCGCTAGCGACCGGCGACCAGTCGCTCGCAAGATGGGTCCGCGACCAGTCGCACGACCGGTCGTGCGACCGCTCGCTCGTTAAATCGTGGACTATGAGAGATGCTACTGACGGCATTTTGGCCACGAGTTAATACCGCGTGGGTCGTGAGGGCGCGTGATCCATGAGTGCTCAGCGTTTTCAACACGTAGCGAGGAACCGCGTCGGTTGGTCGGTGAAAATGGACGTCAGTGAAGTCTGAATGGACAACTTCATAATTTTTACCTCGGGCCAACTCTCGCTCCAATAAATCATTGTAAGCTTCACCAATGTATGCTTCACTTCTTCTCGGAGAGTTCTCGAACAGCGTCGGTAGCGCAGCACACCAGTGGAGCCCCACAACTTGGCTCACGTTACCGTCGGTAGCCAGGTCAATCCTAGGTAGCGGAAGGTCTGCGCTCTTTTGGTGGCTCCCACAACATCGTCTAACCTCAGCCTAAATTCGACTAACTGCTCTTCCAACTTCAGTGTGACAGCAGTTAACCTCATCCACCGGCGAACAATCCGTTACGTCCAATTTGTGCTTGAAGATAGAAACGATAGTACCTCTTCTTCAGAGATTGAGTACTCTTCCTCCAGTGCATACACTACCCAATGTCGTCCTCTCCTAGCGTCTTTTATGCCTCATTTGGTACACCATTCGGACCAGTGCGTTCCCAACCTTCATTTTTACTATTGCTCGACAGATTTCATCCTCTGTCAATAGTGGGATAGGAGTAACAGTTGCCTTTTGTCTGGGAGTCAATCCTGCGAAAGAATTTCCCATTTAAGAGCCTGTTATCATGCTGATTACATCTATGTTTGACCTCTTCGGCTTATAAATGGTTGCACCATTGCTATCCTTTACAGCCCTCAGCTAAACATTAACGTCTTAAAGTTTGACTTGTTTACTGAACGTTTGCAAATTTATAAAATGGATCACAGTTTTCATTGCAATGTTTACAAAGCTACACAGGTAACCACAGTCTGTTTATTTACAGCCAACAACAACTATCTATGATAGAGAAATGTGAAAAATGATAGAAGTGATGTCGACGCCGCTGCACTAATGACTGGTCAAAAATTCTGACTCTTCTTCGAATATTCGACACAACTTGATTCGACATGCATGCCCTGGAAAGAATTAATTAAGGTAAGTGCGTAAATTGAGATCTATGCTTTTGCAAGCAGTTTTTCTAACTTTTAGTAGGGACTATCACAGGAGCCCTTAGGAACTTTTCTCTATGCAGAATGTTGTGATTATCGTCGCGCGAAAATACAAAGCCGACGCTCTGTGGCTGAAGGCGCCCTCAGCGGTATCACTGTTTGTGGTATTAAAACATGCTATGAGCAACAAAGATTTCTCATTCCTGAAAAATGTAAGGTACCGCCACGATCAGATGGAATATGAATAGCATCCAAGTGCTTCTCTGGTATCGTACTGAAATCAAATGCTTGGCTCATTCCACCGAGTGTTATGGGGGAAGAGCTTTCATCATTCTGTTATAAGATCCAATGTGTTTAGCGAGGCGATAGGGAATAGGGTATCGCCGTTGAGGAAAACGAAGTGAAAGTCGCTTCCGTGTGCTGCCCACTCTTGTTCACCTCGACTGGGCTCTAAAAAGACCTTTGCGTCATAGACATCTTCACCTCTGCAGCGAAGGCTTCTTCACTTTTACAAGTGATGGACCTCAGTGCTTACTCTTGTTCAGCTTTGCGGGTATTAAACCTCCGCGGCATGGACTTGTGTAGCCTTCTATTATACTAGTGTTCAACACCGCTGTTGCCAAACTGGGCGGTTACCTTGTCCTCATTTTTAGAACAACCAGATTCTCATTCCACTGAGGTCATTCAATTGGCATTTTCGAGTTCTGCAGAGTGGCACGTGTCGATGCCAACCTGTCCTTTCATCACTCCGGAATATGTTAAGGATGTGCTATGTGATTAATTACAGGGAATAAAAACCATGTGCCTGCTGTTTCTCGTGAATCCCTGGGAAAGGGCAATAAAGCCTCCAAACTCTATCGCAATTCTGAGCAAAGGTGAAATGTAGAGTAGAGGGCAAATCCCAGAATGGGTGCGAGTGCAAAAAAAAATCACTTTTTTCCGACACATGTTAACACTTTTTGCACGTGCCCCTGCCTAGGCCGAAAATACAGACTTGCTCGGAAATCCGTTATTTCCTACTTCTATAGCAGCTGTGTCGAATTTCACGTTCTGCAAGTGACAACTGAGCTTCAAAAATGCCAAAAAAATTCGAAACTCGTTTGTTGACTAGTCTCAGCCACAGGCAGCTACACATTACGTTAACCGGTCCGAATACGGCCCACAAGAATCCTATCAGAGCCACGTTCTTGCTTCAGTTCCTTCAACATCGATGCAGCCGACAGTCAGAGATACAGCTAGCGCTCTATAGTAGTCACTTCATGTTCACTCTCGTGTTCCATGTCAGCCCGCAACGATGTTAAAGGCCTTCACGGTTCCGAGTACATCGATGGAATGCATGGCGCGTCCTTAACAGATGTAGAGCACATTATTATTTGCCTTATCAGATAGGGTGCCCCGAAATTCTATTGATGAAAACGAACAGAAAGTAAACGATCTCTCAGTTGACTGCTTGCCCAAATGAATGCTTATGTACAAGCTTACAAGGGAAGGATCCCAAGTCGAAGTGGCCTTTTGAAATGAGACCTGCACTGCTAGACGTATTTTTTGATGCTGATCTTGAATCTGCATTCAAAATCTGCCAAACGATCCTCTGAACGAAGTTATGGAGGTGGTCTCCGGAGAGCGTTCAACAGGGGGAAAGCACATAAGACATGGCCGCGCTCCTGCACGGAGCGGCGAATTGGAGTCGAGGTAAGCGTGACGCTTCATAGGCATGGGACCAGGGATCGGATTTGATGAGCGACGACGTTTTTGTATTTTGAAAGACTTTTTCCTCCGGGTTGTAAGAACCTTTCCATACCAGTTTTACCGCCTTTGACGACTTTTCGAATGCTCGAGGTGAGTCAGTTTCTACTTGAATCATCTGACATCTACTCCAACAACCAATATGACACCAACTCTATCCTTGTACATTTCAAATTCACAGTGGGATCACTTTTACCCATTATAAGCAGATGTGATAATCTAGCACGGAAAGTTTAGAACAGAGAAATTTTCACAGTGAAAGCAGCGAATGAAAAAGATTTCACCGCAGGCTGTTTTTTCACCCTCACTTATCACATCTTAAACCTAGGAGCACAGTACTCGAAGTGCCCAAGTGATAGTAACATTTTCGAAACTTCCACATTAGTAAACATCAACGACCCTCTAGATGTGCCTGCTGTTTCCTCTTCATCATCGGGTTCTTACAGTGGATCGGCCTCCTCGTTCTCAATCACGCAGTCTTCTTCGCACTTAATATCAAAGTTTTCGTAAGTTGCATCTCGCAGATAGAGGAGAAACTGGCTATCAACTTCTGCTGCTTGTAGGGGCGTGTTCAGAATCACAGGAACCGAAGATCTTCTACAGATGCAACATTACCAACTCTGGGCAGAACAAACTCTTTCTCCTTTAGTGTTACGTCTATCCATATCTACCATACTTCGCCGCGTTTGCCACGATGCAACCCTTTCCTTTTTTTAAAACTGATCACAAGCTCCACTTATTTCAAAAACTGATCGATAACATTGGAAGTTTCGAAAAAGTTACTATCACTTGGGCACTTCGAGTACTGTGCTCCTAGGTTTAAGATGTGATAAGTGAGGGTGAAAAAACAGCCTGCGGTGAAATCTTTTTCATTCGCTGCTCTCACTGTGAAAATTTCTTTGTTCTAAACTTTCCGTGCTAGATTATCACATCTGCTTATAATGGGTAAAAGTGATCCCACTGTGAATTTGAAATGTACAAGGATAGAGTTGGTGTCATATTGGTTGTTGGAGTAGATGTCAGATGATTCAAGTAGAAACTGACTCACCTCGAGCATTCGAAAAGTCGTCAAAGGCGGTAAAACTAGTATGGAAAGGTTCTTACAACCCGGAGGAAAAAGTCTTTCAAAATACAAAAACGTCGTCGCTCATCAAATCCGATCCCTGGTCCCATGCCTATGAAGCGTCACGCTTACCTCGACTCCAATTCGCCGCTCCGTGCAGGAGCGCGGCCATGTCTTATGTGCTTTCCCCCTGTTGAACGCTCTCCGGAGACCACCTCCATAACTTCGTTCAGAGGATCGTTTGGCAGATTTTGAATGCAGATTCAAGATCAGCATCGAAAAATACGTCTAGCAGTGCAGGTCTCATTTCGAATGGCCACTTCGACTTGGGATCCTTTCCTTGTTAGACTGAAGTATTAGGTGTGTGCATTAATTTCCGCCGCCGAATTCCAAGGTCCGTTGCGGAAACCATGTTAGAGGTTTACCGGTGAAACCTGTCATATTCTGTAAGGTAGGGTATTGGCTACCTACTTAAGGGCAGACAGATCAGTTCCCCCCCCCCCCCCTCCCCCCCCCAAAACCCCTTTGCTCTCATACTGATTGGTCATGGAACGTGATAAACCGTTTTCCCGGGGGGCCTTCTCTTGCTGTTTGATTTCAAGAAAACTGGCATTGAAGCCCACCGGATGCTTCTAAGGAGGACAAGCGTCATCTCAACGAATGTTCTGAGATGTTTTCTCTTCACTCGAGGGTTTGCCGAAAGCGGAACTCCCATTGTCAAAAAGTAACGCTGTGTGCGCATTTGGTGGTGGAATCAAAAGGGTGTTGTGTACTATGAGCTGCTGAGCCCGAACGAAACTGTTACTGCTGACCGCTACGAACACCAACTTGACAGTTTGTAGGATGCTCTCATCTAAAAGGGGCCATTATTCGCAAGAAAATATCATGTGGTGCTGTTCCACCACGAACATGCCAGACCCCATGTTCCGAAGAATGTCCTTGAAAAAAAATTGCAGTAATTGGACGGGATCAGCTTGTGCTACCCGCATGCACTCCTGATCTTGCTCTTTCTGATTACCACCTATGCCGGTTCGTGCAAGTCAGTTTGGCAGATACACGCTTCCGGAAAGCCGATGAATTGCGAAAATGGGTGGATAAAAGGATTGCCTCAAAAGATAAAGACTTCTTAAGACCCAGAGTCAACAAGATACCAGAAAGATAGCAAGAAGTTGTAGCTAACGATGGGCATTACATTGGTTAATGTACATTTAGTTTTAATTTTGTAATAAGTATGTTTTTGCACGCGAAAAACGGCGGAAATTAATGCACACACCTAATAGTTTTACTAAATATTGCCAATTTCTACCCAATTACACAAAATTTCATAAATTCTAAATGCAGAAACTATTATAATATGTCCTTCAGAGACGATACTTCCTTGAACTCACTTTTTATTAGGCTCATCGTTTTCGTTGGAGACCTTCACTATTCAACTGGTCTATAATGGATGACAAATCGTCGTCACTGATAGCGTAAAGCCGTCGATTGTGGCGAAGCATTTGATTCAAACTGACTGAGTATGGAAATGCCTGGAATACAAGGGATTAGGTGCTTTAAGAAGAGTTTCAGAAGGATTTGTCAGAAAATTGAATTAAGCAGTGTTGTTATTTCGATCCACGTACAGGAGATGCGGAATTCAAGCGCCAGTCGCGCGAGCCGTTTGACTATGCAGCCCTGATAGCTTATTTCGAATCAATCAAGCAAGAATCTCATAGCGAAGAACGGTTGGGACAAAATTTGTAAGACGCTTGTTACTGAATTGGATTCTTTCATCAAAAAAACAGCCATTACATGGTTGGTTCTGAGGTCGAATTCATGTCTTGACTTCCGAGAGGTTCTCGATTGGAAGCGATCT
Organism: Haemonchus contortus; assembly: GCA_000469685.2. Classification (NCBI taxonomy): domain Eukaryota; kingdom Metazoa; phylum Nematoda; class Chromadorea; order Rhabditida; family Trichostrongylidae; genus Haemonchus; species Haemonchus contortus. The sequence continues at coordinate 5,374,636 of LS997565.1, forward strand.
TTTGATGTTTGATTTGCGTAGAAAAAAACTAATATGCTCGAGCTTCACCTATGCCTTTCACTCCGTTTACAGGTCTTTTCTTTACAGAAACAAAATTCACATTCTTAATGATTCTAGAAGAATGTTGGAGCCAGGGCATTTTTCCGGGTGTGTGTACATTCGTACGATTCGAGCTGCGCACGGCAAATTGCGCGGCGAAATTCATAGCGGTTGTTACGACTTTAGCACCTATATTGGGGCCCAAATTTGAAGCTGAGTAGATTAGTAGGATCAGCTGACCATAATAATCTACTCTACCTCCAGTTTGTGCCCCAATAATAGGCGCCAGGGTCGTTCGAATGGCCACGAATTTCGCCGCGCACTTTGCCGCGCGCAGCTCGAATCGCACGAATGTACCGTGCCCCCATTTCTCCGGAGGGGACCAGTTAATTCGAGGATATAATCTTTGAATTCCTGAAGCCAGTTTGAGGAATACAGTGCATAAGGGACACGTCTCATTGAGACATTCCTCCAGCTATACTAGTGTCCTGAGCCATTCGAAACCGCCTCAGAAGCCAAGGTTTGTTTTTGTGACCCAGTTGGGCCAGCTCTGATGAATTAAGAGCATCAAGGACTACACGATGGAAAAGGCCTGTGAGTTTGAGGTCGCTTTTATTGCATCAGTTCCCAGGCCGTCTAGACGAGTTGAACCGAGTCCAGTCTAGAGTCCATGAACATGCATAATTAATACTAATTGAGGACGCGAAATGCGTTGCCGTTATTGGTTTCCAAATTGAAAAGCGTTGCCGACGTGAAATAATTACTACAATGACTTACTCTCACTGTTCTTCGCAATATGGGCATATGACCATCGTAACCTTCTGAAGTCTCTAAGGATGTGACCATTGGGAAGAGCAGCATTAGTAGATACAACCACCAGCACATTACCTGAAAAGCATGAAGTTGCTGCCTGGTCAGGACTTCTTCCGCCGAGAATGCCAAGAAATCAAGGAATCGTTATGATGGAAGAAAAGTCGAAAAACCAGATGTGTCGGATTGGATCTGAAGATTCGGAAGATCTGAGGAGAATTCTATGAAATACAGCGAAATGCATCATTTCAAAGGGAAGTATGCTGCTTCCACAGATTCCATCTGATTGATTTTTGCTGAAGAGCAGGTATTTGGTACATTCCTTAGTCGAGTAGGATGGACCGGTAAACACTTCAGATGATGTTTTCATCTTCGAAGAAGTAGCATGGTGTGATACATACCCACAACAACGAATTACCATTATGGCTGTTGCTTTGATATAAGTGAATATTTAATTGTTTATCGTCTAGATTGTGGAGGATAGGTTGGTTTATGTTGCCATATACCCGTGAAAGATAGTGATTCGCTCCCTCCCTCGAGATCGAATTTAGTAAGCGCAAGGATTTGGAATAGAGAAGAAAATATGACGGAGTTTGCTTCAGTGGTTAACCCAAGTTAGCACTATTACTTATTTATTCATTTACTTATTTTTCGATAGTGTGAGCACCTATTTTACCTACAACGGCCGACCCCGCAAGGGTAGTAAGTTTTCAGAGCCAATGACGATTTTGCATGGAATCCGATGTATGGTGAATCTTAAAGTTGAAACGGAGGTTGTTCACCACAGGTAGTACCTTATTTTTTACAAGGGAAGGTGGTGAATACTGTAAAAATATTCGGCACTTTTTTGGGAAATCGAATAAGTGCGCTGGATGTGAACTATGAAGCGTATAGTACATATGTGGGGCATACAGTAGCGCTCAAAAGTCTTCGGTGAAATGGTTCTTCAGCCGTACTTTTCAATAGTAACTTCTTTCCTACTGGATCTAATCATGCGAAATTTCTATATTCGGAGCGTGGCTGTGTTGTGAATATTTACCACTACTAACTTGCAATCTGATTATGTTCCAGATATTCCAAAGATCATGAACTCAAAATCGACTGGAAATACAGATGATGGCCCCTCTAGAATATCTTTCCTTTTTGCCGTGTCTAAAGTGTACGAGCGGTAATGCACAACACAATAGATGAGAAAAACGCACATAAGGTGCGAATAAGTGCAGACGTCAACAACTTACCTTTAGCAAAATCTGCTACCGCAACAACCACCTTGCTCTACCCGTGGATACTGCAACTTTGCAGTCAAATAGTGTTGGGTAGGGTGAAATATGCTATAGTTAAACATATCCAAATTTCGCGCGATTTGGTTTACTAAGAGAAAACTTATGAACGAAAAAGCGTCAAAGCATTTGACCGAAGACTTTTGAGCGCTACTGTATGTATTGTATGTGAAGTCCAAGTGTGTATGGAGCCGCCCAAATTTCGACAATTTTACTCGGTTTTCTCTAGCAAGTCTCGGAAAGTTTAACTGATTGTTCATTTGTGATCTTTTACCAGGGCTAGGTAGTCGGGTCCAGGCCAGTGATTTCCACGAGATTTCCACGTACCACGAATTGATGAAGCTAAGTTCTATATTTTTGCTTATGTCGATGAAGTTAACTGAGCCTACGGGGCAAGAGCTCTCGTGGACTGAAAAATATGTGTGAGCAGCTTTTTCACGTGACAGGCAGTTTGAATTGTTTTCTATGGCATAAATAAATACATGTCGTTTGCAGTTTCCCTTTTTCCAAATCTGACGTGTTTTGCATGGCAGTCATGGAAACCATATGTGGAATGCAGCAGACTAGTTTTGCGGATTACCCACAGGGAAGTAGGCCTGATTAGAAGAGACGGGGCCTGGTCACATAAATGAGGTTTAGATGAAATGCTGGAAAGGTTCGAAGTTTTTTTTAAAGCGCCCCTTACCACACTGCCACCAGAAGACTCTGCTGAAGTGTGTGTTGGAAAGAAGGGAGTGCTACGGTGCTCCTTTCACAGTAGTTCCTTGGTGCTTGGTCGAGATGAGGATGGCTCCCCTAAATCATTTGTAATACCGATCATGGTTCGTTCACGTTTAGTAGATAGTCCAGTTATTTTGGACCTACTCTAAACAAGCCTAGTCTACACCAGTTAGATACCTTTAATAATTTTCTCAGTGGGAGACAAGCATGTAATAATCGAGTAGCTGAGGTTGAGCCGATCAGTTAAGGAGAGCGAGTGAATGTGGCGAGAAGCTTCCCAAAAGGAAGTTCGAAGCGTATCCTCGTATGTGCAAAGCCATGTGGAGCTAGAGAAAAAGAAATAACACAAAAACGAGCAATTTGGAGTAGTACCAAGTGCAAGAAACAAGAAAGGAATCGTGGAAGAGTAAAGGACAATAGATAAACGTGAGTTGTTCGAAGAAACGTAGAAGGCTTTAACGAGTAGCTGAGGATTCTCAAAATAAGATTAATAGTGAACGGCTACTGGTTCGTGATGAAGGTGAAGCAAACAGGGAGACGTTGGCAGAAACGGTTGTTTTGAAGTATCCAGTTGTTCAGCTTTATATGGAACAGTCGTATATCTAGTATGGAACAGTCGTATGTCTACGTCGATGTCAAAATGCCAACTATAAAAAGTAGAGAAGAAAAATATTTTGAAATAAGGAGTTGTAAATGATGATAACGAATGAATTAAAGGGCAGTAGGTATGGGATGTAGAATTAGAGTCCTACATATGATGGTAAGAAATCCTCGTTGAGAAAGGGAGCATTCATTCAATTGTTGAGTAGTCGAATTTCTAACTTTACACCAAGTATCAGACTGGTAGAGAGCAGTATGTACAATAAAATTCCCAGTCATTCCCTTTGCCTTTCCCCCCCCCCCCCCCCCTCCCGTTGATGATTTTTTGGTGGGTGTGGGACTAGCGATCGAGTCTCCATTATTCCATTCCATTCCAAGATCATTAGGTTAAGAGGGAGTCAAGACTGGTGATGAGGGTTTCCTTCGCCACAAGCTTTGGGTATAGAGTTAGAACTGATAGATATCAAGTGCTGCTGCACATGTATGACTTATAATTAGTACAAAATATTGTGGAGGCGGATGGTACCGCCTTCTGCTAGTTCCGTACTGATTATCTGTCATGCGTGTAAAGCAATCTATCAGAATATCCCGGCTATTCAGTGTTCATTTTGAAACAAATAAATATAGTTTATGTTCCCGACTAGATTATTGCTGCCGAGGACAAAGTTAAGAAGGTATACTCCTTAACGTCCGTTTCGTAACCGTTCATAAACTGTAAGGAACACCGTATACTGATTATGGTCGTTGTCAGATTCCTATTAATCCAAGTACTATGGTTACTGTAGTGGGTACTTTAGTTTTACAGTAATCCTTACTGTAATTACCGTACATAATCGAAGAACGCACTGAACCTGCGGGCGCAACGGGTATAAAAACTGTGGCTGGTTTTTGTGTGTGAACCTTGATATAGCGCCCACATGTGAGGGGTAAAAAGCAGGAATAATACGTAGAGTACGGTCCGTTTCACTAGCTCTAGAAAACCAAAAACAGATCGAAAATTTCATGTGAAAACAATTTATTGTGAATTAGAAACTACAAAGGCAATTTCCACTGATGATATTCCCAGAGACATTGGGGAGACCTCTCACCCTTGGGGTAAGGGGTTTTAAGCTTATTCAATCGGTTGCCCCTGCTAAAGAAGTTTGACCGATTCAGCGAAACAGCACCCAAAATATCTTCGAACTCTTCTCACATTCGGATGAAAAATATCAACATAGGAACGGTTCTAGGAAAGAATATGGTTTCAAGCTAAGTCTCAGGAGGGGAGAAGCGGTGGGTTAGGGGTGAGATGATCACCTCAATCAAAAAGCTGGGATGGGGTATGAGCTGAATATTAAATTGACTCACCCACCTGATGCTCCTTTCCTCCTACAGCTGAGGTGCAAAACTGTATATTCTCGGTTAAGAAGCATTCCTAGTTTTTTCAACATCGAGCGCTACAGTGCAGATAAGGAGGTTAGGCCATACTAGTTCCTAGCTGCACTAGTATGAGCTAACCTCATTATCTGCACTCTAGCACCTGATATAGAAAAGAAAGCAGAGGTCTTCTAACTAGATTATCACCTCCGATTTTTGTATAGACATTCATAGCCAGTACAGACTGAAATCGCAGTTTTGAAGTACCCCTTCAACTCCACATTACTCACTTCACTCAGCAGTAGTCACTCTACTTCATGAACCTACCCACCCCGAGCTGTTTTATAATGTAGGATTGAGCTGAGTTCCCATATCACTGCCTCTATTGTAATCATAAAATTTTTTGGATGAACGGATAGGCACACGACACACCGACAAACCGACACACCAATTTACTGCTTTATGAATGAGGGAGATAAGTACTTGGTATATGTATGTAAGTTTTAATTTCAAAAGCTAATAACTGTTCCTAATTGTCAAATAGCCCTCACTCTTCCGAGATAAATTCAGTAACGCGATTCGACATCAAGTCCACTAGCTATATGTAGATCCACACGATTCCGTGCTTGGCTGATCAGTGTTCTGAATACCGTGTCGTCAGCTACGGCAAAGATCCTCCTCAACCAAATGGTTGCTATTTCTCACCTAGATCCTATATGAGCGCCCATTCATATAAAACGATTCATTGAGCAAGAAATGCTCTAAAAATGACCTGCTTTTCCCCTTCTTGAATAAAAACTATTCCGAAAATATTTTTCTATTATACTGGTTAACACGTCATAAAGATGTTTGCACTGAATATCTTTACGAGAAATTAGAGCTTTTCATGGTGTATCTGTATTGATGTAAAGCGATCGGGAATGAGGACTTCACCCTGGACTGACAAGAACTACCCGTTCGTTGACTATTCAGATTTGAGGCATTTTCTTCTTCAGCAATGAAAACTTCGCAATACAGTCCAGAAAGAATGCAGTAAGTACAGGGATAATGCAGAAATGCAGTCATCATGGAATGCAATTAGTCCTCGAGCCCTACAAATGACCACTTTCTACATAGCCACTCCTTGCTCTGCTACAGTAAAAAGATTTCTCAGATTCAGGGTTTCGCCCTTACTGAACAGTTGCATATCAAATAAGATCGCTCGAATCCGAATTGCTTTGCTAACCGGTTTGTTCAGTGCTAACTAGAGGGTCTCTGGTTTTTTTTTTGAAACTTGTTTGTTGCCCCTCCGAAATGCTGGATTCATAATGCAGGAATAGTGAAAGTTCCTTAAAAGTCTCACCTAAGTCAGAAGTCGTAAGTGGAAACTATTGAAAAGTCAAAGCAGCCATTGCATAACCTGAACTTTACGGAATATCCTTGCTCAAAGCAAATCTAATAGTAAAAATTTCGATGAATATTGCCACATAATGTGAAAAGAGTTAATTTCAGAATTGTTCCGCAGAATAGAAACCCGGAAAACCTAATAACAGGACAATAGGCTGACTCTCACCCACTTCATCTTTTCCCCTTCCGGTCACGTGCAATCCTAGGAAGGAGGAGCTGGCAGCCAAGGTTGCCGATCGGTTACAAATAGGAACATCGCGCTTGGTGCTTGTCAAATTGGAAAGTCCACGTGAGAAAGCTCATGGAAAGTTCGACTGACGTATTTCTGGATTACCTGTGCGTAAAGCACTTTTGCGACCAAGTGCGAACATACTTTGAAGTCGCAGGGACGGGGTGAGATACAGGTTTTGGAGAATTTGTCCAGATCTCCCAGGAGTTCACTTCAGCTTCATGCCAGAAAGTTCTACAAAGGCTGATATCTTCATAGCCGGACAACTCATGAAAAAAGAAAAACGAGAAAAGCATAGGACCGTCATGTTACTCAGCCTGATTTGAAGAGACTTTCGACCGTCTCCCGCGACAAAGCCTCTGGAGGCACATGATCCTCTGGTAATGGATATGTAAGATAGGCCCATGACACAGCAATATACACTCCATATGGCCTGACCGAAGCAATAGACGTCACTGTTGACACACGCCAGGGACCAGCTCTAAGACCGTTCCTGTTCCTACTCACACTGGATGTTATCTCAAGCGGGCTCTTGGATGGATCACTGAAAACCATCCTCTACGCTGGTGACATCGCTGTGATAGCGGAGAACAGAGAAGAACTCAGAAGAAGCTGAAGAAAAGGCAGAAAGCACCTGCGGATGACAGGCTCCGGCAAAACGTGAAGACGAATATGTTCCTCAGCTCCGAGGAGTGCACGGAGTTAATCGTAGACGGTCTCGGGGAAGTCATCGAAAGGGTACATGATTTTGCATACCTGGGGAGCGATCTAGTCGCTGATAGTAATCTGAACCAGGCTGTGAAATCCCGAATGAACGCGGCATGAACAAAGTTGAAGGAGTCCACTGGTATCCTCTTCCACCGTCGGTGCTCCAGAACGCTCAAAGGCAAGGTGTACAGGACAGTGGTGGGATGATCTACGGCAGTGAATGGTGGCTCGTAAGTAGGAATCATGAAAGACAGCTTCACTCCGCCGAGACGAGGATGCTCAGCTTGGCCTGCTGTTGGACGCGACTGGACCGGATCAGAAACGAGGAGCTCATAGCGGTCATCCAAGTAGCCCGCTACAGTTGAGGATGAGAGAACAGCTCCTGCGATGGTACGTACACGTAATGGGTAAACATCCAAATCATTCAATAATGGATGCAATGGAGTTCGAGGTCCAAGAGTAGCGATCACGAGGAGCTTCAAAAAGTGATGGCGGGTCGAGATCAAGATGGACATCGCCGTATCTAGGGTAACGGCAGAAGATGCCATAGATAGAAAGAAGTGGGGACGGCTGACAAGAACAGTGGGCGCCGCGCCGGCACGGTATTGAGCTAGGGAGAAGGAGAAGAAGAAGAAGAAGAAGGGGCGGAGATGAGAAGTAGAGGCGCTTCCAGCATAGAGCATGTCTAACAATAAGGAATCAAAGGGTCGTGGACATATGGCTTCCATAAAACTTCAGTCTTTTTCTACATTTTGGATTCTTAGGTGAGAGTAAAAATTTCTGATTGTTTTCCCAAATCAAATTTCCATTTGGGTTGACCATAAACTAATTTTACATTTTTCACGCTTTGATTACTACCTCGCTACATTCACCTCAAAACTATTTCCATTTTCCATGAATTTACACGAATTGTGTAGCTTAGGAGAATAAACGACTCGAATCAGACTTGGGCTGTTCATTGTCCGTAATTTCAGTGACTAGGGAACGTATACTGAGTGGACAGGAATAAAGTCGCATCAGGGACCTGGATTCCTACCATAACCATATTAATGTGCTTCACAAGATTGGAGATCTAGAGAACCATGAAGAGTCACATGGAATCGACCGGTAAGATGGATTGTTCATTCCATTTAGTACTTCACATAATCGACTTCCGTCCAATCCGAGAGGGAACTGCTGAAGTCTTGCTTAGGAGGGACCCCTCTTCTCTCCTGCACTCCTACACTATTGCTGTCGATGTGTTATAAGGATTCTGCAAAGGAAATTAATTCTAAAAATGGCCTAATGTATAGTCGATGTCTTCTGAACTTATGCTTTGACGTCTGTGAAGTTGAATCAGGAAGAAAATTCACCTATCATTATGAATCAGGAAGGTATTTGGAACGATCAAGTGGAAAATTATAATAAGGACATTTCCTTTAAAATATTTTTTTATTGCCCAATTAAAGGTGAACATTCTATTAAGATGATAGAAATCTAGAATATAAGGAAACATCTTATTCACAACTCGGAAATGACGTATGGAAATCTGATCATTCATCAGAACTAATTATAGATTCGTTTTGTGTCCGGGATTATTTTGAAAATGGGCTCGGGAACAGTACAGGTGTAATGTAACAAATGTTTCCCTTTAAAGGATGAGATTGCTCTGGACACGCCACATATTTTGTTTAGAATCGGATTCGTTTTGCCATTGAAACGGTTGTTCTAAATTGCCCCATTCTGTTCTCCTTTTTTGGGGTGGGCCTACTTGTAACGAATTCAGCGAGGTGAAGTCGGAAGCCAGGTCAAAGCTCACTGAAATTTTCAATCAAATGAATATGTGGAGGAAATTGTTGATCCGAAAGAAGTCCAGTTTCATGTACCGTGAACAACAGCATATTCCATCAAAGAACTCATAACCGAAAAGGAATAATTCTCCGCTAGACCTGTTATTACTTTCACGGTTTATAGAGACATGGTTCGTTTGAGCCGAAACGTATATCGAATCCAATGGTAGCTATCTCATTATTGTGCTGCCAACTTTTTCTCCCATGGGAAGCTCAAAATGCTCTCTTTTGTTATGAATACTTTTCATATGTCATTTGGTTTGGGAATTTGGCAGCACAGGCTTCAATAATATTCATTTGACATGCCATTTTATGATGTAGGTTCTATTAGAAATGCACGACTCTCTTGAAAAGCATGTCATGTACGTATTTTCCATGAGAGCAGATCAGATCGGGTCAGCTTCAGAATCAGATCAGATCATTTGGCCAGATCCCTCGCCCCTCAACTAAAGGAATACGAAATCGGTGAAAAATAACAAATGCCAATATAAACCTAACATCATGAAACAGACCGTGCTAACCACTCTTTTCTTTTTGAGACAAGGGACTTCGGGTACAGTTTTCGGACTGTAACCGGGTCACTTTCGAAGCTTCCAATTGCGCCCCGCATTGGGCTACCACTCAAAATTATGATTTCGTTTTGAATACGTATATGACCCTATACATACAAAGGGCAGAAGGTAGCAAGTGTAAAAGTAACTGTACTTACCCTCTCAGACATTTATTTAAAAGCTGTTGGGTTTGAAAAACTTGCACTGAAATGAAAGTGTCACACATTTCAAGAGAGTCAGTTCGACTAAATACTTGACAAGATTACCGTACATAGTGAAGCGATGATAAAGTGTGCAAGTAATGTAAACCGGTATTTTAGTAGGGGAAGAGCCACAGCATGTGAAAGGATCCCTCCAGAGCGAGTGTGATCGAGAAAAGGCTTCAGACAGGATTGATTGAATAAGCTGGGCAAGAAATTCCAGGGTTCTGTGGTATCATTCTAGAAAGATCGAAATTCCGGAAGTAATCCTGGGACATCACGAGATCGATGTCCAACAGCAGAATAAGAATTTCGAGAAGAGACTATGAATTCCAAAAAAGGAAGGAAGAAGAGGAAAAGGGATCGCTTGAGAATCGAGTAGTGCACTCGAATATGGCACCTTCTGATTTCTGCGTACTCGCTTGAAAGGAGGATGTAATGCTGCTGCTGGAAATCAGTGCTGAAATTTTCATCCTGAATGGATCTTTTTGACCACATACGCCTAATTGGCGTGAGTCATTATCGGACGGAAAACATTGGGAAATTCCAAAAATGGGGCTGGCGTTATGTATTCCTAGAGGTTTGAGGCTTGCATTGGAAATGAATGCAGTGCCATCTGAGCACTTCGAGGGTATTCAAGTGCAAGCATAAATGAAAGGACTTCCCAGCTGAATGAGTACTTCTATTGCTTTATTGAGGCGGAAGAGGTGTAGTGGCAAGTGGCGCATCATCTTACACGCCTGGAAGATCAGGCCATACGTTTCTAAATTCATTTGAGCATCAGCACGTATTAGTGGAAGGTCAGGAAAGCCTCATTTAGTACCGGCAGTCGGATGAATAAAAATGTCGAAGAGCAAATCCGAATTTGTGAGACTCAAAAAAGCTTTGCGAACATATCTCCAAGCTGTTCGGTTGGGCAAAGTATGGGGGCGGCGTAGCCTTTCATTCGGGTCAGGAAAATCTCCCATCTTTAAGTGAAAATCACTATGGTTGCCCTCATCGAAATTTACGATCAATGATATTATTGGTGAAGTCTCAGGAGGTAAAGGCTTGGGCGTTTACCAATCCCGTCTGAAGGAGGCGCATTCAACTTCCATTTAGAATCACAGTGGCGTATCGGATGAGTATGTGTCCCATACAACGACTCGCGGTGACCAGTCAATGTACAAGTCAGTTCTTGCATCCTTCCAGACGGATCTGGTACCAATTACCCGACCCCGAAGGGGTGGAAGGCTTTTTGGTCTAGGCTGATGTCGATCTGACCAGGGAAGGATCCCAACTCGAAGTGGCCATTTGAATTAAGACCTATACTGCTAGACGTGTTTTTGGGAGCTGAATTCAAATCCGCTTTCCAAATCTGCCAAGCGATTCTCTGAACGGAGTTATGAGGGTGGTTACAGGTAACATTACATGAGGAAACTTGAATTACGTGGAAGCAGCTAGCTTCTCAACGGCGGCTTGGTGTAGTGGTAAGCGTGACGCTTCATGGGCGAGAGGTCAGGGTTCGGGTTTTGTGGGGATCGAGTTTTTGCATTATATAGAATTTTTCCCTCCTGGACTGGGAAATACTCTCATGGTGATTTTATCACGTTTTATGACCTTTTAAGGCTTTTGCTGCTCCACTTAAAGTGATACTTCAGTTTTACTCGCATGCTCATGCACTCTATATTCACAGCAGGATTCACAGTAGGGTAACTTTTGCCACTTTATGAACAAATGTGATACTCTAGCACGAAATGCTTGAAACAAAGAAACTTTTCACAATGGGAGAAACAGATGAAAAAGAACTCGTTACAGCCCTTTTCTTTACACTCACTAACCCCAAATCAGAAGGAAATTAGAATTGAATAGGCGTCCTAAAATCACCGGGTGAGTGCTCGAGTAGCCGAGGCCTACCATGAATAAAAGAGAAATTTTCTAGATGTCACCGCCCAGAAGTGAAATTAGACAGGCGATAGTAAGCAAAGAATGGGGTCTCGTGTGTACACGTAAAAGTTGAGATCATGAGCTATTACATATGGGGTGGTGGATTAACCATATTTCCAGAAGGAAATAAGAAATGAGCTTCTATCGGCTGTATTAGCCTCGTAGTAGCCTCGAGCAGGGTGTCATTCCCTTTACCTGTTTTTTTTAAAGGTAAGGCGCATTGAATAGCTTCCTGGTCTTTGAATAATGTCCACGAGTTCACTATCAACAATGCGTGTAGGTGAGTCCGGGTCTGCTATCGCACCTAATCTTGCATCAACACCCACTCTAGCGACATCACTGCTCATCATATGCGTTTTACTCGCCCGGACCTCCAAATTTTGCGCAATTCCTCACTCGGTAACAGGTAGATAGGTAGGAGAAGGTATCAGCAAAGCATTAAAAGGTCATAAAACGTGATAAAATCACCATGAAAGTATTTCCTAGTCCTGGAGGGAAAAATTCTATACAATGCAAAAACTCGGTCCTCCACAAAACTCGAACCCTAGCCTCTCGCTCATGAAGCGTCACCACTACACCAAGCCGCCGCTGAGTAGTGAGCTGCTTCCATGTAATTTAAGTTTTCTCATGTAATGTCACCTAAAACCACTCTCATAACTCCGTTCAGAGAATCGCTTGGCAGATTTGGAAGACGGATTTGAATTCAGAGCTCAAAAACACGTCTAGCAGTATAGGTCTTATTTCAAATGGCCTCTTCGAGTTGGGATCCTTCCCTGGTGAGTTCAGAACCAGTGACCGTGCATGTGTGATAGTGCATCATTTGCTACTACACCACATCCGCCCCTTTTTACTGGTATCAAATAAAATTACAAAGAATTTTAAATATGTCGTATGTGTAAAACCATATAATTAATTAGTTAGTACTATTAGATGAAATAGTTCCACTTCTCCGCAAACAGCAAATTCTCTTCCTTTTTTCCATCTCTTTCTGTCCTTCTAGCCCCCCCCCCCCCCCCCAGTATTGATAAATTATGCTAGTTAGTAACCAAAAATGATCCAAAACAGTAATGATTGCTAAAAAATGATGAACATTGTTGAGAATTGCCAAATAATTGGAATGATTCCAAGAGTCCATTTGATTTATAATTTAACTACTGAAAATTGCAAAATATTCTTGTTAATCATGAAGACTGAAGACCTATCGCAGCGAAAACCTTTTCTAGAGTCCCATCGGAGACTGGATGCCTTTTCAACCACTCCTATTCACAAAAAGCTGAGCGCTGCACGCCGGGAATCCAAGCGGAACGTGTGGACAGCCCAAGCACTGCTTTTATATAAAGCACCATAAAGCTCTCGCTTACTGGTGATTTAACAAGTCCCAGTGGTTGGGCTTTATGTACCGCTTAGTCAACCATAAACCTGAAGCAATTCGTCATATTAAATTGAGCCCTTCGTTTTGTTACCTGCCCGCCTTCCAAAGAATGACTATGTGGTAGAAAAATGAACCACAAAATAGTTGGTCTACTGAAGCAGCAAGAAAGGCGAAAACAAAAACTATAATTTTTGTTCCATGGGCCAGGAAAGTTCAAGATGCTTGACCTTTGCCTAATTAAGCTCTCAACTCCAACTCACTCTATGGCTCAAATCATCACAAATTATCATAAATTACTATCAAAATCTCACACTAATCAAGTGCGCCTCAACAGGATAATATGGACTGCAGATTGAAAATGTGAAGTGTGAAAATGTTAATGTACCATCCCCTATTACCCTAATGCAGGCAACTCACTCATGCTCTCATTCGGTAAGCGAGGTATCCAGAATTACCATGAGCCACCTTTTCCAAGTCATTGCAAGTGGGACTCTTGGGTTGGAGAGACTGAACTCACAGAAAGCAGAGTTCCCGGCACCGGTTGATGTATTGGTATGTTATTATTACCGTACACAACTACGGTATCCATTGAACTTCTGTCTAAATAAGAGAATAAAAATGCGGGGTCGTGTACATAGTGAAATAACTATCAATTCATATTAACCGTTACGTTATTGTATCACATTTCGATCGCTGCATTGTTATATGACTACTTTGGCATTATATTATCATTATATTTTGTTGTTATATTATTACTATTACAGTATATGATGATGGCTGTTACATTATGACTGATACGTCAATATCCTACTTTATATAATTCGCTAAGTGTGTCTGTTGGTGTGTCGGTGTGTTTGTGTGTGTGTTTGTGTGTGTGTGTGTCGGTGTGTGTGTTTGACCGGAAATTCATAACTTCTGTCTCCGTGGACCTAGAGCGTTCGAATTTGGTAGGAGTAAGGGGGACAGGATGGGGACACCTACGGTAAGTGGCAGGACCGGACTCCGTTCACAGGGAGCGCGGCGTGCGCGTTAGAAACTTTGGGCCGCAAATTCATAACTCATGTTCCCGTGAACCTAGAGCGTTCATATTTGGTAGGAGTAAGTGGGTCAGCATGGGAACACCTTCGGTAAGTGGCAGGACCGGACTTCGTTCACAGGGAGCGCAGCGTGCGCGTTAGAAACTTTGGCCCGCAAATTCACAACTCCTGTCCCCGTGGACCTAGAGCTTTCAAACTTGGTAGGAGCACGGGCGACAGGGCGGGAACGCTTATGGTGAGTGGCAGGACCGGAATCCGTGCACAGGGGGAGGGGTTTTGCGCCGCAATAGTCAATTTGGCCATAGGGCATTCAAACTTGGCAGGAGCCCAGGCGGCAGGATGGGAACATTTATCGCAGGTGGGGGGACCGGACCCCGCTTATAGAAAGCGAAGTTTGCGCTAAAAATTTCAGTTTGCCTCTAGGGCGTTCAAAGTTGGTAGGAGGCTGTATAGGACCTTTTATGGTGAGTAATAGGGCCGGACTACGCCCCTAAGGAACAGGATTTCGCGAAATAATTGAGTGGAAATCCGTAACTCCTGATCCCGTGGGCTTGGAGAGCAATCACTAGGAGGGGGCAGGATGTGAACACTTACGATAGGAGAGGCCTTAGAGAAGTAGATCCACTCACCAATTACCTCCTCCTTAGCGCCTTTGTGATTTACGATCTAGCTTTGACTTTTTGATTTGTTTCATTCGACAAGACAGGTAAGTTGTGTGATTATAAGGTGATGAATTTGGTTCACTTCTTGCTATTAGATTATGACCGCTACCCAGCAGAGTTTGAGGTTAAGTTAAAGATCACGGTTTCTCTTTGCTTTGATATCATTCTTAGCAAAATTTATCCGACCGGTAATAATGTTGGATTCACATTTAATGATGTATCCGTAAAGAAAAGAAGGTACATCTTTGAAGGCATTTGATAGTCTATACTCTCGCTCAACGAAAAAGCGAAATAACATATTTAAAAGGGGAATTTCGTTAATTCGATAATTTTCGGGCGAAGTCCCTTTGCCCCAAAAAGGAGGAGAGCCCTTGATGATGGCACTGAGGGACATTGATGGTAGCTAACATAGTAGCCTGAGCCGCGATGAAGTCTCTTAATACTTTTTCCTCTGAATAATCGCCTTTGTGATGTTAAACGATATTCTTTCGGACAGAGCGAGGTTGGCTTACAGAAAAAATCGCTCCCAATGCGGAGCGAATACTGGGGGTGTAGAGCTTCCAAAGCAAAAGAACCCGAAGTGTTATTTACGCATAGCGAATTTCTCACAGGAAGGAGGAGCGCCCGGCGTAGCCGGGCGAACTCATAAGAAGGAGGGAAGCCTGGCGTTAGCCGGGCGGCCCGACTGGTATATTATATACTATTACCTTAATCTGAATGATATTTTCACATTTATTGGTAGACCACAGGAAAAAAAACGAGTACAGTCAAGAGTGAAGGTCATATTGAAGGTATTTTTAGAGCGCTTCCTCGTCCAGTGTTGATGAAGTCGTCGGATTAAATTTTGATGAAAGCGACGATACGCGTCGATGGTCGGGTCCCATTGAATGGATGATGAATCGACGGTGCACGGGAAACACCCATTGCATTAGTAAAGTAGGTATGTGCATAGATCATTCATAAATAGTACTGAATCAAGTCTAAATCGAGTTGCCGGGTATGGTCAGCTTCTTCATGGGACTGCACAGTGCAGATTCCTGCAGATTTTTATTCGAATCTTTGAAAATATTTAAATAGTCATTTTGACTGTCGACAGCTTGATAGGTCGAATACAATAATAGGATACGATGCCAGTTGTTAGTGATGGGTACGGTACGGTATGGCACAAGGTTATCATCACGGGAATGGGAGGATTAAAGATAAATTATATCGACGGCATCCAACTGTTCAGTAGAAAGGAAGAGAATATTATGGCATGACATGATTGGTGATTGGTTACCTACAGCGTTCCTCACCAGTTGGTTCCTTTCAGTTGAGGGAACCTCTACCCCACCTCTTCCGGTTCACATTTAATTATATTTTGGCGAGTATCTACGATAACTATAACATAAATTAATTGCTAAGTATTATATTATTTCGATGCGTGACCATAATAATCATCATGCAAATTAATGGCAATAGAGACGGAGTGAAAAATAAGCAGAAGCAAGAGGCAAAGTAATTACCCAATGGGAACTTCCTGCCTTCAATACCAGTCGGGTCCTTCGATGAATTGAAGTCTGCCTATCTTCCTTTTCAAGCCAGTTTTGTAGGTAGCAGCTGAATACGAAGGCTGTAGGGGTAGTCAAGTCGAAGCCGTTATTCCGGGAAATGATTCCGATAGCAGCTCAACATAGCACATTTAATTTGCTTCTCCGGAATTCTTGCTACAGTACTATTCGGTAATATTGACTACTGTACTGAGGCCCTTGCGCTATCAGAGCCTGGTTTTCAGTAGTTATGGTAGATTAAAATAAACAGAGAACTTGAGAATGCGTTTGGAGATGTGGAAGAAAATTTTAACTTAATAAATTTTGATGAAAACATTGACGGATGGTCAAATGGGAGACAGATTTGAGAATCGGATCTCAGTGGGTAGATTATAAAAGGAAACAAGGGGCTTTTATGGGGCATCGATGGATTAGTCCAATGACTTCTATTGAAAAACCGCTTAGGTATCGCTTAGATATCATATTGCAGCGTTTTCTCAGATTAACTTTCCACAGATTTCCCAGGTTTTCCTTAACTCGGTCAATCCCCGATGAGGGCAGTCCTTTTAGTAATCAGTGCTTGACCATTCCTTTTTAGATACTTCTCAATTATTATCTTCTAAAAAAATTTGCAGATTTCTTGATCAGTTAAGGTATGGTGGGTGATCCTCCCTGTAAGCTAGTACTTTAAACCAGAACTGTGGACAATGCTGTTGTTTACATTAAAGAAACTAAAGAGACTGAGAGTATACAATGAAAATTATTAAATTTTATCCAGTCGGAGGCGGACCAACCGACCAGAGCTTAGTAGGCAATGTCGCTCAACTGGTATCTAACAAACTCGTAGTGCCCGCCTACACCTTCGAATTTGAAACAATGCAAAAAAAAAGTTTCCCCACGGGGGATTTCTAGTGCTACACGACCCCTTCCAATGATATGGTTGATCTGTTTCAGGATGGCAGAGGTCCGGTCAGGTGAAGAATCGAACACGGGTTTTGTCAGACGTGCACAACTGTACTGCTGTTGCCTTTCTTTAGGTAAGGAGTAAATTAGATAAGAGGAGCTAGGTACCTCAATTGGTAGATTCTTCCAGATCTGCACCTTCCCTTATGTTTATGATATACCTTAGCCCATATATCTACTTTGGTGTTCTCAATTCGTCAGACTTAGAGAAACGGTGGAGCCTCGCACACATTGCAGACAACCGTTGCGTCTTTGCGCGCATATAGTGAGTATTTTCGGGGAATCGCTCCTCGTTTCAATATTTCCCAAACGACAGTCTCTTAAATAGCGATGCGTAGACAGTCCAACGCCAAACCTCAAAACGGTTGTCTTGTCTCAAATACGACCTCCTTTCGAATACAATTGCTTGGGAAGGAGTACGCTTCGGATCCTGCAGAAACACGAGAAAAATGACTGCTGATTTGTTTGTAAGTTCTACTCCGATGGGAAGAGTCTACTATAAGTAATTACAATTGTATCCAGACAGGACTCGAAGTCTCATAAGCTTTTTGACAAGAAGAAGTTGGATAAAAAAAAAACAAATGCCGTGCGCTACTTGCGCGCAGCACGCGCATCGACACACTTTTTTCTAAGTAAAGGGTGTTCAACGTGGAAAAAACGTTAAGATCCTGAAGTATACGTATATTTCGCACTACGAGTGCTGAAGTCGCTTAAAGAGTCAGATCGCTTCTCGTTGCCATTTCCCTCTTTCATGATGGTTCGGGCTAGAATCTCTGCCATCAGAGCGACCTCGGAAATTTTGGTCCAGAAAAGTAGAGATTCAATTCGAACCTTTTTAGGAAGGTTTTTCTGAAAGGATGCAGCTGAGAGTTAAAATGGTGCTGAGGAAATGCTCGCGACCTCATCACAGCTTCCAATCCTCCTACGAATTTTTCGGACCACAATTCGATGGGTCCTGGGTATAGTCCACACTCAAGAGGAGAGCCTACGCTCCAAAACGCACCTCTCTTGCTGCTTCTGAGAAATCACTAGGAAAAGCCCGGGCTGGACCTGCTCAAAAAACTCAGCGTGCCATCGTCTATGAGTAGCCGAAGCGTCTTCGAGTCATAATTAGTGGGGAGATGGTTCTATAAGATGACCGTAGGTTCATTTCGTAGACATGATGTATAGTGAATAACTTACCTGAAATTACCTTGTATCAAAGCGAACTATGATTGCTGTAGCCCTTTTTTTTTTGTTACCATATTTATGGCTCACCCCGTCCATTGGTAAATTATATGCAAAGAAACCCTGGGGTTCCAGATTGTCGAATGCGATCTGTTCAGCTAGGACAGCTAGGAGAATACGATCTGGATGGATTAACCGCCTTTTGAACCCTGAATTGCTCTTGTAAACGACTTCTTGGAACGGTCGAGCTCTAGACGGTTATTTTGCTGTAACGAGTGGAACCCAGCAACGTTGCATACCTTGGAACAATCACTCCTTATAATCGAATCAGAACACGATATTAACAAGCTCTATTCCTATTGAGGTTACATAAGCATCATATGTTATTACAAATTCTTGTTTCACTCAAATTATCACAAGTTATTATAAAATATTTATCAATTGATATGAAGTTACCATGCTTTTTTTCTAAACTAGAACATCACAACGATGTGTTGTATACATTGCCAAAGTA
Organism: Haemonchus contortus; assembly: GCA_000469685.2. Lineage (NCBI taxonomy): Eukaryota > Metazoa > Nematoda > Chromadorea > Rhabditida > Trichostrongylidae > Haemonchus > Haemonchus contortus. The sequence goes on from LS997565.1 coordinate 5,393,514, forward strand.
ATCAGTACGGCATAATCATTTTAATGTTTGATGCACCTTTGTTTGTGTGCACCTGTTCCTTCATTAGGTACTCCAGATGAGCTCTTTTCAGTTCAGCTTCAGCTCTTCCTCGAGTATCCAGTAGAGAAGATTTGACCGCAAAAAAGGGGTTTTCAAATAGCTGTTTACTAAACCTTCACCTTTTGCTAGAAATGAATGAAACAGTCCACCGAATTTATTTTATAAGGATAGTACTGATGCCTTTGTTGAGTTGGATATACCCAGTAGGTCGAACTCTGATACCGATTTCCCCAGCCGTCTCCTGGTGGGGAAATTTTTCACTCTGAGGGTGAGTTATGGATGTTTTTCATCTTCGCCATTATACCCAATAAATTATTTAGCCGCAAGCCGTAAAATTTCTTTTTTGTCAAGCAAATAGTTCAACGAACTCCAGAGTTAGAGAATTATTTAATCATCCACTTTATGTATGCATAAATGCCTCCTCACGAATAAACAAAAATATGGGGTCTATAAAAAAGACTCAGTGATTTTGTCTGACAAAATTTTTTCTCATATTCCTCTTGCAGAAGTAGGTCGGGGTTTCAAGGAAGCAATGCGACGATTGTTTATTGAAATATTTATCGGTATACTAATCCATCGGGTTTTCTTATTAAGCTGCTTAGTTACTAAGCAATATTTGTCAATGAACTCAATTATTTATTTTATATGTTATCCTGTGATCTATTTACTGGTATAGAGAGCCCCTTAAAGGATCCAGAGAAGTGTGTGGTAGGTTGAGGTCATCAGAGTTGACGGCTGAAGGGTGAACCCCACATGTTGCCCGAATTGAGTAATTGAATGCTAGGAAAAACATCCTCATAAAGAGTGGTCAGTGTTCATTCAGCTTGTCGACAAATCCACGAAAGTGGGCGTGACTGCCCATGATAGGCGGGTTTCCTTTATCAAACCTTTTCGGAGCGAGATTTACTACGCATATGGTAATTCAATCGGTACTTAGGTATGGTACAGTTAGGTAGAAATTGTATATGTCTTTCACCATCATGCAATCCAACGGTATCACATTGCGGTAGCCCTGGTCCCTTGAGTGGTCCTTATCATTTAAGATTTCAATAAAATCATATTGACTGGACTTGCGGATTCGTATCCGTATTGAACGTTTTCCATATTGACTGGACACGATATGTGGCACATTCTTGACTTGCAGTCAATTTAGAATTCTTCGGTACTTCTAGAGAGTTAATTTTATAAGAATTATCTTTTGTTAGAACTTTCTATAACCAACTGAAATACAGACTGTTACTAGCCGCTCCTCCTTCCACACCTCGCTAAGCATACGATTTGGATAGGGTTCAAAAGACGGCTCATCGTGAGGGAGTGTTGTTTGTTACACTTTCGAGCGTGGGCGTAGCAAAAACGTTAGAAAATTCGACACAATGATGTCATAGAAGTTTATGCCGGACGTACACAAGCGTGCACATAGTTTACTATCTGGTTTACCAAAGATTTGCTTGGTCAACAAAGGGGAATTTTCATTCTACTGTGCTAAGCTGGTTCAGAAGTGCTTGGCTTTTTGAGAGCTACTGAAAAGGTTCGAGTTCCAAAAATCAGATGGTGTATGCAAGCCAAGAACACACTATGAGCCCAGAACACACACTTTGACAACGCCCGCGGATGGGATAAACGTTCATGCTTGAACAGCTGCGATAACAATAAGGTAGCACATACTAGTTTGTTCGAGGCGGTCACATCAATAGCTAACTAAGTGTCGAGCATTATCGGGAAGTGAGGCTCAAGCCAATGAAAATTATCCCTCCTTCTTTAAAAATATTATTCTATTCGACATCACAGAGACAGTTCAAGGTGGACAGGAGGTGTGATCGGCCTTTCCAAACGACGTGGGCATGAGGACAGTGTACATGTACAGTAGCGCTCAAAAGTATTCGGTCAACTTTAAATTGCCGTAACTTTTTTCCCAGTGGAGCAAATCACATGAAATTTTGATATGTTTAGCTGAAGCATATTTCACACTGTCCCACACTACTTGACTGCAAAACAGCCATATCCACATACTAATGGGGAGGCGTTTGTAGACTGTGTCGAAAGCAAGTTTGTGACGTCTGCAGTTATTCCGACCTTATGTACGTGTTTCTTCTCCCCTGGGTTCGACATTAGTGCTCGTACACTTAGGACATGGCAAAAAGGAAAGGACTCGTAGAAAGACCACCATTTGTATTTCCAGTTGATTTTTTGTTCAAGCCCTTTTGGATATCTGGAACACCTTCAAAATGCAATTTAATAGTGGTAAATATTCACACTACACCAATGCCACACATATTGAAATTTCGCTTGATTAGATCCAGTAGGAAAGGAGTTATGACTGAAAAGTACGAGTGAAGAAGCATTTCGCCGAATACTTTTGAGCGCTACTGTATGTAGTGTCGTTGTCGGTGTGCTATGGTACTGCTTGTGGGTCGCTCCATTCGTTGTCCGACTCGAGGTTTAGAAGGGATAGGTTGCTGGTGCCTGAAAGCTGATACAGGATTCGATAAAAGATTTACGATGGAAGGTGTTGGCGCCCCATACACTACTTCATGGACATCAAGATTGCGGAGCCATTCGAATGTGTACTTGGCATATAGCAAAGTCTAATTTTTCAATTACGTCCCCTCTCTACGTACGATGCCGAGCAGCCAAAAGTTAGGACAGACACGAATATTCGATTTTTTAACGTAAATATTCAAATCGGCCCTAACCTTTAGCTCAATGGATGTCTTGAAATCATCGTCTTTCATCGAAAAGTGGGTATTCCAGGTAAAGCAAGGTCGATACCAGTATGTGTACTTTTTGAGGCGAGTTCAAGGCATGTTTGGGAGTCAATTATAGGCTCAATATTCTTGAATTATTGACTTTATCACATATTATTATATATCATACTACCATTTTTGTATCTTTTTCGAATAAATTAGTATCGTTGACATTATCAGATACACCTTCCATGAATAGGGCTTTCACTGTAATAGTTAAGAGTTGCTCAATTCAACAGTCATTAGAAAAAGCTGATGATTTTTTGGATTGACTCTGGTTGAACGCCCAGTAGAGTTTCTTTCGATTCTTTGATCGGCGAAATCACGTGGCGTGAGATGATACAGCTAATCAGCGGCTTTGTACGATTTCCTTGACTTCTTATGCCCTTTGGCTGTGTTCCGCGAAAGCGCTTTAGCGGTGTTAATGGGTGTTTTGAGTCAGATGCTGGCGACCGGCCACTTACGATTAGAGATCTAAACCAGTAAGTAACGCACACCTCATTGGTTGACCGATTAGTTGCTTCTTAGCAGATCGCTCCGCCCAAGTTCCACAGGGTCGGTGTATAGATGCATGATTAATTATAGTAGCATTTATACAAAAATGTACATGAAGAGAGGGGACTGATCGCACTCTCCTCAACATGAAGAAATGACGTGTCTGTTCTCCTTTTGCGCGAGCACGCATCATGGCGCGTGCATTACTATCGTTTTTTGCGAGGTTTCCAATATTCCTGAATGCCATCTTTACGAATATTCCACATAATATGAGCTTGAGCTGCTGCAAAGAGTTTATAGATTAAGTAGTGGAGAAGTTTGCAGCCCTTCTAGAGTGAGCCATGCATTTCACTTTTTCTCAGAGCTCCTCTCACATATGATTGCTTTCAGTAGGTGCAGCGAATTGTGGAATACACTTGGTCTTGAAATTGACGCTTTTATATTTATTAGATAGGTACTGTATAAAGAACACAGGCTCGAATAAACGAAATAGAATCAACTCTCTACTAGAGTTATACGATTTTGGCCGTTTTGGCATAAGGATAGCCTGGTGGGCGTTCAGGATTGTCTCAACTCCCCTTTAAACCATGTGGCTTGCGATTCAAGAAAATGGGAACGAAGGATTGGGTTTTTTTTCCGTCTCCGACGGAATTCATTCACACGTATTGATGTCGTATACTTTGATTATCTCTCCATCGCACTGGAATGAGGTAGCAGTTTCGTTGTTCGCGCGCGCTATCCTATAGTATGTATGTGTAAATCGCCGTTCTGTGTTTTCTTCTTTCCGATAAGAAACATTTTTCCGATTCGCTCATTAGGATCTTTGATCGGTCTGACTCATCAATTGGAATGGATCCATTTCGTAGAAGAATCCACTATGACGCATAGGACAGCTCCTCACATAATGCTCCATGAAGTCCCTCATCCACATGCTTTGACTGCAAGGACCAACAAATAAAAAGGGTCCAAGAGAGGGTTTACATGGTACCAACTAATATAATGAATGCCATTAGATCCCCATTACGTTCCCAACCCACTCATTACCTTCCTGTTTTTTTTTCACTCACAATTTGCTAAAGCCTTTATCCATTTCTTTTTGGACAGGTACCAAAAATAGTTATTATACAACTTCGACTTCCATATTTGTTTCCATATGTAAATGCTATTATTGAAATAGTTTTTGAACCTGCTTATGAGCCTATCACTATCAATTTTTTTCTGTTATTTTATTGCAGTCCCCATTGCGACTATTTATTTACTTGAACACTGACATAGGATATTTTATGATGTTATAAATAGGTTTTTCGTTCAAAAAATTTTTATTGTTCTTTTATAAATGCGATCAACTGCTCACTTTAGACTTTTTTTTCTGATAGTGTGGTTTTTATTTTTTGCTATAATGAGTTATTGATGAATTCTGTGATCGATTTCTGATGATCATGAAGGATCCAGTATGGTTACATGAGCTAAAATGATGCGATCTAATACCCGTTCATACTTTCGACTCAAATTTAAGTTTGTTGTACCTCTTAATAACCCAAAATTTTACCAGTTTTTATTCTGTTACGAAATTTTCGTTCGGTTAATTACAGCAGAGTATTGTCAGCAGCTTCTCATGAAATCAACGCAATATTTTTTTTTGTATCAGTTCTTCAAGTCAACTAAGGACTTTTAATTCCCTTTGGGTCTTAACACCAATTATTGCAAGCCCATACTCCATTTAATGATATATTATAGTAATATATCTTAAAAAACTAGCTAATACAATCAAAACATAATGACTTTGTTCTGCCGTTTCTTTATTCTGGGCTTTATAGGCTTTTCATTTCTGTTTTTATCCCTCGAACGCATTACTGAGCCTGTCCTGACATTTTACCTTATATGTTCAACTTCCAATGGCCAGATTGTCAGTACAATACACTCGCATAGACTCCAACAGAAAATAAACGGGAATTTTTTCCTATGTTAAGATTTTTTCTATGGGACTGCTTGCAAAAACACAGTGCCTCTATTTTTGAGCCATAGAGACGCTCCCTCGGCTTTGCCCTATGCAAATAAACTAACCAAAGAAAACTATGAGAAGTAAAAGTAAACAATTGATATGAAGCAATCGAATTTCTCACCTGTTGATAAAATCCAATATTGATTGATTTTTTCATTTGCTATATGTACTAACTGAGTAGTAGCCATGCCCTATCCATAGCAGATGTCCAACTTATTCAGAATCATACCCCTGCCGGAGTGTTCTGCACTCCTCCTTTTAAAAAGTACGGAGTTTTGGTAACCTAAGCAAAATTCATTCAATCCGGAAGAGTTTAGTCCTGGACCATGCCTACTCCTGGATCCGTTATTTTTTCCTGACTTTCTCTATATTCACTTACTGACATGCTCACCTTCTCGAAGCAGAGGGAACCGTTTACATAAAGTCCGATCGAATTTTTTAAAAATACCACTGATGAAGGGCGGAAGTGGTGTAGTGGCAAGTGGTGCACTATATCACACGCACGGTCAGGGGTTCGAACCCCGGATTGATGCCCGCCTTGGCCAACCAAGCCTTCCATCCCCTCGGGGTCGATGAATTGGTTCCAGACTCGTCTGGGAGGATGAAAGCACTGTATCGTACAGTGGCTGGCCACCGCAAGTCATTGTATAGGCCACATACGCAGTCATTACGCCACTGCGATTCTGATTGGAAGTTGAGTGCGGGGGCGCATCCCTCAGACGGGATTGATTAGCGCCGAAAACTTTATCCTTTATACTTTTATACCACTGATGAATCGATAACCCTTCCACTAACCCAAGAAGCCTTCAAAAAATTTTATCTTTTTGGCGATTAGCAAATGGTGCTCCTACCACCTGCACGCACGCAATGTACCGCTCTGGATTCTGGATGAAATCCTGTTTGAGCTGTATGGACAATGCTTTTCGCTTAGCTTCATCCATGAGATTTTTCTCTGCCAACTGCACTTCAGGAGCCTTTTCGAGAGCACACAATCAGATTTGAAATATGATTAAGATTAAAAGAGATTACATCTGTTAAATTCCAGAGCATTTTATAACATACTTCAGTGTTATTAAAGTGATTGGATAATACTGAAGGATATTATAATGATCGCAATATAATGGCATAAAAAATATTTATGAATAAAAAGTTCAAAATCTGGTAAAAATAGTTTGATAAATAAAAGTACAATTAATGATGTGGTAAAATTTGAACTTTCAAAAAATTTTCAATCTCTAAAAAAAATGTAGAAAAACTTAAAAAATTATATGAAATCGAGTGCGTTACAGTTGAAGTTATATAATCGCTTGCCCTGTTCGATCACCATCTTGTTGTTCTTTTTTGAGTTACTTGCCGTCCAATTCATCTAGCAAGGTGATGCCACTGGTACCGATTCAAGGTTGTGTGAAATTGAAGTTGGTTTTGTGCGATACTGAGAGATTTTTCAGGAAAATTTTTCCCTAGATCCCATGCCATTTGGCTCTTCCAAAGGAAATTTTGATTGAATTAACCCAAACCTCTAGAATCTATCCCATCCGCTAATCAGCAAACTTTGCATGAAACAAATGCTGGCCTTTTTCAGATTGTCAGAGGATAGTTAGGAACCTAATTCCTTTCTTTTCCAGAATGAGTCGCTTGAGTCGCCTTTGCTTTCCTGGGATTGATTCCACTATCTATTCCGATTTTGGTCTTCGCTTCTCTTTTCTTTTTCTAACCACTTCATTTCAATCTGATTCACCAATATTATTGGCATCACCTCTTTTTTGTGGGGTTAGAAACGAATGATTTCATTATCTCAAGTTCAGTCTCCTCTACTTATTCGGAGTCATATGATGTTCATAAAAGATCAGCGCAGAAACTGCGGCCTACTGAGCATGCGCTATGCAACCTATTTCATTATTTTTTGTGAAGCAGGGTAAGCCACTCAAATCAATGAACTCACACCTAGGATCATCCCTAGCCCTGGGCTTGGAAACATCTTCACTATCGGGGAAAGTGTTTTACAGACGATTTTAGTAGACGGAAGGATGGTAATGTGCGTAATAATTTTTCTACTGTCACTGCCACGCTGCTGAAAAGTGAAAATCGTGTAGAAACCTTTATTAGGGCGCCGTACTGTCGCCTCGAATCTTTACAATGGTTTGGCCTACTGGTTTTTGTCGTTAAGAAGGCCTGGATTGTACACCAGTTTCGCAAAATTTTACCTTTACCCTATACAATTTAAGAATTCCTTTTTCTACCACTCTCTGCGGAGAATTTGCAAAATTCCAAAGGGCAAGTGATCCATTCGCTTCGTGCTTCTGACGTTTTCAATCTGGTGGCATTCTGGCCAGATTTGATAAATTGCGTCCATATCTATTATACTAGCATTCAATGAGTTTGAAAGGATGGAGTATAAATATTTCTATCGTTGATCGAACCCACTTATAGGATGCGCCTCGTATCCAATTCTCATCCGTAATCATTTGAGTGCGTATGTGGTCCTAAAAAGTGGATTACTTGTACTGGTCGGTGTGAAGCCATTGCTTCATCTTTCCAAATGAGCCCTTATACCATTGAACTGACACCAAAAGACTAAGGTGTCAATTGAATAGTTTTTTGTGGAACACATTCGATCCCCGTTCTGTAGGTGTGGCCCTGTGTCGGTTGGTACCTCCGGCCTATTCCCCGAGTTATGCGTCTGAGATCTTTGGCGTATGAGACCTCCGGCGTCTTTTGACTCGCTAGTTTGGTTTTGTGGTCTTAAATTTTCTTTAATCTACTGAAGTCTTCGATTTCAATCTCGTCATACTGAGGAAGGAGGAAAGGACGTTCCCTTCGTTGTTGTGTGTTATCAACTGTGTTGGCATTGACGAAGGACATCGCCATAAGAGGAGGTGTTGTGCGCTGAATTCAAAAGTAGGGTCAGAACGCTAAGCAAACATCGTTGTAATGAATTCTCAACGACGATTCTGGGAGAATATCGTTCGCCTCGCATTTGACTCCTTTTCCAAAAATCGTTTTCTTTTCGTGTAACGAAATGATCCGTCTGCTAAGAGAAGAAAATTGCATCGTTTCCTTTTTTTCTCGCCCGATCGCATGGGAATCCAAAAATCTAAAGTTTTCAGTGGAATGGATGCTTCGTTGTTGAATTCGTTCTAGATGCAAACTTCTTGAAATCTGGAACGTGCCACGCACCTGGGTCTTACTGTTTATTCTCTGGTGATGGTTGTTCTACAGTAGCCTTTATACCCAGTGATTAGGACGAGATTTCCGAAATCAGCTTGATCTGAGAAAATATCCCTTTTGTGCTCGAGCATTACTTGGACATTATGCATGACTTCGGCTATTAGGAAGTGAAATGCCTAATACATACATATACAAAGACTTATACAAATACAAAGATTTTGAACAAAACAACAAGCAGCTTTGAAGAATTTCCCCAGTGTGCGCCACGACTTCAAATTTATTCCATCATTGCTGGCTAGGCTAGGGAAGGCGAGACAGATCTGCAACCATTTTTCGGATTGGTCCATCGAATTTAGTCCCAAACGTTCAAGCGACAATGAGGGATGCGAAGCTTCAGCGTTCATAGACAGTTCAGGATACTTCCTACCATGGTCTGCTCATTAACTCTCTGCTAGTTCCCTGCACATGCTTAGACGATTCGAGGGAATTCAAATCCTGGGCATTTTGGAAGTCTCTGTCGAAAAATTCGCAATAGTTGGAAGGGGTTTTTTCTGGTATATTCTGGAAATTCCCATGGATATGCTATCAATAGCCACTAAACGTACGCGCATAACGCATGAAGTTTACGATATTGCAGCACTTCGATCTGAGCAAAAAGTGTCTTCAAATATCTTCTCATAGGCTCTGCAAGATATAGCCAGGCGTGCAGATACTCAGAAAGGGCTCTGAGGCTGAAAACTAGGCATTAAATTCAACAGGTGATAGGATTGACCAGATCTGAGCTCGTAAAGGAGCGATGGCCAAGAATGGAGAACCATTTCCGCCATCAGACGATCAAATGAACGAGGAAGAGGGAGCTGGATATCTTGTGCAGGATTTCTATGGATAACCCCGGATCATTCCAGAAAAATCTGGACAATTGCGAATGTTTTAGAAGATTTTTCCGGATTTCCTATTATTTTGAACTGAAATGACCACATTTGTTGAGTGGGCAAGATAGGTCTTGACTGGGGTGCTGCACCCATCGGTTGCTGTCTCCAAAACGAGCTTCAATAGAAGTTTTTATTGCAGAACAGCGACGGTATCGTATATTCGACGTTTAAGGTTGAAGAAAAGCAATTCAGGCTGGCCATAGAATCCTTCTTCTTCTTTTTTCGTTATGCATCGCCTAACGTTTATCTAAGCTATGACTCATAAACTCATTCGCTATTGTACTCGTCATCGAAAAAGTAAACTACCAACATGTCATTTTTTTCTGGCGAACAATGATGGTATGAGATGAATGCCATTATCATTCCAATCCTACGTACCAGACCATCCAATCCAGCTTTATGCCACAATTCTTTATGACAGCTTACTCTGGCTAACGGCTAGCTTCCGAACTCCGTTCTGAAGCTTGTCCTTGAACAGGAGGTAAAATAGCCATTTTGGCTTCTTGTTTCCGGTCCAGGTTCGCAGTTTACGATGTTTTAAGTCGTATTTAGCTGATATAGGTCATGTCTAAGGCCAATGTTTTGCCTACTACCGTAAAATCTTCTGCTGTTCCAGATATTTATCACTATACATCGTAGCTTTTAAAAGGCTACATCTTCTTTTTCTCCTTTTTCTCCTTACAATTAGCGTAAATCCCGCGCTGTCGCAGAGTTTGTTGTGCTTGTCAGCTGCCTCCACTTCCTTCTATCTGCGGCATCTTCTGCCATTACTTCGGTTCTTGTGAGGTCCTTCTTGTTCACGTATCATCATCTCTTCTTTGGAACTTCTCGTGGTCGCTTACCTAGCCTCGAACTCCATTGTCTCCCTTGATTGAGGGTGATTCGGTGGTTTTCTGAGCACGTGTCCCTCCCTACCTTCGTAGGCGCTGCTCTCTCATCTTCTGCAGGACAAGGACTTTACGTGGCCACCCTGACGCATGCGTTTCTGATCCGGTCCAGTCGTGCAACCGCAGGACCATCTAAATATCCTCATCTCAGCGGAATGAAGCTGTCTTTTATGATCTTCAATGACGGGCCAGCACTCGCTGCCATGGAGCATCGTGAGCCTCACCACTGTCCGGTACTTTTAGGTGGTTTAGTGGCATGAGGCGCATTATCACACGCGTATGATCACTGGTTCGATTCCCGAGTGATATCCGTTAAAGCTAGCCGAGCTTTTCATTCCACGAGGTCGGTTAATTGGCTCCAGCTGAGGACTGACTGTCCATCACTGACTTTCAAGAAGGTGGAAAGCAAAAACGTATGCCACCATCAAGCCAGGTGAAAAGCTTTGGGGTGCCCTGGATCGGAAAGGAATTCGGTCCCAGATCCGATCAACGGATAATATTGTAGTTCAGGGGTCGTTCCTTTGTCATTATGTGTTTGTTTGATATTGCGTTAGAAATGCGGAACTTTTTCTCTCGAACGACCCCATCCGTGCCATTCGTGAAGCTGACGTCTCTCACGTTCTACAACATACCTCCCTCAATGTTTTCTCTTTTTTCCATGATCGTTCTCTTATGTTTGAATATTTCTCATGTGCCCTGTTCGATAACATGGCGCACTTTTAAAATCCACAGCCACAACTGCCGACTACACCACCAAAGGATCGAATCCATCGCAAAGCACAGGTATTTCAGAACAGAACGGGGGTGTATTAGGGGCTTTTGAGGGTGGTGAGGGTGGAGGGTGAGAGGGGAGGAGAGGGTAGAACATTCAAGCATTGGGCTTTGTTGATTTTTCTCTGGGAATGGGAATGGTTATGGGAGGCAAACTCAGAAAGGAGGGGATTTCTTATTTTTTTTTGTTGATTGTTCTCCTAACTCATCGCACAGGCTAAGTGAGTGATCAATTGCTGCTACAAATCTGACTAAAAGGCCAATGCGCGGCGCATCCCAGGATGAGGCCGACCAGTGTTGGGTTTTTCATTTGTCGCGATAACCATGACCTTTCCGCTTTTATTTTTCATATTGCATAATGTAAATAGTTTTTCTTGACCTACGATCATGCAAAGGTGATCTTAAATCGATGACTCTTGCCCACACAGCCTGTTCAGCCGGTCTTCCCGTTTACGCTGTAGCCTACTTCATTTTCTTTGTCCGAGTTTTTCGTTTCGTTATTACCCTTCTACTGGATTATGCAGCTTCACAGCTTATGTTTCAGTCACAAATTCCATCTTCCCTACCGGATACCATTTGGCCGGACTTTTTTGCTATTCGTTCGACTTGTCTTTCCAAAAGCACCGGTATCTTTCTTTTTCAGCACCTTGGCCATGTGGATTGCTCCTTCCCTTAATGGCAAAAATCGTCTTTGTGAAAAAAACATGAAAATTCAGTGAAATATAAACAAACATGGGCATCGGCAATTTGATCCATGTTCGGAATTTTTCTAAGACAGGATGCGACCCCATTCACTTTGAAAATAACAACAAAATTTTTTGACGCTTTTCTGTAAGAAAATCATTACCACTGATCCATATTTAATTTTTTTTACAAAGCCAAATTACGCGGTGCTTGGAATGCTCTCTGGATCCTTCTTCGTTGAAGTCCTTCGTTTCTTACTCGAATTAGTCGACCTCTTCCCTTACAACTTCTTTTACCCTAAGAATTTGACTGGTACCACTTTCATGCATGGTTACGAACAATCAATTCCGATTATCGTTCATCATAAAAGTTTATTTCAATAGATCAGTGAATTTTCAAGCTTTTTGAGAGGGGTATTTATGAAATTATAACAATCTATTAGGTTCAATTTATTCATGACTAACCGAATCGTTCATAATATTTGTGAACCAGTTAATGATCTGCCATCGATACTCTATCTGGGTGGTCTGAGGGCGGGCGAGCGATGTTCGATTCATCTCTGTCTGTTCTGGTCTATTCTGTGCCTTTTTGGTGACCTTAAATGGACCGCGACCATTTCATTGCCCTTGTTCCTTCAATGACTCCTCCTCTTTTCTACGGTCAATACGGTAGCGTTCCTGAAAATAAATGACTTCAAAGCGGTTTTTTTGAATTCATAAAATGGTAACAGCTGATTTGTTGTTGCCCTGTCAGACTAGGCTTCATCACACACATACTCTTGATTCCGTTTTTCTTTCATTAGCTCTGGCGCTTGAGGCTATACGGCATGTACGATTGTATAGGCGTTTTGGTAATCGGATTCGAAATTTCTTAGACTCAAACTCGACAGTCCCTTTCCTTTATTCATTTGCATCATTCACCCTAAGTTATTCATAGAGTTTGTTCATGTTTAAAGTTTCAGGTTGATATTTATATTACTTATTTTTTATTTTTTTATATATAGGTAAAAATTAAGCGAATGGCTCTTTTACTACTCATATATGTATGAGTGTGTACACAGTTCACGATAAACTTGAGGCACCTTTTTGGGTTGGAAAGCGGGGTGCTCGTGAGATAATGCATCGGAGGCGAAGGAAGCGAACATCCGCAAGTTTCGTGAAAATTACAAGTTCTGAAAAGATAGAGAATTGCACGAGATTACCATGACGGAAATGAATTGGAAAGGGTATTTGGACGAGGCTCCAGTACTACCAATCGTGTGAGGAAAAATGCCCAGGATTGTCTTGTACTGTTGCCACGGGTCACGGCTGGATGGTTAAATATTCACATGTGTGCTCTATTTGTGAATGTGAATGGTGCAGCTTCCAATATTCCATCGGAACTCGTCCGTCTTTGGGTGTGAACGTCGTTAAAGCCCTTATTACACCCTGAATATTCGACTAGGCAGCGCCCCTCATGCCATTCTGAAGTAAAAAAAGGTTCGGATTTCTTCTCACCTTTTAATTTTGCCATATTTGGTTCCAGTAAGCAGAATGGTACTTCATATCAAGACTGTTCATGAGTTACAACAATTCCAATAAATTTGTTATCGATTGTAATGGATTTGCGATACTTCTTTGCAGTACTGAGTGGATGGCAACGTTTACTTTTGTGACAAAAATGATTTTGACGTCAATTAGCTTTGCAGTCGTCAATGTGTACTCAGCTTTCGTGCAGCATTGGAAGCGAAATCTCCTGCGTCTAGGATTCACTGCACTGCAAAGCAGATTTCAATAAACTCATATTGTTCCAGTAAGAAGGGATTATGGGGTGTAGAACAACGTTGTCCCAGTGAGTTGGCAGCGGCACATTTATTCGTTCTCGCACGACCTACCTATAAAAAGCTGATGAGAAGTAGAAGACGTTTGGTTCTTCTCAATTGTTTGTCGAGATGGGCTGCGCAACCCAGTTGATAGTTGCCCCATATAGCAGTAGCTTGCGAGGCTAACGGTCTAATTCGTCAACCAAAAGAAGTTGAAGGACTCCTTCATTTACGGTGAGCCCCTTTATATTCTGGATTTGATCCAGGGAGGCAATGACGTTGCAGAGGTGCTACCCACTACATCCCACTCCCATCAATATCGAGATGATCGATTCATAACGACGACAAGTCAAAAAAAAACAGCAGTGTCCTTTTTTATCTCAGTCCCATACACAAACTATAAGCAGGCATTTTATAACCCCAAGTGAGCTTTGGTGTGGATAGCCAAAGATCCAAAAGGAATGAAATTTCCTAGAGGGTTGCACGCTGCAGTTGAACTGAAGTGACTCCAGGATCAGGATGGTTTCATGATAACTAGATCTGCATAAGTGAATCGCATCCGGAAAAAGTGATGCTGAGAGGGTAGTTCGTAGTTGGAATAGCGAGAATGAAGCATTTAGATGGATGACCGTATAGGCTTCTCATTGCTTGCAAACTTAGAGCAAATGCCTTATCCACGGCGCAACTGCTAGCAAATTGACAAATTGGTAGCACATTAATTTTCGTCATTGCCGTGGTAATGAGAATTGTTTAAAAGATTGCACTCCCTTTCAAGAGAAGAGAATAAATAGATGAGATTTCAAAGACGGCATAAGCATGATCATATGCCTAAGTGAAATCCTCAAGCCATATCCATCCATAAGCACGAAGAAATGCGGAATGGTCAGCCCAAGCAACAGCGGCTGTTATGGGGTGTCGAGGTGACAATTTCGGATTTTTTTCCGGAGGCAGTTTGAGTTTTTCGTTACCGGCGAGCGAATTACGTTTTTGTCTAATGATGGCGCGTAGCAGGTGTTGGCTAGGAAGTCAGCTCCGAATGCTGGCCTCACTGGTCATTTTGCTATGCCCGTCCCACTCTTTGCTTTCACGACACTCCTTTCTGACCGTTTTCAAAATGTTCTCAATCCGGAGACGGGGAGGGACCTATTTTGAATTTGATTTCGGGTTTGAATGTAATTCTAGGATTTGTTGCTCTGGCTATATCTGATAGTTACTGTTTGAAGCCTCTTCTGCTAAGACATGGAAGATTCATAGAACTTATATATTTTTGCTAATTTCTAGTATAATAATTGATCTTTTTGTCTCAGATTTCATAAAACCCTGACATTCTCTTTTACTGTCAGAATTAAGCGATCATCTTAATTAGCACATTTGCATCGACTCTTTTCTAGGATGAGCCACTACTTGATTTTCATTTGAAATCCGAGCGACTTCTTGGTGCATATTTCATTCCACCTGGAGCTGCAAATCGTTGTGGGACCAGGTGATCTGCTTCCTCGAACTGAAATGGGCACTATTTTGACACGAAGGGGATGGCTGCATATGCCATGCAGTTCAAAAGAGAGAGGGGAATCCTGACCTAGAGAGCACTGAACTAGCGATACATTTCCCAGATTGTCCTTTTTTCCGCTTCAGTTGCCTATTCTCTCTTTTAGTTTAACTACAGGAACTTACCCACCGTGGTAGACGAACGACATGAAACATTTAATTGCCATTCTCGAAGGTTCCATCAACAACGCTTCTCTTTTCAGATTTTTGATTTTGCTTCTGATCATGAGTTTTCCATTTGTTTTTCGTTTCTTTCAGTAGTCGCTATGACTTGTGAGACTATGTAGTCTTTGGTGAAATGCTCACGTTTCACCTATATGGAACGAAGCTTTCTCTTTTTGGGTAAAGATTTTAAAACGCTCAATAGGTAACTGGTGATGGTGTACATTTTGGTCACCATATAAACATATTTAAAAACGAGTAGAGGCCTAATTCATGTGTTACCCTGGATTAATATGTTTAATATGTAAGGAACGAATTGTATGGTAAGGTTACTTTCTTGACGAAGACTACATACTATAAGACTTGATAAGATTCAAACCCTGTACGACCTGGTTTCTGAGGTTTTCTACATATGAGGAAGTATACCGACAGCATAACTCTATTGCGACTCCATAGCGACCATGAATGGACCATGGTTTTCGAAGGGGATGAAATGCGAAGAAATCCCTACCGCCGATTTTCATTTCAAACGGACCCATTGATCCTGACGATCGATACCATGATTCCTATGAGTTGTGGCCTGCTTCTTCGCCAAGTATGGAAACACCTACTTGCGCTTAGGGCTTTCCATTGTAATGTCCATAGATAAGTAACGAAAGCAGTGCGGTGGTATAAATACGGAATAGCACTAAAACTGTTAATATACTATTAATATCGGAGTGTTACTACGATAATAATCAATAATATAAAACGACGAGATGTAATTTAAATAAGAAAATAAAGAGGGTAAACCATCAGCTCATCGAAACGAAAAAGAGATTGAGAAAATTGAAGCGTTCAATCGTATACCCTTCAAAAATTCTCATTTTTTTCCACTGCTTCGCTTTTCAGCTCCTCCAAAGTACTTCGCTCTCGTTTACACATGCTTCGATAAAAAGAGAACTGTTTATGTAACGCAATGGTTGTCTGCCTGCAAGTCTTGCTCGGCTGCTCCAAATTCATCTATTTTTTTCCGAATTTTTATTTCTTTATTCCGTTTGTTCTGCACAATCTTGATTTTCGGCTTTGTATTGCTTTGAATAACATCTTTTGAACTTGTTTCAAATTTTTACTTCATTATTCCTTCCACATTGCGAGCGTATTTTGTAATGTAGGCGGATATCTGAGGGTGTACTGCCCTGCTACGCAAAATATAGTTTATTGATTGTAATTCCGTTATTTTATTTTTGTTTTTTGAATTTTTTCTGCAGATTATTTCAACCGCCATATTATTCATGTATCCTATGTTTTATACATATATTTTTTGTTTTTTAATGATCTTCTAACTACCTTGGCTGCTTTTTCATACATCCTCTATATTATCCCATTACTAAAGAACCTGAACCATGTTATCTAAGCATTTTTCATTATTATGTTATTAAGAGTTTCATAAATATCAAACTTATTTCTCTATTTATTTATCGGTTTATTTCATTTGATTTTTTATAGTGATATTCGTATTTTTTGGGTTAATCACATGTTACAGCTCGAACGAGGCTGGCTGTAGGTTCATAACTATCATCAGAACTTTGCCTGTAAAAAAAATTTTGGCATTTTATCACCCAAATTTAACCCTCATCATTTTTGAAACCTAGTTATCACTGATTATCAGTTAGATTGCATCAAGCCAGCTAGTTCTCGACTTTCAGTTGTGTAAGCCAGGGTAAGAATAAGCCGGTTCTAGAGACCGACAAACGGAAACAAGAGCCCACGTCAATGATTTGAACTCTGAGCCTCTACCTACTTGAAAGATCATATCGGAAGGGAGAACAAATTTTTGGGCGGAGTCTGATGCAGGCCCATGGTAAGATAGTAGTCTATCTCAGTTCAGTTCCAACCCGACCTAATCAGAAAAATTTTCTAAGTGTAGAGCAGTAGTTGCTCAGACATGCATATGGGTTTTCAATGGCAACCGATGATATCGGACATTTGATCCCCTTTCAAACCTCTGGAAATTTCGATTTCGCAACCTCTCGTGTAAGCTCTCAGTGAAAAGCCTCTTTCTGGCTTCCGGACTGTTCTCAGCGCTCTTCCCTCTTTCTGTTTGCTCTTGACGGATAGAGTTGTTCGCGTGGGGATGGGACTGCAATGTCGGCACTGGTTCGTCGTCGTTTTCTTTTTGCCGCTTGACTCATTCGCTACCGTGTCTGAGAGCTCAAATATTTTACGAAACCTTACCTACCTCTACACTAGTCCCATTTATAATTTTATCCCAAGTCTTCAGAAGTTAGGGTCTCTCAAGGATTCACCTTTTGATTTGTATTCCAAACGCAACTTCTTCTGAAATGATCCCTAACCGTATGGAAGCCTTAGTTGAAAGGATTTACTTTCATATTGGAGTTACTAGAAAATGTTTTCAACATAATTGTCCGAATATTGCCAAACAGCCGGCAATTAGCGAAGGTTTCTATTACTTTTTAGCCATGTGTCTGAACGATGGTGACTGAATGAAAACATGAAACCATTTTCTCAAGTCTTCGAATCTTAGTAGTTCTGCCCTCCAGGGATCAGAAGTAGGAGTAGTGTAGCGTTCGGCCGGTGCATGTTCTTCTGGTGGCAGCGGGGATACGCCAGCGCCCTAGCGCCTTTCCACATGCATGATCCTATGATCAATCCCTAATCAGTTGGGAGCCCAGACCCAACAAATCTTCCATCCCCGGGGTCGGGTAAGACACCAGATTTGCCAAAAAAATGAAAATCCTGTGTGGTATTTCAGCTGGTCGCAAATCATTGCATAGACCGCATACCCATTCAAACGCCATCGCAATTCTTCGCAATGCTGAACGCATGTCTCGAAATGGGACCAATTTCGGATAACTCTTTCTCTCCTTGTCACATATTCCTTCACTTTTGAGCTGTTTCGACAGAAACGGGCTGTAGAGGGCTTGAAATAAAGGCTAATCAACAAGCGTTTCATCAGCTGTAAGCTAATGACTTTCGTATTCCTTCCGGCAGGTGCTCTGATTATTTGCACAGTCCATGGCAATAACAATTACAAAAAATGCCTGCCGACTAACCCAGAACATTTCGCAATAAATGTAAAAAAATATAAATAAACATTTTTGATAACTGAGTGTAAGGTTATAGAAAGTTAGCGTTCAATACTGCCGTTTTGTTCATCCTGCCATGTCAAAGGTGATATCTTAAATTGCTTTACATAGATAAAAATTCGTCCGTAACTTATACTTCCAAATTTCAAAGGGCGTATACAAAATTTCTGGGAAGTAAGGATCTAATTCTCTGTTTTTGTCGTTGTGTTGAGCCAAATATTTGTTTGTCAAGCAGTTTCCACGAAAATCATGCAACCTTTTCGTAGAAATGTATCAGATCCTCTAAAATTCAACGGATATGTTGGCTGATGGGCTTTTCAGATTTCCAAGATCGGATGCCTCTGGCAGAATATGTTTTGTTACTTGGAATTTTGGATTTTTTCCAGTAATAGATACTGAATTAGCTTATTTGTAGAGAGGCCGAACAACTTTTTCTACTGTTCCAGTGAACACTTTATAATTTCGGAAGATTTTTTCGAATTTTTTACTTTTTTGTCAACTTCTTTGAATATTACTCACACGTCCTTTTTTTATTCGAGTTTTCAAATTCAAATTTTGATTCAAATTTCAAATCTTTGTCTAATACAATAGGTATTTTGGAAAGAAATACATGTCTCTGGAATATCAGCATCCTTTATATCCACTTCCCTGAGACGTAAGCATGTGTATGTAAATAAACAACATGGTCATGAAGAAGAAGAAGAAGAAGCTTCCCGAGCCAGACCGGACCGTTTTTTCTGCGGGTGACGACATTTTGACAGCGCTGAAATGTTATGTAAATTAGTAGTTGTCATGGTTCCTCGTGATATTTCACCCTACGACGACTCATCTGGTCCAGGGCATCTCCCTGTCATACTACAGTAGTACTCAGTAACTGTTCAAGCTCAACTCTCGTAGAAGTTAAGCAATTTTTCACGATCTTTCGTTCTGAAAAGTGTTTCGGCAACATCGGCTTCTCCGGTGCCTGGTACGTCTTTTCTTCTGAGGCGTCTAGAAGTCTGCACTCGTTCCCTAATCGAAGATCTGTCGAGGCAATCCCTCTGTTGTAAGGTGATCATAGTTCATGGCTAATCCCCTTATCTGCTGGTTGGACTTTTCTTATGGCATCCTGCTTTTCTCTTGTAGCTGACCATGGCTCTTTAGCGAAGGTGTTGATATTCTTGTCTCCTTCAATGCTTCAGTTGGAATTTTCTGAGTATTACAACAACTCAATTACAAAGAAAGAAAACTTCTTCACAAGTAAAGGAGGGTGTCGTTGGAAATCATCAGGTTGAAACATTAAGACATCAGAGATTTTAATTGCACCTCATAAAATTCTCGGGTTGTGCAGGAATGTAGTTGATATGATTTTTTTCGATGTTATTGGAGGCATAAATTTCTTCTAGGAAAAATGAAAAATTGTCTGGATCCTAGCAAAGTTGGCGCCATGCGATCTCCTCATAGAGCCAGCATTGAATTGAGGTAGTGACTGGCGACTCGCTCTAGAGCATGAAATGCTGCGTTGATCCGCTAATGTTCTAATGTTTTTACTTATACTGAAATAGGGCTACACCTCTCCGGCGAGAGTTAGGTAGGAAAGGATTCCGGGAGACGGGCGTTAAGAACGATTTTGGGTAATCGATTCGCCGCACGTGGCTGTCGCGGACCATTCATTCGCCGTTATTACAGCTCTAGCATTCTTCATACAGCTCAATCTATATGCGATCATTATTCTATGTATAATTCTACTATTAGTACTTTTGTTCTTGCATTTCTTACCTACTGCTGCATCCTGCTACATTATTTCGCGCGCGACACCCCTCTCACCGCGACGCGACCATTTCGTTACTAATGCACCACACCCGAGGATTCCATCAGCATGCCATAGCTAATCGTTTTGTCGTGACGTCGTCCTGCTTCATTACCTTCGCATTGTTCGATATTTGTTTCAACCAAGTATGGTCTGCAGACTCGAATTGAATCAGCGCCGCCCTGTCAAGGGCGGGGATACCTGAATCTGAGCCTTCTCCGAGCCTCATTTTCTAAGTAAGGACATTATTTATCGAATCAGCCAAAACAAAATTTCTTACGAGTGAATAGTCCTTGAAAGCAGTGTAATCGTGAATTGCCTTGAAGAATTTCACAGCATTGACTTCATTTTTTGAATTTTCAGAACGATGCCATCTGTGAACGATGCAGATACTCCATGTGCATCTACAGTAGAGGATCTGCCTGGCTATGTTCGATCGAAGAAACCCAACTCATCCATTATATGTTCGTCATCGTCAATCCGACAACGACGTGATCTGCTTACCTACCTCGTAGTGATTTTTCTTATCGGAGAATTAGTAGCTGTAGGTAAGTGATTTATTTTTATGGCGCCTTCTTTGATTTATGAATGTTGAGAAAAATCATAGATCAAATAGGGATATATCTGGCACAGGTACAGATAGACTTTTTCACCTAAACTTTGAGTTTCCAAAGTTTTGGGATAAAAAAGTTCGAAAGCGTAAAGCAACGGCAAATACCTGTACCTTCTATGGATCCAGTTCACCGGTGAGAACATTGCCACAACAACCTGAATTAGTCTGTAGTTCCTCTCGTCCAAAATTTATTTGAAGTACAATTAGAATACCCTCCAAAATATGAGCAATGGTTGTCTTTTTGTGATTTTTTTACCTCAATTGTTTGTTGGAGCACGAGCGCCCCTAGCACGTCGAGTATCCCTTATTGAAGAAGGATGCGTGGCGTGTGTGCTTCGAGAAGCGCCTTTTATTTATTCCAGTTTTTATTCGAGCTGAATTTCAGTTTGTTACCAACAGGATTCCTGGTCCATCTTGTGCCTGGAATAAGTAACTATTTTTTATCGACTTGCTTACTTTTTTGTTTCATGCTTATTGTGTTTAATCAAAATTTGAGCAGTCTCAGTGCTTGTTGTTTATTCCAATACTTCTTCCTAACAAATATTTTCAAATGCGAGGCGAAAGGAAATTGCCATTTATTCTCCCATCTCCGGATGTCTTGATTACGGTAATTTGAGTTGCTTTGTTAATTTTTCTGGGAAATTTGCAAAGTACTTTATGAAAATTCTGCAATTGTTCGCACTTCACATAACCATTCTTCATGAGTCCTATAGGAGTGCTCTAGAAGAAAGTACTAACTTGTGCATTCATGACATATGCGGAGATTTCATGATGTCGTAGTCGACCAGATGACCAGATCGAGGCTCATCTTTGGGCCTCTTGTTTGAGACTCCCAGGAGAATCTTTCCAAGCGACCTAGTATATGCAGAAAGGGACAAGTAGATGTTTTGGTCAAAGAACCACTAGGGGTGTACACAGATGGCTTATTTATATTCGTGAACATCGTAACAAATTGAATAACTTAACCTTTTTTTGCTTGAAGAATAAATTAACGCTCGTTTCTGCTTCTGATGACTTCACGCGCTTGTCGATAGTATTTTCACGTATCAAAAGCCCTCAAAAAGGAAGTCTTTCAAGTTTTCCTGACGAGATCAAATCGATCTACTCAAATGCAAAACTGATGGTAACCTTTACGAAGGATTTGGCGTTCGAGCCCCTCTGAGCGCTTCCGTGCACGCCTCGTCCCCATCCTTCGGAGCCTGGAGCAAAAAAGTCGAAGTTGAGCCCTTTCAAGTCAAAACCAACTTCGATTCGTGAGATAATCGGATATGCTGGGCGTATGAAGCGAGTAGTGTCCTTTTAAACTATTTCAATAAAACTTTTAATACATCTCAGAAAAAAGGGCGCTTTTGTACTTGGTGACGTTTTCCGAGCACTTCAGTAGCATACGAGAAATTTTATTGAAACAAGTACAGTAATCTCTTGGGTTGGGAATAAGCTGCTGCTGCTGCTACTTTGTGTTCTTAGGATGACCTTATCACAGAACTAATCGTATTACTGGCTTTGAAATTCATCAGTAATCGGTAAAATGATATTTGCTTTCAGAAGAAATTCCTCTCTTCCCCTCCTTTTTGTCTTCTTGCTGGATTCCTGTCCATCCTATTCGTAAATAGAGGAGATATGAGTCTACCTTGCACCTGCCAGCGACTTAATTTCCTCCTGGAGCAGCTATGGGTTCTTCTGATCTTGAGCCTTGTATATCAACGAATCTGATTATCTTCTTACTTCGTGTTGTTGTTGGACTTTGAGTCCGATTTGACATGCCAGAGATTTTACGTTTGATAATGACATCACATGTTACTATCTCATTGGGATCCTTGGCACGCAGTGGGCAAGCACTAACGGATGGACAGCGGAGAACGAAAATGCTCAGAAAAAATGGTATTCATTCACGTGGCATGTTTGATTGTATCTTAACATGCCTCCCTTAATTCCACAGTGAGTTGTTTTGTGATCCATAAGATAGGGGACCTTTGCGAATCCAGTGCTAATGACCGGGATAGGATGAGGAGAGAGTTGGCAAGAAGTACTCCAACAAACAAGGAACAAGGGTATAAAAACATTTCGTGAACTTTCACATAGAGAGCGAGGGGAAAAGAAAAAGAGAATGAGAGAGAGTGGGAGAGAGGGAGAGAGAGAAAGGTAGGAAGAGAGAGAAAGAGTTAACCTACCGTTGTCCTAGCTAATATGGAGGAAGAGAGCCTTCCCTACTATTTGTGGGCCCGCTTGACTCCTGATCATTTAGGAAGACCAGTTGGGCATTTCAGCTAAGACACAATCTCAGGCGTTATCCATGGCCACGAAAGAATGCGATCGTCGTCGTATACGGTTACACCCTTCGGAACTAAAGGAATTTGAAGGGTTCCGCTGATTATGGTCAGAAGTTTGCTTTAATGCATCTTCTTCTGCAGTCATATCTAGAAATTATGCTTAATACGATCTCTTAATAACGTGAACATGGTGTGTGAAAGATGTAAGAAAGGAAGTTAGTGCGGAGAAAAGAAAGAAAAAGAAATCCTCAGAAAATCTGTAAGCAATCGAAGAGACCAGAGCCTGACAGCGAAAAAGTGGATAAATGACTATGAAAGGAGCTAATCACTGAACTAAAATTGAAGAAAGTACAGTACAAGCTAGTATCTCTACAATTTCTCGGCCTCATACGTATCAGGCAGGATGTATTCCCGAATCTTTGTGAGAACCGACTGTGTAGGCGGATTCGGGATGGATTTGATTCGGCCGAAAGAATAACTTTGTCTTCTAAAAAAGGGTGCGATGATCAGCGCTGGAGACGACTTGAAAATGAACCTGTGATTTCGGGCACAGGCTTTTATCTGTAATGCTTGAAAACCCTAGAGTTTTCTCAGACCGTGGGTCTCGATGGTTCAATGGCTAGGAGTACGGCACCCCGCGTACGCAGCTGCAAGATTGGCGGTAATGATCTAGGACAATATCTTGCTCCTAATAAAATACAGCCATACAGTTGGTTTATCTTGATACTATTCTTCAATCTATCTATTCATAGCGATATATATTGCATAATGTCTCCCTTTTGCTACTTTTTATAATTACTGCTTACAATTAAGTAGCTCCCCAAATTTCTCTTACTGAAAGGTTGTGCAAATACCGAATCATCGGACGGCTCTGTGGTGGGACGTTTCATCAACTTGATCTTCTGCCGATGAGTCACTCCTATTTAAGCCCACTTTTAAATGAGAGATAAGATTTCGCCATCACTTTTTTCTCATTTGTTCTGAAATTCTTCATCGGTGATGGTCCCTTGGAATGTCCTGTGGATGCTCTCTGCTCTTTATGACCTGACTGATCAACTTCATTGTCAAGGTATCTTTCATTTTCATAGAACAAAACCAAACAGTTGACTAGGATCTGGAAAAGAGTTACCAAGGGGTGTTGGGTGGGTAATTATTGACAAAATGTCCTATTTCGAATGGGACTCGAACTCGAACCTGTACCCTCAAGAACCGTGTACTTACCTATGCGTTATGGAGAGTTTGACCCTAGTGAGGACAAGTGGGAGGGTTTAGTAGAACCTATAAGATGGGAGGAATCGTTATTTAAAGCCCATAATCGCATCCAAACAAGTACACAAATGATGGCGCCGATTGTATTACAATGACTAGCGAGCACAGCATTGGTAGGGTGGGGGGTCGTCCTCGACGACTCTGTTTAACAACGGTTTGGTAATAAACAGATTCTATTTCAGTAGGATTGAAAAGCCCATTTCTTTCGACCATTTTTAATTGATATTTCACCAGAAGAGCCTGGGTTAGATGGTAGGTCGATAGGTTAAAACAAGAGGCAAAAATTCCCTTTCTTTCATCGTTAAGAGAGTAATCGCCTCTGAAGCTTGTCCAAAAATGTCCTTGTCCAGGGACAAGTCGCTTGCAGTCATGGGGATCTTAAGCTTTTGCGTCTGCACAAATGTGCTCCCGGGTTCGATACGGTACTGCACCACCGAAATTTATAGAGTTACCTATTATTCATAAGCGTTTTACCTTGATTATGTATCTTACTCGTCTGCTCTATCGATAAATAAGGATTAGCTTAGGAATGGAGCATAAATGACAGCAATTGATTAACTTATGAGTTATCTTCCCAACCTATAAACACGCTACCATTTAAGTCCTTCACATCCCCCATCTTCATATGTGCCCAAGTTTGCGGTCGGGGAAGGGACATCTTATAGTCGTGAACACCGTGTAATTGCATGAGTTTCCACAAGCTTTCTCTTAAGTGTTTGAGCTTTGAAAAGCAGATGCTCCCATGACTTCTTGTAAAGCTTTCCTATAGGACTCTTGAATATCTCTGTTTCCAAGATTTGCGGTTCCAAACAGATCACTCTAATCTTTCATAGAAAGTATTCGCGCTCGCAAAAAGGCCATTTGAAAAACATGTGAAGAGTAAAAAGCACTCACACTTCTACTGGGAATCGTTTCTCGATTGCTGATATGCGAAAGCTATCCGTGCGTCTTTTTATCCTGTTTCGGGACTCTGCAAGCAACCAGTCACTACTCCCATGTTTTTTGATAATCTAGGCATTGGCAAGGGACGATACTGCTGAAGAAAGACAAACAGTCTAAATCTTTGCTGAGTTTTCTCAAAACGTTTTTCTTAAATCTGAAATCTCTAGACTTTCCGATGGGCTTCACGAAGTTTTTTTGAAATCAAAATTTCCCGACTTTTTTTTACAACTAAGATTGGAGCTGGCAAAGTTTCAAGAGCACTTTCGAAAAATGTGTACATGAAAATGTAAACTCCACATTTCCCAGGCAACCCTTTGTCACATTCGAGCTTAGTTCCACCTCGGTAAAGAATGGTCAGGTCGAATTTCAGGAATACTCATATTTTCAAATTTCGAAAACGAAACAGGTACTATGAATAAAATAATTGTGTAAAACTTTTCTCGCCGGGCTGATTTCGAAGGTTTCTTGATCAGGTTCTAATTCATTACTAGTTTATACTGATTTCTAATCCACCTGGCGAAGTTTGCTTTGGTGTGGCCTTTTCCATAGGGTGATTTGGTCAGCCAGCCATGTCGGCAGTGTTTGAATATGTGTAAATTGGATATTGACAAAGGTCGTACATAGAGGGCCGTATGGTGAGAGCATGTGAAACGATGAGAGGGTATCGTTGCGGATTCGAGTAGCCTTTCCATATAGAAGGGTTTATGGCATGACCGATTGAGACCTCATATCACGGATATGCATCCATGTATATACCCGTGCTCTATCGAGTTACCGAAATTCGGAATCATCGTGAGTTCCGCCACTTTTTCTTCTGAATTCGTTCGAATTCTCGTTTTGTACCATAGTACCAAAGTACTTACAGTGTAGTCGAAAATTGGACTTCTCAGATAAACGAATAACTCAGTAATAACTTTTGGAGCTGCACTGATGGCTTTACTAGTTTGAGAGTCCAGAACAGTATTCTTTTCTAGCAATGAGAACGGTCCCTTTACTCCTTACTGTCTTTTGATACGAAAAATAAGGCAATCATTACGAGCGTTTGATTTAATATCCTTTTCTTTATCGCACCCTATGGTCGTATTGGTGGTGGACGCGTTTTCACGATTTACTTTTGATCTGCAAAACTCATTTATTGTATATGTTTACTTTTTCCTGGGTTTGTATATGGCATAATAAGTGAAGAAATGCTTTCTATTACGATTTTAACTTTTTTGACCAACACGCCTCATACGAACCTCCTCACTTGGGAATTTGTTCCGAAATCCGGTTGTCAAATTGTTCCGGAATTATTTTAAAAATTTCAATGAAATTATATAGAGATTTGACCAAATTTGTATTTTTGATTTATGTTGAGTGTTTTTACGAATTCTAAGGTAATTCACCTAGAACGGTGAAATAGTCAAGTTTATGTAAGTTTTAATTATCAAGTTGTGTACTTCATGGTTTTCTTTAGTCACGGTCAGGTCAGTTTTAGCTGCAATCGGGTTTTGCAAGTATTATAATAAGCGAAAATTTCCCTAGGAGCCAAAAACTGCAGAGTTCTCATACTCTCAGGTTCTGGCTGTACATAGCTCATCCCATTCCTTTGCTTTAGAATACGTGGTTTTTTCCAATAAAAGTGTTTTCAACGGTGCAGATCAGTGAGCAAGCTCCATCTAATGATCTTCATCACTACAAATTTAGTGGATGTGCTGAGACAGTATTTGAGTCAAACTGTTTTTCAGCCGGAAAACAAATATTCAGACGAAATTGAAAGTTTAATTGAAAGAAATGTTTGCCGAGTTTGGGCAGTTTTTCTTTCCTTATATTTCGATATTTTTCTTTGCCACTTACTCGGGTAACGGTCCAGCGACAATTTTTCTTTTTGGTAGGCTCTCCGAAGACCGATTGCTGCATCGTTTTCCGTTTCTCCATTACTCGTAATTCTGATCTTCATTAAATTGTTGAATTGTCCCTTTCCAATTACTGATTGATTGTTTCGAGAATCAATTCGAAATTAAGATCTGACACGGATATCCGCCAATAAAGGGCATTCGCCACTGCCTAGTTCGAGACGAACAAAAGGTCATGAAGTTGCACTCAAGCCGGCTTGTACTAGTCACTGTACGAACCATATGCGCCTTAAGTAGTATTTGTAGTCATGATAGACATAAGCATGGCAGTTTTCCAAAGAATGACTGTCCATAGCCCTTTCTATTCCCGGTCTATTGTGGTACGAATTTCCTCATGGAAAGGTTTACGTTCGTAGTCGCCTATGTCTAAGAGGTCGACGATGTCGGCCGGCACCGATGGATAGTGCAGCTGGATGGCGTTTTTGTTCCTTTTTCCGAGCTCCAACAAAGGCTCGAAAAGCTGGCTGTGTTGAAAGTGCGTAAGGCTGTCATGTAATGCGCGAAACGAGAACGCTGCACTGGCAAAATGCGACAGCCGACTATACCCGAGAAATTATTGCGTCTTCTAGGTAAGAAATATACCAATATTTCTTTTTGGTTACTGTAAGTATACGGTAGGCTAGTTAGTGAGCATGATAGTAATGTGAATTGTTTATAAAATTCCTACCATAATTAGGCTATTGCTGCTTACTGCATTTATGTATAATAATTAGTTTATGTTGATTTACGATGTTTTACTAGAAGAATGAAGTGATCAGAAGGAAATTTCTGATCTGCTACACTTCTACGCGCGCGATGCGCTCTCGCCGCGAAACGACAACTTCGAATCAACTGCACCACACTTTGAAATGCCATTCAACTGCTACTGGACGCGTATTCAGCTCACATAGCAACTTCCTATGGTCAGCTGGTTTACGGGTCGACGCTTTCATTTGCTCAATTTGATACCAGTTAACCTCCCTACAGGGGAGGGAAGATGGCTATTCTGGAAGACATTAAATCTAAAACAATTCGATCTTCTATCCACATTTGTTGTTAGAGGAGCAATTTGTCGTTGCTTCACCTCAATTGAGAATAAAGTAGCTCACATGACATCCCCAAGTACCTAGAAAACACTCTGGCTTCTCAGAACTAGATTATAAAGATTTTCGAAATTTAGAGGAAAGTTTCCAAAAGAATCTGTAAGAAGATAGAAAATTTCTCCGAAAATCGAGCCGCGCTCGCCGCACCCTATCGCGCGCATTCGCGGCTATGAAGGGAAGGGTTCGAATTCCCAATAGGACGGTACGGCATGCGGGAACATTGTCGCTTTTCGTGGGAATACGGGTAGAAGTACTGCCACCTGTCCTTGATTTGCTCCGCTGTGCAAAAAAATTTTAAGAAAATAAAAGAAACCTTGAACTTCCGAATAATGTGGCAGAATAATACAGCCGTAATGGCGGTGGCAGTACCGAAACTTACTGTGATCACTTTTGTAATACAGCAATACAGGTACATACTGTGCACGATAATGATTTCATCCTGCCCTTTTCAGAAGGATGTCTCCCGTCATGGTTTCGAAAAGAACGGAATGAATCGCCGCAAGCACTAGAAGCAAGTAATTCAATAACGGTAACCATAATTTAGTAACCAATTCTGCTAATTATTTAGTGTTTTCTTTTTGAAAAAACTTTCTACCGAAGGTTTGAACTGTGCCGACTCGTACGTTTCGTATTTTTAGTTATTTTCAAATTTTCGAAGGTTCAGCTAGATTTCCTGCTTCCAATTTCGAAACTTTTTTTTAACAACTAACTGGAAAAACTGAAAATTCGATATGCTTTCCCCCCAAAAAAACTTGAAGAATCCCATATTATTAAAATCCCATATCATCGAATGAACCTTTGTCGGAAGAAATTCGATAACTAGTGATAAATGAATGTATCGGATGCGTATATAGATGTTTCCAGATCGATGATCCTCCGGAGCTTCTAGATCGCACACGACCACCTGAATATGATAATGACAAAGGCCATCGTCGACCATCGTACGAGACCAACGAACTCCACGAATCTGATGGTAAGTCGCAAGTTATTGCTGGATAGAAAATTCATTTTCAAATAAAAAAAATCATTAAAGCAGATCACAAATCAAATCAGGAGGTTCTCTAATGTGAAATTTTCAAAGGTCGTTTTCATTAGTACACGACCAGAACTGCCTCTCGGTTACATACGTAGACATTCTCTGCGTATGTACTTCGTTACTTTTACGTTAGCTGTGAATCCAGTGGTATAAGTTTGGAAGGGATTGATGACAGTGGGGATACGGTGTGCCACTTCGGGCTGAGGCTCCATGCCCATAGAGACGGTTTTGTTTTCATTTCCGAAGCGACATATCTCTGATCTGAAAGAAATGTCGAACTAGTTCGCATGCAATAAGAAATTCGGCCCTATACGTTTCTTTGAAATAGAAGCCGAGTACGGATGGAAGTCGAGTATATCCCAATACTGGATCGATCACCCCCAAAGACTTTATCCTTTCTCTTTAAAGGCACCGTTTACGATAAATTTAGGGTACCCTTTTTTGACGTTAATTGATAGAACTACTCTAGAATAAACTCTAGATAAAACTACTCTACATAACAACGAAAAAAGCGCAAAAAACGATGAGCAAAAAGAAATAGAAAGGGTCAAAAAAAGAGCTCGAAAGGGGGTTGAACGAGTTTCACATTGGAAGAACGGCGGTTAAGGGAGTGTTCGGGCGAGTGCACGAAGGCGATGCAGTGTCTGCAATAAAAGACAGCACACCCAAACAGCTGATTTAGACTACAGTCTTGAACCTGGCAATTTGCCAACAAGCTTATCGATTTTTCACCAACTTCGCTCCAATGCGAAAGTGATGAACGGCAATTAGATTTCGTAGTCAGCCTAGCGAGGGGCGGAGGGCGACCGTGGCTCACTCTCCGGCCCCTTATTGTGCCCTATCCAGACCGTTTTCCGACCCCATTCCTGCACAAATGGTATCAGAGGGGGCGTCGAATTCAAACCGTGTGCAAATCTCCGAAACCATTTTTTCGTGAACCGTGCTTTTAACTCTGTTCTAGCCCGAGCAAACTCTTTTTTTCTTAGTACAGTTTAATTTGATTATCCATTGTTTTCTTTCCAGTACAGTTCAGTTTGAATCTAAATTCTCAAAAAAATATAATATTAAGATGAAAGCGAAAGTGAAGAATTGGACATGATCTATGGAACGGCAGCCCCAATACGAATGGATCACAGGCTAGAAGAAGCACGACGACGCCATTCCAAACGTAAATGTAAAGGTAAGAACTTACAGGATTGATTTTTCGGGTCGTGAATAGTGGAGCCTCAAATATTCCTAGAAATAATTGATTCACAAGTTATTACGATCTGATATTCAAGAAAATCAGCCCTGTTATTGAAGCAGTTTTGCTTTTCGAGTCGCTAATGCTGGTTCTTTTTTCAGGCTGGTGCTATCGTGGTGGAAATTGCACAGTTGATATTGATGAGATCACTTATGAGCTCAGATCGGTGAACTGCCAGTAAGTTTTGCCTATTCAATGTCCGGAGGCCCTTTTTATGACCAGGCCGCGCAGATACAGGGGTAGGAGTGTAATAAGAGTAAGTAATCGTCAGCGTGGTTGGTTTTCAGCCACTTAGGCGCTCAAGAGCGGGTGGGCGCCCCTTTCGTGGAAGCATTGGGTGTACAATGTGTCGCGCCCAGCTCACCACTGGAACTCAACCATATCACTTAATCCCCTATAGTAACTGTCGAAGGGTGGACCGGCGTTCGTAATAGAGAAACATCCTTCCATTCCGATACCGCGAAACCACTCTGAAGGGATAAAAGTCCCATTGGCCCATGTTATTCCGTTCACCGAAATGCGGGTTGGCCCTTGGCTGGACATTATTTTATATTCTCCTTCTCCTAAGTGGTACCGTATGATTCAAGATTTTATTTTTCAGTTGCCCACACGGTTATTGGGGCAACCGATGTGAGCTGCACTTTGTGGCACGTCTATTCGCACCGGTCAAAGGAAATGTCGATGTGGAAAAGTCAGGTGTCTCGGCGTTCGCATTTATCATTCTCATGCTGATCGTCTCCATTGGACTGATTTTCTATACATACAGGAAGTTAGCAGAATTTTCCCATCCCTTTCTCTATTCATCCGACCATATCGCTTCATGCTCTATGAGTTCCTCCCTTTACATGCCTCTGAATTTTCTTTATTGCTTCTTCTTTCTTCCTTATTTTGGTTTACGTCAAGTGAATAGGTTCATACCTTAAGTTTCTGTCCTTCAGGTTAGCTCGCCGTAATACGGCAATCGATTCGTCTACCCTTCCATCACTCAATTATCATCTCCGACGTCAGTCAGTTTCGTTTCAAACAATGCCTACATCTGTCAACACCTCACCCACTAACAGTACTGCCAGCACTGCCCGTAGTGCTTTAACCCACTTGAATTGTCGTACACCGTTTTCGCCGTTTTCGAAAAGGTCAGTAAATTTTTTATAAAGTCGGAAAACTTGCGTGATTTGGTTCCTCAGATTACCATCACCAGATCTACCCCTTAGGGTACGTGCTTCGCTCAACAGGGCAATATATTTCACTTCAGGAGGGGAGGGGTGTAGCCGATCAGGAGGGAAGGGGTGTAGCCGATTTTCTGAAGAAAGAAGCGGGCAGAGCAAACATCAACAAGGGAATTATCATATGTTATCAGATTTCTGAAAGTTCTTCCTCTGCGAGCCCTTCATGAGATGAATCGGGTTCTAAACGCTTGAGCTTTGGGTTCGAACTCGTTTTATACCTATGCAAGCCGTGTAGTATGCTGGACGTCGCTAAGAAGAAGTAGGATGTCCCATGTGTTGCGATCATGTCGATCAATTGCCGCCAATATCGATCATGTGATGCCATGAGGGGTTCGACGTTTCGACAACTTTTAAATTTGGAGGCTTTATGATGCACCAGTTTGTTCATTCCCCACCTACTCCAATTTGACTGCGTCTTTTTACACAGATCACGCAAAGCACGCCCCGCCCCGCCCCCTGTGGGAGGAGCTAGACGTGCCGACTCCCATAAGCATTCCATACTCTATATTATTCCCAATTTGAACGCTCTACGTCGTAGGAGAGTTATCCTTTCAACAGCCATTTTCGCATAAAGCTAGCCCTCAGTGCGAGAAGTCTAGGCATGTCATTCACCATGAACACTCCCCTACTGCCGCCCGCATCCCTACCAATTTGGAACGCTTTAGTCCTTAAGAAACGGTCAATTTGTATTTCCCCTTTCAAAGACTCCTTATGGTCCCTGTGTGGACGGACACACTTACGTCTATTGTTAGGGCACAAGGACTGTATTCGGCACGTGCAATTCCTAGTTGGGAGTTCCAAGCAAGGTTAAACGCTTTGCACAGCTTTATATGATTATTTTGAACTTCGTAGAAGTTATATCAAATGTGTAACCCAAAGGTTCGATAATTATTCCAATGCAATAGTATTGATTTCAGTTACAGCCATATATCTGGAAATTCTTGTAACTCAGTAAACGATCTCACTCCTTCACTGAATATGGCGTTCGAGCGACTCTCGATGAGCTCCGTCACTTCGAAGATTCATTCGGATCTACCGAAAACCGATTCGAAAAAAGTGAGTTGGACTGTTTAGGAAGGAAAAGCTATAAATTGAAAAATATTTTAAAAATTCACCAAATTGCCAAGCCTTGGAAAAAACCAACAGAAATTAAAAACGGCTGAGCCTTGGTATGACGGAATTATGGTCTGAATGGGAAGCCATTTTTTCTGCTTCTAAGGCAACAGTTTACGATCACCATGAGGTAATCTTCCTAAGTTCAAAAGCGGAAATATTGGTGGGGAAGAGTGCACCAGGGGTAGAACATCTGCTCGATCTGTCAGTTGTGGGATTTTTAGGATTAAGGAGCGGGTTGTTCGAGATTACTATGCAGGAAGCTGCATGGGAAAGGTTTCAGGCGAGGTTTCAGTTATTGTAATTGTGTAAAGAGCTGACTTCAGTTAGCCAAAAACGACATAGATTTCACTGTCACTATGATTCACGACTAGTTGATTGAATCAACAACAACTGTGCTCCAGTTTGAATGGTGCAGCCTTTGCAAAGCATGAAAACACGTCCATTTTTGGGTATGAACGTCTTTGATGACGATTTCGAGCCTTCTCCCGTTTAGGCGGTTTCGTTTAGGCGGTTTTTCTACACAGCAGCCCCGCATATGTCATACCTGGCCACAGGTTCCTCCAAGGAGTGAATCTATGAAATCTTTTTTTATAGTGAATTGTGCCTTTCAATAACCATCTTCAAGTACAACTATACTTATCATTCGTCTTTATTCATTTCGCATTAACTGTAATACTTTGTTGGAGACCTGATTTACTGGCGCTCTTCTGAACGAATGGCTGTACAGGATGGGGTAGGGTTATGGAGTCAAAGTTTGGGAGCATTATTTTCTACTATAATAATAGAAAGCTTCCCAACTCTGAACTCCTTTTTTCTTGTTTTTAACTCACTACAAAGTGGATTTGTCCTCCAGTTACCATAAAAACTCTGTTTACTGTTTGACGGTGAACCCATCGTCGTTCTGACGTCGATTTCAGAGCTCGGATACGATGAACATCTCTGATTTAGTGAATACGCCAAGATTTACTATTCCGAAGACTACCGCAAGGTTCTCGGAGCTGCCAAAAGTTTCTGACCCGACTTGGGAGTGTTGATCCTTAGTTTAGTCAAAAGGTGGGCAGTCACTTGTGCTTCGGAAATCGTTACTGCAGAAGAGATTGATGAGTAGGAATATGAATAGCCACCCGGATAGCAAGGCATGCAAACGAAAGATAGATCCCAAAAAGTCAAAATCTCTCAAGTTTGGTGCAAGGAAAACTTCTCAGATTGAGTCCCCTTCTACCATACCTCTAGATTTCCTTGAAGACAGTATCCAAACGTCGCAGCATTCAGATTTCTTGAAGAGCGACGTGCACCAACTTTCCGATTGCTACAGTCCTTGAGCCCCTATTCAAATTTCTCTGAAATTTCAAAAATATCAATTATTCTGTGCTCCGACCTAAAACCGTGCTTTTTCATGCCATTTATTCTGTTTTCATAATTTTGCCTCACTCTGTTCCGATGGCTTTAATTGTACTTCAAGGAAAAGGGTTTCAAACTTTGTTTTCTTATAGACCACCTGCACCACTGCCAATCGAAGCACTGCGACAACCTCTTTTACGAGTCAACTGAGTGATGATGTAAGACATGTTTTCCATAATTGAAGTGCGTTTTCTCTATTTCACACTCGAGGCTGCTACACTCATTTTTCCGAGACATCCCGCCTTTCTGTTTGAATCCTTGAAGCTCATGTAGCTCGAAATGCTTTGAATGTTGTGCACTCATGTGGGAAAATGCTGGTCATTAGGACCGATTTCCGATTGGACGAGTTAGCCCTATGTCGCACAAGAATGTGGAAAACTATTGTTTGATGGCTCGCACACATTGACAACCTTTTTACTAAAGTCGAACTCCGATCCCACTTGTACGCTAGGCTACCGAATTTATAATCGTCTTCTAGTAAATTTGCGAAAACAGGGCCTTATGTCACATAGCCTCTGGAGGATCCCTAGTTTGGATCAACTTGTAAACATTTCTGCCCATATTATGCGTTGTTGTCGGCTATGATCTTGCAGCTTCACAATGGAGCGATTCAGAATCTAGCTGAATCTGAAAGTTTTCTGAGATTGAAGCCTGAAATGCATCAATTTACTGATTCCAGTCTGTCTACCACACGGCTGTCGGATCATTTTCCGTAGAACCAGCGCTAGTCGACGAGCGGAACGCCGTACAAATTCCGCTGCAACTTGCCACAACGAACGAAACGGTCTTTGTAAAGTAATCTGGTAAAAGATTGTCTTAGATGTTTATGTAAATGTTTCTATTAAAAAAGCCACGTGTAGCTGAGAGAGTGGTCGAAGTACATAGGTTTCTTTGCCAGGGGCAGTTCACAGTAGTATAGGACTTACTAGGTATTTTGGGAGGAGAGTATCGAACATGTCGAGGGGTATGAAGTTGTTTTGGATGAACTAATGGATTTGGCGCTTGTACTACATATCCTCCTCTATTCTTTCCTCTCCCCACCTTCCTCCATGTTGGTTGAGAAAAGCTTTTCCAAAGTTAGATTGTCATCTACTGGGGAGAATTTAGAGAGTTGCGCAGATGGACGGGCTTGTTTATCTCCATGACGGTAAGTCTGGTCTGGGCTCCCGAGTGGTGCGCTTCTATTGAGGAGGAAGTGCGTCCCATAGAAAGAGCGCATTTATCTCACGGACTCCGCCCACTCTCTCAGTTGTTCCACTGCCTTCAAACTCGATCAGCTCATGCTGTTGATTCCGCCTAGCTGGTATTCATCTTATAAATGCCTTAATTCAATGTCACTTCAACGATGATTGTGTCTTCGACGACTGTACTATGTGCTTTATTTTGTTGCCATTATGTGCCTATACGAAGGCTGCCCACCTGTTCACTTACCCATTTGTACCTTATAATGCTCTATTATGTATGTCTGTGATTATACTTATATCGTGACCTAAGCGGGTGTCTATTAAGAAATTCTGTGAATGTTTTATTATGGGATAAAGATTGCACAAGCACGAATTTCCTGAGTCAGGGCAAGGTTAAGATGCCTTGAACTTTACCTTTAGTCACCTCTAGATGCCTTGAACTTTACCTCCATTTCTACTTCTCTCTAGTTAGAATTTGGATATTTATAATTTTTCTTTCTTCCTATCCTTTGGGATATATGATTCAAAATTAGGCCATCAAAGAGAAAGAGAAATGTGATTTCAGAACTTCAAAACTCAGCATTACAAAAAATTCGGTCAAAAGTTTTGCAATGCCCCACTTTGGCTGATTTTTGTAAATTCGATAGTTTTTCGACATTGTAGATAGGGATTTCGAAATTTTAGTCTTTAAATTCATGCCACTCCTCCAGTAATGCGACGTCCAGAGCTTGTTCCAGGCCTCTCTTTTAACCAACATCTGCTGTAAGCAAGATCAGCGTAACTACGACTTGGAATTCCAAGGCATGAAGCTCTGGACTAACTATGACGCCTGATATATCATTATCACAACTGGATTAGCTGGTTGGGATGGTATGCACCATTTTTACACATCTCAGCGCTTCGAACAGTGTCATGAAGAGAAGCGCCAAGTTCAATGCCGTAATGTCTGATGTAAGTTAATGTGGCCTCGGCCGAAGAGTCAATTAAGCCGAGATCTCATGGCTACAACTTGGGACTGTAACTTATAAGAACTTCCAACCAGAGTGCAGCAGGGCAGCTCTCATTTTGCTAGGAATCGATTGAGCGGTTTGACGAAAGTCTTCTTCCTCTACTCCTTTTTCAATGATGTTTGTATACACATCATCAGCAAGTATGAAAAAATGACAAAAAAGAATGTGACAAAGTGCGAAAAAGGGAGGAAAGTGAGACGCTCTGTTGAGTAAATTTATCGCTCATCCATTGACGGCAGAGCTTGAGAGCTGGTAAGGAGCTCTCGTTAGGAAGCACTTGGCTTAGCTAGACAAAGGCATAAAACGTAGTTTCCAGTCAGTAGGACTTCCCAAATATACCCGACTTTATTTCTTATTTGTGACATTTTCAGTTACAACAGTCAAACAAGAAGCCTGCAACATCCTCAGTAAGGTCGGATTATATTATAGTAAGTTAATGAAATTCATATTTTAACTTAACACCTTTGTTGTTGGGTTTGACTTGTTGAACTACTAGTTCATATGGCAGAGAGTATGGGGAGAACCAGTAAAATCCACTCCACGCTGGTAGAAGGAGACGAAGAAGCATAGCGGCTTCAGCACCATCGTCGACACCGTTTGGTCTTGACCCACATGCCAAGCAATTGGCATGGCTCTTCCTCTGTCCTTCTAAATTAGGGGTGACTCGTGGTGGCGACCACCCACTAAGGAGAAGCTCATTATACATTGCCTAGTTACTCCTAACAACTATAATAGTTTGCCAGTGAAACGACCTATTTCAAAGGCGCCGCCTCCTAGCATGATGCTGCGGAAGCTACTTTCAAATGATGGACCTCCAAAAAGAGAGTACACTACTTGTGCACGAAATACATTAGCTGTTTTGAAACCACACCCTCAACAGCCAGTCCCGCCTCCTAGAGGTGCTAAAACCAGCCTATCTAGGAGGCGAGACTGGCTGTTGAGGACCTTTCGCAGCAATTAGCCATCAAAATGATGCTGAGGGCTGGTTTCAGCACCTCGGCATCATTTTGATAGCTATTTTCTGCGAAGCGAGCTTGAGGCGGGGTACATACGACCTATATACAGGGTGGGCCAAAATTATGATTACACAGACATCACATCGCAGAAAAAGAATGGAAAGCCAATAGAGCGAACCAATTTCATTAAAGGGTTTATCACTAATTTCTTAACAAAGCTGTACCTTAAAACTGCGATCTGTTGCTTTCTGCTTTCGCCCAACACCAGAGACGACGATGGACGGCATTGACGGTGGCACGCAGCTAGGGTCATCGAGTTGGTCCCGGCTTTTTACTAAGCATTTTTGAGATCATTTCTTCTCTTGTTTGGATTGAAGGATGCTTTCATCTCAGAGGCTGACCACATGGAGACATTCATGGGATTTAGGTCAGGGCTCAAAGTGGTCACTGATCGAAGCTTATGAAGTCAAGAAACCCCTTTTACTAAATTTCTAGGCAATTTCTGTTCCGCGGTCTGGAGCTTCATCTTGACAATATGACCGGTTCGAATCACCAAAGTGTCCTATTGCGCACGAAGGGATCAAACAGGCCTCCTAACCAACTTTCACTCCATAATTTACAAGAGTAATCGGTGTTTTTGCCTCGGCGGTGACGCTAGCACAGGCCATCGCAGAAAGTTAGTGAGCCAGGCGCTGTATCACTTTCATGCATTTGAGCTTCATATAAATCTTATCGCTCTACTTATTGAGCGTCTGTTTCACTGGGAATATCTTTTCGTCGGTGAACAGGAATTCCATGCGACAATTTTTTCAGATGCGACAGGCAGCTTTTGTTGGCAAACCTTTCTCTTCTCTTTAACCTGCTCACTGGCGAGATCACTTTCTGATCGTATAAGGGTCCCGTTGTGCAGGTGATGCTTCACGATTTCACGCAGAGAATTTCGTGAGGTATCCATTCATTTAGCCTTTTTTGACTCAGAATGAATTTTGCTGCTACGTAGACCTTTGCCCTGCTTCCTTAAAACTTCCCCTAAGTATAACCACAGCTCTCCTAGGTTCACCACTCCTATCTGCAATTGTTCCCAACTCTCGAGAGCGTCTCATGGTTGAATGCAATACCTGCCTTGTTTCGCTAGTTCGTCCGTAGATGCACCAAGCCAAAAGTGCTTGTAAATGCAAAGCAACGTTTGATTCACGGACTAGTTACGCTTATATTATTTTCAAAATCTTTCAAAAGTTTAGCATCATTAGAAAGGTAACAATGTAAGCTACCTTGTGGAATGGAAGAAGTTCAGTGAATTGCTATGAACTCAGAAAAAATTTGCTATGAACGTCAGCGCGCGCTGTAATCATAATTTGGCCCACCCTGTAGACAGAAGGGTGGAAGTGCAATAGTCGTTTTGAAGACTGATGATGGCTCTAGGAAAGCAGCTTTCCCAGTTGGGAACTTAAACTTAAAAAGCAGTCATCTTCCCCGTTCGAGATCGAGATCAATTGTGACGGCTGTGCTTCACGTAGTCAGTGATCTTTTCACTGATCAGTGCTCAAAGTCAATGTTCAGCCAAACCAAGGCCATGGTTACGACGACGAACTTCGACCAATGACGAAATCATCTGACTACCTTATGGTGAAGCTACATACTTTTTTTGCATATTTTCGATAACACTTAGAGTTTTAATCTACTTCAGGATCAAATTCATTTGGAAAAACGGACTCCAACTGAAATCAAGGAGGAGTTGAATCGAGAAGATCTGAAACCTTCGCCAGTGGATGAGCCCTTGCGATCGGTCGAACCATGTCCATCCGAATACCAGCTGGCTGCTTTGAATGACCAACTGGTTGGATTCCTCTTTGCGATCATGTAGAATCAGCTCCCAGTTCGTTGCGGTATTACCTCCCTACTTCATTGCCCAGTAAGGGTATGCGGGTGTATAATTGATATCGATTGCGTATCAGAAATCGATACTTATTCCAAGTTAAGTGGTCTACTGTGTAACTAGCACTATGTAAGTTCTCCCAGTCGTTGTTTCAACCTAATTTTTGCCTATTGGCTACATATGTGTCTCCATCCGTTAGCCCGCGATGGGTATCCGGCGCTTCATGGGTTCTGGGATGTCCAGGGGTCCCCCACCCCTACGACTTTTTTGCGGAATCACTGTCCCCAACTCGTTGAACTCAGGTTGGCAGTAATCCTGGATAGTAATATAAGTAATATAACCTACAGGTACACTCGTAGCTATCCCGCTCGTAACAGATGGGAACTTGAGCGTGCGCTTCGTTATGCGTATATTCCGCCGTTCTTGGGAGTGATTTCCGTGATTTCTACAATCGTTGGCCTCACAATAGCATCACTACGGTCCAACTCATCAGCAGAGCGTGACCGTCACGCAGCCGCTCGCTCGACTTTTACATTCTTCGTTGCATCCCAACATGAAAGCACTTTATTTTGTAGTCTCCAAATCTCATTGCACTCTTTTGCAGTCCTACGTTCCCATGGTGAAAGCTTTCAATGAGCTGGAAAGAAAACGGAAGGGAATGTAGAAGTAGTCGAAGGTTCTCCTAAACTCTCTATTATTTGACTCAGAAACAAACTTCTCAATTCATTGCGCTACTTATACGAATTCTGAATGCTTTTTAACATCGCTCCTCTGCATTACTATTGAATAAATTGATTTTAATAAAAAATTTATCCATGTGCTCATTCTGTGAAACTTGGTTTTTAGTGTTCCCTGAAATACTACGTATAAAAGTCACAAGCCAGGTTTTCTGTTATAAATTTAATCACATTTTTAGTAAATTTGCACCGTTTGTAAAAAGGTAGTGAAGTGTTCAGAAAATGCGGCTGATAGTTCACTTCGATCCACTTTCCTTCTCCGGTGAGGTTATGAACTACTATCCCAGAAAACCACCTTTTTTGTCTGTGATTCCTACCTGCTGTTTATGATCTTTGACTAGTTTTTCACTTTTTTGCTGAGGTTTTCTTGCCTTGAGATTGAAGCGAATGTTGCCTCTATGGAACTGTTAAACATTGCCGATGACATACATTGCCACCAACACGAAAAGTTTCTCTTCAAGTGAACGCTCTTAAATGGCCTCTGCGTTAATTTACATAGAATCACTCGGTACTCCTCAGAATACGCCATGCATTCGACTTCCATTTATAAATCCGATGGTTTTCGAATGCACATCCTGATAGACTCTAAGGACTGACTTGTGTAAAAGTCAAGGTTTATATTTTTACGTCTTTATTCAGCCAATGAAACCGGGACGTTGCGGTAAGCTCAGGGGAGATATTAAAGATTTGGTGGCGATGGATTTGGAAGCAGTACGGCTTCCCACAACGACCCGGTCTATTGTGGTATGTTCATAAAATGTCAGCATTAACTAGGGAAATAAATTCGCTTTTTCTGATGTTTTTGTGGTAATTTGGTCTTAATGACATCCTTTAATCCTGAATTTACGACCATGCCAATCGGTTTCGGCGTTCCTTTTTTTGTCATAGATCGTGTCGCGGCTGAATGTTGCTTTTTTGGTTGGATCGATTCTAGGAGAGGACATGGATGCGACAAAACTGTTGTCAACATCTTCTCAGTTCTGTTTCGACCCGGGATTTGGGCCCTTCTTTCTATCCGAATGGTTTATCCGAGAGCCCAAGCAGCTATGATTAATTGGTTCGCCAACTGTTCGGAGAAAAAGATTCTTCGGCGCTAGAAATGGAGCACCGCCGTGGCGTGGCTGAAGTGTTCTGGGTTCAGTTTCTCCCTCACGCCATGAGTACTTCCTTTCGAGGGAAGCCGTGACAAGCTGCTTTTATCCGATACGGCCAGCCCTAAGCGTTTTCGTGCACTCTGCGTCTCACTGGCTCTTACTTGTTTCTATTTGCTTTGCTTCCTCTTCGTCCACATCATCGTTTTCTTTCATTAATTCAATGAGGAGTTTCAAAATGGAATCGTTCCACTTCAGCAACAGCAAATGGCTATTATCGGGCATTACAATTTGCTGGTTGCTTTCTATTTTCACTATATAGCGCTACTTCTTGGTTCTCAGCCATTTCTCGCAATCAAGTAGAACAACTGTAGCCCATGCTTCCTGGCTTTCAGTAATCTAATTGCTGTTGCCCTTCTTTTTATACATATTTTCATTCAATTATTCATTGAAGTACACCAGGGGATGTGAGACATGATGAGTTCCTATTCATACTGAGGGTGATAATTTGTCTATGAATCCTGGAATAGTGGGCCAAAACGTTATCTCCCTCAAGCCTCCCTTATCCCTCCCCTCATCTTCCCTCCTTTTTGAGGTTGTAAAATACCAATCGCGATTCTGATTGTATTTTTATGTAGAGAAGTTTCGAGCCCATTCAAAGGAATTAAATGTCCTATATCACAATTTTGATTGTACCACCCATCACCCCCTTTCGAAAAGACAATGTACTTGTTCAGTACCTTTACCCAGTTTTTTGACGGACT
Organism: Haemonchus contortus; assembly: GCA_000469685.2. Taxonomy (NCBI): domain Eukaryota; kingdom Metazoa; phylum Nematoda; class Chromadorea; order Rhabditida; family Trichostrongylidae; genus Haemonchus; species Haemonchus contortus. The sequence continues at coordinate 5,435,357 of LS997565.1, forward strand.
CAAATTGAATTTTTCTGTGACATTTCCGCATTAATACCATTTCCTGATAACACAGTTGCCACATGAAATCAGCTTTTATTGTTTAGTAAAAAAATAAAATAATTTATCTGTAGAAAAAATAATTTATCTGTAGATGTAAATCACAATCGACTACTTATAACTTTGTAGTTGCACCGATGCACATAAGTTTAAGGTCTGAGAAGCGCTGAAGCTCACTATCAAAAATTTATTTCGAGAACTTCAGCCAATAGTCATCTAAATTAAGGCTGGATAAAGCTTGAAATAGCAGCTTATTGCAGCATCTATCAAGTGTTAAGAGTTCACAATACCAACTGAAATTAAAGTACATGGCGAATCCAGGAGCGTGCTATCAGTGTAGATAGAGAAATGTATAATTCTCAGTTCTTGGTATGAATCGATTGGTCTCCCTGAACCGAGCCATAACATATTTCCGCATTAATCCTCCAAAAAGTAAGGTATCGGCAAAGCTTCGGGGAGGTCCTGCTCTTTCAGGTTGTTGCTCGTGTTCGTTATGGGGCACCCTACTGACTCAGAACCCCGTTAGGGGCATATTCAAGGCAGATCAGCAGATGATCACCCCACCCTTCTGAGTCCGAAATTAGGAAAGAATTTCAATTCTGTCCTTAATTATTTACTTGAGGCTGTTTGAATATGAAAAAGGCAATCGTTTTTCTCAGATTTCTCAGACTCAGATTTTTTCTGAGATCTTAGTGCTTTTTGGCTAATTTTTCTACTAAAGTAGATTTCAAAGATAGAATCCATTAAATTCATTAAAGCTCATGAATCCTTTGAAATCTTACGTGACCGATCAAGGATCATTTAGAACTCGAGCAGAGTTGATATCATTTCGAAGTAGTGGCATGTTTTTGTTTTAAGTCGGCTCAGGCCCAGTTGAAAACAAACTTGCTTTTGGATAACTGGCCTGGAATTCACTTTAGAAGCTTCGCTGTGACGTCGATTACTTTGATAGTGTAAGAGTGTTCGACGGCCATCTTCTCGGGAAGTTGCTCCCAAGCCGGGGTCCATCATTTCGTCTGATCCTTATCTATGATGAATTCCGGGGCATTTAATGGTTTGCCTCTTCTGAGATGTTCGTCGACCTTTCTCTGCTTGTAATCCCTTACATCCCCGTGTACCGGGTATCAAGTGTTGAGAGGCATATGTTATGACAGATGCCCCTTATTATTTGTTTTGAAAATGAATTTCCTCGCCAGCTCTAGAAAACAGAGTCTCATTGAATGGATCCGCCAGTAACATTGCGACTTATAAATAAACTTCATAAAAAATAAACTATTTCCTACGAGCGTTTCTGCAATTCTGATCTGCTTTCGAACCCGCAAAGAAAACCACATCCAACCTAAAGAAGCTTAGGCAAATCTTTTTGTTAGTTACCTTCTTGAATGGGTGTATTTCTGTATTCAAATGTAGCTGAGGCAGCAATGATTAATGAATTCTCAGTTTTTCCTTACTGCTACATTTCTCTTGAATTCCATACAATCATATCTCAAAGAGCTGAAGGATCGTCTTGGCTTTTATTGCGTTATTTCGGAGGTGGTGTAATCGCCAGTGAGGCACTATCACACACCCACGGTCACGGGTTCGAATCCCGGGCCGATATCCGTCTAGGCCAACCAGGCCTTCTTTCCTTCGGGGTCGGTTGTTTGTTACCCTTGTTTGAAAGGACAAATTGCACTGACTTGTATATCGGCTTGCCATTGTATGGGCCCATCCCCACACGGGATTGCTTAATGTCGTAAGACTTTATCCAGTTTTCTACTTTTATTGTATTATTCCCATTATAATTTCAAAGGGCTTCTACGAGCCTGGCTTTTACAAAATAGTTCTTCAAAAACCAATCGGATATTTTAGAGAAACTAATTCATCCCATTACTATATTCATTAGGCTTATGTGAGGGGATCTTCAGTATTATCAAAGATTGATTTTATTTCGAGTTAGCAGTCAAGTGCACCTCCTCACCCTGTCACGAGTTATGTAGTCTCGAGCGGCGTGTAATGGACTTCCCACTGAAATGTCAAGGCTTTCATATCATATTTCATGCTGTAGTTTCTTTAATATTTGAAAAAGGTCTTCAAAAAATCCTTTAACATGGACTTTCTACATTTCTTTACTGTGTTTTGCTTGAATTCAAGAATTATGTGCCATGTTTTCGTGTTGGTTTTATTTACTTCTTGTTGTCGTGATGTTATTACTATCATAATTATTAGTATTTAAATGCTATTGATGTTTTGCTATTCTAATGTTTCTTGTTTCTGACATATTTCATGCAGACATAATAGACTGCAGAGGGTATAACTCTGAACATGGTAGTTACTGCTCCCATTTCCTACTGTGCAATCCCTTTCAAAGTTATGGCAATAATTAGATTGTATCGATCTTGGTTGGACTGGTCTCTCCTTTGCAAAGGAATGTAAGGGATGTCTCTCCCATCTGGCCTGAAAAACAAAAAGTGCACTGTTTTCAGACTACATTGAACGAGGCAGTTAGTTGTGCGATGTTCGAAGACAGCTGTATGAAAAGATAGTTGGAACGTCATAAGTCATAAGTACCGGAAAAACAAACTTGAATATAATCAAAATTGAGGTAAGAACCCATTTTCCCTGAATAGAGGAGGAGCGTGTTTCAAAACTGGACAGGGAGTGTTTGAGAAATTTCTATGAACGTCTTACCCCCTCATTTACTTAGGTTATGACACTCAAAAGCAGCACTTACTCCTCCAAGAAGATTGAGATTTAATAAAGAAATGAGATAAACTACGGTAAATACTCTGTTAGAAGGGTTCAAGGGTCTGGGTCTCGTTGGGGTAATGGTTAAGAGCGCGGGGCCCAGAACGAACAGGTGCGGGTTTGAGTCCTATTTGGGGCAGAATGTTTAATATAGCATTCTTGCTCATCAAGGAGCCATGGAAACTGGTAATTTACACGATAAAACAAGCCATAATAGAAATTCTTGTCCAAACCTGTTCCTTCATGTTTCACTTTCCAGGCAATTAGTCAGTTTTGCCTATTGAACCTGTAAAAACCCGATATTCCAAATGTAACCATTTTTTAAATACATTAGTTCTTTGACAAGAGTATGGGACCATTGTGAGGGTGGTAAGGTGGTGCCAGGCGGTGCTGCTACAACACGTGCGGCCTTGGGATCAAATTTCGGATATAGACTGAGGCCACGAGCTAACTTCTGTGACTTTGAAGTCAGTTAGCTGGTACCACTCAGTACTTTAATTTTCTAAAACTGATTTGAGAAGGTTAAATTACTGACTTGTACAAAGGCCTGTCACCTCATTTTCATTCAAAACCCAGGTACGCATTCAAACGTTTTATTACTTCGAATGGAAGTCGAATATTGGGCTTGACCCATATGGTAACGGTATTAACCAGATGTTTCCTCCCCATGCTTCAAAGGGGAACGGTCCCTGGCATGGGGATTTTATTTAACCCCTGTTATTCATACTATAGAAGCTAATTTTCGGTAAAGATGAAATGACCCAACAAATGCCTCTAGGATGCGCCACGAATCCGCAGTTTCGTCCAAGATCGTCGAAGCTTTGAATGCTTGGTTGGCTCATCTTGATTTAGGGGTACAGCTAACATTGGAGGCAGTGATTCTGTCCTCGCAGAGACAACTGAGTAATTTAGCCGACTTCATCTTGACAGCAACTACGGAAGCTCTTCAGAGGGTTCCTTCCACGACCGTTAATGCAACATCGGGGCTTTTTCACCTTCAAAGGCCTTATATTCAATTTTTCTTTACAACCACAAATTTCTCCACAAGATGGAGTCTCACTATGACTAAGTAAAGAATAGCGTGCAGAAATTCAAGAGTTTCAGTGATAAAGACTAAGGATGAGCCTGCAGGCAAATATGACGCCGAAGTAAAAGTGAGGGTAAAAAGAAGCAAGGGAATCCGATGAAAAATAGAATGGAAGTGCCTCATTATTGAAATTTTTCGGATTGTCAAAACGGTTTTCAATTGCCTCTATTTTCAGTCGAAACTCCAGAGATTTGACTAGCACTCTGCGCCCTGTCGACAATCCATGGACCGTCGTATACGAACAACTTTTGTCGATTTGACTGATTCATTAAAGGCATGACTTTTTTTTAACGTGCTGTGTGGGCTAGAAGGTAGTGGAGGGAGGAGGGAGGGTTGGGGTAATAGACGGGTCTTTTACTCCAATTGGGACTCAACCCCCCTCATCACCTTGGTATGCTGTTCCTTTACTCACAAGGCTCACAGAACCGTTTGAAATTCACCTATCTGAGAGTCAGAAGTCAGAATACCTCTTCATTGGGTTCCCCCCCCCCCCCCCACCCTCCCGCTCTCCTATCGGGCCCACCTAGCAGTTCTTTTTTATGTTATTCCTGCCCAAACACCATTTCCTCTCTTCATGAAGTTTAGTGAAAAAAAACGATTCCAATCATTCCTATTAATGAGATGAGCAGAGCTTCCAGTACGAATACGGGAGGCAGCCATGAACTTAAAATTTATGTAGATGGGAGACCCATAGATAGGACCAACTGTAAGGAGGAAGAAGATTCATGGGCTTTGCACTGTATGTTTACGATAATGTTCAGTTGGAGACCGAAACGTAAGCAAAAAACGTAAACATTATGCAACACTATGGACGAGTGGCGGCTAGTTCTGCTCCCGAAATTCCGTTCCAACCACTACGGCTTCAGATACTACCGTACAAACTGACGCACGGCTTAGCTTTCTTACCAGGGAGGGGTAGTCTACTTATCTTGGAACTTGGAATTCAGACCCAGATAATTCGATAGAGTTTCGGATGCTGTTTACGAAAATGAAAATTAAAACTGCAAAATGATTCTCCTCAAAAAGTTATGGGGGCCCGAATTTTGCTCGACAGTAGTATCAATTGTCTAAAGGAATGTCAGAAAACGTTTAGAAAGCCTTTGATAAAATGAAAAAACACTTTGCAAAAGTGAGGAAAATGGCGGGGAGGGACCCTTCATTTTAAGCCCACGAAGCGAGACCACTACCACTAGGTCACGTGGGCGTTTGATATGGAAGCGACGAGTTCGCACTTCAAATTGATACTACTGTCGAGCAAAATTCGGGCCCCCATAACTTTTTAGGGAGAATCATTTTGCAGTTTTAATTTCCATTTTCGTAAACAGCATTCGAAACTCTATCGATTTATCTGGGTCTGAATTCAAAGTTCCAAGATAAGTAGACTACGCCTCCCTGGTTAGAATCGACTTTCTAATTCTGATGGCGTTGGGCTAGAAATAGTACTCCAACTTTCCATTACAGGGTCAAAACGATGAAAAGCTAAGGTTGTAGATTACGACCGTATTTACCGTCTATGGCGAAAATTCGTCCACTTCTAGTGCAAGGCCGTTGCGGACTTGTGGTATCGTAAGAATAAATTCTTGGGAGTTTAATTAGGCTCTCTCTTTTCCTCTCTAGCAAATCAAATAGTTTTTCGTATTTGTCGATGTTTGAGCAATCAGATCCTGTTGTGCTGATACAATTGTGCTGGGTTTCAGAGCTCAAAGCAGCTTCCTCCTGCGCCCTTTCTCACTTTTCAATGCTAGGGATCTTTATTGAGTGATTAAGCAAGTGTCCTATTCCCTGTGACTTTTACCATGGAATCTATCTGATGAAATAATTTTAGTTGTAAGTCAGTAGTGTAATCTAGTAATGCTGGCCTAGCGCTTGCATAGATCCCTTGTAAAATGCATCCCTTTGCGTTCTTATCGATTTTCGTTTCTTTCATCGCCCTGCGCATTCGGGAGCTTGCCGTGGAAGTATTTTTGGGGACAGCTCATTCAATTTTCTTTTATGAACTCATGAGACAAAACTAATTTTCCGGATAGCTTTGGAGCTGCTATGCAGCTAAACAAAGCTCACTTTCGTTTCTGGACAGCTTTTCCTGCTTCTTTTATCTCTAGTCTATATAACCCATCTATTTGAAGAACGATATGCCGGCCGTAAAAGGAGATGGCATGCGTGGATTGGCCGTCTTCATATCGGATATACGAAATTGTAAAAGTAAAGAGGCCGAAATGAAACGGATAAATAAAGAACTCGCCAATATAAGGTCGAAGTTCAAAGGTTAGTGAGTCTATCTTTTCTGTAAAGTGGAAAGTTCGGTTTTACAGGCTTTTACTGCTGCTTCAAAAAGATTCTGACAATTTTAGGCTGAACTAACATTATATAACCATTTGAAGCTCCTTGTTTGGACTAACCTTTATTCTTCTCTTCCAGCAAGTTCCTCTTCAGAAAAGCCTTTCTCTTCTTTTAGGCGACAAAACTTTGGATGGATATCAGAAGAAAAAATACGTTTGCAAATTGTTATTTATTTTTCTCCTTGGAAATGATATTGATTTTGGACACATGGAAGCTGTTAATCTTCTTTCATCAAATAAATACACAGAAAAGCAGATCGTGAGTTTCTTGCAACTTATTTCGATTCAAATTTTCCTTCTCAATGTGTTTTGCTGTATAATTTTGATGACTACTTTTTCATCATTCTCGAGGGTAGGCACGAGTACAATTTGTTGCTTTTCATTGCTTGGGAAAAAACTAGTTGCAAGCATAGGCATTGAGGATGGGAAAGCTATGGGCTGAAGAAGATAATCTGTGACAACAAACTAGAATAGAATCGATATCTTTCTATAACCATATTGTTCCGAAGTTAATTAGTTCTTCCTGCGTGGCAGTGTATTGCTTCTTTATAGGCCCTTTTATATGAATCCCATTTTGGGCGGTTTTACGGCACGCATTTCCTAATCTTCCAAGAAAACTGAGATCTTAGAAAATGAAAAATGCTATTCGTTTTGTTTAATCAGTTGTACTGAAGTATTAATTTAAGGGATACCTGTTCATATCTGTGTTGATTGAACAGAATTCGGATCTGATGAAATTGATAGTACAAGCGATCCGTAATGATCTAACTTCTCGCAATCCAATTCACGTCAACCTCGCTCTCCAATGTATCTCCAACATTGGTAGCCGTGATATGGCTGAAGCGTTCTCGAACGATCTTCCCAAATTACTAGTCTCTGGGTAGGTTTAATGTTTTTCTTATTTTAATCCCTTTCTTGAAAATAGCTTTTCATGAGAATCGATGCTTTACTCATGAGGCTTTGCTCATATGTATGGTTGCTTTACATCAATTGATGATGTTTTCATAAAGATTGCCTGTGTTAAGATTCCTTACCCCTTAGTCATATATATGATCGTAAAATTCAACTTTCTCAGATCACGGGTTTGATGAAGTGCTAACTTTGATGCGATACGTTTTGGATAGCTTTGGGCACAAATAGGCAATCACTGATCCTCGTAGTAACATTATTCTCTCAATGCTACTAAAATCATGGTTACAGAGACACTATTGATTTCGTTAAACAATCGGCAGCATTGTGCTTACTGAAGTTATTCCGTACTGCTCCTGATGTTATTCAACCGGGTGAATATGCAAGCAGGATCGTTCACTTACTTAATGACTCACATATGGTGAGCCTATATTGTTTTCATCACACAATATTGAAGATTTCCTAAGTTCCATTTAAGGGTGTTGTGACGTCAGCAGCCTCTCTTATTGAATCTCTTTCAAAAAAATGGCCTGATGAATATAAGGTGACATTTTTATTGGATTGAATTTGCAGTAGATATTTTTAAGAAAGTGTTGACTTACTATTCCCGCTACTTTTCGTATTTGCAGGGATGTGTGCCATTGGCTATTTCTCGATTAAGTAGGATAGTGACCGCAACCTATACAGATCTCCAAGATTATACCTATTATTTCGTCCCAGCACCTTGGTTGTGCGTGAAACTCTTGCGCTTATTGCAGAATTATCCCCCTCCAGGTGAGTAACAAGGGAAATGATTGAAAATTCATATTAGCTATATATAAGACCCATAAACAATTCCAGAGGATCCCTCGAACAAAGCTCGTCTGCTCGAATGTTTGGAAGGGGTGCTTAATAAAGCTCAAGATGCACCGAAATCTAAAAAGGTTTTTCGAAAACTTCTTTCGGTTTTTTCCTACTTATTGTACATTCCTTTGAAGGTGCAACATTCAAACGCGAAAAACGCAGTGCTGTTTGAAGCCATAGCCTTGATCATTCACATGGACAGCGAGGCAAACCTACTCGTTCGCGCCTGCAATCAATTGGGTACATTTCTGGCGCACAGAGAAACCAATCTTCGGTATGTCACCCGACAAAACCTCGTTGCGTTGCCCCTCTAGTACGTTCGATTACAGGTATTTGGCGCTGGAGTCTATGTGCCTATTAGCAACATCTGAATTTTCTCATGAAACTGTGAAGAAACATCAGGATACTATCATCAACAGCTTGAAAACGGAGAGGTTGTTTCATAAGGCGCTTACGATACACAGTTCAACTCATTCGATTCTTTTTACTTTCAGAGACGTTTCTGTGCGACAACGTGCTGTCGATCTACTATATGCCATGTGTGATCGCACAAACGCTAGCGAAATCGTTGCAGAAATGCTATCGTATCTGGAAACGGCTGATTACTCTATCAGAGAGGAGATGGTAGGTTTTGAAAATTTCTTTTATTGATATGAAACAAATGGAAGAGCTTTACATGACCTTCTAAAGTCTCTACTCTATTGTAGTCTTTATTCTTTTCTAGGTTTTGAAAGTTGCCATTTTGGCTGAAAAGTACGCCACCGACTATACGTGGTATGTTGATGTCATTCTGAAACTAATTCGAATTGCCGGTGATTATGTATCGGAAGAAGTGTGGTACAGGGTAATTCAGGTAGGCAATACAGTTTCCAATTCATTCTTGAAATTTCTGATTCCCTTGCTCACTGAACTTTGGAACTGGTTAACGCCATTACTCTTTTCAGATTGTTGTCAATCGTGAAGACGTTCAAGGATATGCTGCGAAAACTGTCTTCGAAGCACTGCAGGTAATAACTTGTTCGCTTTTGTCCGGGTTCCCTGTAGAATGAGCCTTGTTCTTTGTGAATTCTTAAATTTAATTCGTTGTATTGGGAATTGTTAAGGTTAGAAAGCTTCTCTGTCTCTGATTGTTTTTAACAGTTGCTCCCACATTGATTCACTTTAGAGGCCAGCTTGCCATGAGAATATGGTGAAGGTCGGTGGATATATATTGGGAGAGTTTGGAAATCTGATCGCTGGTGACCAACGGTCGAGGTGTGTTTACTTTGCATTTCTTATTTTGAAGCGTATTGTAACGATAGTTGAGCAGTTTTTGTTGGTGCAGTCCCTCCTCTTGTCTCAACGGGGTTTTCCATTGGTATATACTTGAAGCTCATACTATTTAGTCCACAAATCCAGTTTGAGCTGCTGCACTCGAAGTTTCCCCTGTGTAGTATTGCTACCAGATGTCTTCTTCTCACTACCTACGTGAAGTTTTGTAATTTGTTCCCCGAAATCAAACACATCATCCAACAGGTATGTGTGCTTTGAGTGCCCTTTTCTTTAGCCTGTTGAGTTGAGATTGAAAGCTTTTGCTCTCTTCAGGTGTACCAAATGGACCATAATCTGCGAAATCCTGATGCGGAATTGCAACAGCGAGCAGTAGAGTACCTTCAGATGAGCAAAGTCGCTAGTCCAGACGTTTTGGCAACGGTAAACAACTTCTTCATTTAGACGTTTTTCATGCAATTGAACTGGAGGTTCTTCTTTTCAATAAACAGGCTAGCATTTTCGATTATTTTCAAAAAGAAAGGCCGAAAGCGTTTCTCTAAACGCTTATATAACTAAATTCTTACTAGTTCTAAAATTAAGGGCACTATTCCACTATTACAACCCCAAAAACTCAAAATTTTAATTTTCGATGAAACTTCGCTTGTAGGGGTAATCCAATGCCCTGATAACAAATATGACCTTCACTTTTGGCGCTGGCGCCATTTGGCGCCAAGGGTGTTTTCACCAATTTTGCTGAAAACTTGTGTACAGCGGTTATTTGAGGTCTTGATAACGAATATAACATTCATTTTTGGCGCTGGCGCCATTTGGCGCCAGCGTCAAAAATGAAGGTCATATTCGTTATCAGGGCATCGGATTACCCTTATAGGCGAAGTTTCATCGAAAATTAAAATTTTGAGTTTTTGGGGTTGTAATAGTGGAATATTACCAAATTAAGTATTTGTTTATCAACAAAACTTTTGTGCCTCATTTTGAGTTCAATTTGATCATATGTTCAGATATTGGAAGAAATGCCACCTTTCGCAGAAAAGGAAAGCAGCTTGCTAGCCAAACTCAAGAAGAGTAAACCACAGGTTGAAGAAATGGAAAATGTGGAAAAAGAGAAGAAAAGTCGTCCAAACGCTACCATGGCGAAGGTAACCCTCCTATACGGTTCTTTTTAATTTGTTTCAATTAGTCATTTGTTTATTGATAGATATGAGCTTCCTGACTGTGAAGCATTTGTTTTTTTTTTCGCTTTTCTATTCTAAATGGACATCATAGTTCCTTATCTCCTCGTGTCCTTCCTTTCCTTCACTTCCCATTTCCGGCAACGCTTTCAAACCTTCCTTATAACTCGCTAGAATGTTTGTATCGTTTTTACAGGTTTTTCTCGAAGTTTGCTTCTTTTTTCTTCTTTCGCTCTTACACTTCCGTTTCGACAGTCTAGTTCACCCCACGTACCCCTTTTCAATTTGCTCATCCTGTACGCAACGTGCAAGATTACATCGTTATCTTGTTCTACCATCGCGCATGTGGTTAGAGTTATGAGTTTTCTGCTGGATTTCTAATTTGCATACATTTAGGATGGTGGCGCAGCAGCGCTCGTCGATTTTTCACAGCCCGGAAATGAAGGATCCGGGTAAGTCTTATAAGAAAGTTTGTGCTCCACATCGGGAGAATTTTAAGTTTTTTTTTCTCCAGTTCACTTGTTGACATCTTTGGACATCCGTCTTCTGGGCGACCTCAAGATCAGGCTTCAGCCAATATGGTTGGTGCAGAAGAAATGGATATTGCGAATAAGAACGATTATCTCAAGTTAGTTCAAGTAGCATGTCAAGGAAACAGCTGCATCCATCCGTTACCAGTATTGACTCCCTTTCTTTTCGGTTTCGGTTTTGGTTGAAACTCTTGGAGGTTTCGAGCGATGTATTGAAATGTGAAGCATAGCGTTCAGCACTCCAACAGTCATATGTATCTTACTAACTTGTCTGGCGCCAGAGCATTCTTTTCCTTTTCAGGTTTGTCGTGAAAAATAATGGGGTCTTATACGAAGATGAAGTGATTCAAATCGGTAGTAAGCTAGAAGCCAGGACCAATCTGGCACGTTTGGGAATGTTCTATGGAAACAAGACCTCACACCCGTTCAACGACTTCATCCCCACTGTCAGTTGTCCTGGAGCACTCGCTATGCAACTTCAGGCGCAGGTATGTTATTTTGTATTCGCTTTTGAATGTAAAACTCTATATGAAGTATTATGAGTCTGTTCAGCAAAACTACCTAAAGCTGTTGATAAATTTATATATTTAGTTACTAAAATTCAATGTGAATATCATTTGGTTAGTTTACGGTCTCATTAATACTTATTCTTGTAATGGTGTTATAAATTATTCAATACAAGGACTGAATAATGCATAGTGTTGTTATTAGTAGCATATGTATTACCAGGACTGCAAATATAGATTCCGCATTTAGTAGCTGTGGGAAGTCATCTATCAAAACTAATAAAAAAAAAAGAACAAAAGCTTACCTTCAGAGAACAAACACTCGTAAATAGCACTTAAGAATGTGTCGCATACAATGTTGATAAAACGTTTGACAGCGATTTTACCTCTTTTTATATTTGAATCTTTGTCTTTTCCAGTTTTTGCTACTTGTTTTTATTTATCCCTGCAGCGCATTTAGAAAGACAAAAATGTTCAGTAAATATTGGTTGGTCAAATGCACATTTGTACTGATGCATTGTGAGTAAAACAATAATGAAAGTATACAAATCAAATGCACTGATTCGGTAGTTTGTTGAACCGTCAATATAAATGCTTTGAAGGCTTTTTCAGTGTTTGATCCTAAGATTTCTTCCTTGGAACACCCTTAGATTTGCAGACACTTCTGATATTAAAAAATCTAACGTATATCTTCTACCTCGCTTTTCTGGCGTTAATTTTCTTATGAATCTTTTTGTGAATCTAGATAAGAGCTACTAGTGCAGCGTTTTGCTTTCTCAGCTGTCGTGTAAACATTTTTTCTTCTTAGTATTTCGTACTTACAGGCCAAGCCAATGGATTCGATTGTACAGGCTGGTACACAAGTTCAGCAGCTAATCAATTTTGTGTGTGTACAGGAGTTTGGAAGAATGCCTATCATGCAAATTAAATTCAATTACACGTAAGTTTATCGCAGACAATTGAAGTCGAAAATCTTTGCTAAAAAACCAAAGAGGTATTACTCCAGTATCCCGTTGACTGACCATAGCATGGCAATAGAATAATTTCTTTTTTCTCAGAGATCGAGCTGGACAACCTCACTCTTTCGATAAATCAGTGTATCTGCCAGTTTTCATCAACAAGTTCTTCGAACCCACTGAAATGTCGTCTGAACAATTCTTTGCAAGGTGTGACCTCCCTGGAGTTTATTTCGATGACTATCGCGAAAAATTGATCTCTCAGGTGGAAAGCGCTCGGTCAGCCATCTCAGGAATGTCAGAAAATCTTTCCTGCTAAACAGTCTATGGATCCTGCACTTGTCACGCAGAAGTTGGTTGGTCTGGGCGCCAAGCTATTGGCCAATGTGGATCCCAATCCCGATAACTACGTATGTGCTGGAATAATCCACACCCAAACACAGCAAATCGGAACCTTAATTCGATTGGAGCCTAATAAACAAGCCAAGGTAAGATATGCTTTAGCGAATTTTTCGTTTAAATTCTTGGCTGCAATTGAACCTTGGCGCTTAAGTTGCTTGAGAATTTCGTATAATTCGTTTTCTTCTTTTTTTTGAACTTTTGACCAGTAGACAAGCGTTTTCGCAGATGCCCTCTATCTTTCCACTATTAAAAGCTTAGCCTAATCAAGCGGAAATTTGCATACTTGTCCATGTAAGATTTACGAATAGGTGATCTCGTGAAGAAAATGGAAACTTTATCACAGAAACGGGTGTTTCCGAAATATAGAATCAATTTGTCATAGGGTTAAGGAGGAATTCCAGAGCCCGTTTTTTTATAGATGTCAAATTCACCCCCTGATTAACCTACAATAGATGAGTCAAGCAGATGGCTTTGAGCCCCAGTTTTATTGGTTACGTTATTCTTTCATTCTCCTTGTTACAAATTCGTAAACGATTGCTCATGGAACACCCTTTTTACTTTCTGGTGGAATCTATAATTTAATCGGTTCGAAAGTATGGCGTTTTCACGTATTGTTCATTCTCTCTTCACCGCTATTGTGCAGTCGTGCCTCAACATTTTCGTAGCTCTTCAACCGGGACCTAAGAGAAACTTTTATTCATTCTAAGTATGATTTTTTTTCTGTCCATCTTTATTCCTGGCTTCTGCAATCTCTGCCGAAAATGAGCTTCCCCTCATGCACCAATTTGTTACTGCTAGTAAACGAATTGCTCCAACAACATCAGTTCTGAACCTTGCTTGATTGCTTTCTGATTTCTATTTCATTTTTAAATGATTTTAACTTTTCAAAGAAATTATTCAATATCCTATTCTGAGGCGTTTTTCAGATGTACCGTTTGACTGTACGAAGCAGTAAGGACACCTTATCGGCTTATCTCGTTGAGGCACTTGTTGAGCAGTTTTAGGATGAGCTAAGGCTCTCGTTCATGTGCATTCCGTTCACGAAATGTGGTAAATTTCATAATTGCCGTTAATTACATAGCGGATAGCGTTGATCGCTGCAGATATGGTGTACCCACTTCACATGCCTAAACGGCTTCGCATTTCTTTGTATACAACGTTTGCTGTGATTTCGTGCCATATAGGCGTCATTCCTTATGTTTGGCCAATAGAGCATAGTAAAAGTCCGGGTGCACCGATCTCTGACTTTATATGATATTCTACTGGAGATAATTGGATGATTACATGTAAGCGGAAGCTAGTTTGGAAGAAGTGGTTACCATTTCCTCTAGTCCATAATAGTATTCGTGGAATTCGAGATTTTTTATAATTTGTATTATCGTTGTAACCAGTGACCTTGTATACTCCTTTTAACAAAGTGTCGAACATTAGGTAAGGCAATCACCTTACTATGAAGACCGCTTCGAGCTCCGGGGTATTGGTCGGGACGTGTCGTTACGGTCGTATCGGTTGAAACCAGCCGCGGGCAAGTCCCGTTAGGATCCCTAACCGGGTGTGGTGCATGAGGAACGAAATGGTCGCGTCGCGGTGAGAGGGGCGTCGCGCGAGAAGAAATGCAGCAGGATGTAGCAGTAGGTATCGGCGAATCGATTACTCAATATCGTTCCTAACGCCCGTCTCCCAACCCTTACCTTTTACTGATTAGGGATGCGGGGGTTCCGGCATGGTCAAGAGAGGAAACTATCGTCCATCTCGATAATACCGGATCCCTTGCCGACTCATAAATTGTATTTGAACGTGTTGATGCCGCTCCATGAAATACTGGCTGGGAGAAGCAGGTTAAATTGTATAGTAATTGAGAATTCGGAAAATGTAGTCTTGTATTTGCATAGTAAACTAAAGACGTAGTCACAACACGCGCCTTTCTCGACAGTTTGTATTTCATTGAGAGCCGACAACACCTACCAAAGTGCTCCCGCGTGCACCGCTCCTGGTTGGAGCGTGAATGGGAGTTCGAAAGAATTCGACAAAGCATATTTACCAGTAATATCGATAACTTAATCACTGCACAATTTCATAGCTGCCAATCTCCTCCGGCCCATTTTGAAGAAGGGTCGATAGCAGTTCATCTCATCATTTTTAGCACCTTTCATGACCGGCTAAGGTAAGCAGAAGTAGTCAGTAGTAATTTTTTTGTTGTAGTTGTCTTTTAAAGAATATATTATTTATTCTGCCTACCTAGCATCAGTATGGCTTGGACTTATAAGGTGAACTGTGTGAACCAGGGTTTCACTCATTGATGTTATGTTGTATACTTTTAGATTTATAGGAATGGTTGTGGATTATTCACTCAGATTTTCGTTGCTTAGTTTCATTCGGTTATTAACACGCATTGGTTGTAATAATAATATTTGCTACGGTGCCCTAATAATATATGTTTTTGAATAAATTATTGTTGTCTATATATGGTCTTGTACGTTGAAGATTTGGTACTTTAGTGCCAGTCTGATCCTTTTTAGCCTGCTTATCTTTGCCCTCCAGGTAGAGCTGTATCCTCGGTGTATGATATATCCCAGGGTTTTTCGTAAGCTCATCGATTTTTCTTCTTTTTCTTTTGAAAGTATTGCTCAGGTGGTCATCAGCAATCAGTTTTTTACCCTCTGCATCGCTCAGATATACATATACAAGGTGACCTACTTGAAGTGTGATATAGAAAACTGACATTAAAATTATACAAACTAAACCAAATAGGAAACATTTACTTCCACACAATCATCACAAAAATTGTAAACAATATGTCTTATCTCACATTCATAATGACCACCTTTCGTCTTAGTGCGAGTATTCAACCTCTTCCGAGAGTTCAATAATACGCGCAGTCCCTTCCGGCGAAATTTCATCTCACGCTTTTACAAGAGAGCTTTTTTCAGAGAGCCTCAAGACATGTATCTGAAAGCGCAGGGTTTTTGCTCCTGAATCGATCATACAGCAGAATTCAAAGGCTTGAGATCGGGGAGTTCGGAGACCAAACATCCTTCGTCCAAAAACCCGTAAGCGTGGTCTCACATCATTGCAGTGTCTTCTTTGCGCTGTTGCCCAATCCTGCTGAAAGCTTCAGCAGACGTTCTTCGCATTCTTCTCGGCCCAAGGGATCACCGCATCCTCCATCCCAGAAGCCCATAACTCGATTTTTTTTATTGCCCCGTCACACTTCATAAGGGTCACCCTGTACAGTTATGTCTGGCAAATGGTTGGAATGGTTGTCATTAAAGACTTGTTAGATGTCGCAATACCATCATTGATAACGCAGTACTCATAACGTCTACAAAGTGGTCATCCTTTCCGGAAATAAAATAGGAGAAAGCATTGAATAAAACCTGCTCTGATAACGAGCATTAAGAGCGATCGAGAGTACTGGTTTCTTAGACTGCATATATATTGAAGAACGGTGATGTACTAAATAAAGTAATTAGTTTGAAAAGTACTGACTGCGGTGTAGTGGCCGAGATCATTTCGATTGAAATGAAGAGGTTCACGAAGCTACTGCTCCCACATTTAGATCGGGATGTTCGGTCGTCGAGTATTTTGTCACGGATTTGGTATTTATTTGGACTTATAGGAACATCCGAAGCAACTTCCGCTCACTCAATAGTTTTCTTTTTAGGATTTTAATCTTGAGACATATGCGTCCCATCATTCTAAAAAGCCTAAAACGTCAGAAATGCTTATGTTCCATCATCCTACCAACACTGTAGAGCCTCACCCTACGACGACAAGAGAAGTGGTGGGCTATAGAACATCTGAGTACAGCGCCGCAATAATCCTTCTCGGGGGGTATATACTGTGCGAATCGCCTAACCCCTATTTAGCTCATGGACATTAGGAATGGCCCATTTCCGTGCTGTAAAATTACAGAAACATTGCGAAATCCTTAAACCTTTTAGATTAAAGGACTCCTAGGCGAATGTGTTTATATCAAATGCATAACAAGATGCGACAATTCGTATTTCTCCAATATCTTGGCGAGTCGGGAATGATTTATTTTTTTTAAGGAAGTATTGCGAGCGATGGATGGTTTGCGGATGAACTATAGGGATCCCACTACTAACTTTTAAAGTACGGCTGCTCACTTTTGTGTGAGTTCTTTTTATTGTTCGGACTTTTAATTTTTGTTTTCGGGCTACCTCCGTCATGTACTTTGTTGTAATACATTCTGTTGCCCGTGGGTTTCGAATGTGTCTTCAGTTTTGCGCTCCTTCGGCCAAGATTCATTTTGGGGTGTGTTGCAGTAGGAACGAAATTGGCGCGTCGCGGCGAGAGAGACGCCGCGTGCGAAGGAATGTAGCAGATTGCAGCAGCAAGTAAGAAATACAGGAACGAAAGAACTAACAGTAGAGTCATGCCAAGAGTAATAGTTGCATAGTGATTGAGCTGTGTGAAGAACGCTTGAACTGTTATAACGAGGCAAATGGCCCGCGACTGCCGCGTGCGGCGGATCGCTTACACAAAACCGCTCCTACTGCCCGTCTCCCTTTATTCATTTTGCCATTCACATGAGAAGACTCTTCTGAGCTGTTAGTTACTCAGTTATTCCCATGTTTTGAGATGAGTCAAGTGTTTTCACTGGTTCTGCTACAAGTGGTGCTTTTATTACTTGTTCTTTTCTTTGACAGTACGGGTGAAACTATGAGTCTTTGACAATTTTGATTGGGTACCAGGCGCATGTATTGGCTGGCTTACTAATTAAATGAATGGTCCTATTTGGGTATGCTTCATAGCATCTTATTCTACGTGGGGTCTTTTTCTACTTTTCGATCCCGATACCTTTATTCGACTGATACCGCAAACGCTTTACTGAAGATATGATTGCGCAATAAAAAAAGAGACAGTTTTCCTAGACAGAAATCGACGATTTTGAAGACTCTTCATCATAGTCTCCCTGAAATGACATGCATTAAGATTAGGCCTTGACTTTATTCTATGACTGGCTTTCTATTCCATTCTATTCTAGCACTGTTCGACTTCGACTAAAGTCAAGCCTAAGAGGGACTCGACATAAATTTTGGCATACAAAGCTCCAATGTAGCAGTAGGTCTTAGGTGCGTCACTTTATTGCGCCCGCGCAATAAAGTGAAAGTGTTTTCTAACGTTAGCCAATCCTAGTTTTCTAACGTTAGCCAATCCTATCTTCGGGAGTTTGGGATACCACCTTCCTCTCCCCTGTTTCCGGACGATTGTGGCAACAGTTGACCATCCCCGGAGAGATGGAAGGCCTGGCTGGCCTGGGCTAGTATCGATCCGAACTCAATCATCGGACCGAAAGTATGTTAGTGCGCCACTTGGCCTTATACCTCCTCTGCTTGTAAATAATATTAATGATATTGTAAGGTGTTCACTTGATTGGGGAAAGTGTAATGATAAGCGAGGTCGGGATAGGTGTGATCGGTCGCGTTGTTTGCATTTTTCATTTTTTTAGTCGCCGATACACTGATTTACTGGAGACATCTGAACCACTGTGAAGGAGGCTGTCCTTACCGCATACCTCGAAGCAGCGGTACCGGGACAACCAAGTCTGTTCATTGTGCCTCACTTGCAGAAGGGAATTCCCACACTCTCTATTCTATGAGATTACGCATTAGTACGAGTTCTGTTCTCAACTACTTACAGTATTCCCCTATGAGCTCGTCTGATAGTTTTTTTGAATAATTGTAAAGTTCTCGTAGGGTCATGCCGTGTCAAATGCCTTCTTATTGCAATTATTGAAAGCAATACAAAAACCTTTGATCTTGTCAAGGCGAGAATCACACACAGAGAAATAAGGCATATTGTGATAATTATGGCAATTATTAGCAGTGATACCAGCAAGAGGAGCATATACTCGTATGGCTGAATAAGCAATTACAATAAGATTAGCAATAAAATTCTAAGAAAGTTCACCTTAGTCGCTTGGGAATATGTTTCACAGGAGCTTACTGTTACAAGAGGTGAAGCTTGTTAAATCTACTTGAGATCACCCTAATGTCATTGGTTGAAAGTTTTACCTGCACATAGTTTTACCTGGAGATATTGCTTATTATCAGCGTAAAACGCCTAACAGTTAGCAGTTAAACTGATCTTCTGAGCGTCAGTACTCTGGCAGTAGCAGTAGCTTCAGCCAGAAACTAGGTTTTTATGATGAAAGCATAGTGAAACCCTCACGTCGGCTCCTCCCCCCTCCTCCCCCCCCCCCCCCCCCCTCCCTCCCTCCTCCTCCACCTCCTCCTCCTCATCACCCCTTTCTTTCATGACAACTTTCAGACCTTATCATAACTAGTAAAAGTTTTTCATCGCTCTATTTTTGCCAGTTTAGTACCGGACCTAATGGCACACGTATTTGGCCATGTATTTCCTTACTGTCTTTGGTTTAGTCGGCTGCGAAACAAGAAAATTCTTAACTCAACGAAAAGCAACTGATGTTTGGATTGACATGATGCCAAGTTACCTCGTCATCGTCCCATATCTGAAAGACAATGATATTTTTGCAAATTGTTCTTACCCACCATGCTATCATTAACAAAAACTCACCCATGGATGGTAACCACGGAGATGGATATGTTTAGCAATCCTATTGAGTGAACCATTATTTGGAGCGGGACGAATATCGAGCAAAAAGCACATCAAAGAATACAGATCGATTACTTCTGCTATCCGTTTCGTCTGTAAGATCGGTTTGAAGATCGGTATCGCTCCCCTGCAGTTTATACGCACATCGTTTACTTCGGTGATATTGGACCCCACATTTGTTCGAAGTAATCTAAGAGGGGGGCGGAAGTGGTGTAGTGGCAAGTGGCGCACTATATCACACGCACGGTCTGGGGTTCGAATCCCGGATCGGGTAATCCCAGATACATCGGCTGGCCACCGCAAGTCATTGTATAGGCCACATACGCACTCATTACGCCACTACGATTCTGAATGGAGGTCGAGTGCGGGGGCGCATCCTTCAGACGGGATTGATTAACGCCAAAAACTTTATCCTTCACTTTAATCTAAGAGGGACAGTAGCAGATAGCCGTTTCTATGTGCCAACTTTCAGGATCGAAAAATTTCTGGAAGGTCATTTCGGTTGATTGGAACTTGTGAGGGAGGGTAAAAGTCATTGTGTAGGCCACATGCGTATTCAATACGCCACTATGATTCTGAATAGAAGTTGAATGCGTGGGCTCATTCCTCAGACGGGGCTGATCAACGCCTCAAGACTTTATCTATTTATTTATTTATTAAAGCAATTGGCTAAATTGAACGTTCGAGCGGCAAGCACTGTCTAGCCGATAACCGGCTCTAGCCAATTTCTGAACCTCGAACGACCAGCACTGGGCTACATTTTAATCCTGAATATACCCAATTGAAGAATATCTTGTATCCTAATCAAACATGTTATTCGGAATGGAGTTAAAGCAGAACCCACTCACTGACCCATGAGTTGGGCCTAAAGGCACAGTTCATGGTAATAATGATTCCGGAAATTTCTCCCTGAAATGAATTTGAGCCCCCCCCCCCCATGGCACTCTCAGATCGGAAAACGGCCTAGATAGGGCGTTATTCGATAGCAGTTTCGCTAATTTGGCTCATTCTCGTATGAGTACAGCGTAGTCAGCTCTTTACGGAATTGCAGCAACTGAAACTCGTCTGAATACCCCTTCCATGCCATTTCCGTTGTGGTAATCTCGTATAAACTCTATTTCAACTAGCTTTAGGCCTTATATTTCGTTTTAGGCGGACTTCGTCGCCTTCTTCGCCACCAATGCACCACTCTACATAAGCACTTCCCCTTTTCAACTCAATAAATCTAATTCTAGAGGAATAATGGAAGCAGTTGTACAGAATAGTGCGAAGGGTGGTGAAGAAAACGTGAAAATTGTGTATTCACAGAAATATTAGGCTTAAAGTACTAGTAAAAACGTCAAAAGTTGCATGGAAGTAGTATTTGGACGAGTTGTCCGAATGTGTATGCCATTGCGCAGAGCTAGCTACAGTAAGCTGCATGCGTGCAACATGGGCGTACCGGAGCGAATGATGCAACATTCACAGCTTACAGCGCCTCGTCCATCGTGCTCCTTTGGGTGTGTACGTGGGCTAAGACGGCTTCGTGGCCCTTATTGCGTCCTTTCTAGGCCGTTCTTGGACCCATCAGTGTCCATTGCGCTGTTATTGGGGGGTACAGGTTCACTCCAGGGGAAATCTCAGAAGCCATTTTGATCGTGTACTGTGCCTTTTAAAGCTGCACTTTTTAGTGAACTGTCTCGAACGTTTTTATTAGGATTATGGTCCGAAATAGCCTTCCGAGCTCCTAGATTGTTACAACGATTTTTCTTTAAAATAATGTCATAGTCGGAGGAAGATATGGACTTGCTTTCTGGGCGTCTCCAATATCAGGTCCACCAAGAAGGAGCGCACCGTGCATTTCGAAATTATCTGGGTGTTGTCCATGAGTAGAACTTTGAAGCCTTTTTGCTCCGTAATCGAGTGCTCTGGAACATTAAAATTTTGAAAAGATTGATAAATTATGAAAGTAGGTAAGGTTACTCAGCGAAAATGTTGAATCCTCTACCTGTTCATTGAATCATTTGTGCAATTGTAATCAACTTCATATCCCACTTCAGGTTCAATTATTATATCACCAATTCGTGATGGATGCCCTTTGAAATGATGGTAGTCAGGGAAGCTCTTAAATATCATTGGATTAAATACCCATAAAATGTGTCGCTGAGTTTTTAATGTTTCTACATTACTTGAATTGTTTTTTTCAAACTTTGTCGACATTTCAAACGACTTTGCTTTCACTGTGAGAATTTGTTGGTCGGATCTCTGATCGTGCTAAATAGCATACATCCCAGTACGATCGCTACCCCTAAGAGCTGTAGACTCGCTATAAGCAGAGTTTCTGCGGCAGCATAAGTCAGAGTCCCCGTGCTTCAACCAAGATTCACAGGCGCTGATCATGGCTGGCTGCAGAAGGGAAGTGGAGGGTTGAAATTATCAAAAACGAGGTTGTTGAACCAACTTTTGTCTCCATATATTGAAACTCGTTCGCACAATATCGCGGAGGATTCTACTTATATAATCGGCCAAGTGTGTCTGTTGGTGTGATTGTGTGTGTATGTGTGTGTCTGACTGGAAATTCATAACTCCTGCGCCCGTGGATCGAGAGCGTTCAAATTTGGTAGTAGCACAGGCGGCAGGATGGGAACACAGTGGGTGGCAGGACCAGACTCCGCCCAAAGGGGGCAGGTTTGTGAGAAATAAATGTTTGAGCGAGAATTCAGAACTCATGTCCCCGTGATCCTAGAGCACTCAAACTCTGTAGGAGTACAGGCGGCAGGATCAGAACACTAATGTTGGGTAGCAAGACCAGACACCGCCCACAGTGGGCAGAGTTCGAACAAAATTTCATAACCTCTGTTCCCGTGCACCTAGAGCGTTCCAATTCAGTAGGACTCCAGGGAGAACGTCCGTTGCGCGTGTCCGTCGAAAGTAGGTCACCCCGCCCACTTCGCGCGCGGCGCACCCCACTGAGGTCTCGAGATGATATTACAGTACTACCAAGTGTCATTGGAGCAAATGATTTGCATTTGTCTGTGTTATCTTCTTCTTGAACTGACTGCTGTGGACCAAACGCAAAGCGTATGCCCCAGTGACAATTGCGACGTCTGTCAAATATCGCAGCCGCGTGCGTCGGCTGCGGCGTGACCTAGTTTCGACGGACACGCGCAACGAAGCGCACCCAGTACTCCAGGGGTAGGATGGAAACACTTATGACGTGCAGCAGGACCAGAATCCGCCCACAATGGGCGGAGTTGGAGCGAAAATTCACAACTTCTGACCCCGTGGGCTTAGCACGTTCAAATTTGGTCGGAGTTATGGGAACAAGATGGGAACAGTAACTGTAGGTGGCAGGACCAGACCCCGCCCATAGGGGGCGGGGATTGCGCGAAAATTGTCAATTTGGCCCTGAAGCGTTCAAACTTGGTAGGAGTACAGGCGACAGGATGGGAACACTTAGTATAGGTGGCAGGTAAGGACCTTGCTCTCAGGGGCGGGGTTTGCGCGAAAATTGACAATTTGGCCATAGGGCGTTCAAAGTACTCCATTTGCACGAACGTCTCATGGAGGTACGATTCTTCAGCCCATCTGTTCTTTTTTCTCTGAGTAATCGCGTTTGTGATATTATACGATGTTCTTACCGGACACAGCAAAGATGGCTTACAGAAAAAATCGCTCCCAATTCGGAGCTAATACTGAGGGTGTAGACTTTTAAGGAAAAAGAAGAATCCGAAGAGTTATTACGAATAGCAAATTCCTTACAGGAAGGAGGACCGCCCGGCGAAGCCGGGCGACGCCAGTATAAGGAGGGGAGCCCGACGTTAGCCGGGCGGCCCGACTGGTGACTTATATATCAAGTAGAGCTGTCAGAACCGTAATATTCTAGGGCATGAGTAGTTGGGACAGCCATTGAAAGAGCTCAATTATTCTCTCACGTTGGCGGACGCTTCCATGCGATTTTCACTTACATCTCCCTATATCAAGAACCTTGTGAGCTAGTTCTGGGTTATGAGCTTCTTCAAATTTTCAAAATTCGTATCAGTGCGTGAAGCACCGAAAGAAAGGAGGTGAAATGGGAGGTCGACAATAAATATTTTTTCCCCTCTTGAAGTGCCCATCGGAGGCTTTATGGTGAGTTTCCATGATGGAAAGTTTAAGGAGTTTCGTAGGGTTGAGTTCTTAGGTTTTGAGTTCCTAATTGATCTTGTGATTAAGGAATGATAAATTACCCAAAAGTTGCTTACGTCTTTTGTGTAGATTTTAATTTTCAGTTTGTTATCATTCACGGCTTTTGTCAAATTATTATAAACTTCATCAAAAAGAGCTTGATCAGTGGGGTAAAGTATGTTGTGTCCAGTCAGTACTCGGCTGAAATCTATGTATTCTCTTATGCATAAAACGTTTTTCGCGCCGCCGATCTGAAACAAAGCAGTCTGTTTCCAGAAGGTTCTCGAGAATAAATAAAGTGACACCAAGAGATTTGAGATTCCGAAATTTCATGTGTTATGTGGTGAGCCGAACCTGTGCATGTCCGTGATCAGCCGCCAGTATAATATTGATTTCATCGATCAGATGGTATCTCCTCATTTGGGCAATCAGATACCCAAAAACTTTGTCGAGTTCCGCCAGTATTTTGATGTATTTACCATCATAGAAGCCATGCTTATGAAGAGTTCTATCGGGTTCATCAATATACCTTAATTGTTATAGTTTTAGGGGCTTATGCTTTTTTTGTAAGATTGAAGTCATGCTTGTATTAAGTCAGTGGGGGTATTTTTCGCGCCTGCTTTACATACCCCGCCTCTAACCGCTTGCCAAGTGGAGTCTGCTCAGCTCTGTCATACCCCTGGCGAGAATTCGCCCCTGAAGGGATTTTGGGACTTGTGTAGACATCTTTTTCTTGTAGCATCTTCTGTGATATCGACATTTTCTGTAGATTTGGACCAATTTTGGCAAAAGCTTCACTAAGATGTTGCTTGACTTCTTTGGTGTCTCGTGGAGCGCGGGTTCGGATGTCTCCTTCAGCCCATTCGCCTAACGAAGGCATACAATTTCGAGTAGTTCAGTTCCGTCTGATAAATCGTCGATCACAATTCTAACCGTCCCAATCTCTGTTGGAAAGCGTCTAGATGTCCAGGATGTAGTCTTAGGTGTGATCAAGATGGGGTTTCGAATTCCTCTGTGACTACGAGTGAACTCTTCGGAGGTTGGGCAGAAGCGGTTTCAGGTATTAATCGCCAGGCCAGAACTGCTGCCTAAACCCTGCAAGTTTGTTTTCCATCCAATGCTTTCCGGTTCAACATTGACAAAGCAGCGTTGAAAACTGACTGCTTTGCGGTTGTCTGGGAAGATCTGGTCGCACTTTTAGCCTTCGGAGCTTTAACAATTCGCCAGGTTTTATCGATCAATCAAGAATTTTCCTTAGTGTTGCTCAGAAATTCTTGAGCGGGATAGTACCAGTGTCCTCACAAAGTCAATAGACGGGTTGTTGTATTCAGATAGCAGCCATCGGAATCATCTTGGTTTCCTCTTTCTCCGAAACAGATGCCACTAAAGGCATGACGGAGGAAAACGCCGAGAGCATGGATCATCACTAACGCAAATTTTTTCAGCCTCAGTAGAGCCCAGTAAGGGCTGAAGTGAGCGGCCAAGCTTGTGCTTACCTATTTTACTCGACTAGCTACATAGGGACTTCATTACAATTATTATACTTCTGTTCTCACATCAATCAGGTTAGCTAATTATGAGTCAGTAAAGCGAATATCTCTAGTCACCTGCCGCTCAGCAGGTGGGTCAGACTCCGAACACTGTCCAGATTCCTGCAACTTGCGCAAATAGACTCACCATGCAACAAAATTGGCTGGATCCATATTTCTCGTAAAAAGCTTAATGATCTCGTCCACATCATCCATCCATTCTCTACTATCCTGATATTTTGTCCAACTCCTGTAAAATTTTTTGCAGTTGCTCCTGAGGACAAGCACGAAACGGTGCATCTCTACGCTTGCTTTTGTTTTTCGGAGCTGACCGATAGGATCTTTGGTTTGTCATGGGGTTGAAAAAGCGGTTGGGTGTAGCGCTTTATAGTAAGGATAGGCACAGTGAGTTTACCGCACTTTCTCAATGTTGTAGCTGTAGCGACAAAGTACCACTAAAGCCTTTGGAGTTGGTTTCTGGTGGTTCCAACACCTCACAGTGCTGCGGCATAAATCTTTACTACCTTCTGAGGAGGTTCTGAGAAGGTTGGTGTTGATGGTAGTCGATTGCTACTGCTGACAATTTACAAGGGAATGGTTCAACATGACTTCAGTCCAGGTTATTGGTACTTCGAAAGTGAGATGTAACTATTATACAAGTGGGAGAAGACCTTAATTTGCGGCTTGGACTATTTATGTGCAGTTTTCATTTGCAGTATTTTTTATCGTAGTTTAGGCAAAATTCTTCGATTATGGTGGTGGAATTGATTTTCTGCTTCTTTTTGTGAAAATCATCAAAAACATACGAAAGGTACGTTGGCGCCCATCCGTCGGGGAAGGTTGCGTCACACATGGGCCATTGAATGCAAGCCGAGTGCCTCTCTAGACTTGCCCTGTAAATGGACTCATATTAGTAACACAATATGATCATTCTGTTACTTCCGTTCTGGGCCAGTCCGTGGAAGTGAGAGGTAAAGGTGATAGAGGCAGGAGATGGAGAGAGAGCGAGGAAGTAGAGCAAACCCTCAGCGCCAGTTTGTGAAATTTTGGAGAGTACGAACGGGAACAGCATGAAGACTCGGCTAAAGCGACGGAATAAGTTTTGGCCCGGTACTAAAGCTGCCTACGATGTCGCGCCAGTGTGAATAATTACTGTGTTGCAGAAAAACTCGTTTCTGCAATTCTCTGAGAGGTACCAATAATGAGTAAACTAGGTAAACCTATTCACAGAGGTAAACCTATTCAATGTGATCTTCAGTGTGGTACCTTTCATTTGTAATCCATATGGGTTCTCCCGTATACCATGACCTTTTTCTGGCATTCCCGTTCATTCCTGGTCTCTCAGTGTAATTCCAATAGTCGAAGCTAAAATGAAAATATTTGATGGTGAGATCTATGGTGAACATCTTATTGATTGACTCACAAATCGGCAGTGCCTGACTCTTTATCAATATCATAGAAAGCGTTGGAAACGATCCCGTGGCTTTCAGCATGGAGGCCTAAAAATCATCTCATTGATACGAAACTATGAGATGAAGTGGGCGTTTTTGAAGGGGCTCAGTTGCAATTTTACGGGCCCTATCTGCAAACTCTGTTAGGTAGCGGACATCAGGAGCCAACTTTGACAGGAAGTTTTGGCTCCTCATCGGCCTACATCCATGAGATACGTCCGCTACTCATCCATCGCCACAGTATCGAGGATCCAGTTTGGAATTGAGAATTCGAGAGAGCGTTGCGGCGACTACTCGATTTTGCAGTCCGATGTGCTCAACTTATGTAGAATCGTCTCGATGCATTAGCGGCCTAGCTACAAAAGATGTAGGGTGCCGCCCTAAGGTCATCAGTGCTTTCCTGGAACACCCCTAAGCAAGCTGATGCAACTGCATGTCGCTCGGGAGTCCTCCGTCTTCCCAAAAGTTTCCTCTTCTGAATTTTCGAGGCATTGCTCAGTCTAATCCGCCCCTTTTCCTTTGTTTTTTAGCAAAGACGAAACCCGTACAGGTAGTGCAAAATTAGCAGGCAACATCAGGTGTTGAAAGGGCGGGTTGAGAAGCAACAAACAGAGGGAGCTGTCCAAGAGTCTTTCGAGATGATGCCGTAAGATTTACAACTTTCTGGCAGGAATGATCAAAAGTTAGTGCACATTCGATACGAACAAGGGAAAGTCGGACGTTTTGTAACGAATTGATGATCGGCTGCAATGTTGTTGATACCCGCCAAAACCTAAAGTAATAGTTTTGAACATCCCACCCACCTGTCACCATACCCATGTAGTTGGTTGACGTCATCGTCATATATTGAGGTCTCATTCCTCTTAAAAACCATGTATTTTGAGTAGCCCATCTATGTAGATTTGGAACCTTCAAGATTCGGTCTTTGGTAGATTAACGCAGTTTCCTCGGAATATTGATGAACTTGCACTCACTGTATAACCAGAAATAGAATCGTATCTTAAACCGTCCATTGATATGAGGAGCACTTTTGGAAAGCGGCTCAAAGAGTTTGCCAAATGAAGCCAAAGAAGGATCACTCCAGTCACGTAGAGGTAAACCATTCCTACCTGAAATAACGCTGAGTGTGCCCCTGGAAACCGTGGTCCCGCAAAAATAGTGTAAAATGGTAATAGCGGATCCGTTGAAAGGTGTTCGGCGTTGATCAATCCTTTTGCCGGGATGCGCCCCCATTCCCAGTGAGAGTCGTAGTGGGTATTGAGTGTGTGAATTCTTATTCAATGCAAACACAGAAACACAACCATAAGTCATGCTCACAGGCGGCTCCTCGAAAAGAAGCCAGTATAAAGGCAAGTGGGGAAGGCCAACGTACACAACTAGAAGTTAACCTACAGTTGAGATTGGCCGTAGCAGTAGCGGGTGATCCCAAGAACTGATCGGGCGCTTATTGTCTTGGTGTCTTGCCGTTCGGTCGACTTCAAGGTAAAAAGGCGAGGTGCCTGCCGCGGTCCCGCTAAGAAGTTACCGTAAATGGTAACGAGCGGGAGGACGTCTCGTGGCTATGGTTGGCCTGCAACTCTGAGACCTCTGTCATCACACTATTATCGTCGCTTTGTCTGTCGTCGTCCATAGTCCTACCACTTACATCGTCACCTCCAGGGCAATGCCAACTTGCACCAATGCACGTCCAATGCTTCCATGTATTGCTCACTGCCGCAGTGAACTTTAGCGACATGAGGAACAACCAGTTCTACTGACAGCCATTGTGGATGGGCTTGGGTGCCGAGGTTCCTCCGAAAGATGATGGACGCCCCATGTCTGACTTTCAATTAATCTCGGCATATTGAAACAACTTCCTCGTTAGTTGTATTAACCTTCGAGGTTGCTAATAACACTTTATACAAGGCTTACATTTCGGCAATATTGGCATCGTCGGAGCCTGTAAATCGAAACAATATTTGTGATTCATAGATTACCTTTTCAAATTGGTAATCTGGATCGTAAATATTGTTTCGACTTACAGGCTCCGGCGATGGCGATATTGCCGAAACGTAAGCCGTGTGTAAAGTGTTATTAGCAATCTTGAAGGCTAATACAACTAACGACGATGATGGATGCTTCAGATGGCTCGGTTAGCTGTAGCAGAGACCGTACCGGTTCCTAAGGGGTTAAGTGCGGATGCGTTCTCGTACACTTGACCATTTATTCCTTGCTTTTCCTTTATTCAATGGCACACCAATTTTTCTGCCGCCAATCGTCCCTGGTTTGTCACTCGAAGTTCTCACCAATACTTACCAATGCTGTCGAGTGATGATACAAAACTGTCACGATGTTCATTACCCCTCTTATTTTCTCGTGCGCGTAGGTCATTGGTGGAGATTTTCATATTATCTTTAGTCGGATAAGTTTTGTGACAATTGACATCAGATTTAGGAGAATACGTGGTTCCTGCCTATTGACTCATGAAGCTCGAAGCCTTCGTTTAATTCGATAGCAATGATGAACCAGTGTTCGTTCTCATCGTACAGTTGTAACTACGATAAGCCCTTATAACTGCACCTATCACCCATCTTTTGTCATCTTGCTTTATAAGATCGTCTTCTCCTATGATACACAGCAACAGGTCAAGGCTCCATCGTGTGTGTCAAAAAAGGCAGCAACGAATAATTTAAGATTACTTGTTATTCTTTATCTACTCTTATCTGTAATCCGTTATCTGCGACCCAATCACGCCCTATAATACACATTGAAGTAGCATCACTCCACTCCAAAAGAGAAAGTGATCTGGTAACAGTTGTCAGCGCTTTTAGTGGTTATTTGTCTTTGTCACAAATCATCCAATCTCAACATATCTTGCATCACTTTCCATAGTGTCAAGCTTTCACTTAGAGCTCAAAATGCACCACCGACTCTTCTTCTTCTTCTTCTTCTTCTTCTTCTTCTACTTCTTATTCTCCCCAGCGTTAAACCCGCGCCGTCGCAGGGCCCGCTGTTCTTTTCAGCTGTCTCCATTTCATTCTATCTACGGCATCTTCTGCCGTCCCCTTGGCTTCGACGAGGTCCTTCCTGTTCACGTCCCGCCATCTCTCCTTTGGAGCTCCTCGCGGTCGTTTACCCTGAGCCTCGAACTCCATAGCTTCCCTTATCGGATGGCTCTGTGGTCTTCATAGTACATGCACGAACCATCGCAGGCGCTGCTCTCTCATCTTCAGTTGAACTGGTGCTGTTTGCATAGCCGTTCCGACGCCTTGATTTCTGACCCGAACCAGCGGCGTCCAGCCGCAGGCCCATCTGAGCCCGTGAATCCCATGAAGGACAGCTCCACTCCGCTGAAATGAGCAATCTCATTTCAGCGGAGTGGAGCTGTCCTCCATGGGATTTACTCACGGGCTAACACTCGCTGCCGTAGAGCATCGTGGACCTTATCACTGTCCGATTCACCTTTCCTTTGAGGTCCTGCCTGGAGCGCCGACGGTCGCAGAGGATAACGGTGGACTCCCTCCACTTCATCCATGTCGCATTTATTCGGGATTTTACGGCCTGTTCCACGCTACCTAGATCACTCCCCAAGTAGCGGAAGTTGTGGACCTTTTCGATGGCTTCCCCGCAACCGTCGACGATTGACTCCGTGCCCTTTTCGGAGCTGAGGAACTTGGTCTTCTTCACGTTCAGCCGGAGACTCTCCGCCCATACCCTCTGCCAATTCTGGAGTTTGTCCTGGAGTTCTTCCTTGCTCTCCGCTATCAAAGCAACGTAATCAGCGCAGAATATGGTCTGCAGTGGTCCACCCATGAGTTCTTCTGTGGTGACGTCCATCGTGAGCAGCAAGAGGAACGGGCTCAGAGCTGATCCCTGGTGTATTCCAACCGTGACATGTTGCTCCGGTTTGGCCGTGTGGGGTGCGATTGTTGTGGTGGAGACATCGTACATGTCCTTCACCAGAGAGATCAAGTGTTCTGGAACCACTCGTTTTCGGAGCGCTCTCTAGAGGACTTGTTGCGGGAGACGGTCGAAAGCCTTCTCCAGATCAAGGAAGGCCAGGTAGCAGGGTCTACGCTTTTCTCGATACTTTTCCATAACTCGCCTAGCTATGGAGATGGCATCCGTTGTAGACCTTTCAGGCATGAAGCCGAACTGCTCCTGCGAGATTAGGACCAATTCTCTCAGCCGAACTGCTGCGAGATTGGGCCCAATTCTATCAATCTTGAGTCGACCGGCCGCTCGTACAGTTTCATCATGTGTGCAGTCAACCTGATTCCCCGGTAGTAAGAACACTCCATCGAGTTTCCCTTCTGCTTGAAGATGGAAAAGATAGTACTCCTCCTCCACGCATACGGGATTCTTCGTTTAGCGGTGACAGTGTTCAGGAATCGGGTGAGCCACACTACCCCGCGCTCTCCGAGCGCCTTCCACGCCTTGATCGGTACTCCATCCGGACCAGTTGTCTTCCCAACCTTCATCTTTCCATTGCTCTACGCACCTCATTCTCTGTCCAGAGATTGATGGGGCCAGCCGTTGCCTCTAATTATGAGCTGTTCTTAGGGGCGAATTCTTCGTTGAGGAGACCGTCGAAGTACTCCTTCCACCTACGCCTGACCTCGCTAGGCTTTCTCAGGATTGCACTCTTGCTGTTCCTGACGGACTTCACTACCCCGATGTCCTGAGTGGCGCGATGACGCGCTTTCGCCAGGCAGAATACGTACTTTCTCCTTCTCGACTGTCGAGTTTCTCATATAAGGTGTCATACAAGGCCAAGGCGAAGAGGCTTGCCGAGCCTTTTGGAAGTTCTGTAGGCAGCTAGGTCCTCTGGAGCTCGCGTCCTTCGCCAGCGCTTGTGGGCCGTTTTCTCCTGCCTCACAACTCGTTGGACTTCATCGTTCCAAAACTATGCTTCCTTGTCACCTTGGGAACCACCTCGAGTTTCCCTGAGCGTGTCCTTTGCACATCGCAGGATGACCTTCACAGGGTTGCTCCAGGTCTGCTGGATCGGCCCTTCGGGATTTGGAAGTTCAGCTTCCAGTCTAGTTCTTTCACTCAACCGCTGTAGGTTACCTTCTGGGACTTTCTTTTCGCGAAAAAGGTGCTGCAGACCGCCAAGTCGTGGGCTATGGCCAGAGCAAAGACTTTCATTCTTCTTTTCTGACTCGTGCTCCTCTACCTCCATGTACCCTTTCCAGTCCCCTCCTTTCACTGCCGACGTGTCCGTTCAGATCACCTGCTATGGTGAGATAGTCTTCCTCCGAAACTGATCGGATGGCTTTGTCAAGACTCAAATAGAACTCATCCTTTTCATAGAAGGGGCAGCCGGCTTGAGATGCTTACACTGATATTACTGTCAAGTATCCCTCCTTCGTGTCTATAACAAAGCCATGATTCGACTGCTGATTCTGTTGACGGCGGAGACAGAGTCTTTCAGAGGCTCTGCCACTGCTAGGCCACATCATTTCGTTTGGTGTCTTCTCCGTTGTAGAAGAATTTGACACCCTCTCCATTTTCTCTGGCTTTTGCTTCCTTCCAGCGGGTCTCCTGAGAGCATAGGACGTGGATGTTCCTGTGCTTCATAAGATCAGCGACCTCCCGGGACTTCCCAGCAAGCGACCCCACATTTGAAGTCCCTATTCGAACTAACTCCTTTGGACGACTCTTCGAGAATTTAGCCATACTTATTGTGACTGGTTTCTCCATCAGCCGGCCTGTCAGGTGGGGACATGAGTTATGAATTTTCGATCAAACCCCGCCCCTTGTGGGCGGAGTCTGGTTCTACCACCCATCATAGTTTTCCCATCACGGTGTCTGTACTCCTACCAAGTTTGAACTTTCTAGGTCCATGGGGACATGAGTTATGAATTTTCGCCCAAACCTCGCCCCTTGTGGGCGGAGTCTGGTTCTACCACCCATCATAGTTTTCCCATCCCGGTGTCTGTACTCCTACCAAGTTTGAACTTTCTAGGTCCATGGGGACATGAGTTATGAATTTTCGCCCAAACCCCGCCCCTTGTGGGTGGAGTCTGGTTCTGCCGCCCACCATAAGTTTTGCCTCCATGACGCCTGTACTCCTACCAAATTTGAACTCTCTAAGTCCATGGGAACTGGAATTATGGATTTTCGTATATAAATGTAAGAAGGGATGTGAGCTTCGAGGCAAGCTCCGCCCATTGTGGACGGGCCTCCGCTGACGTCATTTATGCTGGAGATATCTTCGACAATACCTCTCCTATATCAACTTTTTCCTGCTCTGTTGGCTTTCTCCGAACCGAGTTATAAATGTTTTCATAAAGCATTGCATTTCTGGAGAACGCCCCGCCCATCGGGGTGGTTCTCCTCAATTGGATCTAACTTACCAATGCACACCTCTAGCCACCTTTGAACTCCAGTTTTGAAGCCGTCTTGTTACTGAATTTGAAATCATGGTCCTCAGTAGGGCTCATTTCGAGGCACGCCACGCCCATTGTGGGCGGGTCTCCGCCAAGCTGATGTGTGTTTTATACTTCTCGAGACCTGGTCCACCCATCCCACACTTGACCCGGTCTCTCCAGGCGGATCTAAAGGAGCTATGGAATTTCGTGACAGACATACAGACAGACAGACAGACGGACAGACAGACAGACAGACAGACAGACAGACAGACAGACAGACGGAGAGACTAAGCGCTTTATAGTAAGTAGGATGGACCTAGAAAGTTCAAACTTGGTAGGAGTACAGATACCGCGACGCGGACACTTATGGTAGGTGGCAAAACCGGACTCCGACCACAAGGGGCGGGGTTTGGGTGAAAATTCATAATTCTGTCCCAATGGACCTAGAAAGTTCAAACTTGGTAGGAGTACAGATACCGCGACGCGGAAACTTCTGGTGGGTGGCAAAACCGGACTCCGCCCACAAGGGGCGGGGTTTGGGTGAAAATTCATAATTCTGTCCCAATGGACCTAGAAAGTTCAAACTTGGTAGGAGTACAGATACCGCGACGCGGAAACTTATGGTGGGTGGCAAAACCGGACTCCGCCCACAAGGGACGGGGTTTGGGTGAAAATTCATAATTCTGTCCCAATGGACCTAGAAAGTTCAAACTTGGTAGGAGTACAGACACCGTGATGGGAAAACTATGATGGGTGGTAGAACCAGACTCCGCCCACAAGGGGCGGGGTTTGGGCGAAAATTCATAATTCTGTCCCAATGGACCTAGAAAGTTCAAACTTGGTAGGAGTACAGACACCGTGATGGGAAAACTATGATGGGTGGTAGAACCAGACTCCGCCCACAAGGGGCGGGGTTTGGGCGAAAATTCATAATTCAGTCCCAATGAACCTAGAAAGTTCAAACTTGGTAGGAGTACAGACACCGTGATGGGAAACTTATGGTGGGTGGCAAAACCGAACTCCGCCCACAAGGGGCGGGGTTTGGGCGAAAATTCATAACTCATGTCACCATGGACCTAGAAAGTTCAAACTTGGTAGGAGTACAGACACCGTGATGGAAAAACTATGATGGGTGGTAGAACCAGACTTCGCCCACAAGGGGCGGAAATTCGTAAGTTCTGTCCCCATGGACCTGGAAAGTTCAAACTTGGTAGGAGTACAGACACCGCGACGGGGAAACTTACGGTGGGTGGTAGAACCAGACTCCGCTCACAAGGGGCGGGGTTTGTGCGAAAATTCGTAGCTCCTGTCCCCATGGACCTAGAAAGTTCAAACTTGGTAGGAGTACAGGCGACAGGATGGGAACACTTATGGTGGGTGGCAGGACCAGACTCCGCCCGCAGGAAGCGAGGTTTGAGCGGAAACTCATAAATCTGATAAAGGTCTATAAGGAAAATCAGCTCATGCGGCTCCGCCTCTCATGGCTAGAGCCCCTAGCGCGCGCGAGAGCGTGCGTAGCCGCCTGGTACTTTCTATAGCTTCTTATCAACCCCTAAGAGGTGTCTTCAGTTCCTGTCACCAAGCATCTACATCAGTTCCAGTGGAGCCTTGTCACAGATATCACACTTCAAATCAGTGAAAAGGCTCAACGGCTTACACGACGAGCGTTATCGGAAGAGATTCTTGACTCCGGAATTTCATCAGACCTTATCTTTTGTTATTCGTCCCTGCACAAAGAATCTACAGTCCTTTTGCACCTTACATCTTACTTAAACTCACACGACTCGTCTTCACTCATGTGCAAGCACCAGCAACGAACCATTCGCTTCTGTTTTTTGCGATCGCCATTCACGATGGACTCAGAATCCGACGAAGATGACGATGACTGCTTTCATAGTACGCCCCGCAAGCGAGCGAGCAACTGGAAGTGGGGCTTGCTCCTTGCGTGCAACTGAATTTTGGTCGATACAGCCGGACGAGTAATCCCCCGGCCGGCTCGCTCTTGGACTATGAAAGCAGCCCATGGGAGGAGCCGTTCAGCTGCTTTCGCAGGCTGTTTCACGTGATTGACGAGCATCTCACATCACCTACGAAGATATCGTATTGTACCGAACAACGTAACGGACAAAGCGAATCTGCCATCTTAGCTCCCTATCAACAGATATTAATCCTTATCAGTCCTTGTCACCAACCATTTCCAGAATGTATCGGTAGTGATCGGCACCGGCACAGATCACACCGGCTCTAATGTCGCATACCTATCCTCCGATGCAAAGGAAGCTTGGGCAAGCTGACCGCAGCTGCGGCGGTACAAGGCATGGAAGACGCACTTAGGACTTTGGTTACTTGTCTCACCCAATTGCCTAAGATTATGAATTAGTAAAGAAACCCCTTCGTTCGTGGAAAGGCAGTACCACTGATCTATGTCAATCGTGATGAACATTTCCAAATAACCTGACTGTGCAATTCCGAGTTGCATGAGCGGCTAGTCCCGAAATTGAGAAACCTGTTCTGATTTAGTGGAAACTGTTCGATTTCATCCCGGAAAAAATCTTTCCGGGGAGACTCCCCGGAAAGATTAAGGCGGATGCCATGTTGCCATCCTCATCACTAGTAAGTGATGAAAAACCATTTCGAAAATCTGCTGCACATTAATCCCCGATTCGAGAAAGGCTTTCAACCTCTTGCTGCGACAATTCCCGTGGGGAGATTTCGAGAAAGTTGAGTACTAGAACTCGGAATTGCAAAGCATTTCTGCAGTCTTTATTAGGATCAGGCGCCTTTTCGTTGAAAGTTATTCAGAAATTTCGACATCAACACTTAACAATGCGTTTTTGATTTCATTGTTGTTAACACATGGAGCCATCACCTACGCGAAAGCTTTCTGGTACTGTTAGGATGGTGTTTGGAACAAAATCCATACGAGAGTTTAGTTTGACTGCTTTAATGATGACTTTTAGGGTGCTGAAACTGGAGTAGTACTCACCTAGCCAACTCGATGACCGGTTTGACGTGAAAATGAAAGGTACTTGTTTTCAAAGCTATTATCAGTTATTGATTTAACTCAGTGATACGTTTCACAACTAGCTCGTAATCATTATCACTTGGAATCTATACTTCTGTTTACGGCCTCTTCTTAACATCTGGGAAGTTTCCTTCGGTACTCTTTGGCAAAGAGCGTCATTTCTCTTAGAACAACACATTCAAATTCTGATGGAAGAATCATTTCTCAAGAAAACGACAGACTTCTAGGACAGCTCAGTAGTGGAATGTTCCTTCTTCTGATACTTCTATCGATATAGAGGCAATCATTCTCACAAAACCCCCTAGTAGTGTCGATGTGATGACTATAAACTGTCTTTCTTGGCACATTTGGAATGTTCAGCACTTACCTCAATCCTTCACCTCAGTCCACCGTTATTATTCTGTTCTGAACTATAGTGATACTGCAAAACCTTTGATCTTTATTCAGCTCGCGATCTAAGTTGGGATATAAATTGATTGATTCTTGCCGTTGATTCCGGCTGTAGTCTTGTCCAAACCTCTGAGCGCTCTTTTAAAAATCTTTATTTCTGCGATACCTGCTTTATAACAAATCGGTCTTAACGATGTTCAGAAAAGGCAAACTCCCCTCTTCTGAATGATTTTATTTCCTACATGTTACCCATATGAATGGTATGGGATTATTGAAGGTGTTACCAGTTGATAACGGGAGTAACAGTTGAGTTCTTCCTCCCTGAAATGTCATTAGAGAACGAAGCTGTGCTCACCGTGCCAATCGAGGAATAGCTTGATTCGCAAATGAATGGTACTTGTTTTGAAAACTACCATGATATAATTTTCAGTAGTAAACATACCTTATCAGTCCTCAAACATTCTTAGTCGAATCCGCACTCTGTCAGCGGTCGACAAAAGACTTTCGATGTGATTAGATTGGTTGTAGATGGAAAGCTATTAGTTATATGCATTGGTCTTGCACAATATCCCATTCATTAAAAGGGAACCTCTTCATTTCAGGTTCTCGAAGCCTATGAAAGGTGTATTTGGACTGTACAACTGTAATGGAGCTTTGTGGGCTCCGGTGTGTACGTGTGGGTAAATGGTAGATTAACTCACACTTTATTAGCGTAACAGCACAATAAGATAGGCGCCGCTCGATGACGAGGCGAACAATCCGTGTAGTAGATGAGCGGGAAAATGAACTGGTAGATGAACACGTAGGTGAACTCGTCGGTCGATTCGTCGATGAATACTCACAAAGCGACCAAGTGAACACTTATATAGGAATTCTGAGCGCGCCCAAAATTGATTGCGCGGGAGTAAACGTGTGGTCAAAAAATTGATCAACAGAGTGATCACGAACCCGAATTAGATAACAATAACAGTGCAATAACAGTTAATACAGGTGAATCGTTAGTATGGAGGAACTGTGTTGGGGTCCAGGTCCATCCTTTACACGCCCCCTTTCGGGAAGCCGACCCCGACGGCTTGTGTATCCGACAGCGATTTGTTTGCTTCATCTTGTGCGCAACTTCGTGACGTTTCTGCTTCACATCTTTTACATAGTAGGCTTGGAATCCTGATGTTTTCTCTTCTCTTTTTCCACTGCGGTGACGTAATTGTTGGCGGTATTGTTGACGTTGACGTTGCGTTGGCTGGGTTTGAGTTTGAACCGCGGTAGTACTAGCACATTTGAAGCGATGTCGGCGATCTGGTTTAAAAATATTTTACATTGCCATGGCATGAGTCTGTCTTCGCCTTTTCTGGGCTGGATTCCGAGACTTATTGCGGGATGTTTTATCGGGATTTCTTCACCGGTGGTGCTGTAAAAGTCGACTATTCTTGCCTCGAACCCTCTTGCTGGCCCAGATAAGAACTCTGCCATTTTTTTACAGACTGTTCCGATGAGTCTCCATTCAGATTCCCTGTTCATTTCGAACGGAGGTGGAAACAACTCCATCGTCCCGCCCCATTGAAGATGTCTTTCCACAGCATGCTGTACGAGGAGCATATGCTGTGTATTTGGAATTTCATTCGGCCACACCCAGACAAGGGCAGACGAAATACTTTGCTTTTGGAGCTGGTCCGCCAAATCTCCGAAGTGGCTGTACACAATGAATTTCACGGTTGCGGGCTCCAAAAGGTCAGTCATCACTCTGGCAAACTGTTTGGGGAGAGCGACCATTATGGGATATCCGGGCATATCATCCGTCGACTCCGTGCTTATTTGCGATCTTCGTGCCATCGCCATTCTGTAGTAGAGCTCGATGTCATAACCCGGGTTTGTAGCGAATAACGGCGGATGCGACAATTCGACGTCCTCTTTTTCCTTCACGGCACAAGCGAATTCATAGCAAAATTTGCTCGTGGATCGCGGTCGCTAATCCATGAATCGTCAGATATTTTGAGTCCTTGTTCAGCAACTCTGCTTCTTTGCGTTCTTCTCCCCAGTGTGGGTGTAGCGCTATTGACGCTACGTTGGCCATTTCAAATAGATTCTTCACTGGCTTGGACCGCGCCAGGTCACAGCGGAGCCCCGGCAAGCCAACTTGAGCTCTCGTGTTGAATATTCCGCATTGACAAGGATACAGTAGGTGGAGCGGGTCGAATCGTGGGTCTCCAACCTCGGCTCTGAAAGAAGTATGATTAGGTGATACCCTACCATCCACCTTTTTGGGTCTGCCCCTCTTAGCTCTGCGCCTATTTGTAACTACCGGTTCGTTGTCTATGCCCGGCGGCAACTTCCGGAGTTGGTCAAAGGGGATACACAGCGGGTCTTTATTCCCAGTAATGGCCGTTATTGTGGCTCTATTATCACTAACTCCCAAGACTCTGAATGGTCCGGTCCATTCATTCACTAGCTTGGGATGGCATGTGTTTCCCTTTTCGGTGGGTACCCGCATGTAGACACTGTCACCCGTTTTTAGAGGATTAGCCACCACGTTATGGTTTCTATCGTAACTTTTCTTCATGGCTTCGCGCTCTTTCTCATTCTTTTCTCGCGCATTTTGCCAGGCTATTTTCGTTCCCGCGACTACCTCTTGAACGTAGTCGTCGAAATCAACCATGTATGGTGTTACTTCACGTTCTGGTACCGTTTCCCACGGTACCTTGGCATCAAATCCGTGCATGAGGAAGAAAGGGGATTCACCTTCACGTGGGTTGTAACCCTTTGTGAAGATCTGCCGGATACCCATGATAGATGCTAATTCAGACATCAACTTATTATCGAATTCTCCTCCTTGGTCGGAGAGAATACACTTCGGTATGCGGCATCCGTCTGCCATCCAGCGTTCGAAAAGCGTGCGCGCTATTGTTTCCGCTGATTTCGAGGCGACGGGGTATGCTCCTCCGAATTTGGTGAAGTGATCGATTACGGACAAGATGTACTTGTTCCCGCTGGAGGTGGGTCCCATTTCCAAAAGGTCCACGCCTATCATCTCGAATGGCCGTGTTGACGATATTGGTTTCAGTGGTGGTGTCATCTGTGACTGCGCATTGAACAGAGTGCACTTTTTACACTCTTCTGTCCACAGTCGCACGTCTCTGGTCATATTTTCCCGAAAAACTCTCTTGCTCAATTCTCGCAGCACCTTTCTGACTCCGAAATGGCCTGCTAATAGCGCAGAATGAGCATCATGGAAAACTTGCTTTCTGAAAACCTTCGGGACCACTCTCCTCACGTTTTCTTTGTCCAGGACGCACAGATATCCGTCTTGAAGCATGAAATCGGCTACTTTCATCTTCCGGATTTGATTTGGAAAGACTACCTCCTCTGAGAGCATGCCATGCTCGAGTGCGGTAATCACCTTTCCATATATGGCATCCTGTCTGAGTTCTCGCGTCCACTCGGGTTCTTCCGTTGTGGAGGCGACTATCAACTCGTTTGGAATGCTAGTATTTTCTTCCAGAGTTGCCGCGTCTACCGCTCCTCTGCTCAGCGCGTCGGCAACCCTGTTCGCAGCTCCTTTGACATACACAAATTTTATATTGTATGCCTGCAACTCCAGTGCCCAGCGAAGTACCCGCGCCGATAGATTCGAGCGTGTGAACAATGCTGTCAATGGTTGGTGATCCGTATAAACATGGATGGGTAACCCGTATACAAACATATGGAATCTTCGCAATGCTGTAACTACAGCAAGTGCTTCCAAATCTGTGATGTGATAGTTGCGTTCGCTCTTATTCAATCCCTTCGACGCGAAGAATATCGGGTGTAGGAAGTTGTCGTCCCCTTTTTGGCTCAACACTGCACCTACACCTGAGTAGCTAGCATCTGTATGGATGCATAACGGCCTAGCTCCCGAACGCGCTCCTTCAATGTCTGGTTGTGCCAACACTGGTGTGGAAGTGAGAGCTCCTTTCATCGTTTCGAAAGCATCAGTCCGCGACTTGGTCCATTCGAATTTGGTTCCCTCCGACGTCATTTCGTGGGTGGAGCTGCGATTTTTGAAAACCGCGAAATGAATTTCCGGTAGTAGGAGCACATTCCTAAGAAAGTTTTCAGTTCCGAACGCGTCTGAGGCGTTGGATATTCGCGAATTGCTGAAATTTTCTTGGGATCCGCGTGCAGTCCGTCTCTGTCTAGGACATGCCCCAAAAACTCAACCTTGGGTTCCATGAGTATGCACTTTTTGGGATTGAGCTTCAATTTCGCCGAACGTAGTCTTTCGAGAACTTTCCCTAGCACTACCATATGGCGCTCCTTGGTTGCGGTAGCTACGATGATGTCATCAAGGTAGCACGAGACTTCATCTCCTTGCAATGAATGGAGCACCGAGTGCATGAGCCTCTGGAATGCTGCTGGTGACGAAGCTAGTCCAAAAGGTAAAACTTTGAACTGGTATAGGCCCTCAGTTGTTGCGAACGCGCTTTTCTCTTTTGCGCCGTCCGCCAAATTCATTTGCCAATATCCCGACGACAAATCCAGAGTTGAAAACCAACTTTTCCCCTTAAGGTTTTGTAAGATGGTGTCGATCGTCGGAAGGGGATGGCTGTCTATATGAGTGACCTGGTTCACTTTCCTATAGTGGACGCATAGACGTAATGAGCCATCTTTCTTGCGTACAAGTACTATGGGTGAAGACCATGGAGAACTCCTCGGTTCGATGATATTACGGTCTTGAAGATCCATCAAGATCTTCCGTGATTCCGCTCTTGCTGCGAGTGGTACAGGTCTCGCTTTTTGCTTTATTGGTTTTGCAGAGCCAGTCTGGATATCATGTACCACCAAATGCGTTTACGTTAGCTCCTGATCTGTCACCGCAAACACATCTTGAAAATCTCTCACGTTGTTCTCCAACAATTCACACCAGCTTCCTTCAGACTTGTTCTGCTGCAGTAATCCCATTAGGACTGTCCAGCGGTCACTAATTGGAGCGCTCGTGCGTTCAAGCATGTTTGCGCAATGCATGGGTGACTTTTCGATAATCACCCTTTGGTCCCAACAACCAATCTTTTCCCCTGCTTGGAATACCTTGGCTTCGTCTGTTATATTGGTGACAGGTATGCTCAAGGTTTGCCCTGACCTGCAAACAGCATGGGGTATTAGGTCGCAGTCAGACCACAAAATCTGCGTGGATTTGGAGGGTATGCCGCTTATTGAAACGTGCTTGGTTTCACCCGGTTTCAAGTACACTCTCGCGGCTATGGTAGCGCTGACTGGCTTGGCTACCTCCTTTTCCACCAGCTTCTTTACTTTCACCCTTTCACATGGGAAGCTTTTTGATGGACTTTTGCTCGATTTACTCTTCGGAAGGGGAGCGGTCTGAGTGGCGGAAGCCCGCTTCTCAGAATCACTGGACAGCGTCTGAACGCTCACAGAGTTTCGTTTCATCTCTGCAGCTGGCTTCAGCAACGCTTGTAACCCGGTTGTACGTAGTACGTTTGTCCCCAGTACGATTGTGTTGTCGTTCCCTCGTCTCACGAAAAATACTACTCGTCGTGAGGGTTCTTGTTGCAGTGCAAAACTGAGTCTCACAGCACCCTTGAATGCCATTTTGCGACCAGAAGCATCGTAGATGTTTATCTTGTCATCCACTTTTACTTCCTCTACGTCTGCATCAAGGTCAAAACCCGACTTGGCTGCCTCCAGCAGCACTTGCAATGGCAAAATGCTTACTTGGGATCCTGTATCCACCAAGGCTTTCTTAGTAAACCCTAAGAGTTGCACGTTGCACAGGGTTTTACTGCCAAATATCTCATTCTAACGCTGTCGCGTCCCTGTGGCACGGCAAGACCAGTTTTCCAGGAGGGTAGTGAAAGTGCGTTTAGACTGTTCCATAC
This sequence comes from Haemonchus contortus, assembly GCA_000469685.2. Lineage (NCBI taxonomy): Eukaryota > Metazoa > Nematoda > Chromadorea > Rhabditida > Trichostrongylidae > Haemonchus > Haemonchus contortus. Next base: position 5,477,506 of record LS997565.1, read on the forward strand.
GGGACCTATCTGCCGACTAGGCATTTTCCGCCATTCTTTGCTCATTCCGTTGCCTACCCCTGTCACAGTCTCTTTGAAAGTGCCCTGGCCTTTTGCAAATGCGACAGAGTCTGCGATCCGTCTGCAGTGATGTGCCGCTCGGCACAGACTCTGGGTTTCGAGACGAATCTCCGCTAGCTGGGGGACGGACATTGATGTTTCCCATTCGGTAAGCGTTTTCCCGTAGTCTTGGGAATGGCAAGGGTCGCCGCGGCTTCCTTCGGTCGTCCACTTGCTTCACTTCCGAGGCGGATCTCATCGCTGCCTCCACCTTCTTACTCCTTTCAATTCCTTGGGCGAGGTTCTTTAGCTTCTCATAGACCTCGTGTGGTGCTGCTGATTCCATTACAGCAAAAAGTTGGAAATACTCCGGCCAATTGGTGAGTTGTGAAATGAGTTCACTCGCTCTCACCATTGATAAGTCCGTTTCTGATGCACTAGGGTTTGCGGATCGTGTTAAGTTTTCTAGCTGCACGCAGTATTCCGTGACAGACTTTGACATCGTAAGCTGCTTTAGCTTAACATGCGATTCCATCCGTTTTGCTGAAGTGTTCTCGGCGAACTTAGCTTTGAGGGCAGCCACAAAATCGGCAAACTTGCCCTGTTTGATTCCACTAGGGAGCGTTTTCATGACAGCCTTTGGATACCCTACTAGCTTCTCACTCATAAGGTGGATTAGCATATCGTCTGGGAGGCCAATCCTGCCATATTTCATCGAGAACGACGTTACGAACTCAGTGAACCCCTTACCATCTGGGTCGCTAAATTCTTTGTCCTCCGGAAGAGCCATGGCAGCCAGTGCGGTTCCCATCCCACTATCAATTCGTGAACTCATTTCGCTATAAACTGGAGACCAACCTCTTTGGCGGTTGTCCCGCGTTGGCGTGGGTGGCACCATAGCTTGGTGGAGCTCGTTCTCGACAACGTTCCTCTGAAATGAATCTTGTCGGTTAGACTGTCTTTCATCCGTAAGAACGCCTTGGTTCGAGAACCGCCTACCTTGAGCTGCACTGACAGCACCAAACTCCATAGGTGGTAGTCCCGCGACTGAGGATATGTCCTTAGCTCCGAGCAAACGAAATGCTCTGCGGAACTCATCCTGTTGCGACTCGCTGTGATCCGTCTCCATTGGAGTCGTATGCTCCGCGGACCTGGGAGCCTGTAAAAGATATGTTTGTGCGGGCTTAGGGATGTCGAAGAGCAATGGTTTCCTAGATGGCAAGAGCTTCCGACCAGTTTGGGCCTGTTCGATACCCACTGTTTGGATCGGTTCGACCAGATTACCTACGGCTCTAACCACATCGGTGGACCTAACGTTCAACATCTTCGATAGTGCGCGCATGCATTTGTCATCATGCTGTGCCTGTTCGAATACAGTTTCTAGCTCTTCGCTGTGCTTTGCATGTGCCTCTGATGCCTTTTGCACAACCCTATCCGCTAACTCATTAATGAGGTCCAGCGACTTCCTTATCGCTTTACACTCCGGTTCTAGCAATCTATAAAGTCCCTTTTCCAGGTCCTCTGGTGAGGTGGTTTCCCCATCACCTAACATGATTGCTATGCTTTTCGGCGTTTCTAGCAGTTTTGTCAATCTTGACACGCAATGCGTAACTGTAGACCGCACCTGCTGCTGGTTCTGTTGCGTTAATTGTAGGACTTGAGCTCTGAGCTGTGCCAATTCTTGTTGCACCTCGTCCATTTTGGTATCCCGCGCAACGTCTTCTTCCAGCATCCTATCCAGTTCTCTCTCCATGTCGTCTGACATTTCTTCGCTCTGAAACAGGTCTCGTTTCAGTTTAGCCACGATATACTACTGATTCGATACTACCTTTTCAGTATCGAATTCTATCCTCTGAGTTCGATGGAACAATTGAGGTAGTCTCAGTAGTCCTGCAAAGAAAACAATTTTTTTTTGCGCAGCGGTCTGCCTTGCAAAAATCGTTTTCTTCTGTCCCACAGGGTGCACTGACAGATTTCTGCACAGCGCAACTTGTAGGGGCTGCCCGTCTAGCAGCTTGTCGAGCCCGCCGCTCTATCAACGGCCCTACGGCTCGCTAAAGGCTTTTCGGAAACCTGGGGACTCCCCGGCTTCTTACTGCCCTAAACCTACCTTATTGACCGAGCCAAATCGGTTCGGCCCCCATGTAATGGAGCTTTGTGGGCTCCGGTGTGTACGTGTGGGTAAATGGTAGATTAACTCACACTTTATTGGCGTAACAGCACAATAAGATAGGCGCCGCTCGATGACGAGGCGAACAATCCGTGAAGTAGATGAGCGGGAAAATGAACTGGTAGATGAACACGTAGATGAACTCGTCGGTCGATTCGTCGATGAATACTCACAAAGCGACCAAGTGAACACTTATATAGGAATTCTGAGCGCGCCCAAAATTGATTGCGCGGGAGTAAACGTGTGGTCAAAAAATTTATCAACAGAGTGATCACGAACCCGAATTATATAACAATAACAGTGCAATAACAGTTAATACAGGTGAATCGTTAGTATGGAGGAACTGTGTTGGGGTCCAGGTCCATCCTTTACACAACGAATTACACCCGCTTATCGATACACCATTCAGAACGAGAAGTCTCGAACAGGACGTATTTTTCGTGATATTACGGTTGCAAAGGTCCGTTTGACTTCTGTACTTTGTAAGTGCTTCGATATTACCGGTAAAAATTTCTGGGGGGCGTTTTTTAGAACAGAAGACTTACTATTTTTTGAAAATTTTCGTCACTTCGAGACATGAAGACTTTATTTTTATAGTATAGCTTTATAGTTTTATTTTTACATTAGTCGTTGCCATTTCACTGGTTTTTCTTAATGAGCGGCGTGGCATAATGCCTGAACAGGATGCAGCACAATGAGCCAACTAACTAGGGCAACATGCAGTCACCAAGACAACTAGATAGGAATCGTCGCGTGTTGTGACTGTTCTGTGCGTACGGTACGCGCCTGTCTTTTGTGGACAACGTGACTAATTCTATAATGTCCAGATACATTAGCCTATCCGAGGTGGTGAACCTATTCTTGTCGTCGCAGTCTGGTCAAAAGCGCCAGTCTGGCTTTAGGTTCAGACCGGCTGGAAATAGATCAACTAATACTCCTTCAAGGTTGCTTAGTCTTGATCAGCTCCAGAAACCACTTTGCCCATTCGACACATGCGAGTCGAGCTTCTTTATGGCTCGGGGTTATTTACATCGGTATCCATTGGCATACAACGACAGTGTGGTATATTAATTCCTCACCAGACTCAAGCTAATTAAACAGTCTCTTTTTCCATTTTTTAGGGAGTATTTTTTGGGAATTGCTTAAGTTTAGTTCGCAACAATATTCGCAGAATCCTCACAGTATCCGCTTTTCAGCTTTTCGTTAATCTGCATAGTATTATAATGACTCTTCTTGGAGTTGTCAAAAGAAATAGCAAATTCAAATTCATTTATTGCAAGCAATGTGTTTTGTTTTTTGTTTTTTTTTTCGAGGTTTCGAATTATTTCTATTACTTTGTTATTCACACGATCATACACGCATTGCCACGAGTTCGAACCCCGGATCGACACTCGTTTTGGCCAACCAAGCCTCCATCCTTCAGGAGCCGGTCAGTTGTGCCAGAGTCGTTTGAGCGAAACAACCACTGGGCTTGTACATCGGCTGGCCACCACATATAGGCCACTCACGCATTCGAAAAGCTACCACTATTCCGCTGGGTAATCGAATGTGGGGACGTATCCCCGTATAAGGGATTGATAAAGGCCAAAAATCTTGTTCTTTATTTAGTTATCCGTGAAGTGTTACTATGTTATGGTAGTAATATAACTTCGTTCAAATGGTACACATGTAAAATACTGCTCTTCGATTACAATCATCTTATTTAACTGATACGACAAATGATCTGCTAATGATATGATTGCGCGATAAAAGAAGAAGAAGTCTTCTCTCAGACAGACGCAGACGTCGTCGGTGTTACGGAGCTTGTTTCATAATCGGATCCTTCCTGAAATGCCATTTTGAAAACAGACCATCGTCGTATTTTTGGGGTCATAATGAATTTCTTGGAGATTGATGGAAACCACTTGCAGCCTCCTTTTTTATGTGTTTCCGTTTCTTTAAGATATTTTCATTGTTTAGTCAGCATCGACGACATTACTCTCACTGTCGGCTCTTCTCAAACCTTGGCACTTGAGGTTCACCAGAAAGGGTCGAGCTCACATGATTGCGAAAAGCACTGGAAAGCGGTACTGCGGACTACGAAGTTTCTCAGTCGTTTAAAATTGCAACCCTCAGTTTTTGGACATATGTACATAGGCAGGACTCTACTGCTCTTTTAAAGGCCCAGTTCGATAATGATAGGTACAGTCTAGATTAATGCAAGCAAAAAGAATGACATGAAAGGAGTGTTTAACTATGTGGAAGTCCCGTTAGCGGATCGCCCGGATTAGCTATTACTTTAGACTCGACAGCGTCTTTCCTGTTACCCTGGGGGCCACTGGATATACCTCGAAGGAGAATGAAGACACCATTTTCATCGTGAACTGTGCCTTTAAATGGCAGTGACGGCAGTACGTCTCGAACCAGTACGTTTCCTAGTTTAATTTTCACTGCGTCGGTATCGGTATCGGTATACTAGGGAAACAAGTAGGAACAAAAAAATTGTAAAGGGGAGCTTGAAGTTGGTTTTAGTTCTACCCTCCGTTGGACCATTTCCTTTTCTTTGCTTCCGAGGCTCCTTTTCACATAGAACTCCTTATATGTCTTCACCTGTCGCTGTAGAACTCTGTACATTTCCGCCGACGATCTCGTCACTGCTAATACAACACACTCAATTGCCACGAATCAACTATTAATGTGAGTGGAACGGCGAACAAATTGGAATTCTTGATATTTTCATGTCAGTCCTCAACCACTGTTAACGACAAAGTTCATGGTAAAAATAGCTGGTGGAACTTTCCTCTAGATGAACCTGTGGCCTGCAAGGACAGCACGTGGAACACTGCTGGGTCGAAGATTGATTTCGAAAAGGCATTATAAGGCTGCGAAACCGGCTTGACCTACGTACACGCCCAAAAGTGGCGGTGTTATGGCGGCTTATTATTCACCAGTTTGGCTATGCACGCTAACGCGCGCAGTATATGTCGACGGCCACTTATCCACGATGGAGTCATTTAGCGGAATGTTGGATAATCAGTATAAGACAGTTCTCTCTAGATTCGGACGCTGAATTGCTGAGAGCATCACGATCGATATATTTGAGCAGAGTTATTAGTGGTTGATCATAGCTCCGTCCACCTTAGTGCAAATCCTTCCCACAATAAACTTGACCACCCTTCTTTTGACTGCTCCAAACCATTTTTTCCGCATCCCAGAAAGTTTTTGAAAAGATGAGTTTTTGGTCCTAGCCCCGCTTCCATGTGCCAGCTCCGCCTCCTTCGAGGACTTAACTACACTTGTTCCAATTCCTCCTACCACTTTTTTCCCCCGTTCTGGAACGTTTCTGAATAGAGTTATAAATTTTGATCTAAGGCCCGCCCGCTTTGGTGCCAGCCCCGCCCACTTCGAAGATTCGGCCACACTTGTTCCATTACCTCTAATCACTTTTTTCCCGCATTCTAGAACGTTTCTGAATAGAGTTATGAATTTTAATCTAAGCCCCGCCCACTTTGGTGTCAACCCCGCCCACTGTCGGGATTTGACCACATTTATTCTTTCACACCTTGACACATTTTTGCCGCATCCCAGAACGTTTCTGAATAGAGTTATAAATTTTTGATCTAAGCCCCGCCCACTTTGGTGTTAACCCCGCCCACTGTCGGGATTTGACCACATTTATTCTTTTACACCTTGACACCTTTTTGCCGCATCCCAGAACGTTTCTGAATAGAGTTATAAATTTTTGATCTAAGCCCCGCCCACTTTGGTGTCAATCCCGCCCACTGTCGGGATTTGACCACATTTATTCTTTCACACCTTGACACCTTTTTGCCGCATCCCAGAACGTTTCCGAACGAAGTTACACTCATTTTTGAAAAGTAGCTTTCACCTCAACGCACGCCCCGCCCCTCGTAGGCGGGGCTTCGCTATACTTATGCGTGCTCAGCACGCATAAGGCCCTGCTCACTCTTTTTATTTTTTTTCCTGGCCTCGACGCCTTCGTTAAATCGAGTTATGAATCTATGTGGGAAGGACCGCCCACTGCGGGAACGCTCCACCCACCGCCGGCAAGTTTCCTTTATTTTGATTGTTGACCCATCCCTCACCTTTGCACATTTTTTTCTGGTGTCTGGAATGTTATGAGACCGAATTAGAAGAATTCGCCCATGACCCCGCCCAATTCCGGCGCATGCCCCGCCCCTTGGGGGCGGGGCTCCGCTAGGCTCACGTATGCTCTGTTGCACCTACCCTATGCTCAACCCATTCCAAACTTGACCCGACTTCTCCATGTGCTTCTTCTCGTTATATCGAATTTCCGTACAAACAAACAAACAAACAGACAGACAGACAGACAGAGCGCTTTATACATAGTAAGGATAATGAAGCGTGGGGACGTGGACTAATACTACGCTTATGTTAGAAATATCCACGCAGTTACAGTCGGCGACGTATACATACGGAACTGCAATGCAACTTCTCTTTTTTTTCTTGAAGGAAACAGGCTTTTTATTTACGAACTCTGCAGTCAGCACTATCAATGCGCTCAGTGTGAAGCAATTATTCTTTTTCCAGCCTACAGTTGCCAGTTCGTTACGCTATTGCACCAACTGTCATCCCGTTCAGAAATCCCGTCTTTCTGTCGTTAGTTCTTACAGCCTTCTTTTTTTTTACCACTTTTTTGAAACCTCATATTTTGTAGAATCTACAGATTATCTTGCTTTTTTGGTCACGTGGCACTATCCTGCACCATATTTGCCATCATTTCCCTTAAACTAGATACCCCGGAATTATAAACCATCAATGTCTTTATCCCACCACCCTTATCCGTTCCGCTCAAATTCGAGTTCTATAGGTTTAGATCGAAGTACGTCTTGAACTTCCAGTATATTTATTGTTCGATATTCAAATTCTATTCATTTATTAATCCAAAATGTATTTAATTACTATTTTGTAATTACTTGTTCATCAGAAACTTACCGCATCAGCAGGACGAAGTGCCGCCATAACAATGATGCATACTAAACCGATCACGATAATCCCTAGTATAGAAAATACTATAAAGCGCGTGTAGTTTTGGTTCTAAATACATAAATACACAACACAATAGCCATAACGCTTTGCGAAAACATGCAAAAACATTCTGTGGAGTCGACCTTGCGAAACGTACGTTTTTCCTCTTTTCTCTTCCAAAATTTTCGATAAACTTTTACTACTTTTTAGAGTAAGGTTCCTCATTCACGGACCTAATGGCACAGCAGTCATATGCACACATACAGACCTTTTCACTGAATTTTTCATCCTTTTGTTCTTACTCGGTCAATAAATGAACACGATGCTCACTATCGCGGTGTATCAGAAACTGATTCTGATTGCATAGTGAGCACGATAGTTCACGATTGCACCGTGATAGTTGGGATTGGTTAGGCACTGTTACATTGGCTTTGTAGCGTTTCTGCAGTTCAAGTAGTGACCAAATACACGATTAAGACAGAGTATCATCAATAGATATTGTTTTGTTGTAGGGAATGCAAGAACTTCAGTTCGAGTCTCGTTAGTGTGATCCTTATGGTGAGAAAGTTGCCTTGTTTTGCCCTAGTCCCTTGTGTGTGCCGAAGCTTTATCGCCTGATGAGAAAGAGCGTGAGGTACTGTAAAAAACTATCTATGTTTCATAATAAACTCGTAGAACAAGAAGAAGGAAGCTTGAGTCTGATAGTGAGTCTTGGCATTGGTTCGGGAGTAAGGCTTTTTTCGGATTCTACGATTTCTACTCCTTTTGTTTTTGCGATGCGGTAAGTTCCTAGTAGTTTCTGCCACAACCACGAATTCGGACCTTACTATTAACCCTTGAAACATCCAATCACTCAAAGTAATAATGCCGAAGCAATCTGCCAAACTAGACAGCCAAAATTGACTTAAAGTTAGGATGGATAGAAATTCCCAGTATCGAAAAAAGTTGAATGCTCTATTCTATGCATTACAATTCCTTGAATGTACACTACAATTTCTACCTATAGCTCTTTCACAAGTAAGTACAAAATACACCAAACATCCCTTGCTAAGCTTTCTGTCTAAGGAACTCACCATATCGGGAAGCCTGTGGGCACCTTCGTAATATCCAATACTATCGAGTGAACCATTGTTTGGAGCAGGAAAAACACCCAGCAAAGAGCACATAAAAGGGTACAAGTCGATCATGCGGACTGCCTGTTCCGACTGAAACTACGATGCATCATTCTGACAGCTTCGTTTTGTTGTAAGAATATTCTCGACAAATGCTCCAGTTTTCAGAATTGCCAATTTTTCGAATGGTCTAAATTGGAATACGGGTGAACACCCAACCATTCGTTAGGAAAAACTGTTGGTACATGTTAACAATAAAGCTCACGAAAAGCATCGCCCACATCAGAACCCGGCGAACGTGGGCAGGTACCCATGTTAAAAACATATATAAGTATGCTTATCCCCTTGAACCTGAGGGAGCCTCTAATACAGCGTTGGGAGAGATCGATCGGGAGAGGATTCTAGAATCTGAGGGCAAGCTGGCCTCAAAAAACGGCCGAAAAGCTCCATATCGGGGCTCACTGAACGAAATAGAATGAACGGGCTGAAAGACTATACGAGTTCGACCTACACCATTCATAATGATTCGTGGATGATTTCATTCAAGTTTTTCGCCTGAAGCCTCCCTACTTCAGAGTTTTCACTCAAGAGACTATTTCCTCTGCACTAAATTCTGTATTCCAGTGGGTGAAGAGAGCTGCATAATTCAGGATACGAAGTGCATGACAGTTCGTCATTTGGAAACATTTCCCTCCGCTTCCTTGCGTGTTTATGTGAAGATTCATAATCGATAAGGGAACATCTGTAGGAAATATAACCGACACGCCAAACATCTTTCTGATAGTGCTAGGGAAATAAAGATTCTACATACTGCCTGGAGGGCTTTTCAAGGAAGACTCGAGCTTATGGGCCGGCCTCGGATCGCTCGAGCTACAGGCAATCATCGACGTACGCCCAAACTTGCGAATCTATGCAGAGAAGCAATAAAGGAGGAAGATCTGGAAGAGAGGAGAGTAGCAGTTACGGTTGCCGCCGTCGGAAAGAGCATTCGCAAAGCATCGGAGCTTCCCAAATGACAAGACTGAGGTAGCTCCCCTCAGTCGTCCTGACGGAGCTACTGCTCTTCCATCTCGGTGGGGAGTGGAAAAAGTCACCCACAATTGCTATTCGGATCACAACCATGTCTACGTGCCAACCTATCACCTTAGGCAGGATGGATATGTTGCTCGCGCAGTTCTTCCTTCCGATATTCGACATGCCATCTTGTGTGCCGTGCGAGCAAGCAGGGTTCCTTAAGAGTGCTAAGCACAGTTGATTACATACACACTGTCGCAAGACTCACTGAAGTATCGCGAGAGTACAGGATGCCGCTATGTCTTATATCCATCGATTCGTGGAGAGTCCTTGAAGCATTCGAGGCAGTAGCGGTGGTTGAAACCCTGGCTAACTAGAGTGTTTCTACTGAATGCTTCGTGAGCTCTACAAGAACTTCACCTACAAGGACCTCATCACTCTACTGAGAAGCCATTGTCAACGTATACAGAGGTATACTATTTCGACTGACGCTGCTTTCAACTGCCGCTCTCAAGAACATCATGCGTTATTTTGAATGGAAAGACTCGACAGTGAAAGTCGACGTCCTCTACTTACATCATCTCGCTTTGTAAGAATTGATCGGCCTAAGACTGAATTCAACGAAAACAATGTTTATTATAAACGGATCGGTACCTAATGCCCCCTTAACGCTGGACCGAACGAATATTTCTGGATGCTCCAGCTACGTGTAAAAGATAGAGGATCAACTGATCAAGGACCTAGCTCCGCAGCTAAGCGGAAGGGAATGCGCGGTGTGTTAAGTATTTAAGAACATCCACGGAACAGTGAAGAAAAAAGAGCATCCGGCTCTGCGCTGACCTTTTCGGCACTGCGGTCTTTTTTGCCTAAACATATCCAAAAATAACACGCTTTGGAAAGGACGAATTTCCCGACAAATGCAGGTGCAGATGCAAATCCGTAGACCCAAGCTCGGTTCCAGGGCGAAGATCTTGGATACCGTGCTACGCATATGTCGAGAAATAAAAGATGATGGGTCGGAAGCGTATTGCTTTCTGTGATGGCCATTGAACCAAAGCGTACTGATTGGGTTCTCTGAGGATCTAATGAACGTCAAGACGCCGAGAACGAAATGGTAATATCCCTTCATGAAACTTGTAAGCGAGAACAATGCTGGTTCTTTTGCCCCTCGAGAACAATCCACTGAAATATCCTGCCCCGCCAGAAGGATGAATGGGAATATAGTTGAAGTGCGCTCGACAAAATTGTTTCCTAAAGGACGATAGGTGAAACAGATGAAGTTTGGACTTCGACGAATTTGTGCCTTATCATGCGCAAGCTCCATAAACCGATTTATGTCCGTCCACCAGTTCTTCCTATCATTTGGAAATCGGTTCGAGGCTCGTTCTACTAAATCGTATAGCTGAACTTGATTTTGAATATTATGGATAACGCAAATTTGCGTTTGGGCGCTATCGGAATCTTAAGTGGAAAAAGTTTGCATGGCTTATTCCACCACTGCTTTCCTTGCCGCTCGATACTTTTTTCGTAGCTCTCTTCTTCTTACTGGTAACGTAAGGATCAACTGCATTAGCACATTTCACTGAGAATTCAAAGATCCGATTCGATCAATTGCTCAACAAGCAAAGAAGTAGCTCTTCAGCGTTAATGGATCGATATGTCTTGAACAAGATTTGATTCCCAAATTGGGTATTAGCGGTACTTGAAAGCTGATTCGTGACTTAGAGGAACTGACAGTGGAACGAGAAGTTGGTTCACTAGATTACCACGCTTTGCAAATGAAATTCACGTCCACGGCAATCTCCTTATAGCAGTGCCAACTATTACTGACACTTTCTACAAAGCGTTCAATCCGTGCTTATAAATACCAACAGCGATGACTAGATTATGGTGTTTATCTGATGCGCATGAGAAACTGGTGTCCTGAAACTCAAGCCTGCGTCGAGTTGTACGTTTTCTTCAGATGCGTGAGTCATCGCAATATCAATGAAGCACACTGGAAAGGTCAAAAAGTACGGAGGCGCACCATACATCGCTGTTAGACCGAGATTCTTTTTTTTTCAATCTATTGAGTATTTTGCTCCTCTGGTTTCTTTTTGTCTTATGCAATGTGGACGGTCATTCTGTGACTGCTACGTCACACTGGAAAGTCAGAAGTCTGCGGATCATTTCAGAACAGTACAAATATATGACCTACTTCAGCCTATCTTGAACAAATGTGAAGCACTTATCACACACACCGTCTTTGGAGAGGGACAACACCCTCTCTGAAGACGATATCTGTATGTGTGAAAATAGTGATTCTATATAGGCGAGGAATGTCAGCTAACTTTGCTGGAGCAATCATATCGATTGTAGCATTGCGTTTACTGCACTCAAATTCGCGGGAAAAAGGAGTCTGAAGTAATTCGAAATTTAATCAATTTGTTGGACTTTCCCCACACTGACAAATCATGGTCTGTCATCCTCTCCGCTTTTCTGTAACAGAAAATAGTTGGACGAACTTGATAGACGTCGATAATTTTGGGGCCACCAATGATAAGCACCGCATGCATTTCAGATCTCTCTGGATCCTGGCCGTGCGTTGATTTGTTCAGCTTTTTAGCTCCATAATCGTATTTTCTTAACGAAGTAAATTTAGAAAAATTCATGAAATAGTGAGAAATTTTTTAGGTGACCCGTCAGCAGTAGTGTAAAATCATACTTGTTTAGCTTTTCTTTGGTACAATAGAAATCGACTTCATATCCGACTCCAGCTTCGAGAATTACTTCACCAATTCTTGACACCCTTCCTTTGTAGAAATGTTTGTCCGGAAAGTCCTTAATTCACATGTTTCAGTGGAAAAGCTTGTTTCGGCACTTTGGAACATTCTTAGTGTGAACAAATGAAGTTGATGTTTTTCTGCGATCTTTCCAGGTGAGAGGGGGAAGGAGGGGGGGGGGGGGGAGTCAGCAGAAACAAGCCAGATTGATCGTCGGAAAAGAGCCCTCCGTACGGGTGTGGGTACATTCACGCAATCCTGGATGAAAGCCGCAAAATGCTCGGCAAAATTCGTAGTGATTTGCACGACTCTGGTGCCTATCATTTGAGCACAGGTTATATGTAGATTGGATAAATAGAGCCAATTGGTGCTACTTATCTACCTCACTTCAAATTCATGCCCCAATGATAGGCGCCAGAGTCGTTAACATCATCACGAATTTCGCCACTCAGGGACATACAGATTCTTAAATTCTTAAATGACCAAGGAGGGGTAGTCTACTTACCATGGAAATTTAATGGAGACCCATATTAATCGACAGAGTTTTGAACGCTGCTAACGAATATGGAAATCGAAGCTGGAGAATGGCTCTCCCAAAAGAAATAATGAGGGCTCGGAGTTCGCTTACCAGCAGTGCAGTTAAAAGTGGGAACTAGTCGCTTTGATATCGAACGTCGACATGGTGTACTGGTAGTGGTCTCGCTTCACAAGTGAAAAATGCGGGTTTGCTCCCCGACACCGTCGACGGTTTTGTATTGTTTTCTTGGAGGCTCTCAAACAATTCCTGGCATTTTCAAGTAAACGCCTTACTTCTGCTTTCATTTGCACTCGTCGGAACAATGGTTTGACACATTAATTGTATGACTCTGTTTCACCTCGAATTCAAGAAACATTCGAAATAATTTTGCTAGAGATGTATGCATAAGGTACCTGTGAGGAACTCAACATAGATGAAAAAACCTGAAAAAAAAGTGTATGAAGCAAAACGTTGTTCACAAGCTGCACACCCTATACATGCTGCTTCTCTACAACCGGAGACAAAACAAGATTGAACGACTCTCAAGATTGAACAAATACTACACGAGTGGCACCGGAGCTCGGAATTCCACCTACATGCCCTGCTTGAACCAAGTGCGTTTTAAAAATTGAAAAAAACTCCAAAGCCCCAAATGCAATGGTCAGAGGGGGCACAACACACATTATGACACCACCAAGCAAGCTGTGCCGGAGGATGTGTAGCGAGATTTATCACTGTATATGTGAAGCGGTGCGATTCACTTCTTGATGAGCACTTCATTACAGGGTGCAAAGTTTAAGTCCACTATAGACTTCCGATGATAAGTCAGTGATAATCATTGGAAGTCTCCTTTGCTCCTATGAAGAACGTTATGAAGAGGGTCAGGTCAAGACTATGATGAATTCCGCGGACTTTGAAATGACACAGAGGATAACATATTTCGGTTTTTATATCAGCTATATCGAATGTTCTGTGCACCTCGCTTTTCAAAAATTCTAGAGTGCACTTTTTACGTTGATGAAAATCCAGGCTACTGTGTCACTTCTGGCAAGTATTTGTCTCAACTTGGCACATACATATGCCTGTTTTGTTTCGGTTTTTAGAAAGCATCATGTGTAACGGAAGTAGACTTTGAACAACGTTTGAGTGCCCACATTTCTTCAGTCCTTTCCATCAATGTTAAGTTCCTATAGGCATCTCTGGCTCTTTACCATTGAATGTTTCTTGACTAGCAAAGTAAAAAAAACATAGTAATGCAATTACGTGCCACACCATTTTCCCTTGAACAGGGGCGACAAGCGCCAATGAAAGCAGATGTGAGATGTACAATTAAACAAATGTCAGGAAAGGTTTTGAGAGCCTCCAAGGAAGCGAAAAAAAACAATGCAAAAATGTCGTGTTAGGGAGTAAACCCGCATCGGGCACCTATGAAGCGAGACCACTACCATTTCACCACGTCGACGTTTGATACTGCAGCGACGAGTTCGCATTTCCAATTGACGCTACTGAGCAAATTTCGAGCCCTCATAACATTTTCAGGAAAACCATTTCGCAATTTAGTTTCCACATTCGTAAACAGATTTTAAAACGACTAGCCCCCAGTGGTAAGTCCTGGGAGGGAGCACTGGGTTAAGGTGTTTTCAGCTTTGCACGAGATAATCATATCAGCACCCCGTGCTTCTACACTCTTACGGCTTAGTTCGGAGATACATCCGTCTTGCTGAAACTGTATACGAACGCACAGGTGGCCTGTGCCTATCCTCCTCTTCGTCTACTAAACAATTTTAGCGGGTACGGGTGACCACTTAATACCGTGTAATTTCTTGTTATGCTCACACTGATATGAAGGGACACGTCTGTCCTTATCACTCGTCAAAACTAGGTCCCTTCACGCACGGCGTGGCCCTCTGCGACGAGATGACGTATGTACCGCATTGCTGGCTGACACGCGGCGCGCGACGGCTGCGGAATGAGTTCCGACGGACGATAGGAACGAAGTGCATCCATCCATAGGAGCAGTTCCTTGCTTGAGGAGCTTAGGACTTATACACTCTTCAAAGATAGGAAGGTGTTCTAAAGCTTAAGAATGTCTGCACCGACAAGGGTTCTTAAAGGCTTTCTCTAAACATTAATTTGGGGGACATCTGGTGTGCCTGGTCATCCACATTTGCGAAAGGGCTCATACAATGGCATAGCTATACGCACCCATCACGCTTGAACAAAATTAGTAGACGTCACTGTAAGGGTTTACCAATGGTCAATCTTGAGTACTTTTCTCACTGGCACTGAGTCCCATCACGACCCACTGAGGTGGGTTCCCTCCGCTAACGACATTGCTCTGATAGCGAACAGTTGTGTAGAACACAAGGACAAGTGCCGGAAAATTCGACACTGGTGGTTGGGAATGGGCTCCGGCTGGATGTTGAAAAAGATTATGTTGACGTGTACGGTACCATTCGTAGATGGTATGGGGAATCATCAAAAGGTTGTAAGAACTCCATACTTGCAAGTGATTTCTGCGGATAAAAATTTTGTCTCTCGTTTGGATCAATCCTGGTTTAGGACGTGTTCGGCATTTGACTACTGTTAGGAATCGTAGCTCCGTATTGAATGCGTATGTGACCCATGCAATGAAATGTTATGCTCGGCCAACGTGCAAGTCAGCGCATCAATTCTCCCAGACGACTATGGCACATATTAGCTGACCTCCGCGGATTGGAAGACCTGCTGGCCTGGTATCCATATGGAATTTTATCCTCGAATGAAACGTGGCTGGTGATGCGCCACTTGTCACTACATCAGGTTCGCGCACTGGATACAAGGTGTTATCATGACGTGAGAAATGAAACAAGCAAAATTTTCGTTTCTTCTGATGCTTTCTCATCGGGTCTTCTGATATATTTGTCTCTGATGGGTCCATTACCATTTCCACCTGCATCCAGGTACGTCAGCAACATGCAACTATCCTCAGCAATTTTAAGATGCTTAAAAACACTCACATTTCTCATGTAGACATTTATTTTCAAGTTGTTGTCGCGCACGGCTTCAGTTAAATTGTTGTACACTTCATGAGCGAGGGCTTCGTCAGCAGTGTAAATCAAATTTAAGCCAAATTTTATACGCGTGGAGTCGACGTAATCCTTCACGCATAATATATTATTGATGCCGTTGATCTGCAATAAGCTAATCGCATCAGTGAGAGCCTTCTTGTTAAAATTTAGAACAAGGTCTTCAAATGAGTTCATGCACCAAGATGGAGTTGATTGGTAACCAAAACAGGAAACATCAGTGTGAGGGTAATAATAAGGAAAATACTTCCTGGTATAATCGACTGGTTTCGAGCTACGTCCATGAATTCGACTCCCATTCATAGTTCCGCAGGTGTTTGACTGGCCCATACGTTGCATTCCAGAAACCGAGGACGATTTACAGCCTACTGCTAGTATCCTCTTACCATTAGAGAATCCTGGTGACTAGAAGGGATTGAACGCTCGATTGGTGATGGATGGTGGGGAAAGTATAAGTTTGAGATTTGACCATATGACTTGTTTGATAGCCCGATACTTTGGATTACTGAGCCATTCATATCTTATCATCTTGATCTGACTAGAACACTGAGTGAAAAAGCTCAAAGATTGTACCAATAGTATGCTAGGATTGGTACAATCTTTGAGCCTCCAAATTATCGTGAACTGTGCTATCCAAACAGATTGTTAATCAGTATGCACTATGAACTTTGATAA
The DNA here is from genome assembly GCA_000469685.2 of Haemonchus contortus. Classification (NCBI taxonomy): domain Eukaryota; kingdom Metazoa; phylum Nematoda; class Chromadorea; order Rhabditida; family Trichostrongylidae; genus Haemonchus; species Haemonchus contortus. The sequence goes on from LS997565.1 coordinate 5,493,852, forward strand.
GAGCGCAGCACGACTACGACTTTGATGGGCCTCTGCTCGTATTTTCAAGGCAGAAAAGTAAAGTGAAGAAGAATGTACAATCTAAATGAAATTTTGAAAGCAAGAAAAGTTTCTGTTGGTGCATGAACTCAGTTGGAGGTCAAATGAAGGAATCATGAATTTTAAGATCAAGGGGCCGTTGAAATGTAATGTAGTTGAGAGCGAACCTGTGCGTGCCCATGGTCTGCTGTTAGTATGATATTGATTTCATTAATAAGTTTATGCTTGTGCAGCCGGTCAATGAGCAGCTTGAAAACTTCGTCGAGTTTGGCCAGAGTTTTCAGGTACACACCATCAGTAAAACCATGCTTATGCAAAGTAGTGTCAGGTTCATCAATGTACCTTAATGAGGATCCGACGTTTACGGAACTTCCTCCCATGATACACTATAAATTTCTTTGCGAACTCAGTTGAACACGAAAGACAGGATATTTGATCTACAAGGAAAAGGAGTGACAATATAAATCAGCCTTAACATATGTTGGGTTTCTAGGCTCCGAGTTCGCTTTGGTCTCGCACGATGGATCGAATGAGCGATGAGCGAATATTCTTGGTCGTCTTACATTTAGACCAGGAATTCAAAGTTATTGAATACAAACCTTCCACAACGATCAGGAAACTTCGCCAAGTTTCCTAACACCTTACTACACTCAGTGTGCGTGAGAGGCGATAGAACGCAATTCAAGTCGAAAGAGTTCAGCGACTCTTGCAGTCGGAATGACGCAAAACAAATTTATTCATCTCTATTCCGTCTACAGTTAAGTCAGGCCGTAGGATTTGTGGTTGCTCCCAAGGAAACCATGTGCAGGTACATGAGGGCCGAACAATGGAGACTGCTCGACCTGAATAAGCTAGGAGTCCCCAACACTCCGAAGAATTCTAATGACACAGGCTCAACTCAATCGATATATTGAAGCTCGCCACTGGCATCGTTCACACTCATGACTGCCGTGTTGATTTCCCACCTCAGGCCATGGAATGGCCAAGACTGCCCCAAAGGCACTATCTATATAATATCGACGTTGATAATTGATACGAGGTTGACAGACAAACCATCTATGCCCTGTGGCAGATCCACCTTTTGCAACACGCATGGATCCGGTCCGGTTCTGCCATGTCGTAAAGTAGAACGCCTACAAGCGATCAGGACGCGGAAACGAACGAAGTTCCCTGGTTAACGCAATCCCTCTGACAATCGCAGCTCCTTGGCATTGAAGATGCTCTACTGATCGAGTGCTAGTCAATCCGAAGAAGAATATCGAGATGTTGAATTCTCGGTACCGACCATGCATTTAATAGTTTCCAACTTCTTTCTTGTTTCAACCTCGGCATTGTCGTTTATAATATTGAAGTTCTTCTGCCGGGAAGAACACTTAGGTCGAACACTTCATTATATCAACGGCCTGTCTTTTCGAGTAGACTTCATCTTCAGAGGCCTAAACGCAATTCGAGATGTTTTACAATATCCGGCAGCGTTTGATCGCTGCAAAACAACGGTCGAAACTCATCAGAGAGCCACCCACTTCATGAAATATAGAATCCGCTGTTTCCACAGGCGGCTCAACTGATGTCGCCCATACACCTATGAAAAGAGAGAGATCCCATTTCGATGCTACTGACCCCGAGTGTTGTACATCTTGAGGTTCCTCTGCAGAATCCAGAGCGCCGCTAATGTTCCATTTCTTGAATGTCCGTCTCCTGCGCTAATATCGTCCACTCCACTTCGGAATCGTCGCCGTTGTTTCTTCAACTTTATGTCGACCGAGCGCTGTCAAAAGGTTTCTGTTCCTCATACTGGCTAGATGTTCTTTTACCCGAAAACAACTTGCCCATATAAACTGATCCTTATGTCCGACATTCTAGCTGATAAATTACGCCCATAAGTGCGCAATCACCGTTTCCTCGTGAGGACATAAGTTACAATCGCTTGTCGAGCACCGTCTATCGTGGAGCCGGTTTCGAACTAACTGTTGCTTGAAGTTACTGTGCTTCACCGATTCGACAACATCTTACAGGCTAGCTCTGAAAATGCTCTGGTGCATTGCCGTGCTGACTTCACCAGAGATGAAAGGAAGGCAAAGTGGCAGTTTTCGGTAATGGGAGACATCAAGGAGTCGCATTCGCTTCTGGCAGTCGCTTGTAGCGGCAGCGGATTCTGTCCGCTTCAACGTTGGAGCCTGGTGAGTATTTCATGAAGTGGGTAATTATTCGATGGGTTTCGGTCGTCGTTTTGCTGTAGAGATTATACGCTGGCGGATATTGTAAAACCTTCTCGAATTGCGTTCAGGCCTCTGAAGATGACGATTACGTCGAAACGTTAGGCAGTTAATCTAATAAAGTGTTCCACATAAAAACCTCAAATGGCAGAAAAACTGAACATTGTAAACGACCTGCGTACATTGTGTGAGCAATCAAATGCTCTAGAGGTGATCATAGTGGTTTCATGGTCACACGAGAAAACGTTGTCAAAAACTTCCAACTTACTGTTGTTTTAACTACGTCCGCAATTAAGGGCAAAAAAATTTCAAGGGACCATTGGCAGCCGTTTATGTCGGCCATGTTTATGAGCAACACATACAGAACACTGATGATTCTGCAGTACATTATGAGCTAATCACAACTGACCAGAACAGACGTGTGAAAGAACTGAATAGATGGGACATGTCTATGAGGAGCAGGCCGTTTTCATGATTGATCACGATCGCAGTGGCATTACTTTTGAAACTTGTGAGATATCAGCGCGAAGCAGCTCAACTCGAGCCAATCAAATGACCATCAATTCCGGTATCCTCAGAGACAGGACAACATGTTCAAGTGGTCAGGCTCAGTGGTTGTTGGACGGGAAATGTGGCAGAAAGTAGATTTAATTGGAGACGATCCAAAACCTCGTAATTAATGTCAATGAATTCTTACCATGCTAGGAAGTTCACGGGATCTACATTTCTCGTGAAAAGCTCAATGATCGTGTCAATATCGGATATCCATTCTTCGTATTTTTGGTATTTTGTCCATGTCCTGAAAAACTTGTCACAGTTCTGTGGGTGATTGCGAGCAGCTGGTGCTTTAGACAAGTAGGTTGCTTTGTCCCAGTGTGAACTTCTTTCGTGCCGTATGAGGTTGTTAGGTGGAACAATTTATTTAGTCAACGGCCTAACGTTTCGACGCAATCGTCTTCTTCAGGGGCCAGGGTTTCACCGCTTGAGCGGAGAATATCCACTACTGACAGTCGCCTGTGGCGACAGCGGATCTTCTCCGCTCAAGCGTGAAACCTTGGCCTCTGAAGAAGACGATTGCGTCGAAACGTAGGCCGTTGACAAAATAAATTGTTCCACCTAACAACCTCGTACGGCACAAAAGAATTTCAAACACAAACAACTATGTCGAGGTCATAGCAAGAGAGAAGTTGGAGACTAGTGTTTTTTGGTAACTTATTTTATAAGTGAATTCAAAGGGCATTTTTGCTCACTTAATTCAGCTATTCGCACTAGGACTCACACGTACGCAATGACACATGTTGTGTAGCTCGTTCAAACACCTCTTCTTCATTTTTCTAGTCTTCTTCTCGTTTAGTCCCCTTTCTAACGACTCTTTCTATGCCTTTTATCTCTTTGGGAACACCAAACCGCACAGTTTCTGCCTTTATCGCACTATTCTCCACCTTATGTTCCACTTTTTGTCATAATCTGGATAGCACAAAATCATAGTGAACCAAATGCGTCGCCGCTAATTGCACGCTGTTTCTGAAAATCCCGATTTTTCGAGTTCATTTGCAATTCGATTAATCCAAGATCTTTATCGAATTTGCTAGTACTCGTTTTGACGACCTTCTTTCCGGTTCGAGACGAGCTTTCACGCAGCGAGTAGAGACAACATGGCTGGCCAAGACTTTAGTAACCGGGTCTGTCCTACCAACGTCACAGTCATTTTTTAAGTTGGCGAAGGTTAGGCACTACGCTTGACTGCTTTCATAGTCCGCCGGCGTGCTGGCGTGCCAGCCGAGGTAGTGCTAGGGGGGAGGAGGGAGACAGAAGGTTGGTCAACGCGGTCGCGTCGCGCCCAAAGCCCCTTCGAAGGGCTGAAAACAAGATCGAAAACCATTTGATTAAGTCTCTGGTTTTTTTGGTCTTGTTTTCCTTTGTTTTCAGCCCTTCGAAGGAGCTTTGGCGCGACGCGACCGCGTCGACCGACCGTCTGCCTCCCTCCTCCCCCCCCCCCCCACGCTAGCACTACCTCGGCTGGCACGCCGGCACGCCGACGGACTATGAAAGCAGCCCTTCAAGTGCTCTCGCTGCATTCCTGTTGATGATGACGATTGTGGAGAGTTTAAACGTCACAAAAAGGACAATAATATTGCCAAATCATCTCAATCGTACCACGGAGTCCTCTCACAAGTCAGATTTACTTTAAAATGCTCAGCTGGGTTGTTCATTCAAGTATTACAATGTTGGCGATAATAGACAGAACTTCGGAACTCTCGGGACTCGAACCCGTACTTGTGCTCTCCGAGCACCCTGTTTTTAGTCCAACCAAGACCTCACTTGTCCTCGCCCTCTCAATGTCTTTTATGCCTTATCAATTAGACATGAGCACTCACACCTAAGCATGACGAGCTGGTCAGCCAACATCCGCAGTGAACTGCTAAAATGTAAGCTTTCCCGCGAGAACAAGTACGAGTTTCAGTCCCGTCCCAGGCTGAAGCTTTGTCCATAACTTGCCAACCTTTTTAGACTTTCGTATCGCGTGCTGCGGCGGAATAACAACATTCAACAAAAACATCGAATGAGGAAAAGACTATTGAGGAGCTCATTCGTATACAATTTACGCAAAAACAAAACATACGTGTAGTACGCCGGCTTACTACCGCTTCGGAATTTTGCATCGCACAAAGGCCATTGGAGGCAAGCTGAATGTCTGGATGCATTTGCCCTGCAAAAGCCCTTGGTTATTACTAAAATATATTCATGTTCAAGGAATATAAATGGGCATGCTCAGGAAACGACTTCTGAAGGTCAAGAGTAATCCCATAGGAGTATGGCAGGAATAAATGTACTTGTACTTGTTCAAAGGAGCGTATACTTTTTTTTCCTTTTTAAAAAATTTTTTTGAATCATTAGAGCCCTGGACATCCTTCTGAATTTCTTGTTCCCAACCATAACCTGGGCAAACAAGAGAGCGCGCCCTACGTATTGGGTTGTCCGAAAAGTTCCCGCCGATTTCTGATTCATCTTTGAATGAAAATTCCTAAACGAAGAAATCCATTGATTGAACAATATATCCTCCATTCTGTTTAGTAAGGATTCGCCATCTTTCTGTAAGTTCCAGTTGCCCTCTTCCATAGAAGGTTCCAGACTTAAAATCGAAAAACCCTCTCAGGTGCTTTTTGCAGTCCTCCAGCGAAGTGAACGATTTTTCATTCAAATAATTTTGCAGAATTCCAAACAAGTGGTATTCTGATGGTGCTATGTCTGGACTATATGGCGGGTGTGGTAAGGCATCCCACCCAAGCTTTAACAACTTTTGACGAGTGGCCAAAAATACGTGTGGTCCGGAGGTACAATTACGCTCTCACAATTGGCCACTTCGGGTCGCTTTTGGTCTATCGCTGCCTCCATATTTTCTAGCTAACTACAGTACCTTTCCGAAATTATCGTTTGATTATGCGACAACAGCTCATGGTAAGTGATTTCCCTGGAATCCCATCAGCAACTCGGCATAGTCTTCCGCACCTGGATTTTGACTTTTGCAGCGGTTTGTGACGGCTCAGTAGGGGGCTCCACGATCGTTTCCGCTCCTCATTGCTGTATTCAATCCAATTTTCGTCTCTCGTGCTCATGCTTTCAGAAACGGCTCATTTTTATTTCGTTTGAGCAACGAGTCGTACACGGAGGCGCGATTCATCGCATTGCGCTCGCTCCTTTCGCGAGGTATCTAAACGTGAAGGCGCTTCACAAAACCGAGTGTCTGCAGATGACCATGGATGGTCAATTTCGAAACACTAAACTTTGTCTTACTCCACGAGCAGTGACATGCCGATTCGCTCCGGTTAACATTTTGAGTTGATCGTTTAAACTTATGATAGTCTCCCTAAGGGTTGCCGGTCTTCGAAGGCAAATTCACTCTGTTTGGATTTCGCAAACTAGTCATGCACTGTACGTTCCTCTAGGGCATGGTCTACTCAAACGTCATATATCTTTCATGCGGCTTGAGCCGCATTCTAGGCCTTGCGGTAGAAGAAATACTTCAGATGCCGAAAATGCGCGCAGTGGTTCACCATTTTCATACGAGTCCTGTACAGACAAACTTCGACAAATGCTGACAGAATCTTAACAGGAATATAGAGGAGGATCTACCCTTTCAGAAAACATATAACTTTATTAGGTTGTGTCCTTGATCTTTTGTACAACGGTTGATAAATCCGGGGTATCAAAAATCGGCGGGAACTTTTCGGACAACCCAATATATATGTTTTTGCTGAGCAGGAAACAACCTGAGCACTAGTTGAGCATACGGAAAAGTGTAGCGGGGAAGAAAACTTGAAACTGAAGTCATTAGCTAAGTTCATCAACTCAAGAATACTTTTCGTTCGTGATCCAGATTGGTTCTCCAAAATACCATGACTGCTTCTCAGATTCCTCGATTATTCCTGGTACTTCAGTATAATTCCAATAATCATATCTATAATTACGGTATATGTGACCATAACCTAACAATGAAATGAACGCTCCTGTGTGGCTTACGATTTGAGTGTATGTGACGCTTCATCGAGTTCATAGAAAAAATTAGAGACGATACCGTGGCTTTCTTCGTAGAGACCTTGAAAATCGATTCCTTATAGGAACATTGAATGGTACGAAGATTTTTTCGTAGAATAATAGACTTTGAATTCTGAGAACATCGCTCTTCTTGAGCAGGGCAATTGCTCCCATGGAAATCTTTCAGTGATGGAGCGCCCGGCTACATCACTTCGTATTGAATTTGTCAGTCGATAACTCATTTCAAAATCATGTAACTAAGCACGTCCTGACTAAAAGATTTCAATGGAAACAATTACTTTCTGATTACGATTACAGACTATCACGTTTCCACGACTGCTCTTCATTTATCTATGGTTTTCTTTGTAGATGTAATATTATTTTCAAATTTTCACTTCTACACAAAAGTTGATTATCGAGTTAGGAAGCCATTTCATTCCATGATCATTTTCTGTCGGAAGTCAGGAACGGGTGTCGGTTTTTACCGTGCTAAACCATATCCGTTCCTAAGACAGCCAAAAACATGCAGTTGGGAGCAAAGCTTTTCGAACAGAACGGTTGTGGAGAGTTTTCCATAGGGAGACTGTAATGCAGGTCGCCCTGGGTTCTTCAGTTCGAATTGAACTTTGAATTCCTCTTAAAGTTCATCTCATAACCGGCTGCTATAGTCAGGTGAAGAGTTCGAGGGCAAAATTTACATGTTCTCATTGATAACAAGTTACGCACCAGTGTATTAACCTCAGTTTCCTTTGACCTACTATTTTCCTATAATCTCAGTGAGTGGGGCTTGAGTTCTAGAGAACATATCTCAAATGACTAAATGTCTACGATGTTCTTTTAAGAGTTATCAGTTATGATTGTTCAATTCTCAACCAGTTTCGAATGGAAGTCCGAAGCACGGTGCATCCCAAAACGAGGGTGGTCAACATCAGATAATTTCATTTTTTGTGTTTTTATTAGAAATCAAAAGCATAACCTACATACCACTGTGAGATAAAATGCAGAGTAAAATATTGTTGAAGCCTTTCCATCTGTAGATATCCAAGTAATAAAGAACATACCTGTAGTCATGCTCAAATGGTTCGGTGCTGTATAACTAACATACTGTGGTCTCAAGCCTTTTGTGAACCAAAGATTCTGTTTCGCCCAAAAATGTATATTTGGAACCTTTGAAAATTTACTATTTGGTAGCATATCGTAGTTAGTGGAAGATTTGAATAAAATCTTACTCACCAAATCAGGTGTAACTAAATCATATCGGAAACCGTCCATTGATATGAGTAACAATTTCGGATGAGGGTTCAACGAGTTTATCGAAGGAAGAACGAAAAGGATGGCACCTATCAAGGTGAGATCGACCATTTACTTTCTGAAATACCTTTATCAGCGTTCCTCTCAGAATCCTTCAAATCTCCCTCTGCCTGAAGCTCCCTTCTAGTCTCCATTAATCTCAAGGCCTAACTGCTTTTGGGTACCTACTTAAAGTTCCTGTTTCCTTCTTTACATGAAAAAGGCTATCCTCTCAGGTCGTTACTTTGTTTCGATTAAAATATAGGGTTTATTGAGGAATTCCCATGGTATCGCTCCGAGTCTTTCCCAAAGTCTCGTTTTATCCGATGGGTAACTTTTCATGGCAGGCAGACGCAGAGGAATGGTTCCCCTCTCAGGGATTTATCCCTGGGTCCATTAAGAAAAGTCGAATGACTACTGAGAGGCCTTCATCGCCACCATCTGCCGAAAAAAAACTCAGCGAATGCAAGAGATACTTCAAAAATCCAGACAATGGTAGCATAAGCCAAGTTGCATACATGAAGTGACAGCAGTGACAGTGACAATCAATATGTTTTTATGTAGCAGCATGTAGCATCGTAAACATGCATAACAATCTTTTCCCAACCTATTTTGACAGATCATATTCGCGCACACCCAAAAATCGGTACTGACTTTGGTTTCTCGGAAAGAAGAGAAAGAAATCTTCACGCCCCAGAATATCCCTTCAGTTGTTCACGATGCGCAGAAGGATGCGCAGGAGCAGGTCTTGGGCTGGGCTTGGACGCATGCGCGTTCTTGATGGTGGTAGGTAGGTGCTACAAAGATTTTCACATTTCACGACCGCTTTGTCCAGTAAATGTACTTTGGAATGAGTATCAATTTTGCAAGCACGCATTATCTTCTGTGCATATCCATGAATGTGCATCTTGTCGGAATAGATGGGGCGGAGGTGGTGTAGTGGCATGTGGCGCGCTATCACACCCGCATGGTCTCGAGTTCGAATCCCGTATCGATATCCGCTTAGGCCAACCAGGCCTTCCGTCCCTCCGGGGTCGGTTAGCTGGTACCAGATCCGTCTGGAAGGATGAAAGCACTGACTTGTACATTGGCTGGTCACCCCACAGCGTATAGGCCACATACGCTTCCAATACGCCACTACGATTCTGAATGATAGTTAAGTGCGAAGGCGCATCCCTCAAACGGGATTGATTAACGTCCAAAGACCGAGACGACTTCACTTTTATATAATAGGTCGGATTGTAGCTCAACGAGGCGTTTTTAACTCACCTAGTCTCTAGGAAACCTGAACTGTAAAGCTTGAACCTCAATGGAACTCATTGATGGAAAAGACGGAGGCTCACGGATTAGAAGAGCACGAATTTCACCATACAACTAAGTTTGGCTCATTTCACGATGGGAACTTATGCGGAAGATGCTCACCAAACTGAGTAGTAGAGCAAACTGACTCACAAATGAAGCATACCAACCTTTGCTGTGTTTCATTATCACCTATAAACACAGCACACAACCCTCCTACCGTTTTATGCATTAGAGGCTGTCAACGGTAGGATAGATGTTATCCCGATCTCGGGACGGGGATTCGTCATATTTTCTTGAAATTCCTTTCTTGCCCAGTGATCTTTGTGCGAAATGCTAGTTTTATTTTTCCGAATTACATTTTTGCATATTATTAGAGGAAATATTTTCTTTTCTCATTCACGCTGAAGGACTATTTCTAAACGCTTGTCAGTCCTATTGTACATAGTACGAGCCACGGTTCTTCATAGAGTCCTAAAAGAATTGGATTTATCCGCTCAGTCTACTTACAGGTTCATGATAACTAGTCGATGTTCAATTTCGTGTTTTCGATGTTTGCAATCCATGATATATATAAACCGCTAACTTTGTGTGTCCGTTTGTATGTCCGTTTGTGCGTCCGCCCAAAAATCACGTAGGCAAATGATTAAATGCGTTATCAATGAAGCGGATACAGATATTTCATTAGATGAGAATCTAAGATCATTAGCGGTCGGATAGGTCATGCCGAAAGTGATATCGAAGCGAAGAGGAATCGTGATCTTTCATTGAGTTACAAACTTTGCTGGGAGCGGTCGTAAAAAGCGTTCTCCTGACTATTTACTGTCATGCTAAATCCCTATACTATGGACGATTCAACTATCGGTTCGCAGCCAACTGAGGGAAGAGAGAGGTTAGGCTTCGTGGGCAAAAAAAACTTTTTGCTCTCGAATAATTTTTATCGAAAGTACCTTTGCATTTAACCTGTTTTCCAGACTAGACGCGTATTTTTCTATAGAAACATAATCGAAAATCCATCAAATCCATAGGAATCTAATCTAATTGAAATCTCCATTTTTAAATGTGAATTTCGCTCACAGATGCGCACTCCACTTTCCACAAGAACTTTCCACTTCATAATACTTGAGCAGCTAGATGAAGGGAAAAACTCAGGCGAAATCTACACGACACCTTATCATATGTGAAGCGCTTGCGTCTGATTGTTTGTTTGTTCTTTCAATTGTACAGAAATTCGAATTACCTCAGGATGCATCTGCATGAGTCGGTCAAGTTTGGTACGGGTTGGGCATAGGGCAAAACCAAAAGAGCACATTTGATCCACCTACAGGGGTGGGACATGCACAGGAGTGGGTGGTGACATGGGCAGAACTTCTCAAATATCCATGATATATATAAACCGCTAACTTTGTGTGTCTGTTTGTATGCGCACGATAAGGATTCAAGTGAAATAACACGTGAACTTGGTGGAGAAGTAATATCCTACTTACATAATCGGCTAAGTGTGTCTGTTGGTGTGTTTGTGTGTTTGTCTGACCGGAAGTTCATAACTCCTGTCCAACTGAACCTAGGGCATTCAAATTTGAAAGAGAGATAGGGGGCAGGATGGGAAAACTGATGGCACATGATAGGAAGTGACAACTATCGTTAGAAATGAATAAGGAACCTTAGAAGGCAAAAGCCTCAGGATCTCCAACTACCTTCGTATTAGCGATGAAGCCTTGGCACCTTGATAGGTGGTGTGGGATGCGAAGGGACCGCAAATGTTCAGCAACAGGGATTGATAACAACTGATAGGACTGATAAGAAACTATAGTAGGCGAGAGCCACTAGATCGGTAACGCACTTTCTGTCAATAATGGAAACTTGGAATATTAATAGGTTAAGTAAGATGTGATAGGATCGTAGGTACTCGGTGAAGGGATCAAGAACCTCATGGTGATGGTTGGTGCCAGGCCAGGAGCTGATAAGGGCTAATGAAAACCCTCGGAAGCGTAGAGCCACTATAATAATGGCATTAATAGTGGTGCCTTGACAGTTTGGCGTGTGACGTGGAGTATGGCGAGATGTAGACGACCGATGATAGGAACTGCTAACAGCTGATAGCGACTGATAAGAGCACTTACCAATTGAATTTAACCCCAATGGTATTTACGATGTAGTTATGATTACGAGTATTATGTAGATTACGACCGTTACCCAGCAAGATTTGTAACGCGGTGAAGAAACAAGGATACTTGATGTTTTGATATCATTTACGACAAAGCTCATCCGGCCGCCAATAAGTTGGGATTCTCAACTAATGATGTACCCGTGGAGGAAAGAAGGTCCAGTGATAACGAAATATTATAATGGTGCTATTATCAATTGAGAACATTTGTGAGTACTACGCAATTCTTTGGTTGCCTATCAGTCATACCTCAATGGTTCATTATTTTCAAGATGAAGAGCAACCGATTGACACTTTTACGTAGGCGTATGCGCGGGCATGTGGTGCACGCATTGTGGCATGCGTAGCCCAACTGGTCTTGTAAATATGATAGATGCCTATCAGGCCACAACGGGCTGGTAGAACGCCCTCATCCCGCAGATAGTATGAGGGAGTAGAGGCGCACCTTCGACTTCGATTTGCCGATCCTTTCTCCCGAGACGTACTCTCGATTTACTACAATACCTAAATTCATGAGTCCTTAATATACAATGACAGGCCGTTCAATAAACCTTTACAACAGTGATACTGATTTGTTAGTGCATGACAGAAAAAGTTGCTAAGCGTTCACTTTGTCAGAGACCGAGAGCTCCCTGATCCCCCCCCCCCTTCTCCCCGTCGCCCCGTTAATTCAGCAATCTTACTCGCAATTTTTCAGGCACTTGAATAGCATGTGGTCTGTTGTCTCAGTTGTTCGCTAATTAGAGCAGTTCTATCATTTTCCTAAGTTTTGGTTCTTCGGATGTGAACGATCATTTGCCTTGAATTGGCTGGTACCTATTGGTAAATGACTGAAACGCATCCCCAGAATCATCATACTACTCTGTGCTTGCTCATGGACGAGTCCAGAGTGGGCTGGTAATTCTTTGCAATCAAGTCAAGCAGGTCCTCATAAGGGAACTTTATATTTCAGTAAAATGTTAACAAGAGAAAATTTCAAATGTGCTGGCTATGAAACGTTTTGACTGCAAAAGGAAATAGCAAAAGCAGGTCTTTTCAAACGTATGAAGCGTAATTACGCTCTTGCCATACTCTAAAAATCATCAAAATACGAAGAAAAATACATTATGTCGGCGGAGAGTCATCAATAGGTTTTTCCTACGCTTTGTCTGTTTTCCCTACCGAATAAGCACTCTCGTTCAGCCTTTCTTGGAAGTCCGCCAGCTTCAACTCGACCTCCTTATAATTACGTTCATACAGGAATATGAAAGCAAAGAAAATCAAGGGATAATACTGTTGGAACTGGAAGACCAAAAACAAGCGAAGGTTGAAGTAGAGAGTATCAAGTGATCGGAATCAATAATACTATTCTGCGAGAATTCGCTAAAAAGTCTGGCGGGATAATTGGCCGTCTCAGTTGTTGTCAGGCACAATTTTTGTGTGATTTACGGTCACTTTGTCCTGCTCTTGATGTCAAGGCTGGCTCATACCACTTGTATGACACTTCGGGAGCAGCGGAGGGATCTGCGGTTGGTTATGCATGACCTTCAAAAAGCACACGAGCTGCTTGGGACAGAACTATGCTGGACTTTTTTTCGATATCTCTGTCCCTCTTATTTATAAAGCAGTAACTTGGTGTGTCGGTAAGTCGCTTGTCGGTGTGTCTGTTTGTCCTTCCGTGAAACTTATGATTATGATAAAGGAGTGATATGGAAATCCAGCTCTATACTTTATTGCCTTCTCAAGTGTAGAGAACTACATAGGTAGGCAAGTTGATGGAGTGGAATGGGCATTGCGGAGTGAAGTGGGTAATGTAGAGTGAATGATTTCGATCGCACTGGCATCGTGCTATGTATAACTATTCAAAAATCGGAGTTGGAAGACCTTTTTTAACATTGAGCGCTAGATAGCAGGTGAAGGGTTAACTCATAATTGCGCTCAGTAACCTTCTTCCCCGAGAACATCGAGTTGTTTGACCTGACCATGAGATTCAGGAGGCAGGGAGCACCGGGGTGGGTGATTCGAATATTCAACTTTTACGCCATCCTAGCTTTTTGCACGAGGTAATCGTCTCAGCCCCCACCCCGGAGCTCCTCTCCTCCTGAGGCTTTGAGTAAAATTATATTCTCCCGCCTAGAACTGTTTTTGAGCACAGATAAGGTCGGCTACTGCTTCGCTGCACTCTAGTCCTCTATGTTGGATAATAGCGATGCCCCCTATCTATATAACTACTTTGTAAAAGTGAGGAATGAGGCCTGACGTAAGCCGGGCTTCCCGTCTGGTGTAGATATAATGCATGTGATAAAGAAGAACGTAAAGGATAGTCTTTCGGCGTTAGAGACTGCATTCGACTTCTGCCCAGGATCGCAATGCTGTAAGAATGCTTAAGTGCTCCCACGATGGAATATGATGGCCGGCCGATGTACAACTCAGGACCTGTACCCCTCCAGACGGGTCTAATTCCAGTTGAAGACCCCACCTCGAAGGGATGGGGAACATGATCGCTCCGGGCTCGATACCCTGACCATGGGTGTGATAGTGTGCGCCACTTGCTCAACTAGCGCCACGCTTCCCTCCTCTTCATGAATAAGTTGTAACAATCAGCTAATCCGCACTCCTTCATTGGAACAAACTTTTCTGAACACGAAATTCGACACAGTTCGTACAGCTTTGACACACTGGACCGAAAGGGAGGGGAGCTTGGCAGGGTGGTGCACGTGGTATGCAGTATGTTACTATATTTACGCCTACATTTAAGTGTTGTCAGCAATGGAATTTCTTGTACGATGATATTTGAAACAAAACAGTCACGTAGTAAGAAACTAGAGAATCATTCGCCAACAATGAGTTCGGAGAACCTAGTGGCGGTAATGCTCGGTAAGACAGGCAACAACGTTGATTAGAATTGTCTGAAAGTTGATGAGTGAACGATTTTTCGTCAATACGGCTTTATGGAGATCTAGTTTCGGCGGAGCTCTTAGAACATTTCGTATTTGTTTGTCTAGGCAACCTTTCATGAAATAGTTATGGTTTATTTGCATTTCTGAAGTTTTATATTTTAGCGCCTTCCCTAGTAATGTTGTAGATCCTCTCCTTTGTTACCTACATTTCCATTACCACGCATGTGATCTTTTCTTACGGTTCCCACAGAGAGATATTTGGTACCTTTACAGTTCATAGAAAGGATTTTATAACTCTGATGAACCCAGCCGAGAACCAGATTGTCCGACGCCTGTCAGGCCTGTCTACCACCTGAAGTTAAATCCTGACAGACATCTCCGAAACTGAATATTCCATATGATAACTTTGCTAGTAATGTGTCGCTTACCTAACCGGTAAGTGGATTTGCATTGGTTTGCAAAGCGCAACAACAAAAATATAAGATTAGATCTGAAATAAGCCAAAACAGTGCACCTAGCCTTTTCCCTTCTTCCACCGTTATTTCACAGCCTTTGGAACCACGTTCAATTGGGGCTAGCTAATTGCAGGTAATCACAGCCTCAGAGACTCTTTGCCATTCAAAAAGCCTCTTTCCCAAGAAACATATTCAACTACTGCAGAGGAGCCTTCACAGCTCGACGGTCTCCAACATTACTTTTAGCAATGACTTTCTCTCCCCTCATCTCCCCAATCCCCTGATGTCGACTTCTGTGGCAAGTAGTGGTAGATATACTACTTTAACACCAATCAGTTAGTGAATGACACTAGATAGAGTCTGTTAGTGTCAGACCCTCTATGGGGATCCTAGTTGCAGTGAGCTCATAATCTACGCCATGTAGTCAAAGAACATCTGTCTGTTCATGAGGTTTTTCGCTTCATACATTTGCGGATCTCCTTTCTGGAAGTGGACATGACGAAGAATGAAACAGAACCAGTATTATAACCTTTACAAAAGCAAAACCGTTCAACACGACGGTGCCACGCACGTAGCAATTTATGGGTACGGTACCTCTCAACAAATATCTGCAATGTCGTCCTAGTGCAACGCAAACATGCAGAATTTATACCAGCTGCGAGATCGGTGCGGTTCTTCTTGTTTTCTCCCGAACTCCTGTTTTATATGTGTCACAACCATGCATTATAATCAGCGGAGTTGTAACTATTTGTGTGTAAAGTTCACTTCGTTGAAGATTTTCGTTCCAGATTGACTGTGAGGTTATCTACGGTGGACTGCTACAAGTCACATCATGGCCTTACTCGATATCCAGTCAGTTTCTCCACAGATGAATAATGATTTCAACGTCAGGATACTTAATTATAAAGTTGTCGATGAAGGAAAATACGCAGTAAGTTTATAATCGTTGAAGCTTCATTTTCTCCACTTTTTCAAACTTCATAGATTTTCCATTATTAGCACGCACTTTTACAATTATCTTTTCATTCAGTTCCAAATTCTTCTCAATACATAATTTTCTCAACGAAATCATTTTTACATATACCTAGGGGGCTCACCCAGGGTTTCCCCCCACTTTTCCAGTTAACTCTCATGTGTTTGGCTCTTTTGCACTGTGAACAACTCGCATGGGGACCACCTGATATGCTTGGTATTCATTTGTTTATTTATTTAATGATCTCATCTTGCATGATATGTGTCGTAAAAGTCTGGGGGCACGAAAATTAATTCAGGAGGAGTTCTACATCTTCACCGCTAACCCACCTTTCTCCTATTTTCCTAGTCCATATGAGCTAGTAAGGGGTCTTTGCAGTTCCACAGTTGCATATCCCCAGGATCGCACAGTTCTGCATGTTCACTATCGTACTAGAATATTGAGAAGGGAGTCAAGTAGTCAATATGTAGTTTTTTTGAAGTGATAGATTACTGTAAAGCACAATTTTGAGGCTCTTCAATTGTAAACATAACCTTATTAGATTCGTTTTCTAGGTGAATGATGCAAAGTAGAAAAATAAATCACGTCCCATTGAGAGCAGAATAAAGTTTTTAATTATGCATATCATTCCTCCAAAGTTATATGCTTTGGCAGTAAATTATTTGTTTTCAGTTGTACACGATACAATTAACAGTGGATGGTTATACGTGGGTAGTTGAACGTCGATACAGCGAATTCGACGCTATGGATATGCGTCGGTTTCCGGATCGAAAGAAATCCTTTCTTCCTCCGAAGAAATTGATAAGGAACTTGGTGAGATATATCTGGAATTTAGCTTCTTCTCTGAATTGTTTCTTTTTTATCATATCGCCGCTAATATTATATGTTACTCTTACTTATATCCAGCGCTTCTCACGTTCAGCTGCAATGTCAAGTTTAAACTGTATGAGCTGAAGAGAGCTGATTTATGGATAATATATCCTCTTGTTTTTAAACACTCGCCACTATTGTGCTCATGTTACGTTACTTTCAGTAGCGGCCAGAAGTCTTCGGTGAAATGCTTTGACGCTTTTTCGTTAATAATTTTTTCCTTAGTAGACCAAATCGCGCCAAATTTGGATATGTTTAACTAGAGCATATTTCACCCTACCCAATGCTATTTGACTGCAAAGCTGCGATATCCACAGATAGAGCAAGGTATTTGTTACGGTAGTAGATTTTGCTAAAAGTGAAGTTGTTGACGTCTGCACTTATTCGCACCTTATGTGCGTTTTTCTCATCTATTGTGTCGGCGCTACCGCTCGTACTTCGTGACAAAAAGGAAAGAGATTCTAGAAAGACCATCATCTATATTTTCAGTCGATTTTGAGTTCATGCTCTTTGGAATGTCTGGAACATGATCATGATGAGAGTTTCGGGGTTTTATTTTTGACGTCTCCAGTTCATTAGAGAGTTATGACCCGTGAAAAGCAGCATTGAATTCTCTGATTTCTTTTTTTGCGCTTGACTTTTGTTAATTGATTTGTGGTTTGCACGGATTGCAGAGTTCCGAGCGTAGCTATCAGCTCCATGTTATTTTCTCACAATTACACCTTGCGCTCTGACTCCCATGAGAATTCTCCAGCTATGTATGTAGACAATTTCCTGAATTGAAGCTGTTCCGTCATCCAGCGGATCTGCTTATGGCCTTCCACTCAGTGTCTCACTGACTAAACACTTAGTTTATTGAAGGGTGGCTTACTAACTCCAATGATGATCATGAATTGTCTGAGGGAAAGATCTTTCATTCGAAGGAATCCGAAAAGATCAACTCATTCTCCCAGCAATTCTTTCTGCTTCGGAGACCGGCTCGATTGGAAGAACGAACATTGTATTTAATGTTTTTGTTGATTTCTGTTTTACGGATGGAAGCATTTATAGCGGCGATGTAGGGCTTACATATGATGACTTTTCATTTGTATATGCAGATGCGCTGCCAAATAGTGTATATCTATCTCGCGTCATCTCGCGTCTACTATCAAATTACTTCGTTGCCTATAACGTTTTGTTGTAAATTTTGTTTTGCCTTCTATAGTTTGATGCGTCTACAACAAACATGGACTGGACTGTGCGATGTTGCTGTTGCTGCGATATTATGTTTTTTATACTAAAATTTGAGGCGTTCATTGTTACCCGCAACATTCAGTTCTGTCATCGAACACTAATGAATCAATGCGGTTATTACAGATAATGTCGATTTCTCGGATTCTCTTCCTTGCATTTAAAACAAAGATTCAACATTATTGATGCTTCACGGAGAGTCATTCCCTATCGTTTAGGATGCAGAGTTTTTGGAGGAACGGCGTATGGAGTTGGAAAAATACTGTCGAGCATTACTTGAGTTGGAAGTGTGGTACCAGAAACAGAAGAAAGTCAATTCGTTGCCTTTATTGACTGCCAAATTCTTCGATTTTCATCAATATGTGAGTTCTACCGTGCTCTTTTATTTCGGCTTATTTTTGCAGCGCGTTATTTGGAAACTTCTTGAAGAGGTATTTTGACGGTATACAAATTCACACGATTCGCAACTCTTGCCATCAACTTAAAACCGTTTGAGTGGATAGTTACGAGCAGTACATGCAATTAATTCGAGAATTTGAGCAACCTCGTGGCCGTTCGTGATAGCCCTAAATTTTGTTATATTATCCGTACGCTATAATGTATACCGTGCTGATAGGCCTTTCAATTTTCGATGGTGTAGCGCATTGGTGAGTGGGATCTTTTGTACAGATGGATTTTCAAGCACGGTCCTTTTGTCGACAATTCAACAAGTCGCAAAAGGCCTTATCAATCCTTAGGGAGCAATTCTGTTTTAAAATTTATTTCTCTTATGTGACCGAGTTGAAATACGTGCCTGACCTTGCATGTATTAGTACTCGATGAGTTTGAAGGGGTTGTTGCTGTAGTTTGATGCTCCGCGGAACTATAGCTTCTTCAGTTCTATTCCAATTTTGTTCAGTAGCCGATTCCCTTTGAGCTAAAAAATTGTAGCAGCACTGTAAATTCGGTTGGCTGTTTTTGTTCTGAATATTGAGTTGTGCCTAAACATGAGGAAACGGATCACGGAGTTTTGGTGTTGGAGCTTCTTGCGATCCTTATTACATTCCGTCCTGAACAAGGTGTAAATATAGCGACGGGACTTGCGCGATCACTGTTGGTATAAGTAATAGTGGTTTGAAACCCAATGCCGACACGAACGCAGATAAGAAAAGATGTGAAATATCTGCGGAAATAAGCGAATTCCCCTAGGTGAACTGGCTACAAAGCTTGTTTGCTCTGGAACATCTGCCCTACTCTGTTTCGCTTTCTTTCACAGTAAACATAGCCGAGATACCTGTTCACGAGGTTTTTCTCGTTGTTCGTTACTATACTGACTATTTACCTCTCGCATATTCTGTTCGGCGAAGGTAATTCTGTCGGTAAATTTCTACTGCACATTGAATTCAAATGTAGAGTTTTGAGAGAGGTCACGGTATGATCAACTTGATTCGGTAGGACCATAATTTTTGAAGACTTCAACAGTCGATACATTCCTCATCGTAGTCGGTTTGTAGGCCACTGTATGCACTCCTATTTGGAGAAAAAAAAGTTTTCGAGAGATCAAACATCTCTTACGCGGTGCTGACACGGCGGGTCTCGTTGTTATACTTTATTTTTGCAACATCTGTATGCTTCAACATATATTTTACGTGAATTGTTCACTGCACCTACAAGACTCACGACTGAAGATCTGTGTTGGGTTGCAGTTTGTTCGTATTTCTTTACACATTCTATCAAAATGGCACTTCTCTCCACACTGTCAATCAGGTTTTGCTCTTCTTTGGGAGAGGATCTTTCTATTTTGATTTCTGTACGGTTTGGAAAGCAGCTTATATATTAATTGCTTCGATGCAACTCTTCGAATGGTCTACCGGAATCGTTTGCCCAGCGTCCGTGCTCATAGTTCTACATCGAGCTAGGGTAAAACTAGCTACAACCCCCTGTAGCCCTTTCCTGGCAACATGTCAGTTATTTAGTTGTGAGCTGAACAACTAAGATTCGTAGGCGAATGAGGATAACAAGAAGTTGATCAATGGGCTCGGATGAACTCAAACGCATTCGCGATATCGTGTTTATTTGTTTTGTCTGTCACTGATCCAAGCGCACACATCTTATTGCCTAAAGCTGTTTACAATCCACTTGTTTGGACCATTCCAAAAAGGTGTTGATTGTTCATGTCTTTTCCTTTTTCACAAGTGTTTGGCACTTGCAAAATATTTGGCTTTTGGTTGAGCTACCCTTCTTCCAATCAGAATCACCAATCTTATTTCTCCTTTAATATCGTTTTAACACAGCAGGACTTGGTTTCATCGACTTTCGAGCTTCAGAAGAGTAGTACCCAGAGGTGCTGACTGAACAGTGGTCTCTAACTGCTTCTTACTGTTTGCGAAAGACAGAGTCGTGTTCATGAAAGCAACAACGATGTCGTTACGGATGTTCGACTTGTACCAGGCAAAATTGGATTATTGCCGTTTCCTATAGCCTGCTCCTGACTGACTCTTCTCGAAACGGAAGTAGGTGTTTGGTGGGTACACCACCGAGTAGGGTAACGGGGAACCCTGGTCTCTGGAGAACCGATCTGCTTTACTCGTCAAGTCGCTTAAACTAATTCTACTCAAAAGGACAGTGGTGTGGTGCTAAGTAGCACAGTATCATCCGCATGTAGCGGGGAACGGATTCCGAATTGATTCCACCTTCGTCAACCAAGTCTCCTGTCTTTTAGGAGTAGGTTGATCGGTATCAGACATACCTGGTGTTCTGAAAAAAGGACCATGTCGGACATACATTGAGAATCTCGAAAGCTGCAAGGCTATCACCATCGTATGGGTTTTTGTATGTTGGCATGAAAAGTAGGAGTGTCACATTGACGGAGCCCTTTTTCCGTTGATCCTCGTAATCGTGTTTTTCCGGAGGATGACGAAGTGCTTGGTTGACGTCGGATGACGTTTTCGATGGCTTAGATTTTGCGGCGTAGAACGGAAATCCATAGGCAAGAACGTCCGTCTTTGTTGTCTGAGAATTTGGCTGTTGACATCACCATGTTTTGGGCAGCATGTTTATTCGGTACTAGGTGTTGACGGCAGGTTTGCACTAATTGCTGATTGAAGATTGAATTTTTTTATTCTGACCTGACACAATTTGACACATATATAGGTACGCTGTGTGAGTGAAGCGAGGAAGAGGTGTGTATTCTCAGAAAAAGAAGAATACTGAGATAAAAAGATTGATAGACGAAGAGGAATAGGAATTCACATGTACATAGGGAATCATCTGTTTGAAATCTTAAAACGGCGCATTTATAGTTCAGTAGAAGAACAAGGTCGATTCTCTGTTGTGACGTTTGGTGATTAACCGAGAATGTGAGGTTCTTTTACAATAATCGAATCACATTAGTAAAGAATTCCTTCGATTCTCCATAGTAGGTAAGCAAAAAATCAGGTTTTGGTGACAATCACACCGCAGTTCATATTTGGACTTCGACGTGAGTGACGAGAAATTTATGGGTTGTGACTCGATCAATATGCTTGCTTTATATCGGATCGCCTGTGGTCTGGAAATAAAGACCTGTATAGGAGACTCTAATAATTGCATCGATATCGGTTACAAACTAGCAAAAGCTGAAATCAGTGCTGTAGGAGAGAGTGCTATTTGTTTGGCGTGAAAGTGATGGCATTTTTTTTGGCAGATTTCCAAATTAAGTAGAGTTCTTGATAAGAAATTTGAGGATAGAAATCAATCAAGAATAGTTAATGATCGTCATCGTTGTTATGATGACCAGTAAGTTCGCCACGTGATCCGGTTGCTCGTCGTTTCATTCGCCAATACTGCAGCCTTGTCCAAAGCTCTCTCATCGCCAAATAAATCATAGCGATATTTTTGACGGCAAATAGACTTGGATCATAATGTCTGCCTCGTTGTTGGACTTCAAGCAGGATGTAGAGATAGATTCGGAGTCCGAGGAATGGTCCATTTACCTGAGAAGGGATTAGGTTAAGTCTGTAATTGGTAAAGTAGGGTAATGGGTACATGGTGGTACTGCATTTATGGAGACGAATTCTCATATTACAGCCTACTCTCCATTGAGAATTGTCGACTATGGTTCTGACACCTAGCTCGATAATTCTTCAGTGGTAGATTGGCTGTAATAATCCAGATCTGCCTAGCCCTGGCTCTCTCTCTATTTGCATAATTGCAGTATCTCCGTGCTATCCATTGTTTTTGAAAAAAAAAAAAGAAAACGCTCACGATTAGTACGTAGAGTAGACTCCAGACTTTGTCACTGATATACAGTAATCGTGGGAATCGCCCAAAGCGAAGTTTCAACAGCGCAAATGTAGGCATAACGAAGTTCACACATGCCACTGTCAGTATAGTGATGTCGAGCCACATGGGTAGATTCCATCCGTCTTTCTGGAACCATGAACTCTGATTTAACTGAATGTTAGCATGAAGAAGGCCCGTTTTATTGATAGTTTCTCGCTCTTGTGGGGTTCAGTGAAACTTTTATGGCCATTATATTAATGTACCTAGGTATGCTTTATCTGTCCCTTCCATCCCTCTGTTGGTTCCTCTGATGCCGCTTAACCTTCACTTTTGAATTTTCTTATTCATTTTCATTCCTATCCCTCAAGGACCCCTGCTTCCTTCCCTTCCGATTTTGCTGCCTTAACCACCTTCTTATGTTTGTTTTTCTCATCGCAAACACTCATTCTTCACACATCATATTCTCTAGCATCTTACCCTTACTCCTGAACCGCTTATGAATGCCGGGGTCCCCTCACATTTTCCTATCGCTACCAATGGTTACTGTCCCTAGAGCTTACGGATTTTCTTTTGCTAGAGTTTGAGCGTAACTTCTATGAGTAATATCGATTGGTTAGAATAGATAGTGTTCAATTCACGTAATTAAGTTATTTATTAATTAATAGATGAAAGGATGAGCATCCCTTATGTGACTAATCCTGCTCGTCGTCTTATCCTGACATTAGGGAGTATGACGTTTGTGGATTTGATGGTGATGGAAATGATCTTAGACTGAGGGAAACTTAGAAAGACCTTCTTAGAGGTTTTCCACTCTTAGAGCAGAATTTGTAGGTGATTGATGTTCGCATGCCAATATGATTCTCGAACCATTTTACATAAGCGTGGATTTTATCTCAAGGCCCTAATCTAAGCGAATAGATGCTAGAAAAGTTTTATAGACATGGTTGATAAAACAGGATAGAACAGAACTTACGAGAGATTGCCAGAGTAGGTCGAGGAAGTAAATGTTGTCAACGAGATCGAGACAGATTGCAGTGGCCAGGTAGGTAATATAGAGTTGTCGAGCACTCATTAATGGTGTGTAGTGATGAGCTTCGAGGAGGAACAAGAAAATCAGCACCGACAGTGAAAGCCCAAGTTTGAAGAGGTGATCATCGAAAAGCTTATCGTTATTGTCCAGTGGTCCTGGTGGTAGCTGAAAACAGTTGTTATTGGAAAATCCGATCTGTAAACTGTGAAAATGACAGCTTAACACTATACTGAATGCCTGTGAACTGAATTGTTCCAAAGTACTCTCTTACTTCGCTGTAGAAAAGGCGGAAGCAGGTGGCGACCTTTCCGACCAGTACCAATGAGTAGACAAGCCATCCGATCCAGGCGAATTTCACTTTTCCATCTGCAAAGCGGCAGAGTTTGAGTAAATAATCGAGAGTAAAATCAAATCGTAGGTGGCTACTGAAGTGGTCTGGATAGGCGACTCACCGACAGAACAGACCTCCTCCATTTGAGTTTGATTGTACTTAAGAGCTAGTACAAGCAGCCACAACATGACTACGATGACTAGCGCATCGGCACCAATCCACGAATACCATATTCTATCCGATAGTACAGTAAGGTAGTAGTAATCTATCAAGCCTAATTGAATAATGATAAGTGCGAGACAGATGATGAATGAGAATATGTCAAGACATCCTCGGAGGCATCGTCCTGAAAGGTATCATTTAACTAGCGTGAAAGCCATGGACTCCATCACTTGAGAAGCTCTTTCTTACCGGGAATTACGGCCATAGTGTGATATCTTGTGGGCGGCGCGAGAACTAAGGCCGTTTGGTCGCCCGGAGCACAGTTAGTGTCCGTTTTTAAGGGGAAGTCTTCACCACCGTCGTAATAGGAAGCGTGTGGATTGAATTCGTCAGCGTTTTCCTCGACAACGTCCTCGATAACGTGTCGGGGATCTCGTCCAATTGTCGTATTTGCGTACACCGCTTCTAAAACATCGTATAGATGACCAAAAAAGCCAGTTTTCAGAAGGAAAGCGACTATAATTAAATCATGATGCTAGTGTTAGGGTGCGGAAGTTGTCCGGAATGACAATGAGAAGTTTGTCATGCGCGAAAGCGCTGGGCGAAAGAAGTTTGGAGAATCGGAGAGAATTTGCGTGCTGTTGCCCCTCTCTTGCATGAGCATTTCTTTGAGAACCAACGTCGAAGCATTCGCAAATTTGAAAGTTGGGGTAATCGGATTATGGCCGAGCCGCCCTCACCGCGACGCAGAGCGACGAGTGTTTTGTGCGATCCGTTAAGGATTATCTTGTAGAGAGGCGTTTGCGTGCGGCACGGAAGAATGTGAGAAGGTATTGCGTTGTCGACGATGGCATGACATTGTTTACTGCGCTGCTCGTAGTCATGGCCAGGGGACGATGAGGTGTGGCATTACCCCTTGTGTGGTAAGTGTTTTCATCGTCTTCTCGAGACCTTTGCGTAGTGACGAACATTTCTCACAAAAAATGGGCAATTTTCCAAGAAATCTCCAAGAAAGCAGCTATAAAATCTCTTAAAAACGTAGACAGATGCACTTCGAGAGTGCTTTCCGATTGTGATGCAAAAAATCGACGGCGCCAATTGACTAGCAGGTTTTTTATGCCGAAAACGGAAATGAGTATCAGCAGAGAGTGAGAGGTGCGCTCTGAATGTGAACGTGGGATGTACGAACGAACACACACGCGCAGAATGTTGAGAGGTTCTGAAGTCCCGTTCACTCGCGCTCAATTATTTGAGAGTCGGCATGTAAACAAGCAGCTGACCGAAAGGGCCGTGTCTACGAGAGCACGGAAGAAAAGCGCCTACGAAGTGAGTATGTGTGCAAGAGCTATGTCCTAGCGCGCTCAATGTGAGTAGATTTACTGTTTGCCCGGTCGGGCTCTCACCTGGTGAGCGCGTGGAACTGATGGAAGTGGGTGGTGTGTTCAACCCGAAACATTTTGTCAACTATCCGTGAGAGACCGGCCCAAATAGCGCGGGGCCGGAGTCGCGTGCTTAGTTAATTACGCGAAAAAAAAACGAGGTGAATTGGCTCATTCGAACAGCAATTACTCGCTCACTGCAACGAGGAGAAAAAAGTGGGCAAATGAGTTTGGCAGCAGCCGCTCCATCAACCAGTTAAGTCAGCAACAGCTATGCCATTCAGCCTAGCCCCAGAACAGAGCAATCTGTGCTTGTTGTGAGCTAACCAGACTGCCACCAGAGGTATCGCAACTGTGACAAACGGGGAACGAATGCCCCCACTCCTGGTAAACAAGCTTGTTTACATTTACATTCAGTTGCGCAACACATGTGTATTGTCTGCGGATGAATTAATTACATTGCTATTGAGGAAGTTGTATTGATTTTTGGAGAAGAAGATACTTTTCTGTATATTGTTTGGGAAAGTGTGCCAGACTGGTGGGGGGGGGGGGGGGGCGGTATTGGAGAAGAGTCATTGGGTGAATCAAACAGAGCGACCTAACAGGAAAGCCTTTTTAAAAATAGAATTATGTCTAGCACTGATTACAGCAGCAAGCGAGCAGAAAATGGGAGAAAAAGATATGAAAGACCTGCAGCAGATTTCATATTTTGTTCTCTGATTAGGATTAGAGTTGAGGGTTTCAGCAGCTGGGGCATGACTTGAAAAGGAAGTTAACAACTACGAGTTGGTGTTTTCTTGCGGTACTTTCAAGATATTTATAATGAGACCATTCATCAAATGCTAATTATGATGGTCCCAGTTTTGCCCATCCCCCCGATTCTTCCGCTTTCCAGATTTTTAAATTACCTCACCATCTTCGAGAGCATCTCCTTTCATGCCTTTTATCTAGTAATCCCCGTATTTGTTGAGAGTTTTTTGGATGGTACCGCATGATACGTGCTATGAAAAGAAGGAAAAAGAACCCTCTTTTTCCAGAATGAATGATCTTAGGCTTATACTCTCAGTACAGACACCTTTTTCAATAGCCACGATTAACTAATTCAAAAGAACATAAGAGATTCTAAAAAGAGAGAGAAAGAAGCCTAGTCTATTTTGTTGGCTCAGGAGGAAGCCTCACTGGAAATGGGCGTGCTTCCCTAGAAATCGACATCAAGGACATCAGCAGTTGTACTTTTTGATGAAAATGAATAATATATTCGTGAAGGAAGGCAAAAACAAAAGTATGAGTGTATTAGTGAATTGTTTGGTAAGAAAAACTTCAGAAGAACCTAGGTCTTCATGAAAGAAGAAAGGATATGAGAGGGAAGGAAAGCCCTGAGAGGGGTTGAGATGGCTGCATACCTTTTTCCAAAAGTGAAAAGCTCTGAATATTTGCTCTTGGGAAACTGAAGTTTAGTCAAACTCTCGGCACATTCCACGATAGCGTAAAAAGTTGCAGCTTAGCTTCATGGCGAACCTTCAAGCGGGACGAGTGATTTCTCTTTTGGCAGGCTGAAGCTGTAGGATCCTAAAGGAGGCATAGAGAGATAGGAATTTCACAAGACCGAATTCGATCTTTAGCCTCATTCCAGAACGGATTAATTGGTTAGTGTACCCTTCAGACACAAATGAGCAATTTTCGTGAAAGCTTAGCTACGTAACGGATTAGATTGTGGACAGTGATGACCCAGAGTAAATATATGAACAGACGCCTCCATCCCACCATTTTGGCGCCAATAATTGAACAGTAGTTGGTGCAATGAGGTCGCAATGTGGTGGATACAATGTCAATGTACGAGTCTGCTCCATAAAGTGCAGCCAATGTACGGTACTGAGAGAGTGAGCGTTGAACACTTTATATTGAGTGCTTGCCATAAAGGCTAGAGGATTGTTTTTCCTTCCTAAAGGAAATTTGAGTTTATGGAAGGGTCTAGATGGGAACGGTTTGGCGAAGACGGTAATGGGCTGGATAGTTCTCAAGGGAAAAGAAGACTGGGTAGGGTTTGAAAAAAAAAATCGATTGATTTTTTCGGGGAAGGGGGTGGTCTGAACAATCAATCCCGAAGAACCTTAGAAATTCACTTGAATGATCTTTTGTAGCAAGTTTGAAAGGGATGCCAAGTAGCAGTTGAGGTTCTCAGGTGTTCTGGTAACAACCTCTTCTTTCTTCAATGCCGGTATTTTCTTGGGTATTGTGCCCTAGTGACGCTTACTCACCCTCCTTTGATAAATCTCAATGCTACTTCCCTTTCTCAATGTCATGCTCATATTTCTGACTGGAATGGATTGCTCAGGCATTCAGACATATGAGATGTATAAAAACTGTCGGTAGCAAGCGAAATAACTTCCAGTTCCCAGAAATTTTAATTACTGAATGACGAATTCGGGGAATCTTCACGCCTTCAACTCTTCCAGTTGAATGTAGGAGTTCGATAATTCCATAATCGCTTAATCAGAAACTACGTAGTGAAAGAATCATCAAGATAGTCGCTTGCCAAGCTCTGTTGAGCCTTGGCAAATCGCCTCCGATAATAATCTATAATACTTCGCTTGAAGGGTATTTAAAGACCTTAACAAAATTGGATAAAAGTCGTAGACACGGCTTATTCGAGCAAGTTTGTAGAAATCTCAATAAATGGAATTTCTGAGGAAGGCTGTGCTGTGGAAGGAATAGATGACCGTATACAGCCAGTGTTCAGTCGCTATGTTACGGGCTCTTCTCTCCACCCCTTTCTAGAAGTAAATGGCAGTAGTGACGGATCAATAAACTAATTGGAAAGTCGTAAAGCATAGCACTGAATAATGGCGTTGATTAGCTGTTTCGAACGAATGATTGTCCGTATGATGACGAAGAACGAATTCCTTTTATAGTCATTCAGAAATGTACCTTACAGTGAATCGAAAAGAGAAAGATTCCGCAAAGGAGGTACAAAGGGGCAAAAAAGCAAAAAAAGTTTCAACGACACTGTGATTAGTAGTTCAATCGAAAAGAAAAGTCAGAATAAAGTAAAATAGTTAGTACAGCACCTCCTTGATCCATAGACGAGTATGGCGTACGAGGAGAACGTGTGTGAATAAGTTGTGTGAAAACTAGCCGACGTTAATCCGGCACAGATTGTCGTCGTCGTCGATGGTCGGCACGGAGGTGATCGGCTGGAACGGCGTCAGTAGTTTTTTTCGATTTGTTCTGCTCAGAAAAGGCGTGGTGTTTGTTTTGAATAGAACGAACGGAGGATGGAGGAGTGTATGGCTCGCAGTGATGGTGTCGCGGCAGCGCAAAAGAGGATAGTGCTAATTTGGCAGCGAGCCAGAACGAACGCGAATATTGAGAGGCTGGCTATCCATTCAAAACGAAGAAATGTCTATGTGTGTGTGGATGCGTGTAGTATGTGAAGAGGGGAACGCGACGAACGAGGGACATGAGGTCAGAGCGATACCACGCCTCAATGTGGTGGAGGCAGCAGATGTGGAGAGTAACGAACGAATTCGCTGCTGCTCAAACGTCGCCGTCGCTGACGAAGCGACTGAGCGGAGGACTAATGATGTTCCCGTAACCCATCGTTGTTTTGAGCATGCACGAGCAATGTGGAGCTTAATTCGACTCTTATGAGCACGAGATGATGGGAGTTATGGGTTCCTGTGAAATGAAAATGTAGCTCAGACCAAAAGCCAAGAACAGTAATCAACTAGAAGGGCTCTGGAGAAAAGCAGAAGCAACCGGAAAACGGAAGGGGCGTGGAGTCAGTCTTGTTCTTGGTCTAAACTTTCTTCTCTATGAGCTCAGCAGAAAGTTTTCAAAGTTCGCAAAAGGCTTTTTATACATAGGTTTATAAGTAAAAAGCTCCATAAAGCTCAGTTCGGTCGAGTGAAATGATCATTTGCCAAAAGAGCTACTATAATTTACTCCAACAGCGAACAACAATGAGCTTTGATCGGTGGTTAGGGCAAAACGCAGGTGAATGACATATCCGTCTACCGGAGACCCGCAATTGCTTTCACAGGGTTTGAGTAGCTATTCAAAAAGGAGGCAATCAGACCATTGAAAAAGAAAATATTAGAACTTCAACAAAATCAGGTCGTTGTTGAGATCGCGGCTAGAGGTTAAGCAGTCAGCAAAGAAGGCATACGAGGCAAATGTATGCTGGAAAAAGTTCATTAAATTTTCAACAGCAAAAAGTTTGTTCGAACGATTTGCGAGGAGGTATTGACATTTGGATTGCAGTGGAGGTCCAGATAAACACATAAATAATTCAGAACATTTGGTGAAGTAACAATATTGATTTTTACAAAAGGGCTCGGTTCTTTTTGAGGAAAGGGTAGGCAATCCTGGGAAAGGATCAAGTACGATTAATGGGAAAACTTCCTGATTCAGTTTTAATTATTGTTATTCTGCTACTCTTCATCTAAACGAGAACTTCCTCGTTCTCATTACGGTATAGTCGCAATTTTCGAAAATAACTCATTGGCTTGTTTTGTAAACGTTGCTGTGGAAACGACGATCAACGCCTTTGCAATATCTCTCCAGGTTAGACCTAATGGGGATCTCAGAAACTTTTCGTTTTTGAGCTCCCTGAATGGTCGAACCTGGGGATAGGCATAGGCGTAAGGTTGTGGTCATTGTTTCGAGGCTAACGTACGACTGGTACAGGTAAACACAGCCCATCTGCCCCGCAAATTACTTGCACGCATCATATACTATGCAATTTGTGATTATCATTATACCAAGGCAGCACACCAATTGCCACCGCTAATTCACGCAGTCCCATCTTTCGTCAATAATCATAGGGGTGTAACGTAGCTGGGGACTTCAGCGAACGGGTATGCTCTGGGGTTCATTCGGAGACGTCCGTTAAGGGACTCCCACATGGGTGCAAGATTTGTCTCGGCATCTTTGGAAGTCGTCTCATGTTCTTCAGCCCAGCTTTACTTCGGGGGAGATCTATGTTGAAAACAACAAAGCAGAAAGGAATTGATCAGGATAGCTAAAAATAGCGAAGCGTCTGCAATAACAACGATAATAGCGGCTAGAAGGCTTCGTTAGCAAATGAGGCGGAAAATAGTATTCGTTGAGCTCATTAGCCCTTCAATATCTACCTCAATGATTTTCGTGGTCCCTTCGAACTGTCTGGGTCGGGTCTTTGATCGGGAAAATGACAATGCCAGCAAATTGTACTTGTTTATGTTTTGAGTAGTTCTCCATGGTGATTTTTGCAACCCATTTTGTGTTGTAGTAATATTTGCTTGGAAGTGTTATCTGGTATTTCGTACCTAGCCTTCCAGTGTCATTCTACTCAAATATGGGAAAGAGAACCCATTCGGAAGATTAGTGCGCCGCACACTGTTGTCTCCAGTCGTTTTTAGCAGCTAACGGTCATGTAAGGACGACTTTGAATGAGTCGAGGAAATCGTAGGCGAAAGAAAAAAGCTCTCTCCTGGTCAATAGCGCGTATCCCTTACTTAATTGAATTGGTTCTTGTTTTCCTACTGGCCGCATTCTTTTAGGGCCAAGAAAAGGGCTTGATAAGATATAGAATCGCCCGGCGATATTGGTTGACTAAGCCTTGTAGTACCGATTTGAAGGGGATCGATGCCAGTTTTTTCAAGGTGCATTTTCCTTTTATCGATTAAAAGTATACATTTTCCGATATGGCTCCTGCTTCATTCATGAGGAACCAGAGCATGTAATAACGTGATGTAAGAGGTATGAATAAATGAGAGGGCTCACAAAAAAAGTTGGTGGATTCTGGAATTGAGAGCTTGCGGAAGGGCAGCAAAGGGATAAACAGGATGTCAAGTGGCATGGTGAAGCTAGTTCTCGGTCAGAGAGT
Source organism: Haemonchus contortus (assembly GCA_000469685.2). Taxonomy (NCBI): domain Eukaryota; kingdom Metazoa; phylum Nematoda; class Chromadorea; order Rhabditida; family Trichostrongylidae; genus Haemonchus; species Haemonchus contortus. The sequence continues at coordinate 5,524,819 of LS997565.1, forward strand.
GCTGTCCTTGTAGGGATCCCCTTTCCGAACAAGCTGTCTTTGATTCTATTTAGGAAAGATACCAAGTCGCCAGGGTTTAGGAACTCTACTTGGTCCATGCCTCAATCCCATCCTTTACGGAAGTTTTTGAACGACGACAGCCTTGTTTTTGAGCCTGACTCTCATTCCGAAAGGAGTTTCATCATTTATCCCGTGGTCTCCGAACGGAACCCTTTCATACGGTTGAAGGAATCCCAGATTTTCGAAGCACTAGGTCTCACGATCAGTTCCTGTCTAGGAATTTGAATAGAGCCGAAATTCACTGACGTAAGAACATGGCAGTAAAAATCATGGCTAATGGTTTCAATGTGAAGGAGAGTTTTAGTGTATTTACCGATGGATCCTGGAAATGAAAGAAGAAATTTTTAACGAGAATTCGTCACGAAGTGTAAAATTGGTCGAAAGAACTGTCGCAGATGTGATACTACTACTGGCGAATCCACCAAGGCGACCACCCTGATTGCACTGCATTCTTGGGCATGTCCTGGATGTGTGCTGAGCTGTGAGATTGGTGGTTTGGAGATGTTGGTGGTGGCGGTTGATTGTGTTGCCATTTAGGCGACGGAACGACGAGCCACCGGCTCGGCTGGACAAGCGGCCATCTGTTCATATTCCTTGTTGATTGGGCGAGCACACAACACTTCTAGCGATTACACGCACGCGCCATCACCGCGCCTCCACCACGATCATAGTGGAATCGGAATGCATGCGTGTGAGTGTATGACCTCGTCAGCATGTATTCCTCCCATCATTCGGCACATAATGATGATTCTCTACGCATGAATCCATGAACAATCGCATTACGTCGTGAATTTTTCGCCGAGTCATAGACTCCGACGGGTTTTGAGAAGTACTTTCGAAGGTGTACTCCTATAGATTATCGGAAAGTTCCTGAAAGAGTTTCATTCTCGGTAAAGGAGTACATACAGGAAAAGTCAACGCCAAACAAGTTTTCCCGTAGTGGAACTCCTATAATGCCGTACCTTCAAAGGCAAGAATAGGTGATTTGACGAGTTGTAGTGCCTAACAAAGGTCTCACCTCAAGAACTTTAGAACGTACTGAGAAAGTTAATGGTTAGGATTCAAGTAAGACTGGTTCTAACTGTGAGAGTGATGTTTGTTGTTCCGAGAGTACATTGAGTAAGTAAGAAAGTGCAAGGAATTCGTCATAAGAAAAGCTGTTGAATAAGGCTTGCGACGAAATTTTCGATTTCGGCTTATTTTGTGAAACCGGCGCGAAGCTTTGTCGTCTCCTATTTCAGAACCGGATTGAGCCCACAGGATTTGGAGGGTACGAACTGCTTCTTTTTAAACCTGTTGCATATTTTTTGAATTGTTCAAGTTGCTCAGAAAAGGCGTCCCTCTATGAGATGCCCTTAAACCCGTCATAAGATCTGTTATCTGCGCGGCGTCATACTGTTGGCTAATCCTGTAATGTAGGCTTCGGGTCACTCAGTGGGAGCAGCGTATACATCTGATCAGGGTCATCTTTACAGCATAGGAATTGGGGAAAGTATCGTCGCAACGGAGTAAAAACAAAATTAGAATTAAAAAATTATTAAGGAGCCTAACGGAAAGCAAATGGTAGGAATCGAGAACTAGAAATCCTAGGGAGTAGTCGACTGATTCTTCAACGAATGAATCGGATTTTGCTTTTCGTCCCTCCTGATTTCTTTCTAATTCAAAAATTCTATAGGAGACGTCAACTGCCTTGAAGGATGTGGGATTTCTCTCTAACAAATAAGTGTAGGATAAGCCTTGCACTTCAAATTTCACTTGGAATGAGTTGGGGTAATTTAGCATGATCATCTCAAATATATAGGGTGATCTCTGCATGCAATTATCTAACCTTGGCGATAAACAAAAATGTGATGCTATCTAGATGAATAGCGCGTTTTAATTGTGAAGGTTGCCGTTTGCGGGGGTAATTGGAGAATATTGCTGTTCAATGAATAAGTTATCGCAGCTGTCGAATGTCATTGGAATACGGTGAGAAGAGAATGCAAAAGAGTAAGCTCTGTTCAAAGATTGGACATGGACATTTGAAGAGGAATGAGTGGCCGAAAAACGACGATAGCCAGAAATTCAATTTGTCGGCGAATAAATGAGGCTTTGGAAAAGCGAAACGAAAAAGTGGTGAAGATGCGCACTCTGTTATGGGACATACCTTTTTAACTGAAAGGCTGAAAATGTAGTTTCGAACCTCTTTGCTAATTGGAATGTTCCATAACAGAGGAAATCATCCGGCATTTGCCAATTCCATCGCTTAATCTATTGAATTATGAGCGAACAAGTAATCTCGCTCTTAGCGGCCTCAATTCCCAGACGTGCTTGAATAGAAGGAATACCACGGTGCGCTCGATTACTCGTGGCCATTAGTGAAGGCGTATTGAATTGCGGTGACGTTAGGGGACGTTATGAACGTAAGACGCTACGTTATGACTGACGACTGTGGGAGTGAAGTGTCATACGATAGCCTCCATACGAGCATTGTTGGGTTCGAGAGGGTCGACCGAACGTCAATCACATGTCTACGCGACTGACATAACCATCTGGTGACATTCCATTGGGTGCATGAACAGCAAAAACGTCACTCAGGATCTGGTTGCAAACCAGTTACAACTGGAACTGTATTTTAACGGTGCATTTACCGTACCCTATTCAACCCCATTAAAAGATTCATTACGATTTAGACAATCGTGAGGTTCCAAATTCGCTCAAATGGATTGAGGGGGGCAGGCAAGGATATTCGCTTAGCGAGAGGTCACATTCGGTAATTATACGTTGGCTGGTGATCATTCTAGGTGTAATTAAAAAGGATTGTCCATCCTGGTCGCGACATGGCGCCTTTCGGTTGATGCGTTCATAATGAGCGCTAGCGACCACGACGGGAAGGATGTGCTAGGTTATCGTAACAAAGAGAACCTTTTAGCCATAAAGGGAGCCGTCGTTAGCGGTTCCTTTCAGTTTTTGGTGCTGGCGTATGGTACGGGCCCGTAGAAATGAAAGAACCCTGGAGCCAGTGTATAAGGTTTATTCACGAGCCTCCTTTTTTCGATTAGTCTTCCTTCTGAGCAGATGTCCTTTCAGATCAATTTAGGGCTGTCATAGTGAGGCCATAGAGTAGTCTCGCGCACATCCATCTAGCTCATATGTACCATCAATCAGGCTTAGGATGGAAGTGTAATGGGGAAAACGTTTTTCTCGCCTGCACAGTCTCTGGATCGATTTAAACGTGCAGATCGGATCTTTCTGCTAAAAACAACCTGCACCAGAGCAATAATATTTTGATTGGGCGAAGAAAAAAGGGCAAAATGTGGGGTTTTTCAAGACACGTGGAGCCTCCGTGCTACTGCCTTCTTTTCGAAAAAGATTTGCCACGTCTCTGCCGCAAATGCGTTTTTTACATAGTGCTTTCGTGCAGGACTTGGAGTTGGGTTTTACAAAAGAAAAGCATCTTCCAGGGTTCACAAAGGACCTATTCATATGCAAGGGAAATCGTTAGATCACGGTATTTCAAGGAGTTATGAAGTAGGAAGTGAAGTGGAACTGACAATAAGAGACTCAGTTGTCATTTTCAGGAAATCCATTCGATAGTAGACGATCTGTCTGTACGACTTGGCGGTGTTGGAGACGAATGGTTGACAAGCAGTGAATCATCGCCGAAATACTTCGAATTCACGCCGATTGAAATGCATGCAATTACTGAACGCCTCCGATTGCCGGAACCTACTGCACCAGGTAAATGAGCTCTTTTGTGAGTAGTGAGTAAAGAAAGGTTTTGTCTTTGACTCCAAGAGATAAAGAAAGCGTTCGGGTTCGATAGCGACAGCTGGTTATAATTTTGGTCGGTGAAATTCTGAAAAGTGTTTATAACTTGTATGGGTGGAGCGAAATGCAACAACTTAAAGGCGCTACCTTTTTTTCCTGTAATCTGAGCCAACCAGGTGCGGTGTACAGCTATCCTTACCTCTTAGAGGTTGGTTGCAGCTTCATTCCCAAGAAAATAAGCAAAGATTGGCACTTGTCGTCTATGAGAAGGTGATTTAGTGGCAAATGGCGCCTATCACACACTCGTGGTCGCGAGTTCGAATATTGGCTCGATGTCCGCTCAGGCGAACTGGGCCTTTCATCCCTCTGGGGTTGGTTACTCAGAACCAAATTCGTTGAGGAGTATGAAAACACTGACTTTTATATCAGCTGGTCACTGCAGGCCACAAACGTATTCAATATGCTATTGAGATTCTGTATGGTAGTCAAATGATTTCGTGTCCCTCACACAGGATTGATCTGCGCCTGAAGACTTTATCCTTGAGTAGGTACCCAATCAAGAATATTCAACTTAGATACTTAAGTACTCAATTGAGTGCCTTTGCAATCCTAAGAGTAAGTAGGATGTATAGCACAACAGAGAGAAAGATGGCGCTGGCTCTTTTGTTTCCCTACTTTTTCTCCTGAACAACTCGTTACTCCACATGATTTTGAGGCTAAATTGGGGATAAAATTTCCTCTCCAGCAAGTTGGGAACGCGAAGTTTTTTTTTCGCTCCCTCAAAATGTTGTCGTGTCGAAAGTGCAATCATCCATAAATCACCAAAAGCGTTTCTCAACTCCAGACTGCTGCTATAATAGTAGTTTAGAGTCGATAGTTGCTTATGGTGGTTTATGGGCGATAGACTCTTTCAACGATCTGCTAAGTACTCTATAGAAAGCCTTTTGGTAGTACAGTAAGGTTTCCCGCTGTTTCCAGGACCAATTTTGTCATCAGTTTAGCAAGATGTGTAAGTAGTTGATTGCAGTTTTTATAGGAGGAGATGGGATTTCAAAAAAAAAAAAAGATTTTTGAATTGTCATTGATGTGACATTAGAAAGAAGAGAAAGATGTGCCGTTCATGGGAGAATGTGGTACTCTCAGACATTTTTTTTCGATTCCAAGGGAAGTTTTAAGTTGCATCTGCAGTGGTCAGAAGCGTGGTCGTGGATCAAACAATGTGGCTATAGCCCTTCTTTCGAATTTGCCTTGTGCCAGCGATACATATAATGTGGAACCAGTCTTGGCACCAGGCTTCCATGGGCAAAGATCGTAACATGGGCTAATATATTACGGATCATAACATCAAGGATTAAGTTTTTGGCATTAATCAATCCCGTTCTGGGATGCGTCTTCCGCCGTCCATTCTCAATGAAGTGGCGCATTGAATGCGTATTAGGCCTCTACAACGACTTGAGGTGACCAGCTAATGTACTAGTGCTTTCAGCCACTCAGGCGAGCCTTACACCAATTTCCCTACCCCGGTTGGATGGATGGCCTCGTGGTCTGGGCGGATTTCGGTCCAGTATTCGATCCGTGTACCACTTTGGTAGTGCGCCACTTGCCACTATACCACTTGGGCCCTAGATTGTAGTAGAGATTGAACTTATATAATGAAAGATATAAATTCTCCCAAAAACTTTTCAGCAGTAGTCCGGAATCTTCAAGAACTCTCGATCAATCGACCAAGGCATTCTGTTTTGCAGTAAAACGAAAATTCTAGTTCGGGTAATGTGATGGGTATTAAAAAGTGTGTTGAGGTTGAAAAGAGGTCGAATTCCATTAGCAGAGAACGAGTTGAGTAAGAATTGACGGAGAAGAAGTGTTGTTGAACATCGATTCCTACTGTCACTCTGAGTTTGATCCTCGTTCGGCTGGGGTCTTCCCAAGCGGCAGATCAGTAGTATGAAAGTACAAGATTTTTTGCCATGAACGTTTGCCTTCTTTGTCGTTACTTTGCAAATTTGATTATGTAGGAGAGGCGAAGAAAATCAGGATTGGAATCAAATTATAATTTTTATCGAAAGGAAGGCTGCGAGAGAAAGAAGAGAAGTCGGGGACTGTCAAAAAGAAGGACTTTTTGGAAATAGGAACAGAGTGCTTGTTGATTTGTAATAGTGGCTTCAGAATTCTTCGTTTCTTGGATCTGATTCTAATAATTTTAATACTAAGATAGGAAATAAGGTCGATCAGTAAAAATATGAATGAATTTATCTCGTAGTCTTGAATTATTCCTCAAATGGATTCTGATTTGAACAGGTTGAGGGGGACACTAATCGATAAAGTGCAGACTAACTTAATTATCAGATGAATCAGAGCAGTGAAAGATAGTGTAGCACTACATCTGGTTTTTGGCTGGGGCGTCTGTGCCTGTTGGAGACATCGTTGAATGAGGCACACAAATGTGCTAACCGAGGGATATGGACAACGTCAGTGGGCGGGTGAATTATTAGCTATGAAGATTCCCGGCACGGGTATGACCATCAGTTTTTCATGGCCGAGCTCGGAACTGAATTTATTGCCTATTCTTTGCGAAGCCGTTCCACGGGTACCAAAATTGTCTGACTGGCTCGTAGATACATAGACAAATGCCCCTATGATTTTGAACAAGTGTCGGCAATGTGAGATGAGCCACCTAGGGTGAACTTTTTTTCTCTGTTCTCAGATTCCGAAGAAGATTAGGGATCAACGAGGTATCTTGACCTCTATGTGGGATTTTGTCTCAAATGAGTCGTTCGGTTGTGGTGCAGTTTCCAACTTGTAGTCGTAGAAAAACTCCTGTCCCGCGCCGAGGTAAATGTGACATTCCGATCGTGGTAGCAGATGTTCAGAGGAGGCACGGAATCTGTAATGGGAACGTCGTTCGCGTTAGGATACGACTATGAATAGTAGATAATCTGTCATCGTCTGGTTCTAGCTACTAATAGTTAATCATTCGGAAATGTCATCGAAAGAAAAAGTGCAACGAGCTTTCTCTTCAGCTTTTGCAGAGTGTAGAATTGTTAATTCGCCATCGTTGGGTTTTTCTCTCATGGCGATTTCTCATTCTCTTTTTTAGAAAGAGAAAAAGAGAGAGATCGAAGAAATTGGGTTTCTGAGTTTTTTCCCGAAGTACTTCGGATGGTGCACTGATGGTGAGGGGCGTCTTGAAAAACTTCCAGAGAGCAGGGTTCCCTTCAAAATGCATAGCATTTCTTGTCTATTATCTATGAGTATCGGTCGACCAAATTCGGCACAGGCTGGACGGGAGATTGGCCTTGGGAGGCCTATGATTTTCGAGATCTCTGCATTGATTTCTGCCTGGATGTTTACTCCCCAATTTCGGAGACAGTACGTCTGAGGTCTTCTAATCAGGGCATGATACCATGTCGTGTTCTGCTCTTTTCTTTTTCTAGTACGCCTTGTATTCGACATTGCCACTCGATCGTGGCATCCGTTGAATATGTTTCAATTCTATACAAAAGTTTCTGGACGTTTAATCATCTGGTATCTTCTTATGTAGACTGGTGTCAATCATCGGAAGGGGAGATTAAGATCACTCGGGCAAGATCCGTTCCTTCAGGGGTGCATAGATGCTTCAAAGCTGTCAACTCTCCGGACGGGGAGTCATTAGGTTCGATTTGAGGCCATATAAGGGACAAGGTGTTTGGCAGGCCTTTGTTCGAAATTTACGGCTTTCTTGTGATTGAGTTACTTAACCGAATAATGATACTTATTAGCTGCACGGTAATGGAATTGTTTTGCACGTGCGCAACCAGTAATATACTCGGACGAGAGAACAGATGGGCTGAGCTCATTGTGGTGTTGAGCGGAAATTTGTTTCTGAATGATCGACTCGCTTGGAAGAGGTCATTGCCCATATTATGGAGATGGATCCATTGGAAAGCAATGAGAATTACTCTCACGGGAGGTGCCCTTTTTGAAATTGCTTTTTCACAAAGTAGGCAAAGGGAGGAAAACATCGCTCAATAAAATAGCAACACAACACTTTAGGCAAGCTACTTAGCCTTACGAGACTAATATGATACCATTAGGCTAGTCAGGGAGAGGAAGGAATACCTGGGTCCATGACTATAGTCAAATGAGTTATTGAAGGGGATAATTGTAGTTCTCATGTGGATCTGTGATTTGGAGTGGGAGTCGGAAGCATGGCGTATTCCATATAGTCAGTCGATACGTACTTTGTTTATTATATTTCTCGAGTAGGAAAACATGTTTACTTGAGTAAACATACATAAAATATATGTTACATATTTGTTTTGCAAGTGACATACATACTTGTTTTCGTCATTCCAAACTGCTATTGTCGCGGATGCTGAGAGGGGGTTACCCCCAGAGACTTTGACACAAGAGGAGATATCAGTCATTTTGGCGATCATTGCCTTGAGAAAACACGACGACATCCAAGCAAGGGAAAGCTGGAAGTCAGTAGCTGTTTTTGAATAGAAGTTCTTTTTAGAGGGATTGGAATGCAATTGGGGGACATTCATTTGAGGATCTTTATGGGTACTTTGATTCACATTCATGTTTGAGTGCGAGGCCGTTTTGGTTGTTCGATTCAGGCCCGTTTGAACGCTGGGTTTTCCTTCACATATTTTTCGCATCGAAAGTCGAAATAAGGAGTTATCTATGAGAGTAATTTGATGATTTCCTATTTTGTTATGATGGAATGAGATAGTGAAGCTAATAGTTTGTTGTTTACGCCATTCTCCTAATGAGTGACATATCTTTTGTTCCAAAAACAAAGCGACGTATTTATTGGTTTTCATGAGGGATCATCTCATTCCCATCTTGGCAAAATGGATCTAAAATGTAGTTTTAAGTGGTTCATGGATGCTTACGATTCTAGGAAAAAAGGTTGTTCCTGAAGATAACTTCCTCCAGCGCTTAAGTGAATAATTTGAGAAGTAGGTACTCAAGCACTCCAAACTGGAGTGTGAGAGAAGAAACGTTACTTTCCCTCTGCAGCACTTACTCTTTGCCTTGTTCGTTAAGTTCTTTTAGGTTTCCTCTTGGAAGTGGTAGAGTTGTTCGTAGAGGAGCCATTAATTGTTCGATTCTTCTTCTGAAAGCGGAAATACGTTCTTTTAAGCATTCGGTTATTTCTGCGACGATCTTCATGAGTGAGGGGGGGGACAGTCGCAACAGGGGGTAGTGATAAGACCAAATAAGAGGGCGGAAGTGAACGTCAATAAAAATTATTCGAGCTAATTTGTCATGTGAAGGCGTCCTCGCCCTGTTAAGTCACTCCTATGTCAAAAGAGCTTGAGGGTTTGAAAAAAGAGCTTTGGGAGCTTCTGAATGAGTTCCTAAGCAACCCGTGAATGATGAAAAGGACATTAATTTGCACTATTAAGTTGAATAGAAGTGAAAATTTCCAATGAAAAGGGCTTCGAAATTGATTACTAAGGACATTTCTATGACTCTATTCTGCTGTAGGAACTAGATCTGAGGGGACTGGAGGGAGGCAGTAGAAGGGAATAGTAAGTAACAGAGAATAAAGAATTTTGAAGTGCTTTGGAATGCCGACAATCTCTCGTGGGTCAAAGTGTAGGCCCCGATACGCGGTCCGAAAATTTTGCATGTGAGACCTTTTATGAATGCTTGATCTGAACCTTGGATTGGCTCAAAAATGAATTAGAAGGAGAATCAATCAATCAACAATCCTAAGTAGGCAATAATCAAAGCTTCTTTTTGCGGGGTCTATGCTCGACTCATGGTCGTAGAACCTGAACCTGGTTCGGTCATGTCAAGTTTATTGACTGTAATGGACAGCATGCTGCTAGATAGCTTCATGTACTGATCTTCCCGTCATGGAGAATTTTGATTACGGTCTCAGGATATAGCCAATATGGTTGACTGCATTGTCAGTGATTTTACAGATGCGGGCTGCAGGTATGGTAAAGTCCGGATACGGGTTGCCGCTGTAATCTGTTAACCTTTGACGACACTGCGGATTTCGACGTGACGCGCCCATGGCACCACACTCCCCTCCTTTCGCGCGCGACTGGCACCCACCGGTGGGTGGCACTGTCCCAGGAGAGAATTCGTTCACTGGCTTACTGAATTTAGCAGTTGGTAAGAATCAAGAAAATATGGTGGCACTAAAAATTGTGTGCCAATGTCCCATGCGCCAGTCATAGTGACACCCAACGGTGGTTGTCAAACGGTTAAACCTCCATCATAGGAGATACAGTAGGTACCCTCATCTTTCCCATGTATAAATCCTTTTGGAACACTTTTTTGATAAAAGCCGTTTCATAGAACGCTTTATGGAAAATATTTTCTTGTAAATTATTGATTGAATATTTGAGTAGTTGCATACCCATTCAAATTTACGAGTAGTCTGCATGTCCAGTGCTGGCTGCTACATTACTCTACACTTAGTCATGCATGGTCTTTGAAGCTGGACAGCCATTACTTTACTATGCAGAGCATACAAATTATTCCCGAACACTGCTGTATCTACTGCTTCAGATCCACGAATGGTTGCCGATCTTGGTAACACTGTCGATTTCTTACATCGTGTTCGGGCGTTGAAAGTTCGTGGAGCCAAGGGCTATGTGGGAACGTCGAATATCGTATGGAACTCACTCACATACAGTCTACACTTTTGCAAGAATTTGTTGGCTCTCTGGGTGAGTTACGTGTATCGTTAAGGTTAGTTATGGAAAACCTGAAAAGTCATTTCCAGATAACGGATTCGGATGCAACCAAGGTACACGGATTGAATACGATAAAACGGACCCTTCGGCGACTGGTCGTTCATTATTCTATGAATAATCTCGAGGTCAGTTTCGATCGAGTTAATGTGAGTTTGTAGGAAGAGTAGGGAATGGGCAGAAGGCGAATTGTAAATTGGGGATCGAAAGGAACGATGAGCGGCCTCAATCGATTTTGGGTTATTTGATTTGAACAATAACAACTCGAAGAATCACTTGAGAACTTTTGATGATCAGGGCACTTGGCCTCTTTTGTTCAATAATATTTTTTTTTGGCATTAGAAGTGGCTGAACGGGTACCAACTGTTGAAAATACGAATGAAAGCTCGCACCGATCAGTTGAATGTCTATGCCCCTCAGATTGTTAACCTGATACTATACTCTCTATCTGAAATTATAGCCATCAGATACTATAGGGAATTATTCGTTCGAGCTTAACTCGTGTTCATAAGCTACTGTGGCTTCCAAGGAGTTAATGATTGACGTTTGGGGTGTTATCTTCTCTTTTTTCAAAATTGACATTTGCTAATAATTGAATGGTAGATGTGAGGGCTCTAATGTTTTTAGGATCTTCTGTTGGACAAGGAGCAAGTGTTGCCGATAATTGAGCAGGAGCATTGGCAGTGTTTAGAAGAAGTTGATTTTTCGTTCAATGATCTCAAGAGAATCGACGAGAGCGTCGTAGGTTCTATTCTGCGGATTTGATGTTTTGAATTTTCGATTTTTTCCGTTTGTAATGATGATGAAAAAGTGAATGTTTCTGCGATATTTAGCGCTTACTCGGTGATGTACAGAAATTGAACATTAGCCACAATAATGTTACGGAAATTGGTGGATATCTGCAACATCTTACTTGTCTTACGGAGCTGGACTTGTCATCGTGAGTTTAATCACTTCACTTTACTTTCTATTAATCATTTTTATGCATTTTCTGGATTGATCTATTTTTTGTATCCTCAAACATATTTCGTAATTTTCACGGTATGGATTTTTTTCAATGGGCTCTGGATTTGATTAGTTGATGGGTCAGAGTGCGCGAAATGTTCCCATTCATTCCTGGCCCGTTTACTTTTTTCCAGTGAAATATTTGTTGAAAGTCATCCACTGTTTTTTTCTTTTTAGTTACTGTCAGTAGGTTGGAGTACTCTTCGAAAGGTGAAATCCGATTCTCTTAAAAAAATTTTGAAAACTCTCAGAACTCTCATTTCCAAGCAAGGCGATTTCCGAAACGTAACAAGAGAAACCCGGGTAGAGTTCGTTTACCATCCAAGGCTGAAAGGAACGCTTCATTGGTCACACTCCATGCGAACATTCGGTAATGTGTGTTTCGAACTCACTATCGCCAAGTGAAGCATAGTGAATAGTGAAGGGGTTCGTCAAAAAAAATGTTGGCGATTTTCCAACGTTGCGAAGGAAAACATCGGTTTATCAGCCGAACGATCGCGCTAAAAAATGTGCTCGACGTTTTCCGATGCATGATTGACGGCGTTTAGAGACGAGATGCAGCCATCCCTTGATTCTTTTCTTCTTCACGCTTTTCTCCTCATTTCATAGTCTTCTTTGCTTTTGCCTTTTCACTTCTCTTTCTGAATTTAAAACAATGGAAATGGTAATCTAAAATTGGTATTTGCCTTTTTAATTTGTTTCCCATCGGTATTCACTGTGTGTAAGTGCTTGGTATCCAAACGAATTGCATTGGGTGATTTTTATCCTTAACCAAAGCTCTGCCGCCCAATTAATTTCGAATAACAAACCTGATCAGTTCATGTTTGGCATTTGAAAACAGCAAATGTTTCAACTGTATGATGTTCAGATCGAAGGCTAGTACGGTAATATGCGCTAATTTAATGAACAAATCCTGATTGCGATATTTCGGGCACTATTTGAGCCGTGGTCAACCACATTGAATTTTTTGGGGAGGATACTAACGATGCTCTGTGATATAGGCTGGCATGCTCAACTAGTGCAAGCATTGTAATAATTCGATACGCACTCCGATTTTATGATTCGAATAGAAATAGATTATGTAACATATCCTCGGAAAATTCAAGGAATCGCGAGCTCAAGTCTGTAAGGGAGCTTGTAATTTCTGCTTTGATAAGTCGACCGCCCAATGTTTGTAGATGAATTCTAGAAAATTTGCGGAAATTCGAAGCCCGGTGTGAAAAGTGATCTCTTTATTTATAATATCAATTCTAGAAATGGTATAACTTCAGTACAACATTGGAATCAGTTATTGGGAAATTTGAAAAAACTGATACTCGCAAATAATGCAATTAAGGATGCTTCAGGTCAGTTCGTTGAAAAATTCGATGATGAAAGATTATGTCTTAGGATTTCCTGATTTGAGAACCCCTTGTCGTCCCCAATACTGTTTTCATTCTGCTCCCTGAAGAAGCGCCAAGCCTGCAAAGACCCATATCATCTGTCACATAATAATCTGTAATTAAAAATAATAAATCAATACTCACAAGACTACTCTACAAAAATCTGATAAAAACGCTGTTTTTGGCAGAAAACAAAATGTGAAGTGATTTTGGAAGGGGTGTTCTGTCAGAGTTGGTGGAAGTTTTATTTATATCGTCGCGGAACACATTTCCTTTTTTTCCTTGCGGTGCAGTTCCTCTTGGTCTAATAGATATTTGAGTGACCCACTGTACCCATGAGTCCTTGTATGCTGAGCGGTTCGGTAGCTAATCTTTAAAGTATATTCTGCCCGTCGTCCTTTTTTCAAGTTACTTATTCAGGTCTTTCACGAATGTACTCGTTGGAGTACCTCGATTTACGGTACAATGCGATCGAGACATTGGATTCAGTTTATCCATTGGGATCGTTACCATGTTTGGAAGCTCTACATCTGAAAGGAAATCCGATTCGAAAAATTGTCGAATACCGAACACGTCTACTAGAAGGATTCGGAGAAAGGAGTTGGGAGGTGCGTTTTGTTTTGTGGCTCAAATTTATGGGGTATTTCATGCTCACCGTATTTCCAACGAAGTGTCATGACTTGACTCTGTCGTGATGGAATCCTACTTTATATAATTCGCTAAGTGTGTCTGTTGGTGTGTCGGTGTGTTTGTGTGTGTGTGTTTGTTTGTTTGTGTGTGTGTCGGTGTGTGTGTCTCAGTGTCTGAAATTCATAACTCCGGTCCCCGTGGACCTAGAGCGTTCAAATTCGGTAGGAGTAAAGGGGGCAGGATGGGAACACCTATAGTACGTGGCAGGACCGGACTCCGTTCACAGGAAGCGCGGCGTGCGCGTTAGAAATTTTAGGTCGCAAATTCATAAGTCCTGTCCCCATTGACCTAGAGCGTTCAAACTTGGTAGGAGAACAGGGGGCAGGAGGAGAACACTTATGGTTGGTGGCGGGACCAGACCCCATTCACAGGGGGCGGGGCGTGCGCGTTAGAAATTTTGGTCCGCAATTTCATAATTCCTGTCCCGGGGGACCTAGAGCGTTCAAAATTGATAGGAGTAGGTGGGGCAGGACGGGAACACTTATGGTGGGTGGCAGGACTGGACTCCGTTCCCAGGGAGCGCGGCGTGCGCGTTAGAAGTTTTAGGTAGCAAATTCATAACTCTTGTCCCTGTGGACCTGGAGCGTTCAAACTTGGTAGGAGCACAGGCGACAGGACGGGAACACTTATGGTGGGTGGCAGGACCAGAATCCGTGCACAGGGGGCGGGGTTTCGCGCCAAAGTAGTCAATTTGGCTCTAATGCGTTCAAACTTGATAGGAAGCAGGCGGCAGTATGGAAACATTTAAGGTGAGTAGTAGGGCCGGACTCCGCCCCCGAGGGACGGGATTTCCGCGAAATAAATGAGTGGAAATCCATAACTCCTGATCCCGTGAACTTGGAGAGCAAAATCAATAGGAGGAGGCAGGATGGAAACATTGACAATAGACGGGGTCTTAGAGAAGAAGATCCAGTCACCAATCACTTCCCAGCGCCTTTGTTATTTACGATCTAGCTTTGACTTTTTGATATGTTTCATTCGACAAGAAGGGTAGGTGGTGTGATTATAAGGAGATAGGTTTGGTTCACTTCTTGCTACTAGATTACCACCGCTACCCAACAGAGTTTGCGATTAAGTGAGAGATCACGGTTTCTCTTTGCTTTGATATCATTCTTAGCAAAGTTTATCCGACCGCTAATAATGTCGGATCCACAGTTAATGATGTATCCGTGGAGAACAGGAGGTACATCCTTGGAGGCATCCGATAGTCTATACTCTCGCTCAGCGAAACAGCGAAATAACCTCGAAGAAAGGGGGAAGAATTTCATTAGTTTGATGTTTTTCGGACGAAGTCCCTTTGCCCCAAGAAGGAGGAGAGCCCTTGATGATGGCATTGAGGAACATTGATGGAAGCTAACATAGTAGCCTCACCCGCGATTAAGTCTCTAAATACTATTTTTCTCTGATCAGTCCTCTTTGTGATACTAAACGATGTTATATTCTTATACAGCGAAGATGACGGAAGACGTAAGACGAAGATCACAGAAAAAAATCGTCCCTAATCGGAGCTGACACTTAGGGTGTAGAGCTTACAAAGAAAAAGGAGATTTCGAAGAGTTATTTACGCATAGCAAATTTCTCACAGGAAGGAGGAGCGCCCGGCGTAGCCGGGCGAGCCCGTAAGAAGGAGGGAAGCCTGGCGTTAGCCGGGCGGCCCGACTGGTGAATTATAATACCGATGAATTCTTCAGTATATGAACGAGATCATGTTTAGCTTGTCTTTTTGTCTATCTTTTTCAGTATGGAACGTCTCGGTTTTGTTAAAATTATTCAGTAGTGCTCTATGTTTTCCAAACTATGGGCCTCAGGCGTTCCTCTACCTCCAATCCCTTCCCTTCGACAACATATAGTCATCTCATGCTTTTTACCAATAGGGTCAAAGGTTGAAGTCTTCCGGCGTTTGTTGGCCTCGTTTTCGAGGTGCGTCCCGCATCCGACTTCCATTCAGAATCGTGGTGAAGTTACGAATGCTCATGTAGCCTACGCAATACCGTGCGGTGGCTAGCCGATGTACAGTCAGTGCTTTTGTCCTCCCATACGAGTCTGGTACGAGTCGAAACCCCTGTAAGAGTGGGGGGGCTTAGTTTGCCTGGGTCTTACCTATCTGGGACTCGATCCCTAGACCACGCCTGTGTAATAATGCGCCACTTGGTAATGCACCATTTCCGCCTGAGTAAATTTCAAATTACTTGAACACTCACATGAAGTGTGGGGTTTGGTTTGGGAGAGTAGGCTGTTCATACGTCGATATGTACACGACGTGCTTGCAGGTGAAGTTAGACGGAAAAGCGCCGGATGACCGTGAACGCGATACAATTAGACTTCGAATGGCTTTGCGTCGTGCAAGAGAAGAGAAAGAGGAAAAAGAGAGAAAGCGGAGAGAGAAGATAGAGGAAAGAATACGGTAGGTTGTCCTGTATCTTGAAGTTTTCGATGTTTCTTAATTTCATTCATTTCAGATACATTTCTGGCGATATTTGTCGATTGTCAGAAGAGCTCGATTCTAGCTGATAGTCTGCTCTTGAAGTTTTATCGCTTAAATTATTATATGCATAATATAATAGTTTCAATTGATAGGGGTTGAATGAGTGCTACCAACTTTGCCCAGTAATTTTATAGATTTTCAAAAGCACACGAATGTTCACCCAATGTTTATACTCAATGTTTTCTGATAGAAATCCATACAAAATAATTTCCAAACTCCTTCTAGGGTAACCATATTTCAGAGTAACTTGTTTGTATAAAAGATGTGTCGTGATCGATTTGTATGGCAATTTCTTAATACCATTGCTTACCGAAAACCAGCCGCGTATTCGTTTATACTTAAGCTCTATCATTTATTTATCGCTTTCTTACGATGACTCATTTCTCATAGCTGTGATACGATTATTTTCACTTGACTGCTTTCGTAGGGCTTTTTTGATTTGTTGAAGAAATTATTTTCGTTTAGAAAAATTGATTCCGGCGATTCGTGTGCATAGATATTATTTATATATCGATTTGCGTAAAAATTTAGACAGACTGTTTCTTTTTCTCGTTCTATCAGTCTCATCTAACAATTAATATCTTGGCTGCATTTCAAAGTGCAGTGCCCTTTTCCCCTTCTTTCCTTCCTTTTCCCTTCTTCCGCTTTGAGCGATATGGGTACAGTAACCCTACTTGCGGTGGAGGGAACCCGGTTACCTGATCAATTGTCCAGTTGTGCTCTTTAAGCGGACCGGGTTCCCTTCTTGAGCTCGGTCGAGGAACGGTGCGAAAGTCATGCCTCGAAAGTCTTCTAAAGCGTTCATTGAGAGAATCTAGTGGGAAAAGTTGCATGAACGGAGTGACGATAGAAAGGACCTGTAATAGGAAAACTAGGCTTCTTTGTAAGAAATCATCATGGGAAAAATCACATTTTTCAACTTTAAACTTTCTTTCATCCAACACAGCAGTTCCCGCACTCGTCTTTTTTTGTTTCTAAATCACAGGGTTTACTTTGTAATTATCCCATAAAAACGATCATTCTACTTGTTTTATTACTGACTGCAGGTCGTGGGAGCGGAACTCGCTTGGAGGAGGGGCTTGTATCACTGGAGTTTTTTTAGTAGAAACGTGCATCATGAAGCTCTTCTTCTTCTTCTTCTCCCTAGCATTAGTACCGTCGCAGGGTCCGCTGTTCTTGTCAGCTTCTCCATTTCATTCTATCTATGGCATCTTCTGCCGTCGCCTTGGTTTCGGCGAGGTCTTTCTTGATCATGTCCCGCCATCTTTTCTTTGGGGCTCCTCGTGGTCGCTTGCCTTGCGCCTCTAACTCCATTGCCTTCCTTATCGGGTGGCTCTGTGGTCTTCTTAGGACATGTCTGAACCATCGTAAACGCTGCTCCCTCATCTTCAGTTGATCTGGAGCTTTTTGCATGACCGTCCGGACGTCTTCATTTCTGATCCGATCCAGCCGCAGGCCCATCTGAGCATTCGCATTTCAGCGGAGTTGCGCTGTCTTTCAAGAGTTCATGAAGCTCTCTTCGGTACAGATAAATTTTTCAGTGCTTTCAATTATCTAAACTATAATCCTTCATCAGTACTATTACTGCATAGTCAAGTGAAATACCAAACCCAATACAGAAACCAATAAGAACCCACTGCTTTTCGAATGCCCCCTCGATCGACCCCTAATGTGCGTAGGGCGAGGCAAATAAATTTCGAGTAACCACAGGAGTCACGCACTGGATAAAGCCCATACGGAAAGCAAAATCCTGCAACGGTACCGTTTTACAGTAATTTCGTCGTAAATAAAATGCAGGACGAAAAGGTGTCGCGGGGGACATTTTTTATTCTACGACGTTCGAGTGGGGGGGGGGACGGAACATTCACCCAGAACTGGATGCACGCGGCAAATGGCGCGGCGAGATTCGTGGTGTTTAGGACGACTTTTATCGTCGTCTACTGCGACGATCCCAACAACCATCTCGTTGTCTCACTGTCTGAGACGACTCTCCCTATTTTAGCCCACGCCCCTAAATGATACCGGGTCAGCGGGACCACCAGACTACGTGGTCCGCACTTCTTCCTCAAACAATGTCAAGAGCAAGACGTAGGTTGTGTTGTTAGATAAAGTATTATTACCCATTATTCAACTCTTTCATAGCGGTAACTTCCGCACTTATTATATCACTTGTTGTAATTTTACTCCATTATCATCGGAGTTATAAGAAAACCATTGGACCACCAGCACAACTTTGGCACCTATCATTGGAAAACAAACTTGAAGTAAAGTTCATTAGTATGGTTAGATAATCGTACTAATCGACTCTACTTCGAATTTGGGCCCCAATGATAGGCGCTGAAGTTGTTTGAATGGCTACGAATTTCGCCGCGCGATTTGCCGCGTCCATCCAATCCTGGGTGTATGTATCCATACCCCGTTACGGCCTCATTCATACTAGGTGCAGTGTACTGCACCCGGCGCAGTGGACGGCACTTCCGCTGCAGTCGACTCGGTGCCGTCCACTGCACCCAGGTGCAGTGGGGTGTGGTGCGTTTCACGCGTCAATATAATGAGGTCATAGGACGAGGCGCGCTATAACATCATGCCTACCATCATAATGGGGGAAACAAGAACTTATAAAGCATAAGGAAATAAAAATGACCGATCATCGACATCAATCGATCGACAGCTCGCATTGATGACTCATCCTGCGGGATCACTCTTTGAGACAATTATGCTCTTTTTTCTCTTCGCTCGTTGCAAATTTTGTTGTGATTTTTGTTTTTTATCACGTCCCGTGCTGATGGCCGATCTTTCGTGCGCGTAATGTTCGCGAGAGCTCATTATTCTTTCACTTATTTTTCTCACCCCTCTTATTTCAACATTTTGTTGTGGGAAATTTCCTATTTGATTTCTTCTATACTATTTTTTATTTCTATTTTTTCCTGCTTTATACTCTAGCTAGTACTGACATGATTTGGTTCCCAAATAATGTTTTTGTAAGTGTGAATAGTATACTATAGAATAGTAAGAATAAAAAAATGCACGCATAACGCACCAGTACTAACTAGAATATAGAGCAGGAAAAAATAGAAATAAAAAATTCGAATAGAAAAATTAGAAAAAATTAAATAGAAAAATTCCCACAACAAATTGCTAATAGGGATAAAAAATAAATGAAAAAATAATGAGTCCTTGCGAACATTTCGCGCACGGAAGACCGGTCGTCTATACGGGACGCGATACAAAATGAGAATCACAACAAAATCTGCTACGAGCGAAGAGAAAAAGGAGCATAATTATCTCGAACAGTAATCCCGCAGGATGAGTCATCAATGCGAGCTGTCGATCGATTGATGTCGCAGACTGGGGCAATAAACTGCACCTAGTATGAATGCGGCCAGTCAGGGCTCCTGGTGGCATTACTGTAAAAGCTTTGA
Organism: Haemonchus contortus; assembly: GCA_000469685.2. Lineage (NCBI taxonomy): Eukaryota > Metazoa > Nematoda > Chromadorea > Rhabditida > Trichostrongylidae > Haemonchus > Haemonchus contortus. Next base: position 5,544,314 of record LS997565.1, read on the forward strand.
ATGTTCTCTGATTTTTTTGTTGTTTGTTTTGTCCTGTTGTTGTTGCCGAATGTGTCCCATGACGATTAACTCCCCAGATGGTAGTTCCCATAATTTAATCTCATTTTTGCTGGCTATATGAAGTCTCGTGAAGTGACCAGGATTTCACCATTCTATAAGGAAGTCATTGTCAACGTGAAGAGAGGTGTTCGGCAAGGCGATACTATTTCGCCCAAACTTTTCAGTGCCGCCCTTGAGAATATCATGCGTCATTTGGAATGGGAAGACTTGGGAGTGAAGGTCGACGGCCGCTACCTACATCACCTCCGCTTTGCAGACGACATCGTTCTTATAACACCGAACATCGAGCAGGCGGAACGAATGCTGGCCGAGTTTGATAGTGCTTGTGGAAAGATCGGCTTGAGGCTGAACCTAACGAAGACGATGTTCATGAGAAACGGATTGGTACCTGATGCTCCTTTCACGTTAAACGGAACGAATATCTCCGAATGCTCCAGCTATGTGTATCTAGGTCGGGAAGTCAACATGTTGAACGACCTAGCTCCAGAGCTGTGCAGAAGGAAACGCGCCGCGTGGGGAGCATTTAAGAATATCGAGGGAGTAGTGAAGAAGACAAAGAACATCCGGCTCCGCGCTCGCCTTTTCGACACTGCTGTCCTTCCTGCTTTAACGTACGCCTCGGAGACCTGGACTCTACGAAAGCAGGATGAGCATGCTGTCAGCGTTATTCAACGCGCTTTGGAAAGGACGATGCTCGGAATTTCCTTATACACACAAGTGCAGAAGGGAATCCGGAGTTCCGAGCTCCGTCACCGAACGAAGATCAGGGATGCCGTTGATTACGCCAAGAAATCGAAGATCAGGTGGGCCGGACACGTTATGCGATATAGTGATGACCGTTGGACCAGGGCGGTTACTGACTGGATCGCTCGGGACATCAAACGAACTGCAGGACGGCCGCCAACGAGATGGTCAGACTTCTTCACGAAAGCTCTGAACGAAAGGAATATTGAACCTCGTGTCCCTGAAGCGAGAACGATTCACTGGACCACTCTGGCTCGTGACAGGGACGAATGGAGACGTTACTGGCGCCCGCTCGAGGAAGTCGATGATCAACGGGACGACAGATGATACAGGTGATATGAAGTCTCATTGGAATCAACGAGGTTTCTGATTTTGTGGACCTTCCTCGAATTTTTTCCATCGTCCACAACAGTTGTCTTGAGTCCCATCATGGGAGAGCTCTGACTGTCACCTTTCTACGGCCTCAGAAATGTGGCTACGAAGGCGTTCAGCGGATAAGTCCAGATGAGCGCGGAACCTTTTTAATGTTGGTCATTGTTGGTGTTGATGGCCTGGAAATCGCGGTAGGCAAAGACGGCTGTATCTTTGTGAGACTGCTCGGCTATTGATAACTACAGTATAGTTTCTGTCGATGATAATAAAAATCAGTGTGAGCAATAAATTGAAAGCGAATGTCGATGGAGAATTCTAAGCAATTTACCAGTTGAGCAAATTCGCAGCTTGCCCATTGTTTGTGCCCCTCCCCTTCCCGTTCTCCATTCCGTCCCTGGCTTCATTGCAAATCCTGAGTTTAGTGCTTCCTGTGAATGATCCACCATTCTTTTTTCGTGTCTTGTGAAGCATCGCGACAAGGATTTTCTGATGAATTTTTTGTTTTAGTGAACCTATTCCCAATCAGCAAGTCGTTGACTCCAAACGAAGATGGCTGATCTCTTCTCCGAGAGTGGGTTTACATCCATTTTATCTATTACAGTAAAAGTTCTGTCAGAAGAAATGTGTCTACAAAGATTTTCTCTGAATTTTTTTCCGCAAAGTTTCTTTTTTTCTCACAAAAAGTTGCAACCAACTTTTTTAGTCTTCCCAGAAGATGATTCGGATACGGAAGAGGACGAGACTGCTGAAGAAAAGCTATTTGTGAATGATTCAGCTGTGCCAGAACCAAGCATTGTGAATGTAAAAGACGAAGGGCAGCAACCAATGGAGACCGATTCCACTCCGCCTGTTTTGCCTGCTGTAATCAAAGAGAGGGTTATACCTCTCAAATCTGAAGAAGATTTTGTCTGGAAGCCTGACGTTATCAAAGACGTACAGAAAGACCCACCAAAACGAAGTGAGGTTTTGTATTAATCGATAGCGGTGAATGCATCAAATAAGACATCTGCTTTCAAAGTTCTAGTTAGTTCGATTACCTTAGGATTTTTATCTGCAGAAGGAAATGTGCTGGATGCTATGGGAAGAGAACGTTATCTGCTCATGAAAGAAGGACAGGAAGAGCTGGCAAATTTACTATACAGGAAAAGGGAATTTATAATGGAGCATGTGGAGAACGCGGAGGAGATTGTTTTCGATGACGAAAAAAGTATGTTCCAGTTTCCTTACCAAGGATTGTGACCTTATGACCGTTTCTCGAGATTTTCCATGCTCACATTTTATCGAGTAATTTCTTTCGCATTGACGGCTTGCCAAAAGTAAGTGAGCGGGATTTCCTTAACAGCGGTTTTCCTTAATTTTGTATTAGCAGATTTTGCTCATTTGTTTGGTACTGAGTTTGTAAATCAATCGGAAGGCGCTTCATACCTGATGGGTGATGCGTTTCTTAGGATAAACCTAAGTCTCAAGTTGTGGCGGTTTAGACATTTTGGAAGTGAGTCACACATTCTTAAAGTGTTATAGCCTGGTAGTAGCTATGTCGCATGTTTCGGTTCTGGTCAGGTGGATCATACTTTAGCTTTGGGGAAGGGGGAAAGAGAGAGCGGGAAGGGTCAGAGCAGGCATTTCTCCTGGGTGTCTACCTGTCGAACCGCGTGACTGCCCATATAAGCAGTGTTTTAGAGGAACCCAGGATGTGATTTCCTGAGAAATTTCCTGCTTAGACTTTGGGTTTTTTATTTTCCATACCCTACTGGTTAAGGTTTCCAATGACACTAGAATCCCGGGGTTACCCATTCAAGAGTTGGCGATAATGCATAATTAACGGTAAACTATTTTAGGTTTAGATACGGTACGAGCATTCATAGAAGAGCGTTTTCGCATGCGTTACGGACCAAAAGCTGGTGGTTCAGTGAATAGGTTGAGCAAAGAAGATGAAGATGAGCAGCAGTTCCTTATCGACAATTCCCTTTTCATAACTAGAGTAATTCTACGGATGAATAATCTGGAGCCAGACAATTACAGTAAGTTTTTGACGATGAGGATTCATACCGATCGATCTAATTAACATGTGCCATGGATTCACTCATTCTTATAGTCGCGATATCTTGTCATTTGGCTACATTCCTCTTTTCATTTTTCATTTCGAATTGTCGGAGAGGATACCGTGGAAGCATTTCCCTCCACAAAACCTGCAGACCATTCAATGTTGTTAATTCGAATATGGTAAAATGGTTACTTCCCCCCAGCTTCCACATCTTTTCTGTCCTTTCTCACGTTCACATCCAATTTTTGTTGCAGAATCACAATTCGCAAATTTCCATGCCATGGCGAAGAGTAAAATAGTATTCGAGCAGACGGAAATTAGAGACAAGGAGTTGGTTGCGATGAAACGTCGCCTCGATATGGCACGGAGGCAGTGAGTTCTCTGTCTTTCCAAAAAATACTGGCGGTGGGGAAGAGCGGCAAAGCTGATTGGCAGATCCCTTACTTTCTCTTCGGCTGCCTGTCTGTCTAAAATGTCTGTCAATGGCTGGTTATATCAAAACCTTCCCGAGTAGCCCTATTGGGAAGAGGTGGAAAACAACGGATTTCCATAATTCGTCTTACATTTAATGTTATTTCAGAGCAAGGGAAGACCGTCTGGAAAGAATTCGTTGCGGAGAAGAGAGCTCCGATGATGATTTATTGTTGGAGGAAGATGATGATGCGAGAACTGTGGAGCTCTCTACTGAATACGAGCATCAGTTAATCTCACGTTTGGAGAAACTACAAATTCGACTTAGTGCAGATCAGCGTAAGTTTTTTTGTCTCATTTTTTTCCTGTACAGAATTTCCCAGCTTCTTCAATGATGCCCAAAAAAACCTATGACTCTTCATTAATCGCATTCAATGGATGTAAAGGCTGATTTGGTCACGGTTTTCCATATTGATTGTTATGACTCTAAGAAATATTGGAGATGCCAACCATAGTTCGGGCCAACTCATTATTTTCTATATTTCTAACTTTCAGTAGCAGACATGATAAAAGAGAAGTTGGTCTTATTCAATATTCGTTCTACCCAGTCGAGCCGTGAAAGGATGCCCAGTCCACCTCGAATCGCTGCCGAAGATTTAAGGTGAGATTTTGCCTTCTAGTTGGCTCTTTGTTGTAAATTCAGAGGAAAGCAGAGATTTTTAATATACGGTCTTGAAGTCATCAAGTAATGTTCAGTGGTGATGTGCAAGCCATTGATTTGCCGTGGCTCACAAGTGATGATGGAGGTGATGATGAACTGCTTGAAGGTAAACTGTTCTGTTCCATAACCAGTGAAAGTAATCAAATTTTCTACGTTTTAGAGAACTTGCCGTTGGAGAACAACGAAAAGCCTAGAGTTGTAGTCGATCAGAACATTTTTGGTAGGCTTCACTTTCGTTTCCATTTGCTCAATTCCTCTCTCTCTGTTTTCTTTAGTCCGATTCCCCTTTTTCAGTATACAATTGGTCTGAGACGCTGTTTCCAGGTATGTTCGTCTTTCAGTTGTCGCTGTAGTGTTTTTAAATAGTGTTTCCATAACATTTTCGTTTTTAATTTCATGTTGTTTGCTTCAATTATGAGTTGAACAATTTTTTTTTGATTCCTTCAACGATTCCTTCTTGCGTGTATTCGATCAATCCCAGCTCAATAGCTCCATTTGGTTGTGGTTCTAAGACGCTGGATTGATGTTAATGAGACCCTAAGGATAAATATTCTTTTCTCCCTAAGATTCCTTGCTTTATTCTGAAGTTCTTTTTGAATATTGAATCATATATTACTCGAAACTGTCTCTTGACGCTCTCGTGGCTTTTTTAAAGATTCGATTCGGCACTTTAACTTCTAAATTTATAAGGTTAGACATAAATTTCAAGGTAAGTCCTCTTGAACTATGCGGTTCGACATCATTTTCCTGTCGTCGTCTGGGGGTCCCTGAGAAGGTTTGTGCAGAAATTATCAGATTTTGGAATGAATCGTCTCAATCAGTCTAGACAGTAAGAAATGGATATTGGTGTCACTATTATCCCTATTTGAATCCAAGAACATATTAATCTCACCACTTCTACAATATGTTCTCATCTTTGATAATGATGGCGGCTTGGGCAATCATTTTATGCAGTTACCATTGCCAGCTGTCTTCCAAAGTTTTAGTTGTCGTCTGCCGCGCTCCTTGCCATAGTTGCCATAATAATTTACCACTTTCAACGCTCCTTTTGTACTGTTTGAAGTCTGGCATGATCATGGGGAGGAAGGAATTTATGGGTATTCTGAAATACAACTGTGATCAACGAGTTGAACTTGCCAAGAAACTCTTCGTCGTGTAGTGTTTTCAAACAAACGTTTGGAATTGCCAAAGTCTTACTATGCAGCCGTGAGGACTTATATGTATCCAGCCGCAAAGTTTTTATCTCTCTTGTTACGGTCAATATGGATTTCAATGCTGTGCGTGTGACTTCCACCACCAGTGCTATTCTGAGCCGACCATTCTATTAGGTCATCTCATTCAAAAGTTCGCAGACATGCAGAAGGATGGCGGGATTATGAAGGATGCTGTCACCATCCACAGTGTTTTGATCAGAAGCGAGGACTGTCAGCTACGACACTGTCCGATTTCGACATCATGGCTGCAGCAGAAGGTATTGACAATTTGAAAAGAAGTATTACCGAACAGGATCAACGCGAAATTATCAAATGGGGAGCTATACAAGGAGAATCCGAAACTCAAATTCATCGTGAGCACAATCAACAAATGGACGGGACGGAGTTCTTCAAGCGTAATGTGCAGAAATGGGTGCAAATGTTCAAAGAAGGAAGAACGGAGACAAGTGAAGGCCGAGGTGGTGCTCACAATGTCCACTCCGCACACGAAGAACGAGTGGCTGAAATCAAGCGTCGAATGGCTGAGCGCAGAGACTGCACCATTGCCGAACTTGCCTTCCGGCACCGGCATTCCTGCTACTACCGTTGGCCGAGTTGTGTCCAAAGAATGGAAGATGGTCAAGAAGATGTGTGTATGGGTACCTCATTTACTTACAGAAGCACAGGTCTAAAACCGAATTGATGCCTGTAGAAACAATCTTCTCCGCCACCGACGTCACCAACGACTCACGAAACGAAAGTTTGCTATAGATGTAACATAGGTGGGTTTTACACTGAGCTCGAAAGTCACAATCGTCGGGTTTGGATGGACGCGGATGAGGAACCGCCCGAATTTGTTCATAAAGAGTCACGTGGTTCCAAGTGGATGCTCATCATGGCAATGGATTTCTGAGGCGTGGCGTTCTGGCGACTTTGTCCTGAAAAATGTCCGTCACCTCTGAAGTGTATTGCCAGTTTCTCGACGATAATACAGACAATTGGATGGCAGCACACAACTTCAAGAAGGCAATTATCGCTCATGACAATGCCAAGCCCCACCCATCTCGAATTGCGCAGCAGTTTTTTGAAGAAAAGAATATTGAAACCTAGATTCAACCGCCCTATTCTCCCGAGCTCCAGCCGTGCGACTTTAGCCGGTTCGGTCAAATGAAGGTACGTCGCAGTGGCAAACGCTTTGACAGCTGGTCGATCGCCGTAATGGACATCAACAGCATTTTATCTGCTCATGTTGAAGAAAAGGAGCTACTTGGTGTCCAGATGCTACTTGGACGCTGGAAGAAGGTTGTTAACAATGATGGAGCCTACCCAACAGAACACTAGAATATTAGCTTTTTATCTTGTTTGCTGTTCATTTTATTCGAATAAAAGCTTGCGAACTTCTGAATGAGATGACCTAATATCTCGAACGCCCCATGAATGGGTGACGCATCACAAACTATATATATTGGTCGAACAGCAGCCTCGCGAAGGGTGCACCAACACATGCAATCCATATATCTTTGTAACATTTGAAAAAAAAAAACAGGTGAAAATGTTCCTCTTTTCAGATGAGGAGGCCAAAACAGTGGGAGAGAAGCGCCCACTAGACGTAGCCCAAGAAATTGGCAAGTTTTGTGATGTCCCCAGAGCGCTCATAATTGTAACTACTGTCGACTTTAGGCTCTGTACCGAAACGAAGAGCTGTGGAAAAAGATGGTGAGCGTAAGCGAATGGATACAAGTGAGTTTGTCTTAGTTTTGGATTCATTTCTTCTATCAAGAAAGAGCCTTTTTCGTCTTGTGAACAACTTATTTATTTCAGTTCCTCCTCCACCGAAGCTGAGGTCTTGCATGCGGCCGCAGGAAAAGGTTTGTTGGATAAAATTGGCATATTTTCAAAATATTTTACTTTGGTGAAAATGCAGAGATCTGAAACTTATTTGGGGAACTTCAGTGAAGGAGCGGTAGGTTTTTTGTAATAGTTGCCCTTTCAGATACTGACTGATATTGACCAGAATACGTTGAGTGCGAAGGAGCGAATCAAATGGCGAGAGCAGCTGGAATATCGCTCTGTGCAAAAGAAGAAAGTGCGGTTCAGAGGTGTGTAGATTGACATGGCTCCTTTATTTTCCTTCCATAGATAGAGTTGGGCTTATTTGGTTGTTTGACTTTTGTGAGCTGAATTTTGGCTCTACAATCAGCTTGAATCACTGAGTATAAATGTGAATGCTAGGCGGTATCAGATAATGTCAAGTATTATTTATTATGTGTGGTTATTCACTGATGCTTGGCTGTAATATTTCGTACACGCCACGTACACGAATGGCTGGATGTTTACACTCGTTCATAACTCGTTTAGATTTCAAAGATCCTGAAAACAAATGCCGATTTTATGTTCGACCAACTGATAGTGAAGTGTGTAGTCGTGAATGGGCGACGATGCAGAACCAATTGAGAGATGCCTGTCGGAACGCTGTATATGCGGTCCGTTCACTTTTTTTGTTCGAGAGGCTTAAGTCATATTAGCGCTCGAAATGTTTCTCGAAGGGAGTAGTGATACTATTATACATTCCAGGACTGCCCTTTATTCCGTGGACAAGAAATCATTCGAAGAATTATGGTGAGTAACTCAGGGTTTGCAAATGTCGTTTCTTGATGTTTATTTTATTTTGTTTGTTCAAATGTCTAGAATTTCAATTATTCATTCATAGAGTCGATATGTACCTCCAGTGGCGTCAAATTTCCATAATCAAGAAGTTTACTTGGAGAGATTAGCTAAGGAAGTAGACGGAGCTTCTAAAATAGCGACTTATAAATTGTTGTGAGTCACTAGAGCTCCATATTGTTTAATTCAGCTTTGTATTTTTTGTTCATCTTTTTTATATTATTTGCTGATTGCGAACTTACCTTTGTAGATGGTTGGTTCCTTTACTGTTTACCACTATTTCCCATCCCCTACCCTAGTGGTGAATGTTTAGTACCAGCGAATTGAACATCATTGGATGTGTTCACTGGTTTCCGGTGCTGCGGCTCCACCCACTCACTGGACCTGGTAGGGGGACGGTCAAGTCGTGCGTCCGAGGGTGCGCGCGGCAAATTGCGCGGCGTAACCCATAACTATTCTGACGACTTTAGCGCCTATTATTTGGGCCCAATTTCGAAGTACAGTAGAATAGTAGGATCAGCTGACCTTACTAATCTACCTTACTTCAGATTTGGGCCCCAATTATAGGCGCCGGAGTCGTCCAAATTCGCTACGAACTTCGCCGCGCAATTTGCCGCGCGCTCCCTCTGACGCACGACTTGACACACACCCGGCCTGGTAGCCCTATACGGTTATGAACTGGGGTACATCATTTAACTGTAAAACTTCGCGGATATTGAGTAATTATCCGACCTCGAAAGTGTAATGATTCAGAAAATCTTCAAGTTTCTCTGTTTATAAATACAGTATTTTTCAATTCAGACATCCGGCCAATTTTTTACGAACTGACATTCGAGAAGCAAAAGTCGCAAATGGAATACATTTGCCAGCTGTTCCTGGAAAGAGATTACTGCATGTGTTAGATATGGTATGTCGCCAGAAACTTTACTCATGTGCTTATTTTGAGCTTCAACCGATTCAAAGGAAGTTTTTCTACGAACTGTTTAGACAACCGAAAGGCGGGCGTATATGCTGTCACGTTTTCGTGCGAATATGCATTCATTTTGTGAAAATCGAGCTGGAATCAGCAATGTTCGTCATACCGATCCGCCAGTGATGGTTTCAGGTCAATACTACTCTGTTCAGGAAATGACAGTCATTTAGGATGAGCGTAAAGGGGTTGAGTGCTCAGTAATGATTCTGAGATGAAGAGGCATTCAAATGCCCACAGTCTTTTTACCATTGGAGTTACTCAGTTCAATAAAGAAGCGAGGGATTTCACTCGTAAAAAAGTGTTTTGCCGTGCTCATAACATTCGGGATGCTAAAAGATCTTTGAAATGGGACTTACTAGGGTATGACATTTGCAAAGGGCTTCTCTCGAAATCCAGAGAGCCTAAAATTGAAGGGTCGAATTGGGTATTTATGTGTGGTCAATTCTCCTCTGGAACTGATCTGGGCAAATTTTGTGTGCCAAGCGTTTTGAAAATTCAGCAAGTAGATGGTCTCATAAAAATTTTCCGTTTAGCTTTTATTGAAAATTTCTTCTTCAGGAATTCTAATCCTTAGTGACACCTTGCTGCAAGTGGTGGCTCCGGAAAAGCTGACCAATGTGGTTTTGGAATGTTTCGAGCCTACTCAAGGTGTTGAGTGAGTTTTTTTTTTTCTAAAATTATGACATTTAAACCTAAAAGAGAGATCTCTCGAAGTCAATCTCACGTTTTGAAAGACTTCCACTCTCCGAACTATCAGATGATTTATTGATCCTGCGCATCATATTTATCAACATGTTCTCTAGTTTCTAGGGATATGATTACAATTCTTGATCGTTGCACATATGAAGAGCTAAATATTCGACACTGCGTTCTGGCTTGGGGTCACGATCTGATCACGTATCTGAAGCACAGTGCGATCGATGCCACCGGTAAAGCAATTGCGTAAGTAATTTCTTATTCTCTATTTGAATGATTTTTACTTGTATCACTGATACCACGAATTCGTTCACCGAAGTACCTACCGGCATGCTTCAGGGCTCTTATTCACCTACGAGTAACGTTCGAACAAAAGCGAGCAGCACACGAACAGGAAGGATATCGTCGAAGGAAATTGCCTGAGTTTTGGATATTAACGATTCCTGAGGTGTTTTTTTTTTCAGCAGATAAATTGACAACGTTGACTTTCTACTCATCCTGTCAGGATAAATTTTGCTCCTGTTTCCCATCAGAAACTGTTACTGTGATGGCTCTTCTCAATGCTGGGATGAATATCTGCGCGAATCGTAGTTGCAGCGGAATATTCCTACGGTAATGATAAAATGAGGGTTGGATGCGTGGTATTGCGAAAATATTCAAAATGTAGGTCTTCTTAGTGGAACTACCTCGGGTTGTTGAAGGGTTCTTCATCACTTTTACATTTGATACGCTGCTAGCATTTTACTTTTAATTACCGCATCAAATATGCTGAAATAGCTGTCGGATGATAACTAGGAGGCTGACTTCCATTCAGCATTGTTTGAAATGTTTTCTTGTGATAATATCGTTGGCCCATATAGATTTAAAGAATTGGAATGGTTCGCTGGCGGGAGGGACACGGAGTGGGAAGGGAAAGGTGAGTGAACTTTGAACCAACCGATCGTTCCAGTGTTGTGGATAGTCCCATCTAAGCTTGATTTTTATACTTCTCTTGGCAAAAGCTTCGCAGAATAGTTCGAATTATTGAACCAAACTTAGAGGACGGTGGTGATGGAGATCACAAATATTCATAAAAAACATCTTTCAACCCACCAGGGGTGGGTAAGTTCAATACTCAAAGCTTAAACTTCTCTATGGTATACATTTGACTATGGCTGCGGCTGATCTTAAGTGAACCTTCTTTCATGTTTCAGATTGGTGAATACATGCAGCACTTCAAAATATTCAACAGTATTATCCGTGCGCTGTTTAAGAACCAGTAAGTCGTGTATTTCATTCAGCATTTGTTAAACTGTAAATGTTTTGCTTACTATTATTATTAAAACTGCAACTTTTTGATGTTTTTTTTTGATTGACTTGTTCTTTCCTCCTTTACATTTCGGATCGCTTGTACGTCTTCCATACATTTTGTCATTTTATTTCGATTAGTGTATTTAACTCCGTATTTTTCAGTCTACATATAAGTTCCATTATTAATACTTTCTCATACCAGTGAGTACTACCGCGTATTGGACTGGGCGGCTGAAGTCGATCTGTCCAAGTCGATCGAGAAACGGAAAAGTCCTTACACAAAAGCCGCAGTAGAGAACAGGTACGATATTCTGTCCTTTTTAAGGAACCATTCCGGTGTCTGTTTTTATTATGTTCTTTTTGTGCTCTCTATTGTACATAGAGATTTCACTCAAGATTTCGAGACTTGAGATATGTAGACATTCTTAAGTGAAATTTAATAGGGCCTACTTTTGACTGAAATAGCTGTTGAGTAGAATGCGCCTCAATATTGGTCTGGAAGATGGAGCAAGCATGCGGAGATGAACTCTCTTACGGTCCTGTACTTGTCTAGTTCAAGAACAACTCAATACATATTGAGCGAATGTGAGTTAGGTGATCGGAAGCAGTGATATATCTACTGGATGCTCTTCAGTAGTGCAAGAGGAGTATTTCATTTTGAGGCTGAAATGCAGGAAACGTGAAGGGGATATCAGTTCGCGATTTTATCAGGAAGGAAAGAGTGGAGTGTCGTGAATTCGCTGAAGTGTCTCTTTAGTGCGTGCAGCCTTATGTACAGGGATCTACTCATCTGCAAAAGCCAAGTCATAATTTTCGTGAAGTCCCCATCGAAGCAAGACCAAAAAGAGCGGGTACTTTACGATCTAATAAGTTTTTTTTCAGGCTCGTGCAACTATTCGATTTATGCCGACAAAAGTTAGATCTTTCATATTATCGCTACAGAAATCAGATAATCAAAGAACGAAAGATTTCATATGAAAAGCCCGATTACGATGAAGGCTGAGGTGAGCTGTCATGGCTTATTCCGAAACTGGCAACATGTGTCAGGGCTCTTTCTTTTTATAGTATTTATTTTGCCTCTTGTAAATTCCTTACAAGCGCTAGGGCTTGCCACCCTTTGGTAATGAAGCGTAAACAACCTCCTTTTTCTCTTCTCTTATCTCTTTCGAGGTATTGAGGCTGCGAACTGCCTAACATACAAAAGTGTTTTGCGAAATTCAGAGCGCAAAATCGATTTTTGTACTACCTTTGTTTTCTTTTGGATATTTTTTCTTTGATAGCTTGTTTGTTGGTTGAAAGTTTCTACCGTTCTTGAAGAGGTGTACATGTCTACTCGCGCTGTCATTAGGTTCTAGGAGGTATACAATTCCTGTGTACGCGAACCTCTAGTCCACTTATAGAAAGGTCTAGTCGTGGAATGAGGCAACATCTGGGGTTTCGGCATTAGAACGTTTACTTTGAATTAAAACAGCTTTTAATTTCATTGGAGGATACAGAACTAAGTGTGACATTGATTTTCTACCATTATTTGTTTCCTCTTCTTCTGACGTCCTGACAGAATCCTGAAAAGCGAAACCAAACCAGAATTTGCATCAACTTCCAGCGACTTTCACTTCTCGAATTTTTTTTTTAACCATTTCTTGACCCTTTTCTGAGTGATATGAGAGGATGCATTATCCCGTTGCCCTACTGTTTGCCTACTTGTTAGTAAGTAAATGTTCCTCAGTCTCAAAAAATGCTCTTCATCTTTTTCCGAGTGAGCTGAGTGTTCTCGTCATCGGAACGGATCGTTCGTGACGTCAACGTGCGCTGTCGGTCCACTCCACGTATGCGGCGCGGGTTTACTAGCGAGATTTATCACAGAAAAATTACACTTCTTTACGGATGCAAGAATATGTTCCATATCATGCGTATTGTCACTGATTAGGAGTATTTAATAGAGAATTATGCCTGCTAAGAGAGAGGAACAGTCTAAACTGCATCGCTGTAAAATATATAAATTCACACCTAAGAGTAAATGTTAACTAATGATTCAGTGTGCAGATAGGAGTCCTCTCTGCGACTGGTAACTTTGATAAATTACGTTTGATGAAAAAATTATGATGACGGTAAATCACCAAGGGATCTGCCTTGCAATCGTCAGGATTCGAGGTCGCAGTGGCAGTACGGTTTATACGGTGGGTGTTGGTAGTTCCATTACTACTCATTCGCTCCCGCCTGCTCAAATAGTCACCATACTTTAATTGTGACCTAAATTCTAAATATATGGGATAACGACAACCATGATGACCATGTTGGCGTAGATCAATGTCGTTTTCGCTTGCGTCTCAGCATTCGGTTATCGTTCAGTATCGTAGTGGCGTTTTGAATGCGTATGTGGTCCGTACAGTGACTTGAAGTGACTAGTCAATGAACAAATTAGCGCTTCGTTCCTCTCAGACGGATCGGATAGCAATGATACCGCCCTGTAGAAGCGGAGGGCTTAGTTGTCTCGGGCGAGCCTTTGCCTGTATTCGAAAAACGGATCCGTTGTCGAAAGTGGCTACAAAGTGTGATATAAAAGCTTAAAAGCTGGAAAATGCTTTCTTTTCCTTATTCTCTACTTTTCTGCTTTCTAATTTCACGGATATTTTTTTCATAAAACAATCAATCAGTGGTTTTTCAGGAAACACAAAAGTATGCGAAGAGTTTGCTCCACCAGAGTATAAAGAGTTTTATATTGTTAATTTACTCCTTACGAATAGGAGGATTCTTCTTGATTGTAGGTTTTTTCCTTGGGTTATGAGAAGCACATGAATTACCCGAATTATTGTTAGTTAACCTTGGAGGCAGTGTTCATGGTAAACTCAGTATTAAGAATCGGGTTTTCACTGAAGAAGAAGAAGCTTCGGAGAGCGAACGACTCAACACGACCAGTGGCTGCTCTTTCTTGAGGAAACTACAGTGGCAAGATGGTTTCCTGAAAGATTTTTTTCCAGATAGGCTGCAGTATCAAGTGATTTTTCCAAAATTGAAAACTACTTCAATGTTAATTTATACCAGGAAGGAGTTTGGACTGTTTTTTTTTTTGAAGGGCCTGGGTGTGCAAGTTCTGCAGGGCAGGGTTCTTTCTCAGTCGAAAGTTTTGCTTAGTTCTGAAAAATGAGTGGAAATCCTGCGAATAGTAATTATTCAAATAAATTTCTGAAGTTTTCCGTCCTTTTTCTTGGCTGAAGACAGAGCAGTGCAGGTCCTCTTTTTCGGCAGTGCTAGGAAAATCCGGTAATTTTGAAAATTTTATACTGTGAACAGTGCCTTCAAGGGTTGCTTTCATCGGTTATACAGTTTAGGTTCATTTTCCGTTAGTTTATGTAGAAAAAGTTGTACAGCTACGAGTATGGGAAGAATCTCTATGAGCTTATCGGTGCGATTGTTATTGTTTTTTGTTTGTTGTTGAAGATAAACATATTTTTCAAGCCGCAGAGCAAACTTTGTAGTACTACCCCTTTGTGATAATGATTGTTTCTGTCTTTCCATTCGTATACTCCAGAATCCAGCGTTTTCTATCATGAATAGCCGATTCCGCGGTCTGGGCAGACTTTGGCTTTTCCTTTCTTGCTGTTTAGTGTGGATTGTCCCTAGCTCTTTTCGGTACACGGGCTTTCTTGTTTCAGAATAAGCTGAGGAGACCTTTTTTGCTTATTTATTTATTTATTTATGTCCTATTATTTTTTCAAAGAATTATTTCATAAAAATGCAAATTTTATTAATTGCAACGACTAGTTAAGTTTCAAATTAGCACTTAAAATGGAAGTGAAAAATAGAAGTAAATCAAAAAATAAAAACAATTGGAAGCTTCCTCAAGATCCCAATAAAGTGATTGACTTCTTCGACTTCTTCGCTGATGATTTCGTTTGAGCGCGTATTCAGCCAATCCGATGTGTTGTGGGATTGGGCTAATGCACTGGTGGGGGTTTTACTTCCCGTAGGAATCTGGTCCTTTTTAAGTGGTTAGCGATAATAGGACGCTTAGCTATCCTGTGCAGGAGCCGACCTCAGAGGAACTATAGCTGTGCAGTCCCTCGTTTCACCAGTGTTCGAGTAAGCATGATTGTAGAAGGTTACGGTTGGGATACAAATGGCAGTGGGTAATCCTTCCGAGAAGCACCATGCTTTGATTTGTAATCAAATTAGTGGAGGCAGTCAAGGTCGTAAAGTGGTTGTGGAGTCGAGCACTGTTCAGTTCGTATTTTCTTTTCTCATACGAATCGTGCTACCAATCGATAAGAAGTAGAAGGATCGGTTGATCTGGACCTAGTTTGATCCATCGACTTCGCGAATGATAAGCGGCGCCTCCTCTCACTTTACTACATCTGCCTCTTTGTGCCTTTTCAATTACCAACTGGCTCAGAAGGGCGATTTCCACTCTACTGAAGAATTGTGCTACGGAAAAACTCATTGATTGATCGATCCAAACTAAGAAAGTTTTTCCGCATGGCAACGTGCCAAGTTATCAAAAGGAGTGTATGCAGTTCAATCGGGGCCGTAGATGCTCGGCGACAACTGGTTTCTGTCGCTACCGTGGCTACCGTGGGGGAGTCGTCAGTCGACCGAGGGCGATCATCATAACCTACCTATACGTATATCACTACTGCTACCGTTGGCCTCTCTTCATCAACGCGGCTCTGCGTCATTCAAAGGAAATCTCAGCAATCATGAATTCGAGGTTCGTTTACAAATAGTTGAATTTTGGTCGTGATTGTTCGAGATTCAAGTCGCTGGTTATAGCAGGATTCAGAGTAGTTAAGGTGAATGGTCCATTAAAAAAAAAACTCTAGAAAAAACCTTTCGAAAAAGGAAGGCTCATTGCTCGAAACTTTTTTCATTTGTTGTTCTTTTCCATTTAGTTTTTATTTATGGTGTTTTTGTTTTGTCCCTGATCTAACATCCGTGAATAGACAAAAGATTTTTTCGAAATGCAAGTTGGTTACATGGCGTGAACCTGTTCGTATGCCTGAACCTACTTTTCACCTACTTAACCAATAAATAATTTTGCCGTTGGTCAACGTACCTAGATCAAATTCCATAAATTTATTTCAATGTCTGCTACCTCCACAATACATATAATCAACATAATTGGGAGCCCTTTACATCTGTATTCATTTGGATATGTCCACGGGCAGCAGAAGTAAAGCAATTTCAGTTTTGGTATCAGATGACAGTGGTACTTTGAACCTGTTCATTCCATCATATTTCACGTCGTTGATCAATTTTTTCCAAAAAATCACTTCGCGGCTGTAAAATATGCCAGCCATGTGACGGCGTAGACTAGAGGACGTCACTAGGCCGAAGAACCGACTGTTGCTGACTATTAAAAAGGTTAGCAGTGCTGCCACCTTCCAAGAGCCGCTGGAACGGAACCATTTCGGAGCAAAGGTCTAAATGGGGCTACGTTTCCGAGTGGAAGTAGGCTGCCAAGCCCGAAGAAAAGAGCGGCATGAATTTTGGTGGGGATATAAGTGGTATGTTCCAATGTGTACCAAAAATCAAGGAGAACTGTCCGTGCCAGGAGTCAGTGCAATCTTTTGCTTGGCGGCACGTCAATTGTCCTGACAAGTTCTGCCTTTTCAAAATTTGAGCTCAATTGCTTAAAAAATTGTAAAAAACAGTCCTATGAAAAAGTCGCGTGGGGTGTGAGGGGAACATAAAAGTAGAACGGCTGCCTGAATGTTTTGGCGAATTTGTTGGATTTGTTTGACTATGAGAAGATTAGACGTGTGAGAATGCACAACAACCAACTTTATTCCTTATTTCTGAATGGCATTTCATCCATAGCCTGCCCTCACACGTATTGCTCCGATCTTAGTTGTTTGAGGAACAAAAGCTCGGTGCCCAAGAAGTATAAGTGCGGGTTCGAGTCTTGTATAAGCCTCAAGTTCTGCACATAACGCAGGAACGCTATGGTGGCTTTGCTTAACGAACTGAGGCGGAAGCATCGATTCGAAAAAAAAACATTTCCAGATCAGCTAGTTGCCATTGTTCTTTCCTTCAGGGTGAGCTGTTTATTGTACGGATTCCCATGGAAATCGTCTACTGAAGTAAGGAGTTTATCCATGTAGCATCTGATCCCGAATGGGATCAGATGCTTTATGGATATTTACGAATATGCTGAATCAGTTATTAGTCTTCGAAACTGTATGTAGTCCTCATTCTCCCATGGAAATTTTCTACTGAAGTAGAAGATTTGTCTTTTTAGTAGACAATTCTGAATTTGCCCTTCAGAAGTGATTGCTGCTATTTGTCGCTTCACCAAGTAGGTAGACAGAATCCTCACCCCGATTAGTTATTGTATGCTTACCCCTGAGGGTCGAATGAGAGTTCTCTAAGACTGCTCATCACTCTGATTGGTTGATTCCTCCTGCGCCACAGTCAGTCCACCAATGGTTTCGAAAATGTTCCTATTTGTCAAGCTGCTCTCAGAGCTGTGCACATTCATAAAAACAGCAAAACAACTTTTTCGTTATGTTATGGTAGGATATGACACAATCAGCGCGCATATGTCGTGATGTGAAATGACGTATGAAAATGTTTTTCGCCACTTTTGCTCACTTAGAAGGATCAATTTTTTTGTTTTGGTTCAGAAATTGTAATCGCTGTGTTTTCTCTACGACTTGCGGAAATTCCGTATAGTGTGTCTATATACATAATTATCGGGACGAGGAACATGCGTTGCGTCGTTTACAGGACTCGAACCTGCGAGAAAGTAAGGAAAAGTTCAAAGCGATCCATTTCGATTGTGGGTTTTGAGAAGATGGCTTAAAGGCACAGTTCACGATAAAAATGGTTTCTGAGATTCCCTCAAAGGAAATTTGATCGCGTATACCATATCTGGCACTAATAGGTCGGAAAATGAGAGAGTTACAAAGGCTCAAAGATTGGCCCGTGTGTATCCTCGGACGAGTTTCACAGGCTTTGTAGAGGCTGCACTGATCACAAGGGAACCCAGGTAGGAGGCTCGAGCAATTTGTCATGACCCATAGCGACAGCGAAAGACAGTTGTACAGTTCTGGCTTGATGTAGTCAGCTCTTTGTGCAATTGCAATAAGTGTAATCTCGTCTGAATACCACTTCCACGTTATTTCCGTCATGACATTCTTGTCCAACCTCTATTTTCCCTATTTTGAGGAGCCATATTTTTCTTGAAATCGACGAATTCTCTCCAATCTATACTTTCGCTTTTCGAGTAAAAAGGGGTACCTCAAAATTATCGTGAACTCTACCTTTAATTAGTGACAGTTTTCTTTGGTGCAATCCTGAGCGGCTCTTGCCCATGAGTTGATGAATGATCCCGTAGATAAACGGGATGGATCAAAAATCGCCTGTTGGTGGGACATTGTTTCGTGCTGGGACCATTGCATTTGTAACATTCACTAGAGTACTAGAATTTTGCAATACATTTGTTGTGGCTACCAGTGAAGCGGTTGAATTCGGGAAAGAAGCTTGGACACATGGAAACCTGCCTAGAGATTATATTAGGTGTGTGCATTAATTTCCGCCGCCGAATTCTACGGGTCGTTGCGCGAACCTTGTTAGAGGTTTACCGGTGAAACCTGTCATATTCTGTAAGATAGGGTATTGGCTACCTACTTAAGGGCAGACAAATCAGTTTTTCAGCAGAATCCTGTTGCCCTCAGAATGATTGGTCATGGAACGTGATGAACCGTTTCCCCGAGAGGGCGTTCCTTTGCTGTTTGATTCCAAGAAAACTGGCATTGAAGCCCACCGGATGCTTCTATGGAGGACAAGCTTCATCTGAACAAACCTGCTGAGATAGTTTCTCCTCACTCGAGAGCTTGCAACGAAAGCGGAATGTTCATTGCCAAATAGTAATGCTGTGCGTGCATTTGGTGGTGGGATTAAAGGAGTGTTTTGAACTATGAGCTGCTGAGCCCGAACGAAATTGTTACTGCTGACCGCTACGAACACCAGCTGGACAGTTTCTTGGATGCTCTCACCTAAAAGCTCACCTTGATCGCAAGAAACTATCATGAGGTGTCGTTACACCACGAACATGCCAGACCCAATGTTGCGAAGAATGTCCTTTAAAAAAAATTGCAGTTGTTGGATGGGACCAGCTTGTTCAGCCCGCATACTCTCCGGATCTTGCTCTTTCTGATTACCACTTATTCCGGTCTATGCAAGTGAGTTTGGCAGATATACGCTTCCGGAATCCCGAAGAAGTGCGAAAATGGGTGGATGACTGGATTGCCTCAAAAGATGAAGACTTTTTTAGATCCGGAGTCAACAAGATACCAGAAAGTTGGCAAGAAGTTTAGCTAGCGATGGGCAATACATTGGTTAATGTACATTTAGTTTTAATTTTGTAATAAGTATGTTTTTGCACGCGAAAAACGGCGGAAATTAATGCACACACCTGATATTTGTCGTTTAACAAGCAAAATTTTGAGTGAACGCTCGGTCAGGGAGGCACTGCAGCGGTCGGTTGTGTTTTTTCAGCTATAGGTGTCAATTAAAAGGGGATTATCTCTGATCCATATGGAAAAGAACACTCACTTTGCTTTGGTTCAGTGAATTTTTGTTTGTCTGACACGGAGCAGAAGATCCCGTAAACAAGACTTCTGTGGAGAAGTATTAAATAGTTAGTGATTAGTATTTTTAAAAATATACTAGGACTCACATCAGAAGAGTCTGACATAAGAGTGGACCATCTGATACGAGTTCTCTTCGAGATGTCTCACTTCGGAGAGGAAGTGGGAGAAGTTTCTGGGCTGCACCCCAAATCGAGAGGAAGTTTGGAATTCGCATATTCAGAGCGGTTTGGATACATATTGATTTGATCTTGAGCTGGTCGCGACGGATGATTCAATGGGACGTAACGGATAAAGCAGAATTTGTCTGAAAAAAAAAACGTCGATCCGCTATTTTTCCGAACAGTCGGGGTGGGTACTGCTCGACCTGATCTTCCTGATTGTGAGGTATTATGACACAGTTCATAATCCTGCTATGCAAAATCCACTGGATTCGATAGCGTCATTTACTTCCTCTCCTTTCCTCATCAGGGTTTCACAGGTGCTGGAGCATTTTTGGTTGACACAATTTCCACATCGACCCAATCACATTTTCTGATCATAGAGCTTGTCACTATATATTTCTCATTCTTCTCATTGTCAAGGCGCTATTTTTTGTCTGTCCATGCGGCGTACGGAAGAATAATTGACTATTTCTCCACATAATATTTTCTTTTCCAATCAATAGCTGTTTTAATGTTATATTTGAAATACTTTCTAAAATGTAAACGTCTTTTTCGCTGGAAACTTTCCTTTTTGAGGATCTGATTCACTAGTTCTCAGGAGTCTGCTGCACAGCTTTCTATAGCAACCAAAATTAAAAGTTTTGATGAAATTGAAATATCCTGAAAGCAGCAGTCAAAATTGGAAAGCCAGTATCGCTCACCGTTATATGGCCCTATTTTTGAATGCACTGCTTTGCATTTCTTCTTCACTCTGGACCTCAGTTGCATTTTGAATATTAACTGATCTGTAGATGGTTTGCTGCCACGCTATACAGTAACCAGCAAATTTATGCTTCCAAGCGGAGTTTTTGCTCATTAACCAATGAGTTTTTATTGACCCGGATATGATTCAACTCGAGATCTCATCATCTGATCATGGGAGACGGGCAGTAGGAACGGTTTTGCGTAATCGATCCGCCGCACGCGGCTGTCGCGGACCATTTGCCTCGTTATAATAGTTCGAGGGTTCTTCATTCAGCTAAATCAATATGCGATCATTACTTATAGAATGATTCTTCTACTGTTAGTTCTTTTGTTCCTGTAGAATCTACTTGCTGCCGCATTTTGCCACATTCCTTCGCGAGCGACGTAGCTTTCACCGCACGCGATCATTTCGTTCCTACTGTTCCACACCCTGCGTTCATGCGTGGGTTATTCCAACCTAACGCATTATGACGTGAACTGTGGGGAATATCCACTGTTCCATCTAATTGGCTCCGCTAAACTAGGGGATTATCCCCGGATACCATGTGAAATAACTGTTTCTATTAACCAGCTCCCTTCGACCAGGATTTTGTACCACACAATCGCGGATTTTTGCAAAATTCTTCTTTTATTGCAATATTTATGTAGATTCGTGAACATATATAATCAAATATGTATGCGAATTCAGCATATTCGTTCTTCGTTTTCACTGAAACGCCTAGGCTTAGTTAATCGGACACCCGGGTATGGAATAATCGAGTGAGCGTTATGGTTATGATGTTTGCTCTAATGAACCGTATAATCGCATCTTTCAGCTATATAGCCTTTGTTCTCCATCCCACTTGATCTTAAAATCAGGCCGGATCACCTCCACTGCTTCCGCTTCTTTTTGTAATACATTGACTTTGACCTGAACGGAGGGGTGCACTGCCAGGTAGCACACTATGTAACATATCACACTCCAATGTTCCAGGATCGAATCTCATTCACATCAGGCGAATTTTCCAGGGTCGTTCGATTTTCTTGTGAGAAAAAAGCGCTTATGTTGCTTCCGCCTGCGCGACTGAATTATTGCATGAGCCAGATACGCAATCAATCGTAACGACGATTTTAAGAGGAAGTCGAGTACGTAGGCGCATTCCAAATGGAATCACTAGAACTTTTAGTTTTATAAGCTGATTTGGAATCGATTCCAAAAATGTGCAATGGGCTCATGATTAACAAACACAGCGAGGAATTTGTTGCGCACCTCTTAGAATGCCTTATCCTACGGGTTAGCTCTGGATTGGGCTCAATTCTATACTGAGGCTTTCATGCTGATGTCCTTTCGTGCCCAATATTATACGAGCTTTCAAACCCGTGGACTTGACTGCATAGCCTTCCATGTGATTACGTTTTTTACCAAAAAATGAGCATGAATGCTGTGCTGCGCAGCACATTGTATGGGCAGCTGCTGGTTCGTTCGGATCCGACCGCTGAACGGTGGAGTGGTTTTATTTAGCTGCTTTAGTTGATTCCCAGGTCATGTTGCCCAAAATTCATACGCGGTGCCTGAATGAGGTTTTCCTTTGTTCCAGTGGAAAAAGCAATCTAATTTTGTTAACTTTTTGCCCTACTCGTATTAATTATACGTGTAAGTTGTAGCTTTATTTTGCAGTAATTTTTTTAAAGTCTACGTTTTTCACAAGGAAACAATATTCAATCCAACCCTTTATGAATTTTTTAGTAATTTTCCCAATACGAAATTAATCTCGAACTCATCAAGTCGGAGCAGTCTGCCATTTTTCCGAAAACGGCCTTTTGAGGGATGCTTTTCTGGGTAACCAGAACCTGCTTTGATGGGTCGCAATTTTTTTCGAATAACCGATCATTCATCGAGCTTTCATTTTTCCTTTACGTTCTGCCGCTGAAGGGTTTTGGGTGTAATATAGTGAGCTTGTGCCCAAATGGCTCAGAAATTAGCAGTGCCCAAGATCTTCTAATCATTGCCATGCCCCCACCATCTATAGCCCTTCTCTTGCTTATGAATAATGTTCGGAAAATTACAAAATAACATGTACTCTGGCAAACAGCTGACGAAGTAAAATAAACGCGTGTGTAGTAATGAAAAAAGTTTTCGGAGGTTACTGATCAGAGACAGCTACTGTCGATCAACTGCTATCATCGAGTATGATCACTGGAGCCGAATCTGTTGAAGATTTAAAGTCTTTTTCACCTCCCAACCTTATAATCAGGTATTTCAGATTAGAAGAGGAGGGAACACGGCTCATCGCTACGTCAACCAAAGTTGGCATGGCACAAAAGGTAATGGGTTGTAATGAATCTTTGAAACTTATCAGAATTGCTGCAGTTTTCTCTGGTAAAACTATTTTTGGATTAGTCACAGTTTCAAAGGTTACACCTTCATGACTGTCTTTTGGTTTCTGTCATTTTGAAACACCTGAACTCATCGCTCACTCCTTTCGGGTGCCTTATCAGCCCAAAAGTTCGAGTAGCCTGTAGTCTCAAGTGATTGGCTCACATGAGTAGTGGATCGAAATGCTCAAAGCTTGCAGGAGAAGCCACCTTCATAAGAATTTCCAGTGAAACCATTGAAAATATGGCACAACTGATTTGTAGTTTTTAGTAATACTTTACAGGAAAAACTAATTTCATAATTATTCTAGATAAATGCAAACGGCGATGCTGAACAGAACTATAACAATGACAAGCCCCTCAAAGCGCTTCATCTCACCACAACGGACGAAATTCTTTCTGAAATCGGACTGTGAGTCTACCAGATTCAGCGATGCGGAAATCCTGCCCACGTGATGTTTTCCCAGACTTAATCCGCATTCGATCTTCGTTATGGTTTCGATGGCTTTTCTTTGGTGTTTATCAGCAATGCCAACCATGTCACCTGCTTATATGGCACCACCAACGCCATGCGACTCCAATTGCACTTTCATCACGGTCCAGGAAGAGGTACTGTAACATGGTTGTCATTTAATTTGCTTTCAAACCTGCTTCCATTAAAAGGTTCCGGTTTCCCTAATCACTATTAATTTTGAGTAGTCCAGCCTTCGGAACATACAACATATAACTTGTTTGATAACTAGTTTACTATAACTATAACTCTGTCTAGTCGCTTTGATACTGATCTGGCCTTTATACCAATTCAGTACATGTGCTGATAAGGTCAACTAAGAATTTTTACATGACGTTGTTCAATCCAGTTTTGGGATGTGCCCAAGCATTTGACTTTCAGTTATTAGGTTGATGCATAATTATTGCGGATTTTTTCGCGGCTTTTTTTCCCGACAGAATTTTGATATTGAGTTCGGGTTTTTTCTAGAAATGATCTACTTGATTTCCTCTACAAGAATATATTCAAGAAACCATCCGCATATTAGCGAAATTAAGCTTAACTACTTCGAGAAAGATTGGTAGGTGGCACAGTCATTCCGCGATCTCGGTAGCTTTTCAGCGATCGTTCGTTAGGTGATCTAGTCAGAGTACACATGACTTCCTGGCGGTCAAAACACGATTATTTTGATATTTTCTATTTCCCCTGCATTTTACCTGCCTCTAAATATTAGGTTGATGCACAATTACTGCGGTTTACTGCGGATTTTTTCCAGCAAGTTTTACTTAAGGAAACTATAGAAATACTAAGGAAAGACATATTTAAATAATTACTCCGGAACTTATTCACCATCTACGTCAAGCACTGCTTCCCATTGATTAGTTAGTCGGATCCCAAAAGCGAAGAAGTTTCGATCCCTGAGAGCGATCCACGCCTTGACATCGGCCATCAAGTCATTCAAATCGACGTATCTTCCATTCTCTAGCCATTTTTTCGATGAACGGTTGACGAGATAATCCATAAATGTTCCTGCTGGTGAATATGGCAGATTTAGGGGCAGATCCCATTTCTTGGTTGGCTCTGGCTGATTGTTCAATCGCCGGAAAGTTACTGAGATCGCGGAATGACTGTGTCACCTTCCAATCTATCTCGAAGTAGTTAAGCCTAATTTCGCGAATACGCGAATGGGTTTTTGAGTATATTCTTGTAGAGGAAATCAAGTAGATCATTTCTAGAGAAAACCCGAACTCAATATTCAAATTATATCGGGAGAAAAAAGCCGCGAAAAAATCCGCAATAATTATGCATCAACCTAATAGAATCCTAGCAGTGGTGCAGTGGCATGCTCTATGCATGGCTTGCACTTTTACACTCAAATATGCGTCTGGTGTCAAGTTAACTGATCCCGAAGTTATCAGAGATTTGATTTCCTTGAACGGCTGTTAATCTGGAATTCGATATGCGTGGTAGCGCCCCATTCGGCGCAACGCGACCTCTGGATTTGTGAAATAATTTTTATCGGGAAGATGGCTGTAAAACGTGAGCCTTTAATGATCGGGAAGCATCAACTAAACCCAGTGGAGATTCCAGTTAATGTTTTTATAAATCTGAGCGAGTGTGGATCCAACTAGCTCAGTGAGGGTAAGAAGTTCTCATTCATAAAGGAACTTCCCGATCTGTTGTTAGAACTGCTCTGTCTCCCTTCTGACAGAATTTGTAAAAAGTTGGGAAAAAACTAAGTTGATGCAGTTCAACAAGGGGTGTAATGTTCATAGCGATCGACTTTTATGGAGGAATTTTCCATCATTCTCGTTTTACTTTTGATCACTTATAGACTATCCCTGTCCATTTTCCTTAATTGCTTTGTCATTATTTCTTTATTTGTATTTTCCCTGTTTCAGCTTATCCATATGTAAATAAGCGAGAGCTTACAGTACTTGATGATGCGTTAACGAAAATAACGTGGTTCAGTTCGCCTGGAACTGTACATATTAGGTCAGGGAGTGCGCCACGCGTTCGGTTTTCAAGAACAATGCATGAATCAATTCTCCAATCAGAGAAACTATCCGAGAACTGATTACTACTGAAACGCGGCCTTCGGATGGTTTATTTACGGACGAAATCGGGCGGGAAACCACCCGATCCGGCTAGAACACGACCAAGAGGATCAAAGAACGTTGTACTTCGGTGGTTTGCACGTGGGTCATAAGGGAAAAGGAAGTTAATTGAAAAGGAAAGGAAAGGAAATGTCCACAACTTGGAAAGAACTCCGGAATTATTGAAGCGCTTTCCGATAGAATTGGATGGTTTTGTAGCTAGCTCTGCCCGGGCGATCGTGATGGATACATATGGAAAGTAAGAGGGCTTTTTGTTGAATGGTCGATTCATATGAAGATAAGCGATTAAGGTAAATGAGCTACGAGTCTAGCTTCGAATACCGATTTGCGGTGTGGATGTTGAGTCGCATGGCAAGGTTTATGGATTCTGAAGTTTTTTGGTTTCCTCACAGGTTCGAAAGCAATTTTCGAAGCCATCTGATGGTATTCCTTTTCAGTTTCAACTGGGACGAGCCATTATCGACCCTGCTGAATTGACGTCATCCGTGTATTTTCTTGGCAATCTTGTGCTGGGTCAAATATATTGCATGGCAGCTGATCGGTGAGCTTCGCCTGTTTTTTTTTTTATTTTCGGTTGTATGTGATAGTGTTTTTCAGGATCGGTCGTCGGCCTGTGCTGGTGTGGAGTTTGCTGGTGTCTGGACTGGCTGGAGTTCTAGCTGCATTTGCTTCTAATCTGTATTTGATGTTACTGGGTCGATTTATTCAAGGATCCTTCTTCAATGTAAGTAATTTTTTGGACTTGTTTATTTGCCATGGAAGAAGTTATGCGTTGTTTAGTGGGTTCCGATTTCCGCTTTCCACATTATGATCCTCGGTGCATTTTTCGAAATTCGTGAGACCCGCAAATAAGACTACTCAAAGAAATGAATTAGCAGTAACAGATTTAGTAAATAAGCCATACATAATGTCGACCTCCGCTTTATAGTTCGTGCAAATCGAGAGTTATAGGTATTTTATCCATATTGAACTTCTTCACATAACTTTTGTCCCATGAACTTCCCTTTGTCCCCTGAGTTGAGGTTATGACTTGGTGAGCCTTCTATATACGGAACCTTCTTCACCTTTAGAATCATTTGGTTCATTGTGGAACCATTTCACGGCTGTTTCTACACCTCCAATATCAGGGTAAAGGGGGCATCCAGCAAACGACGATTTTTGGAATTTTTAGGGGAACCTAACATATGGCGCATACTGAGGTCAGCGATTCACCCTGAGAGTCACTCAGGCTGCGTACTAATGATGCATCACTTTTGCTGGATTTTGGAGATATGCGCTGTTTTCTTTTTTTTTGTTCCCATGTGGGAGTTTCATTAATCAACCATTTAACTCTGAATAAATGAATATAAAATATAAAGACCATCTCAAAGCTGAATCGTGAGCACAACCTGGGATTCTGAAAGAGCTCGATTCTGCCGAAATTTGAGTTTCAACAGCTCTCTTATGCCTCATTTAAATGGCGAAACGATGGGTAACGTGAACAGACGACTATGCCCAATGCTGAGCAAATTAGTTTGGTCATGGTCCGACTGCACAAATTTTAAAACAGTATTTTAGTCAATCACTATGATCAACTGGGTGATGTGTTGTGAATCCATCGCATTCAAGGGTCATTCGTATGCATCTGTATTATTTGGTGTGTTCTGGGTGGCAGGTGCTGTTTCCGTACTTTTTTTTACTTTCACACTGAAATTTGAAGTTTATTGTAGATGTAGATGTAGTAGATGAACTTTCGAAAGTTTTCTTAAATATTTCTTCTAGGCTACTGTTTAATCACTCCTATAGCGCTGACTTTCCAATCATGGCGTGCTGTTCAGTTCGTCACTTCATTTCCAACATTGTTATTCGGTGTTGTCATGCTTATGTGAGTTCTGAGCTCTCTGTTCGATGGTATTTATGGTGAAGTAGGTAGAACCGATACTTGTGGAGACGTCTTCTGGTTGGTTCATCAAATATCGATGTAAAAAAGTAGTGGCTGCTTTCATAGTCCACGATTTGGCCCACGACCTATTGCGCGACCAGTCGTGGGCCAAATCGTGGACTATAAAAGGAGCCAGTCTAGGCCCTATTGTGGCCCTGTTTCTGTATTGAATCATTGAAGAAAATTGGGCAAAGGTGCAAACTCCCACTGATACTTTGAATTGCGGTTGTTCCCTATAAAAAAATTCTCAGCTAAAGCTCAAATTTGCATTTGATAAGGGTCCTGGCCATACATTTGAACCATGTACAATGTCAGGTACTCTCTTGCTGAGGGTACTTTTTGGCGATTAATACTGTTCCTTGTTTCAGACTGCTCCCTGAGAGCTTAGGATTTCTAATCACCAAGAAGAGAGCAGTGGAAGCCAAAAAGTGGATCAACCGGGCGAGTCGATGGGGTGGAAGTGAATTTGAATGCGACGTTCAGAAGACCATCGAAAATGAAACAGCCAGAGTCCCAGAAGAGAAAAATTTGAAAGAAAGTCTGCGTAAGTCATTTTTAGCTACAAATTGTAAGAAATATGTAGTATGCCCAAAGCGAAAGGATAGCAATGGATTGTCATGTTGTCGTCTTGACGGATCGATTTTTGGAGAACGGCCTGATCGATAGGTTGATCAGCTGTTTGAGAAAATTTCTCTTGGTCACATCGAACTTGAAAGAATTGCAAAAAAATACTTTATAATTTCCTGTGAAAGCTGATCTCTCATTGTTCTAAATCAAACTACCCTTACATTTCTACCTAATCCCTACCAGCCATTGAGAGGCTTTGCTGTGCTAGTTGCCCCAGTCTGGGGAAACTGTTAGGTTTTATTGGAGCTGAAAAGCTTGTTGGTGAACATTGCCAAGAGGTTGTCAGATCGTGATAATTTCGAATTTATTCATTTATCTGCAATAATCTCGGAGAGGTCGCTCAACGCACCATAAGCTTCACTGTTCTTGAGACCATTCGGAACCTTCAGGTTCAGCTGGATGTAAGAGATCCCAAGTAATATGTAGAGGTAAAATGGTGCTGAGGAGTAGTGACATTGTTGCATACAAAAATTTATCCATAACTAGACTTCTAGCATACGAGTTACACAAGCTTCCCATGTCCGAACCTCCGCTTTCTGTTGAGTCGAAGTTAAGTGATCGCAGCATTTTTGGCGATTTTTTGTTCCTTCGGTTCATTTGTGATTGCCATCTCTATTGATGGGAAGGTAAATAGGAAAGAAAAGCGATGGTAAAGTCACATTGGAGACCTGATTGCTCACATGGAAACTATTACGTAGGTCGATGCATAATTATTGCGGATTTTTTCGCGGCTTTTCTTCTCCCGATAGAATTTGAATGTTGAGTTCGGGTTTTTTCTAGAAATGATCCGCTTGATTTGCTCTACAAAAATGTACTTGGAAAACCATACACATATTCGCGAAATTAGACTCTACTATGTACTTCAAGAAAGGTTGGAAGGTGGCAGAGTCATTCCGCGATCTCGGTAACTCTTCGGCGATGGAACAACCAGACAAAGCCAACCAAGAAATGGGGTCTGCTCCTAAATCTGCCATATTCACCAGCAGGAACTTTTATGGATCATCTCGTCAATCGTTTATCGAAAAAATGGCTAGAGAATAGAAGTTACGTCGATTTGGATGACTTGATGGCCGATGTCAAGCCGTGGATCGCTCCAAAGGATCAAAACTTCTTCGCTTTTGGAATCCGACAATCTAGCCAATGGGAAGCAGTGCTTGACGTAGATGGTGGATAAGTTCCGAGCAATAACTTGAACATGTTTTTGCTGAGTATTTTTATCGTTTTGTTAAATTAAATTTGTCGAAAAAAATCCGCATTACGGGGGGTTGCCTTTTATATTTTGAGATTTGGCAACACTAGTGTAGCAATCTAACAACTGACACCACTATCGTAAAGAATGACTATTTTGAGGATATGTTGCGATATTTGAGCGCGATTTGTATTGTTTACACTAAGTTATAAGATTTTGTTTAGGCCAAGTTATGGAGTTTAACCGTGAGCATTTTCGCGCGATTATTTTCTACAACTTTCGACGTGGACTAACTAAACAGCAATGCATGGATGAACTTGGTTCAATTTTTGGTGATGAAGCTCCATCCAGGGCCAGTGTTTATCGATGGTACAGTGAGTTCACCCAAGGTCGTGGTTCACTCAAAGAAGAATTTCGTGGTGGTCGTCCAAAATCAGTTGTTGTTCCGGAAACCGTTGACACTGTGCACAAACGAATTTTGCAAGACCGTCATGTGGCCTATCGTGAGATTGGGACAACCTTAGGCATTGGTGGGACCAGCATACATTCAATATTGCATGAACATTTGACTGTAAAAAAATTGTTTTTGAAAAAATTGTCAATTCCCCAAAAAAGGGACTCGCGTCGGTTGGTCGAAAGAAATGCTCAAAAAACACGATCGCGTTGCTTCGAAACAAGTCTATGACATCGAGACAGGTGATGGATAATGGATTTATGCGTATAAGCTCGAAAGGAAACAGCAGTCGACCGTAAGGGTATTTCAAGATGAGCCAAATCCAACGAAGGCTGTGCGCGTGCCAAGCACTTCCGAGCAACTGACCTTCTGTTTCTTTGGAAAAAGTGGACAGGTCGCAACCGTACCACTAGGACAAGCAGAACAGTCAATACTGAGTGGTATACCACCATTTGTTTGCCAGTTGACTTCAAAAAATTCAGGAAAACCAACTGCCGAAGACGGATTACTCTTCACCACGACAATGCGAGCTCCCACACATCGGCTCAAACAACTGCTTGAGCACTCAAAACAACGATTTGACAGGTCAACAGCCATGTAGTCCCCGGGTGACTTCTTTTCATCCCGTACGTAAAAAATAAAATGTGGGTCAACGTTTTTCGACACCTGAAGAAGCCGTTGATGCGTTCAGAATTAATGTTTCAGAGTTACCTACATCAGAGTGGCAAAAGTGCTTCAAAAATTGGTTCGAGCCTATACAAAAGTGTATAGATCTTAATGTGGAGAATTTTGAAAAGCAGAGAAGCGATTTTCAATAAATAGTATTTGTTTCTGTTACCAAATCTCAAAATATAAAAGGCAACCTACGTAATTATGCATCAACCTAATATTTTGGAACCTACCTTACCTGTTTACTGAGCGCATGATGGCTTCGATGTCAGGTATATAACACAAAGCTCGACTTTCTTCGATTTTCAATTGTTACCGAAGCAATTCTCAATGAGCACAGGGGCCAAATGAAGTTGTTGGTCGCGTTTTTACAATAATGTTCATACTGTAAACGTTGATACTCTAGCTGCGTTCCAGATCATGTCTTCCATAGTCCGAAACTCGTCCTATATATGGGCATTCAAACGGTCCTCTGGTAAGTTTTTTATTTTCACGTAACGCTAAGGTTTGATCCCATTGGACTAACTTTTGACCGTAGCTTCTTTTCTTGCTCATTTTTTAAATTTTCTGGTTTATTTGTTGTCCATTATTATCCTTATTTTCTTACTTCCTCTAATCTCTTTGTTTATTACTCAGTAGTCCCCTTAGCGAATTTCGCAATTCCATCTTTTTTTATAGGGTCGTTGATTTTATGGTTTACAATTCGCTTTCACTAACGGCGACTGATGTAAGTTGATGAGCTCATCCTTAAGAGTTTTCCAGGTAACCGTTTTCAATCTTCTCTTCGCTTCAGGTTATAAAAGGCAGTGCCGATAAGTCCTTCCTGTTTTCTGGTCTCGTGGAGCTTCCCTGCTACTTCATAATGCCTGTTGCTCTTGATCGGTAAGTTTGAGGAGTGTAAAGGGCATGGGTGGGGGAGTTCTACGCAAAAGTACATTCACAGCAAGGTCTTCGTAGTGTTCTTATCAATCAAGCATAAACAAAAAGACATCACTTACTTTCTGGGATGCGTTGCGCTTCGGTTCCTGTTAAGAATCGCAGTAGCGATCGGCACGTATGGCCCCTGTAAGTGCTACCTGAGTCAGCCATCCATATCAAATGAAGACGTTTTCGTTTCTATTAGGGGTCTGATACATGAATCGTATTCGTCGTTTAGACTAGGGAGAAGGCCAACAGTGATTATCAGCCATCTGCTCTCTGCTGCTTCCCTGCTGATTATGTGCTTCTTGAATCCAGGTAATTTCTCAGAAGACATCTACGTTACTGTACTGGCAATAGCTACTGGCTTGTCTCACACACTTTTTTTCTTCGACGCAATTTCAGATTCCTACCCAACGATTTATCTCTGTATTTGGCTTGTAGCCAAATTTGGAATGGCTAGTGCATTTATGTGTTGTTTCGTGTATGGTGCAGAGATTTTCCCCGTGCAGTATCGAAATATTTGTCTGGGTTTCTGTGCCACGCTGAGTAATATTGGTGCGATGATGTCACCGCATTGCAATATTCTGGTCAGTTCGGTTTCTAATTTTACTACCTTGAAAAATCGGTCCAAGTGTGGGAAGCGCAAAGGGCTACGGGAAACGAGGTAGTGTCGGATATTCTTTGTCATTAAGTTGACCTTTAAACAGTTTGGTAATCTTTTCTGTTCAATTTCCAAGCCAGGTAAACTATACTGCACAACTTGGATATATGTAGTGTCCCCAGTTTCAATCTGCCAGAGAATTGGCTTTCTGCTCAAGGGCCTTGGCTATCATGAATCTTCCCACCCGCCTTTTGCCCTTATCGTGTCGCTTTTCTCGGGAGGAGGAGCCGGGGAGACCGAGAAGTTGCATTAAGGCACCCGTTCAGCTTTGACTTCGGGTGAAAGGTCTCATCAGCTGGAGTTTCCTCGGACTGAGGAGGAGTCGTATTCTCGCTTTTATGAGAGGGCGAGATCGTGGTTGGTGGTAGGGTAGGTTTTCAGTTGCTCTTCCCGTAAAAATTACAAGTAAGGGGCAGAAGAAAGGCGAGAAGGGTACCCGGGGGTTGGAATCAAAGGCAGTTGGCTGCAACGAAGTTGCTTCACTACCAGTCCTATTGGACCTCATTTTAAAATTTCGAGCCTTTCTTGATTGAAATTCTTACAGTAATGTGAAAGGTGTTGCATCTGCTAGCTGTGCCAGGCTTTCAAAAACGAGCACTTTTCAGGATAGCATATTCAGTGGGCTGATGTTTGCTACTTTCGCGGCTCTGAGTGCACTTTGTGCATTTATCACGACATTCCTTCCAGAAACGAAAGATTCCCACTGAATCTACGAAGATCTCGCACGTCAATAAATTTTCCATTGCTTGAGAGCGAAATGTGATGCAATTTGCTAGTCAGTAAACTTTGTGTAGTAGATTTACCCAAGGATCTCTGAGATGGATCCTCTAAAAAGTTTGTTGACTCTTTAGTCTTGTAGTCACGGGTTACTGTACATTCCCATTTTTGAGCTGATGGATAAAGTATTTTTCAATTGTTTTTCTTCCATCTTCTCCGAGTATGGGTATTTATCCCGGTTATTTTGGAGCATGATGTGAGAACAGTAGTGTGTACACATGGCCAGAAGGGATCAAAAGGATATTCCGTCAGCCGAAGCAAAGTTCACTCGAATCTCAACTGTTGTACACACCCGTTAGTCTAGCTAAGCGCAACTCTTGCTGTACTCATGAGCTAATGAGCTAAAGGAGTTATCTCTGTCGTAGTTGATGTGAAGTTCAATTAGTGAAACATGAACTTGCCTCAGACAGGGATAGTACTAGATTTGCTGCTTCTTCGGTTTCCTTCTCATTCACTTTACAAAAATGCCTATGACGAGTTAAGAACGACAGTTCTGATGGTCGTAACAGGAAGTTGTTGTCTGTTACAATTATCGAAACTCGAAGCATCTGTTAGAACACTTACACGGATTTTTCATTGTTTAAATGCTGCCAATGCAAATTGTAAAGATGCAAGAAAGACCAACAGCATATCAGTGCTGTCACTATTGGTGAAGGAAATACAAAACAGTTAGTTAAAGACAACTAAATGTGAAATTGTTCTGCGAAGTATATGGGAGTAGCAGATTCTCTAAAGCGTTAAATGGTGTCAGTTCGAAAATCAAGGCAGGAATGTAGATGCGTGTGAGAGACGAGGTGGACCCAGCCTTATTTACAGATGCAAGTGTGTTACCCTTCTGGGTCCCTCCTACAAAGAGAAAATGTGTTACATACATAAATGGATATTCCTAAGTTCAAACAAATATTTTTCGGCGTATATCTCTCACCTTGATGAATCACCATTCTAAATATTTGTGAAAAAATATTACCGTTGAGGACACGAAGGAGGCCCATAACTTCCCCTATGCAGCTACAAAAAGGAACACTTCGCTTGTAAAGAGGATACTATCCTTATTATTATTAGCCTTACATTTTTGAAGGTGGTTCATTTTTGAAGCAGATGATCTAGTTAAGAAAATAGCACGTCTGTGTTATCGCACAGTTAATCTCGAACCCTCAAATTTGGGTAATTAAACATGTATTGGACTAACAAAAATAATACAACAAAAAAGAAATCGATGCAAGGGTGGTTAAAGCACATTAACATAAGTGAATAATAATTGAGGTAAAAACACACTAACAATAATGCATAACAGCTAAAAAAGGGAGTATACGCGGAATGCTCTTAAGAATCAAACTACGAACAATCTAATGTTAATAAACTAATCAACAAATATCGGTAATCTAAATACTAAAAGGAGAAACAAAATGCTTCCCTAGTAAAAGAATGAACAAGATGCATACAATGCTCTGAAACAATAAGAGAGGAGGATAAGAATGCTCTATAACAAAGGGAAGAGAGAATAGGAATGCTCTAGAAACGTTGAAGGAGAGAAAATGCTCTAAAAATATAAAGGGAAAACAAAGACGCTCACGGGTCGGGATGGACGCGACGAATGCTCTGGAAGCTCTGCCACGTACGGGCATTACCATGCGTGCGTGGTTTCCCGCGCAATCGATAGATCATGGGGGATCACATATTGACCGTGCAGCAGAGCATCTTCAGTCGTATTGAGTAATGCCCTCATGCTTCCTCCTCTAGTCACGTCTGTGACAACGTCCGCATAGATACCTAAGAGATGATATGGTATGGGTCAGCGAAAAAATGGGTGTCGCATCGAACAAAGGAATAGGCCTGAAAGACCGTCTTTTTAGCTCTGTTCTTTGATGCCCACGAACAAAAAGTTCAGTGGGACAGTGAGCAAGGACTGGTACTGAAAACGACGACATTCCAGCCGCCTGTACCCCAATGACGATCATGATGTATAAGTGGTAGGAATGCCATTAATGGCTGGAATGATTTAAGGGCATTGATTTGCTTGAATGAGTTCATCAAATTGTGAGCAACTCTTTTACGGTATAGATTTCTACCCAGAAATTAGGCTTTCTAATCACTAAGAAAAGACCAACAAAAGTGAAAAAATGGATCATTCCGGCCAGTCGATTGGGTGGAAGCGAATTCTACTGCGATGTCCAAAAGAATGTTGAGAGTGAAACGGCTGGAGCCTTAGTAGGGAAGAATACGAAAGAAATAAAAAACCATTAGGGACAATCGCGGCTCGAAGAACCGATGGGAATTGTCCATTATTTCTATAGCCTCTTACAACAGGAACAAGATCAGAATCCGGCTTACAAATAACGTATGACCTCAGCAGGTCGAATTGAAATGGACGAATTAAAAAAAACAATTCAAAAATATTCTAAGAAGTACGCCGTGGCATCATTAATGGAGCGCGATTACCACGTTTTTCAATTCGAACAGGGTGGCTGCTTTCTTACTTCGACGTGCGTGCCGGCACGCAGGTGGAAACGGACGTACATTTAGGGAGCTGCGTGCAAGCGGCTGTGCGACGGTGGCGCTATCCAACTGTGTGAGAGCAGCGGGTACCGATCGATACCGCGAATCGAGGATGACTGCTGTCACACGCTCGGATAGGGCCGCCATCGTATAGCCGCTCACACGTCGCTCCCTAACAGTACTTCCGTTTCCACCTGCGTGCCGGCACGCACGTCGAAGTATGAAATCGGCCGGTCCCGCCATCGCGCCTTCAATTGCCAGCCGTGAAATTGGGGCGCGCCAGTCGACATTCGAAGATTAGTGGCTACCCATAATTTCTGTTACTAATTCCCCTATATTCAGATTCTAAAATTGCAGACATGTTCAATTTCTAACTCCTGCCCCTTTGAAAAAAGGGGTCTAAAAGGAATTGTGTACGACAAGAAAGTTTAGATGAAAAACGAGAGAGGGTAGGGCCCAACTTTCAACAAAGAAAAATCCCAAGAATTCATCGAGAAACACGGGATAAAGCGCTGCTTCTCAGATGTTTGGATGGAATTTGACGTGTGAAGACGCCTGATTAATTTTGATATCCCGTCATATCCAACAATATTATCTACTTGCGTTTCTAAATTTTCTATTTCCTTAAAAATATCTGCCTTTCTTTCCCATTTTCAACTACTTAAAAAACAAACCCGTACAGTGAATGTGCTATAAGGATCTGCTGGAAACGAACGATAGTTTTTTCAGCAGAAAGCTATGGAAAAAGTGATGACAGGATCTAGCAAATGAGATCGAGAAAACCATTCGAGGGCTCGTGCTGGTTGATCCAACTGCTTATCTACCCAAAAGGAATTTCCTGCTCGTCGCATGTACAGGGAAGCGAAGGTACAGGGTTTCAAAAGGGTTGGCTGTTCCAGAAGCTCATAGCGAGAATCTTGTACTGTAACACTTGGACACGAGCAGTACCCCGTTTCCAACGCTGAAGTGATGAACTTACTAAACCGAGGTTTAGTCTGGACCCAGCTCTGTTGCTGACCAACTATTTCTTAGGCATTTTTCAGAAACGTTCCATCCATCTCCATCGAAAAGTAGTTGAATTACAATGGAGCGAGAGAGTGCTAACGTCTCATTTCCTCCTGGCTGGAAAATTGCAAAGAAAATGTAGTTGAGAGAGCCACCCTTCGTCTCTAACACTGAGCGCTAGAGGGCAGAAACAGCCGGTTTTACGGGGCTTTAATGGTGAAACCTCAGAAAAGTTTCATATATAGGGAATACGGTTTTTCAAGTTAGCTTCAGGAGAGGAACAGCACCGGGCAGTACCGATGCTGCTACCCTCCGGAAGTCAGCTTGAGGTAAAGTGTAGGCGGTACCGTGCCGCCATACCATTCCTGTTGAGACAGCAGTGCCCTCCCTCTCCGGTGCTTCTTCCTTTTAAGGCTCAGATAGAAACTTCGCTCCTGAGCCGAGGAGCCTTCCTGCGCACCTCTGAGAGGCCCGCAAACCGGCTATTCATTTTCCTCTGCGCTCTGATGCTTGGTGCCTACAATTAGGGTTAGAAACGAGCGCTTGCTTTACCTCACCTCCTGCTATTACATTCTGACCTAAAACTACATAACTAGAGAAAATATGCGAATAGAAAATCAGTAAGACGTAAATGTGCTGATAAGTTAGGAGTAATTCCCGGAAGGAAAGCGGCTCTTGTACAAACCCATCTTTTTTTGAAACTGATCAACGGTATCACTACAGATATCTCTGCCGGTCTTACAACCGATGTAGTTGAAAACACTTTCTAAATGTTCCACTTTATTCGCAATTTGTACATTGGTATAAATACGCCGAGGGCTCGACTGCTTACTGGAATAAAATACCGCCCCACCCGACAGCGATCTGTCATTGCAACATGATAATTCAGAACAATTTCCAATCAGAATCGCGTATTTCTTCCTTCCTCCGCAGATCTCACCTCAATGATGGAGCCGATGGATTCCTACAATTAACAATTTTCGATTTGACATTGTCTTCAGCGTATTATCCAGTTAAAGAAGCCTTATAACTACAAACTTATCAATAGAAGCTCAGAAACTTTATAGTGTACTTATATGGTGCAAATGCCAGAAGCTAATCATTAAAGAGAAGCGTAAAGTTCCGATTAACAACAGCAGAGAAACCAAGGATGTTTCAATTCAAAACACAGAGTTGTTCCTTTTAGACCCGGTACTTCCAAGAAACACTTAGAAAGAAGGATAAATGCAGTGTTCCTGAGCTCAAGATGGCAGGACCTTCGAACAGGAAGTAGCCACTGCGACCTAACTATAATATAATACCACGCCGATCTGGAGAACTTATGGCTCTAGAGAACTTTGACTAGCAAAATCTGATAGCAATATGATGGACCACATTTTAGATCCTGTAGATAACACAAGTTAAACAATCTCATCATAAATCTTTATTTTAAAGAGAATCAATCCTTGTTGTGATGAACGAATGAACTGGGATGCCTTCACGAGGATAAGGTTGATATTGATGGGAATATATGTACATATGAACCCATTCCTGTACGACAGTGCAATTCCTTTCTCTTTATTTCTATCCTTTCCCCCTAGCAATGTGCCTACTGCAAGTGGATTGAATGAGAACGTCGAAGAAGCATGGTTCAAGTGGATATTGATATTCTACACAAGATTCAAAACTTCATTTTCATGCGCTCAGAAGTGTAGATAATTTTTTTGGCTCTATGCTCCACTTCTACGCCACTGAATGTCATGAGACGACTCTGCAACTTCATCTATAAACTGAGCCCTGAACCACTGAAGTAGTAATCAACCCAACATTTCATCTTCATCTCTCTGCTCTCTTATTTCTTTGTATTGGGTTCCGTTCAAATTAGGCATAGATCAGTTTCCACTGAGTTTTGTTGATCTGATAGCTAATGTGCACATTCACTGTCTGGGAAGGAAAGAAATACGCCCGAATAAGGAAGAGAATGGATTTTTTCTGCTCGCACAATCCCCTTGGAATAATAACGTATTCAGGATCAAAAATATTATTCCGGAAAAAGCCCACAAAAGTTATTTTGCGAAATGCCTGCTCAGACCATCCGAACAATTGCTGGAATAATGCTTCTACTCAACGTCGTCATATCGGAACCACAACCATGCTCACCGTGGGTCTTTGATGAAGAAACCGAAAAATACTACAGAGTACGACCGCATACACTCCGTTTTTCTATACTCCAACCGATAGCTTTCATTTTTTAGAAATTTTGCAATCCACTTACGGTTTCGGATGCAGAAGAAGCTTGCAAAGAAGTGGGTGGCAACCTGGTAACCATATGCACTGAGGACGAGAACAACTTTGTAGCATGTATGGAATGTTTATTTATGTTCAAAATGTTTTGTATTTATGTTTTATGTGTTTCTTTAATTTTTGTTCAAAAAACCACTGCAGCTTCATCTTTATATAACCGGCTAAGTGTGTCTGTTGGTGTGTTTGTGAGTGTATGTGTTTGTGTGTGGGTCTGACCGGACATTCATAGGTCCTGTCCCCGTGGACCTAGAGCACATTCAAACTTGGTTGGAGTATAGGCGACAGGATGGGAACACCTAGGATGGGTGGCAGAAGCCGACTTCGCCCACAGGGGGCGGAGTTTGTGCGAAATCATTATTTGAGTGGAAAACCATAACTCCTGTCGCCGTAGACCTAGAGCATTCAAATTCATTAGGAATACAGGTGGCACGATGGAAACACTTTTGGTGGATGGCAAGGCCGGACCGCGCCCACTTGGGCGGGGTTCAAGCGAAAATTTATAACTACTGTTCCCGTACACTAGCGTTCAAATTTGGTAGGAGTATAGCCGGCAGTATGGGGATGCTGACGGAAGGTGGCATGATTTGAGTACGCCCCATAGGAGGGAGGTGAACACGAAAATTGGTAATTTATACCTGAGGCGTTCAAATCTACAACGTGTGCAGGCCGCAGTTTTAGGACGCCGATGCTAGGTAGTAGAAAGTAAATGAAATTGATCCAGCAGAGGAAGATGTAGGGGACGGATCATGCGGGAATTGAGCGTCCTTCAATGAAAACTCGCTGACAAGTTGGAATATAAGGGTGTCGATGGTTTCCCGTTCTCCTGAACCAGAAAATTAAATTTGTTAGAGTGCAGGCGGGCCAGCTTTAACACAAGACGGAGGAGAGTCCGGCGTAAGCCAGGCGATCAGACTGGTAAGGTACATACAGTGCGTTTCATAATTATAAGGTCACCCCAGATTTTTGCGATTCCGGAGAAAGCAGCCAGAATGGAATTTTTTTGCAAACACTCGTAGGTTCCTCGTCACAATGTACCTCCGTACTCAAATTTTTGGTCGCAATATGTTTCACCTCAAATTTTTTACGAATTTTTTAAAGATAGTGTCGGCTTTTGCGTCGTTTCATAATTATAAGGTCACCCTGAGGAAGTCAATGATTTATCAATGTTAATGGCATATGTACAACAGTTAATAATCTATAGCTCCTCCTTGTTTAGGAGCAACATCAAAGAGCCTGTGTGGCATACTAGAAATTAGGTTTCGAAGATGTTCCTCATCGGTTGCTCTCCATGCTTCGATGAGTGCTCGCTTCAGCTCTTCTTTGCTCTGGAACTGACGGTTATCCGCATAAACCTGTCTGAATATTATGTCCCAGATATGTTCCATCCGACTGGGTTAGGACTGCAGGCTGGCCATGGTAGGACGCTTATTTATTGGCATTGCAGCCACTCATCCGTTGCACGGCTCACATGATTGAAGGCGTTATCTTGTTGAAAGACATAGTTGAGGTGACGGCGATGGCATAGAAAAGGTACTAGATGATGCTCCAGGACTTTCTGGTAATCCTTGAAATCCATATTGCAGCTCACGACAACACGACATCATTGCAGAACGCACCCCGCACCATAGGCTTCCTCCACCGAAACTGCGACGGCTGAAGTAGACTGGTTCCTTCCTCAAGTCGCGTTAGTACCGCTTGTTTCCGTCAGATTGAATTTCTTTTCATCCGAAAAGACGACCTGAGTAGGAATTATTCAGCTCTATGGTGAGATTTCGATGCAGATCTACCTTTGTCCAATCTCTCCCTAGGTTCATCTTTGCAAATCCGAGTCAACCTCTTTGTGACGATCGGTGATTCGTGGCACCTTCTCCATTGCTTGCCTGGTGATGTTCTCGCATCTTCTCACTGCTCTCCAGACCGTAGTTTTCGACACAGAGAGGTTTAATTCCGATCGGATCTGGTTCAAGGAGGACGTACTGTTGGAAACAGTCCTTAGAATTTCCCGCTCGTCACGGGTAGTGATCTTTCATGGGTGTCCACAGTCGGTGTTATATC
This sequence comes from Haemonchus contortus, assembly GCA_000469685.2. Lineage (NCBI taxonomy): Eukaryota > Metazoa > Nematoda > Chromadorea > Rhabditida > Trichostrongylidae > Haemonchus > Haemonchus contortus. Next base: position 5,584,998 of record LS997565.1, read on the forward strand.
TAACGACATGAGGACTCTCTAGAAATCTCCGAATGGACCAAGGGGATCTCTCTATTTGCCTGGAAATGGCTCGAGTACGAAGCCCACTTTCATAATGAGCCTTGTCATCAGAGGAACGCAGATGACCACGAGCCATGTTGACAGTCAGGTTTAGAAATGCCTTTGCTACACATGCTTACCTTTACAAGTATCTTCAAACACGAAATTTCCTCTCTTTCGTTAATAATTGTTCACTTTCTCGGGGTGACCTTATAATTATGAAACGGTGCAAAAACCGATAAACTGTTCTAAAAAAGTTCAGAAGAATGAAGCAGCGGCTAAGCAACGGATACCTAGGTTATTCGTGCTGGGGAATCTGTTCATGATGCTAGAAAAAATCCTTAATGATTACTTTTTTTTGAAAGTGCAAAAATTGAGGGTGACCTTATAATTATGAAACGCACTGTATACATAAATGGCGGACACCACTGAATTGAATGCTGCTGCTTCTCAATCTTAAGGAATAGCGTATAATAATCAAAAGCGAAACTTCGTGGAAAGACTTTCCCTGAAGTCGGAATCTTGACAGAAAACTACATAAAGTGCTTATTTGGGTAGTGAATCAGTTCTATTGAATGTAGTGCTTACACTGGTGTGACAAATAGAGCTTAGTTACTGTTGAGCGTGTGTTCGGGACTGGGTGTGCTATCTTCTCCCCAGAAATCGCGTCGCGCTCGTCGCACCCGATCGCGCACAGTCGTGCGCCTGAGAATTCGGGGAGAAGTACTGCTACTCCTAGGACTAACCGACTGCCCATGTTTATGTTCATTGTATAGGCCAAATAGCACCCAAAATGCTACTACGATCCTGTGAAGAAATCATGCCGGCGAACTTTACAATGGTAGTTGATGTACGCCTACGGACTTTATCTTTGATCACAAGCTATCACAAATGATTATCACAAATCACTACCCCAACGTTATTACCTGAGGGTAGTTTGAGTCGCTCCTGCTCATTTTTACCATGAAAGAAACCTTACCAACGACGATCGAACGCCACTTAACCACTGAAACTACATCTTTGACCGAGAGCGATGAAAGCGACGTACCCTGGTGTGAGGGGTGAGGTGAAAGGGGCGAGAGGATGGGTTCGGCTTTCAACCCAGTTATCGTAAACTGTGATTGTTGGAAAAATTGAGAAAACCTCAGCGACTATGAAATGCTACAGTATCCTCTGCAATAGCGTTATAGTGTGAAATGTAACTTTTGTAGTGTACTGTAACGTGGGCGTATAATGTAAGGTAGTGGTTAGCATTTTCAGCCCTGGCTCGTACCCATAGAGGATCCAGGAATGAATTGTTGCCAACATGGATTGGACTCTATCGTGATCCACAAAACAGATATGAATATCTATGGACGAACGGCGCGAAGTGTGATTACCGCCGATGGAGATGGGATCCTGATTTTTATGCAAATGAAGAAGATCCTGAGTATAGTTCACAGAATCGTGTTTTCGTGAGTTGCTTCCATCTTGAAAACATCACCCTCAAAAAGCATCAGTATGTATCTTCCAGATGTATTCCAATGGTAGGGCTCAAGACAATACCTGGAGCATTGCCGCACCTGACAAGCAACTTCATTATATTTGTGAAAAAGAAAAGTCTTCCGATCAAACTTCATGAAGACATAAGTGACTATGCACATCTGGAAGTGAACATTGGTTGATTATGAGTGTTCTTGTACAAAATGTGTTCCCCATTGGAGTAAGCCATGCATTTGACACCTATGTTCAAAAACTAGGGAGCGAGTTCATTCCAAATCGCATGAAAAGAGTTAAGATGGTGTGTCAATAATGATTTGTCAATTTAACGAAAGAAGAAAAATCTGAAATTCTTAGAAGAATCAATCCGATAGACTATGCATAATCAAGGAACTCATCCAGTATATAAATACCTTTAATCCGAAGGAGAATATCTTGCAAATTTAGCAAAGATTCTACCAACTCGGATTACATCCAATCCAGTTTATCATCCGGGAAACATACACCCGGATGCGAAACCAACTTTCTCGACGCCTACAATAGTTACTTAGTTACATAGCCTTAGTTCCTCCCAGGCTGTTGAAATATCAAGAAACGAATTCTTTCCACTTTTGCGATTGTGCGCAATAACTGCTCCTTCATCCCTGGGGACGTTCATGATTGAAGTCATTGTCAGATGTTCTTCTCAACGAGTTTTTCGGAGGACCTCTTCATCGCTTAGCTTAATGAGGTGTCCAACACATGACCATTTTTGAGGTCCATCGCTGCGACATGCGTTAGACATGACCGGCCAATCAAAATCTAAGCCGTCTACAATCAAATGAAGGATTCACATCAAACCGACGCAGAACTTTCTCGTTTAAAATGTGGTTCCTTGCCGTCCCTTTGTAATCCATCACAGGCACATATGATGAGAAGCATTTTTTTGATTAAACATCGTGAAATTGTAGTTAGTGCACCTAAGCGTGCACCAAATGAATAAATAAATAAATAAACTAACCAGTTTTTTTCAGATGTTTTGCATGCATAAAGTGCAGTAACAATCGCAAAAGAAGAATACAATACGATGCATCCTGATGCTCCGGGATATAGACGAAATTGACTATTCGACTATTGACTACTAGTCTCCTGATCACTGCTGTATGTAGCTTTTGCAATCCGGCTACAAAGATCTGCTTCGATATTATCATTGTGAGTTATAACATAGGCTGCTTTCATAGTCCACGATTTGGCCCGCGAGCGAGCGATCGAGCAAGCGATGCCCGCGGTATCGACCAAGATTCTGTTGTAAAAAAGGGCCAAGCGCCGTCCCAATCCCTCGATCACTCGGTCGGTCGCTCGCGCCAAATCGTGAACTATAAAAGCAGCCATTCCGAATAAGATAAAGTTGTCGGTATTTCCCAACATTATATTCTTCAAATGAAGTTCACCTGCGTATGAGCTCGACCGATTCTCATGACTTTCGACTCAGTGGCTATAATGCGTTACTCGATCAAGCTCGCCTCTTCGTTGAAAGTATCGGGTATCGGTGACCTTCCGCCATTGGTCTTTGTCTTCAGTAGTGAATGCAATATCATCCGCAAAAAACAGATCGCTGAGCCTCGTATTTTTAAACCAGCTTACACCTGATGTTGCTTGCACTATTGTTTTACTCACGACCAAGTCTAAGCAGGTGTTGAACAGCACTGGTCTTCGTAACGATTCCAAGGAAATGTGTATAACCTTCATTCGTTTTTACACATCAGGATGAGTAAAGATACAAATTCTTAAATAAGCCACTGTAGGTGTGTTGTACATCCTAAGGATTTCCCATAATGATTCACGGGTACATTACCGGACGTCTTTCCGAAACCCACGAAATCGATAATAAATAGTGGACGCTTAAACTCAATGTACTGCTCAACATTGGCACGAAGAGTAGATAATCGTTCACGACAGGAACTTTCACCTCTGAACCCAGCTTGCTCTTCTTGCGGTTTGTAATCGATTGCGTCACGAAGTCGTCGCAACAGTATGCCACATAATGATCTTCCTGATACCAAAAGGAGCGATTTACCCCACCACTTTTTGCAGTCCGACCAATTCCTCTTTTTAGGCAAACTTGCAGTTAGTCCTTTCCTTCAGTCCTCTGTGACAGTCAGCAGTCCATTCCAGCAACGATCATACTACTCCGGAAGCCACTTCCACTTTAAAGAAGTGAATTGCTTTGGCTGTCTTTTCTGAGGTCATGCTGCCAATGTGGATGTCAAACTCATTCGTCGGTTCATCCTATCAAATCGGTCAGTAATATGTGGCTCAAGCTGATGATACAATCAAAATTAAAGGCAAACAAATTCATTTGGCGGTGCATTCAAATCTTCTAAAATTTTTATTGGACCCGGAAATAAGAAGACAACTTTTTAATTGCTGGAAACCTTGTCCGTGTATAATTTTCAGGAGGTCTGGCAGATTGAGTACATTTTGTTTGAAATCGAATAAAGGCGATGAATAGGCCAAAAAACAAGGTGCGTGTATGCTTGACCGGAATAGCAACAACAGTATAATTAATAGCATAACGGATTTATGTCTTTGTGAACGAGAACCTTCAACCAAGCATAAGCAACTCCGTTAAATTTTTAATTGTGATTTCATGCACCATTGCCAGTCGCCAACCATATCTACAATACTGCTACTAATTCTTGGTCAACCGACGCTTTGCGACGGATTAATCCGTCGCAAACCGTCGCATCGCCATAACTTTTGTTAAAATGATCCGATCGAGTTGAAAGTATGATCAACTGAAAGCTCTACTCGTGAAGAATCTATTCATGTGATTAATTTTTGTTTTTCTCAAGTTTTTTGCCTTCATTTCCACGAAAAACGAAAAGTGAGTCTCACAGTACCTGGGGTGTTACTTGCGGATACGTCAGCATCGTAAACCTCCCAGTCCCATTGAAAACTTCGTTCATAGCTTCTGAAATTTATAAATAGCACTATATTCGAGGAGAGCATGAAGTTCCGATCATTTTGATATCCCTCCTGACATAATTTGTCACATTCAGCTGAATTAATGGTTCAATTAACCAGATTTCAAGGCATTTGAACTACTTCTGTACAGCCATCCGTTTGAATGGAATACCATTGAATAGCCCTGCTAATGGAGAATGCAGATGTACAATAATTTTTCAATTTTCTTCAATCTTGCAGCCTCATTTTCAGGAAAATGATAGAATGGCTCTTCCAGTACCCGAGGTGTTGCCTGCGGATAACCATCACCGTAAACTCTCCACTTCGATTGATGGATCCGTTCTCACTTTTTAAAAGCCACATATGGTTCTATATTCGAGGAGATCATGAAATCATGTTCATTTTGATATCCCTCATGGCGAAATTCAACCAGTTTCAGCTGAAAACAACTTTAATTTACCGATTTTTCAAGCATTATAGAGTTTAGCTCTTTCTCGAGGCTCGTCTCAAAGGAAACGAGGTAGTTTTGCAGTCATTTGAAGGCTTCCGTCGTGGCACACAAGAAATACTGCTAGACTAACCGCAGGTATGTGATCAACACGAATTTACATTTCAAATTTCAATAATTTCAATTGATTTTTTATGAAAGTTCACTTCATGATTGCATAATTGATAGGCAGTGATATGGCCTGAAAATAACCTCGGTTAGAAAGCCCTCGATTATGAACAAGCAAGAAGTGATATATCAAGTTTCTACGCTGCCTAAGTAGGATTAATTCTCGATGTTAAACTGTATTTCTCAACGGTGTCGGTTCTTTGAGCCACTTGCATAACAACGTGTCATCAAGCGTGCTCTCGAATGGACACGGCACCTGCGAAGACGGTGGGCTAATAGAGATCGACAGCGAGGGGTCAATTGACTCAACGTTCGGTTAGAAAGCGACTAAGTCAACATTATTCTGTATAATAACAAAAAAACGAGGGCTTTCTAACCGAGGTTATTTTCAGGCCATATCACTGCCTGAAAATAACCTCGGTTATTTTCAGGCAGTGATATGGCCTCGGTGCAATCATGAAGTGAACTTTCATAAAAAATCAATTGAAATTATTGAAATTTGAAATGTAAATTCGTGTTGATCACATACCTGCGGCTAGTCTAGCAGTATTTCTTGTGTACCACGGTGGAAGCCTTCGAATGAGTGCGAAACTACCTCATTTCACTTGAAACGAGCCTCTAGAAAGAGCTAAACTCTATAATGCTTGAAAAATCGGTAAATTAAAGTTGTTTTCAGCTGAAACTGGTTGAATTTCGCCATGAGGGATATCAAAATGAACATGATTTCATGATCTCCTCGAATATAGAACCATATGTGGCTTTTAAAAAGTGAGAACGGATCCATCAATCGAAGTGGAGAGTTTACGGTGATGGTTATCCGCAGGCAACACCTCGGGTATGGAAGAGCCATTCTATCATTTTCCTGAAAATGAGGCTGCAAGATTGAAGAAAATTGAAAAATTAGTGTACAGCTGCATTCCCCATTAGCAGGGCTATTCAATGGTATTCCATTCAAACGGATGGCTGTACAGAAGTAGTTCAAATGTCTTGAAATCTGGTTAATTGAACCATTAATTCAGCTGAATGTGACAAATTATGTCAGGAGGGATATCAAAATGATCGGAACTTCATGCTCTCCTCGAATATAGTGCTATTTATAAATTTCAGAAGCTATGAACGAAGTTTCCAATGGGACTGGGAGGTTTACGATGCTGACGTATCCGCAAGTAACACCCCAGGTACTGTGAGACTCACTTTTCGTTTTACGTGGAAATGAAGGCAAAAAGTTGAGAAAAACAAAAATTAATTACATACATGGATTCTTCACGAGTAGAGCTTTCAGTTGATCATACTTTCAACTCGATCGGATCATTTTAACAAAAGTTATGGCGATGCGACGGTTTGCGACGGATTAATCCGTCGCAAAGCGTCGGTTGACCAAGAATTAGTAGCAGTATTGTATCTTTCAAACAACTGCTGTGAACGCTGCTAGGTTAGTAAGAAGCTTCTATTTGTATAAAACAAGTCAAAACTCCTAAAAACAAAAGAAAATCTTGTATTCTGTTAAGATTTGGGTGAATATTTCAAAATCGTGGGGCTTTGTAGACCATTTTGGTGTACGAAGCTTCGAATAGTGGACATTCATGGAAGGCACTATTTAAACGCTTGGTGAGAACAAGATCAGAGGTAAGGCGCCAATTGTTGGAAGGAGTTCAATTTTTAATTGTTATCTGATATGATGTATGACTCCTGACTCGATACTTAATATTTCCATAGAAACCTTAGATTTAGAAGGATCATGGGTCGACGCTAAAGTTAGTGAGTAAATAAATAAGTGTAAAATATGAAACAAAGAACCTGAGAATTTCTTCATTTGGCTCACTCACAGTACTTGACCGACATCGTCCCACGAGACAGACTGGCTGTCGGTCAACATTGACCGACATTGTCGACAACGTGTTAATGTGATGCACCTAACGACAGAAAGCTCATCGACAGAAGTGAGATTATAACGCCTTTTCGCTTAAAAGTTGTCCGCGCGACTGCCATCAAGAAGGAAAGTGGACACATCTCCAACAAAGTGATCATATCCAGGGACTTGGCCCTTAACGACGTTCTAACGGAAGCATGCCAACCACAATGGAATTGGCACAAGGAAACAGCGTGAAAGCTTAACACCGGTGCTCACAGAAGGCGATGGAAGGAACAGAGCAAAAGACTGTCAAATTCACAATTTCGGTCAAGACTATCCATGGCAGTTCGCAGTTTTAAAAGCACTTGCGTTCACTCGAAATCGCTTAGTGGACAACTTTGTTTAACAGATCAGATCATAGTATCTTCTATCGAGGATTCTCTTTATTATCGTCATTAAGTTGCAAGATTCTGCACAATATAGAACCATCATCCCTCCGTTGCGTTCCAAGATTCTGCACAGGATAGAACCAGCATCCTTCCTATGGTATGAGTTGTCCTTCAATCAGGGATGAGATGGTGAGAAATTGAAATGAATGAACTATATGTAATTGAAACAATGAATGAAGGGACTGAATTGTTACGAAGAAAAATTGAGAAAAACTGGAAAATCATGAAAAAAGTAGCGTTCTCTGCGAGAGCAACAAGTACAAATGAGGAATGCAATGGGTACATGAATCCCATTGCTACTTTACTACATATGCTTTTCATTAATCGAAAACATTTCCTTTTTCTTATTCAGTGAAGGCAAACACGATCCAGAAGATGTTCCAACTTCTGTCTGGTAATTATTCAACCAGTGAAAACCATCTAAGTGCCATATTCTCGTTTTTCAACTTGAAAATCGATTTGCCATCATCAAGAAGAATTCCGATAAGTATTTGGAGATCAATCATCATCATAAAATTCATATGAACAGAGATATTAAAGTTTCAAGAAAATTCCAGTATGATTAATGTTTTGCCTTCATCTTCTCCATGTTTTCTTACACTTGGGTTATTAGAAAATTCTTGACACAGTGGTCGCTTATAAAAGGCTGATCGGAAGGTTGTTCTAGCATGCCCTTCGATGACTTCTTATAACAAATAGAGGTTTTCATCCTAGTTTCCTTCCGGAATTTGTTTGTTCTTGTCTTTTGCTACCTTGTATGGAGTCTAGGGTTCATTCGGTAGGATCCTACACTTCAGTATAGGTAGCGCCTTCAGAAGTTTCAGAGAGTTCTTGAAAATCCTTCCACTCCTTCTCTCAACTTTACCGTACTTTTGGCTTCACAGCTTGAAGATCTAAGGCTCTGCGATTACTTATCTGCTGATCGATTTGTAGCAATCAGAAAGCAGTCCCAGAATGACTCCGATTCTGCTTTTGCTGCTATCGACATGTTTAAGCATCGAGGCGATGATACGGTGAGTGAAAGACCATTCACCAGTTCATCCGTTTTGACGAAAAACATTTGATTCAGTGTGCCCTTGAAGAAAACGACCGTTCGAAGAAGAAGCTCATCCATTAAAAACCTTGTTCTCGGTTATGAGGAATTGCCGGGATACTGGAGCAGACCTTACTACATCCCTACGGGATACTGGAGCAGACCTTACTATACCCCTACGGGATACTGGAGCAGACCTTACTACATCACGGAAAATGGGAACAACCTTCATGACATGAATGAAAAACTTTATAATAATTTTGCTGTGAGAAGCTACCAATTGTAAGCCAGAGCTGTGTATTTGTATCTCTGTTTTCAGGGCGAGTACTATGGTCCCATCCAGATTGGTAGTCCCCCTCAGACCTTCGAAGTCATATTTGACACCGGCTCATCCAATCTGTGGGTTCCGTGCGCAGATTGCTCACAGACCCCTGAGTTCTGTAAGAACCACAAAAAGGTGAGTCCCAGATTTGAGAGCAGTTCCTTGAAATGATCTTCTAACTGTGATAGTTTCACTGCGAAAGCTCTTCCACATGCCAACCGACGCATTATCCATTGCCACTTCGATACGGAACGGGTTCAATGAATGGTCAAGTTGACTATGATAGAGTCTGCGTGAGTCTCAGAGCTCATCAGAAGGAATTGACACTCTCGAGCATTACTGCTTTTTTTCAGATCGGCAATTCTGTGAACTGCTTCAGGCAAGGATTTGGTTGTATGCAGCAAGTGTTCGATATGGATGTAAGCCCAAAGAATTCAGGAATTGTGACTAATTTAAGCAAGAAAATGCGGTGTCTGCACTCTGATTCTAGGGCGTGCCATACGACGGCATTCTTGGCATGGGGTGGCCTGCTTTTTCTACTGATTATCTTCCGACACCTCTGGAGAATCTTTTCTCTAATCAGGTCATTTTCATGAAATATAGCTAATTCCACAACAGACTGTACCTGAAGCGCTTCGAAAAACCCAAGGATCAGCAACGACTAAGTGAAACGCTTTAAGTGACCGCCTGTTTGAAAGGAAGCTAATTTCAGAAGTGCAGTATTCAGGATTCCTACAAATACGGAATTGCAGGAGGTGTGTCCGGAAGCTGTTTTCGCTTTCTGGCTTAATCGCAATTTCTCCAGAAACGCTGTTGTTGGAGAGCTGACCCTATGTGGAATAGACCCTTCCCGCTATCAGGTATCGCCTTATGACTTTTGATGGCTGAAGCTGATTGAAGATGTGAAGGATCCAATCTACTGGGTGCCGCTCATCAGAGAAACCTTTGAAACCCAGTCTCAATGGACAGTCCCATTGAGAGAAATCTCCGTCAAATCAGGCAATCCTTTATATATACCGGGGATTTTCAAGGCAGCCGTCGATAGTGGCACCTCGTTAATTTCTGGACCTGAAAGGTACATTCAGATGGTGAGTTGCAGCACATTTTTTGTAATTTCTGAAGCACCAACATCTACTGATTTCTTCCAATTTCCTTCTGTTTTCAGATACTAAATCATATCGGTATTGGATTCGAAGAAATTGACTGCAGTAAAGCTTCCCTTTATCCAACAATCACTTTCATACTTGGCGACTATAAATTTTCTCTTGAAGGAAAGCGGTACTTCGTCGAGGTACATTGATCAGGTTTCTCCTAACCACGGCTGACTTGTTGCCAGCAGCACTTGCTTTCTTGGCTGATAAACTAATACGCAGCCCAGGGAATCTTCGAGAAGAATTACTGATGTGGGAATCAAACTTGAAGCAGTAGGCTGCAAGTTTGTCAGGTTCAGATGAAGAGTTAGATGTGACATCATGTTCGAGATGAAGGCTTCAGAAAAAATGCTGAGTTACCTTTCTAGCAACCCGATGGTCGATGCTCAGTCGGTTTCCAGATCAATCCAGCCACTATAGGCTGGGAAGGTAAAGATTCCTCGTCTCTGCTTTTCATTAGCGGCTTACTTCATAGTTTCAGCTTATGATATGTGGATTCTTGGCGATGCCTTCATGAACAACTTCTACACTATCTTTGACTACGCAAACGAGCAAGTTGGATTTGCCATACCAGCTTGATCGAACTGGTGAATGTGGTGCGCTCATTAATAAAGGATCAACCCATAATCATAGTTTGTTATCGAGACAAAGATAAGATGAGCATTAGATGGGAAGTTATTGGTAGTCATAGAAGCGGCCTAGTAAGTAGGAAATTCGCTGCTGACCGCACACGTGACGAAAGGGTAACGACAGTTATTATCAGCATTGGCCAATCCCGTTTCGGCAGCAAAGTTTTGAGTTCCCATTCAGTATTGTAGGGACTTTTGAGTACTCGGTGAATAGTTCTATGACCAGTCGTCATGTAGGCCGGAGAAAGCAAAAAGTAAAGTAATATTGTTAAGAAATACAAAACGATCTGCTTACCGTCATCCGGATATTGAACTCTCCGCACATCTGATCGATGGAAGCTTGGGGCAAGCTTAATTTCGAAATTGAAGCTTAACTTCAAAACTCGAAAATACCTCTACACTGAAAGCCCCTCTCGTTGGTGGACCTTCATGGTTCATTCGATAATTGCTCGATTTGGTGACTACTAGAGTGACTGCCTAAATGACTTTGCCAAAGCTATCTCTGCAGGTCGTGAAGCTATCAAGAGGAAACCGAGTGGGACTTCCCGATAGACGTGTAGCAAGTGCCAAAGGGAATCCGGAGGTCTGTACTTCTGCAAGTAGAAAAGATCAGGAAGGTAGTTGATCGCGCCAAGGAATCGATAGCCGAAGGGTCATGCAATTTTGTGAGGACCGCTGGATCAGGGGGTCCAGAAATCTTTAGACTATGAAAATTCTATGATTCGCGTCCTTCCACCAGAAAGGACAAAAAAGTAGCTCGATTTGTAAGCGCGTTGTAGAAATAAAGGCACACCAAGTAGTGCGATTAGAAATATTTAAAAGCGGGGCATCGGACATTACAAAACTGATGCTGGTTTCAAGCCTATTTGGAAATTTAACTTTTTCAGTCAACTTTCCATGACATTCACTTTTATGAGCTGAAGTGGATAGCGTAGTCAACCAAAAAAATGAATATAATTTCAAATATATGTATGTCCATCGATTCAAGAACTCAATCTGGAGATGACCAGTCGTACTTAACCAGCCCCAAGCGACAGGTTTGATAGTCCAGCTCATTTCCAAACTGCAACCGGAGAAGCAGTAGGTCCTCATTTACTCGATCTAACTTCAGTAGCAACTTCTGCTTGAATGAATTCAAATCCGACAACAATTGTCAGCCCTTTTTGAAGCAGTAGTAGTTCATATAATGGTATCACTCACCTCGTTCTGTGGTGAGCCGCTCTGTACATAAGTTTTCGCCTGGTGAATCACATTTGAAGTTACTGAGAGAACAAGGAAACGGCGAAGCCAGAACCTTCTTCGATCCCAGGGAACGAGGTGGTGGATGGAAATGTCTTCTGCAATTACCCTAAAATTCCATAGATAAGAGCGGGTGACCCTACCGGTGAAAAATGAATTGGAAAAAATCGAAATTGAATGCAGTCACCCCTCTAACTTGATGGATGGGTAAATTAAACCTCGAGGAAGAAGTTAAGAAGAAGCTCCGCCCCTCAACTCTAAACTCCGCCCACTTGATAAACAATTCATATAGAAAAACAGCGATTTTTACGGATCATGAATTTCTACATGAATTTACCCATCCATCAAGTTAGAGGGGTGACTGCATTCAATTTCGATTTTTTCCAATTCATTTTTCACCGGTATGGTCACCCGCTCTTATCTATAGAATTTTAGGGTACGTTGATGTTATAAGTGTTGATTGGGGTCTGAGCATAGAAAAAATCATGGTATACTGTCTAAAAAGCTATTTCAATCCAAAAGAAAGTCCGCGCCAGCCAATATTCGGAACCAGAGTTTTCTTATCACTTGCACGGAGTCAACTCTAGGAAAATATGAGAGAACGTCCAAATCAAGTTAAACGTGAAAGTTATGCGTATCAAAAGGAGAAAGCCTTGGATTCTGCAAAAATGAAATACATAGAAAAAGAGATCATCCATTTATTTGAAATCAAGGAACCTTCTATAATAATCTAACGATCACTGGAACACTTTGGATCCATGGCACGCAGTACGGTGCAAGAATATTTAAAGGCACAGTTTACGATAAAAATGGTTTCTGGGATTTCTCTATAGGATGAATTTGAGGCCCTCCCTTATACCATGTCTACCACTATTAGGAAACGGCCTACTTAGGGAGTTATAGAGGCTCAAAGATTAGCTCGTGTGCATGCTCGGACGAAATTTACCAGCATTGTAGAAGCTGCACAGATCACAAGGGAACTCATCTAGGAATTTCAAACAACTTGTCACCAATAGCGACAGGGAAAGGAAGTTCTGTACAGTTCTGGCTTTGAGCAATTGCAACAAGCAGAATCTCGTCCGAATATCCCTTCCATGTTATTTCGTCATGGTAATCTCGTCAGACCTCTATTTTCCCTACTTTTGAGGAGCCATATTTTTCTCAAAATCGACGAATTTCTCGCCTTCTTCACTACCAGTGAACTATTCCCAACCTATACTTCCGCTTTTCGACTCAAAACGGGTACTTCAAAACTATCGTGAACTGTGCCTTTAAGGCCACATTTCGGCCATCTATTAAATTGTAGCTATCGCTTCAAAACGAAGATAGCCAGTCGAATTTGCCCGTGACCTCAAGCAAAATATTCCAGTTGTCAAATGAGGGTGCAGCATGGTGAGCGACATTCAATCAATGTTTAGACCTCTTTTGGACTACATATATCGGATCCTTACGACGAGAAGCTTCATTTTAAAGTGACCGATTCTCGTCTCCAACCCCCCCCCCCACATGTTTACAAACGTTAATTTCTTTAATTTCACAAAACCGTAAATTCAGAAATCCCATGTAGATGGAGCATCCACAGAAGCAGAAGTTACTCTATATACTAATCGATTACCGAAGTAAATAAAAAAGTAAATAAAAAATAAAAAAACCGAAATCACAAAGAGAAATCAAAATCGAGGATTTAAGATGCTCCTAAAGGCGGATGCTAATAAAGTGGCTCCTATTTATCTTATGCTCAGTTCAAACCCTAATTGTAACTGTAGTTACCTCCTCTCGAACTTCTACTCCTACTCGGAGACCCAATGTCGTTAACACGATGATTGCTGCTTCATTTGACACCGTAAACGGCCATGAAAACTTCGGGTGGATACCCAAACAACGACTCTAACAAGAGATGTTTGAGCCCTCCCAGAAAATAAATTGTGACTAAAGAAGCTTAATACATGTTAAGAACACAAACACGTAAGGGAACGAGCGCCAGAGCTCCCAACAGGAGGAAGAGAGCCCACAAAGGCCACAATGGAGACTATGGTGCAACGCTCTAATTATGTATACATACAGATGTGCATACTGACTAGGCTACCAATTGGATCCTACTCCAGTACCGGTGTACATATGCACAACGTGAATGAACCATAACCCACTTGGATAAATCACCGCCAATGACTGGAACAGTACTCAACCTACGGGTTGTGACAAGAATTCAACTTCTACTCGGGTACCAGGTACATCTGATTTGGTAAAGAAGTTGAAGACCGTGTATCAGAACCGTAGAGGATTCCCCATATTGCTACTAACTCAAAGAGTTGGAGAAAGGGATGAACTCATGGGATTTGTGAGGCAATTTTCGCACTGCTTGCTCGAATCCAGTTGAGGGCAAAGCTGGATAAAGTTTCCCATTGGCCGGAACTCCGAGTTTTGTCTTGAAAGTCACTGATGTACAGTTGAGAACACTTTCTAAATATTCCCCTTTATTCGCAATTTATACATTGGTAGAATATACGCCGTGGGCTCGACTTTTTACTGGAATAAAACACTGCCCGACAGCGATCTGTCATCGCAAGTGATAATTTAAAACGGTTTCGAATCAGAATCGCCACGTGTTTCTTCTCTCCTACGCACTTCCCACCACAATGTCCAAGCCGATCGATTTCTACGATTAACAATTCTCAATTTGTCATTGCCACAGGGTATCATCCATCTAAAGAAGCCTTATAACTACAAACTCACCAATAGAAGCGCAGAAATTTGAGAAATTTATTATACTTTTATGGTGCAAATGTCAGAAGCCAGTCTCCCAAGAAAAGCGTCAAGTTCCGATCAACAACTGGAGCGAAACCAGAGGAAGAACAACTTGGAACACAGAGTTGTTCATTTCAGACCCGTTACTTCCAATAATCACTTGGAAGAAAGGACAAATGCAGTCTTACTTTGCATCAAGATGGCAGGGCCTTCAAACGCGAAGTAGCTAGTGTGGCCTAACTACACCACTAACGACCAGCTACATATGGCTCTGGCGAAATTCGACTAGCAAAATCTGATAGCAAATTGATGGATCGCCATTTTAGCTTCTGTAGATGTCACAAGTTGAAAAATCTCATCATGAAGCTTCCTTTCAGGAGGATCAACCCTTGTTGCCAAGAACGAATGGATTGAAATGCCTTTACAAGGATAAGGTTAATATTGATGGGTATAGATGTTCATATGAACCCAATCCTTTACGAGAACGAGCTTCTTTTCTCTTTATTTCTATCCATTCCCTCTACCAATATGCCTACTGCAAGCGGATTGAGTAAGAAAGTCGAAGAAGCATGGTACAAGTGGATATTGATATTCTACAAAAGATACAAAACTTCATTCTTATGCGCTCAGAGGTGAAGATAATTTTTGGCTGAATGCTCCACTGCTACACCGCTAAATGGCATGAGACAACTCTGAAACTTCGAATCCAAGCTCATATATAAACCAATCCCGAACCATTGAATTGGTATTCAACCAAACAGGTCATCTTCATCTTCTCTGTTATTCCTTCATACGTTCTGACTACGAACGTATACAGGCTCGAAAATGTCGCTTCGAAGAGTGCCCAAATAAGTCTTTCAGCAAAATACCTGCTACCACACACACTACAAAATACCTGAGCAACTGCGGGAATCATACTTGCACTCAACGTCGTCTTATGGGAACCACAACCATGTTCACCATGGTGAAAAAAGCGAGAAATACTATAGGGTCCAACGGCATACATTCCGTATTTCTATAGTCCAACGGATAGTTTTCATTTTTTAGAAATTTTGCAATCCCTTCACTGATTCGAATGCCGAAGAAGCTAGCAAAGAAATGATTAGATATGCGCAACTGGAAAAATCGTGGCTGATTATGAGTGTTCCTGCACAGAATGTGTTCCCGCATTGGAGTAAGCCATGTGTTTGACACCTATGTTCAGAAACTAGGGAGCGAGTTCATTCCAAGTCGCATGAAAAGAGTTAAGGTGGATTGTTAAGTCTCTCCTGCCAATTTAACAAAAGAAGAAAAATCTGAAAATTAGAAGAATCAATCCAACAGACTATGCATCATCAAGGAACTCATCCATTATATTAATGCTTTGGACCCGAAGAAGAACATCTCGCAAATTTAGCAAAGATTCTTTCAGCTCGGATTACATCCAATCCAGGTTGTCAACCGGGAATCATGCCCGTTGTTGCAATATCGAGGGACGAATTCCTTCCACTGTTGGTCCTGCTCATTCATCCCTGGAAAATTCATGACGTGCCATTGCCATTGTCAAATGTTCTTCTCCACGTGCTTTTAAGATTTCCTCTTCCTCGCTCGGCTACAAAAGTAGTCCAATACATGGCCATTTTTGAGGTCCGACACATTGCGGCATACACTGGACATGATACGCCAATCAAAGTCCAAGTCGTCTACAATCAAATGAAGAATTAATATCAAACCGACGCAGGACTTTACCGTTCTAGACGTGGTTCGTGTGTCGTATCTTTATGATCCATCACAGGCACCTCCAATGGAAAGCATTCATCTTATAGACTAGATTCGTCATTTTCTCTATGTTCTGCATGCATGAAGTGCAGTAGCAATCGTAGAAGAAGAATACAAGCGGATTTTGATGTTTCGGGATATGGACAACATTGACTAACTTCGTTGAAATCTCCCGAACATACCTCTAGATTTTGCTACGAACATTCGTTTCGATATTGACATTGTGAGTTACCACTCATTCGAGGTAGGTGAATTTGTCGAAATTTCCCAACATTATAATCTCCCCCTTGATGTTCACCTGCGCGAAAACACGATTGATTCTCATAACTTGGACTCAATGGCGCTAATGCGCTATCCGATCATGCTCGCCTCCTTGTTGAGAGTAACGGCGACCTTTGCGATTGGTCTTAGTCTCTAGTAATGTCTACAATGTCATACGCAAAATCTAGATCAGTGAGATTTTCATTTCTGAACCAGCCCACGATTGCCGTTGCTTACTGCACTAATTAACTGATGCGAAAAGTCTGTTCTGTTGCTAAAGGATACATCCCCCTTGGACCCTCTAACAACTCTGAGCAATGGTGCATAACCTGTATTCGTTTCTACACAAAAAGATGACTTAAGATACAGATTCTCAAATAAGCGAGTAAATGTCTCGACATGTCATACATCCTGAAAGTTATCCATAATGATTCACGTAGCACACTATGGAGTGCCTCTCCGAAGCTCACGAAGTTGATTAACAGCTAATGCTTTAATTCAACGCATTGCTCGATATTGATCGTTATTGATAAACAACCACACCACAGGAACTCTTACTTCCAAAGCCAGCCTGCTCTTCTCCTAGTTGGTCATCAAAGCCAGCCTGCTCTTCTCCTAGTCGGTCATCAATTGCGTCACGAAGTCGTCGCAACAGTATAACACATAATGATCTTCCTGATGCCGGAAAGAGCGATTTAGCCCCCTTTTTTTCGCAGCCCGACAAACTCTTTTTCAGGCAAATTTGCAATTAAAATTTTTTCCAGGCCTCTGCGACATCTCATCCATTCCCGCAACGATGGCACTACTTTGGAAGCCGGATGCCGTATTGTCGTGAGTCTTCGTCATGATTACAAAGAAACGCATGAACACCTTCATTATTTAATCAATACTTCCAGCGGGGCTCTAAAAATGCTGGAACATTGCATGTTCCCACACCAAATTACAAAAATGCTGGAATTCGTAGGTTCCCACACCAAAGAACAAACACACCCACAAGAACAACACAAAGAATGCCCACCGAGGCCAATATATAAGCAGCCCATTTTTTGGGTATAAGAAGCCCAGTTTGTGCCAGTCCGGGAGTTCTTTGCAGTTCAGCAACTCCGCTGAGTGGCGATTCTGTGAGCGGCACTGCTCTCAACTCCAATTTCCTCATCCTCCACTCCTCAGCAACTCAATCGCAAGGAGGACAAACAAGCGTTTTTACGACAATGAACAAGAGCGGTGCGGTGTGAGCAACTCAAAGGAGTGAAGCAAGGCGCAACGATTTGTCGACTATCGGACTCACCACCGTCAATCCCAAAGACAGAACAAACAAGGTTGTACAATCACTTATCTTTGTGACGGTACGAGATTGTACTCACAACTTGTCAACACAATAGAAATTCCAGTAAATATCCTATCATCCAAGCAATCTACTACCGATCCGTCGAAACACCGTACTGCCACCTGCCGTTAATACATCCGCTGGGCTTGAATCTATGCGAGAGTCACTTCTGCTTCAAAAGCAGTGATTGCTTTGGCTGTCTCCTCTGGGGTTATGCTGCCCACTTAATGTCAAACTCATTCGTCGGTTTCATCCTATCAAACAGGTAAGTAATATGAGGCTCAAGCTGATGGTACAATCAGAATCGAAAGCAAACAAATCGCCATTGGACTGAAAAACAAGAAGCCGACCTCGGAGATTTGGCCGCGCATAATGTCAGATCTGGCAGATTGAGTACATATCGTCAGAGATCGAACAGTGGTGACGAATAGGCTAGGCCGAAGAAAAAGGTGCGTGTATGTTTGACGGAATAGCAACAACAACACAATTAATAACATATTTGATTTAAGTTGTTATGACTGGAAACCTTGCACTGAGCATAATCAACTCCGCTCAGTATTTAACGGTGGTTTCATGCATCAGTTCCGGCTGCCAACCATGTCCAGCACGACCTCTTTCGAGAACTACTGTGAACGCTGCTCGGTCAGCAGTGCTTCAGCTTCGATCAATGCGACGGACCTAACGACAGAACGTTCATCGATCAAATGAGATTATGGCGCTTCAGAACAACGTTCAGGAAGCACGACAATCACAACGAAATTGACACCAAGGAACGACGTGCAAGCTTCACATGGGTGTTCACAGATGACAGTGGAAGGAACTTAGCAGAAGGCTGACCAAGTTCAGTGTTGGTCGACACTATTTATAGTAGTTCGCAGTTGAGGTAACCGTTACATTTGCGGTTTACTCAGATCGCTTGGTGAATTAGGTCCACAATGAAACAGAGCACAGTATCTTCTACATTCTACCAAAAGTTGCCCTTATTAGCGTAACTGGTGTTCAAGATTCTGAGCAAGACAGAACCATCATCCATTCTGTGGTAGAAATAGTCCTTCTATGTGTGAGGGATAAGATGCTGTGAACTTGAAATGAGAAACTATATGTAATCGAAAAAATGAATGAAGGGACCGAAAACAATTGTTCCGAATTTCAAAAGAAAGTAGCTTTCCTCGCGAGAGCAATAAGTACAAATGAGGATTGCAATGGGTTTATGAATCCTATTGCTACACTCCCTGAGGGAAGGATTCGTTGGTAATTTTTTGAGCTAAGGAGGCAATGCAATTCGTGAACCCATTAGATACCTTTTTGCTCTTCAATGGAAGCAAAAACTATCTTGGAGAAGGACCAACTTCTGTTTGGTGATTATTCAACCAGTGAAAATCATTCAAGTGTCATATTCTCATTTTTCAACTTGAAAGTCGTTTTGAAATCAACAAGAAGACTTCCGGCAGATATCTGGGTATTAACCATCATCATCAACAACTTCATTTGAACAAAGATATCAAGACTTCAAGGAAATTGCAGTATGAATATGTTTTGTCTTCATCATTTCCATGTTTTCTTGCACTTGGACTATCATAAAATTCTTGACACAATGGTCCTTCATGAAAGACTGATCAGAAGGTTGCTCTAGCATGACGTTCGGCTTCTTTTTATAATAAATAGAAGTATTCATCCTAGTTTTCTTCCGGAATTTGTTTATCCTCGCCTTTTGTTACCTAGCATGAAGTCCAGGGATACCATTCGGTAGGATCCTACATTTCAGCAAAGGTGGTGCCTTCAAAAGTTTCAGAGAGTTTCCGAATAGGTTCTTCTTCAAATCCTTCTACTCCTTTTCTCTACTTTACCGTGCTTCTGGCTTCACATATAAAAAATCCTATGCAAGCTTGACGATTACTTATCTGCTGATCGATTTATAGCAATCGAAAAACGGTCCCAGAATGACTCCGTTTCTGCTTTTGCTGCTATCGACATGTCTAAGCATCGAGGCAGTTATACGGTGAGTGAAAAACCCTTCACAAGTTCAATCCGTTTTGACGAACTACTGATTCAGTGTGCCCTTAAAGAAAACGACCGATCCAAGAAGAAGAAACTCATTAATTAAAAACTTGGCTGTTGGTAATGAGTATAATCCGGGATACTGGAACCAACCTTATGACTACAACGCGGAAAATTGGAACAACATTGACGGCATAATTGAAAATCTTTATAATAATTTTGCTGTGAGAAGTATCAATTGTAAGAAGCCAAAGCGTATATTTGTATCTCTGCTTCCAGTGTGAGTACTATGGTCCCATACAGATTGGTAATCCCCCTCAGACCTTCGAAGTGGTATTTGACACCGGCTCATCCAATCTGTGGGTTCCATGCACAAACTGCTCACAGACAACTGACTTCTGTCAGAACCACAAAAAGGTGAGTCCCAGATTCGAGAACAATTTCTTGAAATGATTTTCTAACCGTTATATGTAGTTTCACTGCGGAAGCTCCTCCACTTGCCAACCGACGAATTATCCATTGCCACTTCGATACGGAACGGGTTCAATGAATGGTGAAGTTGACTATGATAGAGTCTGCGTGAGTCTCAGAGCTCCTCAGAAGGAGTTGACACTCTCGAACGTTACTGCTTTTTTTGCAGATCGGCAATTCGGTGAACTGCTTCAGGCAAGGATTTGGTTGTATGCAGCAAGTGTTCGATATGGATGTAAGCCCAAAAAATTCAGGAATTGTGACTAATTTATGCAAGAAAATGCGGTGTCTGCACTCTGATTCTAGGGCGTGCCATACGACGGCATTCTTGGCATGGGGTGGCCTGCTTTTTCTACTGATTATCTTCCGACACCTCTGGAAAATATTTTCTCTGATCAGGTCATTTATATGAAATATAGCTCATTCCACAACAGACTGAACCTGAAGCGCTTCGAAAAGCCCAAGGATAGCGCAATGACTAAGTGAAAAGCTCTAGTTTACCGCTTGTTTGAAAGGAAGCCAGTTTCTGAGGTACACTGTTCAGGATTCCTACAAATACGGAATTGCAGGAAGCGTGTCCGGAGGCAATTTTCGCTTTCTATCTCAGCCCCAACTTCTCCGCAAACGCTGTTGTTGGAGAGCTCACCATATGTGGAGTAGACACTTCCCGCTATCAGGTATCGCCTTATGACTTTTGATGACTGAAGCTAATTGAAGGTGTCAAGGGTCCAATCTACTGGGTGCCGCTCATCAGAGAAACCTTATGGGCAGTCCCGCTGAGAGGGATTACCATCGGAGCAAAATCAGGCTATCCTTATTTTATCCCAGGAACTTTCTTGACAGTCGTCGATAGTGGCACCTCGTTAATTTCTGGACCTGAAAGGTACATTCAAATGGTGAGGAGCAGTACATTTTTGTAATTTCTGAAGCACCAACATCTACTGATTTCTTCCAATTTCCTTCTGTTTTCAGATACTAAATCATATCGGTATTGGATTCGAAGAAATTGACTGCAGTAAAGCTTCCCTTTATC
Organism: Haemonchus contortus; assembly: GCA_000469685.2. NCBI lineage: Eukaryota > Metazoa > Nematoda > Chromadorea > Rhabditida > Trichostrongylidae > Haemonchus > Haemonchus contortus. The sequence goes on from LS997565.1 coordinate 5,606,346, forward strand.
CAACAATCACTTTCATACTTGGCGACTATGAATTTCCCCTGTACGGAAATCAATACTTCGTCGAGGTAAATTTTGTCAGATTTCTCCTAACACGGCTGACTTGTTGCCAGCAGCATTTGCTTTCTTGGCTGATAAGCTTATGCGCAGCCCGGGGAATCTTATTTATTTATTTTATTTATTTATTTGAATACACCCGAGGGTGTGCCGTACAATATAAAAGCAGGACTCGGAGGCAATTCCTGTCAACAAAAACCGGAAGAAAATGTGAAAGAAGAAATAGGAGAGAGCCTCGAGGCGGAGCCCAAGGCTGAAGGCAAAACATCATACTGTGAAAAAGTGGAACGATGAAAACAGAGCAAGGATGTCGCATAAAGGGCATCATCAGTATCACACTGGGACCTCCCCTATGTGTGAAGGAAAGCTGCTCTCCTCTGTGAAAAAAAAGTGATATCTAACAAAGTTCTGATCCGCGGTATGAAGACTCATAGAGGGCGCAGCCCTAAAGCTTGCTGACATGTCAGCACTATACGAACAATCTTCGAGAAGAATTACTGATGTGGGAAAACAAACTTGAGCAGTAGGCTCCAAATTTGTCAAGTTCAGATGGATAATTAGATAAAACGTCGAATTTGCTTTGTGTTTGAGGTGAAAGCTTCAGAAACATGCTGAGTTACCTTTTTAGCAGTCCGACGGTCGATGCTCAGTCGGATTCCAGATCAATCCAGCCTCCACTGAAGGCTCGGAAGGTAAAGCTTACTAGTCTCTGCTTTTCATAAGCGGCTTACGTCATAGTTTCAGCTGACAGCGTGTGGTTTCTTGGCGATTCCTTCATGACCAACTTCTATACTATCTTTGACTACGCAAACAGACGTGTTGGGTTTGCCAACGTAGCTTGATCGAGCTGGTGATTGTGCACGATAATGAATAAAGAACCAAATCACAATCATAGTTTGTTTTCAAAACAAAGATAGAATGAGCAATAGGTACAAAATTAGTTGATAGACATAGATGTGGCCCAGTGACAGGATATTCACAGTGACCGCACACGTGACGAAAGGGTAACGACAGTTATCATCGGCACTGACCAACCCCGTTTCGACAGCAAAATTTCAAATTTTCATTCAGTATTCGAGTATTACAGTATTACAGTACTAGTATTACACTGTCGTTTGATTGAGTTATTTGGAGAGTTATTTGGCCAGTGAACATGAACGTCCGTCGTGAAAGTAAAAAGTTAGTAAAGACTCATAAATTTTGCTATTTGTGGGGCCGTGCTCTTATCCCTCACACTACCGAGACCCCGCTTGCCCTCGCCTTGGTAGGACAAGCACGGGTTCGACTCCCGTCCGAGACTGATGTTTTGTCCATAAATCGCCAACACGCGTACTGCGGCGATATAACAACAGTTAACAAAACATCAAGTCAAAACAATTTAGTAAAGAAATGAAAAACGGTCCCGTCGCCGTCACCCAGATATTAAAACTCTCTGCACATCTAATCGATGGCGACGACGCTCGGTGTAAGCTCAACTTTCACTACACTGTAGCCCCTCTCATTGGTGGACCCTTATTGTTTATTGGATAATTGCTTTGGTGACTACGACAGTGATTGCCCAAAAGATTTTGCCAATGCATTTTTGTAGGTAGTGAAACTATTAAGAGGGAGCCGAGAGGATAGACGATAGACGACGATAGACGACCGTCCGATAGACGTGTAGCAAATGCAGAAGTTAATTTGGAGGTCTAAACCCCGCTAAGGGGAGAAGATCAGGGATGCGGTTGCCTACGTCAAGGGATCGTTAGCCGAGGAGTCATGCAATTCTAGGAGGGCCGCTGGATCAGGGAGTTTGAAAAGTTCGAACAGTGAGTATACTACGTCTCGGGTCCTTCGAGAATGAAGGACAAAAAAATAGCTCGAATTGAAATCGTGTTGTAGAAAAATGGGTACACCAAGTAATGCGATCAGAAATATTACAGAGTGACAATATCATCATCGGGCATTACAAAATAAGGAATCGGAGCGGATAGCGAAATCAGCCAAAAAAGAGAGTATAAAATTAAATATATGTATGTCCATTGATGCGAGAACTCAATCTGGAGATGACCAGTCGTTCCTAATCAGCCCCAAATGACAGATTTGATAGTCTAGCTCATTGCCCAACTGTAACCGGAGAACAGTAGGTCTTCTTTTGCTTGATCTCATTTCAGCAGCAACTTTTTCTTGAATAGATTTGAATTCGTCAAGAATTCGCAACTATGACAATTGTGCTGAGGAACTACGGAAGCTCTTGCATAGGCTCTAGCCTATTCATGTATGCAGAAAATAAAGCAAAGTGAATGTGAGCATACAGTAGCGCTCAAAAGTATTCGGCCAAATTTAACTTGCCGTAGCAAATCACATGAAATTTTGATATGTTTAGCTGGAGCATATTTTAAACTGTCCAACACTTCTTGACTGCAAAACAGCAATATCCACATAACTAATGGAAGGCGTTTGTAGACTATGCTGAAAGCAAGTTTTTCACGTCTGCAGTTATTCGGACCTTATGTACGTTTTTCTTCTCTTCTGGATTCGACATTAGTGCTCGTATACTTAAGTCATGGCACAAAGGAAAGGACTCCTAGAAGGACCACCATTCGTATTTCCGGTTGATTTTTTGTTCAAGCCCTTTTGGATAACTGGAACATGATCAGATGGCAGGTTAATGGTGGTAAATATTCACACTACACCATTGCTACACATATAGAAATTTCGCTTGATCAGATATAGTAGGAAAGGAGTTATGACTGAAAATTACAACTGAAGAAGCATTTCGCCGAATACTTTCGAGCGCTACTGTAAGTAAATGAAGTCAGTTTGTTTAACATAAGCGGTTTTTAAAACAGTACACATAACAATATCACTCACGTGACTTCCGTCGTGAGCCTGCTCTGTAGGTATTGCTTTCGGCTTGTCACATATCTATGAACTGCCAGATCATTTCAAGTTCAAGGAGCCAGAAAAGCGAGAGCTCGTTCGATCCCAGGGAAGGAGATTGTGGTTGAAAACGTCTTTTGCAAATCCATTGATATCATGTATTGATTGGGAACTGAGCGGTGGAAAAGTTAGTGGGATAATATTTGGAATTCATTCCAATAGAAAGGAAAACAGCTTCTCTGACGAGAATTTTTCATAGTGGAACATTTATTGTGTATGAGCATTCGACGAGTTTGTCATTTTCATAGGTTGAAAGTTCTGAAAGTTAACGGTTCACCTATCATTGAAGGTTGTGACGCTTGAGACCACCTCCTACCTAACTGCGACCCTGATCGACGATGGTTCATCTAGATAGAACAGCTAACAAGTCAACAATGTCAATTTCACCAACACCGAACGGTTGCTCAGCTATGGAAACGATGAAACAAGTGAGAATGCTTGGTAAATCGCGAAAACCGATCCGTAGTATCGTGGCGGCGCGCATATCAGTCCCACAATCAAAGTTCACACAGAAGAAGAAGGTAAGGCAAGGGGTTCAGTCATACTGATGCATTTATATTATACTTGTTATTCATACTTGGATTTTGGTGCCATATCCATTCCGACCATGGCCTCTCTTTGCTAGAATTTGTCTTTCTAGAAAAAAAGAGATGCCAAAAAGCATTAAACAAGGCTTGAGGACCATCTTAGGCGGTTCTTTGATGATTCGAAGCATATGGTGCATGAAAATCAAAATGAATGTACTATCTGTAATTGAACCAATGAATGAGGGGACTGAAAGCAATTGTTATGAGTGATGAAAGAAGGTAACATTACCTGCGGAAGCGACAAATAAAAGGTGGGATTGCACTGGATGGATCCCATCGCTACCTTGCCAAGAAAGTGAAAGTCAGTCTAAAGAAAACTCTTTCCCGTCCGATGATATTCAGGAACGGAAAATCATTTCAATATCATGTACAAATAGTTCAACTTAAGAATGGTTTCGCCATTATTAGGAAGAATTCTGGCAAATACCAGAAGATTAGTCATAATCATCAATTGCATATGAACAAAGATATTGAAAATTTAGGGCAAGCTCAGTATGAAAAATGTTTTGCCTTCACCGACTCCATGTTTTTTCTTGCACTTGTTTTATTAGAAATTCCTGACAAGGTGGTTCTAATAAAAGAGCAGTCAGTAGTTTGTTCTAACATGCTATACGATGAATTCTTACGGTCCGAGATCGGTTTGATCCCTGTTATCTTTCTGGATTCGGTTGCCTTCACTTTGTGACACCGACATAAAGTTTGAAGATCTTTTTTGGTGAATACTAAAATACATTTCAGCGAAAATAGTGCCCCAGGAAGTCTCAGAGAGTTGCTAAATAATAGATGCTCTACTAAATTTATTTGCTGTTTTTTCTACTTGACGGCTTCACAGCTCAAATATCTAAGGCAAGCTCGAAGATTTTCATCTGCTGATCAATTTGTAGCAAGAAAAAATTGCCTTACAATGACTTCGTTTCTGCTTTTGCTGCTATCAACATGTCTAAGCATCGAGGCAATGATACGGTGAGTGGAAGACTCTCTTCAAATTCATTCCATCTCCACGAAACTACTGATACAGGGTGCCTCTGAAGAAAACGACTGTTCGAAGAAGAAGAAGCTCTTTCATTGAAAACTTGGCTGGCGGCTATCTAAGAGAGGTTCACTTACCGGAGTACGAGAACGTCCCGGATGTCTACGTCCCGGAATACGAGATTCGTCATGTATATGTCCACAATCAAAGACACGGGTACATCCGTGTTAAGGTCATCGCACCGAAATACTGGAACACTCCTTATAATGGCTATAAACCGGCATACGGGAACAACCTCAATAATGACTACAACATGGACAACTGGAACAGCCCTTATGGCTCAAGTGAAATACTCTACAACTATTTGGATGTGAGGGGCTAAGCAATAAAGGCTGAAGTCGCGTAGCTGTACAGTTGTTTACAGATGCAATACTATGGCTCCATCCAGATTGGCGCTCCTCCTCAGATCTTCACTGTAATATTCGATACTGGTTCATCCAATCTGTGGGTTCCGTGTGCGAACTGCTTAGAGACCGCTGATTTTTGTCAAACTCACAGTAAGGTAAGTTCCAAATCTCACAGCTGTTTCGTGGAATACCTATCCAAGCGTTCGTAGTTCAACTGCAAAGAATCCTTAACCTGCATCCAAGAGCATCGACCCTTCAATCTTACTTACGGAATAGGCAGCGCCAAGGGCCCCCGTTACAGCGATACAGTTTGCGTGAGTCTCACAGCATCGCAAAAGGAATTGTTAATCTCTACTGTCAACGCTTTTTTTTCTAGATCGATACGAATCCGAATCACTGCTTCCGCCAAGAATTTGTTTGTGCACAGCGAGTTCACGAAATGGATGTAAGCTCAGATCATCAAGGAAATGTTGTAATGAATTGAAACAAAGAAACGTGGTACCTGCGCTCCGATTCAGGGCACTAAACCCGACGGCATTCTTGGTATGGCGTGGCCTTCATTATCTCAGGGTAGCATTACGACACCTCTGCAACATCTTTTTGCTAACAAGGTCATTTTCATGGCGTACTGCTCATTCCACAACAGATAGTCGCGGGATAAGGTTCAGCGCTCCGAAGACCCAGGGATCACGCACGAATGATTGCTCGAGAGGGTACCAATTCCAAAATGAAGTGGTTAGTGGGCTTACAAATACGACCTTGCAGATGGCGTGTCCACAAGCTGTCTTCGCTTTCTGGCTCAATCGCAATTCCATCGAAGGTGGAGAGCTGACCTTATGTGGAACAGACCCTTCCCGCTATCAGGTATTGCCTTAAGACTTCTGTTTATTGTAACTGAAGAAAGATGTCAAGGATCCGATCATATGGGTACCGCTCATCAGTGAATCCTACTGGTCCGTCCTGCTGGGAGGAATTTTCATCAGGGCAGAATCAGGCGATACTTTACAAATCACAGGAAATTTCTCAGCATCTATCGATAGTGGTACCTCGTTCATTGTTGGACCCTCCGAAAACATACAGAAGGTGGGGTTTAGCAGACCTTTTTCAATATCCGAAACACCAGTTTCAACGGTTTTCGTTCCCTTTTCTTTTTTTCAGATACTGGATTTTATCGGTGTGATGGAATTAGAAGTGATTGACTGCAGCGCAGTTCCCTCTTATCCAACAGTCTTTTTCAAACTCGGAGGCTATGAATTTAAGCTTGAAGGACAACATTACATCCTTGAGGTAAACGAATGGATTTTTCTAAACCTCGGCTGACTTCTTGCCAGCAGAAATAGCTTCCTTGACTGAGAAACTAATCTGAGCATCTTCGATAAGATGTCTGGCTGCAAGTTTGCCTGGTCTAGAAGAGTTAGATGTGAGGGTTTGAAAGAACTGTCAAAATAACTGATTTGGCATTGCTTTTCCAGCAATCCCATGGGAAATGCTATCTTGCATTCCAGAAGAACCCATCCAAAGATGGTGAGATTTAAAACATCTAATCACTGCTTTCGGATGTGTGAAATTCATAGTTTCAGATGGTAGTTGGACTTTTGGCGATGCCTTCATGAGCAACTTCTACACTGTATTTGACTACGCGAACAAGAGTGTTGGGTTTGCCAAACCAGTACAGAGTTTGTCATCGATCTGGTGAATGTGTCAAATAAAGGGCAGCAAATAAAGAATCAGCTGAAAGTTCTAGTTTGTTCAAGAGACAAAGGCAGAATGCACATCGAATACAAAATTAGTGGATAGGCATAGAAGTGGCAGAGTGATGGGAGTTTTGGAATGACTGCACACATGACGGAAGGTCAAGGACCGTTTCAATCAGTACTGATCAAACTCACTTCGGCAGCCAACTTCCAACTATCATTCGGAGTTGTAAGGACCCTTGATTAAGTTCTTGTTGGACATAGTAAATTATACGGCCAGCTGACTTGTAGGCCAGTCGTGAAAGTGTTGAATAAGTTAGTGAAGAAATGGGAATCGACCTTCATCATCATCTGGGTATTGAGCACTCTGCACATTTATCGATCAGGATGTCCAAGACATGCTTCGACTTCGAAACTGAACCTCAATTCCACTACTTCAAGACCTTATGACGAAAACACTTTTCATCAGTACACCCCTGCAGGTTATTCGATTATTGATTACTTCGTCAGCGCTATCTTTTTAGGTAGTGAAACTATCGAGAGGAAGCCGAGTGGGATTGACGTAGAGCAATTGCAAAAGGGAAACCCGAGTTACGATCTCCGTAAAGAAAGGAAAATCAGGGAGGCAGTTGTGACAGTTGAAACAGTTGCTTACACCAGCGGCTCGAGAATAGATGGACAGCACTAGTCATGGGCTTTTGGGAAGACCAGTGGACCAGGGGCTACTGCATTGTATTCCTCGAGACATAGGAGAGTATTAGAAATCCGCCATCTTAATTTCATAAGTTGTTCAAGAAAGCTTAGAACGGTCAAAACGCAGCTCCTCTCGTTCTTCGAGCAAATAGGAAAAAAACATGAGTTAAATTATGAAAGTAGTGCGGGCAGAAATATGAAGCGACAAAACATTCATGGAGTTTACACATGGACAGCCCAAGAAGATGCCACTGACTCACAGTATTATTAACCTATATGCACTGGTTTTAAGTAGAGTGGCGAAGTCCGTTCCTCCAAGTGGTGCCACTGGAAACTGCCCACTCTGTGGGCTGAGCTGAACACGGACATTCGAATGCAGGCGACAGGCCCCGTGACAGGCCGGCCTACGAACACCCCAGTCACATCAAAAATGTTAATGTCACTTAAAGAATTTCGATGTAATGCTACGGCGTCCGCGGGAGCCGACGCGCACTCGCAAGGCCCGGTGAGTGTGAAAAGTATGCGAGGGTCTCCGGTGCAAGGACGGCATCGGGGGGCAACTAAGCTAGTCCGAAAGCCACGCAACGTATGGAAGACCCGTGTTGCGACGTTAAATGTTGGCACATTAACGGGACGCTTGTACGAGTTAGCAGAAGCTCTAGAGCGTCGACGAATTGATTTCTGTGCCGTGCAGGAAACGAGGTGGTCCTGCTGCAAGTCCAGGGACATTGGCCTCGGCTTCAAAGCCGTTCTTTGTGGTGGTCCCAAAACCACCAACGGCGTCGGGATAATAGTCTCTGAACGGTTCCGTGACTCGATAGTAAGCGTGGAACGCTTCGATGACCGCCTAATGAAGATCGTGGTAGTCATCGAACGCCAAAAGTACCATCTCTTCTCAGCGTATGCTCCACAGACTGGATGCTCCGAGCAAACCAAGGACAAGTTCTGGAACCTGCTCGATGAAAAGACAGCTGAAGTACCGCCACAGGAAGCCATAGTTGTCGCAGGTGACCTCAACGGTCACGTGGGCGCTACGAAAGACGGTTATAGCTGCCATGGGGGTTTCGGATATGGGTCACGCAACACTGATGGCGAGCGAATTCTCGAGTATGCAGACTCGCATAGTCTCGCCATTGTAAACACAAGATTTCGCAAACGTGACTCTCACCTCATCACCTTCTATAGCGGTGAGAACAGAACACAAATTGATTTTGTCCTTGTCAGGCACCGCGATCAGGGGCTCGTAACAGACGCAAAGACAGTTCCCTATGAAACAGTCGCAACACAACACCGACCACTGATTTGTACGTTAAAGATCGCCCCGCCGAAATCGAAATTAGCAGAAAGGTGTGGGCCGGCGAGAATCAAGTGGTGGCGACTGAAGGAGAAAGAAGCGGCCGTCGTTTCCAGCATTCTGTTGCCAGCGGTAACGACTGTCGAAGAAACTTGGAAGGGAGCTGCGGAAGCGATAACCCGGGTTGCGCGGTCGAAGCTTGGCATGACCAAGCCTGGACGAAGAAAGCTCGATAAGCAAACATGGCTGTGGACGGACCATGTCAGGGATAAGGTCCGTGAAAAGAAAAAGCAGTACCACGCATTCCTTAGCGAGAGGACGGATGACAACTGGCAACGCTATCAGATAGCGAAGAAAGAGGCGAAGAAGGCCGTTGCCTCTGAGAAGGCAGCTCATTATGCCGAACTTAATAAGAAACTCGAGTCTCGGGAAGGCGAGCGGTACGTTTACCGACTCGCAAAGACCCGCAACCGGCAGACCGAGGATATAGAAAAATTCTTCGGCATAAATGACGAGAACGGACACCTCTTAACGGACCGCAGGCAAACACTGAAACGGTGGCGGGAGTACTTCGCAGACATCTCAACAATCGAATTCGCTCATCCCGCCATCCCCTGCGCTCCACCAGTACACGGTCCCGTCCAGAAGATTACCGTGAATGAGACCATTACGGCTTTGAAGAAGATGAAATCAGGCAAAGCAACTGGCCCCGACGACTTAGCAGCGGACTTGTGGAAATCGAAAGGCTGGAATCCTGCAGGATGGTTGACGGAATTCTTCAACCAGGTCGTTGCAGAGAGGAAGGTGCCTGAGAGCTGGCAACAGAGCACGACGATTCCTATCTGGAAGAAGAAGGGCAGTCCTGGGGACTGCACCTGCTACCGTCCAATTCGCTTGCTCTCGCACAGCATGAAAAATCTTCGAGCGAATTGTAGACAGCCGTATCCGGGATATCGTCGAGCTGACCACTAACCAGTGTGGTTTCGTAGCTGGTTGTAGCACAATCGATGCCATACACGCCACTCGTCTTCTTCTAGAAAAGCACCGCGAGAAACGAAGACCGATACATCTCGCCTTTCTTGACTTGGAGAAGGCTTTCGACCGCGTTCCGCGTGACGTCATATGGTATGCCTTACGGCAGCATGGAGTACCCGAAGAGCTCATTGAGTGGGTGCGCATCCTTTACACTAGCCCAAAGAGCCGAGTGCAAACAGCAGCGGGCACATCGACGGAATTTCCCATCTCCGTCGGAGTACACCAAGGCTCTGCGTTATCCCCACTACTTTTTGTTGTCGTCATGGATGCCATTACAAAAGACCTCCAGAAGCCGGCTCCATGGACGCTTCTTTATGCCGACGACGTGATGCTCGCCAGCGAAGACAAAAGCGAGCTCGAATCACAGGTGCAGACCTGGTCCGACCGTCTGGCTATGTTCGGGCTCAGGTTAAACGTCAAAAAGACTGAGTACTTGACCACTGATTCGAGCGAGCCAGGCTCTATCAAGATCAATGGCACTGAGCTCACACGGACAACAACCTTCAAGTACCTTGGATCGGCAATTGCGTCTGACGGCAGCCTGGGTTTTGAAACGAATTCTCGCGTGAATGCAGCGTGGTTGAAGTGGCGCTCAATGACTGGCGTACTCTGCGATAAGAACATCCCTGAGCGTCTGAAATCCAAGATCTACAGAACCGTCATCCGGCCGGTCGCAATTTACGGCGCTGAATGCTGGCCTGCAACCAAAGAGGTTGAAGCCCGTCTCAGTGTGATGGAGACCAAAATGCTGCGCTGGACAGCCGGAGTAACACGCTTAGACCGCATAAGTAATGACGCCATCAGGGAGCGATTCGGTGTAGCGCCCATTGTCGATAAAATGCGCGAAGCTCGTCTACGATGGTACGGTCATACTCTTCGCGCAAAGGACGACAGTGTCCGCAAGATCGGTCTCAACCTTGAAGTGTCCGGAAAGCGGCCTAGAGGACGTCCAAAGCAGCGGTGGCTTGATACGTTGCACGAAGATCTTAAAGCGGTTAACATCCACCCCGATCAAGCGTTCAATCGAGAGAAGTGGCGTCAACATATCAGAAAAGCGGACCCCGCCTACAAGCGGGACAAACGCTGAAGAAGAAGAAGAAGAAGATGCACTGGTTTTAAGTAGATTTGAAAATTTTAGTATACCAGCCAACTTCCCACTTTCATGTTAACCGGAACGAATAGCAAAATCTGTCAGAAATTGAGAATAAGATCAAATATATGTGTGCCCATTGATTCAAGATGATTCAAGAACCTAACCTGTAGATGACTAAGCCTCCCTGACGGCTCCCGAATGACAGAGCTAATAATCCAGGACACTTCCCAACGTAAACTTTGAAACAGTATCACAAGATTGGCGATTTGTGGACGAAACGCCCATCTCGAACGGGACTCGAACTCGTACTCTTCCTTTCCGGGCACCGTACTCAATCCCTTACACTATTGAGACCTCAGTTGCCCTCTCAATCTTAATGGCAACATAGTAGGTCTTCACTCATTTAATCTCACCTACTGAAAAGTTTTTGCTTCGATGAATCTGAATTGGAGCAGGATGCACAATAGCGACAGTTGTGCTGGAGAACAACGAAGACACTTTGCACAGAATCCGACCCATTCATGTAAATATACAGGGAATAAATCAGAGTGTATGTGTGCATAACTGAACAAAGCCAGATTGCCTAGCATTAGCGACTTTCACAAAGTTCATATAACATATTACTCACGTGTTCTCAGCGGTAGATCCTGCTTTGTAGATATTGCCTTCGGCCTGTCAGATATTTTGTGGTCACTGGCAGGTCGATGAGATAGAGAAGCTTGAGCCCTTTTCGATCCATTCAAACGAGATGGGGTTTGAACACGATTTCTAAAAATGCGTTGATGCTACAAGTGTTAATTGGGAACTGACAAGTAGAAAAGGTAATGGGAGAGTATCCGAAAATTGATTTCAATCCAAAAAAGAACAGGACGAGGATGTGGCTCAGTGATAATCTGCTCTTTTGTGTCATGACAGGAAGCTTTAGATCGCAATCCATTCCACCCAGTTTAGTTTTCCAACTGCAGCAGGAGTGGTAGGGCTAAGCGTCTTCCGGGACATGAAAGCACTGCTTGGAGTTCCTATAGGGTAACCTACTAGTAGGGGGTTTTAATCTTATTTTTTATGAACGGAGCGGATGGACTTTTCTCATTGGGATTCTATTGAGGGTAGTTCGTAGAGGAAAGGTGGACTTACTCCTAAGAGAGCATTCGGTGAGGAATCATTACTTCATTGACTCTTGCTGCTTTCCATAAAAAGTCTGAAAACTATGACCAAACGATCTTCGTTTTCTTGTCTATGAGAGTGAGATAAACATGTTCACAAAAAAAGGCCAAACTAAATGAAATGTTGGAGCGGATAACCCAAGATTGCGTTTGATGTAATCATAAAATTGTAGGCGGTTGGGAACAGTACGCCTGGCAGACAGGGAGTCGCACCCGGAGCACACACAACCCATTTCCTCAGGCTCTGCGGGAACGTTAAGATGAAGAAGATTCTTTCAGGGTTTTTCTCTGACTTTCAGAAAAATTACTATAAAAGGATACCCAACGTCGGAACGGGGTGCATATGTGTATACGGATTGATGATGCCCCTATATATTATAAAAACTCCACGAGAGCTTTCCGAGGATTCCTGGAGAAATCAGGACTATTGCGAAATTCACCTTATACCTTCCGCTACCTACCGCTGACCAGATTCTTTCCACCTAATAGTCCTAAAGACTGGCCCCAGAGAGGATCGTACGGTGTTTCCCTACCAGACATTGTGTGTGGAGAATGAACGGCAACAGAAATAATAGTGAACATCCTATGATGGCAGATGGACGCAAAATGAACAAAGATTTTGTTACTGTCTTTGTTCCTATCGGCATGCTTACCCTCCAACGAACTTTTACGACGAATAACACACTCCACAACTTAACGATGAAGATTGATTCAGTATGCGTCTAACCAAAACGTAAGTTTTTCAACATTCGTTTGATAATGAAGGGATGGACGGTACCCTGGACCACAGTGAGGAACTTTTCAACTTTATGGATGTAAGAAACTACCAATTGGAAGACTATATTGTAGTTCTGCAGTAACATTCCTTTTAAAATTATGACCCAATTCAGAGTGGTACTAGCCCTCCCCCCTTCTACCCTTCCATGTGCTTTTTGACACGGGCACATCTACATACATTCAATGCTTCTCTGCCGAGCAGGGTTTTAATGGTGGAACATTTATTGTGCCTGAAGTTCCACAACTTGGTTGTTCTCGTTGAAACAACCTCCTACTTAGTTGCAACTTAGACCGACGAACTTCCAGCCAGTTACAAGTTCACCTCTGTAACACACGTCAATTTCACTAACATGAAACGGTTGCTCAACTAGGAGACGATAGAGCAAGTGAGACTACCTGATAAACCACGACCCATTAAAGTTCACAAGAATTTTGAGATACCCTCTTTAAGCCAAAAATCGGAAGTGTCTGTAGAGTGATGCATCAGCGGCGAAGGAAGCAAAAAAGCTTACTTCGCGAAAGATAAAGCTTTCTGGAAGTAGTGGGAACAAAGATTGTACGGGGTAGCCATGACGGAAATGGCATGGAAGGGGCAATCGGACAAGATTTCAGTTGTTACAATTGTGCGAAGAGCTGACAACATTTAGCCAAAATTGTCCGAAACTGCCTTCCACTGCCCCCTTGAGCCATGACAGGTTGACTGCCAACACGGGATTCCCTTGAGATAGCACAACCGTTGAAACTCTTTTGCTGTGGCATCCAACCGATACAATCCCCTCTGCATAGAAATTGTCTTTCTACAAAAAAAGAGAGACGCCAAAAAGCGATAAAAAATGCTTGAGGACCATCATAGGAAGATTTTTTAAAGAGTTTGAAGCATATGATACACAAAAATAGAAATGAATGTGCTATATGTGATCGAACTAATGAATGAAGGGAATGAAGGCGATTGTTCTGGGTCTTGAAAGGAGGTAACCTTCCGGCGATAGCGACAAATGCAAGTTGGGATTGCATTGGGTGCACAAATCCCATCGCTACCTTGCCTGAGGAGAAGACTTGCAAAACTAGCCTTCCTTCCAACTAAGGTAGCGATGCCATTTGCAAATCCAATACATTACTTTTTCTCGTTTGAAGAAAATAAAAGTCAGTCTAAAGCAAACACTCTGTCGTCTGGTGATATTCAAAGACGGGAAACCATTTTAATATCATGCACTCATACATCAACTTGACAATGGTTTTGCGATTATTAAGAAGAATTCCGGCGAATATCAGAAGGTTAGTCATGATCATTAACTTCATATGAACGAAGATATTGAAGTTTTAGGACAAGTTCAGTATAGAATATGTTTTGCCTTCACCGTTTCCATGTTGTCTTGCACTTGGCTTATTAGAAAATTCTTGACGCGGTGGTTTTTATAAAAGAGCAGTCAGAAGGTTGTTCCGACATGCCATTCGGTGAATTCATCTGATCCAGGGAAGTTTCATCCCATTTTTCTTCCCGCATTTGGTTTCCCTCTCATTGTGGCACCAAACATAATGTTTAGAAAACCTTTTTGGTGGGATCTACATTTCAGCAAAAACAGTGCCCTCAAAAGTCTCAGAGAATTTCTTAGTAGATTCTCTTCCGAATATTTTATCCCTTCTTTCTACTTGATGGTGCTAATGATCACACGCTCAAATACTCAATGCAAACTTTTCTCGATTGCACATTTGCTGATCAATTTGTAGCAATCAGGAAACAGTCCCAGAATGACTCCATTTCTGCTTTTGCTGCTATCGACATGTTTGAGCATCGAGGCAATTATGCGGTGAGTAGAAGACCATCACAAGTTCATTCCGTTTTGACGAAAGTTGCTGATTCAGGGTGCCCCTGAAGAAAACGACTGTTCGGAGAAGAAGAGGCTCATCCCTTGAAAACTTGAACGGCGATTATCAAAGAGTGGTTTATTTACCGGAGTATGAGAACGTCCCTTATGTCTACTCTCCTGAATACGGGATTCGTCCAGGATATGTCTACTACCCAGGACGCGGGTACATCCGCGCTGATGTCCTCGTACCGGAATACTGGAACGATCCGTATGGCTACTTACCGGAATACGGGATCAACCCTAATTATGGCTACAATATGGGAAATGGGAACAGCCCTTATGGCTCAAGTGAAACACTTTACAATGACTGGGATGTGAGGAACCACGCAATAAAGGCTAAATTTGTGTAGCTGTATAGTTGTTTCCAGGTGCAGTACTATGGCCCCATCCAGGTTGGCGATCCTCCTCAGACCTTCGTTGTAATGTTCGACACTGGCTCATCCAATCTGTGGGTTCCGTGCGCAAACTGCTTAGAGACCGCTGAATTCTGTCAAGCCCACAAAAAGGTAAGTTCTAGATTTCATAGCTAATCGTTGATGTAATAATCCAACCGCTCGTAGTTCAACTGCGAATATTCCTACACCTGCAAACCAATGTATTGGCACGTTAGAATTCCCTACGGAAAAGGCACAGCCGCTGGCCTCCTTTACAACGACATCGTCTGCGTGAGTCTCAGAGCACCTCAGTAAGAATTTTTAATCTCGACTGCCAACGTTTTTTTCCAGATCGACACGAATCCGAATCACTGCTTCCGCCAAGATTTTGTTTGTGCACAGCAAGTTCTCCAATTTGATGTAAGCTCGGATCACCAAGGAAACGTTTCAATGAAGTGAACAAAAAGACGTGGTATCTGCGCTACGATTTCAGGGCAGTATGTTCGACGGCGTTCTGGGTATGGCGTGGCCTTCAGTATCTGGTAACATTACGACACCTCTGCAACATCTTTTTGCTAACAAGGTCGTTTTCATGATGTACAGCTCATTCCACGAGGGATAGTCGCGAGATAAGGTTTAGAAGTTTGAAAGACCCAGAGAACACGAATGGATTGAGTGAAACTGCTCATCGTGACTGTTTGAAAAGGAAGTCGATTTTCAAAAGGCAGCGGTTGGTGAAATTACGAATACAGCCTTGCAGAGAGCATGTCCGGAAGCTGTCTTCGCATTCTGGCTCAATCGCAATTCTCTCGAAAACGCTGAAGGTGGAGAGCTGACCTTATGTGGAACAGACCCTACCCGCTACCAGGTATCGCCTTAAGACCTCTGATAAGTGAAGCTGATTGCTGATTTCAAGGGTAACATCACATGGTTGCCGCTAATAAGTGAAACTCATTGGACAGTCCAGCTGGAAGGAATCTCTGTCGGAGCAGACTCAGGCGATACCTTACGTATCCCAGGGAATTTCTCAGCATCTATCGATAGTGGTACCGCGAACATTGTTGGACCTTCCAAATACATCGAGAAGGTGAGGGCCACCCCACATATTCCAACTTTCCAAGTTCCAGCTTCGATGGTTCACTTTCGATTTTCCTCTGTTTTAAGATAATAAATCACATCGGTGTGGGATCCGAAGGAGTTGACTGCAGTGAAGTTTCCCACTATCCAGAAATCATTTTCACACTTGATGAACATGAATTCACCCTTGAAGGAAAGCAATACTTCGTTGAGGTACATTGATGGGACTTCTCCTAGCCATGGCTGACTTGTTGCCAGCAGCTATTGCTTTTTTTGCTGATAAACTAATACGCAGTGCACTTCGAGAAGAACTATTGATGTAGGAAGCTGAATGTGAAGCAGTAGGCAGCAAGTTAGCAGGTTTAGAAGAGTTAGATGCCAAAGCTTCAAAAGAACTGCTTGAATATTCAAATTGGAAGTATTTTTCCAGAAGCCCGACGGTCTCTGCCATCTCGCATTCCAGAAAATCCCAAACAATGGCGTTCTCGATGGTGAAGCTTTTCAATCGTAGTTTTTCAGATTTCATTTCAATTCACATTTCATAGTTTCAGCTGATCAATGGATTCTGGGCCAGGCCTTTATGGGCAAGTTCTACACTATTTTTGACTACGCGAACAAGAGTGTTGGGTTTGCCAAACCAGCTTGATGTGTCATCGAATTGGTGAATGTGCTAAATAAAGAGCAACAAATAAAGAATCAGCTGATAATTATAGTTTGTACAAGAGACAAAGACAGAATGCACATTGAGTACAAAATTAGTGAAGAGGCATAGAAGTGGCAGAGTAATAGGAGCTTCGGAGTTGACTACACACATGGCGGAAGGTCAGGACCGTTATGATCAGCACTATCAATGTCACTTCGGCGGCAAACCTAGAACTTTCATACAGAGTTGTAGGGACCTTTGAATGAGTACTCGTTGGACATGGTGAATTATATGGTCAGCAGACGTGTAGACCTATCGTGAAAGCAAAAAGCTAGTGTTATTTCGCTCAAAAGGTCGTGATTTAGCCCCGTTTGATAATTCGCCTTAATAAACATCGCCTTGAACAATTCGGGTATCGGTCAATCGAATTGCTTTCTTTGGATACGAGCCTCCTACAGACAATAACGCAGCCTGAATCCGCACTCAGATACTACCGGCCTAGTGCCCACCCCCTTCCCCAGTTTCCGTCGAATGGGAAGCTGAGGGGCAAATCTAAAAGCGCTTTTGAACAAGAGAAAATTTGTACGCAATTAAAGGTAATACAACTAGACCTAATATACACAGTCGGACAGGATTTATTATAGCGTGGTCGTTCCATTCTGCCAGTTGCATGCCAACATGTGCCAACAGGCTACTCCTAAATGAACACGGCAAAGGCGATGGGCCACGAGAGATCGATGGTGAGGGGTCAATTACCTCAACGTTCGATTAAGAGGCCATTTATCTTTCTTGTATCAGAATGTCAGATCACACAATGGAAGCCTTTAAGTAAATGCAAAATTATTCGTTCCCCGGAAAGTGCACTGCTGAAATGAACTAAGAAATTCGTGAAGAGTTGATTATTGATATCACTGTTTCAGCTGAAACTTTTGGGATTATCAATAAGGATATAAAAATAAACGTTAGTCCACGCGTCCATACTCCAGTATGTCGTTTAAGAACTCAAAGTGAAGTTTTCTATTGCGGTGAAGAGTTCAAAGCTATGTTTTAACTGCAGGAAGCACCCTAGGTGCCAAACACTAACTCCTTCACCTGGGGGGCGCGCGATTCACGCGGGACCCCATTAGGGCTCTTTGCGCAAACAGCATCGTTTCAGTACTCTCCTGTTGAGATGGACCAAATAATATTCGCAGTAGTCATGACTTCACCATGAGATACTGCAAATTTCTTTACTATGGCAATGAAGCCCTTCGGGATTAAGAATTCACTTCATAGCTCAACAATTTACTTGTCAAACATTCAAAATAAGAACAACTTCGTATTTTTTGATCCTAGAAAACGCAATCCTTTTGTAAACGTGCATAGTTGGTCACTCCTTTACTTATTTTACTTATAAGTTCTTAATTCTCCCACTATGATGGTAGGCATGATGTTATTGTGCTTTTTGTCCGATGACCTCATTATATTGGCGCGTGAATCGCACCACACCCCCTTCACCTCCACGAAAATGATGCTGCAAAATTGAAAAAAATAAAAATTCATGACATGACAGGATTCCCAACAAGCTGAGGAAATAGGTTGCTGAAGGAAAGCAGCCATAAATCATACGGTCGTCATACGAAATACGTTGCTGAAGGAAATAACAGACGTCTTAAAATCTGGTAATCTGCTTAGCACCGCTGCTTTCAGCTGAAAGTGTTTAAATTATGTTATAAAGGGTATTAAAATGATGAGGGTTCCATGCTCTCCTCAATTATAGCACGATTCAGGCCTTCTAAGAAGTGGAAACGAAGTTTTCAATTGAATGGAGTGTTTACGATCCTGTCATATCCGCAAGTAACACCCCAGTAACACCCCAGGTGCTGAAAGAATCAATCTTCGTTTTTCCTGGAAAAAAGGCGACTCGTGGAGAATCCTTACTATATATAATCCACAAGTTTGGTGTGTCTGTTTGTATGTATCTATCTATCTATCTATCTATCTATCTATGTATGTATGTACTATGTATGTATGTATGTATGTATGTATGTATGTATGTATGTATGTATGTATGTATGTATGTATGTATGTATGTATGTATGTATGTATGTATGTATGTATGTATGTATGTATGTATGTATGTATGTATGTATGTATGTATGTATGTATGTATGTATGTATGTATGTATGTATGTATGTATGTATGTATGTATGTATGTTTGTATGTCACACAATCCGGTTTCACCTGAAAAATCACCTTTAGAGGTCGGGACAAGTTCCAGATGGGTGGAGCCCAAGACAAAATTAATAGAGCACATACGAGCTCTGCGGAGCTCCGCCCACGGGGGGCGGGGCAAGCGCCGGGATGGGCGGTGCCAACAGTAAAACATCTTATTTTTGCTTCGAAAAAGTCCAGACACCGGGAAAAAATGTTCAAAGGTGGGGATTGGGTCAAGAAACCAGACGTTGGAAACCCACGCACTGTGGGCGGAGCTTTCCCAGAATGGGCGGTACTTTTTAGATGTGTTCATAACTCGATTCAATTAAGGCGCAGAGGCCAAGAAAAAAAATAAAAAGAGTGAGCAGGGCCTTCTGCGTGCTGGGCATGCGTAAGCTTAGCGAAGCCCCGCCCACGGTGGGCGGGGCGTGCGTTGAGGTGAAAGCATCTTTTCAAAAATGAGTGTAACTTCGTTCGGAAACGTTCTGGGATGCGGCAAAAAGGTATTAAGGTGTAAAAGAACAAATGTGGTCAAATTCCAGAAGTGGGCGGGGTTGGCACCAATGTGGGCGGAGCTTAGATCAAAAATGTATAACTCTATTCGGAAACGTTTTGGGATGCGGCAAAAAGGTATTAAGGTGTAAAGGAACAAATGTGGTCAGATGCCACAAGTGGGCGGGGCTGGCACTAAAGTGGGCGGAGCTTAGATTAAAAATTTATAACTCTTCTCAGAAACGTTTTGGGATGCGGCAAAAAGGTATTAAGGTGCAAAAGAACAAATGTGGTCAAATCCCAGAAGTGGGCGGGGCTGGCACTAAAGTGGGCGGAGTTGGCACTAAAGTGGGTGGGGCTAAAACAAAAAATTTATAACTCTGTACAGAAACGTTCTGGGATGTGGCGAAAAGGTATCAAGGTGCAAAAAACAAATGTGGCCAAACCCTCGAAGTGGGCGGGGCTGGCGCCAAAGTGGGCGGAGCTTAGATCAAAAATTTATAACTCTATTCAGAAACGCTCTGGGATGCGGCAAAAAGGTATTAAGGTGTAAAAGAACAAATGTGGTCAAATTCCAGAAGTGGGCGGGGTTGGCACCAAAGTGGGCGGAGCTTAGATCAAAAATTTATAACTCTTTTCAGAAACGTTTTGGGATGCGGCAAAAAGGTATCCTTACTATATATAATCCACAAGTTTGGTGTGTCTGTTTGTATGTATGTATGTATGTATGTATGTATGTATGTATGTATGTATGTATGTATGTATGTTTGTTTGTATGTCACACAATCCTGTTTTACCTGAAAAATCATCTTTAGAGGTCGGGACAAGTTCGGGATGGGTGGAGCCCAAGACAAAATTAATAGAGCACATACGAGCTCTGCGGAGCTCCGCCCACGGAGGGCGGGGCAAGCGCCGGGATGGGCGGTGCCAACAGTAAAACATCTTATTTTTGCTTAGAAGAAGTCCAGACACCGGGAAAAAATGTTCAAAGGTGGGGATTGGGTCAAGAAACCAGACGTTGGAAACCCACGCACTGTGGGCGGAGCTTTCCCAAAATGGGCGGTACTTTTTAGATGTGTTCATAACTCGATTCAATTAAGGCGCAGAGGCCAAGAAAAAAAATAGAAAGAGTGAGCAGGGCCTTCTGCGTGCTGGGCATGCGTAAGCTTAGCGAAGCCCCGCCCACGGTGGGCGGGGCGTGCGTTGAGGTGAAAGCATCTTTTCAAAAATGAGTGTAACTTCGTTCGGAAACGTTCTGGGATGTGGCGAAAAGGTATCAAGGTGCAAAAGAACAAATGTGGTCAAATTCCAGACGTGGGCGGGGTTGGCACCAAAGTGGGCGGAGCTTAGATCAAAAATTTATAACTCTTTTCAGAAACGTTTTGGGATGCGGCAAAAAGGTGTTAAGGTGCAAAAGAACAAATGTGGTCAAATCCCAGAAGTGGGCGGGACTGGCACTGAAGTGGGCGGAGTTGACACTAAAGTGGGTGGGGCTAAAACAAAAATTTATAACTCTGTACAGAAACGTTCTGGGATGTGGCGAAAAGGTATCAAGGTGCAAAAGAACGAATGTGGCCAAACTCTCGAAGTGGGCGGGGCTGGCGCCGAAGTGGGCGGAGCTTAGATCAAAAATTTATAACTCTATTCAGAAACGTTCTGGGATGCGGCAAAAAGGTATTAAGGTGTAAAAGAACAAATGTGGTCAGATGCCACAAGTGGGCGGGGCTGGCACCAAAGTGGGCGGAGCTTGGATCAAAAATTTATAACTCTATTCAGAAACGTTCTGGGATGCGGCAAAAAGGTATTAAGGTGTTCTGGGATGCGGCAAAAAGGTATTAAGGTGTAAAAGAACAAATGTGGTAAGATGCCACAAGTGGGCGGGATTGGCACTGAAGTGGGCTTACATAAAAATTATTGAGTCTCTTCAGATGCATTTTAACGAGGGAAAAGTTGTCTGGAGGTAATAAAAGTAATGCGGTTCGATGTCTGGAGTGGGTGGTGTTTGCAAAGAGAGGGGCAGAGCCAAGATCAAAAATTTATACATCCGTCCTTTACACTAACCCTGACCACATAGGTGTACAACTAGGGGATACCTCTAAACTCTTTCAAAAATTAGGCTAAAGAATTTCTAAAAGTTTGTATCCATGTTTCCACACACAATAGTCCCTTCTACCTAGAGCGAATGACTACATTAACTGTAGACCTCATGAAATAAATTCTGCAACATCCCCGGCCATACAGGCGCATACCCTGTGAAGACGTTTAAATCCCTACAACTACCGAAAGGGGCCCTCCTTTTAAAGTTGGCGTCCATGGCCACACACAGCCCAAACTACGCAGCATTTCTTCGACTACATGGACTGCAGAGGTATTTGATTTGTGTTCATCGGAGTACTCTTTATGGCCACACAGGCCCCATCTCACTTCCCAAAAAAACGATGGCCGCTACAGAGGTGTCAGGGAAGAGGCTCAGATGATAAAGTTCTGTAATGAAAATCAGAAGCTCATGTGGTTCCGTCCCTTGGTCAGAGCCCCTAGCGCACGCAATAGCGTGCTTAGCCGCCTTGTCCAAATATATAATAATATTTCCATTTTCTCAAAATGGAAATATTATTATACATTTGGGTTCTCCACGAGAAGAATTTTACGGTGATCTTACTTTCACCTTAATTAAAAGTTATGGCTACATGGACACTCAAGGCAGATACGGCAGACTCACAATATTACTAATCTATATCGCTATTTCTACTACTGGTCTATATTACATCACTGATTTTACGTAAGTTTGAAAGTTTTAGTGATCAGACAATTTTCCACCATCATGTTAACCAGAGGGAGTAGTAAAATCAGCTAAAAACCGAGGATATACCATTGAATCAAGAACCTAATCTGTGATTAGGCCACGCTGACTGACCCCGAATGATAGAAATAATAACCCAGGAGACTTCCCAACGCAAGACAATGTCGCAAGGTTGGCGATTTGTGGTTAAAACGTCAGCCTCGGACGGAACTCGAACCCGTACCTGTTTTTTTCGGGAACCATGCTCAATCCCTTATACTACCGAGATACCGCTTGCCCACTCTTCCTTAATGGCAACATAGTAGGTTTTCACTCATTTAATGTCCCTTTATAGAAAAATTTCGCTTTTATAGACCTGAATTTGACTAGGATGCACAACAACACAGTTGTGCTGAGGAACAACAAAGACTCTCTGTTAGGTTCTGACCCAGTCATTAAGTATGCAGAGAATAAACCACTAACTCACCATGATTCCGTGGTGAGCCTGCTCTATAGATAGTACTTTCGGCTTGTCAGACGCCTCAGAATCACTGGCAGTTCGATGAGATAGGGAAGCTCAAGTCTTCTTCAATCCCAGCAAACGAGAATGGTTCTGAAGATTCGTTGATACTATAAGTGGGAAGTGAGAACAGAAAACGTAATGGGAAAATATCCAAAAATTTAATTCAATTCAAAAAAGAGCAAGATGAGCAGGCATTGCAGTGATAATCCTGGTCACGACCATAACGAGTCAGGCACTTGCTTTGGCCCTGGTGCAATATGGAGCTAATCTGGAGGTGGCAGCATAAAGTGCAAAAATTGCTAAGCCTCGTGTACTCGAACCATCAACTCAGCCTAGCCGTCCCATCCCGAAGTCCACATCGCTATCCACCATACCATCCGTCGCTGCCGGCGGCTCAACCGTGAAGAGCACATATAAAACTTTCCGCACTTTTCACCATGCTTCAACATGTGGCTCCAATTTTTGGCTACCCTTCACGTTATTTTCAACGCGCATCCCACTGGCACCTTCTACTGTGCGGACAGTCGATGCCATGAATGAAACAAGCGACGGATTTTAGTGGATTAAAATGGCAATTCCTGGCAAAATCATTTTCACTCCTTTTTTGGCATTCAGAAGGCCATTTAGCGGAAATGGACCATAGTTCTATATTCAGTGCTCATGCCCCTACACCATGCAAGAAACCGTTTTCAAAAAGCGTCCCAAGCCCTGAAAGACCTGCTCTCTTAGATCGCAATCCGTTCCA
This sequence comes from Haemonchus contortus, assembly GCA_000469685.2. Classification (NCBI taxonomy): domain Eukaryota; kingdom Metazoa; phylum Nematoda; class Chromadorea; order Rhabditida; family Trichostrongylidae; genus Haemonchus; species Haemonchus contortus. The sequence goes on from LS997565.1 coordinate 5,629,733, forward strand.
CCCGATTGAGTTTCCCAACTGCGCAGAAGGAGTGGTAGTGCTGAACGTTTTTCATGACATGAAAGCACTGTTCGGAGTACCTACATGGTAACCTACTAGAAGGAGGATTTGATCTTATTTCTTATAAACAGAGCGGATATATTTTTCTTTATGGGATTTTGGTTGAGAGTAGGTCGTATGAAAAAAGACTGACTTACTCCCTAGTAGGACATTTGGTGATGGACCATTTCTTCATTGACTCTATTGCTGCTTCCCATTAAAATTTTGAACATTATGACTCAGCGATCTTCGTTTTGCTGTCTATGCTGTAAAAGATAGACATGTTCACAAAAAAGGCCAAAAAAATGAATAAGTTGGAGCGAATAACCCAAGATTGAGTTTGATGTGACCATAAAATTGTGGGTGTTGGAGAACGAGGGGTACGTGGCATACAGGGAAACGAACCCGGACCACACACAATCCATTTCATTCACACGCCAAGATTGCAGGAAGGTCGAATATGAAGACGTGAGGCGAGTACCATCTGAAAATGTTCGACTTATGAAAGCTGTATACGGACTACCCACTTCCTGGGTCCCTCTCTTCATCACCGCATCACGCCAAACTTAATTAAAAACAAGCGGTTGGATGAGCTCCTAAAGGACTACGAGCGAGAACGTCAAATTCTCAGAACGGCGTTGAAATCGACGTTATTATCTGTGTTAGTGCATCAACAAAAGTATTGCGAAGGAAAAGCACTGGAATGTTTCGTGCCGAATCACCGTTGGAAGGAAAAAATGGGTGAGACAAAAAGCATTTTCGATTATGTTCGCTCTTAGGCTGAGACAATACTGGAAGAAAGGCTCGATCGACTGCCAGACCAACAACGGTATTGTAGATCACGTGGCATGAAGATTAGTAACCTTGTTGTCACCGACCTCGACAGCTCTCGTAAAATGGACGCATTGCCGAGGTTGCGAGTCATGGTTTTAGGCAACATCACTCTCTCCAACGGTGCGCGTTCCTTCCTGGAACTGGGTCCAAGTTTTGCTTCCGTACAAAATGCTTCTCGCGAAATTGTAGGGTCTTCGTTCATGAAGTGGATTGTATTGTGAATTGAATTGTAGTTCATGAACGACTCCGATAAAGAGCTAACGCAATGCAAAATGGAGGAGGCGCCGTAGATACGGCAAAGAATTTCCTTGCTCTACCTTTTCCCTTAGTTTCTAAAAGCCCCAGGAGGCCGATGTTGCAATTGACGCTAAGTTTCAGCTGCCTCTCCGCATCACAAAAACGTGGGCTCAAGGAATCACGCGGTTACGCAAGGGCGGGTAGAATTCGATCGTCAATGAGCGACAAAGGTGGAGAATTCAAGGCAATCGCGAAACTACACCACGCGAAGCATTATATTGCAATTCGTCTGAAAAGAAATATAAAAAGCAATATCTTAGATTGAGCATGCCCCGTCCTGTACGTACTGATTAAAACGCATAAACTCACAACATCGCTGTACACTAATGTTCCGAATGAAGCAGCGCTGGGGGCCACATGCGAATCACTTCGCGAACATGAACCTGATCTACACCTTCATGAGCTTAGTGTTACGCAAGTGATGGCGATCGCAGCAGAGTGCCTGGGGTGCTCTTTTTCCAGGTGGTAGGGCAAGTATTATAAACAGTCACGTTATGGAACAACGATTAGCTCCTATGTTGATCATAGCGTTTATGTCGAAACTCGAGAAGCCGGTTCTGGACCGTGGCCCAATCCCATATTACCGTTACATTGATGACTCATCTTATGTTCGACTCAGGAAGAAATGGACATATTTTGCGATCTCCTGCACAAGCAGTCACAAAACATGAACTTTAAACGGAAAAAGCCAGTGGACTGACTAAACGGGAAAAGCCAGCCAGGGACTGACTGCCAATTTTGAATATCCAATCCCAGGTAATACGGAGCATAGCAAGAACAAAATGGTACCGCAAGCTAAGCTGTACGAACATAATTACTCATTCCCATTAAGCGAACCCCATAAAAACCGAAATGGCGTTGATCAGCAATATGATTAGAGTCGAAGATAAGGTTTCATCCGATGCTGAGCAGAAGAAAGAGTACCTGCGCATAGTCCAAAACACTGACTCGTTGAACGGATATCTGTGCTCTGGGTCAACATGACGAAGGTACTTCTCTGAACCGACAGTCCGGGAAATAACACAACCTGACGAGGCGACTTATGGTTTACCTTTCACTTCCTAGGAAGTGAGTGGATCTATTCGATCACTTCTATGTCGGCGTGGTCTTCCAGACGATATACGTACGATATTGCCAAAATAATTCCAAACACCCTTCGGAAGCTTCTTGCTCGCAGTCGACTCTACGATACCGTATGCGACACTTCTAAGTGTGCGGTGTGCCCTCATGACAAAGTGGGTGACTGCATAAAGGTGGGAGTGGCCCATTCCATCTGTTGCCAGAGCTGTGGATGCGAGCACATAGGTTAAACAGGTCGCTCTTCGTGCGTTCGGGTTAAAGAACATCTAAATGGGCTTGCTGGATCAAGAATGCATACCCCGCTAGGACCCCATCGGGTTTTATTCCTCGCAGATTTATCTTTTGACGTTTCCCTGTTCATATTGGCGCTTGAACCCGAGATCACGGAGCGCAAGACCCTGGAAGCGTATTGGATTATCGCTATTCGCTCTGACCAACAGTTAATACGAGGGTGATCATCCCTGTACCTTGGCGGCGGACTTCAAGGTGACCAATCCGTGCTTCATTCGATCAACACCTTCGAGGGCTTGCTAGTCTACCTGAGTTTTCTGAGAGTTTTGTTGTGGATGTGTCTGGGCGAACATGCTACACAAATGCTTTGCACTATTTCAGGCCCTGACGAAGATGAAGCAGCCGAAACGGTGGGCAATCAAGTAATCAATATTGAGAGATTTGGCGAGGATTTATCTTCACTATATATCTTGCCAAATTGCAAGAAGTTCGATCATGGACCATTTCATTAGGCTCTGCAGGAACGTTTACAATGTGAAATATTTCTTCAGGGTTTTTCTTCAAGCTTCCGTAAAATTAATACACATAGAAGGATGCTCAGCGTAGGAAAGATACTGAACGTCAAAACGAGGTGCACATGCGTATACGCGATGATCGTGTTCATACCTAAAAACCAGATGGAATCTTCTCGGGATCCCTGGAGAAATCAGGACTATTTCGAAATTTACCTTATACCTTTCGCTACCTTCCACTATCCAGTTTCTTCCCACCTAATAATCCTATTGACTGACCCCAGAGACTGTACGGTGTTTCCCCGCCAGACATTGTGTATGTGGAGAATGAACGGCAGCAGAAGTAATGGTGAACATCCCATGATGGAATAATGGTGATGGCAAATGAACGCAAGATAAATAAAGATTTCGTAACTGCTTTGTTCCTATAGACATGCTTGGCCACCGACGGACTTTCAGGGCAAGTAAGACGCTCCACAAGTTAAGAGCGCTTCCACGATGAAAAATGAACCAGTATGCGTGTAATCAAGACGTACTTTCTTCAACATTCGTTTGATGAAAAGTTTGCCGCTGATAATGAAGGAATAGACTATACTCTGAACCCCAGTAAAGAGCTTGACTACCAATTGGAAGACAATATTGCGTAGTTCTGCAGTGATTTTCACTTTTCACTCTATGTCCCCATTCTGATTGTTACCCCCCCCCCTTCCCCACCCTCCTACACCCTTCAAAATGCTTTTTGACACTGGCACATCCATATATATCAGGGCTTCTCTGCCGAACAGGGCATGAATGGTGGAACATTTATTGTACCTGAGATTCCACGAGTTGGTCATTCCAATAAGCTGAAGGTTTCGGAACTTTACGGTTCCCATACCACGCTTGAGACAACATCCTACCTAGCTGCAACTGCAACTACCGACGAACTTCCAACTTGTAAATAGAATTACACACATCTAACTCGCTCAACTAGGAGTACATACCTCATCTCCTATAGCCCAATAATGTTCACAATAATTTTGAAGTACCCTCTTCAGGCCAAAAAGTGGAAGTGTTGCTGTAGAGTAATGCATCGGCAGCGAAGAAAGCGAAAAATTGCTTACTTTGCGAAAGCTTTCTGGAAGTAGACAAAGATTGTACAGGATAACCATGACCGAAACGGCACGGAAGGGGTATTCGGACAGGATTTAAGTCCTTACAATTGTGCGAACAGCTGACTGCATCTAGCCAAAATTGTCCAAGACTCCTTCCACTGTCCCTATGGGTCGTGATAAGTTGATTGAACTTCCAACAGGGAGTCCCTTAAGGTAGCCATTCAACGTCGTTGAAACTCTTCCGCTGTGGCATTCAGCCGATACAATCCCCTCTGTGCTAGAATTTGTTTCTTTACAGGAAGAGAAAGACGCCAAATAGCGATTAAGAATGCTGGAGGACCATAGCAGACCGGTTTTTTTTCAGAACTTGGAGCATATGATACACGAAAATATTAGGTTGATGCACAATTATTGCGGATTTTTTTTGCAACTAATTTCATATGAAGAAACGATGAAAATACTAAACAAAAACATGTTCAAAAAATTACTCCGAAACTTATCCGTCATCCATGTCAAGCATTGCCTCCCATTGCCCATGTAGTCGGATTGCTAAGGCGAAGAAGTTTCGATCCTCGAAGCGATCCATGTTTTGACATCAGCCATCAAATCATCCAAATCGTCGTAGCTTCTATTCCTTAGCCAGTTTTTCAACGAACGGTTGACGTGATAATCCATAAAAATTTCTGCCGGTGAATATGATAGATTTAGAAGCAGATCCCATTTCTTAGTTGGCTGTGGCTGATTTTTCCATCGCCGAGAAGTCATTGAGATCGCGAAACGACCCTGCCACCTTCCAACTTTTCGTTTTCTTTTCTAGACACATTTTTGTAAAGAAAATTAGGAGATCATTTCTATAAGAAACACAAACACAGTGCTTTAACTATATCGAGAAAAGGAATCCGTGAAAAAATCCGCAATAATTATGCATCAACCTAATAGAAATGAAAAGGGACTAAAAGCGACTTTTTTGAGACATGAAAGAAGGTGGCATTTCTCGAGAGAGCAACAAACGCATACAATCAAGGATCGCAATGGGTACATACATAGTTCCTATCGCTAGCTCACCTGAGGAAACAGCTTGCAAAGGGAGTCTTTCCAAAACTAAGGTAACGATGCCATTCGAAAATCCGCTACATTACTTTTTCCTTCTCGAGAAAATAAAAGCCAGTCCGAAGAAAAACACTCTTGTTCGGTGATATTCAAAAACGGAAAATCATTTTAATATCATGCACTCATAGTCCAACTTGAAAATGGTTTCGCCATTATTGAGAAGAATTCCGGCAAATATCGGAAGGTTAGTCATGATCATTAACTTCATATGAACGAAGATATTGAAGTTTTAGGGCAAGTTTAGTATAGAATATGTTTTGCCTTCACCGTTTCCATGTTTTCTTGCACTTGGCTTATTAGAAAATTCTTGACGCGTTGGTTTTTTATAAAAGAGCAGTCAGAAGGTTGTTCCGACATGCCATTCGGTGAATTCTTCTAATCCAGGGAAGTTTTCATGCCATTTTTCTTCTCGCACTTGGTTTTCCTCACTTTGTGGCGCTAAACATAATGTTTAGAAAACCTTTCTGGTGGGATCCCACATTTCAGCAAAAACAGTGCCCTCAGAAGTCTCAGAGAATTCCTGAATAAGTTCTCTTCCAAATCTGTTTATCCCTTCTCTCTACTTGATGGTGCTATTGGCTTCACATGCTCAAATACCCTATGCAAACTTGACGATTTCTCATCTGCTGATCAATTTGTAGCTTTCAGAAAAAGCCCGAGAATGACACCGCTCCTGCTTTTGCTGCTATCGACATGATTGAGCATCGAGGCAATTATGCGGTGAGTAGAACACCATCACAAGTTCATTCCGTTCTGACGAAAGTTGCTGATTCAGGGTGCCCCTGAAGAAAACGACTGTTCGGAGAAGAAGAGGCTCGTCCCTTGTAAACTTGAACGGCGATTATCAAAGAGTGGTTTACTTACCGGAGTATGAGAACGTCCCTTATGCCTACTCTCCTGAATACGAGATTCGCCCTGAATATGTCTACTACCCAGGATACGGGTACACCCGTGCTAACGTCCTCGTACCGGAATACTGGAACACTCTTTATAACGGCTACAAACCGGAATACGGAAACAACCTCAATAATGATTTTCACATGGATAACGGAAAAAGCCCTTATGACTCGAGCGAAACACTTCAAAATTCCTGGGATGTAAGCAGCTACCCATCAAAGGCCAAACTTGTGCAGCTGTATAATTGTTTCCAGGTGGATTACTATGGCCCCATCCAGATTGGCGATCCTCCTCAGAACTTCAGTGTAGTTTTCGACACTGGCTCATCCAATCTGTACGTTCCGTGCGTGAACTGCTTTAGAACCCCTGAATTTTGTCAAACTCACAGGAAGGTAAGTTCTAGATCTCAGAGCTGTTTGTTGGAGTAATAATCAAATCGCTCTTAGTACAACTGCGAAGAATCCTCCACTTGCACCGTGGACTATCTTGAATACCTGCCCCTTATTTACGGAAGAGGCCAAGCCGACGGCTATGTCTACAACGATACCGTTTGCGTGAGTCTCACAGCATCTTAGAAGGAGTTGTTAATATCGTCTGTCAGTGCTTCTCTTCTAGTTCGATACGGAGCCGAAGCATTGCTTCCGCCAAGGATTTGTTCGTGCAGAGTATGTGCTCGGTTCAGATGTAAGCTCAAATCATCAAGGAAATGTTATGAATTGAAACAAGGAACGTGATATGTGCGAACCGATTTCAGTTCACTGAGCCCGACGGCACTCTTGGCATGGATGGCCTTCACTCTCTGCTGGTAACATTACGACACCTCTGGAAAATCTTTTCGCTAACAAGGTCATTTTCATGACGTGCAGCTCATCCCACAACAGATAGTTGCGAGATAAGGTTTATCTTTTCGAAAGGAGAAGAGATCACGTATGAATTAAGTGAACTGTTGTGTCGTAACTATTTGGAAGGGTGCCAATTTCCTATGTGCAGTGGTTAGTAGACTTACATATCGGGCATTGCAGAAGGCGTGCCCGGAAGCTGTCTTCGCTTTTTGGCTCAACCGCAATTCCTTCGAACATATCGATGGTGGAGAGCTGACCCTTTGTGGAACAGACCCTTCCCGCTATCAGGTATCGCCTTAAGACTTCTGATAAGTGAAGTTGATTGAAGCTTTCAAGGGTAACATTACATGGGTGCCGCTAATAAGTGAAACTCATTGGACAGTCCAGCTGGAAGGAATCTCTGTCGGAGCAGACTCAGGAGATACTTTACATATCCCAGGGAATTTCCCAGCAGTCGTCGATAGTGGTACCTCGTACATCGTTGGACCTTCCAAATACATCCAGAAGGTGAGGTCCAGCCCACCCCTTCCAATTTTTGAAGTACCAGCATTGTTGGTTTTCTTTCGATTTTATCCTGATTTAAGATCCAAGATCTTATCGGTGTGGGATTCCAAGGAACTGACTGCAGTGAAGTTCCCCACTATCCAACAATCACTTTCACACTTCATGGCCATAAATTCATCCTTGAAGGAAAGAAATACTTCGTTGAGGTACAGTGATGGGACTTCTATTAAAACGGCTGACTTGTTGCCAGCAGCTATCACTTTTTTGGCTGATTAACTATTACGCAGCCCGACCGCATCTTCGAGAAGAATTATTGGTGTAGGAAGCTGAATTTAAAGCAGTAGGTAGCAAGCCTGTCGGTGTAGAATAGTTAAGGCGACATCGGAAGAGCCTATTATTAAATTTGGGATTGCTCTTCCAGCTGAACGACGGTCTCTGCCATCTAGCATTCCTGAAAATCCCAACCAACCGCGGTCTCGATGGTAAAGCTTCTCAATTGTAGTTTTTCTGATTTCATTTCAATTCACAATCCATAGTTTCAGTTAATCAATGGATTCTGGGCGAGGCCTTTATGGGCAACTTCTACACTATCTTTGACTACAAAAACAAGCGTGTTGGGTTTGCCAAACCAGCTTGATTTGTCACCGAACTGGTGAATGTGCTAAATAAAAATAAACAAATCAAGAATGAGCTAAAAATCACAGTTTCTTCAAGAGACAAAGACAGAATGTACATTAAATACAAAATTAGTGAAGAGGCATAGAAGTGGCAGAGTAAAAGGAGCTTTGGAGTTGACTACGCACATGACGGAAGGTCAAGACCGTTATGATCAGCATTGATCAATCTCTCTTCGGCAGCAAACTTAGAACTTTCATCCAGAGTTGTAGGGACCTTTGATTGAGTACTTGTTGGACATGGTGAGTTATATGGTCAGCAGACGTGTAGGCCTGTCGTGAAAGTAAAAAGCTAGCGAAGAAATAAAAAAGGTCTCCATTGTCATCTCTCGGGTATTGAGTGTTCTGCACATTTAATCGATCAGGATGCCCAGGACAAGCTTCGACTTCAAACTTGAACCCCATCTTCAAAACATGAAGGCAACGCTATGTTGAAGGTCCTTTCCACTAGTAAACTCTCAAAGGCACCGTTTACGATGAATTTAGGGGACCCTTTTTGACGGGAACTGATAGAAGTACTCTAGAATAAAGGATAACTACGAAAAAACCGCAAAAAACTATGAACAAAAAGAAATAGAAAGGGTCAAAAAAGAGCTGGAAAGGGGGGTTGGACGAGTTTCACATTGGAAGAACGGCGCTTAAGGGAGTGTTCGGGCGAGTGCACGAAGGCGACGCAATGTCTGCAATAGCAAACGACACACCCAATTTGCCTGACAATCTGACTGGCAGACTCTGGCAATTTGCCAACCAGCTTATCGATTTTTCACCAACTTTGCTCCAATGCGAAAGTGGTGAACGGCAATTAGATTTCGTAGTCAGCCTAGCGAGGGGCGGAGGGCGACCGTGACTCACTATCCGGCCCTTTATTGTGCCCTATCCAGACCGTTTTCCGACCTCACTCCTGCATAAATGGTATCAGAGTGGGCGTCGAATTCAAACCATGTGCAAATCTCCGAAACCATTTTATCGTGAACAGCGTATTTAATGATCATTCGATGATAGCCCGTTTGGGTAGCTGCCAAAAATGCATTATTTGTGGGTGGGAAAACTGTCAAACAGCGGTCTACTGGGAATTAAAAAAGAGGGCACAGGCATCATTATACTTAGGTGTCATATATAGTCGAATATATTTGTTTGCTCTGTGATAAATGTGGGATAGAAAATGGACGCATTACCGAAGTTGCGAGTCACGGGTCCAGGCAACATCACTCTCTCAAACGATGCGCGTTCCTTACTGGAACTGGGTCCATATTTTGCTCCCGTACAGCCAATAACTCCAAAATGTTTCTCGTGAAATCGTAGGGTACTTGTAAACCCCTCATGAACGACTCCGATATAGAGCTAACGCAATGCGCGGTGGAGGAGATGCGGTAGATTGGCAAAGAATTTTACCTGCTTTACCTTTTCCTTCCAGTTTCTAAAAGTCCCAGGAGGCCGATGTTGCAATTGACACTAACCAATAAGCTGCCTCTCCGCTTCACAGAACCGTGGTTTAAGGAATTAGGCGATTACGTGAGGGCGGGCAGAATTCGACAGTCAATGAGCGACAGAGGTGGAGAGTTTGTGGTTCTTCCACAATAACTTGATAAGGCAATCACGAAAATGCACCTACGCGTACTACGCGTACGCGTATTATACTGCAAATATCCCGAGAAGGAATATAAAAAGCAATATCTCAGGTGGAACAGAACTTGGTGTATTGTGGCGAAGACTGCTAAGCTGCCTAATACCACCCTCAGTCGCCTAGGCGTGACCTACCAGCCTGCCCCGTCCTGTACGTACTGATTAAAACGCATAAACTCACAACATTGGGCATGGTCTCGATGAAACACACCAAATTTAAGGTTAGATTCATAGTTAGTGGTGTTGGGGGAACTACGGACAATATATCTTGATTTCTCAATATCACCTCGAGCCAATTGCTTCGGTACATCTCCGCCCCCCTGACTAACACTAGCACGCTACTTAATAAGTTGTACAACGCCAGTCTCCAAGAAGGGTGTGCGATGAAATATTTTGCGATCACATCACTGTACACTAATATTTCGAATGAAGCAGCGCTGGAGGCCGCATGCGAATCAAAAAACAAAAAAAAACATGAACCTGATCTACACCTTCACCTACTATTACGCAAGTGATGACGAACTTAGCAGAGTGCCTAAAGTGCTCCTTTTTCAGGTGGTAGAGGGAATATTATGAGCAGTCACGTGGTCTAGCTATGGAACAACGATTAGCTCCTATGTTGACCATACCGCTTATGTGGAAACTCGAGAAGCCAGTTCTGGACAGTGGCCCAATCCCATATCATCGTTACATTGATGACTGCCTTATCATATGTTCGGCTCAGGAAGAAATAGACATATTTGCGATCTACCGCATAAGCAGTCACAAAATATCAACTTTAAACGGGAAAAGCCGGTAGAGGACTGGCTGCTATTCTTGAATATCCAAGTCCAGGTAATACGGAGCACAGCAAGAACAAAATGGTACCGCAAGCTAAGCTGTAAGAACATAATTATCCACTCCCATTAAAGGCACCCATAAAAGCCGAACACGCGGTCGTCAGCAATATGCTTAGAGTCGCAAATAAAGTTTCATCCGATGCTGAGCAGAAGAAGGAGTCATTGCGCATACTTCAGAACTTTGACTCGTTAAACGGATATCTGTGTTCTGGGTCAACATGACGAAGGTATTTATCCAAACCGACAGTCCGGGGAATAAAACAACCTGACGAGGCGACTTATTGTTTGCCTTCCACTTCCTAGGAATTAAGCAGTTCTATCCGATCACTTGTATGTCGGCGTGGTCTTCCAGACGATATACGTACGATATTGTCAAAATATTACCAAACACCCTTCGGAACCTTCTTGTTCGTAGTCGACTCTATGATACCGTATGCGACACTTCTAGCTGTGTGGTATGCCCTCATGACAAAGTGGGTGACTGTATGATGGTGGGAGTGGCCTATTCCATCTGTTGCCAGAGTTGTGGATGCGAGTACATAGATTAGATAGGTCGTGCGTTCGGGTTAAAGAACATCTAAATGCGCTTGCTGGATCAAGAATGCATACCCCGCTAGGACCCCATCGGGTTTTATTCCTCGCAGATTTATCTTTTGACGTTTCCGTGTTCATATTGGTGCTTGACCCGAGATCACAGCGCGCAAGACCCTGAAAGCGATTTGGATTACCGCTATTCGCTTTAAACAGCAGTTAATACGAGGGTGATCGTCCTCCTACCTAGGCGGCGGATTTCAGGGTGACCAGTTCATGCTTCATTCGATCAACACCTTCGAGGGTTTGCTAGTCTACTTGAAGTTTTCTGAGAGTTTTGTTGTGGAAGTGTCTGGGCGAGCATGTCACACAAATGCTTTGCACTATTTCAGGCCCTGACGAAGACGAAGCAGCCGAAACGGTGGGCAATCAAGTAATCAATATTGAGAGGCTTGGAGGGGATTTATCTTTACTATGCATCTTGCCAAGATTGCAAGAAGTTCGATCATGGACTACTTCATTAGGCTCTGCAGGAACGTTTACGATGGGAAATATTTCTTCAGAGCTCTTCTTTCTTTGAGCCTCCGTAAAATTAATAAAGTGCGTTTCAGTGGAATACGTCCACCCATCATTCTGACAAAATTTTTCTGAAAGAATTGGCCCAATTCGGAAGCACACATTTTCAGACACATGACTCAAGAAAACAGTGAACAACATTTTTTTAGTTAGACAACACGAAAAATTTTTAAGATTGTTTTTCTGAATTTCTCTGAACCGTTTCATAATATAGGTCCACCCCTAATAAATGACTTCAGAGAATTTTTCCTGTTTCACCCGGGGTATATGTCCAAACGAAAACCGAAAGCGAAATGTCTTCTCGCGGAGCCATTTGGTCCAGGCCAGTCTGCAAAAGAAAAGACCCAGATATGAGCCCTTCATAAAGCTGGACTCAGCAATCGACGCAAATTGGTAGGACTCTGCGTGGTTGCTGCATGGTTTGTTTCTACCTCAGAGATCCTGAAGAGATCGCCAATGTAAGTTGTCCAGAAGAGATGAACGAGAAATACGGAGGTCGTTCGAGCAGCACCAGCAGCGTTAGCACCAGCAGCATCAACCAGATCCGTGCAGACTTGGACTTCCCTGCGTCCAAAATGTTCGTTTGGACAGTTCTCAAACGCAGCTGCAACATTAGGAGAGAAGTTGTGAGGAAGCTCGTGCACTGTTAAGCAATTTGAAGTCTCAGGTAATCTTCTCTGGCAGGAAAAACTTCAATCTGGACGGACCCGATGGAGCAAAACTTCATCGGCGTTATCTGAGGAAGGACCCAGTGCTGTTCAGCAGATGCAACTTCGGCGGTGGTTCGCTGGCGATCTGGGGAGCCTACTGTTGGGATAGCAGGCTGGACCTAGCATCTGTTTTTTGTCGAATTGACTCACAAGAGCATCAGCAGATTTTGGAATCCAAGTTATTGCCGTTTCTGAGCCGCAGGAGACGACAAAGGCTGGTCTTCAAGCAGAACAACGCAAGTGACCATGCTCGCAATTCAAGATCCGCATGGTTGCAGCAGCAGAAAGATGGTGTTATGGAGTGATCTGCGTGCAGTCCTGAAATGAGCGAAATGAAGAGCCAACAGGCAGTTTTTTACCATCGACGAGCTGCGAAGTGCGGTCATGGAGGCGTGGAGAAACATCAACCCTCCAGTCTTCAGGAACTTAATGATGAGTATGCCACATCGACTCATGGTGCTTTTTTTAAAACAGGGTGCACCTACTGGTTACTGGTTTTCAGGAAGTACACTGCTGAATTTGTATAAATGAACTGTTGAAGAAATTTGAATAAATACCTATAAAACATTTTTTTGTCAGCTTGAAAATTCGAAAACCTGTTTCCCGTGTATTCTAATGCAGCGAATTAACTATTACACGCTTCCATTTTGGACCACCCCTTTAAAAAAGCTTTTTGCTGAGATGAGGGGACGACGTATACTACTGAAACGCACTGTATAGAAGGATGCTTAGTGTTCGTCACTACTTTTGTTCCTATCGGCATGTTTGGCCACCGACGGACTTTTACGGCGAGTAAGACACTCCATAAGTTAAAAACGCTTCCACGATGATGATTTATTCAATATGCATGTACCCAAAACGTACCTTTTTCAACATTCGCTTGATGATAGTGGGCTGCTGACAATGAGAGAATGGACTATACCCTGGACCCCAGTAAAGAGCTTGTCAACTCTACTGATGTGAGAAACTACGAATTGGAAGACTATATTGCGTAGTTCTGCAGTGATTTTCACTTTTAACTGTATGACCCCTTTCAGAATGGCACACCCCAGCTACTCCTCTACCCTACAAGGTGCTTTTTGAAACGAACACATCTACACACCTCCTACTTAGTTGCAAATCAGACCGACGAACTTCCAACTAAGATTGTAGGGGATAACCATGACGGAAACGGCCCGGAAGGGGTACTTGAACAACTTTCAGTTGTTACAATTGTGCGAACAGCTGACTGCATCTAGCCAAAATTGTCAAAAACTGCGTTACACTGTCCCCATGAATCGTGACAAGTTGATTGAACTTCTAACAGGGAGCTCCTTGAGGTAACCACCATTCAACGCCGTTGAAACTCTTCCATTGTGGCATTCAGCCGATACAATCTCCTTTGTGCTAGAATTCGTCTTTGCACAAAAAAAGAGAGACGCCAAAAAGCGATAAAAAATGCATGAGGACCACCGTGGGCAGATTTTTTAAGAGTTCGAAGCATATGATACATGAAAATAGATATGAACGTGATATCTGCAACTGAACTAATGAATAAAGGGACTGAAAGTGATGGTTTTGAGTCATGAAGGAAGGTAGCCTTTCTTGCGGAAGCGGCAAATACAAATTGATATTGCACTGGGTGCATAAATCCCATCGCTACCTTGCTTGAGAAAAAAGCTTGCAAACGCAGCCTTCCTTCCAAGATGCCATTCGCAAACCCAATACATTACTTTTTCTCGTTTGAAGAAAATAAAAGTCAATCTAAAGCAAAGACTCTGTTGCCTGGTGATATTCACAAACGGAAAACCATTTAATATCATGCACTCGTACATCAACTTGACAATGGTTTTGCGATTATTACGAGAAATTCCGACAAATATCAGAAGATTAGTCATGATCATTAACTCCGTATGAACGAAGATATTAAAGTTTCAGGACAAGTTCGGTATAGAATATGTTTTGCTTTCACCGTTTCCATGTTGTCTTGCACTTGGCTTATTAGAAAATTCTTGACGCGGTGGTTTTATATAAAAGAGCAGTCAGAAGGTTGTTCTGACATGCCGTTCGGTGAATTCTTCTAATCCAGGGAAGTTTTCATCCCATTTTTCTCCCCGCATTTGGTTTCCCTCACACTGTGGCACCAAACATAATGTTTAGAGAACCTTTTTGGTGGGATCTACATTTCAGCAAAAACAGTGCCCTCAGAAGTCTCAGAGAATTTCTGAGTAGATTTTCTTCCGAATATTTTATCCCTTCTTTCTACTTGATGGTGCTAATGGCTTCGCAGCTCAAATACTCATTGCAAACTTGACGATTTCTTATCTGCTTATCAATTTGTAGCAATCAGGAAACAGTCCCAGAATGACTCCATTTCTGCTTTTGCTGCTATCGACATGTTTGAGCATCGAAGCAATTATGCGGTGAGTAGAAGACCATCACAAGTTCATTCCGTTTTGACGAAAGTTGCTGATTCAGGGTGCCCCTGAAGAAAACGACTGTTCGGAGAAGAAGAGGCTCGTCCCTTGAAAACTTGAACGGCGATTATCAAAGAGTGGTTTACTTACCGGAGTATGAGAACGTCCCTTATGTCTACTCTCCTGAAAACGGGAATCGCCCAGGATATGTCTACTACCCAGGACGCGGGTACATCCGCGCTGATGTCCTCGTACCGGAATACTGGAACGATCCGTATGGCTACTTACCGGAATACGGGATCAACCCTAATTATGGCTACAATATGGGAAATGGGAACAGCCCTTATGGCTCAAGTGAAACACTTTACAATGACTGGGATGTGAGGAACCACGCATTAAAGGCTAAAGTTGTGTAGCTGTACAGTTGTTTACAGATGCAGTACTATGGCTCCATCCAGATTGGCGCTCCTCCTCAGATCTTCACTGTAATATTCGATACTGGTTCATCCAATCTGTGGGTTCCGTGCGCAAACTGCTTAGAGACCGCTGAATTCTGTCAAGCCCACAAAAAGGTAAGTTCTAGATTTCATAGCTAATCGTTGATGTAATAATCCAACCGCTCGTAGTTCAACTGCGAATATTCCTACACTTGCAAACCAATGTATTGGCACGTTAGAATTCCTTACGGAAAAGGCACAGCCGCTGGCCTCCTTTACAACGACATCGTCTGCGTGAGTCTCAGAGCACCTCAGTAAGAATTTTTAATCTCGACTGCCAACGTTTTTTTCCAGATCGACACGAATCCGAATCACTGCTTCCGCCAAGATTTTGTTTGTGCACAGCAAGTTCTCCAATATGATGTAAGCTCAGATCACCAAGGAAACGTTTCAATGAAGTGAACAAAAAGACGTGGTATCTGCGCTACGATTTCAGGGCAGTATGTTCGACGGCATTCTGGGTATGGCGTGGCCTTCAATATCTGGTAACATTACGACACCTCTGCAACATCTTTTTGCTAACAAGGTCGTTTTCATGATGTACAGCTCATTCCACGAGGGATAGTCGCGAGATAAGGTTTAGAAGTTTGAAAGACCCAGAGAACACGAATGGATTGAGTGAAACTGCTCATCGTGACTGTTTGAAAAGGAAGTCGATTATCAAAAGGCAGCGGTTGGTGAAATTACGAATCCAGCCTTGCAGAGAGCATGTCCGGAAGCTGTCTTCGCATTCTGGCTCAGTCGCAATTCTCTCGAAAATGCTGAAGGTGGAGAGCTGACCTTATGTGGAACAGACCCTACCCGCTACCAGGTATCGCCTTAAGACCTCTGATAAGTGAAGCTGATTGAAGATTTCAAGGGTAACATCACATGGTTGCCGCTAATAAGTGAAACTCATTGGACAGTCCAGCTGGAAGGAATCTCTGTCGGAGCAGACTCAGGAGATACTTTACATATCCCAGGGAATTTCCCAGCAGTCGTCGATAGTGGTACCTCGTACATCCTTGGACCTTCCAAATACATCCAGAAGGTGAGGTTCATCCCACTTATCCAATTTTTGAAGTACCAGCTTCGATGGTTCTCTTTGGATTTTCTTCTGATTTAAGATCCAAGATTTCATCGGTGTGGGATCCGAAGGAATTGACTGCAGTGAAGTTTCCCACTATCCAACGATCACTTTCACACTTCATGGCCATAAATTCATCCTTGAAGGAAAGAAATACTTCGTTGAGGTACATTGATGGGACTTCTCCTAACCACGGCTGACTTGTTGCCAGCAGCTATTGCTTTTTTTGCTGATAAACTAATACACAGTGCACTTCGAGAAGAACTATTGATGTAGGAAGCTGAATGTGAAGCAGTAGGCAGCAAGTTAGCAGGTTTAGAAGAGTTAGATGCCAAAGATTTAAAAGAACTGCTTGAATATTCAAATTGGAAGTATTTTTCCAGGGACCCGAAGGTCTCTGCCATCTCGCATTCCGGAAGATCCCAACCAACCGCGGTCTAGATGGTGAAACTTTTCGATCATAGTTTTTTTATTTTGTTTCATTTCTTATTTCATAATTTCAGTTAATAGTTGGACTCTTGGCGATGCGTTCATGGGCAAGTTCTACACTATTTTTGACTACGCGAACAAGAGTGTTGGGTTTGCCAAACCAGCTTGATGTGTCATCGAATTGGTGAATGTGCTAAATAAAGAGCAACAAATAAAGAATCAGCTGAAAATCACAATTTGTTCAAGAGACAGAGACAGAATGCACATCAAATACAAAATTAGTGGAGAGGCATAAAAGAGGCAGAGTAATAGTAGCTTAGGAGTTGACTACACACATAACGGAAGGTCAAGACCGTTATGACCAGCACTATCAATCTCACTTCGGCAGCAAACCTAGAACTTTCATACACAGTTGTAGGGACCTTTGATTGAGTACTCGTTGGACATGGTGAATTGTATGGTCAGCAGACGTGTAGACCTATCGTGAAAGCAAAAAGCTAGTAAAGAAATAAAAAGACGGTCTTCATTGTCATCTCTCGGGTATTGAGTGCTCTGCACATTTGATCGATCAGGACACCCAGGACAAGCTTCGATTTCAAACTTGAACCTCATCTATACAACATGAACGCACCACTACGTTGAAGGTCCTTTTCACTAGTGAACTCTTAATGATCATTAGGCCGACTGGGAATTCTGAAGCCTGTTTGTGTAGCTGCCCAAATATTTGCATTATTTGTGTTTGGAAAACTGTCAAGGGGCAGCCGAGTGGGAATTCAAAAAAGAGGCACAAGTATCATTATCCCTGAGTGTTATTTCGCTCAAAAGGTCGTGATTTATCCCCGTTTGATAATTCGCCTTAATAAACATCGCCTTCAACAATTCGAGTATCGGTCAATCGAATTGCTTTCTTTGGATACGAGCCTCCTACAGACAATAACGCAGCCTGAATCCGCACTCAGATACTACCGGCCTAATGCCCCCCCCCTTCCCCAGTTTCCGTCGAATGGGAAGCTGAGGGGCAAATCAAAAAGCGCTTTTGAACAAGAGAAAATTTGCACGCGATTAAAGGTAGTACAACTAGACTTAATATACACAGTCGGACAGGATTTATTATAGCGTGGTCGTTCCATTCTGCCAGTTGCATGCCATCATGTGCCAACAGGCTACTCCTAAATGAACACGGCAAAGGCGATGGGCCACGAGAGATCGATGGTGAGGGGTCAATTACCTCAACGTTCGATTAAGAGGCCATTTATCTTTCTTGTATCAGAATGTCAGATCACACAATGGAAGCCTTTAAGTAAATGCAAAATTATTCGTTCCCCGGAAAGTGCACTGTTGAAATGAACTAACAAATTCGTGAAAAGTTGATCATTGATATCACTGTTTCAGCTGAAACTTTTGGGATTATCAATAAGGATATAAAATAAACATTAGTCCACGCGTCCATACTCCAGTATGTCGTTTAAGAACTCAAAGTGAAGTTTTCTATTGCGGTGGAGAGTTTAAAGCTATGTTTTGACTGCAGGAAGCACCCTATGTGCCGAACACTAACTCCTTCACCTCCACGAAAATGATGCTGCAAAATTGAAAAAAAAAAATTCATGACATGAAAGGATTCCCAACAAGCAGCCATAAATCATACGGTCGTCATACGAAATACGTTGCTGAAGGAAATAACAGACGTCTTAAAATCTGGTAATCTGCTTAGCACCGCTGCTTTCAGCTGAAAGTGTTTAAATTATGTTATAAAGGGCATTAAAATGATGAGGGTTCCATGCTCTCCTCAATTATAGCACGATTCAGGCCTTCTAAGAAATGGAAACGAATTCTCCAATTGAATGGAGTGTTTACGATCCTGTCATATCCGCAAGTAACACCCCAGTAACACCCCAGGTGCTGAAAAAATCAATCTTCGTTTTCCCTGGAAAAAAGGCGACTCGTGGAGAATCCAAATATATAATAATATTTCCATTTTCTCGAAATGGAAATATTATTATACATTTGGGTTCTCCACGAGAAGAATTTTACGATGATCTTACTTTCAGCTTAATTAAAAGTTATGGCTACATGGACACTCAAGGCAGATACGGCAGACTCACAATATTACTAATCTATGTCGCTATTTCTACTACTGATCTATATCACATCACTGATTTTACGTAAGTTTGAAAGTTTTAGTGATCCAGACCATTTTCCAACCTCAAGTTAACCAGAGGGAGTAGTAAAATCAGCTAAAAACCGAGGATGTACCATTGAATCAAGAACCTAATCTGTAGATGATTAGGCCACGCTGACTGACCCCGAATGATAGAAATAATAACCCAGGAGACTTCCCAACGCAAGACAATGTCGCAAGGTTGGCGATTTGTGGTTAAAACGTCAGCCTCGGACGGAACTCGAACCCGTACCTGTTTTTTTCGGGAACCATGCTCAATCCCTTATACTACCGAGATACCGCTTGCCCACTCTTCCTTAATGGCAACATAGTAGGTTTTCACTCATTTAATGTCCCTTTATAGAAAAATTTCGCTTTTATAGACCTGAATTTGACTAGGATGCACAACAACACAGTTGTGCTGAGGAACAACAAAGACTCTCTGTTAGGTTCTGACCCAGTCATTAAGTATGCAGAGAATAAACCACTAACTCACCATGATTCCGTGGTGAGCCTGCTCTATAGATAGTACTTTCGGCTTGTCAGACGCCTCAGAATCACTGGCAGTTCGATGAGATAGGGAAGCTCAAGTCTTCTTCAATCCCAGCAAACGAGAATGGTTCTGAAGATTCGTTGATACTATAAGTGGGAAGTGAGAACAGAAAACGTAATGGGAAAATATCCAAAAATTTAATTCAATTCAAAAAAGAGCAAGATGAGCAGGCATTGCAGTGATAATCCTGGTCACGACCATAACGAGTCAGGCACTTGCTTTGGCCCTGGTGCAATATGGAGCTAATCTGGAGGTGGCAGCATAAAGTGCAAAAATTGCTAAGCCTCGTGTACTCGAACCATCAACTCAGCCTAGCCGTCCCATCCCGAAGTCCACATCGCTATCCACCATACCATCCGTCGCTGCCGGCGGCTCAACCGTGAAGAGCACATATAAAACTTTCCGCACTTTTCACCATGCTTCAACATGTGGCTCCAATTTTTGGCTACCCTTCACGTTATTTTCAACGCGCATCCCACTGGCACCTTCTACTGTGCGGACAGTCGATGCCATGAATGAAACAAGCGACGGATTTTAGTGGATTAAAATGGCAATTCCTGGCAAAATCATTTTCACTCCTTTTTTGGCATTCAGAAGGCCATTTAGCGGAAATGGACCATAGTTCTATATTCAGTGCTCATGCCCCTACACCATGCAAGAAACCGTTTTCAAAAAGCGTCCCAAGCCCTGAAAGACCTGCTCTCTTAGATCGCAATCCGTTCCACCCGATTGAGTTTCCCAACTGCGCAGAAGGAGTGGTAGTGCTGAACGTTTTTCATGACATGAAAGCACTGTTCGGAGTACCTACATGGTAACCTACTAGAAGGAGGATTTGATCTTATTTCTTATAAACAGAGCGGATATATTTTTCTTTATGGGATTTTGGTTGAGAGTAGGTCGTATGAAAAAAGACTGACTTACTCCCTAGTAGGACATTTGGTGATGGACCATTTCTTCATTGACTCTATTGCTGCTTCCCATTAAAATTTTGAACATTATGACTCAGCGATCTTCGTTTTGCTGTCTATGCTGTAAAAGATAGACATGTTCACAAAAAAGGCCAAAAAAATGAATAAGTTGGAGCGAATAACCCAAGATTGAGTTTGATGTGACCATAAAATTGTGGGTGTTGGAGAACGAGGGGTACGTGGCATACAGGGAAACGAACCCGGACCACACACAATCCATTTCATTCACACGCCAAGATTGCAGGAAGGTCGAATATGAAGACGTGAGGCGAGTACCATCTGAAAATGTTCGACTTATGAAAGCTGTATACGGACTACCCACTTCCTGGGTCCCTCTCTTCATCACCGCATCACGCCAAACTTAATTAAAAACAAGCGGTTGGATGAGCTCCTAAAGGACTACGAGCGAGAACGTCAAATTCTCAGAACGGCGTTGAAATCGACGTTATTATCTGTGTTAGTGCATCAACAAAAGTATTGCGAAGGAAAAGCACTGGAATGTTTCGTGCCGAATCACCGTTGGAAGGAAAAAATGGGTGAGACAAAAAGCATTTTCGATTATGTTCGCTCTTAGGCTGAGACAATACTGGAAGAAAGGCTCGATCGACTGCCAGACCAACAACGGTATTGTAGATCACGTGGCATGAAGATTAGTAACCTTGTTGTCACCGACCTCGACAGCTCTCGTAAAATGGACGCATTGCCGAGGTTGCGAGTCATGGTTTTAGGCAACATCACTCTCTCCAACGGTGCGCGTTCCTTCCTGGAACTGGGTCCAAGTTTTGCTTCCGTACAAAATGCTTCTCGCGAAATTGTAGGGTCTTCGTTCATGAAGTGGATTGTATTGTGAATTGAATTGTAGTTCATGAACGACTCCGATAAAGAGCTAACGCAATGCAAAATGGAGGAGGCGCCGTAGATACGGCAAAGAATTTCCTTGCTCTACCTTTTCCCTTAGTTTCTAAAAGCCCCAGGAGGCCGATGTTGCAATTGACGCTAAGTTTCAGCTGCCTCTCCGCATCACAAAAACGTGGGCTCAAGGAATCACGCGGTTACGCAAGGGCGGGTAGAATTCGATCGTCAATGAGCGACAAAGGTGGAGAATTCAAGGCAATCGCGAAACTACACCACGCGAAGCATTATATTGCAATTCGTCTGAAAAGAAATATAAAAAGCAATATCTTAGATTGAGCATGCCCCGTCCTGTACGTACTGATTAAAACGCATAAACTCACAACATCGCTGTACACTAATGTTCCGAATGAAGCAGCGCTGGGGGCCACATGCGAATCACTTCGCGAACATGAACCTGATCTACACCTTCATGAGCTTAGTGTTACGCAAGTGATGGCGATCGCAGCAGAGTGCCTGGGGTGCTCTTTTTCCAGGTGGTAGGGCAAGTATTATAAACAGTCACGTTATGGAACAACGATTAGCTCCTATGTTGATCATAGCGTTTATGTCGAAACTCGAGAAGCCGGTTCTGGACCGTGGCCCAATCCCATATTACCGTTACATTGATGACTCATCTTATGTTCGACTCAGGAAGAAATGGACATATTTTGCGATCTCCTGCACAAGCAGTCACAAAACATGAACTTTAAACGGAAAAAGCCAGTGGACTGACTAAACGGGAAAAGCCAGCCAGGGACTGACTGCCAATTTTGAATATCCAATCCCAGGTAATACGGAGCATAGCAAGAACAAAATGGTACCGCAAGCTAAGCTGTACGAACATAATTACTCATTCCCATTAAGCGAACCCCATAAAAACCGAAATGGCGTTGATCAGCAATATGATTAGAGTCGAAGATAAGGTTTCATCCGATGCTGAGCAGAAGAAAGAGTACCTGCGCATAGTCCAAAACACTGACTCGTTGAACGGATATCTGTGCTCTGGGTCAACATGACGAAGGTACTTCTCTGAACCGACAGTCCGGGAAATAACACAACCTGACGAGGCGACTTATGGTTTACCTTTCACTTCCTAGGAAGTGAGTGGATCTATTCGATCACTTCTATGTCGGCGTGGTCTTCCAGACGATATACGTACGATATTGCCAAAATAATTCCAAACACCCTTCGGAAGCTTCTTGCTCGCAGTCGACTCTACGATACCGTATGCGACACTTCTAAGTGTTCGGTGTGCCCTCATGACAAAGTGGGTGACTGCATAAAGGTGGGAGTGGCCCATTCCATCTGTTGCCAGAGCTGTGGATGCGAGCACATAGGTTAAACAGGTCGCTCTTCGTGCGTTCGGGTTAAAGAACATCTAAATGGGCTTGCTGGATCAAGAATGCATACCCCGCTAGGACCCCATCGGGTTTTATTCCTCGCAGATTTATCTTTTGACGTTTCCCTGTTCATATTGGCGCTTGAACCCGAGATCACGGAGCGCAAGACCCTGGAAGCGTATTGGATTATCGCTATTCGCTCTGACCAACAGTTAATACGAGGGTGATCATCCCTGTACCTTGGCGGCGGACTTCAAGGTGACCAATCCGTGCTTCATTCGATCAACACCTTCGAGGGCTTGCTAGTCTACCTGAGTTTTCTGAGAGTTTTGTTGTGGATGTGTCTGGGCGAACATGCTACACAAATGCTTTGCACTATTTCAGGCCCTGACGAAGATGAAGCAGCCGAAACGGTGGGCAATCAAGTAATCAATATTGAGAGATTTGGCGAGGATTTATCTTCACTATATATCTTGCCAAATTGCAAGAAGTTCGATCATGGACCATTTCATTAGGCTCTGCAGGAACGTTTACAATGTGAAATATTTCTTCAGGGTTTTTCTTCAAGCTTCCGTAAAATTAATACACATAGAAGGATGCTCAGCGTAGGAAAGATACTGAACGTCAAAACGAGGTGCACATGCGTATACGCGATGATCGTGTTCATACCTAAAAACCAGATGGAATCTTCTCGGGATCCCTGGAGAAATCAGGACTATTTCGAAATTTACCTTATACCTTTCGCTACCTTCCACTATCCAGTTTCTTCCCACCTAATAATCCTATTGACTGACCCCAGAGACTGTACGGTGTTTCCCCGCCAGACATTGTGTATGTGGAGAATGAACGGCAGCAGAAGTAATGGTGAACATCCCATGATGGAATAATGGTGATGGCAAATGAACGCAAGATAAATAAAGATTTCGTAACTGCTTTGTTCCTATAGACATGCTTGGCCACCGACGGACTTTCAGGGCAAGTAAGACGCTCCACAAGTTAAGAGCGCTTCCACGATGAAAAATGAACCAGTATGCGTGTAATCAAGACGTACTTTCTTCAACATTCGTTTGATGAAAAGTTTGCCGCTGATAATGAAGGAATAGACTATACTCTGAACCCCAGTAAAGAGCTTGACTACCAATTGGAAGACAATATTGCGTAGTTCTGCAGTGATTTTCACTTTTCACTCTATGTCCCCATTCTGATTGTTACCCCCCCCCCCCCTTCCCCACCCTCCTACACCCTTCAAAATGCTTTTTGACACTGGCACATCCATATATATCAGGGCTTCTCTGCCGAACAGGGCATGAATGGTGGAACATTTATTGTACCTGAGATTCCACGAGTTGGTCGTTCCAATAAGCTGAAGGTTTCGGAACTTTACGGTTCCCATACCACGCTTGAGACAACATCCTACCTAGCTGCAACTGCAACTACCGACGAACTTCCAACTTGTAAATAGAATTACACACATCTAACTCGCTCAACTAGGAGTACATACCTCATCTCCTATAGCCCAATAATGTTCACAATAATTTTGAAGTACCCTCTTCAGGCCAAAAAGTGGAAGTGTTGCTGTAGAGTAATGCATCGGCAGCGAAGAAAGCGAAAAATTGCTTACTTTGCGAAAGCTTTCTGGAAGTAGACAAAGATTGTACAGGATAACCATGACCGAAACGGCACGGAAGGGGTATTCGGACAGGATTTAAGTTCTTACAATTGTGCGAACAGCTGACTGCATCTAGCCAAAATTGTCCAAGACTCCTTCCACTGTCCCTATGGGTCGTGATAAGTTGATTGAACTACCAACAGGGAGCCCCTTAAGGTAGCCATTCAACGTCGTTGAAACTCTTCCGCTGTGGCATTCAGCCGATACAATCCCCTCTGTGCTAGAATTTGTTTCTTTACAGGAAGAGAAAGACGCCAAATAGCGATTAAGAATGCTGGAGGACCATAGCAGACCGGTTTTTTTTCAGAACTTGGAGCATATGATACACGAAAATATTAGGTTGATGCACAATTATTGCGGATTTTTTTTGCAACTAATTTCATATGAAGAAACGATGAAAATACTAAACAAAAACATGTTCAAAAAATTACTCCGAAACTTATCCGTCATCCATGTCAAGCATTGCCTCCCATTGCCCATGTAGTCGGATTGCTAAGGCGAAGAAGTTTCGATCCTCGAAGCGATCCATGTTTTGACATCAGCCATCAAATCATCCAAATCGTCGTAGCTTCTATTCCTTAGCCAGTTTTTCAACGAACGGTTGACGTGATAATCCATAAAAATTTCTGCCGGTGAATATGATAGATTTAGAAGCAGATCCCATTTCTTAGTTGGCTGTGGCTGATTTTTCCATCGCCGAGAAGTCATTGAGATCGCGAAACGACCCTGCCACCTTCCAACTTTTCGTTTTCTTTTCTAGACACATTTTTGTAAAGAAAATTAGGAGATCATTTCTATAAGAAACACAAACACAGTGCTTTAACTATATCGAGAAAAGGAATCCGTGAAAAAATCCGCAATAATTATGCATCAACCTAATAGAAATGAAAAGGGACTAAAAGCGACTTTTTTGAGACATGAAAGAAGGTGGCATTTCTCGAGAGAGCAACAAACACATACAATCAAGGATCGCAATGGGTACATACATAGTTCCTATCGCTAGCTCACCTGAGGAAACAGCTTGCAAAGGGAGTCTTTCCCCAACTAAGGTAACGATGCCATTCGCAAATCCAATACATTACTTTTTCCTGTTCGAGAAAATAAAAGCCAGTTCGAAGAAAAACAATCTTGTTCGGTGATATTCAAAAACGGAGAATCATTTTAATATCATGCTTTCATAGTCCAACTTGAAAATGGTTTCGCCATTATTGAGAAGAATTCCGGCAAATATCAGAAGATTAGTCATGATCATTAACTTCATATGAACGAAGATATTGAAGTTTTAGGACAAGTTCAGTATAGAACATGTTTTGCCTTCACCGTTTCCATGTTTTCTTGCACTTGGCTTATTAGAAAATTCTTGACGCGGTGGTTTTTTATAGAAGAGCAGTCAGAAGGTAGTTCTGACATGCCATTCGGTGAATTCTTCTAATCCAGGGAAGTTTTCATTCCATTTTTCTTCCCGCACTAGGTTTTCCTCATTTTGTGGCACCAAACATAATTTTTAGATATCCTTTTTGATGGGATCCTACATTTCAGCAAGAACAGTGCTCTCAGAAGTCTCAGAGAACTTCTGAATAGGTTCTCTTCCAAATCTTTTTATTCCTTCTTTCTACTTGATGTGCTATTGGCTTCGCAGCTCAAATACTCATTGCAAACTTGACGATTTCTTATCTGCTGATCAATTTTTAGCATTCAGAAAAAGCCCGAGGATGACTCCACTCCTGCTTTTGCTGTTATCGACATGTATGAGCATCGAGGCAATTATGCGGTGAGTGAAAGACCGCCACAAGTTTAATCCGTCTCTACGAAAGGCACTGATTCAGGGTACCTTTGAAGAAAACGACTGTTCGAAGAAAAAGAATTCCACCCATTGAAAACCTGGCTGTTGATGATCTATCAGGGGTCTTCAGTCCGGGATTGTGGGAGCCGGAATACTCTGGAACGATCCGTATGGCTACTTGCCAGAATACGGGAACAACCCCAACTATGGCTACAACATGGGAAATGGGAACAGCCCTTATGGCTCAAGTGGAACACTTTACAACTATTGGGATGTGAGGAACCACGCAATAAAAGCTGAAGTTGCGTAGCTCTATAATTGTTTCCAGGTGGAGTACTCCGCCCAAATCCAGATAGGCTATCCTCCTCAGAACTTCATTGTAGCGCTCGACACTGGCTCATCCTTTCTGGGGTTCCGTGCGAAAAGTGCCTTAAAACCGCTGAATTTTGTCAATCTCACAAGAAGGTAAGTTCCCAATTTCAGAGCTGTTTCTTGTAATAGTTATCCGACCGTTCGCAGTTCAACTACAATGAATCCTCAACCTGCATCTGGAAGCATGGAGCCCCCCTCTATCTTCCTTAAGGATCAGAAGATGTCATGGGCTACCTTTACAGCGACTTCGTTTGCGTGAGTCTCGTTTCAAAGAATCTTAGAAGGAATTGTTAATCTCCACTGTCAACGCTTTTCTTCTAGATCGACACGAATCCGAACCATTGCTTCCGCCAAGAATTTGTTTGTGCACAGCTAATCGACGATAGGGATGTAAGCTTATTCATCAGTGGAATGTTGTAACGAACTGAAGCAAAGAAACGTGGTATCTGCGCTCCGATTTCAGGAGACTATAGCCGACGGCATTCTGGGTATGGCGTGGCCTTCAATGTCTCGTAACATTACGACACCTTTGGAACATCTTTTTGCTAACAAGGTCATTTTCATGACGTAGAGCACATTCTACAACAGATAGTCGCGAGATAAGGTTTAGCGCTTTGAATGACCGAGAGATCACGCACGAATGATTGTTCGAAAGGGTACCAATTTCAAAATGAAGTGGTTAGTAGACTTACAAATACGACTTTGCAGATGGCGTGTCCACAAGCTGTCTTCGCATTCTGGCTCAATCGCAACCCCTCCGAAATTGCTGAAGGTGGAGAGCTCACCCTATGTGGAACAGACCCTTCCCGCTATCAGGCAGCGCGGTAAGACTTCTGATAAGTGATGCCGATTGAAGATGTCAAGGGTCCAATTGCATGGGTACCGCTCATCTATGAGACCGTTTGGGCTGTCGAGCTGGTAGGTATCACCGTTGAAGCTGAATTCGGTCGGCCTCACGTAATCATGGAAAGAGCCGTCGCGGCAATTGACAGTGGAACAGCCCACATCGTTGGGCCTCCTTATTATATCCAGAAGGTGAAGTTCAGCGCATCTTTTTCTTAGTTTCTGAAGTGACAGCTCCAACGGTTTTCTTCATTTTTCTTCTGTTTTTCTTCATTTTTCTTCTGTTTTAAGATTTTGGATTTAATCGGCGCGGAAGAATCGAAAGGAATTGACTGCAGTCAAGTTTCCAATCCTCCAACAATCACATTCAGTTTTAACGGCTGTGAAATCACCCTTGGAGGACGACAATACTTTGTTGAGGTACATTGACAGGACTTCGCTTAGTCTCGCATGGCTCATTGCTAGCAGCAATTGCTTTCTTGGCCGAGATACTAATGCGAATCCGATCACATATCCGAGAAGAACTTCTGATGTGCGAAACTGAAGCTGAAGCACTAGGCTACAAGTTTGTAGAGCTTAGATGAAGAGTTAGATGGGATGTAAAATTTGAGTTTTTGGGAAGAAAGTTTCAAAACAATTGATAAAATAATCAATGTGGAACTGCCTTTTCAGAGACCCGACGGTCTGTGCTATCCCGCATTCCAGAAGACCCCATTTACAAAAGGTTCAGAAGGTAAAGCTATCTTGTCACAGTTTTTCAGAAGCGGCATATTTCATAGTTTCAGCTGAACTTTGGATTCTGGGCGATGCCTTCATGGGCAACTTCTACACTATTTTTGACTACGCGAACAAGAGTGTCGGGTTTGCCAATCTAGCTTAATTTGACATCGAACTGGTGAATGTGCCGAATAAAGGGCAGCGAATAAAGAATCAACTGATAATTATAGCTTGTACAAGAGACAAAGACAGAATAGAATAGAAATTAAATACAAAATTAGAGGAGAGACATAGAAGCGACAGAGTAATACGAGCCTCGGAGTTAACCGCACAAATGACGGAAGGTCAAAAACAGTTTTGATCACCACTGATCAATCTCGTTTCGGCAGCAAACTTAGAACTTTCATTCAGAGTTGTAGGGACCTTCGATTAAGTACTTAAAGAAATAAAAAACGGTCTCCATTGTCATCTCTCGGGTATTGAGTACTCTGCACATTTAATCGATCAGGACACCCAGGACAAGCTTCGATTTCAAACTTGAACCTTATCTATACAACATGAACGCACCACTACGTTGAAGGTCATTTTCACTAGCAAACTCTTAATGATCATTCGATAATAGCCTGTTTGGGTAGCTGCCCAAATATTTGCATTATTTGTGGGTGGTGAAACTGCCAAGGGGCAGCCGAGTGGGAATTTAGGAAAAGGGCACAGGGGTCATTATACCCAGGTGTTATATCGCTCAAAAGGTGATTTATCTCCAGTTGTTGTTTCACCTGAATAGACATCAGCTTCAACAATTCAGGTATCTTTCAATCGGATTGCTTTTCTTGGATACGAGCCTCCTACAGGCAATAACACTCCCCAAATCTGTACTCAGATACTACCGAAACATTTCGGTAACATGTGGAGTTCATGGCGTTTTCCAGCAAATGGGTTGCCAGTATTAGTAGTAGTACTTATCGCCCAGTATTTCAGCATGAGTACAATTCGTTCTATGAAAGTAAAAAGGAAAAAAATGTATAACATCACTATCCGGCCATCCCAGAACCATATCTACTCATGTGCTTTGCAACAATATCCTAGTACTGCGTGGGGCAATCACTAACAGCCTCCCACACACCTGGTTTTCTTTGGAGCTGGGAATGAATGAGTGATCACTAGCTCCACTATTAAGCATTAATTAGTCGAACATTATATATAACATTATATATATAAACTTTAGTAAATTCTGACTGCATATTACCACCTGCAAAATCAACAACACATTGTACTCGATCACGGAATTCTTCAATGGCCTTCCGCACAAACGAAATCGAAAGTTTTTGCCACGCAAATTTGATGCGTCTTCTGAGGTCGGCGAGATCGGCAACTTCTTGACTCTTGTTGAGTTCTACAGGAAGCCAGATCCTAAGCGATGATGTCCAGGAATCTGTCCGTGAGCGACTCGATCGAGAAAGTTGCGTATCTGCTTGTTGCCGACCGATATCCCATAATTCGTCTTGAGCGCGTCCGCAATGGCAGACGGCTTCATAGTTTGATGCCATATAGGAACCACACGAGTTTCTGCTTCCTTTCATCAAGCAACGTTCTTAGTACAATTTACCCAATCACTTTCTTCTGCTGCTTCAATCGGTGCGACGTATTCCGCCCTGGATTAGGCCCCATGAATAGTGTCTCTTTTTGGGCACCCCTATATATAATTGAATTTATTCAAATACACCCAAAGGTGTGTCATACAACATAAAGGCATGAACTCTGAAGCAATTCTTATGTCAACAACAAAAAAAGAGGAAGAAGGGAAAGCATAGAGGGAAGAAAAATAAGGGAGCCTCAAGGCAAACCCTGAGGTTATGAACGGAACATCTGACTACGGAAATGAGGAACGAAGAAAACAGGGCAAGAATATCGGCCGAAGGAACATCGTTAGAATCACACAGGGACTTCTCTTATGTGTGAATGCAAGTTGCTCTCCTCTGTGAAAAAGAGGTACTCAACAAGCTAGTGATCCACGGGATGAAGACACATAGAGGGCGAAGCTCTAAGGCAGCTAACAACTCAGCCCCACACTTACAATGCATCAGGGAATAGAGGCGACAAGCCCAAGAGTAACTTGAGCGGTGGATTCATCGTCTCACAGGCTCCTCAAACAGCTGAAACAGATATAGATGAAGGCCACAGTATCATCGGAAGACTACATCAATCAACCGACTTCTTGCTCTGGAGAGGGAGAGGTGAAAAATATAAAGAAGTGATAAAATAAAGAAAGAAATGCAATTTGCAATGCAATCTGAAAGAATCTAAGGAAGAAACAATATGGAAAGATAAGAGGTACTACAAACAAAAAGAAAATGCTCAAATAGAGCGTAACTCAGAGTCGATCCTGATTAATAGGGCCAGAGATATGCATGTGAACGTCGCACATGGATTAGTAGGACGGCAATCGCTAGAGGTAACTGAAATGTTAAAAAGAAATATGACAAGGCCTAGACAATTTTTGGAATACCTAAGGTGCACATGAGGTCCAGCTTGCTCAGTCTACTCTTGAATATCTTACTGTTTGGCGCTTGAAGCACGTGGGGCGGCAAAAGCTCGAACCATCTGGCACAACGGTTAAAAAGATTATCGAACAATAACGAATGATTCTTCGCGTAAATGAACTGTGGTAAATGTGTGATAAATAGTGAGTGAATCATGTAATAACAGGATCGGGCACGTCAGAGGTCGATCGGCCATCAGCTAGCCTTAACTGCTATAAAATGGTTGACTGAACCGTTCTTAAGTTGAAGGCCATGGCGCAGAGGGAGCACGCGCGTCTGATATTGACACCCGATTTGGATTTCGGCGTTTGGGTCGTGCACAGCGCTTACAAACGCTGATACAACATCGTTGGCAAGGAATGTGTGCTTCTCTGTGCTATTTCGGTCGGTTCCTAGTGTCAGTGCCCCCTAGTTTCCGTCAAAAGGGAAGCTGAGGGGCAAATCAAAAAGCGCTTTTGAGCAAGAGAAAATTTGCACGCGATTCAAGATAGTACAACTAGACTTAATAAACACAGTTAGACAGTATTGATCATAGCGTGGTCGTTCCATTCTGCCAGTTGGATGCCACCATGTGTAAAACGGCTACTTTTAAATGAACTCGGCAATAGCGAAGGTGATGGACCACGAAAGATCGATGGTGAGGGGTCAATTAGCTCAACGTTCGATTAGGAGGCCGTTTATCCTTCTTTTATCAGAATATCAGGTCACACAATGGAAGCCTCCATGTAAATGCAAAAGTATTCGTTCCAGAGAAAGTGTAGCGCTGAAATGAACTAGCAAATTCTTGAAAAGTTGATCATTGATATCACTGTTTTCAGCTGAAACTTTTGGAATTCTATCAATAAAGATATCAAAATAAACATGAGTCTATGTTTCCATATTCCAATATGTCGTTTAAATACTCAGATTGAAGTCTTCCACTGAGGTGGAGAGTTTCAAGTTATGTTATATCTGCAAGAAGCATCCTTAGTGCTGAACACTCACTCCTTCACCTCCATGAAAATGATGCTGCAAAACTGAAAAAATTAAAAATTTATTACATGACAGGATTCCCACAAGCAATCATAAATCACACGATCGTCATACGGAATACATGGCTGAAGGAAACAACAATTTTCTCAGGGTAAGTTGTGCGACGTGGGGCCGAGCATTGTCATGGAGTAGATTTGACCCCTTCCTACTCACCAGTGCTGGGCTCATGAGCTGGTGTTTTCGATGCATAGTGGCAGCCCCGTTATTGCCGTAGATCGCGTTCCCGCCCCTCGATCGGTGTCACGTTAGACGAGTGTTGGGACAATACAGATTGCAACTATTCGTTCTAGGACCCACACACAATCAGCTGATCGCTTAGTAATGAGTGATGAGGCGTTGATTTCCTCCTATTCTTTTATTTTTTGTTATTCTTTTTTGCTGCCGCGATCCCTTATTTAACTTCCTACTTATAGAGACTGAAAAGGTGAGCTACTTTTGCAGTTATTGAGTTTTTTGTTTACTTATGCTTATAAATAAATGAATTTGCTTACCATAGTCTGTTATTCGCACCAGGACCCACCCGCCCGCAGTGAGACACATAGTGTAGCCCGTCCGAACACCCCACACTTCTTCATCTTTCTATTCTCTTTCTCGTCCAGCCCCTTTTTGACGGTTTTTCGAAGCCTTTTTTCACTTTGGAAACACCGATTCACGCAGTTTCTTCCCCTTCATCGCACTATTTCCGATCTTGTCTTCCACTTTTCGTCACAACCTGGATTACCCTAAATTATCGTAAACTGTGTCTTTAAGTTAAGTAGCTCAAAATCGTCTTGAACTGTGCCTCTAAATAATGCCCGTCGATCGCCGGCTGGACTTCCCTTGTCGAAATAATTTATTTGTAGGTAGGGCTAGGTACCATGCCACGAGTATGACCTATGAACGGAATACCAGGCTTAGTTCACTCGAAAGTAACCTTCGGATCTATAGAAAAGGATAGGAAGGGATAGGAGACTCGAAGAAAAACGAAGTCTAGCTAGTTACAACCAGACTCATCGGCGAGAGGGAGAGAATGACGTCTAATTGGATACATACTTCACCAAAGATCCATACACCTCATCTGTATTCAAACACAACAACAATCAAAGACAGCATTGTAAAAAAGAGGGTGATAATCGGTGTCTATTCAGTGCTGGCTAACTCCAAGCAACCAGTACTTGCTCCTGATTCGATGTCTTTTCCAGTGGTAATAATGTGCCTCTTGCTCAACATAATGTCGATGGCACTGTTCGTGATTCAAGTGGCAAAGATCATGAAGCTCTTAAACAACTCAATGCATTCTTAGCTCAAGGTACGTAGCGTGAGATCCAATCCATTTCTTGCGAAAAAAATTACCGGAATGAGTTAACATGGTGAGGCCCTGGGGTTGCAAGGTCCCAACTTCTCCGGTTGGCAGCTTGCCCCAACTCTCCGACACTTGCTCACACCGGCTAGCCTTTAAGATAGTGAGCCAAGGCAGGCTACTGTAGACGGAGGCAAATCAAGGTGAAAGTTGAATTACGGGAGTCAAGCTTGCTGCTTCAGCTGCAGGAAACGTTGTCGGAAACAAAACCGTTCGCTTGCTATCACCTAGGATCGGAAACACGAAAGGCACAGTCAAAGAGGTGCTTCAAGTGATTTTGTGAATACTACCATTTCTTACGCCCACATTAAGCCTCCGGTAGGTTTGTGCCACTAGCGTACATCTACGTATACAGTGCGTTTCATAAGTATAAGATCACACTCAAAATTGATGTTTGCAGGAGAAGCAGCCAAGCAGATAAGTTTTAAGCACTACTATTAGATTCACCTCCCTGAATAACCCCCACGCACGGACATTTCTTGAATCAACTTCTGCCATAAAACTTTTTTTTACAAATAATTTCAATTTTGCGCCGTTTCATAAATATAAGATCACTTTGAGAATTTGTAAAAATTATCATTAGTAACGGCAAAAAACATACAGTATTCCATGGGACTTCCTTGTTCTAGCCTAATATCGAATAACCTATAGGGAATTCTCGAAATAAGGTTTCGAAAGATCTCGCCGGAGATTTCATTCCAAGCACTGCCTGCTTGAGCTCTTCTGTTGTCTGAAACTGACGGTTGTTCGCACGAATCTTTTTTTAGAATGATGCCCCACAGTGTCTCCGGCGGGTTCAGATCGCGGCTGCAAGCTGGCCATGTCACTTCGAAATTTTGGGAAAGGAAACAGTCTTTTGTGGAATGATTAACGTGGATCGCAGCACTGTCCTGTTGAAAAGCGCAGTTAGAACCATGTCGCCGGCTCAGAAATGGCACCAGGTGTCATAGTAAGACTTCCTGAAATTCCTTAAAGTCCATTTTGGAGGTCGCGAGAGCAAGCTCCAACCCGACATCTTTGCAAAGGGCTCCCCGTACCATGACACTTCTTCTATCAAAATTACGGCGACTAGAGTTGATCGACTCTTTTCGTAGGTCATGCCGGTAGTAGTTCTAACCTTTGGGCTTTCTTTCTTTCTTTCCAGCTTTCTTTTCATCGGAAAATACTGAACCAGAATATTGGACTATATGGTTATTCAATAATATAGGCTGACTTTGGTCCAATCTCATTCCAAATCCAACTTCGCAAATTCAAGTCGTGCTCTCCTGTAGTGGTCTGTAAGCCTTGATGCCCGCTTTCTTCATTGTTGCCCTGAAAATGCTACTGCCTTTTCACGGCTCTCAATTCAGTAGTTTTGGAAACCGAGAATACCAACTCCGATCGAACTTTGTTCAACGACAAGGTTTGTCGGAACTAGTCCCTACTTAACATCCTCTTCTCGTCGTTCGCGGTTATCTTGCGCGAGCATCTTGTCCTCGAGATGTTCTGTAGTCTCCAAATATCTTTGCACTTAGCTGAGGGATCTCACGATTTTACTCCTAATTGCCCTCGTGCTTAACCCTGCATCCCGAAAATTTCGATTTTGTGTTTCTTCTTTTAAGAAACGATGACTTCCGCGAGGCAAAGTGTATATTCCTTCCGAACATATTTGCTACATGTTCTCTCTTATAGAGATCTTTCCACGTGCAAACTCTGCTGCATGCCATTTCAAAACCTTCGCGCTGTCGGGGATGACCTCATACTTATAAAACGGTGGACAAATTTTATTCATTTATTTTTTATTTAGTGTGCGTCGACCGACGCGCTTCTATAGAACATCAGTTCTAGCCAGGGGTAAAACAGGGTCTGATTGCATAGTAACAATAAACTTATGCAAATCAAATCTAGATACAAATGAACATAACGGATAGTAACAAAGAAATAAAAAAAACTAATTCTCTGAAGACCTGATAGAACTGGAAAAAATATATAAAAAAAGATAGAAAAAAAATTGAACTCATTTGTGTCCCAACGTATGAAAACAAAGGCACTTGTTGCTTGAATGGCGGTTAACTGCTCGTTCCTTGCCCAATACGTCCCAGCGACACCGTGTCAGCTCCAGCCCGCATGCGCGTGAGTTCGGACACAATACGCTCCTGCACCAGTCGGCTATGGTGCCCAGTCGCCACCTTAGGGGTCATAGGGGCTTACCCCAACTTCGGGACACGGGTATACCGACCTCCCTCGTGGAAACGGAAAGCTAGGGGAGTAAAGTGTACGACCCACATGCATGCGCCCGGAGCCTTCAACCAGCCACTAGACCATCGGTCCACCAACAAGGAGAAAACTTTCATCAGAAACATCAAGTAGCCGGTCAGAAGCCTAGAATAGTTTTGGAGGATAAGATCCAGGCAAGATCAGTGTGAGAAAGATCAGGATGTTGGAACGAACACACTAAAAACTGTTAGCAGAACAATCCTTCAAGTGATTGAAAATAGAAAATAGTGACAAATAGAAAATAACCCATATAAATATATACCATATAAATGTTAATATAAAAGTTGAGCACACAAGCAGGTATATGGAGGTTATTGAAGGTGATGAATCTAATGGTGGTGCCAGAAAGATATGCGCTCGGCTGCTTATCCTGTAAATAACAAACTCGAGGGTGATCTTATACATAGGCGCACTGTACTAGTACTGCAGTCCACGTGCTACTGTACCGCTACTATTATCCAACTACCTACTTCAAGGCCTACGCCTGTGTTTGACGTGATGCTTATGCGTGAAATCCCTCGATATCAAAATATAAATAAGCTCATTCGCCCCTTGCCAGAATGGAATTGATGTGCAATTCCTTGCTGACCCTATCCAAGTACTTAACAATTTTGAAAAAAAAAAATTGACGAATAGGTCCGAACCACAAAATTTTTCAAAGACTTGCTAACGAGAAGGTGAGGAACTAAGAAATTGCTGCTTTCACCAACATGATTCTATAAGATACAACCCAGGCCTTTCTCTTGGTTATTTGTCATGAGGGATAGGATTCACTTCAGTTGGATGGTACCAGTTTGTCGGTAAATCCAACGAGTCAGAGAGGGCTCAATTTTTTGCACTTCGGTTCACCTGAGAATTTCTCTCGAAAAGGAACGTCAGGTCCTTTTCCAGATATCGCTACTGTCGCCAGACATTCCGCTGACCGGATCCAGATAAAGACGATCCAGTAAGAAATGCTTTACTGGAACTGCTTCTCGAAGTGAATGGAGCGACATCCGGCATGCGAAAAGCACTGGTGAGAATTCATTGAATCCTCTGAGCTATCTGCAAGAAAAACTAAGTAACATGAATAGCTTCAGAATTGATAACAGCGATAAGCAAAGAAAATTCCAGAACCACATGAAAAAGTCTACAACACCTCAAATGACCGTGGAGGATGAGGAGAGAACCATGGGAAAAAAGGAACGGTAGAAAATTGAAGTCATACAAGCTATGGAAAAGACGTATTCAACTGAGCAAGTAAGTTGTAAAGATTATAACGATTAAGCATGATTAAAGTAAAATTTAACGATTGCGCTTGCAATGAGCCCGGGCTGCATCGATTTCATGGACGAATGGTAGGTCGATTGGGAGAGGGAGGCGGGAAGAAAGTTAGATCCCTAGAAAAACCATCTAATGCGTTGTACACTAATTAGTTAACTATTTAATATTGTTGGGAGACTTTTCAGAATTTGTATTCTCGACCCACCAGCCTTTCCTTCTTCCTCCCCGCTCCCTCCCAGGATCCGCACTGGATCCTCGTCATACCGAAGCCACGCTGTCACTGATATATCTACTCCATGGGGCTTGTTGCTGTAAAGCATCGTGAACATTATCTTCCCCTGGACTGGCGTGAAGGACCGTTTTCGACCATCGCCCTATTGATGACGGCACATTTCCTTCATTTGAAGTAACTCTGCTTGCTCTATCCTTCCTTCAACTGAAAGTCTCCCGAAGAGGAATCGCAAACTTTCGAGATCGTTTCGTCTTGGCCCAGATTGCTAGGCTGATGGCCCTAACCACTCTATAAGAACAGATGGCCCCCACATCTTCGTGGCTTTATTGACAAGGTTCAACAGCCAGTGTCCAAGCTGCTGGGGAAGTGAGCCGCTTTGCTGGGATTACTCGGATTTGATTTATCTTTACAAAGAGTAAAGAATGCTATGAATGACATCAAGGTTGCACTAAATCTTTTAGGGTGGTTGGAGAGAGGGCTGAGTCTTTTCAATCAAATCCCCTCTTTGCCACAAACTATTACAAAACGTCAAAGTTCCACAGGAGGACGAGGAGGATGGCCTCCATGAAAGAGACCTCTCACCTCCAAGCCCTATTAGCTTCACGAAGAGATACAGAGCCAAAATTATGCCATCTGTGGGGTGTTATCGTGAAAGCATAGACACTTAAAAACTCCATTCTAGATGGCAAACTGTTTTTGGAACTGGGAAGCAAGAGCTCTCCATCTTCATCTGGTGATGCTCACGCTTTGTATAGACTCTAGCTAATCAATCTGTCTGGTCTCTACATGGGTTCCTTTTCAGATGGATTCCATCTAGCGAAAATTTTTGAAAATTGCCTTCCACTGTCCCCATGGGTCGTGACAAGTTGATTGAATTCTAACAGGGAGTTCCTTAAGGTAGCCATTCAATGGCGTTGAAACTCTTCCGTTGTGGCATTCAGCCGATACAATCTCCTCTGCACTAGAATTGCTCTTTCTACAAAAAAAAAAGAGAGAGACGACAAAAAGCAATAAAATATGCTTGAGGACCATCATAGGCAGATTTTTCAGAACTCGAAGCATTTGATACATGAAAATAGAAATCAATGTGATATCTGCAACTGAACTAATGAATGAAGGGACTGAAAGCGATTATTTCGAGTGATAAAAGAAGGTAACATTCCCTGCGAAAGCGACAAATACAAATTGGGATTGCACTGGGTGCATAAATCCCATCGCTACCTTGCTTGACAAAAAAACTTGCAAAGGCAGCCTCTCTTCCAAAATGCCATTCGCAAATCCAATTCATTGCTTTTTCTCGTTTGAAGAAAATAAAAGGCAGTTCGAAGAAAAACACGCTCTTGCCTGGTGATATTTAAAAACGAAGAATCATTTTAATATCATGCACTCATAGTCCAACTTGAAAATGGTTTCGCCATTATTGAGAAGAATTCCGGCAAATATCAGAAGATTAGTCATGATCATTAACTTCATATGAACGAAGATATTGAAGTTTTAGGACAAGTTCAGTATAGAACATGTTTTGCCTTCACCGTTTCCATGTTGTCTTGCACTTGGCTTATTAGAAAATTCTTGACGCGGTGGTTTTTATAAAAGAGCAGTCAGAAGGTTGTTCCGACATGCCATTCGGTGAATTCATCTGATCCAGGGAAGTTTCATCCCATTTTTCTTCCCGCATTTGGTTTCCCTCTCATTGTGGCACCAAACATAATGTTTAGAAAACCTTTTTGGTGGGATCTACATTTCAGCAAGAACAGTGCTCTCAAAAGTCTCAGAGAACTTCTGAATAGGTTCTCTTCCAAATCTTTTTATCCCTTCCTTCTACTTGATGGTGTTATTGGCTTCGCAGCTCAAATACTCATTGCAAACTTGACGATTTCTTATCTGCTGATCAATTTATAGCAATCAGAAAAAGCCCCAGGATGACTCCTCTCCTGCTTTTGCTGCTATCGACGTGTCTGAGCATCGAGGCAATCATGCGGCGAGTGAAAGACCCTTCACAAGATTATTCCGCCTCTATAAAACTACTGATTCAGTGTACCCTTGAAGAAAGCGGCTGTTCGAAGAAGAAGAATCTCATCCATTGAAAACTTGGCCGTTGATGATCTGAGAGGGGTCTTCATCCCGGAATTCTGGGAGCCCGAATACTGGAACGATCCGTATGGCTACTCACCGGAATACGGGAACAACCCTGATTATGGCTACAACATGGGAAATGGGAACAACCCTCTTGGCTCAAGTGAAATACTACAACACAACCATTTTGATGTGAGGGGCTACGCAATAAAGGCTAAAGTCGCATAGCTGTACAGTTGTTTTTAGACGGATTACTATGGCCCCATCCAGATTGGCGACCCTCCTCAGAACTTCACTGTACAATTCGACACTGGCTCATCCAATCTGTACGTTCCGTGCGCAAACTGCTTAGGGACCGCTGAGTTTTGTCAGAGACACCATAAGGTAACTTCTAGATTTCATAGCTCTTTCTTGGAATAATTACCCAAACGTTCGTAGTTCACCTGCAAGAATTCTTTAACTTGCAAGCAAGAGCATGGACACCTCAACATTACTTACGGAATCGGCAGCGCCAACGGCTCCCTTTACAGTGATATCGTTTGCGTGAGTCTCACAGCATCTCAAAAGGAATTGTTAATATCGACTGTTTGTGCTTTACTTTTAGTTCGATACGGAGCCGAAGCATTGCTTCCGCCAAGAATTTGTTTGTGCAGAGTATGTGCTCGGTTCAGATGTAAGCTCAAATCATCAAGGAAATGTTATGAATTGAAACAAAGAAGCGCGGTAGATACGTTCCGATTTCAGGGCACTATACCCGACGGCACTCTTGGTATGGCGTGGCCTTTAGCATCTCAGGGTGACATTACGACACCTCTGGAACATCTTTTTGCTAACAAGGTCATCTTCATGATGTACAGCTCATTCCACAACAGACAGTCGCGGGTAAAGGTTTAACGAAAAGATCAAGAGATCACGTATTGGATTAAGTGAAACCGCTCACCGTGACTGTTTGAAAGGGTGCCATTTTCCGAAGTGTGGTGGTTGGTAGACTTACAAATATGGTCTTGCAGACAGCGTGTCCGGAAGCTGTTTTCGCTTTCTGGCTCAACCGCAACTACTTAGACGATGACGAAGGCGGAGAGCTGACCTTATGTGGAACAGATCCTTCCCGCTATCAGGTATTGCCTTGAGACTTCTGATAAGTGAAGCTTATTGAAGATTTCAAGGGTAACATCACATGGGTGCAGCTCTACGGTGAATTCTACTGGGAAGTCCTGCTGGGAGGGATCACCGTCGGAGCAGAATCAGGCAATCCTTATCCTTTAGAGATCCCAGGAAATTTCATGGCAGCCGTCGATAGTGGGACCTCGTTCATTGTTGGACCCCCCGAAAACATACAGGAGGTAGGGTCCTGCAAACCTTTTTCAATTCCCGGGATACCAGCTTCAATGAATTTCGTTCGCTTTTCTTCCGTTTTAGATATTGGATCATCTCGGCGTGATAGAATTCGAACCGATTGACTGCAGTACAGTTTCCAATTACCCAACAATCACTTTCAAACTTTTGAGCAACGAATTTGTGCATGAATTCGAGCTTGAAGGACAACAATACATCATTGAGGTAATCGAATGGACTTTCTGAACCTCGGCTGACTTGTTGCCAGCAGAAAAACAATTCATAAGTACAAGATTACTTTGAGACTTTGAAAAAAATATTAGTAGTAACGAGGAAAAAACAATTAGTCGATGGGTCCTCCTTGTTCTAGCCCAATATAGAATAACCTACATGGAATATTCAAAACATGGTCTCGAAGTGTCGGGGAATTCACTCCAAGTTCGAGATTCAGATCTGGGCTGCAAGCTGGCCACACCAGAATTTCGAGGTTTAGGGAATGTAACCAATCTTTCGTGGTATGACTAACGTGGATCGCAGCACTGTCCTGTAGAAAAACATGGTTAAGATCCGTCGCCGGCTCAGAAATGGCACCAGGTGCCATTGTAAGACTTCCTGAATTTCCTTCGAGTCCATTTTGGAGGTCGCAGAAGCAAGCTCCAGCACGACGTCTTTGTAAGACACCGTGTACAATACCACTTCCTCCTCCAAAATTGCGACGGTTAGAGTTGATCGACTCTTCTCATAAGTCATGCCAGTAGTAGCTGTAACCATTGGGAGCGTCCAAATTAACTTTCCTTTCATCGAAAAATTCGATCTGAACAAGAATATTGGACTGATGGCTAGCCGGTAATAAAGCATGACTTTCGCCCAATCTCATCCCAAATTCAACTTCGCAAACAAATCGTGCCTTCCTGTGGTGATCGGTAAGCCTCGAGCTCTCATCATTGCTGCCCTGAGTCGCTGCGCTTTTGCACGGCTCTCCATACAGTAGTTGTCAACACCGAGAGACCCAACTCCGATCGAACTCAATTTATCGACAAGATTCTGTTCGAAATAGCTCTTGGCGTTCTTCTCTCGTCCTTCGCAGTTAGCTTGCGTGGACGTCCTGTTCACGTGGGAGACTTCAAATATCTTTGAACAAAGCTGAGGGATTTCACCATTTGCCTCCTGATTGCCTTCATACAAAATCCTGTATCATGAAGATTTCGATTTTGTGCTTCTTCTTCTGAAGAAAGATGACCTCCGCGAGGCAAAGTGCATATTGCTTCAAAACATATTTGCGACATATTCTCTCCTATACGGATCCCTCTTATTGTTAGTGCGAGTTCTGCTGCACTAGATTTCGAAATCTTCGTACTGTCAGTGGTGGCCTTAGACTTATGAAACGGCGGAAAAATCTAAAACAATCTATATAAATGTTAATGTAAAAGTTGAGTAAACCGAAGCATGAATAGGAGGGTTAATGAAGGTGCTGAATCTAATGGTGGTGCTTACCAAATTCGAGGATGATCTTATACTTATGAAACGCACTGTACCTTCCTTGGCTGAGGAACTAATGCGCAGTCCGAGCGCATCACCGACAGTAGGTCTTGATATGGAAAGCTGAAGAAGCAGTAGGCTGCAAGTTTGCCTAGTCTAGAGAAGTTAGATGTGAGGGCTTTGAAAGAACTGCTGCAATAATTGATTTGGCATTGCTTTCCAGTCATCCAACGGGGAATGCATTGTTGGGTTCCAGAAGATGCCACCCGGAAACGGTAAGCTTCGTAACATCTAGTCGCTGGTTGCAGAAGTGACAAATTCGTACATAGTTTCAGGTGAATTCTGGGTTCTTGGCGATGCCTTCATGAGCAACTTCTATACTATATTTGACTACGCAAATGGACGAGTTGGGTTTGCCGCACCAGCTTGATTTGTCATCGAACTGGTAAATGTGCCAAATAAAGGGCAGCAAATAAAGAATCAGCTGATAATTATAGTTTGTACAAGAGACAAAGACAGAATGCATATTAAATACAAAATAGTGGAGAGGCATAGAAGTGGCAGAGTAATAGGAGCTTCGGAGTTGACCGCACACATGACGGAAGGTCAAAGACCGTTCTGATCGGACCTGATCAATCTCACTTTGGTAGCAAACTTCCAAATTTCATTCAAAGTTGTGTGGATGTTGATTGAGTACTTGTTGGACATAGTGAGTTATACAGTCAGTTGTCGCACAGGCCAGTAGTGAAAATAAAATGACGATAAACAAGTGAAAAAACGGTCTCCATTGTCATCTCCCGGATATTGAGTACTCTGTACATTTAATCGACCAGGACACCCAGGACAAGCTTCGACTACAAACTTGAACCTTATCTCTAAAACATGAAGGCACTACTAGGTTGATGGTCCTTTTCACTAGCAAACTCTTAATGATCATTCGATGCTTGCCTGTTTCGGTGATTACTAAATTAACTGATCAAATATCTGTTATATTTGTGGGTAGCGAAACTGTCGATGACAGCCCAGTAGGATTTCATAAAAAAGGGCACAAGATTATACATAAGCTACCCAATCATAGTTTTTCAGCTTTCATTTCATTTCACATTTCACAGTTTCAACTGGTTCCTGGGGTTAGTAACATCGTTCAAAAGGTGGTTTATCCTCGGTTAATGTTTCACCCAAATGAAGATCAGCTTCAACAATTCAGGTAGGTTAATCGAATTGCTTTTTTCGGATACGAGCCCTCCACAAGCCATGACACAGCCTAAATCACTACACAAATACTACCGAACCACTTCGATAACATGTAGAAATCGTGGCGTTTTCCGAGTGTGGGTTGCTGATCGCCCAGTATTTCAGCCTAAGAACAATTTATTCTGCGATAACCAAAAGAAGAAGTTCAATAATATCACCATCTGACCATCCCAGAACTATATGTATATACTCGTTTGCTTTGCAGTAGTGATATCTTAGTACATGCTGCGTGGAGCAATGGCTCGACAGCAGCCTCCCACATAACTGATTCTCGGTTGGAAACGAGAATGAAATTGGGAATACGTCTCAACCAAGTTTGTTCTGCTACCCCTGGAGGAGCAGAAATGGTGTGTGAACCCTTGAAGATTCGAATACACTAATCTTCATGGATCAGGAGGAACTGCAGAACTTCAATTAACCTAGGAATGAGACCAATCAAATGTTCCTGAACATTTGAATAGAAGTCGAATACGTGACGGTAACAGAATCCTTCCAAATGCTCTACTATAGAACCCTTTTAGATTCACTGTTTAGGCCCGGGACGACAGATTCCTAACAAGTTTTGATGGTCCTGAAAGCGATGCAAAGTCGGAGAGGTAGTTCAGGGTTCCATTGAAACGTATATCAAAAGGATTCGAGAGAAGAAGGATAGAGTTAGTGCGTACGGTGCGGTAACCTATCCAATGAACCGAATTAATCTTTTCTTTCATATTTAGTACGCGACTGATACATTTCTCTGATGAATTCACGCTACGATAGGCAGCCGTAAATCATGCGTCTATTGGGCCAAGGTATGTGCGTATATGTATCATTTTCTATGATGAGTTGACTTTTTACCGAACCATTTCGTCGATTTTAATCACTTTTACCGTGGAATAAATCATTATTTGGCCCTAATGGGTTTCATTTCATAGTTAAAAATGCATACTGATTGTTTAGTGTTAACGTCGTACTCTAAACAATCATTTTAATGTATGGATTACCTCTGAACTCTGAGTCTCTGGTAATCAACGTTACGGGCAATTGTTCTTTCTGTTAAGCTGGTAAGCAAAACTGGTAAAAAAGGTAAATATCGCTCATGAATTTCGTTGGATACTACTGCTAATTTATTTATTTTGAATGAAGTTTACTCCAAGGTCAAAATTGAGACCTCAAAATATTCCCCACAAAATTCAGAGGTCTCCGAAATTTCTTTCGGAGATCTGTAAGCCTTTATGTACCATTTCTGAGTGACCAAAAGAAGGGCTACAAACGATTGAGTTCAGAAATGTTTGTGTTGATCATGTTTATGTTTATTTCAATCATTTTTAGCGGTTCTTCTGATTACTGCCTGCTATGGATTGGACGAAAAAGACATTCCGAAGCATCTTCGAAAGAACTTCGATGAAAACAAATTAATTCTACCGGCCACACGAGAGTATGGCGAGGAGTTCTATGCCAATCTGACAACGAGGGCGTTCACCGCTGTTCTACGCAGTCTGGCTAAAGAAAGGTGAACCTCATAGGAACCCGTCTACCTAATATGTAGGCCTATCAGCACGCGCTCATATCCAACTCTCCATAGAGAACCACTTAATACGACCAATAGACACTGCCTAGCAGGAATTCTCTTGGGTTCCAAAAAATTATTAAAACATTCTGCTGAAGATGAGCAGCTGCTAGGAGTTTCTCGAGAAAAAAGCTCGCTTTTGGGGCTACGAGCATCCTCTC
Source organism: Haemonchus contortus (assembly GCA_000469685.2). Lineage (NCBI taxonomy): Eukaryota > Metazoa > Nematoda > Chromadorea > Rhabditida > Trichostrongylidae > Haemonchus > Haemonchus contortus. The sequence goes on from LS997565.1 coordinate 5,674,327, forward strand.
TCTTCACTATTTTGACGAACCATACCAATGGCATGATTAGCACCTGTCCTCCGTCTCGTACTACTTGGAAATCTGCAAAGTTTAGGATGAATTCACTCTCAAGACCCAGCCGATCAACTATTGAGCGTTGTTTCTCTGCCTCAGACAGTTTCTCCGCAGATGCTAAGTGTTTCGTCGCATTAATGGAAAGGTTACGAAGAATGAGGAAAAGGACCAGACACAAAGTACTGCGTCGAGTAGGTAGGTGTCACATCAATAAAATACCCAATATACTGACCCTGTGAAATGTTCCAGTGTTTCAAGCCCAGCATCGAAAAACGGCTTACAATTTATAGAACTCATCGCTTTATTTGTAGCGATATAGTTTCCCACTACTGTTTCAAAATGTGACATTTTCAAAAAGAAATATCTCATAAGCACGTAGACAGCTATATTTTTCATCTTTAGAAGTTCTCGCATCTCGAAAGACGAAGAAGTTGCTCAACGACAGGGAGATTTTCGAAAAACTCAGTAGGGAAACAGCTCGGAAAAGTAGGTAAGTCACAACAGTAATAAAGAGTAGTGAGAGCGATGAAGTGGCATTGGAAACGATCAGATTCACCCGGTCCATCGTGTCGAAGCAATCCTATCAGCTGCTGCCAGAGAAAGGTGATTCGTTCGTGGGCGTACTGTCTCATCATTTACGAAAAACCGCTATGGTGTTAAGAGGAGAAGAGTCTTCCTCCTTTACAGGGTGAGTGCTCTCATCTAAATGGTCGTTCTGCTGAAGCACCCTTTCCATCGCTTTCAGATGGCGATCTCTAGCCGAAGAATTGATGTATTATCGGAATCACAGCGAAAAACAGAATCGACTTTCAGCCATGTTGTCAAGGTTAGTCGATCTTTGCCTTTTGCACCGTAATTTTCACCGTAAATGGATAAATATTATAAATGAAATCCATTATTTCGCTTGAGCTGAATAGCTCAAAACCGTCCTGAACTGGGCCCCTGAATAATGCCTGTCGACCGCATGCTGGACTTTTTTTGTCGAAATAATTCACTTGTAGGTAGCGCTAGGCTCCATTACCACGAGTATGAGCTATGAGCCGAATGCCAGGCTTAGTTCACTCCAAAGAAACCTAAGGATCCATGGGAAAGGATAGGAAGGGATAGGAGATTCGAAGAAAAACAAAGCCAAGCCAGTTATCACCAGATTCATTTGTTAGAGGGAAAGAGTGACGTCTAATTGGATAGTTCACCAAAGATTCGTACATAACGTCTGTACCGAACACTATAACAATCAAAGCAAGTATGTAAGAGGGTGATAGTCGTCGTCGGTTCAGTACTGGCTAACTCCAAGCAACTAGCCCCTGCTCCTGATTCGCTGTCTTTTCCAGTGGTAATAATGTGCCTTTTGTTCAACGTAATGTCGATGGCACTGTTCGTGATTCAACCGGCAAAGATCATGAAGCTCTTAAACAACTCAATGCATTCTTAGCTCAAGGTACGTGACGTGAGATCCAACCCATTTGTTGCGAAAAATGAATAAACTAACATCGTGAGGCACTGGGTGGCAAGGTGCCAACATTTACGATTGGCAGCTTGCCCAACTCTCTGACACTTGCTCACACCGGCTAGCCTTTAAGATAGTGAGCCGAGGCAGGCTACTGTAGACGGAAACAAATGAAGGCAAAAGTTGAATTTTAGGAGTCAAGCTTGCTGCTTCAGCTGCAGGAAACGTTGTCGGAAACAAAACCGTTCGCTTGCTATCACCTAGGATTGGAAACACGAAACACACAATCAAAGAGGTGATTCAAGTGATTTTCTGAATACTACCATTTCTCATGCCCACAATAAGGCTTCGATAGGTTTGTGCCTCTATTGTACATCTACGTATACAGTGCCTTTCATAAGTATAAGATCACCCTCGAATTTTAGGTTTACAGGATAAGCAGCCGAGCAGATAAGTTTTAGGCACTACTATCAAATTCACCTCCCTGAATAACCACCATGCACGAACGTTCTTTGAATCAACTACACCATAAAATTTTTATAAATAATTTTTGAATTTTGCGCCGTTTCATAAATATAAGATCACTTCGGAATTTGAAAAAATTATCGTTAGTAACGACAAAAAACACATAGTATTCCATGGGACCTCCTTGTTCTAGCCTAATATCGAATAACCTATAGGGAATACTCGAAATAAGGTTTCGAAAGACCTCGCCGGAGATTTCATTCCAAAATTCACGTACTGCCTGCTTGAGCTATTCTATGGTCCGGAACTGACGATTGTTCGCATCAATCTTTTTTACAATATTGCCCCACAGATTCTCCATCGGGTTCAGATCGGGCCATAACAGAACTTCGAAATTTGGGAAGGAACCAGTCTGTCGTGGAATGACCAACGTTGATCGCAGAATTGTTTTGTTGAAAAACGCATAGGACCATGTCGCCGGCTCACAAATGGCACCAGGTGCCATTGTAAGACTTCTTGAGAGTCCCTAGAGTCCATTTGGGAGGTCACGAGAGCTCCAGATCGACATTTTTGCAGAAGACATCTCGCACCATGGCACTTCCTCCTTCAAAATTGCGAGGACTAGAGGAGATCGGCTCTTCTCGCAAGTCATGCCAGTACATAGTAGTTGTAACCATCGGGGCCTTCCAAATTACTTTCCTTTCATCAAAAATTACGTGCTGAATGAGAATATTGGACAGTATGGCCAATCGGTAATACAGGCTGACTTTGGTCCAATCTCATGACAAATTCAATATCGCAAATTTAAGTCGTGCCTTCCTGTGGTGGTCGGTGAGTCTCGGAGCCCTCTTAATTGCTACCCTGACAATGCTGCTGCTCTTTTTCACAGCTCTCCTAATCAGTAGTTTTGAACACCTAGAGACCCAGCTCCGATCGAACGTTGTTCAACGACAAGGTTTGTCGGAACTAGTTCTCACTTAGCATTCTCCTCTCGACGTTCGCGGTTAGCTTGTGCGGGCATCTTGTCCTCGGGGAGCTCTGTAGTCCCAAGATCTTTGCACGGAGTTGAGGGATATCACGATTCTACTCCTAATTGCCCTCGTACTGAACCCTGCTTCCTGAATATTTCGATTTTGTGCTTCTTCTTTTGAAAAAACTCCGCGAGGTAAAATGCATATTGCTTCCAAACATATTTGCTACACGTTCTCTCCTATGACCAGCCCTCCAAGTGCAAATTCTGTTGCACTCGATTTCGAAACCTTCGCGCTGTCGGGTGATCTTTTACTTACAAAACGAAGGAAAAATAAAAAGTAACCCATATAAAAGTCAATATAAAAGTTGAGTAGACCAAAACATGTATATGTGGGTTACTGAAGGTGATGAATCTAAAGGTCGTGCCAGAAAGATACCTGCTTAGCTGCTTATCCTGTAAACACCAAATTCGATGGTGATCTTATACTTATGAAACGCACTTTACTAGTGCTGCAGTCCAAGAACACTATACCGCTACTATTGTTTAGCTGATCCAAGCACCTACTTCTAGGCCTACGCCTGTCTTTGACGTGATGTTCATGCGTGAAATCCCTCGATAAAAGGATAAAGGATAAAGTTTTTGGCGTTAATCAATCCCGTCTGAGGGATGCGCCCCCGCACTCGACTTCCATTCAGAATCGTGGTGACGTAATGAGTGCGTATGTGGCCTATACAATGAATTGCGGTGGCCAGCCGATGTACAAGTCAGTGCTTTTATCCTCCCAGACGAGTCTGGTACCAATTCACCTACCCCGGAGGGATGGAAGGCTTGGTTGGCCTAGGCGGGCATCGATCCGGGATTCGAACCCCTGACCGTGCGTGTGATACAGTGCGCCACTTGCCACTACACCAAAATCCCTCGATATCAAAATATAAATGAGCTCATTCACCCTACGCTAGAATGGGATTGATGGCGCAACTCCTTGTTGACCCTATCCAAAACTTTGCCATTTTCTCATTTCTCGTGGAAGACAGACAAAGAGTAGAAGTGGGGGTGGGGGGAGAGGTCCACAAAAAATTGACGAATAGATCCGAACCACCAAATTTTTCAAAGACATGCTGACGAGAAGGTAAGAAACCGAGAAATCGCTGCTTTCACCGGCTTCACGTTTAGTTGGAGAGTACCAGTTTGCCGGTAAATCCAACGAGCCACTTAAGGCTCAATGTGTACACAAATCGTATCACAATTCATGGGTAGAGCATTCCCGAACTTTACGGTTTACCATGGGAACGGATTTGATCTCGCAAATTTTCTGACTGACCTGAGGTATTCTTTCGAAGAGAATCGTTAGGTCCTTTTCCAGATATCGCTGCTGTCGCCAGACATTCCGCTGACCGTCGATCCAGATAAAGACGATCCAGATAGGAACGCTTTATTGGAACTGCTTCTCGAAGTGAGTGGAGCGACATCCGGCATGCGAAAAGCACTGGTGAGAATCCATTGAACCCTCTGGGTTATCTGCGAATAAAAAACTAAGTAACATGAATAACTTCAAAACTGGAAACAGCGATAATCAAAGAAAATTTCAGAACCACATGAAAAAGTCTACAACACCTCAAATGACCGTGGACGATGTGGAGAAAACAATTGGAAAAATGGAACGCCAGAAAATTGAAGTCATACAAGCTATGGAAAATACGTATTCAATTGAGCAAGTAAGTTGTAAAGATTTAAGAGTAATTTTAGTAAAATTTAACAGTAGCGCTTACAATGAGCCCGGGTTGCACCGATTTCATTAACGAATGGTAGATCAATTGAGAGAGGGAGGCGGGATGAAGTTTGATGTCTGATCTGTTGCGTTGCACATTAATTAGTAAAATTTTTCAGTATGTTTTTAGGAGACATTTTAGAATTTGTATTCTCGAGCCACCAGCCCTTACCTTCTCCTCCCCGCTCCCTCCCAGTATCCATATCGGATCCCTATCATACCCCAGCCACGCTGCCACTGATACATCTACTCGACGGGCTTTTTGCTGTAGAGCATCGAGACTATTGTGAGGGACCGTTTCCGACCATCGGTCCATTGATGACGGCCCCTTTCCGTCATTTGAAGCAACCCTGCTTGCTCTACGTTATCCTTCCTTCGGCTGAAAGCCTTCCGAATAGGAATCGAAAACATTGCTGGTCTGATGGCCCTAACCACTCTGAAAGAGCAGATAGCCCTCACATCTCAGCCGCTTTATTGACTAGATTCAAAAGCCAGTGTCTAAGCTTCTGGATAAGTAGGTAGAGGAAGTAGTAGGAAAGTAGGGCTTTTTGGGATTATTTGAGTTGATTTACCTTCGACAGGAATAAAGAATGCTATGAATGATATCAAGGTTGCTTCAATCTCTCAGGGTGGTGGGGAGGGGACCATGTCTTTTCAATTAAATCCCTTCCTTGCCACAGATAACAAACCGTCAAAGTTTCACAGGTTCAGGGCAACAGAATGCGCGAGGAGGATGGCCTCCATGGAAACCCCCCACCCCAAGGCCCACCCCCAAGCCCTACTAGCTTTGCACAGCTTTGCACAGATACAGAGTGAACCTTATGCCGTCTCTAGTGTATTATTCTATAAGCATAGAAACTCAAAGGCCCCACTCTAGAAGACAAACTGTTTTTGGAGCTGGGAAGCAAGTGCTCATCATCTTCACGTGGTGATTGTCATGCTTTGCATAGACCCCAGCTAATAGGTAATCAATCTGTCTCGTCTCTACTTAGTTTACATTTACTACATGAATTTCTTTTCAGATGGATTCTTTCAAGAAAACGGGGTTCGCCTTCATGACGAATCATCAGCGCCGTCTTGTCTACGGAGGAGAATCTCCTTATCATAATGAGGGTTTACTTCGTAGAACCAGGGCCCTAAGCAAGGAACAACTGGAAAGGAAGCTCATCAACCTGATCCGACTTCAGGCAATTGGAAAATCGGATTATAATCGGCGAATGAAGTTCGACCTTATTAATGCACCCACCATACTATCGGTTTTTGTTAGTGAGTTTTGCTCTCTTCTGTATTCTAAGTCATTTTCTAGTGGCATGATGTTTTTTGTTTATTTACCGGTATATTTACTTATTGCTTGCAGATGCACCCTTGGCCAATGTGAACTCCGTCTTTTCTCCAGTGGTGTTATCTGCCTTCATTTCATCTCCAACCCTTATGGGACCGCTGATTCTGTCGCCATGGCTATTCTCCACCCTCATAACGTCACCTTGGGCACTATGCCCAATAATTCTTTCCCCGTTTACCTTTGTACCTATTATCCTTTCTCCTGTTGCCATGTCCCCATTTGTGTTGTCACCTGGTATTTTCAGCCCAGCTATTCTCAGTCCACTCCTCATGGTGCCGTACATTCTTTCACCTGGGATATTCAACCCGCTTATTTTGTCTCCACTTGTGCTCACCCCGCTGGTTTTGAGCCCTCTTGCAGCTTCCCCTGTCATTCTGTCTCCGGCACTTTTGTCACCATTAGTGCTCTCGCCAATGTACCATACGGCTTTCGTACTCAGCCCATCGCTACTCTCTCCTCCTATCGCTTCTGATGGGGAAAATGTGGCAATAGTCCTCTCACCAGACTTGGGAATGCTTTAGCCTTTGCACTACACTGGTCCATGTATGTAGTTATGTACAGCGTTGAGGCGTAGTAGTTCCAAAAGGACAGGACTGATTTAGAATGAAATGCAGAGGCTGCTCAAGTTCACTGAAACAGCCCTTCATTACTTGTAAGAGTAGAACCACTCAATTGAGTACTTTTAGTGCTAATGAGGTATTTCAAAAGGCTAACCCTGTTGTATGGTTTTCAACTCTTGAATCGTCAGAGAATTTCAGAGCAGACCAAAGCCTAACTCGGCCTTATTGTGCCATGCGCAACTCAGGGTTGATTTAGGGATTCAAAATGTACATAAATGGGATCTAAATACAAGGTTTTTCCAGTTAGGAAAGGATTAAGGGTCATTCTTGCGGCAAAAACTTTTTTCGCACCGTCATTGACTATATGCCGTTCACTATGACAAAAAACATCCGAAGAAAAGACGGTAGGAATCAAACCCCTGAAATTTAATGACTTTGGAGAGCTTTTTGGATGAAACCGGGACTACCGTTACAAATTGCGCTCCACTGAAATGCCCCATCACTTGAAGTTCTTAACAGAGATAGTCGACCCTTGAAAAGGTGACATGTGGCACTGGGGAAATGCACCTTCCACCATCTATATAGCGCAAAAAGGCTCAAAAACATTCCAAACGTGCTCCGCCCCCGATCAAGACTGCCAGGAAAATATGCGTCAAAGGCTGCTTTCATAGTCCGCCTGCCGGGGGTGGCGCCTGTCACTTGTTTTCCTCCGGCCAGCGGACTATGAAAGCAGCCAAATGGACATCTGAAGTCTGCGAGGGAGGAGTGTATTTTACAATCTAAATAGGAGCTCATCTGTAGTGAATGTTCAAGGCGAAGTGCGAACTCGTCCAGCTGCTTCCACCATAGTCCTAGTACCCTACCACGGTAGATATGAGTACGACTTCTCATGGATGATATATTTAGGAATTCATATTGTTCATTTGTTGATGTTAATAAACTATTACTGATAAACATGAAAAAAAAACTAAGTGACTTAAAGTTTTTGTTAAGCGGATAGGCCAAACACTCAAACAAACACCTCCACATCTCTCACTGAAGCCTACCGCGAGGCAACTTCAAATAAATTGCAATTAATGATGGATTCAACTCTTATGAAAGATGCAAGCCAAATTGAAGCAAATTAGAATTTTTATTGCACCATTTCGAAATGGAAATTTCTTAAAGTTTAATCATGATGCCCTGTTTGGCCGGTACGCTGATGGCTTTGTCACTGAGATCGATCTTCTGACGAGCTCGATACTCCTCTACACCAGTAGTGACAGCGGCTACCTGAAAAAGTATAAACTCGATTTTTGACAGCCGTGAAGTGTAACCAGAAAAGCTATAGAATGGAAGAATAGATGCGGACAAAACGTTAGGCATACCTCAGCCCTGGCCAGGTCTTTGTTCTTCGGCAGGAGCTCGGTTTCTTTTAGGTGTGATAAATCGACTGAAACGACGTCCGAGCCAAAGTTCAGCGTGATCACGAATGCCTGATATGAGAAAGATAAGCAAAAAAAAGTCATTAAGTTTGACGTGTTTCAGTCAGATCCCAGAATGCGTCATGCACCCTTCTGGAAATCATAAAACCGTTGAGGTATTAAGACTCGCAATGGTCCAGACATAAAACGAATGGACGGGTAAGTCAGCTTTTGTCCAAATGAGCGCTTCCACCTCCCCAAAAAATTGTAGAGCGATCATCCGCCTTCAAAGGAACAGAAAGGTTCGAACAGGGTCAGATTTCAGGTAGTTTTGCTACAAGAAATAATCGATTAACGACATGGTTAACAAGCAGAATTTAATCTTGGTAAAGGTACACTATTCCTCCAAGCCATAGTCGGAGACACCGTGGGAGGGTAATGGCAGATAGCCTCCACTAACCCATCAATGAGATTGGATCCCACATATCGAAATACCAGGACGGCATAGCTTTATTCCTGAGAGATCTTCTGTTGGACACGCAGACCCATGGGATAATGGTATCACTGGCTGGTATATCACCCGATCTTCCCAGTTGAGTGAATAGTGGATCGTCTTCCGGACAAATATCTTAGGACGGATTCCCAAGAAAGGCTACCGAATTTATTAGAGCCAGAAACGGAAAACACCTTTCAAACATTACTTCGATTCTAGATGCGATGCGAGTACGTGGCACATTCCAGAAAAAAACTATCACTTACATGTCCAATACAGGTGCCATTATCACCCTTGACGTATCGTGAGTAGATGACAGCATCGCCTTCTACAGTATGTCGTATCGTACTGCCAACAATTAAGGCTTCGTCACGTTGACGCATTTTTGCAAGCTTCTGGTAGACTTTCAGGGGAGAGTTCTCTTGAGCAAATTGTGTCTGAAAATGAAGAATAAGTCAGTCAAGGCAGCCAAAAGCTCCAGAAGGAGAAGAACAAAAAAATCGGCTCCATCCCTCCTTCTCAGAGGTTCCTCAATGATAAGAAAGATTTCAGAATTAAAGAGACCAAAACCATGCTGAAGCCCAACCTCGTAATTGTCCTGCTCATCGGCCTTGTCACTTTCGGAGAAGAACAGCTTCCCGATGTTTGACTCGCTTGACGAAAGGAATCCATGGTGATCATCACCAGATGGTTTCCACTGCATTACACCACGAGGACTTGGTGGATTGCCAACGTTCGCCAAGCCAAGTTCTTGCCCGTAGTAGAGTGACAGTGCTCCAGGGAGGGTTAGCTAGAAAATTGATGTGAATTCTGAAATCATCACCCATCTCCATCACCATTACCCCGATGATACCCATACCCATAGATACCAATCTTATGAATCTCTTTCTTGAGCTCACCTGCATAAACGTCAGCAAATTGGCTGTTTCAGCATCGAATCGAGACGCTAGTCTGCTGCTATCGGGATTTGAAAATTGCCAATAGGGAGTGAATGAATCGACCTGAAAAAGAAAGGATTATTCCACGTTTTTCTTTTCTTACAGTCAGGTGCACTATCCACAATGGCAGACTGGTGCAAAGGTTTCAGTTTTATACTGAACACTGTGTACAGTAGGAGTTTCGATCCGCATTGCGATCAGTGTCTAGTTGTCCCAGTGGCGCCACGAGCAGATCGAGACCACCCTTTAAACTCGGCCAGGAGATAGGGGCGAGCTGGATGAACGTAGCTCAGGACTCCCGACAAATAACTTTTGTTGATTCGCTATGCATTGCAGTTTTCGTATAAAAAATCATGAGGCAGAGTGCATCCGTGCATGCCAAACATATGTACGCACCCTACAGCATACTGAAGAACTGGTAACTATTTTGAAAACTTAATAAAGTCGTGTAGTGAGTTTGCGGTAGTTCAACAGAAGAACAGAGTGCAGGAAAATCACAAACTTGGGTTTTAATCCGGAACAATCACGCATGAAAAGTGCAAATCAAAGGGTATAGGTCAGAATGCTCCATTGCAGTCGGAATTAGGTCACAGCGCGCGCCATCCGACCTAAACCATCCTTAACTTGTAAAACTCATGATCGCCTCGACTAGTCCTGTTCTTTACGTGTTAGAGATGAAGGGTCTTGGCAAGGCTGGCTGAGGGCCGTCGCGCGCGTCGCGATGTAGCGAATGGTGCATCCTGACCCACACTCCTGACCAACACATTATCCGATCGACCATGGTACTCTCTTCATGCAACTCACCTTTGAAAATGCTCTCGATCGGATTTCCTTCAATTTATGGCTAATTGCTCTACAGCTTAACAATTACTACAGCGATCACCTTCCAATATTCTCAAGTAAAATCATAATTCAAAGATAAAGGATCCGAAAGTAGAAAGTAGAGACATATATGGCAATTTTTAGGCTTGAATACGTTTTAAGGGAGAGCTGGGAGTGTGGGCGAGAAACCGAGCATTGAGTGCTTCTTGAGGGTGGGCGATTAATTCACAGCCTTTGTTGGCTGGTTGTAAGGGCAACAGCCTGTTAATCAAATGACCCTGCCTAGTCGTCTGGCTGGCCAAAAGGAAGTTACTCTGCAAGCGATTGACAAGGCAGACGATGAATTTGCGCGAAAGAGTCACAGAACCCCACTCCTCTAATATCTTTCAAGAATGGTACACCGAAAAAAGCTTCGAACAATCCCAAAACAATTATTATTGAGGGCTTCTTACCTGCTGTCTTGCATATGCGTCGTTGAGAGCATTGTGAACGCAGGCGGCTACTCCATTTGAGCATTTCTCGGTCGACAACGAAGTGAATGTGTTGTCGATAACATAATGAAGATCACCAGTCTCTTTTGCCTTAGCATGAAGATCCTCGATGTCACGAAGCGATGAGAAAAGCACTCTGAAGGAAGTAAATCATTAAAACTATTCATTTCTAGCGCCGATCAACCTGTCCCGCGATTGCGCCATGCTCCACTTTCTCACGTAGGATTGAATGGAACGCAATGGGAAAGTGGAAGGCAGATTCTACTGCATACATAGTGGAGCGGCTGTGTTGGGGTTTCATTGCTTAAGTAGAGACTACTGCTAATATAAACAGTGACTTCCTTTTGAGCTCTCAAATAAGATCTTTTTTCATGACTTGTATTTTGGAGGTTCTAGCGACCTCATCCAGAAGCTCGAAGGTCGACGGAGACTTCTCTCATCCACATATGCTGTTTAACAGTGGGATAGTTTTCAAAATCATCCTTTTATGCCCTACACTGAGAGTGCATTTTGTGGTCGTTCCCAGTCAATTCCTCGACATGAACTGTCTTTCCAACGGCAGGAAAAAACCACTCGATCGTACCACTACACAAGTCCTTCTGGGACCACTACCGTTACCAACGCCGCCATGGGAATGTGATAAGAACTTGTGCAAACATCGAACATATCAAATGCTGTCATGGGAGTCGCGAAGATATTGATGTATCATGATTATTATAAAATCAAATGAAACACCATATTGATCGACTGAATTACTGTAGTCAAAGATCGATATGTTTATAAAATATTCCGAAAATGGGAATAGTTCTAACTATATACTCCAAAATACTCTGGATGGACAAAACTCACATCTTCTTCTCACGCAAATCATCATGAGACTCAATAAATTGCTTGATCGACGACGTCAACCCCTTCAACACATCTATGGCCGCGTCATGCTAAAAAAAAGAAGCTCAACTCCGATTGTACTGTGAGTGACCGTAAATGGGTCTGAAATTTCTGCGTGGGACGAACTCACATCAGGTTTCCCCAGGTAATCGACGGCTAACTGACTGACATGGTCGATATGGAAACCATCAATACCAAGCAGCAAAAATTTCTTGATCGCTTCGTAGATTGTCACTTTCACCTTCTCGCTGGACCAATTCAGTACGGGATTCGACTCTGTCGGATAGCCAAGATACCTTGAAAAGGGTCAAGCTTATGAGGGTACCCTAGTATAAACAAATACAAGTTCAAAAATATTATAAACACAATTAAATTCCAAATGAAAACGTTCCCGGTAAAGGGTATGAGCTGTGGTGATGTAAATCACACGACAAAAAATTAAAAAATAAAAAAATGTGTGCAAAAACGTGAAGGATTCAATTACTTAAAGGGAAAAAACAGTACTTGGTGGAGTTCACGTCAGGGAATGGATGGAAGTTTGGTTGGTTGTAGGCAGCTGTGCCTGCAGTAGCTGTTACAAACACATCTGTTTCTCCATCGCGGAACCATGGATGTTGGGTGGATACAGACGACACTGGTAGATCCATTACAACGTACATCTCTGAAAATGGACGATTTATTCACTTTTTATGAAATTGAGGCGGTAATTTTGAAATGCTTTTTTCTTGAGTTTTAAGAAGTTCTCAAAGATTGAGGGAAAAATTTGTACCCCATTGCGTTCAAGATACTGTAGTACCCGTACATTATTCAGGAAAAGGAGGAAATTTGAGACTCTGTGCCTTCTTTGGTAATTTTCTGCGCCATATACTTCCCATGGATATTGGAATGATTGGCTTAGCTTCAAAAATCATGACACTCAAAGCCTCTTTCAAATAGACATCGAAGGCAGCCGTTGACCACAGGTACCAAAGGAATTGGCGGTTCCTACTAACGCAGTCGCTGTAGGTCTGTGCACGAAAGAACAAATCTCTGACTAAATTTCACCGAGATTCCGCTGAAGTCTAACCCATCAAGATTGCATAGTTAACAGCAGTTCCGTATGGGAATAAAGATCTGATTTATGGGCGGATACTTGCCATACCCCCTTCAAAGTCATTTCACAGGATGCCAGCAAATGGCAGACGGCGTCGTGAACCGCGACTGTGCGGAATACTCTGACAAGGACATACCTCTATTATGAGCCGCATCGATAAGTTCTTTGAAATGTTCCTCGGTACCAAAACGTTTGTCGACTGCCATGTGGTCAATGACATTGTACGAGTTGAAGTAATCATCCTATAACAAAATCCGGATGTTTTCTTGAAAAAGCACTTAACGATTGTTCTGAATGGTGGGCACCACGATATACCCCATATCCCACCGAAACTGCTGATAAAATTACAGCCCTTTTTCCTACTTATGATGGCAGGGTTCAACCACATAGTCCAGCCAAAGAGCCTTGTTTTCATTACACATCCGCCATCTGCGGTGCTAATCACGTCGTAGCATTTTGGCATTTTCCCACGAATTTCCGACGCTAATTAACTGATCCCAGGGAAAATAATGGTTCATGTGGGGTGTAATAGAACACGTCACGGAAATGGCCAAATGAATCTGAAAGCAGGTAGAGTGATTTCACCCGTCCAAACCTAATTTCTAGCTTAACCCTGGGCTAATCTCGTGACGTCTACATGTGAAAGGTCTCAGGACGATGTTCTCAAACACTGTCCTCTCCCGGAATCATCCTATTTTCTAACTCCTGACCCCGTCCTGGGCTTTCGTTATGTCATTCAATGGGAGCGTACTATAGATGAGAGCATAGTGTTCACTTGAAAATGCGTAGTAAAGAATAATATACAAAGAAAAAGAATAATATGTACGTAATAAATAATAAATGTCCACCCAAAAATTTGGAAGCATAGTAAAAAATAAAAGAATTTTTTGTGGTTGATTCCGATTGAAGGGCACGCTCCCCATCCCCCCCCCCCCCCCCACCCCCTCCCATTTCAGAGCTCATGGGGATAATCTTGTCGAGAATGTTCACAATAATGAAAAGAGATGGAACAGCATGATTTTATAGCTATAGCTCGAATATATTTTTGCCATTGTAGTTTTATTTATACATGGTATAGTAAATTTTGTAGCTGTGAATTGGGACCGAAGACTACTCGCGGCTGAAATTTCATCCACCGCCGCTTTTCCTCAGTCATCTCGCCAACGCTTCATCCAACCTAGTCTCTTTGTTCGCCTAAAAGCGCAATGAAGCGCGTAGGGAAGCGACTATTTGGTGTTGGCAAATTCAGTCGAGCCTGACGCGGTCCTCATAGGAGAATAGTTAGGTGAGCAATCATTGACGGAATGCTCAAAATAAACAAAGGGGGAGGAAGAGAAGTGGCAGGCTGTGGGGTTGTTCACACATCATCAACATACCTTCTCAATTTCGATCACTGGGCTTGGATAAATCGTAGTAATTCCGATTTTTCTAAGGAGATCGATTTTTGCACTGACACCACGGAAATCTCCAACGCCATCGTTGTCGGTATCGAAGAAGGTCGGAGTGAGGAGCTGAAAATGGTGACATTACATTCGCTATAGACTTGATTTGAGGCGTAAGTGAAATCTCGTACGAGCTGCTTCCCACACTCAAGAAAATCAGTAATTTGGTTCAATATCGACTGAGGCCCGGGGCATTTCTTTAGAGCTTCCAATCATCTAAACTACGAGAAACTTTCGTCCCATCCCACTCAACTCAATCCATTTCAAGAAGTATTGGTTTCCCAACTCTTCAACTCCTCCCATTTGTCATGACAGAGCAGCCGGTCCCCATGTGAACCTTTTGACTCGGTACCGCGACCTTATGACATCCGACAAGATGAGACGGAAGCAATGACAGTCGACCGGCGATGGTTGATGACAGCTGGCCAGAGAAATGATTTAGGGTGGCCCCACTAAGACTTTGAGACCTTCCGAGCATAGGGACCCTCTTTCTAGTACGAGTCCATTCGAACGACTACAACTCTTCGAACAACAGATTATTCATTGTCATCGATCAGCTCTGCGAATCGATGATTGATTATTTGATTGATTTGCGGTTGGCTACGTGGACGCGTGAGTGTTGAGATATTGCGGAGCTGTGTAATACCGAAGACTCGGGCAGATTTATAGTTCGACCGGACAGCCGAGAAAAAATCAATACTGTCGTAATTCTCAATTCAAAACCTTCAGTGACCGATCAAGGTACAGAACGAAGTGAATCTTTTGATGAAGGAGAGAAATCGGTGGAACTGGTAATGTTCGGAGCCCCTAAAGTAGCCTCAGACAACCCATATATTCTCCCAAAACATGTCTAAGAAGTGGTACGCGCTTTTCTATATATTTTATAAATCAGTCAAGTAAAACCTGAACTTGGACCATCTAAATGTGCCCATGGTCGATCAGTCGACACCCAGGTAAAGGTAAAGTAAGGTAAAGTATCCCTACCGGTGTTTTGAGACAATATGAGATTGCAGTGAGAACCTATAAAATGATCAGCCAAGCGTTTTCGCCATAATCCCGAACAATTTCATGTTCCCACGACGAACTACAGCATTACGGTAGTGTTCCATTGTCTCTAGCGATGCCATTCGTGACAGATTACGTCCTTACGCCGGCCGAATACGATGAGAAACGAAGATATCAACGGCCGAACGGGGTCATTCCGCTCCACTGAATCTTTCTCACGGCCATCTCGAAAACGAGTGGGAGTAAAAGAAGTTTGGGTTTTTTTTGCCTACAAGGTTGAGAGTTATCTAACGGCTGGTCAAACGATCTGATAAGAATTGGCCGACTACGGCGTTGGTTACGTAACTGCCGTTGACACGGTGTCGGTAGTCTCACCTGATACGAGACCTTGGTCTGCCACCATTCGGGCTTTTGTTTTTCGGCACATTTTGGTGACAACACGACGATGAGTATGGCACCGGCAAACATTCCAAGCCATGCTAACCAGAATAGTATGAAGAGGATTGTTCTGAAAAAAATCATTGAAGTACGCGTGACTGAAAAATAACTAACTCTTCCTTTTTATCAACACAATTTAGATGAATAAATAAATAAATAAAATAATTCAATGCGAGAAGCATTTTTCTTTAAAATTTCCCCGGCTTTTCATTCAGCTAAAATTTGGGAGAAAAGAAAAGTTGATGTCCAAGTAAAAACTTCAATCCAAAAAATTACTTCGAAAGGTTCAACTAAAAACTATAACGAAAATACTCCGGTGCGCATTTCCTACTGGTAATAACCTTTGGGAGTCAGTGGAGCTATAAATGAGCCACAATTAGATAATTTTCATTCAAGCAGCAGAGCATGATGATCTCAACCATATGGTGAAGATCCTTTGTTCATTCACTCTCAGTTCATTTCCAATTAACTTTCTTCATTAGCCAAAATCAGGGTAATTATCGAATGCTATAGTGAAACACTACTGACCACAAATACAGCTACTCTAATCATGTGTAATAATAATTAAGTACAACTCGTAGAAAATACTAAACTATCCTATTTTGGATGTATCACGGTAGAGTAAGGCGTCGAGGCGACGTGTTGACTAGCTACTTTCTCACCCTATTCAAAATCCCAAAAAATGAGTTCCCGGCTCGCCCTATCATTTTGCTTGTTTCGTTATTTCCCCGTATTTTGCTACAGCCTTTCCGGAAGGAGCTGCAAACTTCGAACCCCACCTCGTTCCTTCGATTCCTCGACATACGACACCTAAATACAGATCCTACTTCCATTCAGAATCCTAATGACCAATGCGCATCTGGCCTTTGTATCCATCCGTAGAAGCTGGCAGGTGTCCATAACAAAAATGTACAGTTGCTCCTAATTAACCTTAAACGAGACAATCGACCCAGGGACCTAGCTACATACTCTGGCCGTATCTGTTTCTTTGGATGACTAGGCTCTGATTGTTGATTCACTTATTTGTATGCAAATCGAGTCTATCCATTGATGATGGATTATCTTCGGTCCCTTTCCCTTCCGGTCAAGATAACGGGCGCATTCAAAAGCCTTGGCTTGACCCCTGTTTGGACATTCTTATCTTTTCCAGCATAGTCAGCGCTTTTCAAGCAGTCATGACTTTGGCAGTCACCCCTACGTAATCCTTCATTTCCCTAATCATCGAATATCCAAGACAAAAAGATTGCACAGAGGGAAGGAAAAAACGGAAAAATGTTTATAAAAAAGAACTGAAAGGAAATTGCTCTCTCGAAGGCCCGTGGTTCACTCCGTTTTTTGGTGCTTCTATTTTTCGGCTAAACACATTACAAATCGTAGAAGGTTTTTTTCGAGTTCTTCGGGAAAAATCCACAGATTGTTGGCTTCCGTGAAGGCGAAAAAACTCACCGAACCGGTTTCCAGAACGGATCATTTCGATACTTCTCGAGCTGGTCTTTGGTCAAGCCAACAGCTCTTGGTTCCAATTCGAAAATCACTTTTTCACCATTCTGAAATGATTTTTATATCAAAATCATGACTTTTTCGTATGACCTTCCATGGAAGAAAAGAAATTTGAAAAACTTTTAGATTTATATCTTCAGAAGCCCCGCTGACTTCGGTTAAGCGGAACCAATTTTTAATGAAAAATAGCTGCGCGAAGTTCATGATAAACATAGAAAACAACCATAAAATCATGAATCAGCATTCGCAAAACCATTTGAGGTGTTATCGTTTGAAAATGAGGAATCCTACATCGTTTTCACTTCGTTCCGTATGAATTTTTCATTTATTTCCATCCTATTTTATTTTTTTCTACTAGTAAAAAGTTCAAAATGAGCAGGTTATGGCTCATCTATAAATCCCATCTCCAAAATTTCGACTTCCTCATTAAAATGAAAATTGAAACGGGTTCCTGTGCTAAACTTACTTTTTCAAATGCAGCTTGACTCGACTTTCCTTCTTCAGCCATCAAGGCCTGTTTGTTGGCCATTTTGGTAGATAATATAATCGAGTGGACGCAGCAACGACGTTGTTCTTCGGCTGCACAGGTGGCGACAGCAGTTTAAACCTGGAGTTGTTTACTCAAACACTAGTCGCAACCGATTCAGCTCAATACCCTACCGACGAGTACTATGAACATTGGATCAAAACTTGGCAGATAGATTGGAAATTGCTTTTTGGTTGCAAGTATGTACAGTAAAAAAGCAAAACTCATAGGAATGAAACCCGTCAAATGAATTAAAATGCGCCGCGCATTCATTTTCCACATGGAATTTCTGGGTGGAATTACTACATGCTCAGGCAGAAAACAACAGAAACAACAATAATAATCAGCGCATTTTCCTTCCAATCAGGAATAGATCTATCTGTCGAAATGAAGATGAAAATGAATCCAAAATGAACATAGACCGAGTCGTACAGATGTCACAATTTATTTATGGCTATTCAGATTACAAGTGAAGAAATCAACTACCTAACGCCAGCATTAAATTCTATGCAAAGTTATATCATTTTTGATCCTTTCAGGTACTTATCTGTTGGTAATAATTGCATGCCATTATACTTGTAAATATCACTAATACATGTCTCTGTAAATATAGTTATGAATGTGTTCACGTAAGTGAAGATTGTACTAATAGGCTAGATGGATCAAATCTGAAGAAGTGAGATGGGACGACCGCTTTCACTGCCCTCTAGGGATACAAACTACCTATATCGGCTGCGATGTGGCCATTCCTTCATTTCCATAGGGAATTGCAGGTGATTGCAAGAAGTTCCAGAGAAGACTTGAGTGGGGCACATCTACACCCAACGCTACCCCCCCCCCCCCATGCTGCTTGACTACACTCCACTGTGATGAACCTAATTGTAAGTGTGTTACCATTCAATGATCAAATTAGCCCCAAAAGCTTTTTGAAAGATCACCAGGAAGAAACGCCAGAGATGTTGGAGAAACATAGGCTTAAGATGGATTAGCATGCATTTTTTAAAAAACTGAATGCTGAGACCTCAATCAAGTAGGAATCAGCCAAAATTTCAACTAATCGTCAATCACAGTATGAGATGAAAATGGTAATTAATGAAAATATTCAAAACATCCAAAACACTCAAACAAAAAAGATCTTTCAAGATGGAGGTCTGTAACAACTTTCAGAGTCCTCATAGTTTTCCTACTTAATCGCTGATACCCACTCGATAGGGTCCCACTAGGTGATCTTCACCCAACAATACACCTGCAGGCCTATTAACCTACACAAAACTGCAGGGAAACTGAGCTGCTCTAGAACAATTCTTTGCGAGTTGCTCAATTTCCTCTATTCGAAGCTCTATAAATGAATGATCAAATGATTCAAAGAAGGAAGGGGAAAAGACAGAAAACAGAGAATAAACGAAAGGTTTATGTAGGCTAGAATTATTGAGAATGAAAGAATGCTTCTGGTTGTGCTTCGGGCCGTCTCAACAATGCTTGAGATGGCGGTGGCTATTGTTCATTCGATGCATGGCAGCACGAGATCAGAAACCCAACCCCCACTCCCCCTTCTTTTACTTTGGAGATGCTCTCAGAACTGTGCCATTCTTTAAGAGTGACTTCTAAAATAGCTATTACCCCACTCCTTCCCCCTCCCACCTTTACCCTTCTCCCACCTTACAACCTTTCATGGGAGACATGACGTATTCTATGATTTGGGACGAAAACCGTGAATAAGCTTTTCGCCCACTGACTTATTCATCTAAACACCAGTCATTTTTTGGGATTGTAACCGGATTACTTGTGATATAGGAAGAATGAAGTTAAGCAGGCGTAATAAGGTGCTAATGAGGACAACCAAGGTTGCGCCCGACTCCGCCCGTGTTCGCGGAATGTCAGCGGGTGGGCTGTTTGCAAAAGTGGGAGGGAGTAGAATGAGCCGATCGATGTGGTCCCGCCTCATGGGAAGAGATAGGAGCGATAAGAAAGAGAGAATCTAAGAGTATAGAAAAGCGAAGTGTTACTGCGTTAACGTGATAAGAGATGGGCTTACGTTCGACGGATGCTATGCGGAGGCCACGGGAGGACAGTTTTTTTGCTAGGCCTTAACGTGGTTAGCGCCATCGACAGAGGGGCTTTCATCGAGCTCTCCGACATCCGATTCAGTTCTTTATATGAAGATGTTCTTTATTTAGTACTAATTATTTTTATCAGATGATTATAAATAATTACAACTGTCCTGAAAGTTGGAAGTTCATCGTTGTGATGCGGTTGTTTTTAGTTTTAAACTTCCTGTACTGTACCACTATAGTATATAATTTACTTCTGACAGCTCAGACTTTAAAGGAACGTGAAAGTCAAATATTTCATATGACCCTACTGCTCCCCGATTCACTCCTAGGAGATCGGTGCCGCCTTTTGAAACTCAACAGTCTTTCAAAAAGGTGTATTAACTAAACCATATATATTTTCTTGATTTACTCTCACTGACATACTTCTTATAATTGAGTTTTCTGAATAGGACGATTATCGCACTGCTCAATGGGACTATAACTCAATTATAAGAAGTATCTCAGTGAGAGTAAATCAAGAAAATATATATGATTCAGTTAATACACCTTTTTGAAAGACTGTGATGTTGAGTTTCAAAAGGCGGCGCCGATCCTCTAGTAGTAAATCGGGGAGCAGTAGGGTCATATGAAATATTTGACTTTCACGTTCCTTTAAAGTCTGAGCTGTCAGAAGTAAATTATATACTATAGTGGTTCAGTACAGTTCAGTAAATCGTCCTATTCAGGAATCGTCCTATTCAGAAAACTCAATTATAAGAAGTATCTCAGTGAGAGTAAATCAAGAAAATAAGGAAATAGAAGCCTGTGACTGATTGAAGTCTCTTAGCTTGAACATAGACTCGGACTTTCAGGGCGAAGAAAAAAGTGAAAAGTCTTCTTTTTTGGAAGCGTTCGCGCAAAATTCCCTTTGGAGTGATAGAATCTTGACGGAAGACAAGTACGAATATGAAACGAACAGAAAAACCTCGAGCAATCGACGTTGCAGTTTTGTTGCAAAGTCGGCATAATGAATAGCCTTCTATTCTATCTTGCAAAGGCCCTTGGGAAAAGCTTTCCCAGTAGAAAATGAAAGTTCAATTTTTCGGGGATATTTTATGGCCCTGATGCTCACTAGACTAAACAAAGCACTTGAGCAGTTTGAGAACGACCAGATTCTGAACACCTGTGCCACATTGAGGACTGCTCAGGAGAAAGAAGTCTCCTTCCACGTAGCTGTTCGATAAATGACACTTCGTCAAGAAAAAACCGTTCGATTATACACTTTGCGAGCCTTCACGGTGCTTATCTTCAACAAAAAACCGAAAAGAATTTCAGCAGTGAGAAAAGGGCAACAGAAAGACTCACTGTCTATTCATGATAACCCCTTTTGTTCTTTAGGGACTTTCAAACTCATCTTAAAAGGAAAAAAGTCAACCAAAAGACCTTTTGTCTCTTTATAATAACCACTTTTGTTATTCCAGAAAGAATTCAAATCAGATACAAATCTTTATGTTTGCTTATTTGTTCGGTTATTTGTTTATTTGATGAGGTCGTATGTTTAAAAGACATACCTCTGGTTAGCATCGAGAAAAAAATGTGATAGAAAACCAGTTTTGAACGTGGTCAGGCAGCAAACGAAAGAAAAAGTGATTTTTTAAAAAAGAAAAAAGAAAAGAGAAAAAGACAAAGTTAGAAAAGTTAGATTAGATTTGAACTCATATCAATACCAAGCATAAACGTTGCAGTTTTTAACGCAAGTTTCGATTGATGGTGAATCAACAACTTCTTATCGAAAGGATCCGATTTCAAAAATGAAAAAGGCCCAAAAGTGTAATATTGGCATCATGAAACCCGATACTTCAGAAATGGAATGAAAACCTATCCTTAATAAAGAAAAAGCTCAGTTCAGCGAAGAGTCCAGGCATTAGATACACTGCGTTGGTCTGGCAAGAATTCGAACGAGGAGGAAAAGCTCCCACCATTATCCTCTTACACGGTGAGCAAATGTGGTTCAGGCAATCGATATTGAAGACTCTTTGAGAAGGAAACAGTTGGTAAGGGACAGTTGTTAGGTAAAGCATGAGTTGAGTAAAAAAACTTCGTTATGGGACTCGACTCATGCTTCAAAAGCAGTGAGAGGCCTATAGAAGTCGAAAGGAAATCAACAACATATGTTGGGGCGATTGCATCAGACTGACGGGGCCTCTCTGCCTCACAGAATGACCGAAATGTCACGGATGTTTCATGAAAATTTCATGTTGCCTTGGAACCCAAAGGGGCACCGGTAATTATGTGAGCATGCATGATCTCATTAGGGAACGTACAACAGCGATCCTTGAATAGGAGCTCCACCGATTCCCAGATCAGCAATTATCAGTCATTTCCTATGGTTCTTTGGTGTAACAATATCCATAATACTTACTAAGGCCTGATTTCTTTTTATAAGAGCCATTTGAATCGTTTTTTTTTCATATGCTCCATATAGTGCGGTAGCGTAGTGTTCCAGTGGGAAGGAACCGCTACCATCCCAAAAGAACACATCTTTCGCCAAAATTTCGCAGATCTCGTTGGATTTCAGCAGTCTTACGGTGTTCTTTTCACCAGCCCATTACATTTTCTTCAGAAAGTCCCATCACCATCTTCATTGGAACGTACTAGATCTCATTCACCATCTCGTCGTCCTAGCAGAACTGCTGTCAGACAAATGTCCTTACAACCAGAGCAACATGTGGTGAAGAACACTATAAACACGTTGGAAAACAGGTGGAACAGTCGGTAAAGTCATGAGGAGTGGGCTATGGGATTGGGTTATGGGATAGGAAGGTGGTATAGCGTTGGCAGATTTTCGGCTTGCCGAGGCCACACCTCTGCCAAGAGCTAGGATAGTTTCTCTAAAATAAAATGGCTGGCCGAAATGTCGATGGATCAGGAAAGCCAGCTACTTCCCAAGTAGTGATTGATGCATGGCATTACAAGAAATAAGAGTTTGCTTTCGTGTTCGGAAATTGGATTGCTTATTCCTCGATTTAGCACTATTAACAAAAATATGGTGCGCGGCGAGACATCTAGCTAAGAATTGTCGCGCGTCATAAGCTTAACAGCGCTGACCATAAACCCAGGAAAACGATTTCCATAATTTTCGCGTGCCAAACTTCTCGGTAAGAAATGCAGAAAATGTTGGCCAAAAAAAATGGGGGTGATTGCAATTACAAAAAGGCGAAAGATGGCAAAAAACAGAACCACCCTTTGATGACTGCTGCTCACTTACCATAACTAATTGTAAGCAGTAAAAGGGATAGTCACATATGCTTTGAGCCCCGTTCATTTCGAATCATGGGATATGACGTGCCGCCGCTCATTTTGAGGACTACCTTGTCATTATGCCGGATAATAATAGGTTTGGAGCTCGGCGCTTTCAAATGGTTTTCAATCGTTTCCACGAATGGTCGAGCCAGATGTCGTTACACTGGCATAACCACCCCGACAATTAGCTCCTCATTTTTTGACAGCTCTCTCCACTGACCACACCTCCCTTAGAGGATTCAGACTCACTTGACTGATAGCCACCAGTTTAGCCATAGAAAGAGAGATTATGACTGAACGTGTCCAGTCGTCGAACTTCCTGAACATCTGGCTTCTTCAATCTTCAATTAGATGAAATGGGTAGCTCCTTATTATTACGCCCTCCTCTCCCACCCTCCACCATCCAATGGATCTTAAAAGCTTTTTTATTCCCTTATAAATTGGAGTGGCCTGATCCTACCAGATCGAGGCCTTAAACCAAAACCTCATGGCTCAGTAGTCCACAAATTGCTAACGAATTCGACTAGAAAAACGAGTTTACTGACCGTACAGCGGTCAATCCTCCAACAATTCAGAACTCAGAACAGTACCCATTGAAATGTTACTCCGATTCCGGACGGAGGTCAAAGGCATGGCGCAGCTCGATAACATGTGAGGCATTCCGCATCTCACTGGGAATTTCATTACTTGTTTATCCCAGTTATATACATTTTTCCTCAATAACACTTTCAACAAGAACTTACCGTGCAGCATTAGGCTTCTCTCGAAAAGGCGCTCATTGATTAGCCATTGACCCAGCCCACCTGTTCTGAGGAGGGTGCTGAGTGGTTTTCACCACTCGAGCGTAAAATTTAATAGACTATTAATTACACTCTATTTCTGTACCACACAAAATTAGCTACGAAAAAAGCTTCAGCTGCCCACAACATCCAAGAAAGGATCTTTTCAAGGCACAAATGATGATATTATCCCCTGCCTACGACTACATCGCAACTCTAGTAGATAGTAGAGCTATCAGCTCAAGTCAGCATTTCACAAAAAAGCCACGAAGGAACTGATGAGAGTGTTTTTCTTCTGAAAAAAATGTTCTTCAAATTGGCAGTTCTTAGATGGATTCCTCCGTTGGAATCCTTATTGGGGGTTCCGTTCGTACTACTAAAAACTCGTTTCGACATTTTAAAAATGGTTTCGTCTTGATTCTCAGATTGACACTAAATGTACGACAGCGACCGAATGCTTCGAACTGTAGCATTGATGGCGAGGAAAAACTCGAGTGCAATTCAGCAAAAAAATTAGAGACAGCTAGCAAAGGGGAGGGCGCAAGCAGCGTGAAAAACACGAGAAACCGACGGCTATGATGACAGATCACTGCATGCTACCGTATTTAAAGGCAAGAAAGGTAAAAACCAAGATACAATTTTTTTCGAGGTTTTTAATTCAATTTGTGAATGATTTCAGAGAGATTCCTATGCCGATACCAAATTTCAGAAAGGAGTTCGGTTTCCAAACAATCATTTTTGAAAGGAGGAAATTAGAAAATTCTTTTGTGCTACGAGTATTGAATATCTGAGCCATCAGAGAGGATGAAAGCACGGCATCACTCAGCAGGCTCAGGAGTCCGTAGTTTCGCTAATTACCCATACATACCAAAGCTTCCACGATCGCGCATAGAAGTCAATTGTTCAGCATAACCCATAATGGAAAAGTTCCAAGACGAAAGCTCATTTCCCGTCCATTACGAGTACAAATGGATCTAGGAGATATCCAGAGAGTTCTCGACAATTCCCATGCAACCCCACTGAGTAATCGACTTTCAAGTGCAAGCGCAGTATCTTGGCATAACTCCACAACAAGTGAGGGATGGAAAATAGCCAAGTTCGAAACCTATTCAGTAGCCATTTCACCCAATTCTGGAGAAGCTTGCAAGGAATTTCTCATAGGAAAGTATGAGCATTCAAAGGGAAATGAGATAATTCATTCACGTTTTTCAATTGTTATTACGGCTCAACATTCTAATGAGCCGCTCAAAGCCAGCAGAATTCGCGCTCTTACGTCCAGCGTGAGGTAGGTAAGGTAATGCATCCACCCTCCGTCAGAAAAAAGGTCATGCTTCACTTCTTTCGTAGACAAGCTTCCGTGCAGGCCACGAAAAGACGAGCTCACCTAAACTACGCGTCCTGCTGTAGCCAAAATGAGTGGTTAATCACTTGGTCGGTATTAGGACCAACTCAAAGCGTGCAGGTGTGTGCAAACGAAAGGGCTGAGTATACAGTCATAATGGCGGGTCAAGAGGTGACAAAGTGTCCCGGCAAGCAGCAACAGTTAAGCCTAACTGGAAACATTCATTGAGGTTAGCACCACATACTTCGAAAAAACTGTTCACAGCCATATCAGGGACAACTTCTAACGATTTAACGAAATCGCTATTTACTACTTGTTCTGGAGAATATCAAATGAGTTTGGGAGACACCTTTTCGTGTTCAAATTGGAAGGAACATCTTGCTATTTAGACAAATACCACGACGAAATTATATAGTCCAGAGGATCGGGATAAAACGAAAGGTGAAATAAAATTCGTGAGAGCGCGAGTAAGATCAAAACCTACCTACAGTACAAATGTCTACTCCGTACCTTTTGTTACAGAAGTCCGTCAGTACGGATATGCGCATTATCGAAGCCCTGACATAACTATAACACCGTGGCTCCCTGCAAACTTTCTAACAAATTATTCTCTCCAGAGGGTTTATATCATAAGACTGTTGGTATCAATAAATGAAATCCACATTACTCTTGCAATGATCGTTTATTTACAAAACCCCAGTGTATTAACTGAACATCACCTTCCTCACTCAAACACCAAAACTATGTCGTAAGACACGGAAGGGTTTTTTTTTTGAAAGAAAAAGAACAAATCGCAAAATGAAGGATCACAATAAGAACAAATCTGCAACCGGATTGTTGAGCACCTCATATTGATGGAATAGCAACGACTTCGTATATGATAAAGCCATTGCAGTGATATCAAAAACCAGAGCCATAAAACACCTTACATATGAAGTGACAACGTAACCATCGGTGGGGCTTTGGCGAAGTCATTGATAAGTGTTTCTTACCCACAGTAATTACAGTCAATCATGCAGTTATATGGAGTGGTAATAAAATGACTGTAAATAGAAGTACCAACAACTTGGTGTCCTTAAATATGGCATCATTGCAGATTGCGACTTTGAAAACATTAAATTATGGCGATTAAAAAATCGTAAAAACCAGATAGATTGAGAGAAAAACGACTGCGTTTGATATTACCATAGCACCGGTCTCTCGACTATTTACATCTATACAATTTGAGATTATTTACAATCAGTTGTTCTAAATTTAGCGAGGTGAGTACATTCCCCTCTCGTCCATCCATTGTTCGAATCGGCGCACACCTCGTTGTATGATAGTGGGTTTCTGAAAATTAAAAATTAGGGGAGCACAGGCCAGTCAGTACTCCAAGCAATCCACTCTGGAGAAAAGTTGCTAATGAAGGAATCGCCCAGAAAAAAAGGAAAGGAAAGATCTGTCTTCCGCAAGCAATTTACTGCAATGAAATGTGAAAGTCATAGGCGCATATGTAGGGAAAATTATAAAAATCAAAGGAAAAATCAAATAATTGATTAACCTGGAGCAGTCTGGCCGCTGCATCTTCAATTTTCGACATGTTTCGCCTAACATACAACTTCGCATCCTTTTGCATCTGATCAAGCCTAAAACGAATATTAAAATATGCCCAACTTGGGATCTGAACAGATTTATAGATCTTACTTTTTTGGATCAATCTCATCGAGCCCATAAGGAAATGACATGTATGGATTCAATCTGAAAACCAAAAATATCAGCAATAGAACCTTCACTATTTTAAGTTCAGAATCACACCTAAAGTAAACATTTTGGTCCAACAAGTCATGCATACACATATGAACGACTTCCGTGTTGGTGGCGCTATCGACAATACGATTGAACTTCTGCAGTGAGCTCAACGCAGATGGTGTCATGGACTGCTCTTGTTCGAGATCACACACCTGAAGGCACATTTCTCCACCAAAACTACAAAAGATAACAAAATTACGACTTACCGATCGGCCATTTCCAATAGACACAACACAATGTAACCGTTCTTCGGGCCAAAGAAGTTTCGCTTCATGAACGCCAATAGCAGTTGGATTGTTTGCAATGACCTATTCGAAGATATTTTAAGTGAACTATTGAAAAATAAGTACCGGAGAAGGAAACTCGATGAAAGTGTTCGCAAGCGAAGGTATGCAGAATAGTGCCCTCACCCCTCCGTCTTGTAAAAGATACTGGTCTACTTTGACTTCTTCGAAGTATAGTGGGGCAGCAGCTGAGGCCTAAAATATACCAAGTGACTAACACGGATCGTAGCAATTCTACATTTAGTAAAAGGAAAGAGAAATAATGGAGAGAAATTTCGTGGCAAACGAAAAAATAGGTCAAACTCTGCTTCTAATGAATCATGAATAGACACCCTGTTGATTTTTCCGTCAGATAATTGAATCGTCTCACAGTTTGAATGATAAAGAAAACAAAGTGAATTGCGAATGTGCATAGATAAAACCTAGTTCTTCGTAGCTACACAAACAGTGAAGGAATGAAATAAGGAAATTATTTTGACACAAGTGAGATAAAAAATGCAAACCTGAATTGCCTTCCAAAGATATTGTCCCGTGCTTCCTCGGTAGTGAGAATCACGACCAGCAGGAGCTTCATAGTTACGAAATATATACGGCTTAAGAAAAGAAATCGAAATCAGATCACATCAATATTCGACCGCAAATCCGATAACCAGGAACTACAAGTACATTACCTACCTGAAGAACCGGCGAGTTTACAATGGCGGCGACGATACTTAAACGAGGCACTACAGCCTTACTCGTTTCAATAATAGTAAGATCTTCTCCGATAGTCTGAAACGTACAATTCACTTTTCTTAAGTGAATTTGGTTGACGCTGGCTTATGTTGAGTTATGTAGCTTAAAATGGTAAGAAAAAAGGAAAAAAAACAAAAGTCATAAAAATACAAGAGAAGGAAACGAAACTCCCACCTCTTTAAGAATTTTCATCCATTTTTTAGTATCATAGTATGAATGATTCAAAACAACTCCACTGACACCAGTCAAGCGGCTTTGTGAAAACAACCTAAAACAATTCTCAATATAAGTGAGCGAATACGGTTTGTTTATCGTCACTTATCTCTATGAAAAACAAATATTGCAATGTTTGAACTTATGACAATCTTAAAACCGTACTTTTTAGAGACGTCCACGTAAACCTCGCGACATTCTTCGACACTGTACCCTTTTCCAATCAATAGACTGGAAATGATGCTGCCTGTGCTGACGCCCACTACGTGATCGAATAACTCGCAAATCTAAAAGTACTGAATGAGACCAAAAAGATCTAGTTTTTTTATTTGAAGGAGGACTTGTACAGTATCCCTCCTGCGCTCAAAGCTACAGATAAATTAAGTGCTAAATGTCTTTGGTTTTTGTGAGCTGTCAGTGATACAAACATTGATAAGATCTGATGTCACGGACGGGACGTCATCTTCAGCATTTAATTAAGGAAACTGCCGCATTCTTAGGTGAGACTGATAGTTAACATTAATAAGCAAACCATAAACGTCGCTCCCTTAAAAACAAGAAAACTACCAATGTACAGCTGAAACTTAATAGGACCGACCTTTTTCCCAGAGACCCGTTCTAACTGTTCGAGTACTTCAAGACCCATCATGCCACGAGTACCTCCTCCATCGATACTCAGCAGATTGACGCCTAGAACAGATCGGGAGTATATATCACTCAGTGCGAACCGACCTGCTAAATATCACACAAAGAAAAGCCTAGGCTGACTTCCACTGAGAGTGCGCTCTCCTGAATAAATGAACTGCTTACATGCTTAAAAATATAAGGCCCATCGTTTTGAATAACTAAGCTATAAATTTTGAAATGCCCAAAAACAAGAAAAAAACAGCGGTCCAGTTACACTGATATGCTTGCTTAAGAGAAAAGTTTATCGACACTTAAAAATAACAAGTAGAAGGAAAAGGGTGCTCTAAAATTGAAGAGAATTGAATATTCAATGAAATCTTCAGCCGTACCTCTGCTTTTTACTGCAGGTTGACAACCACACAACGTCAAGCACTGACGAGCTTCAGCACGATGTTCTGCGCTTACTTCATTGGAGGTAACAGCGGACAGTAACTCAGCAATGAGGCGGGGATGCTGCAATGGCCAAATCACTAACAACAACTTATTCATGAAATACCTTCATAGTGAGCTCAAAACTTTACCGTACCTGAGCCGCGATAATCCTGGTCGGTGGAAAACTAATAATATGAGCGCTGAGCTCTTGGATGCGGAGAAGTTTTGCACTCGATGACTCTGCCAGCAAGATCTTCTTCACTAACGCTCTTGTCTTACTGGTGACCTCAGTTCTTGAAACTCTCTTTTCGAACGTACGTTTCAGTACTCTGAATTCGGCTAAAATCAAACTCATTCAAGGTCCGAAATTCCAAATCAAACGTACTGGGCTTTTGTGGGCGCACCGCTTTCAGAAGTCTCTGTTACAACAGGCTTTTCAGGGCCCTCGCTTTCTGATGTCAGCCCCAAGACCTGAGAGGCTGCTGCTGTCTGAAGTGGATGAACTTTGAGTTAAGAAAAACTCTAGAAAGCGATTTTAAGAAATGTTACCTTTGCAAGAATTGCATTGATGGCTCCAGCTAGATATCCTACGTATGTCGGAGCGGCATTTGGATCAGTTGGCTGTGGAGGAACCGTAGTATGTGTAGGGATTCCACCAAAAGTGCCAGCAGAGATATGGAAGTTTCGTTGAGCCAAAGGACACAGACAGCGCAGCCCCAGTGATCCCTGGGGGACCATCTGCAAATTAGATGACATTTTAACTGGTGAACAACTAGTTTACCAAAAAAACGGAGAGCTATATCGCTGAAAATGTCAAAGTCGTGAATGAGAACAGAGACTTTATAGTTAGCTAGTTCGCTAAAGAATTGTTGTAAGAAAAAAAATCTTAATAATCACAAAAAGCTAAACAGCGAACACAAATCGAATGCTTCTAGTTTCATTCGAAAGTTTATTCCCCATTTAAGGTTCATGGAACTTCTTTGTCAAGGAATACACGCACTGGAAAGCAAAGGCCAGAGCCACAGAAACAAAAGACAAATTTTTAAAAAATCCTGATGAAGATCGAGCACTAGGGTTAAAAACGGGACGTGTGAACGATGAACGAGGGACAAATGACGTTCATCGACTCAGGATTTGTTTTTCTCCGCACCTCCCTCATATCGCTGACCAAAGACCTTATGATAGAACTCCGTACTCGTAACAATTCCTGCTTGCAAAGTTCGTGCAAAATTCGAGAGCCAAGCTCAGGAAAAATATAACCATATCAAATCAAATGAGAGCTAGGAAAAGTAGGAGAAACATAGAGTGCTTTTTGGCTTTGGTATCATTCAATCTTTTTTCACTCCATTATCTTCGCTGAAACCTCACGTGCAGTGATAAATGGTGATCTTAATGGTCACGAATGAAACCGTAACTAATGAATGCCAACTCGTAGTGATATAGTTTTAACTGAGATAATATCAATCACGGAGAAATCCCCTAGCAATAATCTAGCGATTTCCATGATATTTGCGATGGTATGCCCGTACTGGAAAAAATGAGAGCAGTATTCCAATTTGGACCATGAACTACAACTGCAGACCATGCTTTAGATGTTATTTTCTTATTCTGTTGCAGTTCTTATAGTTAAATTGTGCCGATGGCTGAAAACAACGAAGTCAGGGGCACGTGATTCAATTTTTTAATTTATTTATTGATTCATCAGACGATGCATTTCAGAAGGAATCTATTTTTAGGTGCACTTGATGTAGAGGAAAACAAATCAAGATGGGAAATGAGTAGCGCGATTTGGCAGGAACTTGAAGAAAAGATTCTAAGCCAGGAAGATGGAAAGGAATTAACTATAAGAACAGTATTCTGGAGAGAGAGGACGAAGAAAAGAGCTCAAGAATGAAATTTTCTCTCCCCCCCTCCCCCTGTTCCCCTCTTCCCACACCATTTCAAACAACATATGTGGGCGAACTTATTACGGGTTAGAATGTATGTGTATGCGCGGATCATTCAGAAGAAACTACTGCAAAGACAGTGTTTTCTTGCTTGTTCCTCTCTCAATCATTGCTACTTTACCTTTTTCCTCATTCTATTCAGGGCGGCGTTGCTGTGGAAGTCGATTACTTGAAACTCCCTCGGACAGCTCACCATTCTTCATAGAAGAATAAAAAATCCCCATAGTACTGCCAAAGAAAGGAAGTTAGTTATATAACAAGCTTACGAACTACTGTTTCACGCTACTACTTCCCGCAGAAAAAGTAGAAAAGATTTAGTTTTCAAATGATTGGGATCAGTTCTTATTTCACGACACAGCATGAATTACTAATTGTAAGTGACAATACGGTAGGAGTTTCGAAACAGATTATGTTTCGTTTTTGTAGCCGAACGGGGAGGTGATGTTTCAATGGTGGGAAAGGATCGATTGATGAAACAGCCCTGCCCAGTCAGTTCCACAAATGCATTTTCCTTGGAACTACTTCTGGTTCCCATACCGGTCCAGAGGTATGAGATCGTCAACGAACACATTTTTGAAGGTTTTGTAATTGAAATAAGCCGTACCGCCAGTAGTAATAGAACAAGCATTCCGAGTACAAAATAAACAAATAAATAAACAGAGCGAAGATGGAAAGAACGAGGAATTCCACCATAGCGTGAGACGATGTATTTTGGCGAAGAGAGTGAAAGCACTGACCATGTAACGTAAATATGCTGGGTAGGCGCCCACCTAAGTGCAATTGGCATAGCAACAAGAAAAGTTGACATGAACTTATGTCGCCAGCATGTCTACGACAACAACAGTTCTTTGAGACTTGGAATGTTCATGGAAAGTCGATAGACAGCTGAAGAAACAAGCGTTTAACACAGCAAGCGATAGGAAATCGAAAAAGAGAGTTCGATACGCTCTCGTGCTGTCCCACACAAGTGCGGGATGTTTCGATTGTCCGCAACCCGCACGTGATGAAGCCATTCCGCAGACATCACGCCATCTCCCCGACGGGAACAGCTAGCCAGCTGATCGCCGCCGAAGGTTGTAAAGGTACAGACAGTGTCCGTTGACTCATCCACAAAATGAGAAAACATCAAATGTTGAGCAAATTGGGTTGAAAGTGTAGTTGGAGGGGACCAGCTCTAGGTTTTTCTGCGTCTCTGACGTTAATTGCTAGAGCCAGAGAAAAAAGACGCTAGCTTTGCTCGCCTCTATCTGCTTAGAACAGGTTTTGAGCCAGGAGAAAAATGTTTTGGGCTTTAGTCAAAGAGATGAAGAGCACCGGGGCAAGCGAAATGCTGACCCGTGCGAAAATTTGGGTTAGGAGAGGGAGCGGCTATAAGATACACACGTTTCATTTTATGCCATTTACTATTGTTTTGAGTGTAAGGCAGTAGTAGGACTAACCAGGGAAGGATCCCAACTCGAAGTGGCCATTTGAAATAAGACCTATACTGCTAGACGTGACAAGACGGATTATATCGTCCCGTGAACGTGTGACACAGTAACCCGAGTTCTCACTGGGGCGCGTTGTTTGCATTGGAGCGCGGGCGGTTAACCCCTTTGAGCATACTCTTTCGAGTACTTTCAACGCTGGGAGAAAGAAGCCAGATTTCGTTTGTTCGTTTTTTGTTCGTTTCGTCGTGTTCGTTCATCTGGTTCTTATCATCTGGCCTCCAGTTCTGTTCACTTGTTCAATTTAAATTATTGTGAAATTTGTGAAGCGTTGATAACATTCTGCATGTTTTGTGCCGCTTTCGGCTCCAATGTCATAAACTGATGAAATTTGTATGGAAATCGTTTGAGAGAAGTAGTTGTGAGGGAATTTTTACTGAGTTGCATCATTCTTTCTTTCCTTCTTTCATGCTATCTTTGTATAATCTCCTTCTTGACTACACAAGAATCACAAAATAATCAGAAAGAAATCAAGGAATCAAGAATCACATAATCTTAAAAAGAACCAGAAGAACGAACACGACGAAACGAACAAAAAACGAACAAACGAAATCTGGCTTCTTTCTCCCAGCGTTGAAAGTACTCGAAAGAGTATGCTCAAAGGGGTTAACCGCCCGCGCTCCAATGCAAACAACGCGCCCCAGTGAGAACTCGGGTTACTGTGTCACACGTTCACGGGACGATATAATCCGTCTTGTCTAGACGTGTTTTTGGGCGCTGAATTCAAATCCGCTTTCCAAATCTGCCAAGCGATTCTCTGAACGGAGTTATGAGGGTGGTTTTAGGTGACGTTACGTGAGAAAACTTAAATTACATGGAAGCAGCTCTCTCCCTCTCGGCGGCTTGGTGTAGTGGTAGGCGTGACGCTTCATGTGCGGGAGGCTAGGTTTCGGGTTTTGTGTGGGAACGAGTTTTTGCATTATATAGAATTTTTCCCTCCAGGACTAGGAAAAACTTTCATGGCGATTTTATCACGTTTTATGACCTTTTAATGCTTTGGTGATATTTATCCACTTAAAGTAATACTTCAGTTTTACTCGCATGCCCAAGCACTCTATATTCACAGCAGGATTCACAGTAGGGTAACTTTTGCCACTTTATGAACAAATGCGATACTCTAGCACGAAATGCTTGAAGCAAAGAAACTTTTCATAATGGGAGAAACGCATGAAAAGAACTCGTCACAGCCCATTGCTTTACATTCACTAACCCCAAATCAGAAGGAAAACAGAATTGAGTAGGCGTCCCAAAATCACACGGGTGAGTGCTAAAGTAGCCGGCGGCAGACCATGAATGTATGAGAAGTTTCCTAAATCTAGCCGGACAGAACTGAAAATAGACAGGCGATAGTAAGCGAAGAATGAGGTCTCGTGTGCACACGTAAAAGTTGAGATCATGAGTTATTAAATATGAGATGGTGCGTTTAACCATATTTCTAGATGGAAATAGGAAATGAGCTTCTATCGGCTGTATTAGAAATCGGCTAATCTAGCATCAACACCCACTCTAGCAACATCATTGCTCATCATATGCGTTTTACTCGCCCGAACCTCCAAATTTCGCACAATTTCCCACTCGGTAACAGGTAGGTAGGTAGGCGAAGGTATCAGCAAAGCATTAAAAGGTCATAAAGCGTGATAAAATCACCATGAGAGTATTTCCTAGTCCTGGAAGGAAAAATTCTATATAATGCAAAAACTCGGTCCCCCACAAAACGCAAACCCTAGCCTCCCGCACATGAAGCGTCACGGTTACCACTACACCAAGCCGCCGAGAGGAAGAGAGCTGCTTCCATGTAATTTAAGTTTTCTCACGTAACGTCACCTAAAACCACCCTCATAACTCCGTTCAGAGAATCGCTTGGCAGATTTGGAAAGCGGATTTGAATTCAGCGCCCAAAAACACGTCTAGCCGTATAGGTCTTATTTCAAATGGCCACTTCGAGTTGGGATCCTTCCCTGGTAAGTAAGAATAGGAATTCGCACTAAATTTTCTGATAGACGATGTTGTAGATCTAAAGGCTCGTCTGGACGAGTTTTCATACCTCACTTTCCTAATCGAGCGCGGAAAACGAATGATGATTAAGGAATTGCTAATTGCGAACTACAGAATTGATGAATCGCGGAATTCATGAGACGAAATGACTTTGAACTGGTCGAGGAAACTCTTGGTGTACTCCGCCATTCGCCTCGAGCGCAGAGAGGATTGGCTCGGTAAATCAATTGACATCGACGATAATCAATCATTTTCACGGACAAGGATGGAGTGAAACGCGTCACACGGTCCTACACCTTTTTTAAGCGTAAGTTGAGGACTAGCAAAAATTATATACACCCGTTAGAAAACAATAGTTAAACCGTGCAAAATAAGGCTCTATAGGTAAAATGTCCTGGTAATTCGAAAATGCCAAACGCCAGCTCAAACTAGTGAGGAAATGCTCACAAACGTTTGAAAATTTCGTTACAAAACATATTATAAGGTGCGCCGTGGACCCAGCACTGACCGCACGCGATGTGACTTGTTCAATGTCTGCGTTCAGAGTTAGCAGCAACCATCAATGACTCTGATCGCAGCCAGTGACCGTCACCGGTAGCCGCCAAGCATTCTAAATGTCAGTTTACCTGAACGTAAACAGTTACGCAAGATGTGCCTATCCATCTATTCTGTAATGGGATAGCACTTATTTTGGCCTCTATTCTATCTCACTGTGTCGCTGTAGCTTCACAAAAAAAACAAGGTTTTTCTCAGAGTTTGTGTTGGCACAGTGCCTACGTGCGTTTCGAGTTGGAAACGTCCTGACTGTATTTCTCCGCTATTGACAACATTAGCGAGACGCGTGTGCAGCCAAATGCATGTCGACAAAGTGTCATTGCACATTCTGAAAGGAGATACCGTAAGATCCATCGTACGTGTGGTGAAGGGCGTAGAAAGAAAGTAGTTGAAGAGAGACAGAAAAAATGGGACGGTGGGAAGAGATTTGTTGACCGAGCAATTTCATAGAACCAGACGCCTCAGAATAAACTTTTGTCTGAGAGCAGACTTCCCTATTTACTCAATTGTCTTTAGTTTTTACAGTTTGGAATTGGCACGAAACCCGCACTTCTCGACGCTTTCGGGTACAAACGTTCTTTGAGGCTTCTGAACATGTGAACGTCCCCAGTTGTTATCTCTGATGGGAATGAAGGCTCTGTCATTCTCCAGAAATGGTGTCAACTAGTTTTTCAAGGGAAAATGCTTCTATTTTTAGGACTGAGGAAGACAGCTTCATTGAAATGCTATTATGAAGCTATAACTTGTATTAGGTGAACCATTACATTCACTCGATGATCATAATTTGTTACTGGAGCTATACCATTTCCCATGAGGCTTGAAAACACAATTGAAGGTGCAACTGGTTCGGAGATTACTTTCTAATACGAAAATTTTGGCGAGAAGAGAGAAATGCTTGTGATTGTCGCGCTGATGGAAGGGAAGAGGCAGGGCTCAAATTTTTTTTCGAACGCCCACCATCGTCAAGGACACCCATCGATGCTGTGTCGAATGTACTTGCAGGAGCGACGCAGCCGGGTGGATTCTCTGCAATGGAGGGAATACTGTATACAAACCCTTACAAAACTGCAGCGTAGCCCAGCAGTGGAGAAAAGCACTCCGAAATGCTCTTTCCGTACTAGGACAATGCGTATCGGAATAAGCACCCGATCTCCCACGATCGCGCCATGCACGCGGCAAATCTTTGGTCTGGCAGTGGTCTCGCGACTTCAAGACCATACTCATTCTTTGACGCTGGCCTATAAATACTGCTCTGGAATATTCTGGAAAGTAAATGACCACTGACAAATAAGCTCGTTCGGAACCACATTTCCACGAATTTCTCATAGTGAGACTGAAGAAGATTTAGGTTGAAGGTCGAACCGCTTTCCCTCAAAACTTCAGAAGCCCATACCTCCTGACTGCACCATACCAGGGTTGAACGATTCCTTTCCACAATGGGAAGCGTCTTTCTTGGGAGTCTATACTAAAATCTACGCCACCCCTTTTGTCCGCTCGACTTATTTGGAAAGCAGGTTTGAAATGGACAAATGCTGACAAAGGTGGTCCGAATGAAGTTTATTTCGGCTACATCTGTATGTGAAAATTGCTGTTCCTTTAAAAACCTGGAATTTTTGGATCCCTTCCAATACCCGCTAGTATCGTAGAAGGGAGACCTTTACAGGCCGCTTACACATCATGCATTCGTACAAGAACTAATTATGCATCATACGAAAAGACACGTTTGCTATGCAAACAAGCCCTCTACGTGCCACATCACTGTTGCACTTTAGTAGTAATATAGTATTCCCATTCAAGATTTTCAAAATGTCATCATAGCGCTTGCATGGGGCTGTTTCGGCTATAAAACGGTTTGACTCTTCCAATTCCTCATGTAAACGAAGCATCGTAGCTTCCTTTTATTTCCAGATGAAAACATTGGCAAAACAACCTTCACTTTCAATCTACCTTCTACAAAACCTCAGATATATAATGAAATGCCAGCAACTACTTTTAAAGGCACAGTTCATGATAATTTTGGGTAGTCCAGATTATGATGAAAAATGGACGACAAGATCGAAAATAGTGCGATGAAGGTGTAGAAACTGCGTGAATCGGTGTTTCCAAACAGATAAAAAGGCTTCAAAAAACCGTTAAACAGGGGGCTGGACGAGAATGAGTTCAGAAAAATGAAGAAGAGTAGGGCGTTTGGACGAGCTATACAATGTGTCTCACTGCGTAAATGTGGATCCTGGTGCGATTAAAGACAATGGTAAGCGAATATTCATTCACTTATAAGCATAATTATAAATAAATAAATAATTGAACAAAAAACCCTAGTACCAACAAAAGAGTAGGGCGTTTGGACGAGCTATACAATGTGTCTCACTGCGTAAATGTGGATCCTGGTGCGATTAAAGACAATGGTAAGCGAATATTCATTCACTTATAAGCATAATAGCAAATAAATAAATAATTGAACAAAAAACCCTAGTACCAACAAAAGTAGCTTACCTTTTTCAGCCTCTAGGAGTAGGAAATTAAATAAGGGATAGAGGCAGCAAGAACAGTGGCAGAGGAAAAAAGAATGGGAGAAAAACATCACCTCATAACTCGGCGACGGCTGATTGTGTATGGGTCCTAGAACGAAAATTTGCAATCTGTATTGTCTCTACAATCGTCTGACCGTCTGACGTGACTTCGATCGATAGCGGAAAGGCCATTGACGTCTCCGCCCATTGAATTATCGTGAACTGTGCCTTTAAGATAGGTATGGGTTGCCACACGCCCAAGTATTGTGTAGTTGAAATACGTTACGCAGCGGCTTTGTTTCTGCTGCTGTCGCTTCAGAACACTCACCTGCAGCCCGATAGATGAGTGTTGTGGTGTTTCTCGTACATGCTGGTCGCTGATATGATGGAACAGTTCCCTTTTGGTATTCCGACAAACGTACAAGACCTTCCCTTCGAAAGTGACCCGGGAATTGACTCGGGAATTTGGTGAAACAGCGTCTCGCAAGTATAGTAAACGCAGCATCG